>JARHVA010000633.1:3447500-4898274 GCA_037957365.1 Torreya grandis | reverse complement strand
ACATCATTTTCCCTGTGGGATGTTTTGCACATGCCTGGTCAAAAAGAGATTCTACAAAAATAGTTATTTGTTATCCCTACTAGTGTCCCTCCTTTCAAATCAAAGTCAAAGTCATGTTGTCCTTGAAATTGTCCCTAATACCATTACTAAACCATCCACTAGATCTTAGAAACCTCCACCATTCTATCTCACTCTCATAGTGTGTGTGGAAAACTGGTCCATAACTACATAGTTGATAGTGGAGCTTCAACTTTGGTCATGCCCAAGGTGGTAGTTGGCAAGTTGGGCCTAAAATATGAGCCACATAGCAAAGGGGTTCTTTAATTAGATGGTACACATGCTAAAATATTAGTAATTATAAAAGTATTGAAGGTTTTCTTGCATGATTATCCTATGTTTCCTATCTTGTAAGACAATTATTGTTGATCTTCCAACCCACTTTACAATTTTGCCTATAAATGGACTTCACAGCCAAGATAGGTAATCTCTTAGATAGCTAGTCTTTCTTGGCCTTTAAAAAAATGTATGGATCCAAGGTGACAATTAGGACATGACCTCTTTTAAGTTTTCATATAAAACCTTACATTGAGACAAGTTCTAATTTAAATTGTGTTATTCATGAAGAAAAAGATTCTATTATAGATGATGGGCACTTCTTCCAAGATAGAAGGCATTACAGTTTTGTTTCTTGATGAATATGGTGCCAACACTTATGATCATGATCCTTATGCTCTCATGTAGTAAATTGATCTAGGAGTATATTGTATATATGAAGAAGGAATACCAACACCTCTACTTGCTAAAGAAGAGGGTGAAGAAGATGAGACATGGAAAATGTTTTTTTGATGATTCAATAAGTTAAAGTTGGCACAAGAGCTGGCATTATGTTGGACTCCCTATATAAACAATATTATTATGCTTAATATAGATTTCATTTTAGTTGTACTTGTAATGTGGCTGAGTATGAATTGTTAATTCATTGACTTAAATGGGGAAAGGAGAAAAGGAAACAAGAAACTTACGAGTATATGGAGATAATGAATTGGTGGTGCATCAGGTTAAGTATGTAGTTTTTATACCAAGAACCTTTTGCTTAAGTCATATAATAAAAAGGGTATAGTATTTTTATTGAATACTTCAAGGCATTCAACATACAATCAGTCTCAAGGGAGTAGAATAATCATGTTGATAGACTAGCTACCATGGGAACTCAATTTTAATACTCTAAATGCGATAAAAGAAGAGTGGAAGAAATATCACACTAAGATCATTATCAGACCTTTTGTACCTAATAATTAAGTGTCTTTTTGAGTGTTTGATAGTGACAATCACATTGCATGCTTCCTATAAAATGAAGTTGAGTTCTCCTCAAGGAATCAAAGGAGACTCCAAGAATAGTTTGGTGATTAGATTATGCAACTAAGGTAAAATAAGATACCTAAGGGTTTGGTGACCTTAGAATTTATCTTCAGTTAAAACAATCAAAATAAGAAATAAAAGGTGAGTAAATCTATAAAAGAGAAGATAACTATGAATGATTCTTGATTTTTAAAGATAAACTCCTCAAACTAGGCAAGGTATGTTCTCCATCAGAGAAACAAGCATTCATTGAGTTGTGTAGTAGAGAGTTTCATGACATCTTTGATTGGGATTATAATGAATTGAAAGGATTTGATCCTATCCTATCACACCATACTATCTAGTTACAACTTGGAGTTAAACTAGTCAGACATAAGTAATGACCCATCAACCCTAAGGTTTGAGCAACTCATGAGGTTAGAGCTCACTAAACTCCTTGAATCTAAAACAATCTTTCCTATCAAGAATTTAACATGGGTAACTAATCTTGTGCCTATTATAAATAATAATTGGAAGATAAGACTTTGTGTGGACTTTAGGGATCTTAATAGGGTGTCACTCAAATATCACTATCCTTTACCCTTAATGGAGCAGATTTTGTAGATTATTTCAAGTTCTCAACATTTCTCTCTTCTAGATGGATACTCAGGCTATAATCATATTTGATTCAATGAAGATGATTAGTTTAAGATATCATTTACCACTAAATGGGGGACTTTTTGTTATAGGAAGATGTCATTTGGTTTATCAAATGTTGGTGCTACCTTTCAAAGAGCAATGGATATGGCCTTCAAAGGTTTAATTAATGAGATGTTATTGGTTTATCTAGATGATATAAAAATGTTTTATAATGATGCTAATGAACATATACAACACTTGAGACAAGTTTTTGAAATATGTAGAAAGTATGGAATATATCTTAATCCAAATAAATGCATTTTTATTGTACATGAAGGTAATCTCTTGGGACACATTATTTCAAAAGATGGTTTGGCTATTGATCCTAAAAGGATAGAAGTTATTCTTGTCCCATAATTTCCCTTGCATAAGAAATTTCTCCAAAGATTCTTAGGCAAAATAAATTTTGTAATGAGGTTCATACCTGGGTTTGCATCTTTGGTGAAACTTATCATAGTTATGCTCAGAAAGAACCAAGTCTTTTCTTGGACCAAAGATGGTAAGAGTATTTTTAAAGCCATTAAGAAAGCAAATGCACAAAATCCTACTCTTTTGAACCCTAACTTTGCTAGAATTCATGTTGTATTCATTCACAAACCTTGATACTATCTCATCCATGTTAATGCAAAAGAATGATGAGGGTGTGGAGTAGCCTATTGCATTCTTTAGTCAAGGTTTAAAAGATTATGAAGTCAAGTACACCTTTGTAGAGAAATAGGTTCTTGTTGTTATAATGGGATTAAATAAATTCAAGCATATAGTTTCAAACAATAAAATTCATGTTATGGTTTCTCATCCTAGTACCAAGGAGTTTCTTTTGAGGATAAACCTTAGTGATAAGAGAGAAGGGTGAATCACTAAGGTAATGAAATATGATGTTGATATCAACGTAACAAAATTGGTAAGAGGTAAAGGCCTTTGCAAACACTTAGCTTCAAATTTTCATGAGTCAAAATAAGAGGTTCTAATCAATCATGATTGATCCCAACTAGTTTGTTCTTTGCATATATGAATTTGGACACAAGATGTGATCAAATTTCTCTAAAATGGTGAGTATCCTAATAATATGAGTAGATTACAAAGGAGATATTTTAGATTGCAATCTATTCCCTTTTGTCTTATGGATGGTGTGATGTTTAGAAGAGACATTAATGGTGTGCTATTGAGATGCATTGATAATAATCAATTTGGAGTGTTGATTAGTAAGTTTCATGATGGGACAATAAGAGGTCAATTTTCTCCAAGAACCACAGATACCAAGATCATGAGGGTAGGCTATTATTGGCCTAGCCTTTTCAAAGACTGCCATGCGTAGGTGAAAAGGTGTTTATAATGTGCTTTCTTTTTAGTAAAATAGAAAAATGTAGCCCTTCCTTTAAATCATATAAAGGTTGATCAACCTTTCGTGCAATGGGTTTTTGATTTCATTGGCATTATAAATCCCCTATCAAGTGTTGGTCATAAATGGGTACGGGTACTCATAGTAACTAATTATTTTACAAGATGGGTTGAGGTAGTAGCATTGAAGGAAGATAATGAGAATGCTATTTTGGAGTTATATGAAAGCATCATAACAAGGTTTGACACTCCTAATATTATTTCAGATAATGCTCTTACTTTTATGGGTACTAATACAACTGACTAGGAAAATAGTAATGGCATATTTTTGAGTACTTCATCTAACTATTACCCTCAAGATAATGGGTTGGTTGAATCTACTAACAAGAATCTGATCAAAATCATCAAGAGAACCTTGAATCATAATTAGAGGTCTTGGCACACCAAATTAAAGATAACCTTATGGGCTGATAAGATAACTCCCAAGAGGTCAATAGGGAATTCTCCTTTTGTGCTTTTTTATGGGAGAGAAGCTAGGTTGTTTATCTCTTAGGAGTTTTTAACCTTAGAGTTGACACATCAACTATAGATGCTTGAGAACACTAATAGAATTGAGATTGATAGAATTAATGGACTACAAGAGGCTAGAGAGAAAGCTCATCAAGTTATGGAACATCACCAAGTACTGATGAAGATGTGTTTTTACAAGAAGGAAACTATAAGATCATTTCAACAAGGTGACATAGTATTGAAATGGGATGAAGATAGAGCAAAACCAAGGAAACATACTAAATACGATACCCTATGGAGTAGACCATATGTCATCATCAAGTGCGACCAAAGTAACTCTTTTTAGTTAGCAAGGATGAAAGGAGAAGATTTACCTATCCTTATGAATGGGATACATATGAAACCTTACTATTTAGTGGTAAAGTTTATTTTTGTAAATAGCAGATTAGGTGTGTGTGTTATTTATGTTATGTGTGTTGTGTTTTATAAGTGCTCATAAAGCACATGTGTGTCTCTTGCTTTATGTTTTGTTCCTATTGTTTTCTATTTTTTGGTGTGTTGTCGAGTCAATTTTGTGTCAAAATTATTGTACATGTGACTCCATAGCCCAATAGATAGGATTAGGAAACTGGTCATGGCATAGCAAGCATGTCACCCTTGGGAAATTACCAAGAATGTTGACCATTTTTACCACAATTTAAAATGGATCAACCCTCTATAGTAAAAATCTTAGATAGGGGTTGATTAAAATGTTATAAGGTGTGTTATAGTTCATTTGATGTCATTTCATATGCCATTCTAGTTGTGGTCATTGTCTAGTTTAGTTCTTGTGTCATTTTATATCTTGGGGGTAATTTTAGAGTCATATATGGAAGTGGCCAGTATTTACAGTGTTCATTTCAGTCAGAGTATGGAATAGTTTTTCTAATGACTCAAGGAATAATTTGAGTTTCATAGGCCTTAGAAGTTCATCAGAGCCTTCTCAAGATCAAGCGATAGTTGCTATAACAAGTCCATAATTCTTTCCATCAAACTATTTTATTTTTTTGGTTAAGTATTGGGGACTCATCAAATAGTTTATCCATAGAAAAAAGCTTGAAGACCTATTTATTTCAATAAAAAATTCCTAATCATAAGTATTTCTTTTGTAGAAAGTATTCTATAGTAATTTTTTTGAAGTCAGAATTCTTTCAGACAAAGTGTCCATGCAAAAAGGCTAAGTCTAATTTCTTTTAGACAAATTGTCCAACACAAAAGATGTATTCTTTCAAAAAAAATGTCCAAAACATAAGTCCCAATAAAGGCCAAATTATTTTAGATAAATTATCTGAGTAAAATTTTTTTAGGTAAATAGTTCAATGCAAAAATATTAAAGGTTTGTTCCTTTTGGACATTTTGTCCACAACAAAAGAGCCAAGTCTGATTTCTTTCAGATAAATTATTTGATACAAAAGGCTAAGGACATATTCTTCTGGACAAAATTTCCAAAACATAAACCCTGATGACCCATATTATTTTAGTAAAATTAGCTGATGCAAAAAGTTTGAAGCCATCATTCTTGTAAAAATTGTCCCAAAGACAAAGAGCCTGAGGAAATTACTCGCAACAAAAGCTCCAATGGATTTGAATTATTTCAGGAAATTTAATCTAGTAGATTATGATGTTTATGTAAATGTCAAAAATGAGCCTAGGTAATCATTGGATTTCAAAAAATAATGATCATGTAGACATCGTTGACGGTCTCACATATGTCATTATCGATCGTGTGGACATCAAATTTAAGTCATGGCAAATAACCATCAAGATTCAAATATCTTGAAGATGGTTGTGAAAACATAAAATACATTCACACAGGTATCAAATATAGGCACATAAACATCAAATTTTGGGCCTCATAAAATAGTCATTTGAGTTCAAATAATGGGTCCCAGTAGATCAATTGTTAGCATTCCATCATACATCTAGATCTAATGGTGCAAGTGAAAGTCAACATGTCAAAGGATATTTGTGGTAAAAAATCAAAGGCTAGCACTCCTTCCTACATCTTGATATTATAGCACATAGGAGGTCAAAAGGTCAGGATCTAACATCAAGAATCTATGAGGCCAATAAGAACAAAGATAGGTTGGATCAATTCGATTGGTCTAATTCAGTTTTCAATGGATAAATGTCGAACCAAAGAACCATTTTTTATCAGAACAAGAAAGTATTGCATACATAGTTTAGAATTAAATGATAAATGTTGTAAGAGAATGAAATATGGGTAACTATGTTAAATCAAAGAATTTTTCAGCAAAGTGAGCTCTTCAAACTCATATGCTACCATGAAAGATTAGTTGAGGTCCAAGATGAATAGTGATTGCTAGATGTAAAGAATAAAGTTAAGGGAATCAATAAATGATTGTAGATGGTGAATATAGGTATCTAGGAGATAGATAGTGGTTAGGAGAACATATTATGACTATCATAGTATGTTTTAACCTCCTCTTGATAGTACATATGTGTCAACTCCTTCCAATTGAGTTTCAAATGCTCAAGAGATCATCCATGATGGAAGGTCATTTCTTGTGCATAGAAAAGGGAGCTTTGTGCCACATTTCAAGATTTATGTGTTTCAAGAGCCATTTATCCCATTAGACCTTGCATGGTCTATTTCTAAATTTGTCCTCCTATAATGTAATTCCTCCTATCAAATGGACATGTTTTCTAGTGACCTTGAACTTCATTATTTTCTCCTCTCTGAAGTTATATAATTAGCTATCATTTTGGCCTTTGTAATCAAATAATATCCCATACATGGTGAATCCTTGTTATTTTTGATATCATACTTTACCTTATAATAATAAATGAAATTGGGTTTGAGTTAATAAATGAGTTTGTCAAAGTTTATGAAGAGATTTATAGTGAATAGTTAAGATATATTCACCTATCCTTATTTTCTCTTAGTCCTTCCATGTTTGATGCAAGTAATTTCAGCCTAATAGGTCATATGAAGTGTATTCAAGTGTACGAATCTTTCTTAAGTGTATAATTATCCTTAGTATCTATAACTAATATATGGTCTTATTTGCCTTGGATATTCTTCATGCATCTCACATTCATATTGAAACACTCATGCTAGTGCATTCTAGCACTCTTAGACTAGTGTTGTATGCCTTGTATCTTTGTGATATATTATGATAGTCTTATGGAAAACATCTTGGTGAATCACCCTTTTAGAATAGGTTTAATTCATGAAATTTATAGCCCTTTTCCCCCACAAGAAAACATTATATAAGTGATAAGTTTTTCAATATACATCCAGGTGGATAGCCCTTTAAATCTAGAGGCTCACTTCCACTATAGGTACACCCACATACCTATAAGTGTTCCCATGTTTCCCAAATTTGAAAGAGGTTTGAACACCCTCTTTTAGGGTGCAAGATTTGGTGAGAATAGGTTTCTTATTATACATTTGATGTAAATTTAAACAATATTATTAGATAACATTTATATCCTATGTCATGTGTTTCAAAAAAATAAAATATTGTACATGGCTTATTTTTATATATTTCTTCTATTTTTTGTATTTATTTTTCACTTTCTCTCTAGTGTCATGTATGGATTTTGGGTCCATTATTATTACTTCTATATTTTCATTAATATCCTCTTTATTACTTCATATTTATTCTAAATTTGACATTTATATGTTTGATTTAATTTTTAAGTTACCTTCTTTCATGTTTTGATTTGTTATATCACTCTTATATCGCCCTTGGTGTTTTAAACACTAAAATGTAGTATTATACACTTGGAAATGTCAGTCTTGGCATATACATACCTTACATGACTTGTGCATACACATATGGATTTTTCACATCATTATCTTCTATTTGATTATATATATATATATATATATATATATATATATATATATATATATATATATATATATATATATATATATCATTCATTTAACACCTATCAAAGAGACATATATACATCTACACATTGAGAGGGACTTTTCAAATCATAAATAAGTCAAAAGGAGTAGACCCTAGCCAATTTTCAAGTGCCAAAGTCAAATCAAGTTTACCATTTTCAAGTTTCAAATGATTTTTTGCAAGTTGCATTCATACTATTGGATCATGGTTTCACACATTCATTTATAATGAAAAACTCTGTGAATTTTTATTTCCCCCTCAAAGTATTGGATACATAAGTAGTGATTAACCATTTAGTGGGGAGTAATTAATGTCAGATCAACCCATCACTCTTCCATTTTTTTATAGATTAGCCTAGTGTTTAAAATGGATCTATGGTTTTGAAGTGTAGGAGAAAAGTATTCTAGATTTACACAAACATTGAGCATCTGATATCACACAAGAAGATAATTTTTAAGTATCCATAGTGACATGTGCCAAACAATGAGACATAATTTATAGGGATGAATATAGAAGTAGGTAGACACCTCAATCCTGATGTAAGCATTTATATTCTAACAAACTCGTCTAAGTGGAGCTAGAAACTCATTTTCTTGATCTAAGTGACTCTTGATCTATGTTTAGACCTATTTTTCACCTACACATAGTATCAATCCCAAACACACTTGAAAGAAGATAATTATCTTAATCCTCTCAATTCTTTCCATAAATAATAAATTCTAATTATTCAATCATACTTTGATGTATAATTTAGATTTATGTGTTATTGACATATATTTTACAATTTGAATAGTTTAAACTTGTATGCTTGTTTAGGGTCATTAATCCAAAACAAGGTAAAACATATTGGGGAACCCATTCATTATATTGGGCACATCAACCCTTAATTATCCCTTAGGGTTTCATCCTACCTTCTTAGGGTTTCATATTTCTATGTTAGGGTTTTAGACTTGATTTTTTAGTTCTTCTCATCGTACATGTAAATTTGAAACTTTTATTTTATACCCTAGGGTTTCAAGCTTATTTTCCTATTAGGGATTCCTCTCCTAGACTTATGGCTTATCCTCCTACTTTTTTAGCTCATATGATTCAAAAAAATATATTTTTAAAACTATCTTACATTTTATTTTTAGTAGTATTGATTGGATCAAAAACTTATTTTTTTCACCAACATTATGTACAAAAAATTTAGAGTTAGGTTTTTTATTTTTTATTAAATTCCATGTATAGGGTGAAGAGTGTATTTCTTTTCAAAATATTTTATGGGTTTTTTAACTACTAATTTTATTAAATCCCTCTTTTATTTCTAAAAAATCTTCATGGTTTTATTTGGGTGGTCAATTATTTATTCTCAACATTCTATGATAGCTATAATGGATATTTTCTAATTCAAACAATGATTGTTATAATTACATGTTATTGGCCTAAAATACACAATATCTTCCATAAACATGCAATGAAGTGGGAAAAAAATATGTAAAATAAAACTAAGGCTGAAATTAACAATGAGGAATTCTTAAAACCCCTTAGTAATACATATTATATGAATATTGAATCCAAAGTACCTTGATATATGACTTATTTAATACCTCCTCATGGTTGTAATAATTACCATCCCTCACAATAGGTCAATGTTATCACTATTCTAAGAGAAAGGTTCCATTTTCTTGATAGACATTGTATGCATATCAAATATGAGATACCTAAGGTTTATGCTTGTAAATCTACATCATCCCAACCTCTATGTAGTAATGTGTCTAATGAGGATACTATATATTGGATAATTTATATGAAGGATTATATATAATCATTCAAATTTAAATGAGTTTAAATATTACATCATTTGAGGATAATATTGTTAGTGTCAATTGCATTTCTTCTTCACCAGTTAAGATTTTTGTGACTCAAAATATTTCATCTCAAGCATAGGTTCAAAAACATAATACATATAAAACTAATGTTTTAACAAGTTTTTATAAAGTTAACAAGAATCCAACTAAAATTTTAATGGATATGCTTTAGAGCAAATTGATCGCATTACCTCACATGTGTCCTTCAAATAAATCCAAATATTATTTTACTTATCATAGAATGCATTGACATCATACAGATAGGTATTGGGCTTTGAGTAGAAAAATATAAAATATTATTGATTGTGGAGATCCTAAATTAGATACATCCATAAAATCACCACTAGATTTAAGTGCACCTTCTATTATTGAGCAACCTACTCAAATTGTGGTTACATATTCTAATGAACAAATGGAAAAATAAAATTTACATAAGGAATGATTGGAAAAGGAAAAGTTATATAAATAACAATTATAAAAGGAAATTTTATATTAAAAAAATAAAGTAAATATGTACCTAAAAGGATAATATCACAATCATGATTTACATATGGGAAACTACAAAACTTTCCTCATTTATACAACCTTTAATTATCAATCTTCATATAGATGGAAAGCAATGTACCAATTTTATGATTGATAACACTTATGAAATTAATTTGTGTCACATGACACTTCTAAAATATCTTAGATATGACATTAAATATTTGGATAAGGTTAATTAACTTAAGCCATGCATTGGATCCAGTGAGTTGCTTATAACTCTTGGCCTAAGAACGTGGCCTACTACATTTCATATTAGCCCTAATTTAGCTTAATAAAAATTGAAATAATAAGGTCATGTCTAAGGTAAATGGGGGGTAAGTTGGTAATAATCATGACTATGTTACATTTGATCATAAATGTGTGAATATCACCATTTCAAGAGAAGAAGCATATTTAGAACAAGAAAAGAAAGCAAAAATAACTTCTTTGATTAGTGCCCAAAAATTTATATCTAACTATTCTATAAATAAAACTGAGATAAATGATACTAAGGATAAGGACCATATTGAAGACTAACAAAAATAAAAAAAATCCAATTATGTAATATGGTGCATTAATTATGCATATCCTAATAAAGATACATAGTATCATTAGAATAATATATCTAAATTACAGGATGAGCATGGTAATAATTTTGATGATTATGACATGTATGATATAGAACATACATATGAGCATCCCCTTTATGATATATTTTATTAATAGGACCATAATATATTTTACATATCTTCTTGATGTTTTCTTGATTTTTCACCCCCTCTATTTTTCTAACTTCACATATATGTGTACATATGTTTTGTATTGATTATACTTCTACCCCTCTGCATTATTTTCACTTGGACATTGACTTATGATTCTTTATCTTGATCTAGACATCCATAGAATTCATCCTACAATGATGTATCTTTCACAATAATCTTATTCAAGTGAATATTATTTGTAGCATACTACTTGTTCACCCTTATATAATGATTATCTATAGTTTTTATGGCCTTCATTGAGCTTACATGATTACATACATTTATTTATATGTATTATATGATCATATAAACTTATTCCTCATCATCCCCCTCCACCTCCCACATACTCTCTTAAGTTATGATGTTGAGATTCACATATACAGTGGGGGCAAGTTACTCATTTTCACTTCCTCCACATTCCCATGCTATTACACTTGATGCATGCTATGTTTTGACATATGATATGAATTTTTTGGATCCCTTAAATTATTATATTTCAAATTATTTTCACTTATCCTTATTTTATTCTATACATTTGTTATAAATATTTATTAAAATGTAATATTTAAAAAAATAAAAAAATCAAGACCTAAGAATAACATGTTTTATAGATACTATAATTATTTATGTTATTTATCACATGTTTGGTAGATCACATATCCTTTTACATATGCACATGAATTTCAAAGTATATATGAGTAATATGTAGGACATATAAATTACATATGATACATGTATGTACAAATTCAAGGCATTCTTATACTCAGGGACCATGTTGATGTTATGGGAATCTTATGACATAGGTTACATTATTATAGGCTATATATTTCTATGAAGTTTCCATTTATCATGTTGAGTTACATTTATCACTTGCACATGTCTTGTTACATATTATGCTATTTATATTTCTCCATTTCATGGATATATTATTTTTTTGTGCTGACTTTGACATAGATTGATGGTGTAGACTAGTTTGACTTGTTTTATGATTCATTATTTCTATTTTATTTCATATAGGTTAATCATTTGTTATACTTTTTAATGCATTTTTTATTAGGGTTTTCAATTAATATATGCCTTAGACCACACAATCCTCAAGATACAAAGTGAAATATGCAATAAAATTAAAGAAACACATCCAGATCTTTACTAGATTTAAACAACAAGCATAATGATAATAATGATACCACAATATCATGGAGTGAGTTGATGGGCATGACCCTAATCTCTTTATTGACTTTGCTTAAGCTTGGAACAATAGGGTAGTTTGACTATGAGGGGATTTAAAATACTTGTTTCAAAAGAGAGTATTGTAGTTTTTATTAGAATGTCACCAGATGACACTAAGGCATATAAGGATAAATGTCATAAGGGGAACTCATCAAATCATTCTTAAAAAATAACGCTTTGGAAAAGTTACGTGAAGAAGGGATTCTTGTAATAAAACCTCTTTTTCCTATGGTCAGATGTCTATCTACAAATCATACGGTACTTGATTGTTGAATGGAAAAATAGAGTGGTACATTCTCACCATTTTCTACTGCTCAACTATTTCAAGAATAATTTTATCCTTAGCTTATCATTTTTATATTACGATCTCTTGAATCCTCTATGGGGGCATACCAGGGTGACACCTTAGATTTAATTATTCACCAGACCCTCATTACAATGTTGGTCAAGGGGACAAGCCCTATATTAATAATTGGGTGGGGGTTGAGGAGGTGGGGGGTCTAAAGGGCTTAGAGAGAGAAGGTAGCCAACTTTGAGGATATATCCAAAACATTGTTTGATTATTATAATAAAACCATCACCTAGATTATAGAGAGTGAGAAAATCAAAGAATCAAAAGGGTTCAAAAGGAAACTCATTGTGTTTAATTATGATGAGTATCCCTCCCTTTTTAATTTAGAATTTGAGGCTCTCTTGAACCTCTGTAATGAGGCCCTAGACTTAATAGTAGAGGATGGTGAGGTGGTGGATCAAATTTTTATTCAGGAGACTAAAGAAAAGAAAGGGTACTTCATGGGTCCTTGATCAAAAAAGAATAAGATGTCAGTTGGAACCTTAAATAAAAACTTAAGGTTCTAGAGGGGAGACTTAAAATATAGGTAAATGTTTTGAGAGAAATCATAAATAACATCAAATCCATTAGGGAAGTCATCCTGGCTAGAGATGGTGTGGGCAGGAGGGGAGGTGATGTATGTAAAAATATGGCTAGTATGCTTAATCTAGAGATAGAGAAGGCACTCAAAGAAGAGCATGAATTTAAAAAATAAGAGGAGGAAGCTTAGGTAAATTATAAGGAGGTGAGCCTATCCATGAAAAAAGATAAAGAAGGAAGAGGGCAAGGCAGTCCTAGATAACATGTTGTAGGTGGATAGCACAAAGGGTTTATGTAATTGAAATAGGGGAAACATGAAGAATAAGGTGAAAGATAAAAATGAGGACCTAATGGGCATCTCAAAGAACACAAAGAATAAAGACTTGGAACCATGATTAGTAATGTGGCTAGTTAGTTTTCTCTAGTTCCTTGTTGTTCTAAGTTTTATGTTATTTTTAGTCTACTTCCTAGTAAGATCTATGTGGGTTCTAGGTGGTTTTTTGTAGGCTCCCTAGTGGGGAGCTAGTTCTAGTTGTTATTTTTTAAGGTTTGTTCACATACTCTGGATTGATATGTAAATATTATGGGATCCTTTAAAACCCATTTTTACCTTGTATCGAAAAAAATGATACCATAATATCATAATGAGATGTATCACAACATTAGATCTATAGATCTTTGCTTTATAACTTATAGTGTTTTCAAGTTTATCCTAGCTCTCAAAATAATCATTCAAAATTATTCTTTAATCTGAAATATTATATCCAACCTCAAACATCCTAACCTCTTCACCCTTTACAAAAATGTAGGGGCATGCTTATATAGGAGTAGGACCCACCTACTTACATTAGGTGGTTTACACCCACTAATAACATTTAACACACCTTAGTATGTAATAAATATTAAATTTCTCTCATAATTTCAAGGCATGAACATGTTACATGTTGCATCACAACATACTACATCACATTTAATACCAAATAGATATTTATCAGCTTCACATGACTTACAAAATTAAATATCAAATAGTCATCAATGGCTCATTTCACAACACATCACAAAGATATATCCCAAAGAAAATGCACATAACGAATTCACAAGATATCATAGCCAGTGATTGAACTGGAAACCCTTGAACTATAATCCTTATGTCTGATCAATAACATTACTACATATTACCAAACATGACCCAAATTAATATAAAATCAATGCACATCTTTCATAATGAATAACAATCTCCTCTAATGAACCTCATTAACTATGGTGCTTGTGTGGAAAATAATCAAACTTCTAAAAGGAACCAATTGATATAGACTTCTAGAATTACTCCACAAATCATCATAATACTATGCTTGAACAAAATACTATCACTACTTATTACATAAATATTCACAAGCTTATTATATAAAAGACAATTACAACTATGCATGAGAATAGGCATTCAAAACTTTACAAACATGTGCACACTCCTAGGTAGAATAAAACTACACAAATAAACACTCACACACACACGGATGATACAAAATAATGTAAATGCACTTTTTGAAACACATAATACTTTACCAAACTTAGAATAAATAAAAATGTGCAAATAAACTTGCACAAAACAAAACTTCCTAAACTATCATATTTGTTTTATTGATGAAAGATTTTCTATGAACCTAGATGTCCTTGTATCACTTTGTGTGGCTCTTACCTTAGTGTATAACATTGATTGATTAATTTTTTAATTTATAACTCCTTATCTAGACCTTTCATTATTTTGTGACTTTTATTTTATTAAATGTTTCATTGTATGCCCTTTTTTTTCCCTTATCTTCTTCTTTGATTTTTTCTTGATTAAGTTTCCCAATTTATGATTTTTTATTTATATGGATCTTACTTGTGTGATATTTTATTTCCATTGTGTATGGATATTTCCTTGTATTTTATCATTAAATTTTCTATTTGTTATGTCTCTTGCCCTATTTTGTGACATTTTATTTTCCATTGTGTGTGGCTATTGATTTGTGTGACATTCAATTGTCCATTGTGTGTGTCTCTAGCCCTATGTGACATTGAGTGTTATTGTGTGTACTTTATTGTGTGCATCATGGCCATGACATTTTGTATTTTTGAGTTGATTAATCTAGTATTTTATAATCATTTGCGATTTCATACATGATGGATAATCAAATGTCACACAATTCAAGAGCCACACACAATAGACAATCAAATGTCACACAAGTGTGTGATATTGAATGTTATTATGTGTAATTTATTATTTGCATCACGGCCATGAATTTGTGTGCTTATAAGTGAATGAATCTATTTTTTTCTATTAATTTTTGATTTCATGATCCATGTCATGTATATTCCTTCTTGTGTGTGGTTCCATGATCCTATATAACATGCACCTTCCTGCACAAGTTATTATTCACTACTTATATTTGTGATGATTATTATTACATGCCTAATTGCTATATTTATCATGACATGACATTTGTATGATTTAAACTACATTTTTAATATATTATTTGAATATATATTCATATTATTTTGAAATATTCTCCACATGTTGGCACATGCTTATATTTTCTTACATATTTTTATATAATATGATGTGTTTAATTATTTTCTTTTGATATGAGTAATTCACAAACTACATTAATCACCTCAAAAAATGATATATTAGTGGGATTATCAGAGAGATAAAGCCTCAATACATACGTAAATTAAATTTTTTGTTAGATTACATAATTCATAAGGTTCATATTGGTTGATATTATAATTTTTTCTCAAATTATGGTACATATATTTATAAATGGAGACATATTTTTGAGGCATATGTAATGCATATTTATATATTTTATAGGTTACATATTTCCAAAATTTTATATGTTATCAAATTTATTCAATTGAGTGACAAATAATATCATTCTATATAACATGTTGTCACTAATTGAATTGGATTGGGACATGGACATTGTCCATGTATACACTTTTATGCTTTGTCTACTTTTCAAGTTGGCATTGATGGATGGCATGGTTTTGTACCATCCACTCCAAGGTAGTTTCGTTAGATAGTATATAAAAGTGATACTCATATATAGTTTAGGGGTTGCAACATAGTCAATTTTAGTCTTATCTATTAGAAACCCAAATGAATAAAATCTTTTAGCACATACATATAGTTTAGAGTATTAAAGTTAACATTAATGGTATTAAAGGTAAAATTTTGAATCTAAAAGATATCTATAGTGATTTATTCACCCTTAGATGAGCCTAATATAGGTTCCCCCTTTCATATTAAGGTTCAAGATCAATTAAAATGGTAGTAAGGTTGAGGTTTTGTGTCACTCAATAGCCTAGCACTACTCTGTATTCACGAGGGTTGGGGAATTTATTTTCCCCACCCACAGTTTAAACAAGGGAATTTTCCTTATAACATAATCATTCCATGGAATTAATTTTTTATGGTTTTATCACCACCAATATATAATTCTTTAAAATGAATCACATCTCCAACACTTTATATGGAAACATGGTTCACCCACTTAGAGGTGTATTCCTTCCTTGCACTTCAAATTTTAAGTTTCACTTATCTAGTTGATTTCAAATTTCATTTCATAAAAGGGAATTTATTATTATGTGTTTCATTGTATGATTTCATGGATAAAAATTCACATTTGGAATATTCTCCCAAATATTAAGTGTGCTTACACACTAAGGTACATCTCTTATCCTTTTACTCTAGCATTATTTTACTTTCAATACTAAAATAAAAGGGGAGCATTTTTAAACACTTAAATATGGTATTATAAACTTTAAAATGTTAATCTTGGCATATCCTTATATTAAATTAATTTTTTATACACATATGTATCTTACACACCCTTATATCATATTTGCTTACTTTATATGGGCCCAATCTTCCCAATTTGTTAATATTTACCTATAAAAATTCCCTAGTATATGCTTAATCTACTTATTATCATAATCAAACTATTTTATGATCAGTAGATCATCATTATTGTTTTCTAGACACCTAATTCCATACTCAAATGCCTTTATTTTATAAATTCAAATAATCTTAATGGGTCAATCCATACATTTTTCATGTTGGTAGCGTGAGAGGTTACTCAAAGAATCATCTATTAATAAAATATAAGTCTAATCATATTTCATATCTAACATTCATCTATAAATTATTAAAAATACAACTATATACATTTTCACATTGAGAGGGATTGTCCTAAAATTCTCAAATTAGAAAGACATCACAAGGAGTAGGCCCTAGCCAAGTCTGAAGCACCTAAGTTAATTCAAGTTTACCATTTTTAAGTGTCAAATACTAGATTATAGTTTGCATCCATACTAGTGGATCATGATTTCGCACATTCACTTAAATGTAAGAGATATGTGTGGTTTTATTTTCCTCCTTAAGTATTGGATACATAATCATCACTTAGTTTTTCATTATAGATTAGTTAAGGTTAGCTCAACCCATCACTCTTCCCCATTTTTACAAGTTAACCTAGTTTCAAAATTGGAGTTATGGTTTTTTAATGAAGGAGATAGGTTGTATATATTTTCACATACAAATATCATCTAAAATTACTTAAAAATATGGTTTTTAAGTAAGATCAATGGCCCACGCCAAAATAGGCAGGCATGATTCTTAAGGATGAATTCAGCAGCATAAAGGCACCTTCATCCTTACATAGGCATCCAAATTATGATAGACTCATCTAATAAAAACCATAAACTTAGTTTCCTAATTCAAATCACTTATAATCCATTTCCAACCCTTTACATCTCTTTCACACAGTATTAATCTTGCATAGACCCAAGACAAGTTAAATTGCTTAATCCTCTTAGTGTTTTTCATAAAAATTAAATTATAATTATTCAATCATATTTTTTTGTATCATTAAAATTTATATATTATTGTCATATATTTTAAAATATTAATAGCTCAAATTTGTGTGTTAGTTTAGGTTATGTTATCAACCAAATTTTTACCCTTGGAAGGTAGTTCAAGCCTTCCAAATTTGGAATAACACGGAGACAATCCTAGGTTGTGGGTGGCCTAATATTGGATTGAATACCTAGGTTAAAGGGAAAGCTCCCCTTAATAAATCACTTAGGCTCACAAACTACTCTACAAAATTGATAAGAAAAGAGATATAAACCTATTCTAATGGAGTTGATGCACCAAATACACTTGACCACTACCAACCAGTTGCATTTGCACTTCAACCATATGACTAACCTACAATAAACACTACTCCTAATCAACCTCTCTACATTAGCATTTCATGAGAAGGTTGTGAAAGATGTTTGGTCTACAAGGACTAATCAAGAGGTCATGAAATTAAAATAGTTAATATACAACTCACTCAACCTTCACATCTCACTTAGACTCTTCACAAGGCCTGCAAAGAAGTTTCAAACTAAATAAGAATGCAACAAAAGGACAACATACCAAGGAAACAAGTTAATCACTTGATAAGATCAAAATATTCATAAAAACACATTGAAACCAATCAAAGGAGAAGGTAAAAATAGACTTTTATCATTTATCAAAGGCTTAAAAATGAGTAAGGATTTGTCATACCCAGGTGGAGGATACATACATATCCTATCAAGGTTGAACATATAGAGAAAGTGAGAGAGCGAAAAAGAGAAGGGTGTAGGGGAGAGAGGTTAAAAATGTATGTCAAGAGAGTTAAAATAAATAAGGATTTATAAATTGTCTTAAAAGGTCTTCAATGTATAAGTGTTCCTATTTTGAATATGTTTTATCTCCCAAGTGGTGTGGAGTTCCTTATTGTTGCTTGACACCTTGATCTTCCTCATGAAAATTGCCCTTTGTCTTGACTTGTGATGTAAAAATGGCACACTTAACCATCATGTCATGTTGATTTAATATCTTTATCTACTATTTGACACCTTTCATCTTCTTAGGATATCTAAACTATCATCTTAGTGGCAATCATTAAGTAACTCCTTAGGTGTCTTGAAACCTCTTTGTCTCACTAGGCCTTTCTTACCCAAATAACTCAAAACTTGATTTCATCTTTACCAGGGTAATATTTATCTATGGATTTCATCTTAATATCATTATAGACATGTTATAATTCATTTATATGTCTCAAACAACCACCAAGATCTCATTTTATACCTAAATCTCTCATTTGGCCTCATTTTCTTGTAGCCCTAAAAATAGGTAAACCTCATTATGTAGGATAGTGTACAGATGATCCTTAAAATATGAGCATATATTTGAGTACCTAAGATCCCTTTACAACTCTATGCCAAGTTTTAATACTTGATAGTGAGTGTAATTACACTTTTTAGCCCATTTTCTCTCTCTAATTAGGTTTTCATTAGCCCTTTAGGCATAATAAACTGAGTTTTGACGCCACATTCCTTCCACACGGTGAAACATATAGGAAGAATTTAATTCATTTTACCCATTCCCTAACCATGATCCAAGTCAAATTTCAAGTTCTGAGACCTTGTACGGATGGGTAAACCATGAAATGGTTAAAAACCTTGGTCTATGTGCTTGAACAGGCTTGAGAGATAGTTGGAGTGTTTAGAAATAATTTTTTAGGAAATAAGACATTGAATTAGTTTTTTTTTATTTTGGAAAAATAATCCTACAACTAAATATACTTAATATAATTCTCTTGAAGTTCTCATTAGGTCTGTAGGTAGGCCATGTGGTTGCAAAATAGTGCATTTCTCCCTTCTTGGTGAACTTGATGACTTGATTATTTCATATACCTCTATATGAGGAATGAATAGATGTTTTGATGGTTTTATACCCTCTTATCATGCTTTCTATACCTATGTTCTTAGTTTTTAGACCATCCCATACCCTACTTCTTCATCAAAGAGCCTATAACCATGTATTTATGATGATTTCATACAATAGTGTACCTTGCACATGAAAAATATTGATTTAAAATATGTTTATAATACCTTATAATTTCACCACAAACACTAAAAGTTTAAATTAATCCATTTTAATGAATTTTAAATTTTTTTCCTTGCATCGGGTCACTAGAGAGGTTATTAGCACCCTGTGGGTACTTAAGATTCTTAGCAATGATTCATATAATACAAGCCCTATATGTAAAAATTAATTCCATGAATTTTTTTTAAATATATCCATATATATTCCCCTAATATCTCCTTACACCATGCATCTTCTCATGATATATCCAAGCAAAAGTTGGTAGCTTCTCAGGTTGGCAAACTGTGTTTGATGAGGCTTAGAAGAGAATTGAGGCCTAAAGGTGACATTTTTAGTTTTTATTCAATTTTATATGACCTAATTAGGTTTTTAAAACCTATTTTTACCTATTCCAATATTCATTTTCACTTTTCCTCTTCATTAGGTCTCTTACACCTTCACTAGCCCATACATAGGGTTCTCTAGCAAATCAATACTAGTGACCCTAGTAACTGTGTTTAAGATATTTTCCTTTTATTTAAGGGGTATAAATATTAATATAATTCTTAAATACATCTATAAACACCACCTCAATGTCTTCATGTCACCATTAGTCAATTCAACATTCATCTAAAACTACACACACATGTTTGTGTGTTTAGTCTAGGTTTAACAGTCCAAAATAGACTTCTCAAGACCTGGAGTTGTTTTTAATGACCCTAAAGATAATATACATGTCATTATGTAATTTTAAGTTGAGTTTCATCCTATTTTAATCTCTCTAAAAACCTCTTCTATGATAAACCAAATAGACACCCTTTATGAAGGTAGACAGACCTATAGGAGTACCCGACTATGTGAATACAAGTTTTTAAGTGACATATCTTGATTACCTCCTCTATCATATCTTTAAAAATTATTATAATAATATTTTTTATATACACTTTTCCATAAATATAATCTCTAACTCTAATGCACACAATTCTCTTTCATGTTCTTCAAGTTTGAAAACCACTTGTAGTTGTCTAAGCAAACCTGCAGGTAGCAATAGACTATGAGTCTTCATACCTAAAGTAGATTTTATTATTACTAAAGGATACTATGTATTATATTTATTAATCACAACTTCATTATCTAATATATTTTATTGTATATTCTCTTTCAAACATTGGAATCTGACTTGATCTTCGATCAAGCCTGTGTCTCACCATTTTGCCTGTGTATTCTTCTAGGTTTGGTTATGTATGATAATTTATAAAAAGATCCCAATTTTTAATTAGTCATTTAATTATAATTATCAATTCATATTCATTTATTTTTGACATATTTATAACTCTACATGCTTTCTCAAAACCTCACATCCTACAAACATACTCTTCTTCTATCATGTCTACTCAAGACATGGCTATAGGTAGTGATTAAGAGTCTTTTGAGTGTTATGATTTGATATGAACATATCCATGGTTTTTAACTCTTAAAATTCAGATAAAATACACTTATCTCACCACCAAATTCCCCAAAATTGCATTCTTGATGTACATTACAATCCAATTCTCATAGACTACAAACCTACATGTTTGCAGACTTATAGGTCTACATTTGATGCCTTAGGTCTACTATAATGAAAATTTGGTATTATTTTTAACTATAAAAACATGTAAACACACTTAATCACTCCCCTAATTATTTTAATACCATCACACACCATTTTAAAATTCAATATTAATAGCTTTCAAACCTGTTTATGTAAACCGGTCCATGACACAGTGCTTGGCAATCAACTTGAAAATGACTTCGAGAGGATGGTGTTGGAATGAATAAATGGAGATAATTTATGGAGATATAATTTCATATAAATTAATTTAAACATATCTATAAACCTTCATTCCATTATTTCAACTATTAAAGACCTTAAAATAAATAATAAACTATGATAGTCAATTTTGCAAACTATGTACAATGAAGGTTTCTTGGTTCCAAGTGAAGCTTTAAAAATCACATTAAATATATTTATATACCATACACATATAATCCAATTTATATTATGTATCCAAATCATCCGAAACTATCATTTAAAGGAGAATATTTGATCATGTGGGATTTGAAAGTAGTTTTAGACCACCTTAGAGTCTTAGCAATTATTCATAAAAGAGATGGAATGGATCTACAAAAAAATTACATAAATTTGAAGCTTAATATTACCAATTCCTTTATAAAAAATATTATATCCTGACTCTCTCTCTCTCTTAGCCATTCCATCTACTTGAAAACTACCTTTATAATTTTGCTAATGGACCAATGGAGAGAAAGAATAATTTTTTGCACTTTTAGGACCTATATCTATAATCTAAACATTTTTATGACCTATATAATCCCAAGGGACAACTCTTCAATTTTTTTACTTGGAATTGGATATACCAATTCTATACAAGTGAGTGAAACTCCCTTCTTTGGCGTTGAAATGTAAAAATTTGACCAATGTATGACATCTTAACATATATTATCATTATATAATTCCTACAAGAATCTTGGTGTCTTGTATGGATTATTCACTTTTTTTAACTTTTATACACATTAAATTTAGTTAAAAACACCTTTTTCTTCATTAAACATTAACTTAAAGTTTGTAAAACAACCTTAACCTTTTCAGACAAGCATGAAATGTTCATTAAAGGTAATGAAGGCATGAAATGACTTTGAGATACACCTAATTACCTATGACACTTTTTAACTAAGTATCATTACACCTTGACATGTCTAACCTAGTATAAGATTAAGATACAACATTACCTTAACTTTTACAAATTAACCTTAAACTTTGCTAATAAGGCTTTATAAAGACCTTTTAAAGATAATTAAGGCATATAAAAAACTATAAAAAATCTATTAATACATGACAACACAAGTTTTAACCTATAGGTGTTGATATTTTGACCTTGTGGTCAAAATTAGTCAACAAATTGGTGATTCACAAGGGTAGCATGCTTATTATGCTAGTTAGACTAGTAGCATTATCCTTCCATTGGGTAATGGAGTCACTTTCACTCAAATTCACACCTAACCAAACCTTTACCAAGACAAACAAACTAATTTTACCTCCAAACCACATAAAATAAGGACAACACACATAAATCAAATAAATAAGACACACAGACGTGTTAGATAAGCACTTAGGGAATAGAAAAAATAAGAGAGCAAGTAATATATTAAACTGACCTAGAAAAATTATCTTCTTCCTATATCAAAGGGGAATCTTATGAGGCCTTTTTCTCCATGATGTTAAGAATAGCATGAAGCAAGTTGCTCCTTGGACCTTTCTTTTGTTTAATTCACTTCCCTTTTACTTTCTAATCCTCTTGACATGCTTTTAAATGAATTTATAGTAGCAAACCAGTAACCTATGAAGACATATTCATCTTGTACTTCAAGATACTTTTCATGATGCTTTTTGATGTTTTAAACTACCTCAATCATGACCACCTATTGGATTATAGGATAAACATTATTATTAGCTTATATGGACTCCATTAAATGATGTACTTGATTTTTAATGCTCATTTATGGGTCCCCACATTTTTTCTCAAGCAAAAGAGTAGCCTCAAAAACATTTTCAATATATCCAATATGAGGTATAGGCCCTTGAAGAGCCTCAAATTCAGTTCATATATCTAGGTACTAATGTCGATGATCCTCATCATTATTTTGACCTCCCTCTTGAAGAGATATAATCTTAAGTGAATCTCTATAGGCTTATTCTACTATTTTAGTAGCTTGATTAGCTTTCACTCCTACCTCAAACTCACATTCTTGATCATCTTGAAAACTTAATTATGTTTATCTTCACTAAGGGGAGTACTAATGGTGAATTATTCATCATATAAACTTGAAGAATCTTCATCATACTCTCTTTGAACCTCATTATAGCTACAATTTCTTTTTCATTTATCTCCCATAGGATAGGTTCCCCTTCAAGAAGGAAGATGGTGTGAGGGTGATTGATATGTTCCTAAGTTTAAGAGGGAGTATGAGGTATGGTAGATACATAATGAATTGGATTGATAATTGAAGGATATTTCTTATAACCTAAGTTCTTGGAAATGTAAGTATCTTCTAAGAATTCTTGAAGAGAGGTCAAATTTAGTTGTACTATAAGTTATTCATTCTTCTCAATAACCACTTCATCCTTCTCATAGTCTTCTTGAATTTCAATCTCAGCTTCAACTTGATTTCAAATCTTCTCAACTAGGACCTCCTTCTTGTTTTATATATCTTATTGAATAGGATTCCAATATGGAAAATATAGAGGTTCTTGAGGTAGGGTGTGTGAATCTTGAATAGGCACAAAGTCTTCTTTAGTTTCAATCCATAAATCTTTGCTTGATTCAAGTTTCTTCATTTTCAATTCCAAATCTTCAATTTGTTTGTCTATACTCTCTCAGAATATATTTTCTTTAAGGTGGTTATTAAATTTAGGATAATGAAGAGCAAAAGAAGGCTGATATAGAATAAAAGAGGGATCTTAAGTATGAATGGGTGGGACTTGCATAGGTTCAAATTTTTCCTTGACTTCAACTCCCCAATCTATGCTTGTCTCACCTTGCTTACTCCATGATTTCACCACTTGATTCCAACTTGGAATATTGAAAGACTTCTTTGGGGTTTCTTTAGGAAGAGAATTATAATCTTGTGTCAAGATGGATTCATTAGTTTCCCTCCATATGGTAATCAAGATTTCTAATTTTGCTTTGTTTTGGTTCTCAACAATAGGTTTCTCAATAATAATGTCCTTATTTTGAATGTTCTCTTGGATTGAATTTCAAAAAGGGAAAGTTTGAGGAATATATGAAGGACGTGGAACACTTTGAAACTCACTTGAAATTATCTCTTAGGTAAGAATGAGTGGCACATATGAGGGCTAAGGTGGTATATATAAAGACACATGGAGATAATAACATTGAATGAGACCACTTACATCCATCATTTCACTTAAGAAGCTTTACCAATTTTCTCTCTCAATAGGTTCCCATTCTTATCTCATTAGTTGTAATGAGTCTCTCACATTATGAGTGAGATGATTATGGACACCTTGACCACACTCCTTTTGTGTGTTAATCTCTATCATATACCTCTCATAGCCTAAGTGAGTTTGCTTGAAACTTTAAATGGACTAATTTGAAAAGTGACTATATTGACTAGGGATAGCATGCTCTTGATAATATTGATCATATATAACATCATAGTCATGTATGGGGGGTGTAGGCTGATCATAGGACTAATATGACTCATGACAAGGCTAATAATGATCATAATGAGGCTAATAAGGCTCATTATAGATCTGATAGGGAATACCATAAGATTGAGATGCCTTATCAACTTGCATGAAACTAAAATCTACTTCAAACTCAACCATAAAAACCTCATCAATATAGTTAATTGAAATCACAACTTGCTTTGAACAAGTGACTGGGCTACTAGAACTAGTTGATTGAGCATGAAATTGACATTGATGTTTTGAATGCCTCCAAAGTTTGATATGTAGAATAACAACACCAATAATTCTTCCACTAATTTGTACCTTGTCCCATCGGGTATGCCAAAACTATTATCAACCAAATTTTCACCCTTAGAAGGTACTTCAAGCCTTCCAAATTAAGAAATAACATGGAGACAATCCTAGGCTTTGGGTGGCCTAATATTAGATTGAATCTATAGGTTAAAGGGTTATCTCCCTTTGATGTATCACTTAGGCTCACAAACTATTCTACCAACTTGTTAATAAAAGAGAGATAAATATATTCTAATGGATTTGATGCACCAAATGACCACTACCAACTAGTTACATTTATACTTTAACCATAAGCCTAACTTGCAACAAACACTACTCCTAATCTGCCTCTCTACATCAACATTTCATGAGAAGGTTTTGAAAGATTTTGGATTAGGAGTACTATTAAATAGGTCATAAAATGACACTAATGAATAAATAACTCACTCAACCTTCACACATCACTTAGGCACTTCACAAGACCTGCAAAGAACTTTCAAATTGAATATGAGTGCAAGAAAAAGACAACATACCAAGGAAACAATTTAATAACTTGATAAGATCAAAATAGTCATGCACACACATTTAAACTAGTCAAATGAGGAGGTAAAACCATCCTTTTCTCATTAATAAAAGGCTTTAAAATGGGTAGAACCTTTCCATACCCATGTGATGATACATACATAGCCTATCAAGGTTGAATATATAGAGAATGTGAGAGAGAAGAGAAAAGGTCATAAGAGAGAGAGGTGACAAGTGTCTCTCAAGATATTTACAATCAATAAGGAGTTATAAACTATCTCAATAGGTCTTTAATGGAAAAGTGCTCCTATTTTGAATATGATTTATCTCCCAAGTGTCATGGAGTTCCTTCTTGTTGCTTGACACCTTGATCTTCCTCATGAAAATTACCCTTTGTCTTGGCTTATGATGGACAAATGGCACACTTGACCATTAGGCCATGTTGAAATAATCTCTTTCTCTATTATTTGACACATTTTATCTACTTAGGATTTTTATAAATTGACATATAAGTGTAAATCATCAAATAACTCATTAGGTGTCTTGAAACCTCTTTGTCTCACTAGGCCTTTCTTGCCCAAATAGCTCAAAACTTGATTTCATCTTCACCAAGGAAATATTTCTCCATGGATAGAATATTCATATCATATCATACATATAATAATTAATTTGGAGGGATAAAACAACCACCAATATCTCATTCTATACCTAAAGCTCTCATTTGGCCTCACTTCTTTGTAGCCCTAAAAATGGGTAAAAGTGAGTGGAAGTGCACTTTTTAGCCCATTTTCTCTCTCCAATTAGGTCTCCATTAGCCCTTTATGCCTATAAAATTGAGTTTTGACTCCACATGCCTCCCACACATGTGAAACCTCTATAAAGTGTTTGATTCAATTTACACATGCCCTAACCATGCTCCATGTCAAATTTGAAGTTCTAAGACCTTGTATGGATGCGTAAACCATGAAATAGTCAAAAACCTTAGCCTAGGTGCTTGAATAGGCTTGAGAGATAGTTGGAGTGTTTGGAAAGAAATTTTATGGTTATGAGGCTTGGAATTGGTTTATTTAGGCCAGAAACATCATCTTATAACTCAACATTAGTCTATTGAAGTGTCCAATAGGCTATTTGGTTGTTAAAATAGTGCATTTCTCCCTTCTTGGCCAACTTGATGACTTGACTATTTCATATACCTCTATATGAGATATAAATATATGTGTGGATGGTTTTATAACCTTTTATAATGTTATCTATACCTTTGTTCTTGGTTTGGAGACCATCACATACCCTGCTTCTTCATAAAAGAACCTACAATCCTGCATTTATGATGATTATGTATAGTATTGTACCTTACATGTGCAAAATATTGCTTAAAAATATGCTTATAATACTTTATAAGGTTAACATAGACACTATAAGGTTTAATCAATCCATTTTAAGTCATTTTAAATTATTTTCCTTCCATTAGGTCACTAGAGAGATTATTGGCAGCCTATGAGTGCTTAAGAGTCTTAGCAATGATTCATATGGTACAGGCCCTAGATAAAAAACTTAATGCTATGAATTTTTAGTATATAGACCCATAATATATCCTACCACCATGTGTATACACATAATATTTACAAACTTTTATCACTTACTAACACTTTGTATCTTGCAGGAACCCATCGAGTCTCAATCTCTCTAAGTGCATGCCTTAAGGGGTGCACTCGGAAAGGGGTGGGTAGACCATTGGTGCTTAATAAGATTTTTGTCCCTTTTTCCACTAGCCATATACACACTCATCTCCTAAAACCATTTACCCTAAGCTTATTCTTCTTAGTTTTACCCATTCCAAATATTTGTCATGTTTTATCCTCTTTTCTCATGCCTTGACCTCTTTCACCAATTGATTGTATTAGGTCAACTTGGTTGACCATATATAGTTTTCAACCTTTTATTACTATATAGGGTTGATAGTGTCAAACCTATACTATTTAATAATATTTTTAACTTTGATTTTTGTTAGCCCTTTAGCTAACCTAGCTTAAGACCTAGTGACTTATCTCTCAAAAACATATAGGGTTGACTAGGTCGACCCTGTACAGAAAACATATTCAAAAGGATTCAGGTCAAGATATGCCTATATATACAAGTTAATTTCCAACCATTTGAAGATATAGAAGTGAATAAAAATAAGTGTGAATGAGCATCTGCTTATTGACCATTCTACTTGAGGAATAAATCTTAGGGTTCCATACTTTTTTTAGAGATACAGATCTTATCTTGTGGAGAAGTCTTTTGGATGTATAGATAGGTTGTGTAGCATAGAGCTGATTTGTCTTTGTTATCCTTGAGTACCAAAACAATATCTTGTGAAACACCTTGGCCAAGGGAGAGATTTAAGCTCAACAAGTTCTTCTTCAAAGGTAAGCATTCCTAACTTTATTTCTCCTTTGTAAGAGTAGATAGATAATGTAATTGTGTTTCTCTCCCATGCATTAGGATTATGTATACATTAACATGATTATATGTCTTTTATACATGTTTAGTTTAGTTTTTTTATTTTAAACCCTTCATTTTTGTAGGTAATGGGATATTCATAAACTCCTCTAATCTATCTAGATCAATGGATATGCATTTTTTATAAATAATATGGCCCAATAGCTTTCCCTCAGTCACCCCAAAGATACATTTCTAAGGATTCAAGTAAATCCCATGGTCTCTACACTTTTACAACACCATCCTCAAATATTTGATGTGGTCTCCTATACTCTTTGAAAAGATGGTTAGATCATCCATGTATATGAATATGCATTTTATGATTAGATCTTTAAATGTAATTTCTATGGCTCTTTGAAAGGTGGAACTTGCATTGATTAGGTTGAATGACATCTTTTGTATGTGAATGTTCCCCATTTTTTTTTTTGAATACTATCTTGATTCAATCCTCATAGTTATCCACTACCTAGTTATAACATGAATACCCATAAATAAATATCATCATCCACAAACCATTCACTATTTTGAGAAATTCATCTAGTGAAGGTAACAAGTAATCATTCTTTTTTGAGGCCTTGTTCAAGTTATGAAAGTTAACACAAAGGTGTATTTATCCATTTTTATTTTTAATGGGACCAAATTATCCATCCATGTGGAGTGTCTTATAAGAAATATAATACTTTCTAAGAGTAACTTATGTACTTCCTTGAGGATTAATAGCTCTAGCAATGAATTTATGAGCATTTGTCTTTCTTGGAATGGCTTGACCCCAGGCTTGAGAGGGATAGTATGTGTGAGAATGGAAGTGTCAAATACCATCAAGTCTTCATAACTCTATGAAATGACATCCCTGAAGTATTTGAGGGCTTATATAATCCCTTATTTTTACTCACTCAACCTTAACCCCTTTAACCAATTGATTGTATTGGGTTGACTTGGTTGACCCTATACAATTTTCACCCTTTGATTACTGTATAAGGTTGACAAGGTCAACCTTGTACTATTTAAGAATATTTTTAACTTAGAGTTTTGTTATCCCTTTAGCCAACCTAGCTTAGGACCTAGTGGCATATCTCTTTAAAACATACAGGGTTGACTAGGTCGACCCTATACAGCCAACATATTCAGAAGGATTTAGGTCAAGATCTACCTATATATACAAGTTCATTTCCAACCATTTGAAGATAGATAAGAGAAGAAAAATAAGTGTGAATGAGCATATGTTTATTGACCATTCTACTTGAGGAATAAATCCTAGGGTTCCATACTTTCTTTGGAGATATGAATCTTGTCTTGTGGAGAAGTATTTTGGATGTATAGATAGGTTGTGTAGTATAGAGTTGACTTGTCTTTGTTATCCTTACATACCACAATAATATCTTGTGAAACATTTTGGCCAAGGGAGAGATTTAAGCTCAGCAGGTTTTTCTTCAAAGGTAAGTATTCCTAACTTTATTTCTCCTTTGTAAGAGTAGATAGATAATGTAATTATGTTTCTCTCCCATGCATTAGGATTTTATATACATTGACATGAGTATATGTCTTCTATGCATGTTTAGTTTAGTTTTTTCTTCTAACCCCCACTTTATGCCATAAGCTTTGGTGAGAAACAAATTAGACTTACTTTCTTGTTATTATAATAGAGTGAACATTAAACTTGGGAATCTTTGAGGGTTTTTGTATGATTGTCTTAGACTGTAGGCTTTATAAATTTTCCTAGCATTGTGTATTATGACAATTGATCCCCTAATCATGTCTAGTGGATCCCCATATTAGTCATGCTCCCACTTAAAAAATGTATTCCCAATCAAAAGTGTAGTATGCTCTATTGTTTTTGAGCTAGGAATGGTTTATAGACATGATGAATCTATGATTTCATACATTCTGATGAACCTAATGTGAACTAACACTTGCAAGATTTATTGACCTTATTTCATTCTTTCATCATTATTTTTATCATATATTTTTCATACTAGGTCAACTACATTGACCCATCTCTAACTTTTGTGCTCAAGTTTTTCAAATACAAGCTATTGGATTAACCCTATTGACCCAGTATAGGTTTCCAAAATTTTAGACATTCAATCTAGACTACTAGGTTGAACCTGTATATTCCAAGCACTCAATAATAAGTTTTTTCAAAGCTTGATCAACCCAATAAACCTAATTAGTAGAATTTGTAAGCATATATCAAGGTTATTTAGCATCAATATTCTTTCTTTGCATATCTAATCTACCAAGGTTCATTTCTATCTCTCTATCTCTTTCTTTTTTTTGTTATCTAGATAAATGGGTCAACTCTGCCAACCTTATTCATTTTTAAACCTTGCTTCTATAGTAGAGGTTCAACCCTGGTGACCTTGTTTTATATTTTTTGCATACACTATTGACTATATCAACACTATACCTTGTTTCAAAATTAGAATTAAGCTTATATGCTAATAATTAGCTCACACTATCTTTTCTTTTACTTACATGCTTAGAATATATTGCATAGCTTAATTAGGTGGTTTTTAATTAATCATTTAGTTTCACTATTTTTTATTTTATGCACACATTACCAAATCACAAAATATAAACAAGCATTTTAACATTTATCTACCCAAGGCCAACCTACTCGGATTCCATCACCAAGGGGGAAGCCAACTTGATGATTTGGTTAAGTATAAATTATAGTTAATGGTATATTATAGCTAAGCACCTAACACCCTTATTATTGTGGTGTGTGAAGTGAGGGGGTAGACCCCAATACCAAGCCTATATCATTACCAATACATATCCCTTTCAACCCAAACTACCTGAAAGCGTCCTTAGATTATCTTCTAGTTCCTTGCTTATAGCCAACTTCCCATCTCATTTAAAATCATATCCTAATAATCTTATAAATATTTAGGTTAAAAATTTAGCTAATTACTTACCTTCCAAGTTGATTGCTTGGTCTTTGCTTAATTGTATTTTGTATTTCAAAAACTTGTATTAGCCAGTATTGGTATAAGGTTTTGTGTTATGTGCCTTAATTAGATTTTCCAACGTTGATCCAATTTATTGTTTGTTTCTATTTAGTTATTTCCTTTCAAATTACTTGTAAAATTTATCTTGTTTAAATTCTTAATCTGTTATAAGCTTCTTAATTTTCCCTATATGTTGTACTAGATCGACCCTGTACCTTTATTTAGCCCCTATTCACTGTACTAGATCAACCCAGTCGACCCTATAATATTTATAGACCCTGTTTACTCCTTTTCTAGCCTCTGTTTACTATGTTGGATTGACCCAATCAACCCTGTACTATTTACAAACCTTGTTTTTATGTTATGTCAACTTAGTTAACCTTGTACTATTTTGTCATTTCTTATTTTCTTGGTCTCTCATCTCTCTTTATTTCCCTTCATCATAGACTTTCTACTTGATGACAATACTAAGTTGTAGTCAACAGACATGATGAATTTTACCAACCCTTATAGGGTCTCCCATAGATAGAGTAGGGCTCCTCTCTTGGATGTTAAGAATGTCCATATTGTCACTTGCATAATGAACTATAGGACCCCTCATAATACCTCTTTATAGCATAATCCTCTCTTCTCATTAGAAGACTAACCCAAATTAGAGTATACCCCCAAAATGCTCTTATTTATCTCTAAATTTCCTCAACATTGAGTAAAACATCCTTCTGCTATTTACAATCAGATGATTAGTGGTCAATATGAAGAGTCTCATTCACCTAGTCCTACATTTTCAACTGGATTTGGGGGTACCATTTTTTTGTATTCTTAGCCTCTTCCTTCGATTATGACCCCTTATCATACCATGACCTCTTCTTCTCTAACTTATTCTACCTCCATGCCTAGAATATCCACTAACACAGCAGGTTCTACATCTAGTGGACCTCTTATAAGATCCACTATCCTTAATCCTTCCACTAGTGCATCATTTACTATCCAAGGTAATCATGCTACTAGTTGTTCTTCTTCTCAATCATTCACTAGTCCATCTTTTGCTACACAATAAAATTTTGCCACCAGTGTCTCACATTCTCATAATTCTTCTCAAGCTTCTATTAACACCAATAGTGGTACCCAAGCCACTAATACCACATCTAATGCTTCTATTAATGATATTCAAACACATAAACTATTATTACAAACACTCAATCAAATGAATACCTTCCAATATCATAGCACAAATCAAATGTTGAGAATGCAAAACCACCTTCTCCATCTTTAAACTCATCCTCAACCAATGGATTGGAGCACACATAACCAAAATGTTCCCCCTCCTCCTCTTCAATATTCTCAAGGCAATATCATTCCTCAACCTTCTTTGATAAACAAAACCATTAAGCATCTCCAAAATGAACCTCTCACTACTCAAATTACTAACATTGATATAAGAGGTATCACACCTATAATTTATTATAATGGATCAACTAATCCCACCCTTCATCTTAAAACATTTTTAAATATTTATAAATATTGGGTCAAATTGAACACCTTTGCCGCTACCTAACTCTTAGCCAAAACTCTCACATGTGATGCCTTGGATTGGTACAACTAACTTAAAACTCATTCCATTACTAGTTTGTAGGATTTAGTGAATGTTTTAGTTCAAAAATTCCAAACTAGTGATCTTCCCAAAAACACTTTGGCCCACTTCATAAATTATAAACAAATTGAAAACAAAACTGCTCAAGCCTTTGTTAAAAGAAGGAAAACTTTGTCAAACAAATGTGAACATAACATGGCTGATGATAATCTTTTCCATCTCTTTACCAATGCCCTTTTCCCTAAACTTCAATATCTGGTCCACACACTCTCTCAACATACATTGGAGGAGGCTATTGACCAAGTTAAATGATAAGATATCCTTATGCATCAATTCAATCTGTCCCAACCTTCTGTGGGTCCTCATCTCTTACTTAAGAACAAAAATTGTAATTTTACAGATGATGGTGTTACATATTCTTATGACACCATTCACAATTTTCAAGTTGTCATTCCTACCCCTTCATCAGAACCAACTCCCCCTTATCAACAATATACCAATCCTCACTTATCTCCACCAAAAAAAATTAATGTTTATAAACTTCTATTCTCATTTGAATTGCTTAAACATCTACCTAGACCTCTTCCACAAGAATGTGACCCTACCTATCCTTTGAAATCCCAGTATGATCCTAACAAGTTTTGATGGTTTCACACTAGTTGGGGTCATTCTCATGAGACCTATAGATAAATTTGTAATTTAGCTATGGACTTTATTCTTGGTCCTAATTTTTATCATGATTCTATCATTTGAAAACATCAACAAGCTTATGAAATTTCTTTTAAGGACTAAATCACATGATAAATCTCAAGCCTTGAACCAAGCCAATGCTCATTTGGCTATCTACAAAGACCCTCTTCCTAATCATCAACCTATCCAAGATAACCAAGACAAATCCATACCTTCCACCAATAACATAGAAAGTCTTGTTAACTCCATTTCTAAAGAAATTGTGGTTAGTATGACTAATATGTGAAGGGTGGTGGCTTTTATCGATTCCCAACCTATCTACACTCTTCCTTTATTTAGAGCATATAGTGTTATCCAGGATTGTTCTCTAACTCATTTAAATGAGTTGGGGAAAGATAAACTTATTACTTTTGATGATTCAATTTTTTATTCTCCTTTAGATAACACTTCCTATTCTATTTCTACCACTCTTTCATCATCTTCTAACACTAATGATACTCAAATTTGTACTAACACTTCTTCTAAAAATTCTCAAAATCAACTTGAATCAACTACTTCCTCATCATAACATGATTTACAAACTTTTTCCAAACCTTATTCTTCTAACCAACATAAATTCCAATGCACTTCATCTCCTTCTTCTAAGGACCTCCTTAATCATTATGTATCTATATCTAAAAATCTTCTTATGGGTTAGATGAGTGGGATCCCATCATAGAAATCACTACTCTTCCATCCCAAATTCCATTCCTAGAGCTTATGAGGACTTCTCCACATCATATAAACCATCTTATGCAATTATTGTTTGAAATGAATGTCCTTTGTCCTCCCCTAGCAAGATGGGAAGCAACCTTATCTAGATTCAAGGATAGTATATTACAATAATGTGAAGAGATGTCTATCAACATTGATAAACTATGGACACTTCTCTTTCCTTAAAATTTCCTATAGCTTTTATGATTCCTAAAAAGATTATGCTTCATGCAGATGATCCTCCCTTATTTATTAGTGTTCAAATAGGTGATATTAAATTTAAGCATGTGTTGATTGACGAGGGTTCTGGTACCTACATTTCCTCTCTCAACTTCATTAATACCCTTGGATATTCAGAATACAATCTCAATTCTACACCTAAAACCTGTCAAGGAAATGATAGAAGGCAAATGCCTCCTTGAGGTTGTGTGTGGCTTCCCATTACCATCCCACCTATCATCATTCTTGTGAAGTTGATGATCTTTAACTTTCCCCTTTCTTATAACATCTTGTTTGGTAGGCCATAGACCCACCATATGAGAGTCATTACTTATTTCACCTACCAATGCATTAAATTCCCTTATAATGGATCCATTTATAGGATTCAGAGTGACTCTAACCCTTAAAATTTTAAACAATTCAAAAACCATGGTATCTTCAAGATTCTTACTCTTGAACCTTTACCCAACATTTCATTTTGTGAGTCTTAGCATCTAAATTTTCTAGTTAATTCAATACAAGGTTATGTTAGTGTAGTTATTTTTCCCATTGGGTTTTACCTACATTGCCTTATTGCCATTCTATGTCAATTAAGATTCATTAGGTTAGTTATAAAAGGTTCACATAGGCTAATTTTATTTTAATTTAATTATCTAATTAAGAAAATTAGAGGCTTCCTCATGTTGCCCTAATTTTTACTATATGTACCCCACTTTTCCACTTTGAAAGGTTAGATAGGTTAATGAAATATTATACAAATAGGTCATATTTTCAACATTGTTGTGTGAAGACAAGATTCTTCCTCTATAATTTATCTATGATTTCATTGCTCCATACATAGATTTGCTCAATCTTCTATGCAAGGATCCAAGATCATGGCCAATCCAACATGGTATAAAAGTTGTTTTTTCTAGTATTGCAGCAATCTCTGTGGTGAAATCTTGCATACATTCACTATTCCAACATAAAGAAGGGTTTGGTGGGATTCCTTGGAGAATACATATAAAACTTTCTACTGAAGCTTTAGATCTCAAAAAAAACTGTCATTAGTTTTAGAAGGTGTCAAAACCCTTGGATAGATTATAAACATGACCTATTTTTGGAATAATCATTTTTACTTTTTTTTTGGCATCCCAAGGCCCTATTTTTTCATATTTTAAAAAAAATCATATGGCCTTTATTTTTGTGCAAAAATGCCTTTTGGGTTTTCTTCCTTAGGTCAAAATCTCAAATGGGTCTCTTGTAGAATTTCCATCACTAAAGTATTTTGGGCATTTTTGTCTTGCCTTGATTTTCATGCCTTCATTCCAGTCATACCTCTATGTTACTTATATCTATAGGTGGTCATTACTTCATATCTACATTTGATCTACCTCATGTTACATGCATTGGAGATTTTGTTGACCAATCTAGACTTTTAGAGGTCTATTACATAACCAATAGACCAAATTGGACTTTTAGCAGTGAGAAACTTCACTTTTCTATATTAAGTTGTTTGATAAGTTTACTTATTTTCCCATAGAAGAAATTAGACTTGTGAAGTTTCTTTACTTGAAAATCTATGAAGTTAAGTACGCAGGGTGCTAAAACCTAAACTACACTATTGTAGATACCCTCAAACTTACAGGGGGTCATTACTTGCAACTTCACGTACCTCAAGAAAAGCAAGTTTAAAACTCCAAATAACACTTCTCTCAACCAACTTGAACTTTTATGGGTTTATTTCTTACTCAAGTTTTCAAAGGGTGATTACCTTCAAAATTCAAGTAGAGCAAGTCTGAAACTATGATGTATACTATGAAAAACCAACTCAAAATTTTGGGGTACCACTATTGCCTTCTTTCATTCAGAAAATTAGTCTAAGAAGTTCGATTACTCTTATGGGACCAACCTAAAATTTCAAAGGGTCATTATTGCTTAGAGTTTTAGGGTACCATTTTTGGAAGGGTTCAATAATGTATAGAAGTAAGAACTTTTAAGTGCCATAACTTTCAATCCGTAGCTCCATTTTGGGTGTTATTTTTTTTGAAAGTGCATATTTTTTTCAAGATATATGTTTTAGTCCCTTTATAAAATCTATTTTCTTCATGGTATAATGGCTTAAAACTCACTTCAAACCTTTTGTACCTTTCTTGGATGTGTTATCATTTGTGCCCAACATCCCTATTGTACTCTCTCACATTAATTACTCCTAGACACATTCTTGGCAGTGCTCGATGTCCAATATTGAGTATGTGTTGCATTATAATTTAAAGGGGGTCTTTTTGATAATTCAAGGGGGGTACTTGTATTATGTGAAATATATTCTTTGATTTCATCTCAATTCTATAAATTATCTTAATCTAATCTACATTAATAGATCTAAACTCAATTGAACCATTAACACCATTTAAATATCTTGATTGGAAATCTAAAATGTAACTCACTTTAAGAGGTAAAGGACAGTATTAGATCACTATGGGTAAGGAAATTGAGCCATTTATAGATTAAAAAAAGGTTAAGTGGTATAATATATGTGATGATTCCTATGGGTTCTTATGCCTGTCAATGTCTCCTGAACCCCTATTTTATGTTGAATCTTCAAAAACTCCTAATGACGTTTGGACCATCCTAGACAAGTTTTTTGTAGTGCAGGACATCATGAGGGGTCATGAGCTAGAGAATGAGCTCATCACATTGATCCCATGTGATTATGACACCTTAAAAAACTTATTTAAAAATTTTAAATCATGGAGACTATAGCTGAAATAATGTGGCATTGAGAAAACATATGACCAGTTGATTCTATTTGTGCTTGCAAAACTGGGTCATGACTATTTAGTTTTCATCTCTACATTTCATGCTACCAAACATGCACTTGGATATATTTGGAAAATTCCATCATTAGATGATTTTGTTGTTGATCTAACTTGAGAGTAAGATATGTTGGTTTAAATGGATGCATTGAAATCTTCAAAATCACATGCCTTGATTGTCAATCAGGATAAGAAGAAGCCTTCTATCAATGGAAAATAGGAGAAGAAACAGTCTAAACTAGATCATGATCACAAGAAAAATACAAAAATTATATCCAAGCCTAAGGCATCCTCAAGTGGGAAACCTAAGAAGGAGAAACTCAAATGCAACTTTTGCAAGAAACTTAGGCATGATGAATCTCGGTACATGAAAAGGAAGATTGACACCTTGACTAAGATGCTTGAGAAGAATAACATCAGTGTTCATGAATATTCAACTTAGAACATATTCATACAAGATTCTATAAAGGAAAAATATATAAAATTTGGTAAAAACAAGGGCAAGGCACTTGTTTCAATAGATTCTTAGCCTTTAACTTGGGTTATTGGCTTAGGTGCTTCTTAACACATGGCCTCCTCAGAGGATCTATTTTCATAAATAGAACCATTTTCTATGCCCTCAATTCTTATGGGTGATCACACTTTAGTATAAGTTAGTGGTAAAATATTAGTTGAAGTAAGTTATGGGACCTTTAATGATGGTCTATGTGTTCCTTTACTATCCACCAATCTTCTATTAGTGTACCAAATCACTCACATAGGTGCAGGGAAGCAAGTTGAGTTCACACCTAATGTAGTGGTTATCAAAGAGCTATATAATGATATCATAGTGGCTTATCAGAAGGATAATTATTATTCTAGGATATATACCTTCTCATAATTTACCCCAAATTATCCCTTAGTTGCATTGCTTACTCATGCAGATGGAGTGAGCAAACTATGGCATGAATGATTTGTCCCTTAAAATATCATTACATAAAGCAACTCAGATGTCAAGACATGATATTAGGGTTGCATACAGTAAAATTATTAGATGGCCTATGCAATGGCTACATTTTTTGCAAGCATCTAGAAGAGAAATATGACAAGGGTAAAGCAAGGAGAGCCGAATAGAAGCTAGAAATTATCCACAATGACATAGCAGGTCCATTTCCAAAACCTTAATTCAATAGAACTAGATACATGATCACATTCATCGATGACTTTTTGAGTTACACTTGGGTGTTTTTTCTCAAAAATAATTTTGAGGTCTTTGATAACTTCAAGGACTTCAAAGCACTTATGGAGAATTAGCCAGATTATTCCATCAAAACCTTAAGGACTAACAATGGTGGGGAGTATGTCAACAATAGGTTTGAGAAGTTTTACACATTATAGGGGATTAAAATGGAACACATAGTTCCATATAATCCTCAAAAAAATGGTGTGGCTAAATATAAAAACTATTCCTTAAATAAAATAGCCAATTGTATACTTTAATCAAAGTCTCTTGCTCCTTAGTTTTGGGCTAAAGCAATCAACTATACATGCTACAGTCAAAATCATGTTCCATACAAAGCCTTAAAAAGAATCACTTATTTTTAATCTTGGGATGGTCACAAGCCCATAATGGATCACTTTTGAGTGTTTAGGTCACAAGCAATGGCCTGTATTCCCAAGAAGAAATGCAATGCAATGGACCCTCAGAGTCAGACTTGTATATTTGTGGGGTATGTAGAGGGTACTAAGGGATACAAACTTCTCCATCATAAAACTCATGATTTTTTCATAGAAATGAGTGTCAAGTTTTACAAGGGCCCACTTGAACTCACTATTGGCACTCTAAACTCTTCAAAAATCTCATTAGACATTGATTCCACCTTGGATAGTGACTTGGATTTGCCTCAAAATCCTCATGATGATCAAGATGAATCTTCTTCTTCAAGTTAAAGTGATGATATTAGTGATGAGGATTATCCTCCTCCATCTCACACTCACACTTTAGATGATGATGACTCACCTCTTGATTCTCCAATCTCATATAATTCTATTCCCACTTAGGCTAAATAGACACTTCAAAGTGCTAGGAAATGGGTTAAAAATACATTAGATATAAGGCAAACACATTTATAATTTTTAGGGGACTTCACATGTCTACTTGGCCATTACCTCATATCCAAAAACCTTTCATGAGGCATCTGACATTCTAGAATGGGATTCTACTATGCAAGAGGATTATAGTTCCCTAATCAGGAACAAAGCATGGGACTTGGTCCCTCTTCCTTAATGAAGAAAATTGGTCTATTATAAATGGGTTTATCAAAATAAGTATGGTGTAGATGGGTATGTTGATAAGTACAAAGATCATCTGGTTGTAAAGGGGTTATCTTAGGTGCCTAGTATAGACTACACCAAAACATTTACTCCTGTAGCCAAGATGACATCTATCAGACTCACTCTCACCATTACAGTCACACATCAATGGGATGTTCACCAAATAGATGTTAAGAGTGTTTTTTTACATGGTGAATTCAAAGAAATGATCTATATAGAGCAACCATAAGGCTTTGTGGAAGATTCCTCCTTGGTCTATAAACTTAGGAAATCTATCTACAAATTCAAATAGGCTGCTCAAGTATGGTATGCCAAGATGGAATCATTTCTCCTCATAGTCAGGTTTACCAGATGCCACTTGGATCCAAATGTCTACATCTTGCAATAGGATGATTCTCTATTGATTCTATTTCTATATATGGATGACTTGCTAATTATAGGGAGCTCATGATCATCTATCTCAGAGTGAAAACTACACTTTTAAATAAATTTTCAATGATAGACATGGGATTGATATATTAATTTCTCAAAATTAAAATCATTTAGTCATATTCTAGGATAACTTTATCACAATCCAAATATTTTCTTTATTTTCTTGCAAGGTTTAACATGGTTGATTTTAATCTAGCTCTTACTCCCTTATCTGGTGTGAAACTTGAGGTTGGTTGTCTTACACCATTGGTTGATGTAACTCCATATCAGTAACTTGTGGGAAGTCTTATATATCTCTCACACACTAGACCTAACATATCCTATGCATTTGTTATGGTCTCTCAGTTTATGTAGGATCCACATGAATTACATTGAAAAGTAGCTAAGCAAATTCTGCACTACATTTAGGGTTCGCATAACTATGGGATACACTATGAAGCAAGAATAGAGGTTGATTTGATCAATGCATAGATTTAGATTGGTCTAGAGATATTTAGAATTGAAATTCCACTTAAATTTATAGTTTCTCATGTGGTTTAGGTCTAATAAGTTGGTCAAGTAAGAAGTAGCATGTAATTACTTTATCATCTACAGAGCTAGAATACAAAGGGGATATCAATGCCACCACTGAGGCAATCTAGATTTAGGGGATTATCACTAAGTTGGTTATCCAATTTCATAATCCAACAATCATCTAATTTGACAACCAAATCATAATCTATATTTTTAGGAATATAATTCTCCATCAAAGGAAAAAACACATAAATATTTACATGCACTTCATTAGGGAACTTATCAATGAGCAAGTCATTGATCTTTGATACTTTCCAGCACCATAGTAGATCATAGATATTTCGACTAATCCCTTCACATAGAGTAAATTTGTAAATTTATGAGCTCTCATTGGGGTTAGGGTTGTTCCACCTTCTTCTTCCTCCTATGGAGGTTCTTCACTATATACTTGGGTGCCTCATTAAGCTTTCAATGATGGGACCCAATTCTCATCTCACCTAAGCTACGCTTAAGGGGGAGTGTTAGTGTAGTGATTTTTATCATTGGGTTTTTCTTACATGTCCTTATGGCTATTATATGTCAATTAAGCTTCCTTAGGTTAGTTATAAAAGGGTCACATAGGCTAATTTTATTTTAATGTAATTATATAATTAGGAAAATTAGAGGCTTCCTCATGTTGCCCTAATTTTCCCTATATGTACCCCACTTTTCCAATTTGTAAGGTTAAATAGGTTAATTCAATTTTATGTAAGCAGGTCATATTTTGCAATATTATTATGTGAAAACAATATTATTCCTCCTTTGCAATTTATCTATGATTTCATTAATCCATACATAGATTTTCTCAATATTATATGCAAGGATCCAAGATTGTGGCCAATCCAAAAAGTTATAATGGGCATTCCAAATTCATTGGGAAAATTCCTCCTAACCTCTTAGATTTTATTGATGATGAGCCTGATGAGATTAACCTAAAAATTAAAACTTTTGATCTCTCACCTCACCTCATCTCGCAACTTCCTACTTCCTTACAACCTCATTCTCACAATCCTCCTTATGATGGCATTCCTATAGTCTTGACCAAGACTCAGAATTCTATTCACCACACTTCCTCAGATGACAAGGCCATCCATACTTATGTCATTGATCTTCACACCCTGGATTATGATGATGGTTATTCCCTAGGTGATTCATTCTTAGGTGGTCTTGTATAGGCTCATGATGCCAAGATTATCCTTTATCATTCTTCTTTCCTTAAGTCTTTTTTTATATATTCTTATCTTCCTTCATTTATATAGCCTCATTCTCACAAGCCTCCTTAATATGACATTCCTATAGTCTTGACCAAGACTCAGCATTATATTCACCACACTTTCTCAGATGACAAGGTCATCCATACTTATGTCATTGATCTTCACACCCTATATTATGATGATGGTTATTCCCTAGATGATCCATTCTTAGGTGGTCTTGTACAAGCTTTTGATGCCAAGATTATCCTTTATCATTCTTCTTTCCTTGAGTCTTTTTGTATATATTCTTGTCTTCCTTCATTTATAATTCATAATTTTAGTATTTTTCCTCTTTATCATAGGGTAGAGATGGTACCAACACCTCTAATTTTTTAGGATCCTCATAGGAGTATGTTAATATATCATGTTATGATCAGGCCTTGCCATTTTTCTAGGTTCTCTAATCACCATAGTTAGTTTATTCCTGATATTAGTGTGACCCTTATTAGACCTTATATAGATCTCACTCCTCCCTTAGTATATAACTTATCAGATCACATTCATGTTTCCACTATAGTTGATCCCATTCTTGCTCCTACTATAGTTGATCCTGCTCCCACTCTTACTCTTGTTGAGTCTACCCCTGCTTCTCATCCCATTACTCCTTTCATTGAACCTAGTTCCATTCCTCCTCTATCACCACCTTCCCTTGGTGATGGTTTTCTTCCCTACCTTAGATGGCTATATTGTCCACCAAATGGGTTGACAAGATTTCTTTGGGTTTCTTCCACTCCTATTACACCTCCTTCTCTGAGTGTTTCTCCTAAGATCACTCACAAGTGTATATGTTGCTTCCATGGGATAGATAAGTATTATTTTACCCATTATTGTAAGTTGTGATAATATATTAATACTTTGTGTCCTTCCTTTCCTTCCTTAGACAAAACCATGCCTCCCCTGAAGGTTCTACTTGAATATATACCTAAGTATGGTGAGGTGTATTATATGTGGCACTAATTTAGAACCCATCACACCAATCATTGTCGTATCCTTCAATAACACCCTACAAATTACCTTATAGCTATTCTCAGACCTTCTTCCATTCCTCCTATAGGTCATCCCCATAAGAAGGCTTCTCCTTATTCTCCTATGGCTACACCTTTAGTGGTTCCATCCCCTCCTATGGCCCCATCATCACCTTTTGTGCCTCCACCCATGATTCCTTCCCCTGTGGACCTTCTATCACCCATGGATCCTTTTCCACCAATGATTCTTACATCTCCCATAGATCTCATTCCCACACATTGTCCTAAATATCCCTTTCCTAATTTCCATCCTCAACATAATCCATCAAGTATTCCTAATTTTTTAGTTGAGGAGATTAGAAGAGAAGTATTTTCCTAGTTTTCATTGAAAATTGATGAGACATTAGCTGCAATTTATATCCAGCTTCATATAGATTTATTTGATGTCTTGGATAATGTGTGTAGGTAGATTTATCAGTATTTATGATCACATGTATGGTTCCTTTTCATTTATATTTTTATTGGATGGTGTTCTCAAATTTTATTTTTATCTATCTATTATATCATTTGATGCTATGTCAAATTCATATTTTACTTATATAGTGATTTTACCTTTTGCTATATCTTGCTTATATTGTCATTTATATTTGCATATAATTGTATTTTTGTATCATTGCTTTCTCTTTATTTCTTGATTTTTTATAAAAAATCTCTTTTTGTGTCTTCATGATTGGTTACTCTCTTATCTCTACTTTTTACTCGTAATTGTCATTGTGACTTGATTATACAAACCTTGTTCCCTTTAGTCCTTATATCCTTTTACCATGTGATTAGTTAGCCAAAAATACATCTCATTACAATCTCCTTTTACTAATCCACCTTTGGATATCCTTTTTCCCTTCTTCCTTTTTTGCAAATTAAGCATATACACAGTTGAGACTTAAAATCACATTCTAGTTCATTATTAAGCCTAAGTGTCCTAGTCAGTCTTTGTCTTTGGTTACTTAGTTTCCTTTAGCCTTAGAATAAATATCATTAATGTGTATCACTACATCTCTCATGATTGATCATTCCAAATCCATATGTAGGAGGAATATTAAAAAGCCATAAAATTTTAAAAGCCAAATCATTTTAAATAAAAAGGTAATGATATAAAAGATAAAAATATTCTTAAAAGTCAAATCACACTAAAATATGTGATTAAAATCACATATCCTTCTTCTAGTCAAAGCTCAAAATCTAATTTTGGTCTCATGATAGAGCCAAGATCCTTTGGGGTGCAGTAGGCCATTAGATTATAAAAGGATAATAAAAAAAATCTTTTATTGCTACCTACTCTCTCACGCAAGTACCCAATCTTCATAGTAGACCAACGGCTCTATAAGGGGTCCTAAAGAATGGGGAACATGTCATGGGAAGGTAGGTCAATTTTACCTTTTCTTGTACCAATCTACCTTTATGTGTTGATCTTAGTATCATGATTATTTTTCTACAAAGCTTTGTGCCTATATCGAACATGTTTCCTTTGCATATTGATCATCACTAGTCACTTAGTATCTTCTCATGTCCTTAGTATGCCTCTTGTCTCCTAAGGTCTTCTCATAAGATGCTTAAGTCTTTATTTTTACACTCCCTTTTTTTTACATTCCCTATATTTTTTACATTTCCTCTTGATAAATATTTTTTTTTCTACTGATCACTCCCCTTGGGATTTCATTTTTGAGTTGAAATATAAGACATAGATAGGACCTGGCATTCCTTAAAAATTAACACTTTTTTCCTTCCTATTACCCAAATCCTTTGTTACCTATTTTTTCTTAATTTTTCCACCCCAGTGGTGTTTTCTTTGTGACTTGTAGTATAATACCATGGATAGGACCCAACATTCCTCACAAAATTTTCCAATAATACAATTCACAAATAAAATTATATGTGTCAAATATGAGATAAGATGTGATCGATTATGAAGTTACACATCATTGACATGCTTCTCAACTTGATTTAGTATGTTTTATGCTTACTTCATTACTCTTTCACTTTTATCTTTTTATTTTTTGAGTGCATATAGGAATACAACCATTTCTTGAATTTTTCATACTTCCCATCTTGAATTAGTATGATAAATTTAAGACCAATCTTTTGCCAAATTTTTTTTATCTTATACTTCCTAACGTGATATAGTATGACTAATTGACTTAATTTAATTTGTTTTTATACCATTTTTACCCTTTTACATATCTTTTATTTTATTACATTGTTTCATACTTCTCAAAATGATTTAATATGATTTTACTTGTTTTATTTTGGTGTAAAAATCTTTCCCTTTGGTTTAAAACAAATTCCTTTTTACCATCTTATTTTACCATCTCTTGGTTCTTTATACTTAGTCATTTTTTTTTCTTATTACACATTTCCCAACTTGAAATAGTGTGTAGGACATTTTTGATTGATTATATTTTACCAAGTCCTTTTTGCTTGTTTCTTTTTAACCATGCATGTGTTCTCATAATGTTAGAAAAGAAACCACATCTCATATATTTCTTATAACATATACATCAACAGCTAAATACATGTGCTAGAAAGACATATATCTAAAGCATCCATAACCATAATGATGACAAACATACACAATCAACATCAATATGCAAAAATGATACATTTATATCATGAGTTTTTGATACAATAATTACAACCATATAAAATACTTTAGCTCTATGGCTAGGTTCCATCATGTCTATCTCATGGCCTCACCACGTTATCTATCGAAGCCTTCGTTTGACTCCTCTAAATAGCACATTGTAAAGAGGCCATCTAATATCTCAATCCATCCACCTATCCCTCTAGATGTTTCACATGTGCCTATACCTATGCCAACTAGGCTAAGATTACCATGTGTGTCACATTCTCCTGTTCTTGCACCTGTGTCATATGGGTCAGGGTCATTGTATGTGCCTATGTCATTTATGTTACTATAACCAAATGTATAGCTCTCTTCTCTACTAGGGCCTACCATGCTCATATTTTACCTACACCCATATCTATTGGTGGCTACATCCTCTCTTTTTATGCTCATATTTACCTCATTACCTTTCTAGCTAATTTGAACCAACTCACCTGAGTTGGGGCAAATGGTACACTAGAATCCTCTAATGTATTAGGGTCATATGGCCATACAGTCTTATCCAAGATGTTATGTAGTGATCTCTTCATAAAGGACCCCCATCTCTCCGCCTCATCCCTAACCATGCCTACAAAATCACACCCAAATAGATATTAGATCATTATTATATCTCACAATATCTATCTATCGCTAATCCCTATTTGAAAATAAAAATTTAAGTAATAATTTAATCATCTTTATTACCTATTTGTGTCTCAGCCACTATGGTCTTTTCATTTGTGTGACCACCTAGCACAGTTTCTCCATCCACATGGCCTCCTAACACCTCCTATGTAGGTCACCTTCTTAGCTCAAATCTATTTGTCATGGTTCATGTCTACCTTAGCCTACACTTGAGTGGCCTCTCTATCATTCAACTCTCCTCTAGCTCACCTACTAGGTCATCAAGGATGGTGATAGTCCACTCTCTTCTAATCTTTCCTCCATCAATGTTGTGTCCTCAATGGTCATTCATCATCTCATTATAGAGTTGGTGGTGGTATCTTTGGTGCCACTACCTCCACACCCCTCTCCTCTTACTCTACTCCATATCATTATTTCCCAGTCCATGGCCACTCATGACATGGTCTAAGAGTTAGCCTCATCACTAGTGGCACTAGTCCCCTCCTCCCCCATGGCTCTCTCACATGCCAAGCTCACTTCTTGGGCATAAATAACAATGTTTCTAGATGAGGTAAGCCCATCTATCCTAGTACTTGTGCCATTATATGTGACTCTCTCTACCAAGTATAAAGTCCAACCACCTCTATCCTCATTATAACTAGTGCAACTATGTCCCAACTTAGTGATTTAGTCAGTATGTGCCCATATGGCTACCACATTATGTTTACATATCTCACCATATATAGTGTTGGCATGTGGGGCATGGCCTATGATACCTAGTGTTCTCTTCATCTGTATACTCAATGTAACCTATCATTGATTTCATGGGGTAACCTAGCTGGCTGATACATAAGAAACCTCTCATATATCCAAGCCATCAGTAATATGATCGATCCTATCAAGTTATACCCTCTAAACAACACCTCATACATATCATGTATAATCTAGACCCAGATGAAATAACTAAGATCATATAGTACTCCCTCCTCTAGGATCATCCTTCTCAAGGTTAACATGGATAATGTCACCTTTCCATCCAACTTGTGACATAGCACTCACTATGTCACAAGACCTATCAAAGTTTTCAAGATATCTAGAATCTATGACATATATACATTGAATATGTTGACTCTCCTACCTACTAATATCATCTCTGATCCTATAGCCCACATGGTTAAGGATCTCCTCTCCTCCATGTTTTTGGTATACCTATAGTCACTAGTGCTCCTACTACCAGTAGCCCTAGGATTACATGTACATCATCCAAAGTGATAACTACCTCTACCATGTCCCCATCCACCTCCCATCTAAAGGTGTTAGTCAGTCATTCCTAGCATACTAGTAACATGACTAATAGATCCACACTCAGGGGAATCTTGGACAAATCAGTTATCCATCCTAGGCCTACAAATACTAGTCTAGCTATATCTCCTATTATTAGATGTTCCAGTAGATTCGGTAGCCATGATGTTTCTACCAATCACCATAATTTAGGCCATCCCTATAAATAATAAAAAATAAAAGATGTATTATATCCTCCATGTCATGTATAATCATAATACATTTTTTAAAAATTTTAATCAAAAATAAGCCTAAACTACTCTAATTTATTCATTTTTACTTATATTTAGCCTAATCGGTCCTTTTTGTCCTTGGCCATTTCAGGCCATTCTAGCCCTCTTTTGACCTTTTACATGCTTTTTTGTACCATTATGGTTCTTTGGTCAACCTATTTTGACCAAAATTTCCCTATTTTTGACTTGGTTGACTTAAAAATCTAATTCAACCCTCTTCTTTGCCCTTCCCTAGTGCTACATTGTCATTCTAGACTTTTTGGATCAGTTGGAAAATTGTACTAGGATGGCAATCTACAAACATACAAGGTTGACACATAACTACTGGGTTGGCAATATGTATTTTGCCCTTTTTTAGCCTACTGGGTCAACTAGGTTAACCTAGTTGTTTTTCATTGCCGACCCCTTGCATTTTCCTCAAAAAGTGCCTTCTGACAATTTTCTCCCTAATTCATTCAAACCCATTTCCCATCTTGGCTTTTCCTACCTATAGAATATAATTTGTCTTCATTCTAACATCTAGAAATTCTAAAAATTCTTTTTTTATAAAAATACATTTAATTCATTAAAATACTCCAAAACTAGCTTAAGATTCATATATGCATACTTGTAGTGCACTTGTTGTTTCTCTTGGAGCTCCCCCTCATCTATCTTATCATCTCCTCACCATCCTAAATTGTTTGGTCTTTAGATCTCTTTTTCTCTCCTTCACAAGTCAAAATAACTAAATGACTTCTCTTTCCCCCTTATTTAAAAACACTTTTCAAAATTCAAATTCTTCAATTATTTTTAGGTAGATTCTTTATTTTGCTTATATCTTTTTTCTACTCAGCTATTTTTAAAACCATAAAATGCATTGGATTCATGATGATGTCGAGAATATTTTCCACTATCATATGCCTATTTTTTTTTTAAATTGATTTTTTGCTATTTTTTGCTCTAACTTCTATAGGTTCACCTAGTGTTCTTCACATTGGATGCCTTCACTTTCTCTTAGAGTCTACTTCTTTATCTACAGCACTAATGTAAGTAAAGGTATGTGTTTTTTCAATTTTATCCTTTATTTTATCTTATTTATTGCTTACTTCACTTTACTTAGCATCAGCATTATGTGTTATCATGTTCTATTTTCTAAAGCACCATCATGTGTTGCACTGATGTGACACGTGATGAGATTCAAGTGGGGCATATGTATACACATAATATTTTCAAACTTCTATAACTTATTGACGCTTTATATCTTATAGGAACTTGTCAAGTCTCAATCTCTCTTAGTTCATGCCTTAAGGGGTATATCGAGAAAGGGGTAGGCTGAACCATTGGTGCTTCATAAGATAATTGTTCCTTTTTCCACTTTCCATCTACACACTTGTATTGTAAAACCATTTACCCTAAGCTTATTCTTCTTAGTTGTACCCATTCCAAACATTTTTCATGCTTTATCTTCTTTTCTCTTACCTTGACCCCCTTTCACTAGTTGACTATACTAGGTCAACTAGGTCAACCCTATATATTTTTTAGCCTTTGATTACTGTATAGGGTTGACAAGGTTGACCCTGTACTATTCAGGGATATTTTTCACTTGGATTTTCATTATCCCTTCAACCAACTTAGCTCGGGACCTAGTGATTTATCTCCTAAAACATAAAAGGTTGACTGGGTTTACCCTATATAGCTAACATATTTGGAAGGATTTAGGGAAAGATATACCTATATATACAAGTTAATTTTGAACCATATGAAGATAGATAAGTTAATAATAATAATAATAAGTGTGAATGAACATCTATTTATTGACCATTCTACTTGAGGAATAAAGCTTAGGGTTATGTACTTTCTTTGGAGATTCAGATCTTGTCTTGTGGAGAAGTCATTTGGATGTATAGATAGGTTATGTAGCCTAGATCTTATTTGTCTTTGCTATCCTTACATACCACAATAATCTCTTGTGAAGCACCTTGGCCAAGGGAGAGATTGAGGCTCAGTGGGTTTGTCTTCAAAGGTAAGTATTCAAAACTTTATTTCTCATTTGTAAGAGTAGATAGATAATGTATTTGTGCTTCTCTCTCATGCATTAGGATTATATATACATTGATGTGAGTATATGTCTTCTATGCATGTTTATTTTAGTTCATTTTGTTTATAACCCCCACTTTGTGCCACAAGCTTTGGTGGGCACTAGATTAGATTTACTTTCTTGTTATTAGAATAGAGTGAAAATTAAACCTAGGATTATTTTAGGGTTATTGTGTGATTTTGTTATATTGTAGGCTTTAGAACCCTTCCTATCATGGTGTATTGTGACAAGTGATCCCCTAATTGGGTTTAACAAACCCCATATTGGTCATGCTCCCACTTAATAAATGTATTCCCAATAAAAATTATAGGTATGCTCTATCTTATCTAAGCCAAGATTGATTTATAGACATGATTCATTTCTAATTGCATACACCATGCATCTTATCATGAGAGATCCAATCAAAATTTGGTAGTTTCTTAGGTTGGCAGACTATGCTTGGTGAGGCATAGAAGAAAATTGAGGCCTGAAGGTGATAATTTAAGTTTGTCTTGAATTATAGATTACCTATTTAGGTTTATAAAACCTATTATGACCTATTCTAATATTCCTTTTCACCTTTCTTCTTCATTAGGTCTCTCATGCCTTCACTAGCCCATACTTAGAGTTCTCTAGTAAATCAATACTAGTAACCCTAGTGATTATGTTTGAGTAATTTTATCTTTATTTAAGGGGTAATAATATTCATAAAATGTTTCACTACAGACATAAACACCACTTTAGGGTCTTTATGTCTTCATGTCACCATCATTCAATCCAACTTTCATCTAAAACTACACACATAGGTATGTGTGTTTAGTCTAGGTTTAATAGTCCAAAATAAACTTCTCAAGACTTGGTAAAGGAATTGTTTTTAATGACTCTACAGATTATACACACACACACACACACACACACACACACACACATATATGTATATATATACATATACATATACATATATATATATATATATATAAATATATGTATGTATATATATATATATATATACATATACATATACATGTGTGTGTGTATGTACATATATATTTATATGCATATGTACATATATATGTATATGTATGTGTGTGTGTGTGTAGATATATATATATATATATATATATATATGTATATATATAGATAGATATATATGTGTGTGTATGTATGTATATATATATATATATATATATATATACATATATATATATATATACATATACATATATATATGTATATATGTATATATGTGTAGATATATATGTATATATGTGTAGATATATATGTATACATATATATGTATATATATATATATATGTATACATCTATATGGATATATATATATATATATATGTATATATGTATATATGTATACATATATATGTATATATATATATATATATATATATGTATAGATATATGTATATATATAGATATATGTATGTATGTATATATGTGTGTGTGTGTGTGTGTGTGTGTGTGTGTCTATATGTATATCTATATGTATATATGTATACGTATATATATATATGCGTATAGATATACATATATATATATATATATACATATATCTATATATATACATATATGTATATATGTATATATATGTATATCTATATGTATATATGTATATTTGTATATATATATATATACATATAGATATACATACATATATATCTATATATATATATATACATATATATATATATACACACACACACACACATATATATATATATACATATGTCTATATATATACATATATATATATATACATGTATATGTGTACATATATACATAAATACATATCATACAAAAGTCATAAATCCAATGGTTAATTAGCTAAATTTTTAGTATATGTGTTAGAGAAGCTTAGTGTGGAATATCCACCTAGTTTATGGATCATTGTGGTTACTACATTTAATAAATTCATTAATTTATCATGTCCATGTTGGGGAATATTTCTAAAATGGGGCATATCACTTGTCCTTATTTTTGGGATACAATCAGGGCACATCACTTGGCCCTCCATTTTCATACCATTACTTATTTTCCTTTTACATCAAAATATTTGTATTGAGTTACAAGTTAATATTAAGATTTATATGATGATATATTTATATGGTTACATACATGTTTTATAAATGTGCTTTCAATGATTACATAATTTTATATTTATGTATGTTGTGATTGGTACATGTGACTCTTTATTTTTAGATGATTACTATGCATTAACATTATTCACCTCAAAATCAAGGCATATAATCAACTTGTTTTATCTTTGGTTACAAATTTAAAGTGGTTAAAATATTACAAGTGGTAACAAGGTTACAAGTTATAAAGTTGTACCATATGTTTTCTTATTTAGCCAAAAAGTATATTTTTCCCCATGGCATGGGATTGTAATATCTAGTTTTTCATTTTTTTATAATTGATAAGGGAAATTGAGGCCTAGGACATTTTCAATCTTTTAGAGATGACAATATTGTTCATATTCTGGTAAGTGGCCTTCTTACTTTGGTCATTTTAGTTTTTCACTTGTTGCATTTAGTTACATTATATCAAATTTTCAATACATGATTTGTGTTTATTTTCAAGTACACTTAATATGTTGACATTGGATCATTCATTAAAATTTTAAAGATTTCAAATTTTATCAAACCCTCACATATATATGCACTCATTTGTTTTACTTTGATGTGCATACATACACTCACATCAAAGTAGGGTAATATGTAGATACTTAATTTTTGTTATAAGTCAATTATTTATAGTGATTTTTTCATGATTTTGTATATTTGGTTCATTTTCTTACTTAAGGATCTTAGAGGTACACTTGCCCTTCACATTTTACCCTTGATAATTTATCACCATCCTCATTTTATCATAAACACCTTCAAATATATCAATTATTTGACTCATGATTCATCTATTTATCTCGTAGATCATTTTGGTATTTGTTTCATGGATCTTCTACCTTGTCTATTTTAAGATCATCTCAAAACTAGTCTTGACCTATTTCAGAATAGTTCAAAATTGATCAAGTTGTTTATGATTCCTTTATGCCAACATGTCATTTTTTATGATTCTTAATTGTCAGATTTCACACATTTCATGGTTGGCCTACATGTTAATATGTAATAATTTTAAATCTAAGATGCCTATATATACACATGTACCTATTATGACATGAGATTACACCCTTTTGGAAGAGTTCTCAGGCTCCTCCACTCCCAGTCATAATATGGGAACAACCCTAAGATGTGGGTATCCTATAATAGGGTTGAACCTCTAGATAAGGCTAGCTTCATCTTGATGGATCACATAAACTAATGTTACTATAAGTAAAAGGGTTAGAAAGGATGCACCAAATAAAAATGGGAAACTCTCATAAGCTTGAACCCACACTAGATCTATAGAAGATAATGCTAGCTTACACAACCTTATAGACTAGCTAATTGCATAAGTATTTCATGGACTAGGTTTAGGAATAACACTAATCCAGACCTGCAATCTCTTGAAAACACCCTAAAGGAGTTAAAAAAGGAGGATAATGGATTAGGAAGATTCTCCTTCACAATGCCATCATACACAACTCACTCAACATAGATCCAGGGCAAGAGATAGGTAAATAATTTATTTTATTACATCAAGAGGTAATTCATACAAATTCTTGATAGGGTTTAGCCTAATCAGGATGAGCATATTTTTTAATATCTTAAAGAGTCCCCTGCTCTTCAAAATTAAAGACTCCTTGTGAAAGTATAGAATCTAAGAGAGAGAGTTGCTTACAAAGGGAAAGAATGGGTGATATAAAGAAAGGGAGAAGGGAGAAGAGGGAGCATTTTAACCAAGAACAATCAATGAGTTTTCACCTTTGAATGAATACTCCACCACACTTAATCCAATCTAAACTATCCCTTCATCAATAAGTTAACCTACATTTACTCCAATTAGTGTTCAATTTCTTCTCACTGGTTGAGAAATTCACTAGAGGACAAGAGTCTATTTTGTATATGATGAGTCATAATCCTTTCAAGGAAAACATATCCTTAAGATCTAAACAACATTGAATGCTCCAACTACACTCTCCAATCCTTAAACCCCCTATCTTTGGTCTTTTACACCATCTCCCACTTGCTTTCATTATGAGGACAAAGTCCTAATATCTATGGACTTGATAGATTTATGTTTAAGTCTACTTTTAGTAGTTGTAGTTACCTATTTGTCAAAGCTATAGCTTTGTCTAAAGATGAGACACTTCAAACCTACCCCTACCCCAACCTGAACCTAAGTATTTACTATAGATTGAAAACCAATCCAATTATTAGTTTTACTATAGTTAATATGTCAATGAATAGTTTATAGATTGCATAGCTTCTTTATTAAACCATATTAGGTCTAAATATACCTATTCTACCTCTAAAACTTGTAGAAACAAAGTACTCATTGAATGTGACATTGAAAACACAAGAAAACTAAGTTTACATGATTTGAATCCTCTAATAGAGGTCTTGAATGAGCTTCAATGGCATCCTTTGAAATATTTACCTTGGTTTGACCTTAGGTCAGATTTTCTCTCCATTGAAGTCCTTTAGATTTTGAATTTTAATTTTAGTTTTTGATCTTAATCTGGGCTCCTCGATCATGACATTGCTCGCACCATTGATCTAGTAAGCTTGGTGAATGTATGTCATTGATATTTGGTCTAAATGATCAAATGTGCATCATTGATCTAGTAAGTTACTATGATATAGAAACTTGTCATTGACATGTTTAATCTTAGGATATGCTAACCTTTTGACCTTTCACTCATCATTGATCTTGAATTTTCATGATCTAATGCATGTCATAGATCTATTTTTGCACAATAAAATGTACATCATAGATATTTTTTGCATGATGAAATGCATGCCATAGATATACTTAGGTCTACTAACTAAAGATATCAACTATGTGTCATTGATATATGATCTGATCAAGTGATATTTTGACACTTGTCATCCCCATGCTTATCTTTGGGATCCTCTAACTTGTTGACCTTATGCTCACTATTGATCTTCGATTAAATGATTTAACATGCTATATTGATCTATCTAGACCCACTAGCTTATTAATTACCCATGTTACATTATATCTTGACTCGATCTCCCATGATATTGACACTTTTTAGCTCCCTTTTCAAACTTAGGAATATTTTAATTCAAACGGCTACTTCATGAGGCCCAAATTTGGCATTTGTGTGCATGTCCCACTCTAATAGTTTAGCTTTGGAAGCTTATATCCTAAGATAGAGGACTCATCAAGATATGAAATTCGTAGGGGACCTTTTCAACATGAAAAAATTTAGGTCCATGTGATTTTTTTTCCTAAGAGGCTTTCTAAGCATACTTATAAAATGCACAATCAAGCTGACCAGTCCATTTCTTCATGATGTTTGAGATGGTCTGGCTCTTCAAATCTTGATTTTTCCTTCTTTTGATCATTTATGGGTTAGGAAATATACTTATGTACTCTATGTATGCATAATCTTGGTATGTGGGCTAAAATTGGCCAACATTTTTGGTGACTCATAGGGAAGCATGCTTGTTATGCTTGAAAACCCAAACTAGTTGCCTTGTTTGCTTCATTAGCCATGGATTCATACGTCTTTCCTCTTAGCTAACATGAAATGATGCAAGGATTAACTCTAGATAACTTCCTATTGAATCAAATAGGAACAATAATAAACAAAACAAACAAAGTGCCCAAGGCACTTTGGAAAAGGAACCACACAATAGGAAAAGATTGTGCACAAGGCACTTAGAGGAAAATAAGAAAACTATTCTAATATGTACAGGGTTGTAACTTACAAGTATCACCCTCTTAGATCAAATGGAAAATATTTATCATTACTCACTTGTGGTGGACTAGGGTGGAAAACACCTTGCTCTTGAGAGTTCATGATAGGTGAGCTAAGATGCCTAATTATTGACTCTTTTAGTATACTCTCAAGAGGATAAAATGGGACAAACATGTCTCCAATGTAGACATATTGGTCAATTTCTTCAAAGATTTCTCCAAAATGGACTATATGATCACTTGAAACTTCCTCATTTTATGGCTCCTTTGAACATGAAGTTTGATTTTCTAGGCTTAGGCAAAAAAGCTCTAAGTCATCCCAAAAGGTAGTTTCCTCTTGGTCATCTAGGATGATGCCAATTTCAACACCATCCTTGCTTTGATTAATTTTAAAGTATCCATATGGTATCTCATAAACCCATCTAAGGTTCAAAATTTCATGTTTTTATCATTTTGGATCTGACCATTTTCCTTCATTCTTGAAGAGATTTGTACTGCATTCAATAGACAATTCATCTTAAGACTGGTCAAATTCTTCAACCTGATTTTCAAGTTCATTTTCATGCTCTAGAGAAGTCATGGGTTTGTTTATAACCTCCATTTTATCCATGAATTCATGGTATAACTATTGGCATACCTCATCCTGATCTTCCTTTTTCTCTATTTCCTCCTCATCTTCATCTTTATCAGCTAACTATTTGACTACTATAACCACATCAATTTCTATACTTTTCTTATCCTCATCTTAAATCCCATTAAATGGAAGATCCTAAAATAAATCAAGATCTCATTTTCTATTAGATGTAACCTAAATACCCATTTCTTCAGATATGAAGGCATCAATATTGCCTTCAAGCTTTAATTCATCATTGTCAAAGCCATGCCACAACATATGGTCCAAACCTAATTTATCCTCCTCTAATGGAGTGGGTTGCCTATCATGATCTCCTCATTATAGAAACTTGTGTTGTCTTATTTAGGTTCACCTATTCTTACAATATCCTCCTCTATTCTTTACAAAATAGGCTCTTTATCCAAAAGGGAGATGGTGGGAGGGTGAAGAAGTTTACCTTGCTTGTAGCTTAGGAGAGTATCCTTCCAGCTAGGGAATTTGAATGATCTCTTTTGTGGCTTTTTGGGGAGGGAGATAGAGTCATGAAAATTTTATATGTAAAGCTTATTAAGCTAAGTTAGCACCTCTTTTTATTAAATTGGTTCCTAGACTACCTCAACTAGCACTTCCTCTCTCTTCTGTGTTCCCTCCTTGATTGATTTCCATGAGGGGAAAGCATAAGGCTTGACACCTTCTCCTTTTTTTTAATGGGTATGGGAGAGGGTGGTTTCACAAGAGAGGTTATGACATAGTCAAGGTCATAGGCATAGGAGAATATCCAAGATGGGATGGCTTCATGTTCCTCAACTAAATGGTTTTTAGTGACTTGTTTGGCTCTTGATGAGGATGAGACTTGAAAAGGTTGACTAGGGGGTTGGTTTTGAGTATAAATAGGAGTATGAAATGGAAATTAGGTTCTAGGGTTGGCTTCTCTCATTCTTAAGAGAAACTAATAGTTATTTTCTTTTTTGGCTTAGTCTTGCCTAACCAATAATTATTCTTGAAAACTAAACTTCTACTCCTAAACATAAGCTTAGTGTTTAGGATTTTGTTTTTACCTATAGTAATCTTCCTCCCTATCAACCTCTCTTAATTATCTTTCAAGATCAAGCCATATCTCCCTAAGGCTCTTTTTGGGTTGACTAGAGAGAGGCAAATTCTAACAAGACTAATGCATTGAATATAGAGGGCCACTTGGGGTGAATCCATGAACATTGCTAGCTTGATATGAAGTATATGGAATGAAAGAACACAAATTTTGATCAAATGGGGATGATACATACCAAATAATTGTGATTAAGTGCCTGTTTTGCTTATACCAGTTGATGTTCATAGTGGAGTCACCATTGGTGTTTTCAAATGTGCCTCCAAAGGCTGATCCAAAAGGCAACACCAAGAACCTTTCAATGAGATGTAGAATGAAATAAAGTCCCACCAAGCATGACAAAAAATATTATGATGTGAGATTACACCCTTACGGAAGACTTATTCAGGATCCTCCACTCCTAATCACAATATGGGAATAACCCCAGGCTGTGGGTGTCCTATAATAGGGTTAAACCTATGGAAAAGGTTGGATTCCTCTTAATGGATCACCTAAACTAATGCTACTATATGGGAAAATGTTATAAAGGGGAAAAGGGCTCTTAATGAATTTAACAAGGTGATGCACCAAATAAAAATGGGAAACTCCCATAATCTTGAACCCACACTAAATCTACAGAATATAATATTAGCTCACACAACCTCATATATTAGTGATTACATAAGTGTTTTATAGACTAGGTAAAACACTAATATAGACCTTTAATAGCTTGAAAACATCCTAAAGGATTTTTAAAAAGATGACAAAGGATGAGGAAGATTCTCTTTCATAATGCCATCATGCACAACTCACTCAACATAGATCCAGGGCAAGAGATAGGTAAATAATGTATTTTATTGCATCAATAGGTAGTTATTACAAATTCTTGATAGGGTTTAGCCTAATCAAGATGAGCATATTTTTTAATATCTTAGAGTGTCCCCTACTCTTCAAAATCAAAGATTCCTTATGAGATTCTAGAATCTGAGAGAGAGAGTTGCTTATAAATGGAAATAATGGGTGATATAGAGAAAGGGAGAAAAAAGAAGAGGGATCACATTAACCAAGAACAATCAATGATTTTCCACCTTTAAATGAATGATCCACCACACTTAATCTAATTTGGACTAGCCCTTCATTAATAAGTTAACCTACATTTTCTCCAATTAGTCTTCAAGTTCTTCTCATCGGTTGAGTAATACACTAGAGGATAAGATTCTATTTTGTATATGATGAGTCATGATCCTTTCAAGGAAGAAAGATCCTTAAGATTTAAATATCATTAAATGCTCCAACTACACTCTCAAATCCCTAAATCCCCTTGCTTTGATCTTCTATGCCATCTTCCACTTGCTTTAATTATGAGGACAAAGTCCTCATATCCATGGACTTGATAAAGCCATGTTTAAGTCTACTTTTAGCCACTATTGGTACCTGTTTTTCAAATAAATCACTTTATCTAAATATGAGACACTTCAAACATGCCCCTACCCCAACCTGAACCTAGGTATTTACTATAGATTGAAAACTAATCCAATTATTGGTTTTCCTATAGTCATTATGTCAATGAATAGCTTACAGACTGCATAGCTTCTTTCCTAAACCATATTAGGTCTAAACAAACCTATTCTACCTATAAAAATTATGGAAACCAAGGACTTATTATACATGATGTTGAAAACACAATAAAATTGAGTCTACATACTCTAAATCCACTAATAGAGGTCTCGGCTAAGCTTTAATGGCATCCTTTGAAATATTTGCCCTAGTTTGACCTTAGGTCACATTTCCTCTCCCTTAAATTCCCTTAGCTTTCAAATTTTAATTTTAGCCACTGATCTTAATTTGGGATCCCTGATCATGACATCGCTCACACCATTGATCTAGTAATCTTGGTGAATGTGTGGTATTGATATTTGGTTTGAATGATTAAATGTGCACCATTGATCCAGTAAGTTACTATGATCAAGACACTTATCATTGATGTGTTTAATCTTAGGATACATTGACCTTTTAACCTTTCACTCATTTTTTATCTTGAATTTACATGATCTAATGCATGTCATATATCTGCTTTTGCATGATGAAACTTGCATCATAGATCTAGTTTTGCATGATGAAATACATGTCATAAATCTATTTGGGCCCACTGACTTGAGCTATCAACCACATGCCATTGATCTATGATCCAATCAAGTGATATTTTAACACTTGTCATCCCCACACTTATCCTTAAGATCCTCTAACTTGTTGACCTCGTGCTTGCTATTGATCTTTGATTACATGATTTAACATGCTTTATTGATCTATTTAGACCCACTAACTTTGTTAATCATCTGTGTGCCATTATATCTTAACTCAAACTCCTATGATCTTAACACTTGTCATATCTGCATTCAACCTTAGGAATATTTTAATTCAAATGGCTACTTCATGAGGCCCAAATTTGACATCTGTGTGCACATCCAACTCTATAAGTTCAACTTTGGAAGCTTATATCTTGAGATAAAGAACTCATCAAGATATGAAATTTGCAAGGGACCTTCTCAATATGAAAAACTTAATTTCTATATGATCTTTTGGCCTAAAATCATTTCTAAGCATACATATAAAATGCACAATCGAGCTTACCAGTCCTTTACTTCATGACGTTTAAGACAGTCTGGCTCTTCAAAGCTTACTTTTACCATCTTTTGATCATTTATGGGTCAAGAACTCTGGTTAGCTTCTCTATCTAGGTAAAATCTTGGCATGTGGGTAAAAATTGGCCAATATTGCCCTAATTTATTTATCATCTCCCGATTAATTTATTAAGCCACATTAAGCATACATATCATATACTTGTTAAGGAGTTTACATATTAAATTTTTATTATACCCTCTATTTATCTAACTCTTGTAAGTACATATTCATACCAAAATAAGGATTTCATTAGTGAAAGATCATATCATTCTATTTTTACACATAGGGAGAGAAGTTGAAGTCTTTTGTAATTAAATTACTTTGCCACTAGAGTAGAATCACAACAATGTATCATAATGTGACTGAAATAAGAGCATAATATTTGAATAAATGATGAGACACTTCAATGGGATAAACTCCACAACCTTATAATAATTAAAAAAATCACAATATGATGATCAGATATAAACCCCTACCTATGTATACTACACTATATTATGGAGACCCCTAGGCTGACCCTACTACCAATATGAAGCTATAAAAATGGTCATATGACTTAGTTAAATATTATTCTAGTCACAAGTCAGGCACACATATCCCAAAACATGTTATAAGTTAAGGGTGTAACATTCCTCTCCCCTTCAAACTAATATTGTCTTCAACATTGACAATTTCTATATGTTTATGTAAAAATGTTTTATCCTTCCACATTGCATCTTCACTGGCCATATTCTTCCACTTGATCAAAAACTCTATTATCATCCTCAAACTCAACCTTTTAGTGTTTATTTTAATTATTTCCTTAGGTACCAAAATAATTATTCATTCCTCATCAAGCTTTGGTAAAAAAATTTGGGCTAATACTCTTTGTCCAATGACCTTATTTAAGTAGGAACATGGAGTACTGGATGTATTTTTACTAATTGACGTAACTATAGTTTGTATGATATATTTCCAATATTTTTCAATCCATAATAAGGGTCATAATACATAGGTTAAATATTATTATCTTTCTTCTGTTATTTCAAGGACATTTTATTATATGGTTGTAATTACATAAAAATCCAATATCTAACTTCAAAATGTCTTTCATTTTGGTGATAGTTACCTTACTACTTCATGCAATTTCATGTCATGTTATTTTTAACTTCTCTTAATGACTAGATAATACCTCTTACTAGTGTTGAATGTGATATTGACTACTTGAACCTTTTCTCAAACACTCAAAGATAAGGTGATGGATGGTGGACGGTACCCATATAGTGTTAAAAATGGATACATTTTGGATGAGGTATGGAAAGAAGTGTTATACCACATTTATACTAATGGTAGTTGTACACAACTAATATTTTTTAATTTTATCACTTTAATAACTATTTTTTTGTAGGGGATTGTTAGTACATCAATATCCCTAAGTGAAATACCCAATGAGTGCATTGGGAATGGGGTGGGATCAAATCATGGTACTTTTTAAGAGATGTTTTCATACTATATTTCATAACTTCACTATTATTAGCCTAACCTACTATGTATCTATTTTTATCTAGCTTATCCTCTTAGTTTATGTTTGGTCTTTCTAGCCACCCTATATTCCTATTATATTAGCTAAGTTTATATAGTCTATTTCATACATGTATTTCCTTATAGTTTATCATCCTTACTGATATAGTCCTAAGTTCATCCTATTGGTTTGTATTGTATCAGTTTGATACATTAAGTTATGTGTGAGCTGACATTCTTTCTAATTATATCGATCTAGCTGATACTGTCAACTTAGAGTTCAATTTAATTTATGGTTCTGGATCCATATCTATAGGGGTCATAATCATCATTTATCAAATAATACAACACTCATTTACTCTACTTACACACACATTTCTACTTTTAAATAGTAAAAAGGGGAGTTAGAGGCTAAAGTTCTTTTCTTTGAGGTCTAGTCTTGCTAAAAGGTCTTTAAAGCTCAATATAAGTCATTCTAATGAGGTGTCTCAATCTTTGAAGTCCCCAAATAAGGATATCTAGGTATTTTTATTGTCATTTGAGGTCTTCATCCTACAACATATTTTACAAAGTGCCAGTAGAGATAATGGAGAGATTGATGCATCGATGAGTGACCTCAAAGAAAGTATCTCTATCCCTATTTTATTCCATTTATTTACTTCGTAGATATATTTTTCTTACTTATTTTTGTAGTAGATGCATGTTATTTTTACTTGCTTAAGTCTTCCTTATATTGAATAAATTGGTGTATTTATATGTTTCTTAGGCTTTCCATTTATCACCTTAGGTATCATATACCACCCATTGGTTGACCATTACACCACTTACTTTCTTATTATTTTAATATGTTATAAATATCTTGGATCTAATATTCATTTTTTCATCAATTCTTTGCATGCGGTATCCCTACTATATCTTTGATACACCCCTTTGTTATCATTGTTGCATCATTTGATTTATTTTTAGATCTAGTTAGAGTCATATCTCATATCATAGGCATAGTATTTATAACCCTATACTTTTGACATTGAGTTTGGATTTTTGTCTGTTATACTACAACCACCCTAAGCACCATTATTGTACCATCCAAGTATACATAAGATATATTGTTATGGATTTTTTTTGTATCCTGGTATATATATATAAATAAGATTTTTATTGCTCATCTTATCCCACACATATATTTTGGTGAGCTTGATGTTAATCTTATCCCACCACTAGATAGATCATTTTTCTTTGTTTTTCCTCTTTGCTTCTTAGCATTATCTTCACCTTCATCATACACTTTGGTGAATCTCTTTTGCCTAGATGTATTGGCCAACTCAATAAAAAAAATGTTTACAACTTTATCAGTGATCCTGATACATTTTTTCTTGTTTACCCTACTGTATTATCCAACCTGATACAATTATTTATGTTTCCCTTTATAAAAAATAACCTAATACATTCTTCTAGTTGATCCAATTGTATTTTCCAACCCAATATAGTTTTCTTATTTTAGTTTTATTTCTACTATATTGACCAACCCAATATACTATTTTTCTAGTTTAATTATGCTACCAACTACACCAACCCACTTGATATAGTTTTTAGTTTCTCTTACAAAATAAAACACCATTTGGATTAACCTAAAGATAAAACTAGCCAAGATTTACGTATTTTGCTAACAAGCCCAATGTATGGAACTGAACAACACCAACAATAATTCCAAATTCATGCCTTATATTTTTCTTATTTTTAAAGATTTCCCTACTACAATTGTAGCATGGATCCTATAATATCTAGAATCTATGATCCATATAAAAATATTAAAAATAACCATAAGAGAGATCAACTAATTAAATCCCATGAATCCAAGGGTGAAGATAAGTGTGACTTATAGTATATAGTTTACATGAAAATATTTCTCCAAGATCATCCTGAGCATAAGGGAAAGGACCCTACTATTGTTTATCACATCATGATGAAACCCCATGTGGATATTCTTCCTTCCTCTACTCACATTTTTTAATAGGACTTGAGGAAAATCATTTTTTAACTTCCATGTTTTCCTTATTCATCCACCATGCCTAGTATATCTATTAACATGGTGGGTATTTCCTTTAGTGGGCCTACCAAAAGTTCTCACATTAATGATAAATTAATGTCTCATCTAATACATTTCAACAATCCACTTGTAGACACCCATATTTGGTACACTCACAGTTTATCAACATTTTGTACCCTCTTTATGTGTGTGTGTGTGTGTGTGTGTGTGTGTGTGTGTGTGTGTGTGTGTGTGTGTGTGTGTGTGTGTGTGTGTGTGTGTGTGTGTGTGTGTGTGTGTGTGTGTGTGTGTGTGTGTGTGTGTGTCTTAATTGAGGATTATATATCTAGTGATGTGGTATCTTGTGGACCTCTTTGGTTTCATATTATTTCACTTGATTTACCTACCCCTTGGGCCTGTATGTTATTTTATTACTCTTCATCTAGTGTATTCCAAGGATCCCTACTTTTTGTTTTTTATTTTTATATGTTTTTAGCCTTTGGACACTTGCACCTATTTTAGACACCAACATCGATGTTAGTGTCAAACTAAGATGCAAGTGTCTAAACTTATATTTTTATCCTTTTCCATATATTTCACTTTGTGATCATTTGTTTAACCTCTTTTTCCCATATTGTTGTTATATTTTTGTATGTCACTAGATCCTAATTCAAAATCAAGAGGTCCATATAAATGCAAAGGTTGTAGTATAACTACACCTAACTTTCAATATGATTTAACAATTATCAAATTATAAATTATTGTATATTTCAAGCTATCAAATTGTATTACAATATTTAATTAAACATTTGAAGCATTCAAAAGGTTAAACATATTATTGCATAACTTGTACCAAGGGTTACTAGGATAAAGAGAATATAGTTTCATAATTATAATTCCACACACATACCTAAGAGGGAGAATTACAAGTGAATCTAAGGCCCTCTTTGGAGTATCAGCTATGTAGGAATCATGTATTAACAAATGTGGTTGTTAAGGTTATCTAGACTCAATGGCTAAACCATTTTTACCAAGTTATAGGATGTCCAATGCAAAAAAACTAGGGTTTTTACCCATTAGATTAATTTCACACACAAACAGGTATAATTTGAGGCATAAGGCAATTATATAGGTGATAACATAGGTCTATTGTAAATTTGGCTCAATTCTTGTAAGTATATTTGATTTGACACTTGTATTAAAGGTATACACATACATCAATTCTACTATCCATGTTCGATACAACCATCCAGTGGGCAAAAATATTCAAAACATAGAATGAACAAGGTCAAACCATATGATGTAATCTTATGATGATTCTTAATCATTGTCATACCTTAGAATATAATATCAAACAAGATATTCTCTCTTATCTTTTAGCTTCTTTGTACTTTTTGTATTTATTACACATGCTAAATTAATAAAAATTTGTATTATTGACTATATTTTAGTGTAAATATAAATATTATCATTCCCTTAAAATAGTTTATTTGTTTGTGTATTTTTTATGAAAATTCATAAAACCCATAAAACATTTGGTGAACCCATCCTCTATTATTGAACTAAAACCCTAGTTTTCATGTAGGGTTTTCTCCTTCTTCAAAATATTTTTGTTTCATATTTCTATATGTTATTTTAAAATTTGATTTTCTCTCTCCTAATTACATGAGCATATTTTAGGAATGCTTAATTACATAATTGCTTTGGACCTAGTGTTGTGTGCTTTGTAATTTTAGTAATCATTAAAATACTTATGGATTCACAAATAAAAATCTATGCATCAAATCTTCATTACAATTTTTTATTTAATCCACCTACTGATCAATGTATTGCATATGAAGACCTTATAGAAAAACAAAAATATGATAAAGCTTCTTTTTCTTTACAACTATGATAATGAAAGAACCAATGATGTAAATGAAAATATAAATGAGCAAGGTTGTGACATTTATTCTTATGTTTATGAGAGTGATGATATCCCTCTTGGATATGACACTTATCCCATTCCTCTATTTTATGATGATGAAGAGTTAATAGACATGCAAAATGATAGCCTTCATAATATTGAAAATCAAAATTTTATATGCATACATCCTTTAGTTACTTCAAAAAGTGAGAGTGTTCCTTCCCTTTCTAATGATTTAACTATAAAAAAAATTGAATGTTCCTCCTCTATTGCTCATGATGAAAATATTGATGAAGTCAAGTGTGTGCCCTCATCTCTAAGAAATATCCATGTTTAAAATTTTAAGATTTCTTTGGGTGATTCAAGTGAAAATAGTAAAATTATGTTTTCCCCATTTAATTTTTGGTAAACAACATGCATGTCCTATGTTTCCCACCATCTTACTTGAAGATAAAAATGAAAGTGCATATGAAAATCATAAGGAAATGACTATAAGACATGAATTTTTTGGGGATACAAGTAAATCCTAAGTATATTCCATGTATAATTTTCCAAGATCAAGCCATGTAAGTCAAAGAAAATAAAAACTAACATTGCATCTTCTCTCCCTCCTTTAAAAAATAAAACCAAAAGTGAAAATTTCATTCTTCCCTCCTTTGCATTGTTTGATACAAAAGACCAAATTTTTACAACTAAAGTTTTAAAATATACTTATATTGAATGTCACAAGATTTTAAATACCATAGCACCTTGTAATGATAATGGTACCAACCTTTATTCTATCCAACATGATGTATTCATCTCTTTAACCATGGATACTGCTTTATGTAATATTGTGCAACCATGTGATGATCCTCCCATTGATAGTGGAAAAGATCTAATTATTCCTATATTCCATGTGCATGGTAATTTATAGCCCATAGTGAAATATTCAACCTCTTCTTATGATATTTTATCTATTATGACTACCATATAAGATTTACAATAACTATTCAACACTCTTTAGCTATGAATTTATTCTCATGATAATATTTTTGAGGAGAATATATTAGAAGAGCAACCTATTATGAAGGATGTATTTGAGCATCCTTACCCTGAAAAAATTATTATGTCTGAATTTTCTCCCTTTGATATTCAAAGGGATCCTTCAATTAATTTACAATAATATATACACTCCTTTGAACCTTGGGCCCAAAATGAAAGTTTGTTCTTAAAGGCTTTTCATCGCAACTTAACCCAAGGGGATCTTGATTGGTTTGATAGTCTTCCAAATGGTTCATTATCAAATTTTAAAAAACTTGAAGATGTATTTATATCACATTTTCATCATTATACCTTACCCAAGTTACCATTGGAACATTTTTAATCATTGAGACAAATAGAAAAAGAGTTTATACAAGACTATGTTATTTGATTTAAGGATGCTTTGTATTCCTTAAGTTATACACCCTTAGATTTGGAATTGCATAATCCCTTTACTTCATTCAAGATCTTATATTGGGATATGCATAAATAAGCATGTGCTCTAATGCATACTCAAACAAAGTTGTGTATCTCTTCCCTAGAAATAATGCATGATAAGAACCATGTTTCCAATGCAAATAAATAAGTTACAAAATATCATGAACCAATTAAAGAAACTTCTATAGAACTAATATTATATGTCAAAAAAAAATGATAAATGTGTTTAATAAAGGAAAATAATATGCTTATAAATTATCTCCCACAATTAAACCATATACCTTTAAAATGACAACCTCTTCAGTTTCGCTGGTACTGTGATATAACTCATGACATTTTGCACACACTATTTGATAAATGAATAATAACACTTCCTCTAAATTCACATTATCCACCACATGTATTTTAAAAATCAAAAGGACAATAATTTTATACTTACCATGGTATTAACAGACATCAAGATAATGAGTGTTTTGATCTTGATCAAAAACTTTCACAGTTCATTGATCAAGGACTTATTGCATATCAAAAAGACACACCTAGACCTATTTCACATACTTATATTAGAGGCTCATATAAGAGGGTCAAGCCATCCCATGTTTATCCTCTTAAGGAAGACATGGTCCATCAATATTCATAGAATATTACCACTAGAAGAAGTCTTTATCCTAGTGTACTCTCTACTAGGACTGATCACTCCCACACTGATCCTATTAAGGAATCATTACTTGATCAAGTCTTAAATAGAGGGACATGTGGAGGGAATATGAATACACAATAGATTTGGATGATAAATTTGGTACCTACATATTCATAGGTCACTTATATATATTCATAAGTCATTTGTATAGATTCATAGGTTATTTGTAGGTCACTCTTACAAATACAATAAAATTAACTACAAAAACATAATCACCAATTCCACTACCCCATGATCATTATAGTCAATCATTCTTATTTCCTTATGGATTCCACTATATATGATAATTATTATATTATCACTATAATTTAGATATCTAGTTAAATTAGCATAATAATTATATAATTTACAAACACATAATCATACATTAAATAAATAAACATAAAAATCAAATATAAAACATAAAATGTCACACATTAATTTAACTTAAAATAAACCATATGAATCATGTCATAAATATATCAAATCATACATAGTTTATACAAATAAGAAACATCAATCGTATATCAGGGGCATATCCCTATGTGTGTACTCCTCATCACTATCTATATCCATGATCCTCACACTTTTCGATGTTGAGGCATCGAGTTCCAACTAAGGCCCATGTGTACAAGATAACTCATGTATTATCTCCTCAAAGGATCCTAAATATTGCATTGTATCATCATGCTTGCATTGTGGATTATCATATTGATCAATTAATACTTACATGATCTCCATGAAACTACATTGTGGTATGTCCCATTTATCTATCTTGGCATGCAATTCTTTATGCTCATCTACAACAATATGATATGTTACCACAGCTCTTGATACAAGATCAAATAAAGGTTCATGGTATCCTACAATCTCAACTACCCTCTTGATAAAACCATCCTTAGTTGTGTCCATGGGTAAGCTACATGTGAGATCTTATATTGCATGATCTACCATCATCACCCACTCCTAATTGCCTATGAATAAAATATATACAATACTAGTTAGCTACATATATGGAATCAAATACGTTATCTAATATTGTACCCAAATAAAATGCAAAATTTAAAAACTATGCTACTCACATGTGGCTCTAAGGACCACCTCATCCATTTGTGTTGGTTCTATAGGGTCATCATCCCCTGCATCTCCACTTAACTCTCATCCTAAATCCCCTTGTGTCATAGGAATGACACTTGGGGGAAAATACAATAGGAAAAAATAATGGCCATTGGGATCATACCCACTACTACATATAACCATCTTTACATCCTACATAATCTCCTAAAGCTAGGGGAACCATGGGATCTCTCTCATTAGTAGGACATGGAGTTAGATATATAGTTATATGTGTTGGCCTATCATGGGGCCTATGTCCACTCTGTGTTGTTTGATGTTAGGGGTAGGGTGTTGAGGGAAAGCCTTGATCTATACCAAAATGTCATAAAATATAGTCATATTGAAACAACTCATATGCACTGATAAATTGATCAACTAACCACATCTTTATTGGGACCCTCTATAACTCATGTCCATCCTTGATCCATATAGTAAATACCTTATACGGATGCCATATAATTTTATTTGGGGTCAACATATCCATAATAACATAGTACTCCATCATGGTGTGTATCCTACCATGTGGAACACACATCACTCTATAAATATTTGTTAGTGGGCCCATCTAGGTAGGGGTCCACCAACTAGTCATACCACTATAATATGCTCATATGCCCATGCATGTTAAAGAGTCCCTACTCTAATACCTCCACTATGGCTCTCTAGTGAAAACCTGTAAACACCCCTATATAAGTGGGCTAATACAGTGTGACCCCATGAATATATAGTATGATCAAGCTCAATATATCAAATTACATGGTACATATTATATGAGATACCCATTATGCTGCCCTTTAATATTATGAATGATGCCAGTAAAACACAAATAAACTTCTACAACCATGGAACATCACCTCTGATAATGTTGTTTAAATGAATCATACTACTCAGCTCTATGTTTGGATCCCTTTGGCCACTAAAATATACATGAGAATGTTGAGTATAACAAGGGCTACCATCTCCAGTAATCTAAACTCTCTCAAATCTGATGGGAAGCTGGAAAATCCAATACACATACTCCAATGTGACTATCATCTCACCCTTAGGGAGCTAGAATGCAATGTCCCCATTTTGAGTAATACTAATTTGTCAACTTTTTTTTTGTTCTAATTTTGACCAAAGTAGCTTAGTGTTTTAGGAGGAGAACTCCAAGGTTCTTGGAGTATGTAGGTTGTGTTCTATAGGGATGTTTTTTGTTTTTAATGAGATTAGTTGGTCTTGAGGACTCCTATGACACTTTTTGAATTGAATTATGTCTTTTGGTGTGTTCTCTAAGATTCTTAGAGACAGCATCTATTTATATAAAATCACCTGATCAATCTTGATTATCATTATAGTATAGTCAAATTTTGATTTTGATGTTGTTATGTTATTTCTATAACTTAGGTGAATTATTGAGCTTTATTTTAATTATTTCACTAAGGTTGCTTAATTTTATAAAATAATTTAAAAAGAAACATAGTGTAATAGCTCATTAGAAATGGAATTAAAATTTTTAAATCATGGACACTTGAAAAAGGAACTTTGAATATCAAATATAATACTTATTTCATAAAAAAGGGTCTTTTGGAGAATAAAAGGGGTTATTTTATTAAAAATTGAATTTAAAAAATATATCTTCTAGAAAGTTATACAAAAAAATGCTTATAAAATGAGAATACAGGGATTAAAATGATCATTATGTTCATTGTTATTTTCTTTAAAGTTTTGGAGAGCTTGCATGTTCACCCACTTTGATTAAGGAGTAAAATCCCTTCAAATCCCTAGTTTTAGTGCAGATAAGACTTTGGACCCTAGTTGTAATGGTTATTTTGGTCAGAAGATTTATCCTCAATCCTTAGTAGCTGCATTCACAAGTATCAAGGATTAATTTCAGCATACTAGCAATTATTCTGGTATTGGCCGTACAGATTGGGGAAATATTATAGGTTATTTTGTCATAGAGTGGTCCTTAAAGGTTGATGCCAAAGATGAAGGATTTTCTTGTTGATTTGGAGGTAGTATGGGAGCTTCGGGTGTAAATCATGGGGTTCCCAATCCCATACATTATTAGATGCCACATCACAAGTTGTTGTTGATGATTATGAAATGCATAATAATATTTGGAAGGATTGCATAGGTTATAAAGAGATTACATAAAAATCTACATTGTTATTGATATGAGTCTAAAAATAGTTTTAGGTATTAATAAATTAAGTCTAACCTAGAATACTTATCCATTTCCTTGTACCACATATTACTACACTTAGAGATAGATTATCAATAACATATTTTTAAGTTAAGAGGTCAGAAATTATTAATTTGAACACTATATATTAGAATTCTTGCTTCAGATGAGTGCATGGTAAATGTTTGTTAAAATATTTCTTCCTTATTCCTTATTTCCAAATTGCTTATGAGAGAGTTAATTACATATCTAATGCAATAGATAGATTTCCAACTATTGATAGAATGACACTATGTAATCTTTAAATGTTTTCATGATTATATTTTGGATTTATAATTATATCATAACTATTCTAAATATTGTATAATCATTGCATATAAATGTTTGATGAAATAATTGCATGTTAAAAATAAAAATCAAAATTTTGCAAGTTTGGAACAATATCTCCTAACTGGGAATATTTCAATGGTATCAAAGCCCAAAACTTCTTGTTAGCCGATTAGGTTATTTGCATGTCAGTTTTTATGGATGAATGTTAGTAATCAGCACTTGAATGTTGGTATTTAGCATTATATGTCAATGATCTACACTTGCATGTTGGTTTCAATCTTTGCATGTTAGTGATCAGCACTTGCATGTTGATTTTAAGCCTTCCATGTCAATGTTCTAGACTTTCATGTTAATATTTTGGTCTTAATTTATCATTTAAATCATGGAAGATAGAAAGATGGTAGATTATTTGCTTGAATCTTTCAGACAAAATTAGGCTGAAATTGAAAAGAGGTTGAAAATCATGGAATCACTCAGTGAAAAGGATGTTAGAGATAGGATTTATATAATAGGTAGGGATCTTGAGTTTATACATTAGTCAAAGGATTTTTTACTTAGTATGTTGAAAGTAATGGAGAGTAGTTTGTCTATGATAGATTCGTTAGATTCAAAGAAATTACTTTGGGCAATGAAGTTGCCAATGACTTATTTGATTAAGCCAATTCTTATGAGACATCTTAATAATGAGGTAAGACTTGATGTCATTTATTTCCTTAGTGAAATTACAAGTATTTCAACTCCTAAAGCACCCTATAATGATGACACAATGAGGGGGATTTCACAGCCGATTATTGAAAGATTCATGGTTTAGATGATATCAGAAGCCCTTCTTTTGGTAAGAGGGTTAAGATTTTAGAATTGATGTCAAAAGTAAAATCTTGTGTTCTTTTGATTGATTTAGATTATGATTATCTTATTCTTAAAATGTTTCATCATTTCATAGCTTCTATTAATGAGGATCATGAAGAAATTATTTTTTATTGTATAAGAACCATTATGTCTTTGATTCTAAATCAGAGTGATGTTATCTCCCAACCACTCTTATCATTTTTATCAGTTGTTTTGATAAAGGAACAAAATATTTCTTTAGCTTCATATAAATTAGTTAAATGTGTTTTTAAATAATGTGAGAAAAAAATGATGTCACACTTATCAATTGACAAGATAAGAGATTTAGAATGAGATGATGTATCTACAAGTAGACATGAATATGGAAAAAAATTTGAAGTTATTAGAAAGGTTTAAAAACTCTCCTATAAAGAATAAAATTACTTACTTCATGAGACATACATAACAGAGTACTAGAATGACTTCATAAAAGTACATAAAACTACAAATTATAGGATCGAGCTTGAAGTAAATTTCAAAGTAGAAACCTTGGTTACAAATTTAGATCAATCAAGTGAAGATTATGAGATATATGGTTCCCATGATGACACCATTGGAAGGTATGCAAATAATAATAACTTTGAAATCACTAATGATGAAATTGGGTTGGCTAAAAATTCTAAATTAGTAGGTAACTTTGAAAACTCAGATAATTCTAATGAATCTTATTTATAAATTGAATAATTTATCAAGGCTAGCAATGGAGAGGAAGCTGATTTTGAAATTCATATCAATGAAGACAAATCAAAAAAATTAGGGTTTGTTGAGCAAAGTTTATTTGTTGATTTTGATCAAAGGCCTAAAGAGATAAAGTTTTGAAGGATAAATTAATGGTTCCATAAGATAATATTGTGAAAATATTATCAAGATTTGATATCACACATAGTTTAATTGAAGAACTCTACTAGAAGATTTAAATTAATGAGAGACATAAGGGATTTAAGGATGAAGTCACTCTTTCTAATCTACAAATTATCAAAGAAGTAGTGGAATCAATGAAGATATATTATTTACATTTGCTCTCAGATAGGGATCATGCCATCAATTTTGTATAAGAGACCTTGGATACATACCAAGAGAAAGAGAATGAGGTTGATAGGCTTTGCCTTGACCTTGGCTTAGCTCACTACTCTCTACTAAGCTAAAAATTAGTCAACTATTGCAGCCATGAACAAGGGGCAAGTAATAGATGCAAGATTCATGGAGACTAAACAACTAGTTGAAGGCATTATGAGCTCTAAAAATATTTTCATTTAGAGCCAAGTTATTCACCAATTTATGAAGAATAATTCATCAAGGATGAATTATTGCATGATGATTATAGCATACCGCTTGTTGAATAATTGGGTAGATATCACAAAGAAGTGCCAAGCCTTATGGTTAGTAGCCCTCTAGGAAGACTACCTAATAAGGAATTTTTAAATTTGGTGGAAGCTGAGGATTTCACTTAGAATGTGATGATTCATGGAGACAAAAACATTCCTAACTTTGAAAGGTTTTCTAAAAGGTATTTTGAGCTTGCTAGAATTTTCATAACAGCAGTAAAAAAATCAAGTTCATAACTTATCTTGCATGAAGATTTGGTAAGAAAAGGATCTAAACATGTGTCCTTCTCATTAGATAATCCACTTCTTGAATTTAATGTCAATTTGACTTATGGTAGTTTCAAAACTCCTAGTGCTATGAACATTCATTGGATTGATAGTGTTTGGATTCATTGCATGAGAGGGATTCATTTTGGAAAATATGATTTTGAAAGCATTAGAAAATCTTCTGATGAGACACACATGAATAGAAAATTTACAAAACACAAGTATAGTGGAGTTATTTCTTCACTACAAATGCATGATAGAGGTTACCATCAGAGTTTGTTAGAAGGTTATGATGATCAGATAAAAGTTGCATGGCATGAAATAGTTCAAATCTTCATCTTTGATTTTGTTGTTTGGTTGTAGATCAAAAACCATATGACTCCAACTACATACTTACAAGTGGACTGGAGGGAAAATTTAGTTAAGGAGTGGAGAAAGTTTTAGTTGGAGGTTGTTTGGGAGTTTTTCCTAGCCTCTTCCATGTTGATTTTGAGTAATAAATGTTCAACATTCATGATTATATAGGGAGATTTCAAAATTATAGTTATTGTTCTACTACCAGGTTGTTGATTTTGATAAAATTAGATTATTATTTAATATTTTTAGATTTGAACTATTTTAAAGGTGCTAGACATTTGGTAAATGTTGATAACTATTTCCAATTGAAGAAAATGGATATTCCATCTAACACAATCTTTTTTTGGAAGGAGAACCCTTAAGATTCATTAATGAAGAGTATGTTGCAAAGGATTGGATTGATAATTATAATATAATATATTTAAAGCTTATTCATAACAACATTTTTCCATTTGTTTTCAACCATTATTTAGAGAGACTTGGTTTAGAAATAGTGAATATTTTAATGGATTTCCCAAATTATATCATAGTGATGTAGCAAAAACTTGGTAAGGCAAAAGTATGTAATGGTGAGTTTTCTAATTTCATATAGATTATTGTCATATTTCTATCCAAAATAAATAAGGAGGTGTTATTCATAGGTGTGTTGCAGCATAGTGTATCAAACAGAAGTTCTTACAAACCTCCTAGGTAGATTTGGAATCCTAGAGCCACAATGTTTATTCATAGTTTAACTATTGGTTGAGTTGGTAATTGTTAGAGGGCAAGCAATTCTAGGGAGGGAGGAATGCAATTTCCCCATTTCTAGTAATACTAATTTTCTAGCTTTTGTATTTTTCTAGTTTTAACTAAAGTAGCTTAGTATTTTATGAGGGGAACTCCAAGGTTCTTAGAGTATACAGGTTGTGTTCTATAGGAATAATTATTGTTATTAGTGAGCTCAGATCGTCTTGAGGACTCCTATGACACTTTTTAAAGTTAATTTCAGTTTCTAGTATGTTCTCCAATATTCTTGGAGAGAGCATCTATTTATAGAAAGTCAACTGATCAACCCCAATTATCATTATTCATCATCAATATCATTCCAGTATAGTCATATTTTGATTCTGATGTTATTCTAAAATTTCCATGACTTGGGTAAATTATTGAGCTTTAATTTAATTATTTCACTAAGGTTTCTTAATTTTATAAAATAATTTAAAAAGTAACATAGTGTAATAGATCATTGGAAATGGAATTAAAAGTTTTAAATCATAGACACTTGAAAAAAGGACCTTACATATCAAATATAAACATTATTTCATAAAAAGGGTCTTTTAGAGCACAAAAAGGGTTATTTTATTAAAAATTGAATTTAAAAAATATATCTTCTAGAAAGTTCAGTGGAAAAAATACTTATAAAAGGAAAATATGAGTATTAAAATGATCATTATGTTCATTGTTATTTTCTTTAGAGTTTCAGAGAGCCTGCATGTTCATCCACTTTCTTTAAGGAGTAAAATCCTTTGAGATGCTTGGTTTTGGTGTAGATGAGACTTTAGACCCTAGATGGAAGGGTTATTTTAGTGAGAGAATTTATCCTCAATCCCTAGTAGTTGCATTCACAAGTACTGAGGATTAATTTTAGCATATTGGCAATTATTTTGGTACTGGCCATACGGATTGGAAAAATATCACAAGTTATTTTATCATAGAATGGGCCCTAAAGGTTGACACCACAACTAGAATATCACCATGTTAATTTGAAGGTAGCATGGGAACTTTGGGTGTAGATCATGGGGTTTCTAATCCCATGTATTATTGGATACCACATCACAAGATGTTGTTGATGATTATGGAATGCACAATAATCTTGGGAAGTAGTACAAAGGTGAAAGAGATTATAGAATAGTCTACATTGCTATCGATATGAGTCTAAAAATAGTTTTATCTTTTAATAAATTAGGTCTGATCTAGAATACTAATCCATTTCCTTGTATCATAGATTACTACACTTAGAGATAGATTACTAGCAACAACTATATTAGTTAAGAGGTAAGAAATTATTAATCTAAACACTATATATTGGAACCCTTACTTTAGTTGAGAACATGGTAAATTTTTGTTAAAATTTCTTTGCCTTATTCCTTATTTCCAAACTGCTTATAAGAGATTCAATGACATCTCTAGCATAATAGATAGATTACCAACTATTTCATAGGATAACACTACGTAATCTTTGAATGTTTTCATGATTATATGATGGATTTATGATTATAGTCATATCTATTCTAAACATTTTATAATCATTGCATATAACTATTTGATAAAATAATTGTATGTTAAAAAGAAAAATATGAATTTTGTAAGTTTGGAACAATATCTCCTAGTTGGGGATATTTCATAGAAAGTGCATGTGTCTAGGTTCCACCTCTCAACTAGGGTTGTGAGGAGGTGGATATCATATGGAATATATCCCAAATGGTCCATGTGACCCAACCTTTCCTGATCTAAAATGGCCCATTCGATCACATCTAGACTTAGTTTTTCCAGGGTAGAAACATGTCTACTATACCAAAACTCATGAATACGTATATCCTTATGCAACTAAAAACACAACAATGAATACTCATTTACAATCAAATTTTAGTCCAAAATAGAGGTTATAATTAAATATTTATAAAATAAAAGGGTAGTACCATTAGACACTAGTGTCATCACAGGATGGTAATGTCATACACTAGTGTCATTACAAGATGATAGCGTCAAACACTAGCATCACTACAAGATGCTGACATTAGATGATTATATCTAAGCTTAGACACCAGCATCATATTATCAATATAAGTATCCTAGAAAATGATGTAGGTGTCTATTGATCAACTTAAAAACCAAAAATTAGGCCTAAATTGAAAAAAAAAAAAATACAATTAAATGGCCAACTAAACCTACTTACCAACTCAACAAAATCTTGGCCGGCTAAACTTATCTAGAGTACATCAAATTGCACTAGTCAAGGAGCTATACCACATCATAGTTATCTTTTACTCAAATCTCAAATTTTTTAAATTATCAAAATGAAAATGACTTCAAATTTTTATTCAAAGGACCTAATATACAACTTCTACACAAACTTCAAATGTGCATATCTTGAGCACTGGTGGTCCAAATTCAAAATTTTGAGTTGTATTAAGATCCAAGCAATGATACCTTCCATATTACACTAAATTTTCAAAATTTTAATCAATACAATAAATTAATAAAAAAATTGTACATGGATATTATACTACATTCCAAGTATTACAAAAGCATTATTACAAATTACTACCATTAATACCACCAACATATAACTTAGTCCCTACATCAAGAAAATTATCATCATTTCCTCTTGTGAGGAGATGATTAGTATGTAATATATCCCCTCCTCCCAAAATTGGTCCATATTAGTAGGGGTATATTTACAAAGATGTTCTTCATAGTTAATTATAATTTACACATTCCCCAAATTCAGTGGGGGCATGTTATGAGAGCATGGTCTCCCCACTTATTCAGTATGCAACACCCCTAGATTTAGTTGGGGGCATGTTTTGGAAACATTTCCTCCACATTGGCACTTATATCAGCTTTCAAATTTCTCCATATATAGTGCGGGCATGTTATGGTAATAGGATACCCACACTTGTGTAAAATTCAAAATTGGAAAAAAACACACAATCATAGGATGTAAATTCATATTTGTGTTAAAAATATATATATTAGTACCATTGTTATATATAGTTTCATTAAGAAACATATCTAAGGTGCGTATGCTATGAAATTTGTACCTAATATTATGAAATCCAAATCAAATTTAAATTTCAAAACACTCTCAAGTATTGTCATCACCCACTAGGATGTACTTTTATGAACTATATTGAGCCTTAATTATTTAAAATGGTTACCTCTTTTAGTTAGATTGGTGTGATTAAATTATTTAGTATCACCAAAATTCTGGGTGATCTTGATTACATCACTCATCCTATACCAAGTTACATGTGTTTTCACTCAAGTTCTACTAGTCGATAAAAAATATTCTTGATGATTAAAACACCACTATTCCTATTCTAGTTTGGGGGCATGATCACATCACAACTATCCTTATTCCAAGTATAGTGCCATCATAGTGTAACCTAGTTGACCACTTTTAAGTTCATTCATCTTCCTAGCTAGAATATGTATGAGGTTGTTATCCCCTATCTATTTCTCCAATTTTTAGTACTCTAGAGCCATTGTTGCATAACACATACATAGGTGTATTCTATCCATGCTCTTTTTTTACGCTACTTTTTATTACTATTTACATGTATATTTTATATGTTGATTACTTTGTGCCATGCTCTTGGATGTAGGTAATGTTCAAATGAAATATTCAAGGAAAGCTCAAGTAAAGACAACATGTGTTGCCCACACTGCAGTATGCATTTTTATTTTCCTTTAAATTAGTAATTTCATTTTTTTATGCATTACCATATTAAATATGGGGTAAATTTAGACACCCATATTTTGTAAAAGCATAATTTAGCATCATTTTTTATAGTCTCATTTCATTTATACATATCTTGACTGAGGATTAGATATCTAATGGCGTGGCCTCTTATGGACCTCTTTAGTTCCATCCTATTTCACTAATTTACCTGCCCCTTGGGCCTGTATGTTAATTTATTACTCTTCATCTAGTGTATGTCAGGGATCCCTACCTATCATTTTATATTTTTATATGTTTTTATCCCCTAGACACTTGCATCCATTTTGGACACTAGTGACAATTCTAGTGTCCAACTATGATGCAAGTGTCCAAGCTTATATATTTATACTTTTTTGTATATTTCACTTTTGATCATTTGTTTAACCCTCTTTTCCCAACCTATTATCATATTTTTGCATGTCACTATATCTTAATTCAAAATCAAGAGGTCCCTATATATAAAGGCTATAGTCTAATTACACATACCTAGCAATTTGATTTGAAAATTACCAAATTATAAAGTACTATATAATTCAAGCTATCAAATTGCATTACAATACTGAATTAAACATTAGAAGCATTCAAAAGGTCAAATATACTATTGCATCACTTTTACCAAGGGTTACTAGGAGAAAGAGCATATAGTTGCACAATTATAATTCCACACACATACCTAATAAGGAGAATTACATTTGATTTTGAGGCCCTCTTTGGAGTATTGGCTATGTAGGTATCACTTAGCAACAAATGGGGTTACTAGGGTTAGCTTAAATCACATGTTAACCCCTTTTTACCAAGTTACAAGAGGTCCAATTTAAAATAACTAGGGTTTTTACCAATTGGATGAATTTGGTGCATAAATGAGTATAAATTGAGGCACAAGATATTTATATAGGTGATAGTATTGATCTGGTGAAATTTTTGATCCTATATCTTTGACTAGAAACTTGCATCAAAGGTAAACACCTATGTCGATGTTATTACCCCTGTTCAATGCAACTATCTAGTGGGAAAAAATAGTCAAAACATATAATGAACATGGTTAAGCCCTATGATGATTCTTGATCACTACCATACCTTAGAATAGAATATCAAACAAGATATGCTCTCTCTTATCCCTTAGCTTCCTTGTACTTATTATATTTATTACACATGTGAAATTATGAAAGATCCATATTATTGATTATATTTTAGTGTAAAACTAAATATTATCATTCCCTTCAAATAGTTTATCAATTTGTGTATTTTCTATGAAAACCCCTCAAAATCCATAAAACACCATTCAATCATCAACTTCCAACCAAAATGTTATTGATCCTAATCAAGTCATCTTGTTAGTAAACTAAATGGATACCATGCAAGCTTCTAATAATGCTCAAATGTTAAAAAGTTATAACTAAATTATGTAAATATAATTTAAGCTTAGTGGGGAATTCAAAATAAAAATACCCTTCCACCCCACCCCCCTTAAATATTCTCTTGGTAACCTATTCCATAACCTTTGCTTCATAAAAAAACATTAAATGGCTTCAAAATTAACCCTTAGTTATTCATATTACCAACATTGACAATAGTGTAATTAATCCTATAATATTATATAATGGATCTATTGATCTTGCTCTACATCTTAAAGCCTTTGGTAATCTTTATAAGTATTGCATTAGACTTAACACCTTTTCTATAACCAAACTATTAGCCAAAACCCTTACTGGTGATTCTTAGAGTGGTACAGATAACTTAAGCCTAACTCCATTACTAGATTATAAGACTTAGTTAATGTATTTGTCCAAGATTTTTAATCTAATGACTTACCTAAAAAAATATCAAACTTTATTAATTGTAAACAAATGAAAATTGAGACTACCAAAGATTTCATTAAATGTTGGAAAGCTTTAGCTAATAAATCCAAGCATGATATAAAGGAAGATAACCTCTTCTACCACTTTTATACTACAATGATCATTATATTTTAATACATTGTTACATCTTTTAATTTAAAATCCCTAGATAAAGTTTTAGATCAAGCTAAATTGTAAGACCATCTCCTAAGACAATTTTATCCTTCCCAACCTAAGCAAGGAACTTAAATACTTATGATCCTAAGAGGGTTATCCATGCCATTTTTATAGTAAATCAAATACTTATGATCCTAATAGGTCCATCCATGACATTTTTTGAGGAAGTTATAATGAAGTGATTGTCTCCCAACATATATCATAAAGTCTCTTTCAACCTCCTCCTCCACAAACACAAGTCATCACTTATGATGTCCATCAACATCTTGCCCTTGATGAGCTTATGAGGTACCTTCCTAGACCCTTACATATATATTTTTATGCTTCTCATCCTAGTAACCATTGGTATGATCCCAAAAAAAATTTGGTTTTATGTTAATTGAGGTCATTCTCATGACAATTGTAAGCAATTTAAGCATCTAGAATATGAATTTTTACCTGGTCACAACTTTGATCATGAAGTCATGATTATAAATGACAACAAGCCTATGTTAATATTGTTAAAGCTCATGATTCTAAATTAAATAATCAATCATGTAACCAAACTAATTCTCACATTTTCATTTATACCAACCCTCTTCCTGATCAATCTTAAAATCATCAAGCTAATAATCAACCTCAAACCTCTTCCTAACTAGTCATTAATGTTGTTGAAACCACAATTAACCCTCATTCATTTAATGATGAAGATAACTTGGTGAACATCAACAATATAAAGTTCATTATTTCCCTCATTTATCCTCATCCTATTAGGAATTACATTCATTTTCCAACTTACAAAATAGTTTAGGCTTATCCTCGCCATCAATTTTTAGTTATTACATCTACAAACACCTAAAATAGGATACTTCATGTCAATTTTAACTATCTAAACATTTTGCACTAAAATTATCCCTAAATCATAAATCAATCTTCTATTCACACTAACCCCCCTAGCCTAAACACTATTCATCACCCCCTAACCAATTAATCCCTTCTTTCATAACCATATCCCTTCCCACAAAATTCACATCACATCTTATTAGAAAATTAATCCAGATTAATTTACAAATATTTCCCCAATCACAAATTTCATGGATTTTGAATATTTATATCTTATAAAAATCAATAAAATTTGAATACCTCACATCACACTCAAATCCCTATGAAATTATACACTCCCCACAAAACTAATTTTAAATACATTTCTCTACATCCCCATGAAATCAACCCTTCTTTCAAAGCAAATCACCTACATGCCTTATAAATGAAAATCCTTAACACATCTCAACCTCCCCCCCCCCATTTACTTTTAAACCTCCCTCATTTAATGATGAGGACTCATTATCCACCATTGATCTTTGATCTTTGATCAAGATCAAGGGCTCCTAATCATCATGAAATCCTGTAAATTGAGAGTTCACCCTCTAATTTAAAAAACTTTAATTTTCCTAACAAAATTATACCAAAATTAGTGAATGAATATTTGAATTGAAAATGAAGTTTTCTTCAAATATCCCCACAAAGATTCAACCATCCTCTCACTCATCATCAAATCATCTAGTTCGTAAGGGGCTATCAGATTGCTTGCATGCCTTATACAAGCCTTTTTATGATTACATTTTAGCATGTCACTCTCTTAGAAAAGGGGATCACAAGAAAAGGTATAATAATTGTGTTTGCTTATTAGATTATTTGTTTTCTTCTTATTCTTACTCAATCTAAGTATCCATGCTTAATTTAGTGGTATGCTTTTCAATTGATTTGATTTTATACTAACCCAAAATTAACATTCGTAATCATGTGATGCATTTGGCACACCTAGTGGAACTAACTCACCTCATAATAACTTTTAAGTCCATACTAACATGTTTTATAGATAGATTATACTTGTTTTCAGCAAAATTTCATCAAAATCAAAAAGTTTTTTTGTTTCTTTTCACGTATTATGAGTTTCTAGCCTAGATTCACTTTAGTCCATATCCCAAACTATAAATTCATGACCTAGAATATTAATCTATTCTTAGCTTCTAGAGGCATGTTCTCTCTCATATAAACTCTATTTTCAGTGCCTTTTTTTTAAACTACATTTTTCATGAAATTTCTATATTTTCAATTTATTTGACTTCATTTCATGTGTATTATTTATGAAAGAGCACTTTTTACAAATATCATTTACCTAAAACATTCCAAATTAAACTTATAATGTTTTCTTATAAGTTGCCCATCGAGATCAAAATCAAATTACTAATCCATTGTTTGCATATTTTTGCTTGTCAAAGATTCCAAAAAATCAAACAAATATTTATTTTGGTGCATTTAAAATGAACAACACTTAGTTTTGGTGCATAAAATAAACTTATTTGAATTTTTTTTGTGTTTATGTCTTTTTTATGGTATTTTGACATGTGTATGTTCTCCCCTTGCCCGATTTGGGTTCATGGGTGATCAAAAACACTTAATTTATCCCCCTTCCCAAAGAGATGTTATGTATGTTCTCCTCTTGCCCATCATGGGACCTTAAGGATCAGAAATAGATTATCTTCCCTTTTTATTTTTGGTTGCATGAGTTGGAATTTGATCACCAATAATAAGTCCTTAGGGCACAGTGATTGGGATTTCATCCCCAGCATATGCACTAACCACATATTCTAGTGGGGTATATAAATTCAGAGGATTTTTCAACATTGGTAAAAATTTTATGTGTTTTAAGCACAACTGTGAAGGTAAGTATTTTATCTCTAACACTAGGATATTAGAAAACACTCTCAAGGAATGATTTCTAATGACGCTCAATTGAAATCTTATGGCCGAAGTGGTTATGAAGGGACTATACCCTTTTAATAAGTCCATTATCACCCATTTAAATGGACTTGGGTCCCATCATATTGTAATGTATATAATATATGAACCTAGTTAAGCCTATTTTTTCCTAGCTTAAGACCTTTGATAGCAAATAAAACCCAGTACAGGAAAAATAAAATTATGAAATATTACCCATCATTTATGGATAATTAGGGAGGGTTGGGAAACCAACCTATTCACCAATATGTGTGATTATATCAATAAGTTGGTGGTCACATTACACACCCATTACCACTAAGAATATGGCTTGTACTTGTGTGCTTCCTTTTTTATTGTCAATACTTGTATTGTGTATTATTCCATATACCTCAAACAAGTTTGAAATTATTAAATTATAACCTTTTCACCTCCAATTATAATGTTATGCATTACTCTACCAAAATCAAGAGTCATTTTGTCCAATAGTAACATTAAGTTTTATACATTATATCGTTACACTATATAATTTGAACCACGTCTAAAACCCAATCAAGTCTATTTTGACCAATATCCGATTCTAAATCAATTATTCAAATTTGGTCCACCTTTTCTAAATTGAGTTAGATCAAGTTAAATAGGATCAAAAACATTAAACTTGACCTTCAACCATCAAATCAAATTGAAACCTGAAATTCAAATTCAAACTTCAAAATCTAATCAATTCAAACTCTTCCAAGTCCAACTTTTCTGAAGTCAAAGTTTGAAGTTAAACTAAGTCTAATCAAAAATTCAAAACATGTCTATGTTGACCATGTCAATTATTCAAATTCAAATCCAAACCAAAATTCAACATTAAATCAATTCATCTTTGACCAAGTAAAACCAATTTATCATTCTAAATCAAGTCAACTTTGACCAAAATCAAATAAGTCAACATCCAAGGTTAGATTTGACTAAATCAAAACATCAAGTCCCATAATAAAAATTCAAATCAAGTCTATTTTAACCAAGTCACATCAATTCCAAATCAATTGGATGTCCAAATTCAAATAATAGTCTTGTCTTTCCATTCAATCTCTTAGACTTGTCGGTTGGGAATGACAAAATTCACAACATCCATTTTTTTCTCCCATCTAAGTTAAAAAATCAACAATAAAAATCCAATATGAGCTTAATCAAATCAAACATTAAACATCACATCAAATCTGAAATCCTAACCAAATCACATCAATTGATCCTATAATAAATTCCATTTATGCCTATGGCATCCAAAATAGATCTAGATATAGTCTAAGTTGAATAGTACCTATATGAGAACAAATACAATGTTTTTTATGGCTCTTAAAAATAGGCTCCTAACTTCTTATAGATTATGATCCATCAAAGTTAACCTCCAACCTAATCAGACAAAATCAAACCCATCAAAATTAAAATAATTAACATCAATCAAACATCCCATCCCCTAGTTACATTTATGATCATCACATTCCCCATCACAGTAGTAAAGGGAAAACTATTTTGCCACCCTTATCTAACATCCATCTATCCCTTGAGCCACAATAATCACATCAAAAATCAATTTTTTCCACATCTAAATAGGGTTTCAAATGGGGATGATATAATCTTCTCAATGAACCCTTGGAAAACTATTTTACCAACTAGTTGTGGGAAACATGATTGTGTATCCATGCACCAAGTATTTTGATGAAAACAATCCAAACCTTGAGTGGTATTAAGAAGTTGAATATTATGTGTATCATAATATTTAAGGCCATTCTCTTAATCAATGTACTAGACTCATGATTTATATCCAAGATTTGATTGATCATGGAGACATTAAAATAGAACCAAATACATTCATGTCTAAGAATCAGCAAATGGGGATAATCCAAGATCCTTTTATCCATCACAATAAAACTTTTCCACTTCCACATCAAAGTCAAGATAGTCAACCCATCTTCAATTTTTTTTTTTAATCACCCATTTTTAATGAGTCAACCTTTGATGAATCACCCTTTGACCATCCTTTCATATTTGATGAGCCTCACTTCAATGAGCCTCTCTATTACCATCCACCCATCTTTGACAAACCCTTATTTGATGATTCCATCTCTGAAGTACCCATCATCAACCAAGAGTCCATATTTCATCCATCACAAACATCCCTCATTTTCAAAAATCCCTTCATCCCAAATTCATAATTACCAAATAGGAAGTGAAAAAGGTACTTATGGATAACACAATCTAATTAACATAACAAGTAGTATTCATATCAGAATCTACATCAAATTTAAAACCACTATTAACATAAGTATCCCAAATAGAATCAAAATCTGATGGAATTAGCTACACACCTCCTTCAAATCAATTTTAAGACATCAATGATCTTTCCATGATTTTTGAGGAAGTTTCCTTCAACATCAAATCAAGTTCTACTAGTATCCTCTATGATTATTTTCCATCCTTTAATCCTTCCATCAATATCACCCATCCCTTTCACATTATCCATCTTACCCTTATCTTGACATCCAGTATCCCACACCCATCAATTGGGACTGGTATAATCGCACATCATTAGAATTCTTCCATAGTGACATATTAGTTGTAGAATTTATGGGGATCCAAAATAAAATTAAGAAGAAAATTCCCCTTGTGAAACTTTGTTTGAGGCATTATAGGATCATCAAGATAAAAATATTGTAATTCCAAAATAAAAATTCTCTAGCAAAACCTTATTTTAGGCACTATGGTGTAATCAAAATCAAATATTATAGTCCCTTAGTGAAACCCTCTTTGAGGAACTATTGGAAAATTAAAATCAAACTCAGTTTAATCAAGAAGGCTCTGTTATTGAAAACCTATTTAAGGCACAAATAGATGAATAGATCATTTTTGTCTTGCTTGATGAAGACATCATTGAATTCAATATCAGAATAGCTAATAATCTAAAAACCATTCAGATCATAGCAACTCTCAAGCCTAAGGAGTATAAAAATATTGTAGTCCTCTTGAGATAATTTTTAGAGGTCTTACCCCCAACATCCAAAATCATGTTACAATTAGAACATCTAGAATCAACAATGATGTGTGTGACTATTAATCTCAATTTCCCTTGGTACCCAAATAATTATACATCCCTTCATTATCTTATCCTTCATTGAAATCCTATATCTCACCATCACATCAAATCCACTTATTATAATTTACCCTCCCTAGTGACACCCTCTTTCATAAAGGCTACAAAGACATTATTTATAGGTTTAGAGGAAGTGGAATCAACAATAAATTAAGATCACAATAACATCAATAAAGTCCACATCAGTAACAAGCCTCTAATAGAGAAGCTATCCATAATAGGTATGGGCTAGAGATCAAAAAGGGTCAACATTATGCATCTCATAATCCTTGAATGAGTTGAGATGCCAAAAAATAAAATAAAAAATTGAAAGATAAATATAAGCAATTCATGCAATGGTGAAAACCATGTTTATGGCACCTTAGGCAAATACCATGTTGAAAACTAGGTTTTTAGTGTCATGTGTAAATAATTCAATTGTCTTTAAGTACCTTGACACTTGGGGGTATCCCTATCCACATTAAAATCCATTCCATTTAAGCCATTTTGTCCATAAAAGCCTCATCCTTATCAATCTTATCATGCTCATCCTTTCTACTCATCTTGACCTTAATAAAGAAGTGGAATATCTTTTGAACCCTATTTTGGGAAACATTTTGGTATATCCTATGAGAGGCACTTTGATGATTGGACATTTGATTCCCATGGGATGATGGTACTTGGAGCTCCCTAATCCACTTCCCATTGTCATATAATAATAGCCTAAATTCCATCATTCATCTTGCATTGCATTTCCCATTTAGGTGCTAGAACAAGTTTTCCATTTTATAGTGGCCCCTTGTACATCTTTATTCCAAAAATAATAAAACATCATGAAATCATGAAATCCAAAAACATCATAAATTCCAAAAATACTAAAAATCAGAAAAGGCTAAAAATCTCCAAAAATAGAAATAAAGCCACAAAATCCAAAAACATTTGTCTTATCCTCAATCCAATCAAAATCCTTAATCAAATCATTTCAGTCACCATTGGGATGTGTCCTTCCCAAATCCACCCTGCTTGGGGCAAATCATAGCAATCCCTCTTTTTTGGATATTTCATCCCATATCAGCCCTATTTGGGGAAAATCATCAATCCAAGCTCATAACTTTCACCCTATTTTGGGTAAATCAAAGCATGAAACTTATTTCAGGATATTTTCCCTAAACCATCCCCTTACATGTAAATTTTCTTGTGAATATCATCATTGAGTCTTAGCACATGGATTTGGACTTCATTAATGACAAGATGTTTATGTTGTTTTTGTTTGCACATTTGTGTGTGTTTACTTGCTTATTTTTTGTTTATTTTTCTTGTTGTGCCTTGACTCAGTCCATTTGTTTATGAAAATAGTGTCATAATGGTTTTTACATATCATGGTGTATTTTTTAATATGCTTTTACATGAGTCCATCCATTGACATAGTACATCATGGTATTTCATATCATGGTACTTTGTTGGCATTTATCTATTAGATCAAGGGTTAGTCCTCACACAAAAAAAAGAAATTCCATCATGGTGTTTTATATCCTGGTGCATATTGTCATAATAAATATCAAAAATCAAGTTTAAAAATCTATGTGGAGACACATGCTAAAATAGTGGCATATCACCTTGAAAAATTAATCCATCTCTTAATCATTTTTTTCAAATCAAACCATATTATCCAGATTTGACCTAGTCAAATTCAAATCATTTTTACTCATCATGTTCCTCCCTTATTTGGATAACTACATTGGTTTGAGGTTCATTCAAACTATGTAGGTAATGCTCAGTCATATTGATTTTTTGAGGTCAACTCGACCATTTTTATTCCCATTCCCATTCTTGTTATTTTTTCCATTATTATTATTTTTTCCATCATTTATTATATTAATTATCCATGTCTAATCACATCATTATTACATCACTTGAGGCATCCTCATGTGCCTAATTTGTTTTGGTTATTTTATCCTTTGAATCATTGTTACACACTTCACACATATGTTTGTGTCCAACCTATTAGCTTATTTTTAATCAATAGATCATACATCAATGTGATTATATCATCCTTAATATGTGAAAATTATTAAAACTTTGATCTATGCTTGAAAATATATCAATCAATCAATTAGTCCATCAACCATAACTTTTTGGGATATTTCATTCCCAAATACACCTTGCTTGGGGAAAATCATGTATCCTTAAAAAATATACCCTACTTAGGGAAAATAAATCAATCATCCATCCAATCTTATATCATATCCTACACCCTACTTGGAGTAAATCAAGTGTGCAACTTATCATTGTCAAGATGGATCATTCTTGAATCTAAGCCCATAACTTTTTGAGATATTTCATTTTAAAATATTCCTTGCTTGGATCAAATTAAAGTGTGTAGCTTATCTCAAGATGTATCCTTCCTAAATCATCCATGCTTGGGTAAAATCAACCCATCATCATTGAAAATCAATGTGTTTAATAATTATCTTGAGTGGGTTAATCTCATCCACAGGTTAATCTCATTTATTGTCACATCTAGTTCAGCCTCATTCCCTATTTTTTGAGATCCCATCCACATATTTCATCCCTATATGCCCTCTCAAGGGGGAATCATCCATCACATTATTTCAACCATAATCATCTAGCTTTCATCCACCATTTTAAGCTTCTTATTTCTTTAAAAATATAATACTCCACCTAGTGCCCCATAATGTCCTTTCAAAGAGGGGAAAATCTAGACACCTAAAATTAGATACTTTGTGTCAATTTTAACTATATGATAATTTCACACTAACATCATCCATAAATATTAAATCAATATTCTATCTGCACTAACATCCTAGCCTAACCACTATTCATCACCCCTATCCAATTAATCCCTTCTTTCATAACCATGTCCCATACTAAAAAATTCACATCACATATTGTTAGTTAATTTATCCAAATTAATTAAAAAAAATTTCCCTAATCAAAAATACCATGGATTTTGAATATTTATACTTTCTAAAAATCAATAAAATCTAAATATCCTCACATAACACTCAAATCCCTATGCAATCACACACTCCCCCATGAAACCAATTTTAAATACATTTGTACACATTTTCATGAAATCAACCCTTCTTCCAAATCAATTCACCTACATGCCTCATAAATGAAAATCTTTAATACATCTCAACATCCCCCCTCCATTTACTCCTTAACCTCCATCATTTAATGAGGAGGATGACTCATTATCCACTATTGATATTTGATCAAGATCAATGACTATTAATCATCATAAAATCCTATAAATATAGGGTTCCCCCTATCATTTCAACAAGTCTAATTTTCCTAATAGTGTTTTTATAAAATTAGCGAATGAAGCTTTCAATTAATAATGAAGTGTTCTTAAAATAGCCCTACAAAGCTTAAACCATCCTCTTCACTCATCAACAAAACATCTAGTTAGTAAGGGGTTATGTTTTTAGATTGCCCATGTGCCTTGTACAATCCATTTTACAACTAAATTCAATCACATCACTCTCTTCAATAAGGATATCATAATAAAATTTATAAAAATTATGTTTGCTTACTTGTTTATTTGATTTCATCTTATTCTTTCTCAATCTAAGGATGCATGCTTAGGTTAGTGGTATGGTTTTCAATTGATTATATGTTGTATTAACCTTCATAATAATGTGTTATAGCATCTAAAAAAATAATATTTTTTATCCTTCCAACTAATTCAATTTTATTAGTGAGTTTGATACATTTTTTTATCCAGCTATATCAAGCAGCCTGATACAGTTTCCTCTATCTACTATTCTCTCAACTAACCTGATATAATTTATAGTTGGATCTATTACATCAGCAAACTAGATATATTATTTTATTTCTAATTCAATAACAAGTGTATCATCAAACTCTATATAGTTTCTTTCTTTTACTAGTATTGCCCCAATTGTATCAACTAAACCGATACAATTTGTTTGTGTGCCAATTTTATTCTACTATACTAGAAAACATGATATAATATAATTATGTTGCTTATGTGTCACCAAATGCATTGGCCATGCCAATATAACTACCTCAACCTAACTCAATTGTACCATAAACATCGATAATGTAGACTTTACCTTCAAATCAAGATAAATTTGGTTCAACTTCATCTATAATAAGACCTTATAAGTTTTAGAACTCAATTTCTCTCTTATATTCATGTCCAACTCATAGTATCTCTAATGAGTGGGATCCCATATACAATATTTCTAGACTCCCATCACAAAAAAATTTATTGAGGCTATGATAACTTCTCAAAATTATAAAAACTACCTTATGTAGATTTTTTTGACATGATCATTCCTCAGTGACCACTTATGGGGCAAGAAGCTTGCTTGTCAAGGTATGAGGAAAGTATCATGTAGAAATGTGAAGAGAAGTCTATCCATGTCAATCACACAATAGATATGGCCTAGTCTCTCAAATTCTTTATCATGTATATGTCCCTAAAAAAATTCTCCGTTATATAAATGACCCTACTTTATTTATTAACATCTAAATAGGTGACATCCAAGTCAATCAAACCTTGATTAACAAAGGTTTCATTGCTTGTCTTGCATCTTTGGAGTTTATAAAATACTTCACCTATTTTTAATGTATAATTAATTCTACCCATATCGCATGCAAAGCATATGATCAAAGACAAATGCTTCTATTAGGATGTGTTTAGCTTCCTATCATAATAACACATATTATGATTAGGGTAAAGGTTATGATCTTTCTATTTCTTCTCGCCTAAAACATTTTATTCAACCTTCTTTGGACTCATCACATGAGGGTTGTAGCCTCTTTTGCATGTTAAGGCATGAAGTTTCCTCACATGGGTTCTGTTGACCAAATTTGACTTCTAGTCAAATGAGGTCAACACCTAATATTTTTAAATTTTTAAGAAATTTTCCATGTGTCATATGGGGTATTATGATGGTCTATCATTTTACTTGGCCTTATCCTAGTCCTTGTCTAAGATCACCCTCCTTGAAATGGCCTAGCCAAATAAAGTCAAACTTGGTCAAACCTTGGTCAAAGTTGGTAAAAGGTCAATTTTGTGTCAAATTTTCCTAAAATTATCTTTATCATGTTTATATGTGTTTACAAGTCATTAATTGGTCATTTTTTATGTCTTATGTGAAAAAAAGGGTATTTTGGCCACTTTCTAGCCTATTAATTGACTTATACGGACTTTAAAGAGGTCAAATTTGTCACAAAGGTGGAATAGAACGTGTAATAGATTATAAAATTATTATGGGAAGTCATAGATCATCCAATATTCAGTTATGTTTATAAAATGGGAGTTTCTTCTTGTTTTTAGGCCATTTCTAACACTTGTACAAACTTCTCAAGTTCCCTTGAAGATAAAAACGTGGTGGTGTGTCTATTCACCTCCCCATATGTCATTATCACGTTTTTATTTCATAAATTTCACAAAAATTTTCACCTAGAACTCATTTCTCTTTATTTTGTCTTGGCAAGCAAACAATGGTCAACTTCAACCACTTGGCCTGGGTCGTAAAAGTGGAATTAGAAAGAGTGATTATACGGATGGATTTTAATATTAATTAACTTAATTTTTATAATAATAACTTGAAATTGTGTGGATCCTCCTTTATGAACAATCAGTTACACTCTAGGTAGCTTTTTATGGGCTTACAACCATGAGTGGGTCACGTTTTGAGCTTGTCTCCATTTTTCTTTTTTTTTTTTGATGGGTTTGTGTATTGAAGGTGTTTATACATAATTATAAATGAATTACCATGGTTATTATTTTTTTTTAAATCTCAATGTCTAATAAAATCCCTTATAGGCTTGTTCATGCCTGCAAAATGACTAGTCTGCACCAACAGTCATCTCATTTGCTTTAAAAATTAATTCTTTACATTAATAAAATTGATTTGACGTTATTTTTATGATGATCATAAATTTTATTTTGTATGGAAGGTTGAAAAGTGTTTTTATGGTGTTTGGAGAGTCTTATCCTTGCATAATCTTGTTTTTCATGTTCTTACCTGTACACCACAGTCAAATCTTCATCTTCAGGCCTCTGCTGACATCATTTGGTGACAAACATGGAAGTGTAATGAGACCCTATTTGGAAACCATTATTATGGATGAGAACCATTCTAGGCTTGTTTAAGGTAAGCTATGGTCAAGAGGCTTTATAAGCCACTCAATGAGGATGAAGACTATTATTGATTTCTCAATCCCTAAAATGGACAAATAGAGGCCTAAGAGGGTTTTTGAGATATCATAAAGCATGTTTTTATGAGCCAATAAGGTGTATACATGGAATTGTCATGTTTTCTCTACCATAGATAATGGCCTTAAAAAATTTTGAGGATGGATAAGTGGAAGATAGAGTTTCAAGATTTCAAAGTTGGCAAAAAGTCACTGAAAATAGACAGTGATACCTACAGGGTATGAATGGAAAAAGTGACTTGAATTCCATGTTGATGGTTTTAGACCATGATACTAGGTTGAGACCATTAAAACTAGTCCAATGGTAATTCCTAAGCTAAAGTTACTAAGAAAAGGTGAAGGATGATTTGATAACCCCCACATACCCCTCTCTGTCCATACAGTAGGCTTGGGAGAGGCCATCTACAGTAAAGGTTTTCAAAAAATGAGATGAAGGATTGAAATTTTGGTCTTGATTTGAGTTTTTCAAGGTAAATATGATTTATATGAAGGTTTTGAGATCCAAATAACCTTCAAGCAAGTTCCAAGCATCACCAAAACACCTTTATAGGCTTGGGAAGACACACCTATAGCAAACACAATGCAAGTAACCTTGGCATGAGGATTGAAGGTATTATGAATACTCTAAGGTAAATACATTAAAAACTTGTAATTTTATGCTAATTTACTCCCAAGTTTTCAAGATGGACTTCATGCTTAAAGATCAAGGTCTTAGTGAAAATCAACACCTACAATCCTATGTATGACTGTGTTAGACAATGATTTGGTTTAATATATTTAAAAGTTATTGAACCCATTCATGATGAATAAAAGTTAAAATATATGATAGATGTTTTTAAATACAATAATTAAATGCCATTAAAAATCATAAGCAACCTCAAATAGGTTATAACAACCTACAGGCAGGCTTAAGGACCATCAAACACAGTCAAGGCAAGGTAGGTTGACAGTGGGGAGAAAAATTTGAAGTTAAACCTTAGATAGAGCTTTAAAAGTGTGTATAAGTGAAATTAATGGAATTTTACCTCAAAATAACTAGGTAAATAATATACAACATGAACCATTCCTAATTTCAAACCCCAAACACACATACAGGCTTGTACAGACTGAGATAGGCAATAAGCTAAAAGAGGGTCTTTCTCATGCCAAATGAGATGGGGTTGATGGAATATGTATTTTAAAAGTTTAATGCTAATATAAAATAACAATAAAATTCTTTAAAGCACTTTATAATCTTGGTTTTGTGGTAAACAACCTCTAAATATAGTCAAAGTCACTTTGTCTCAGTCAAAACATGAGACCTAATTTAGATTTCCAAGGGAATAAAAGAATGTTGGAGGAATAAATATGATGTAAGGAGTAGTTTTAGGAATTATATATTATTATTATACTCATATAAATCATTATCCATTATCATATGGTAAATAAAAGGCTCCAAATAAATAAAACTCAGTCCACACTCATACCCTTGCAAACAGTGTGCACTCCAAAAGTTTGCCTAAGAGTTTTGTGAGTTTTGAAGGTAAAAACTTGGAATTATATGAAAAATTTTGATTAAAATAACAATTTTTAGTAATTTAAGTTCTTAAAATTATTTTTTCAAATAATATTAATGGGAACATACACCTATTTTATCTCAAAGTAGGGGCAGTTTTAGCATGCATAGAGATGGCAGTTTTGGGGGAAATGTTAAAATGATGAACCAAAAGGCAATAAAAGAATAAATTATGATTGTATAATATTTATGGGAAATATTAAGATGTGAAAACATTTATATATGGTCTGGAACCAAATAGGGTGCTCTAACCATGGAGGGTTTCAGTCATTAGGGTAAGGTAAGGAATAGGCCTAATTCCAAATAGGAGGTCACTTTCAGTTTGGGCCTTATTAAAAAATTATAATGACATGGTTAACATTCATGGAGGTAAGAATTAAATTTATTTTTCCATAAGGAGATAAATTAATTCATTTGAGAGCCATATTTAGTCCAAAGTACAAGTAGACCTAGCTGGGAAGGTGTAAGCATGCCTCCAAAGCAAGGGTCAAATTCATTTATATCCTAAAGGGAGACATTATAATGATTGGAAAAAAAAATTGGGAATATTAAGATGTGTTACAACATATATTTTATATTAGATCCATTAGGAAGCCACCATTTGGCTTAGAATATGCTCAGACCCTGCTAATTATGCAAAAATTGATTTGAATGGTCACCTTCAAGTGCTTAGAACATTCATGTGCCTTTGAATGGGACCTGGAGGTATTTTGGGATGATTTAAAGGGTCCTTAATAAGACACAAGTTTAATTCTGAGAGTATTCCATTATATGTTCTTTATGAACAAATGTTAAGAGGGCTAGTCACTCCAAAACCTTCTCTAACCCTATTTTAGGACCTAGAGGTGAAAGTGAACCCATATGGATGAATTTTACCATTATTAATGAAGATAATTTGTTTCCAAATCCATGAGGATCATATAAATGGGATTAGATTGTATGGAACTATATGGACTATGGGTTGAATAGTGTTTTTCTCACCATTGTTTATTTTTTGTAGGGTCTATGATGATCCAGAATTTGAAACAAAGTTTTATGGGAGGTTAAACACATATTATAACTTAATATGGTCATTTTATCCTATAAAAAATTGTATAATTTTCTAAACTAAAGCTCAAATTTTAGCCAGTCAAAACTTTCATGATGCACACAAAGGTGAAAAGCATGGAAACTCTAACTAGGCTCACTTTTAGCATGAAATTAAGAGATATAAGGATATATAAGAGGTTTCCAAGTTTCATTAAACACTTCCCAAGTATTTTCATGTGTAACTAAAGGCATATTTGAGTAAAAATGTGAAGGGTAGCAAAAAAGGGAGTGTTTTGGACTACAGGTAGTGATTGCTCCATTCCAAGAGTTTCCAAATGAATAGGATAAAAAACAATGCATGAAATTGAATGCCTAAATACCATCCCTCTCATTATAATCACCTTACCTACCCCTAGTTAGTGGTTGGATGTTCAAATAGGTGCATATTATGAAGGCAGTTTTATGTGCATAAATAAGAAGTTTTATGCCATTTTTCACAACTTTTATGACTTTTTTAGACAATTTTACCTATTTACATGGTATGGATCATCCCACATATCTTCTCCATGAATTTTTAACTAATTATCTCAAGTTTACATATTTCCTTATGCCTCTTCAACTTCTCCTCTCTCTCTCTTCTTCCAAGTTCTATAAATTGAGCCTTCTTGGCCATTGTATGGATCTCTCCACTTGGGTATGGTGAATCCCTACCAAAATTTTGTCTTGAATAAATAAATAGAAGTAATTTTACCTCATTAAAATATTTCAATAAGAGTTAAAATTAATTTAGTATTTTTTAATTGTAAGTTTTGTCTGCATTCACATGTTTCTATCCTTAGTACCTTATGTGTTTGTAATTTCCCTCTTACAGGTCAGCAAGAAGTGTCAAAGTAGATTACAAGTGTAGTGAGTAGGATACTCAATAGAGTGTCTTATAATTCTTATTTTTTATTTCCTCTTATTTTATATTATCTCCAATACCCCACATTGACGCATTAATGTGAGAGGGAAGGTTGATATTGATTGAAGTGTATATGTAACTTGTTCTTGATTCTAAGTGCAAGTGAAAGAGTGTGAGTAGATAAATCATTTGGTGCATCACCTCCATTAGAATAGGTTTACTTTAAATTATTATAACCATTTTCCTCCCCCAAGTTTTTAGTAGTAGGAATATGAGCTTCAATGATGCATCAATGGGAGCTAGCCCCTAATCTATAGATTCATCTCCTAATAGGGATACCCACAGCCCTGAGTTGGTTCCATTATCTCAATTGAATGAGGAGAAACTTATCCCATCTCCTCATTAGGTGAAATTTCAAGTGACAATAGTTTTTTTCATTCCTAATGGGATAATTTGTCTAAGGAGTTGAAGAATTCATGGTGTGTTCTTCAACCAATCAGCCTTTTAGAGGCATTTCAATCAACACCAATGGTGACTCCAATTGAATTAGCTAGTGCATCAAGAAATCATATTTGGTATGTATAATCCCATTTTTTATTATTATATACCTTGTGTTCCTTCATATAGTTTTGATCAAGCTCATGTTATTCATGGAATCACCTCAAGTAGCTTTCATGATTGTCCTTTTCCTAGTCAATCCAAGAGTGCTAGGGAGATAATGTTGGATTTTGAGAAGAAAATGTTAGAGATAGATAGGTTGAATGAGAAAAATAGATATCAGAAAGAGCTAATTTACAAAGAGGAGTGCTTGTTTGGGAAATCTCAAGCCATGCAATCCATGAAGGAGAAACTAGTAAGATGGATAAGTCAACCCACTCAAGGCAATCAGCCTTGTATACTTTCTTCCATTCTAAGACATCCTTCTCCCATAAAAAATAAACCCTCCCCTTTTACACCAAATCCTTTCTATCAAATAACACTTTCTCACTAAAATAAAATGATCCAACCTTTTATCCCATCTGATGCATCTTCTCCTATGTTAAAAAAAATTACCCCTACTATTAATCCTTTGCACTTAGCAATCCAACACTAAAAGATATTAGACCATCCTTCTATGGAAATTAACTAATCCAATTTCTTAGATTATGAGCCCTCATTTGAAGAAATTCATCCCATTTCCTTTGGAAATTAACACATCCATCTGCAAATAACTCCTCTTATGCATGAGAAAACTCTTCCTAGTCTCCCTCAACCTCCTCAAACCCTTCAATCTGATGTTAAGATTCCAAAATTGGATAAATATCTACCATGAACCAACTCAAGACCTTTATAAATTAAATGAATTTACTACCTATCATCAAGAGGAGAGACATGATGTCAAGATTCCAAGTTGGAGGAGTGTTCATCATGAATTAGCCCAAAATTTTGTAGAAGAAAATATGGAAGACGTTATGCCTATTGGTTTCACATGTTGGAAGGATGTCCTTAAAATTCAAAAAAAAACTAAAGAGGATAAATATGAAGAGATTGATGAGATTCATATGGATAGAAAGGCTAATTTAGTAAGTCATTCTACTACTCCTGAATCTGAAATGTGTTCAAGTGATGAAAGTTTTCCAAGCTTTAATATGGTGCTTGTAAGATGGAAAGAAGAGCATGAAAATGTCCCATTATCTTTCATCATAGTCAAGGATGTTTCTTTCCCTCCCACTCTCTCCTTGGAGAAAGGATAAAATTCCTTATTTGAGGTAAAAGATGAAATTGAAAAATTCAAGGGTGAAGAAGATAATCTAAGTGGAAGGAAGGTAGCAAGTATAGAGATTTGTAGACATGATGAGGTTTCATTATCTCTACTTGATGAACTTCCTTTTGGTCATGATGAAGATAGTGAAAAATCCATAGTAGGTGATGATGAATAACTCCAAGTAGATTTTTATATGCAAGATGACATCTTAGTTCTTGATCAAAAAGAGGAGGAACCTATTTTGAGAGAGGCAAGTGAAGAAGAGAGAGTACAATTTATGGCTGATCAAGAAGATCTCATGAGTGACAATGAGGATTAGATCATCATAGACACTCCCTTTGAAGGAACCATAAAATATGGAGAATATAGTCAAACCATATCTCAAGAAGTGGTTGTTTTAGGAGGGTTTCATGAGACTAAGGTTGAAGAAGTGGCTCTTGAAGGTGGTATGGTTCAAGGAGAAGACATAGATCACACCTACATGAAATATTTAAAAACTTATTAATATTATATTAACAAACCCAACATTTTAATGTTGGATGATGAAGAATGCAAGCATGGTGAGCTCTCTTCCCCTTTGTTTGATGAATTTTCCTTTTTCTTTAATGAAGATAGTATTTTTCTAGGAGGTCACTTTCAGTATGGGCATTAGTAAAACTTTATAATGACTTGGGTCACCTTCATGGAGGTGATAATGAAGTTTTGGATCTATAAAGAGGCTAAGGAATCCATTTGAGAGCCATATTTAGTCCAAAGTACAAGCAGACCTAGTTTTCAAGGTGTAAGCATGCTTCTAAAGTAGTGGTCAACTTCATTTATATCCTCAAGGGAGATATTATAATGATTTGAGAATGTTTTTGGGGAATATTAATAGGTTTTCCAACCTCTAATTTATAGGAGATCCATCAAGAAGCCACTATTTGACTTATAATGTGTTCATACCCTACTAAATATGCAAAATTGATTTGAATGGTCACCTTCAATTTCTTAGAAATTTCATGTGCCTTTGCATGGGACTTGGATATATTTTTGGATGATGGAAAGGGTCCTTAAGAAGACACAAGTGGTATTTTTAGAGGATTCCATTATCTATTCTTTATGGAAATATGTTAAAAGGGTTAGTCACTCCAAAACCCTTTATAACCCTATTTTAGGACCTAGAGGTGAAAGTAAGCCTAAAAGTGCACCCATATGGATGAATTTGACCATGATTGATAAAGAGAAGTTGTTTCCAACTCCATTAGGATGAGAACCATGGGATTAGATTATATGTAACTATATGGACTATGATCATAATAGTGTTTTTCTCATGAATTTTTTTTGTAGGGTTTATGATGTTTCAGAAGGTGTAACCAAGTTTGTTGGGAGGTTTAAGACCTATTATAAATCCCTATGGTAATTTTATCCTATTAAAAAGTTTCTAAGTGTCTAAACTAAAGCTCAACTTTTAGCCAGTCAAAACTAGCATGATAAACACAAAGGTGAAAAGCATGAAAACTCTAAGTAGGCCCCATTTTAAGGTGAAATTAAAATATATAAGGATATGGAAGAGGTTTATAGGTGTCATTAAACACTTCAAAAGGATTTTCATGTGTAACTAAAGTCATATTTGAGGATAAATGTGAAGGGTAGCAGAAAAGGGAGTTTCTTGGACTGCGAGTAGTGATTGCTCCATTCCAGGAGTTTCCAAATGAATAGGATCAAAACCAATGCATGAAATTACATTCCTAAATACCATTAATATCATTATAATCACCAGACCTATCCCTAGTTATTTTTAGATGTTCAAATAGGTGCAAATGATGAAGAAAATTTTCTATGCACAAATAAGGAGTTTTATGCCATTTTGCATAACTTATATGACTTGTTTAGATAATTGTACCTTTTGACATGGCATGGATTATCCCTCATCTCTTATTCATGAGTTTTTAACTTATTTTATCAAGTTTACACATGTCCTTATTCCTCTTCAACTTCTCCTCTCTCTCTCTTTTCTTCCAAGTTCTATAAATTGAGCCTTCTTGGTCATTATATGGATCTCTCCACTTGGGTATGATGAATCCCTACCAAAATTTTGTCTTGAATCAATAAATACAAGTAATTTTACCTCATTAAAAGAATTAAATAAGTGTGGAATGGCTATTATTCTTGTGCAAGTGTAATTTTTGTCTACCTTCACATGTTTCTATCTTTAGTACCTTGTGTTTTTGTAATCTCCCTCTTGCAAGTCAGCAAGAAGTGTCAAAGTAGATTGCAAGTGTAGTGATTAGGATACTAAATAGAGTGTATTATAATGCATATTTTTTAGTTCCTCCTATTCTATGTTAACTTTGAGACCCCATGTTAAATCATTGATGTGAGAGTGAAGGTTGATATTGAGTGAAGTGTATATTTAACTTGTTTTTTATTCCAAGTGCAAGTGAAAGAGTGTGAGTAGAGAAATTATTTGATTCATCACCTCTAGTAGAATAGGTTTACTTTAAATTATTCTAAACCTTTTCCTCCCCTAAGTTTTTAGTAGTATCAATATGAGATACAATGATGCATCAAGGGGAGTTATCCCCTAATATAGAGATCCACCTCCTAATAGGGATACCCATAGCCCTAAGGTGGTTCCATTGTCTCACTTGAATGAGGAGAAGCTTCTTTGATCTCTCATTAGGTGCAAGTTCAAGTGATAACAGTTTTTGGCACACCTAGTGGGACAATTTGTCCAAGGATTTGAAGAATTCTCGGTGTGTTCTTCAACCAATCAAACTTTTGGAGGCATTTCAATCAACACTAATGGTGACTCTAAGTTGAATCATCTGGTTAAGCAGCCCTAGTGCATCAATAAATCATGTTTGGTATGTATAATCCCATTGTTGAGTAGGATGGACCTTGTGTTCTATGATCTAGGAATTTGACTCAAGAGAGGATGGTTAGTATGGTGTTAGTTCTAAAATGAAAACAAAATAAAAAAACACACTAACTAGCATATCATCTATAGGCCTAAACACTAGGGAGAGATTAGTTAACAAACATGAATAAAACACACAACTAAAATGCAAAATAAACCCTCTTTTACCTTAGATGCTCCAAAATTCTTGTTGTATTGACTTGTTCGGTTTGTGCTCATGAAGTCCTCATCAAAGGAGGCTTGATTATCTCCTCTTCTCTTTGGCACCTTTGGCTTGTGGCTTGGCTTGGCTTAGAATCAATTTGGCATGATAACACTAATTTTAATGGATTTTGGAATCATTTTTGCATTATAACTTTGCACTAAAATAGCTTAGAAATGATGTTCATGGCCTCTCTATTTATTAATTTTTTGAGAATACCTAGAATCAACCTAAACCATCCATCCTAAGATTGAGATGTGCAGTTTAGGATTAATTTAATTTTTAAATTAAAAATGATAAATAAGCTTATCAATATTTTGGATAGAGGAGAAATTAAGAGGCATGTAGGGCATCATGGAAGGCACTAATGAGGCATGGAGGGCATGAATCCTGATATTTGTGGTATTTATGGCCTAAGGATGTCTTCCCAATAAATGAGGTCACCTAATGATGTAAATATTCAATATTCATTTCCAAAAATAATTTTTTAACAATTTTCCATGGAATTATTAATTATGCATTAATTTGGGTGAATTAGCTCTTAAGCATGTTTAAGCACTTTGTGCACAAATTGATCAAAATGTCTTGTTATTGGTCCAAAATTTGACTAGATTGAAATTGGAAGGTTATGTTAGTTGCATTGGAACCTCATTCCCATTTAGGATGTTACCAATATAAAATAACAAAGGCACATGTCTTGTGCAATAGATTTGATAGGAAAGATCAATCTAGAGCACCTAGGTGCAAAATTAGCATTTTGACTCAAAATGATCTGAGCAAAGTTAGTTGGACCATAAATTGCATTGACCCATTTAGGGATACCCTAGCCAAAATTAGCACTTGAATATGTTAGTTTCACATCATTTAGCATGTTTTAGCATTTTTAGGCCAAATTGTGCATTTTTAGTGGAAATTGGCCAAAAGCCTGATTAGAGGTTATTGATGGCTAGATTTAGGTGTCTATAGTTTGCCCCTATTTAGGAAGGCATTGCAAGATATATTCATAATAAAATCCTCTCAAATAATGAAAAGGTCATGTATGCCTACAATTGTAATGATGATAAACTAACTATATGATGCCCCCTCGAGGGAATGGTTGGCATAAGTAAGTTAGCAAATGATCCCTCAAAAAGAAAGAAGAAAAATGAGGGGATGAAAGAAAAGAAATATGATGGGGTGAAAACACAATGATATTGAAAAAGTAGTCAAAGTCATTGATAATGCAAGTGGGATGGTGTACAATAATTTTCCCAAAGGTGGTTATAAACGTTATACCCTGATAGTGGCAATGTGGTACGATAACACAATGATTTGCCAAAAGGTGGTTATAATCATTGAGAAGATGGAGTTACCCCAGTTAGAATAGACAAACAAGATAATAACATGCCCCTGTATAGGCAGAAAAAGTAAAGTGGTGAAAACACAATGATTTGCCCAAAGGTGGTTATAATCATTGAAAAATGTAGGTGGGATGGTATGCAATGATTTGCCCATATATGGTTATAATAATTGGACCTTGATTATGAAAAACATGATAAAATTTGTTGAGGATGATGATAACTTAACATAGAGGGTAATGATGAATTGGAATAACCTATTAGTAGGGAGATGCTCATTTAAACTAATAAAGATTTAAATTATTTCATGTTTAATTACTCTATTTGGGATATGATTAGGATGGAATCAAGATGTTGGTGTCGAAGAGATGCCACCATTGTTGAATAGACTTCTTAAAGCTAAGGTTTGTTGTATCATGTGTTGGTAGGCATCATGATATAACATCATGAGGACTTATCTGAAATATGCATAATGACTGACTTTTGTAATCCAATACTCCATAGAAAACAATGCACCAATTATAGAAACCATGATGACAATGTAAACATATGAATATGGATGGATTTGAGTATAAGTGTGGGCAAGAAATCACCTAATAAACACACATAAATTGAATCAAGGCAATAATGCTAAAATCAAATAAATAGATAAACAAATAAATAAAATAAGTAGAAATAAACAAATAAACAATGCAAAATAAACCATACAAACATTCCCCCTATAAAATAGGCAACAACTGAACAAATGAACAAAATGGGGCAATAGAAGAAAAGGAAGGGGGTGGCTAAGTTGTCTCCATATGCATTAGGTAAGTGAATGCTTCCTACATAGTTCTATGGATGTAATATCCAATAAAAAAACTGTAGGCCAAATGTAGTTCTCCTAGGGAATGGGAAGAATGTGATAACTAATGAAAACAAATAGAATGGATGTGATAGAAGAAGAGGAATGGTATTTGGAAATGGAAAGTGCATGAGAGAAAAAGGCCAAAAAGGATGGGGAAACTAAATGACAAGTGATTTTCTTGTAACTTAGTAAGGGTTCCAAGATTCCTTAAGGCAAAGAAGTGGTCAATGTTTTTGGTTTTTTCTAATGATTTTACAGATGTTTTTGGAATTTTATAAGTATCTCAACTCGATCAAGAACGAAGAGACACCAAATGGCTCAAGATCATAAAATAGTGAGAGCATTAAAACTTAGGTTGCTCATAAAATGGTGAGAGTGTGGCTTAGGTTGCTCACAGAATAGCAAGATCATGGCTTAGGTTACTCATAAAATGGTGATAGCGTGGCTTAGGTTGCTCATAAAATGGTGAGAGTGTGACAAGGGTTGCTCATAAAATGGTGAGTACGTGGCAAGGGTTGCTCACAAAATGGTGAGTGTGTGGTAAGGGTTACTCATAAAATAGCAAGTACATCACAAGGATTGATTGAGCTGACCTCAAAAAGTATCAAGTTCTACCTACATTTTCCTAGAGTATGACTGTAAGTCACTATAGTTCCACCCTACAGTGGAGAAATTTGACTAGTGTAGTAATTAATTCAAAAAAAATAGGTATAGTATGACATAGGAAGTGGAAAGTTGGTATGTCAAGGCTTAATATTGCCCCTAGTTTTCCCATAGGTGGTTATACCTAGGACACAATGACATAGATCAATGGTACTAATTTTTCCAAAGGTGGTTATAATTAGTAGCAAGACCGGTGGTAAGAAAAGAATAACAAATGAAGGATGCAACTGCTAAAACTTCTATCACACTATCCTAAAATATGATCTCTACCTAAAGTACTTAAGCCAACTGATGAAATTGATCAGATACCTTAATGCTAAAAATGTGTAACAAATGGCAAAAAAACCAAGGTCAAATGGGCTAGGCTCTAAAACACACTGGGTCGATAGAATGGAAGTGAAAAGTGGATACAGCTAAGAGGATAGATAAGGATGATATTTGTATAAAGAAGAATAGTGATAAAATGTCATAACTAAAATGGTCCTTATAGACAATACACCTTAGCATTCAATCATAGTACTGCTTGAGATGAATAATATTCATCAACTCTAAAAGTTCATCTCCATCTAGTGTGGTAAGCCTGTATGCTCCTGATCCATAATTTGTAGTAATGATGAAAGGCCATATCCATTTGGGTTTAAATTTCCCTTTATGCTTCTTCTCAATCATGGTATTCTTTTGGTTTTCTTTAAGAACAAGATCACCAAGTTCAAATGTTTTATACTTAACACATCAATTATAGTGGCCTTTGATTCAATTTTGATATGCTATAAGATTATTGAGCATAGTTATGTGTTTATCATCAAGTAGGTTAGCTCTTATAGGCAAGCTACTCAATAATCATGATCATCTAGGACATTCTTGAAAGAGATGCATAGTGAAGGAAATTCAACCTCACTGGGAAGGGTGGCTTCAGTATCATAAACAAGTGAGTATGGAGTGGCTCCTATGGGGGTATGATTATTGGTAGATATGCCCAAAGGGCAGAGAATATTTGTAAGTGTCAATCATGACTAGCATCATTGACAATATTTTTGAGAATATTGATAATGGTTTTGTTGGATGCCTCAGTTTAGCCATTACCTTAAGGGTAATATGTTGTAGAAAAATGTTGTGTGATTTTATATTTAGTACATATCTGGTCTACATCTTTGTTTTTGAATGATCCACCATTATCAGCTATAATTTCAAAGGGGATATCATAGTAGTAATTGAGATGGTCGAAAATGAATTTGGAAATTTTATTTTTAGTCACGTGAGGGGTATAGCTTCAACCCACTTAGTGAAATATTTAGTGGTGGTAAGGATATGTTTATGGCCATTAGATGAAGTGGGGTTGATCTTCCCAATGAGGTCAAGTCCCCATGTAAAAAATGGCCATGGTGTCAACATCAATTTCAGAGTTTTTGCTAGGGTATGAATTAGATTAGCATGTCATTGACATTTATCACACTTTTTACATATGTAACAGCATCTACGTCTATTGTGGGCTAATAATAACTAGTACACAAGAATGTGTGCCACATACTCCTTCATGAACTTCTTTTAACACTAGTGTAGACTCTACCAAAGTTAAATAACGAAGCAGAGTTCTATCAAAACTATGATGGTAAAGGGTGGATCTAAGTAGAGTATAATGAGTAGAATGATGAATGAAGGCTTTGGTTTGTTTTTGAGATAGGTTAGGTGGTATGACTTGGTCATGAAGGTGGTTATAGAGGTTTGAGTACCAGATAGAATTAGGACTAATAATATCACAAATCATTACAACAATTAAAAGCTCATGAGTCGATACTAACAAATTCTTGATGAGAAACTGATACTCTCTAGCTTTATTTGTTTGTCAAATTAAAGAGCCAATAGTATCCATGGAATCTACAATTTTGTTACTAGCCCTTGGTATGTGTTCAAATTGAATGTTGGTAATTTGTTTTTTAAGAGTGTCGACCATGGCTTTATAGGATCCAACTTGTCATCTTTGGTCTGAAAATGATAAGAATCACCATAAACTTAGAGATGAAATATATTCCAATGTACTACTTGTCAAAGTCCTAAAAAAAGTGCTTCATACTCAACCATGTTTGTAAAAAGAAAGCTATTTCTAAATGATTTAGGGATTAGATCCCCTTATGGTGTAATAAATAATAGCCCTACCCCTAATCCATGTGTAGTAAATGAACCATCAAAATATAGCTTCTAGGGTTACTCCTCAAGGGGTGTGTTAATGATGGTCATTATGGATTCATCAGGAAATTGAAATGTGAGTGGATGTGTGTCTATGAGAGGTGCTTCAGCAAGTTGATCTGCAAGAACTTGTCCCTTGATTGCCTCCTAATTGACATACTCTATTTCAAACTCATTGAGAAACATGATCTATTTATCCATTATACCTTTCAAATCTATTTTAGATAGTAGATACTTGAGTGGATCTACTTTTGAAATGATCATGGTCTTATTATTCAACATGTAATGGCATAGTTTCTAAGTTGTAAAGATCATGGCTAGATAAGCTTTTTCAATAGGGGCATAGTTATGTTTATATGTAACCAAGGTATGGCTTAGGTAGTATATGGCATGCTCTTTTCCATTGTCATCATGTTGAGCTAAGAGTGCCCTCAAAGCATGGTTGGTAGCTGATAGGTATAACAAGAATGGCTTTTCTAGCATAGGAGGTAGTAAAATAGGTAGATTAACAAGATAAACTTTGATTTGATGAAAAGCTATTTGACAGTGATCATCCTAGTGAAATTCAAATCCCTTCTTCAAAAGGTGTGTAAATAGATGGCACTTGTCTACTAACTAAGAGATGAAGCATCAGATTGATTGGATCTTACCCTATAAACTACAAAGTTGCTTTAAATTGGTTGGTGGTAGCATCTTGATTATAGTATGGACTTTAGCTAGATTGACTTCAATACCTCTATGAGACACAATGAATCCAAGTAATTTGCTTGAAGTTACATTAAACACACATTTCTTTGGATTGAGTTTGACTTTGTACTCCCATAATCTTTTAAATATCTTACGCAGCACTGTTGGATAGTCGACCTTAGTTTTGTATTTTCCTAATATTTCATCGACATAATATTCAATAATATCATGCATCATATCATGGAATATGATATTCATGGCCCTTTGATATGTAGCTCCAGCATTCTTAAGGCCAAATGGCATTATTTAATAGCAAAATGATCCCCATGGAGTGGTGAATGCTATTTTATGTTGGTCCTCTGGTGTTATTTTGATCTGGTTGTATCCTAAAAAACCATTCATGAGTAAAAGCATTTCATAACCTGTCATGGAGTCAAAAATCATGTTGATATTAGGCAATGGAAAATCATCTTTAGGATAAGCTTTGTTGATGTCTCAAAAATCAATACAAATCTTGATCCCTTTAGGCTTTTTACTAATAGGCACCACATTAGAGATCCATTCTGAGTAGTCAATGGATTAGATATATCTTGCTTCTAAGAGTTTTTCCAACTCTTTCTTTACTCATACAGTAATGTGAGGATGCATCTTACGTAACTTTTCTTTAATTAGTTTGGCATTAGGATTAACCATAAGGTGGTGCATAACCAAGGTAGGGTCTAAACCTGGCATGTCAGAATAGGCCCATGTAAAGATATCTACAAATTCTCTCAATAGATTTATAAATACATCATGTTCCTCTTCAGTGAGGTACGTGCCTAATTTTATCTATTTTAGGGCTAATGGAGTCCTGATAATTACCTTTATTATAGCTTCGACTAGAAGGGTCAAACCATCTTTTAGGATAGTAGGTAATGACTCAAAATATTATATTATAGTAGGGTCCTCCATTAGGACTTTCTCTTTAACTTCTCCTAGGTATGATGAATCTGAGTCCCCTTATGGGATATTTGGCCATATGATAAAAATAGTCTAAAATTATTGAAGAATCTGATGAAATACTTGTTTTTGCTTAAATTTAAACTTGGATCTATAGGTAATTTCATCATTGGTGGTCTCCTAGTTTAAATTTAAATAAAAATGAACACCCCCATCTAATGGCACCTAAAACAGGTTTTCACCACTAGACTAGCCTTTATCTTTACTTTTCCCCTAGTCAAAAAGTGCCTCAAAGAGGTTTTCACTTTGAAACCTCAATGTTTACTTTTTTTTTTGGCTAAGGGTGTTCACTCACTCTCTAAAATAGGCTGCAATATCTAATGTGATTGAGAATCTTGATTTATGATCTCCCAACAAAACATTTTCTCTAAGGCCTAAAAAGCCACAGAATGCCTCATCATTCTAGAACTCACCAATCAATAGATTGGATTCTTATTGGTCTCAATCTATCATTTGGGGATAATATAATGGTGAAGGGTTATGATGCATGGCTAGGGTAAGGGTACAAATGGCATGGTTATCAAATAGGTTAGTTTCAGCTAGATCATCAAAGGGGAGGCAATGATCAGACTCTACTTCACAGTCAACATCATCATCACTAGTCATTGGTGATGAAGTTTGAATAAGATATGTGGGTTCACCCCTAGGTGGTTTAAATCCAAGTCCATAAGATCTTTCATACATAGTCATGGAAATTGGCTCAATGGTTCCTTGTTGATTCGATCTGAGGCCTCTTCCTTCATAATTGTGACGCTCCATGATCCTATTTGGAATAGAATACTTTGAATTTTTATAATAATCAGCTTGGTTTTCATTGTATAACCATGATTTATCCCCTTCAAAAGGGTTAGATTCTAGGCCAGATGATGGTACAAATGTGATAGGTCCCTTATCTTTGTTGTTTTATTGCCAATGCATATGTGGGATGACTTTAGATCACATCAAGGTTTTTGAATTCTGAGGAAGATTGGGAATATGAAATTTATCATGGGTCATATACTCTCTTAGTCTATTATCTAAAATGGTGAAATGATTAGAAGCTTCAGGAGGTGACATGTGGGAAAGGGAATCTAAGGTATTAGGATCTATGTAATTATCTTGTGAAGGATCAATAAGTATAGCATTTCCTTTATCCTACTTAAAACTTGGATTCATACCATACTAATAATTATAGCTTTGAAATTTAACCTTAAGATGCTTGCAATGTTCATATGGGTGTAAATCTCTTAGAATATTGACTTCCATCCTTGAGTGGTAAAACTTGATACATTGGTACAACATTAATGGGACTACATAAATCTCATGTAACCAAGGCCTACCTAGAAGTATATTATATGATAACTCAAGATCAATTACATGGCAAAGTGTATCATGGGTTAAAGGCCTAATGATAACTAGTAAACTAATGGTGCCTTGTGATTCTCTTTCTTGATATCATAGGCTTTGATGATTATTGTTTCTAGCTAGAGATCTACCATTATGTACCCAATAAACTTGATGAGCTTTAGAGACACTATGTTGAGGCTAGATCCATTATCTATAAGGACATGTTTCACTTTATGCTATCTTAAATAAACTTCTATGTATAATGGATTATTGTGGAGCGGGCCAAGGGAAGACAGATTACTTTGGTTGAATGTGACTTGTTGGGCTAGAGCTAGGTGTCCAACCAAATCTTGAAATTTATTAAGGGATATGTCACTAGAAATAGTGGATTGGGTCAAAAAATCATTTAAGATGTTCTCTTGGATTATTGGCATTCATAGCAAATCTAAAATAAAAATTTGTACTAGTGTCTTTTGCAATTATTCCATAATATCAAACTTCTTGTCTTGGTCAGTAGTGAATGATTTATTTCAAGGTTGAATGGTTGGTTGGATGATAGGAAAAGTGGTAGATGGTTGTGGGCCTAGGATAGTAATCTTCAACCTCTGATTTGTGATTACATAATTGGGATTAAATACTAGAGCATTATTGCTAACCAATATTGGGAATGGTGTAGGACTAGACAGGACAAGTCTTGGTTTCTAGTGCACTCGCATGTGATCACATGGCAAGGATGAGTTGTCAATATAAGGTCCAAAAGGGGAAGTCCTAGTTTTGGTTTGTATGTATGCATTCCCAGATCAAAGAAGGATTATCCATGTAATTTGGTTGAATGTTGATGTTTAGCAATGGTCTAGGCTGATTAGTGCTTGGTCTAGGATTAATGGAGATGGTATTAATGTTACCCCTATAAAATGACCTACAAACCCTATTATAGTCATGTACAATTGCATGGTAGGTTTGTTGGTTGTTACTATTCTAACCTTGGTTTTTTCCATTGTTCTGTCATTATGGGTTTTACTATTGATTTTGTTAATTTTGCTAGTTCGACCTTTGATTTTGATATTATTGATTTTGTTGTTGCACTGATCATTGTTGTTATTGTTGATTATTTTATTACTACTAATTGTTATGTTGCAGAAAATGGTTTTGATAAATCCCAAGAGTTTAATTGGAATTGTAAGCACCATTATCCAATGTTATCTCCCCATTCTCCAACATATTCTCAATTAAATGCTTGATTTGGACACATCTTCATATATTATGCTCATTAACCTGATAATAGTCATAAAATTCATTTTCATAATACCAATTAGGATAAGGAATTCCTTACATATAATGTTTTGGTATAGGCCAACAAATCAGATTAGTGGTATCAATCTTGCAAAATACAAACTCAATAGGATCTCTTAGGTCACTAAAGACATGATGTGCAGGCATGGTTCTCCTAAGAAGAGGGGTTTGTGATGATAACGGCTATTGTATTTGTTGTGTAGGTCTTGGTTGTTATGCTTATGGTATTGTTTGGAGAGGTTTTTGGGTAGGAGTAAACTGAAAAGGTGGTGTAGATGATGTTTGCACCATTTAAACATGATGGGATTCAGTTACTCCATTTCCCACAACATTCTTATTGTAGTTGAATTGCTTCGATCTTTCTTGGTTATTAGCCTTTGTCAGTTGTGATGTTGATGCTTAAATGGGATATTGGCCATTTCCCTAATTAGTACCTTGATTTTGATTAGTTGAATTAAGCTTGATAACTCCTTTATTAATGAGTGCTTGCTCAATCAACAAGCCTTTGTCGATGATTTCCTTTTATTTTAATTCCAAATGATAAGTTATCTCACTATGAAATTTTTTAGTAAACATAGTGGCTAATTATTTATCTAGTAAACTATGGGTGAAATGGCTTATAAGTGCTCTCCATCATTATAGATAACTTGTAAAAGTCTCACTAGCTTTTTGCTTTGCTTACAATAAGTCCACTAATGAAATCTCATGCTCAAGATTATAGGAAAAGTGTTGCACAAACTTATCAAAAAAATCATCAAAATTTGTTATTGAATTTTTGGGAAACTTTAAAAACCACTCCAAGGCTTGTCCAACCAAGATCCTTAGGAACAACATCAAAGGGTATATATCGCTATATGGCACTGGTTGACATGCGATAAAGAATCTGATCAAATGAGCCTTAGGGTCACCTTTCCCTTTATATTTATTGAATTTTGGTGGTTTGTGTCCTAGAGGAAATGGTATCTACAAATACCCCATGTTGAATGGGTAGAAACACATGTCATCCAATTTAAACTATTTAATTTGTTTACCAAATTGAATTATAGCAATTACATCAATCATCTATTGCAATTCTTGGGATAGGAAACTAGAAGGAACATTAGTTTGAGGGAGAATATTGATTTGGCTAGATGGTTTTTGAGGTCACAGTGGGACAATTTGACCAGGGTATGATGGAGATATCTATTGGGGTATATTGGTTTGGTTGGGGAATGGACCAAAAATATGCATATATGGATTAGGATGTACTTGAAATTGCACAATTAGTTGCATGATATTTTGGTTTGGGTTGGTGATAAAAGTTTGACTTGGAAGATTTTGTGGTTGGGATGGAGGGATATAACTATAATGTGTTTGTTGTGGTTGAAAATGGATATGTTGTTGACTAATCAAACCTTGTTTTTGAGTAGGAACTTGTGGTTTAAGACCTTATCCTTGAATTTGTGGCACATTTTGAACCAACAGTTGTTTAGTAGGTACTTGAGAAACATGGGGACCTCCTTTTTATATGAATCCTTATGGAGAAGTGAAAACATGTTACAGATTCAGCGTCTATCACTGACCAATATTTACACATTATTGACTAGTCATTGCTTGGTTTTGAATTGGAATATTAGTTTATGACTGAAGAGGTATGTTCATCATTACCTAGTGAGGTGGAACATTTATTTCCCCTAATTGAGGTGGAAATGTATTTTTCCTTTGTTGCATTGATACACTAGATTATGTCTACTATTGTGGAGTACTACTTGTTACTTGTTGAGTAGAACAAGGGTTCATTACATTCTATCATTGAGGTGTGACATTAGACATTATTTGATTATCTAATATCATAGGTTATACACTTGAAGAAGTATCTAGTTGAGTTTGGGGTGTATAAACTCCTATTCCCTAGTATGATGATCCACTCATAGGGTGAACTATAGACACATGTTATTGGCTAGTTATTTATGCGTTAGTACCACTTTGATCAGGATTGGATGTTGTTTCCACATTTTCCACTACATTTGGTTCACTATTCTATGTAGAGGTCAAAGACACTTCTTCAATAATGAGCATATGCATCAAATTATCTATAAAAGTGGTTTGAAAAAATGGGTCAGAACTTGGATTTTCTTGTCTATTTAACTTTATCAACACTCCTCTTGAAGTAACTAGGTCAATGAGAGGCTTACTCACCATGTTCATCTGATTAAAATGATGTGATAGATTTAGGTAGGTGTGATATGTTATTTGTATTTGGTTAAAGTGATCTTCCATGATTTTTTTTCCTTGAATAAATATATTAAGATCTTGATATGTTGTTTGGACTAGAGGCATAGGATTATTGGAAGAAACCTATTAATCATAACTGATATTGTGGGATACTCTTACTAGACTTAGTAAATTTTCATGGGGGAAGTCTATTAGAAACTTGGCCCCTACCTCTATGGCTCTAACCAAAATCTCATCTTTGTTATCTAACAAATGTTTCTCAAACAAAAATGGATCATACATGGAAGTCGTATTAGTAGAATATGATTGTTGAAGAACTAGCTCATCCATTATGGGTATTGTAGCTAGGTATTATGCAATTTATTCTTGGTCTTTTTCTAAATAAGTTGTTGTGTTAACCAGATAATTAGCTAATAGATCTTGGCTTTGTATTGAGTATTATAAGAGGGATAAGAATCCATTTCATAAGTAATATTATCTGCATAGGTGTCTTGCACCATATCTTCCTATGCAACTACATTATTAATCCCTAGATTGTACATGAGTCCATTATGAGTGTAGGAATACATGTTGGGATCCATAGTCAATGATTTATGATAAAAGGTCAAAGATTTCTACCAACTCTAAAAAGGATAGTGTTTAAAATAGATGATGTTCTAACTTGGTCTAGATTCATTAAAAAGATCAAAAGGTTTATGTAAATATTTGTGAGGAAACAAGCTAGTGTGAAGTATCTAACATTTCACTATTCACACAAAGATAAGAAAATAAATGGACCAAAAATAAAAATTTCAAACTCTAAGGTTGAAGTGTTTCAAATCAATCTAATCTAGGAATTTAAAAGTTGCTAGGTCTTTTGGCCAAACATGGCATCAAAAGCTAGGCTCAAATAAGGCATACACTAGGACTCTTGGCCAATTGGCATCAAAAGATAGACTTTGAAATAGATGAAAGTTTTAATCTAATGGATTTGAAACACTTCTAACAAACACTAGGCATTTGATTCTTGGTCATGAACTTGATCAACTAGGTATAAGGTATGAAACAAAAGGCACTTTTAGAAATAGTTTATTTTCTTATAAATAATGGTATAAAACTTAGTTCTTTTGACAAACAAGCTAGACAACAGTGAATAGTATAACTTTGCTAGATAAAAGATCACAAAAGTACACTTGGATTGGTCTAAAAATGTAGGAACAAATTTTAACTCTATGCAAGAGGGTCTATGAAACAATATTTGAAATGTTTTGGGCAGTGTAACAATGCTATACTACCTAAAATATGTGACAAAAAAGTTTTTTTTTTTAAATATCTAAGGTAAAGATAATTTCCCATAATTTTGACATCATAACACTACTTTTCTTGAATCAAAATGTTGTGGTGCATAGACTCAAAGTGCAAGTGTTTAGCAAAAAAATGGCTTAAGTCAATCAAGTGATGACAATGATTATGAGTCTTGAACGGCCTTCAACCCAAATTGGAAATTAAACTTAAGTTCCCTCAAGTTTAGTGCAAATGATGAACCCACTTAACACATCAACCCTATAAAATTATAAAGGTGTAATTATCAATTTAGATTATAAGTGAAGGACTTAAAACAACTTTGGTAAAGGTCTAGACTCGATTGGGTAGCATAACTGTGCCATAATGGATGATATGAATCTCAAGATTTTGATGAACTTTGAACAAGGAAAATTGATGTTTTCACATGGGAAACATAAAGCCTCTTTGTTCAAAGGAAAATTAGGATTATGTGTTTGGTTTGAATTGTTTGTTTACACCAAGTTTTGACTTCAAACAAGACTTTAATCTAGGACAAGACCAACTAATTAATCACTCTTAGATCCTATATTGACAAGGTTTCTTGGTATTGTTGAAACCCATCAATATACATCATTTGAGAGGATTTTAATTGTTCATCCAAAATTAAATGTGCTTTATATAGTAGGGTTTTTATACCCCCCTTCTCTCAAATGACATTACTATGGCATGGACCTTGAGGTGCGCCTTGCACTAATAATACTTTCATAGAAAATGGGGATTTATCTAAGATCTAACAAGTTTTTGAAAATTTTCGAGGAATCAATTTCATAATGACTTTCATGCCAAATAATTTAAAAGAAAAGCACAAATTTTGGGTCTGTATCACTTGGCTTGTTACAAAAAAGTATAGTCCTTTTTTCAACCACTACATCTTGTTGTTTGCTTAGTGTAGTGCAATTTCCAAAGTGTCACTATGTCCTATGTGCAACTCCCATTAGGATAAAAATGAATTCAATGATGAGAGGTGAAACCCTAGGTCAAAGCTTCCCTAAAGAACTCATGGGAGGTGATGAATTCCCCCTCGTAAACCAAGTTTTCATAAAAATAAAGAAAGCATGAAATAGAAAGACTTTAGGGTAATTTTCAAGGTCACCCAAACTTTGATGAGTTTTTGGGGAGTGATTTAGATGAATTTATTTCTAAGCCTTGGACTAGGCTACTTGCAATAGGAATGGCACTTTTGATTCTAAAGGTTCTCTAAAGGGGATAAATGGAAGAGCATACACGTAACATCCCTCTTTTTTCCAAACAAAAATTTAATTTAAACAAACTAGTAAACATAAAAATCTTTGAAAAGGTGAGTTAATTTTTAATCCCAAATGGAAAATGAGGTGGTGTTCATTTGACCCCTTGTTCTTAGTTCCAAACTTTGAAAACATTCACCATAAACATCTAATTTTTTTGTTAAACACCAAAACAAGGTTCCTAGTTAATTTTTAAGCATGTAAGAGGTGATCTAAACATGTTTTTAGTAAATGTCAAGCTTGGTCCTACAAAAAAAAATTTATCATGTCCTTTAGCCTTGAATTTGTTTTAGGTTTGAAACAATTAACTTTAAAAAAAGAGGTCTCAGGTATGTGCTTTAAGAAAAACACAGTGACCGACATTGATTATATAATCAATGATGGTTACATTTTCTAGATGATGACTATTATCTAACTGAAATCGATTATAAAAATGTGACCAATGATAGGTATCCAACTGATGTCAATTTTACTAATCGATTTCGGTTAAGCTATCCAACTAATGTCAGTCTTACTAGCTAATGTCGATTACTATGTAAACCCATGGTATATAAAAATGGAAAAATAAAGTTATAAAATCAATTTACAAGAGTTTTAAAGGTCCAAATGAATATTTTAAAGCTGTAAAATGATCTTATTCATGTGTGGGATGCATCTATTTCCATTGGGCGTGCCATATATGAACTATAAATTTGACTCAACAGAGGATGGTTAGTATGGTGTTAGTTCCAAAATAAAAACAAAATAAAAGAAACACACTAACTAGCATAACATCTCTAGGCCTAGACACTAGGGAGAGATTAGTTAATAAAAATGAATAAAACACAAAACTAAAATGCAAAATAAACCCTCTTTTACCTTCCTTGGATGCTCCAAAATGCTTGTTGTGGTGGTTTGCTTGGTTTGTGCTCATGAAGTCTTCATCAAAGTAGGCTTGGCTATCTCCTCTTCTCCTTGGCACCTTTGGCTTGTGGCTTGGCTTGGCTTGGAATCAATTTGGAATGGTAACACTAATTTTAATGGATTTTGGAATCATTTTTGCATTATAAATTTTCACCAAAATAGCTTAGAAATGATGTTCATGGCCTCTCTATTTATAGATTTTTTGAGAATGCTGAGAGTCAACCTGAACCATTCATCCTGAGATTGAGATGTGTGGTTAAGGATTAATTTAATCTTGAAATTAAAAATGATAAATAGGCTCATCAATATTTTGGATAGAGGAGCAATTAAGAGGCATGGAGGGCATCATGGAAGGCATTGATGAGGCATGGAGAGCATGAATCTTGATATTTGTGGCATTTATGGCATAGGGATGTCTTCCTAAAAAATGAGGTCACCTGATGATATAGATATTCAATATTTATTTCTAAAAATAAGCTTTCAAAAAGTTTCCATGGATTTATTAATTATGCATTGATTTGGGTTATTTTGCTCTTAAGCATGTTTAAGCACTTTGTACACAAATTGATCAGAATGTCTTGTTATTGGTCCAAATTTTGACTAGATTGGAATTGGAAGGAGATGTAGAATGTTTTGGAACCACATTCCCATTTAGGATGTTACCAATAGAAAATAAAAAAGGCATATGTCTTGTGCAACATATTTGATAGGAAAGATCAATCCAAAGCACCCAGGTGCAAAATTGGCATTTTGACTCAGAATGATCTGATCAAAGTTAGTTGGCCCATAAATTACATTGCCGCATTTAGTGATACCCTAGCCAAAATCAGCACTTGAATATGTCCGTTTTTCATCATTTAGTATGTTTTAGCATTTTAGGTAAAATTTTGCATTTTTAGTGGAAATTAGCCAAAATCATGATTGGAGGTTATCGGTGGCTAGATTTAGGTGTCTACATGTTCCTTCATATAGTTTTGGTCAAGCCCATGTTGTTCATGGAATCACCTCAAGTAGCTCTCCTAATTGTCCTTCTCCTAGTCAATCCAAGAGGGTTAGGGAGATAATGTTGGATTTTGAGAAGAAAATTTTGGAGATAGATAGGTTGAATGAACAAAATAGATATTAGCAAGAGCTAATTTACAAAGAGGAGTGATTTTTTGGGAAAGCTCAAGCCATGCAATCCATGAAGGACAAACTAGTAAGATGGAGAAGTCAACCCACTCAAGTCAATCAACTTTGTATAGTTTCTTCCATCCCAAGATAGCCTTCTCCCATACAGAAGAAACCCTCCCCTTGTACACCAAATCTTTTCTATCAAATAATACTTGCTCACCAAAATAAAATGAGCCAACCTTCTATCCCATCTAATGCATCTTCTCCTATGTCAAAACAAACTGCCCTTGTTATTAATCATTTGCACTTATCAATCCAACACCAAAAGATATTAGAACAGCCTTCTACAAAAACTAACTACTCTAATTTCCTAGATTGTGAGCCCTCATTTGAAGAAAGCCATCCCATTTCCTTTAGAAACTAACACATCCATCCTCAAACAACTCCTCATATGCATGAGCAAACTCTTCCTAGTCTCCCTCAACCTCCTTAATCCCTTTAATTTGATGTCAAGATTCCAAATTGGAGAAATGCCTACCATGAACCAGCTCAAAACCTGGAGAAAGAGAATGAAGTTTTTTCCCATCATCAAGAGGAGACACATGATGTCAAGATTCCAAGCTGAAGGAGTGCTCATCATGAATTAGCCTAAAAGTTTGAATAATAAAAGATAGAAGAAGCTATGCCTATTGGTTTCACATGTTGGAAGGATTTCCTTCAAATGCAAACACAACCTAAAGAGGAGAAGGATAAAGAGAATGATGAGATTCATATGGATAGAAAGGCTGATTTGGTAAGTCATTCTGCTACTCCTTAATCCAAAATGTGTTTAAGTGATGAAAGTTTTCCAAGCTTTGATATGGTGCTTGTAAGATGGAAAGAAGAGCATGAAAATGTCCCATTATCTTTCATCCTAGTCAAGGATGTTTCTTTCCCTCCCACCCTCTCCTTGGAGAAAGGATAAAATGCCTTGTGTGAGGTAGAAGGTGAAATTGCAAAATTCAAGGGTGAAGAAGATAATCTAAGTGGAAATAAGGTAGTAGGTATAGAGCTTTGTAGACATGATGAGGTTTCATTATCTCTACTTGATGAACTTCCTTTTGGTCATGATGAAGATAGTGAACAATCCATAGTAGGTGATGATGAACTCTAAGTAGATTATTATATGCAAGATGACATCTTAGTTCTTGATCAAAAAGAGGAGGAACCTATTTTGAGAGAGGCAAGTGAAGAAGAGAGAGTAAAATTTATGGTTGATCAAGAATCTCTCATGAGTGATAATGAGGATGATATCATCATAGACACTCCCTTTGAAGGCATCATCAAAGATGGAGAACATAGTCAAACCATATCTCAAGAAGTGGTTGTTCTAGGAGGGTTTCATGAGACTACGGTTGAAGAAGTGGATCTTTAAGGTGGTATGGTTCAAGGAGAAGACATATGTCACACCTACATGAAAATGTTCTAAAAATATGAAGATGAGATTGAAAAACCTAACATGTCAAATTTGGATGATGAAGAATGAAAGCATGGTGAGCTCTCTTCCCCTTTGTTTGATGAATTTTTCTTTTGATTTGATGAAGATAGTAACCAAGCCATGGGACATGAGTTGGATGAAGTTCAAGAGCATGATGTTGAGCAACTAGATACTCTTGTTTTTTAACAAGAAGAAGAGGAATCAGGTTGGTGTGATAGAGGCATTAAAGAGGGAGATTTGGAATAAAAAAGTGATAATTTTTGGGTTAAACTATAAAAATTTTGTCTCAACTCAAGCATCATACCAGCCACCCTTTCTCAAGACAATCATGATGAAGATAGAGATAATTTTAACAAGCTTCTCAAAGAGATAGAAAAATATGAGTTGGTCTAAGATACATACCATGAGAGTCATGAGCCAAATGAACCCTGTGATGATAAAATTGTAACCATTGATACATTGATGGACTACACTAGAATGAAGGACCAGCATGAGACATGTTTCAAGGATCAATATGAGTACATGAATGTTGAGGACAATTTTAAATATGATCCACTTGGATACATACCAATCAAGGTGGCAAACAAGAAGGGTGAATCACCAAGTTATCAATCCAAAAAACTACTTGGTTACCACCATGAGGTTGCTTGTCATGAAAGAGATCTAAAATGATTTCACATTGATCCAAGATGGGGAAAAATAGATCAAATTAAGTGTACATACTAATTTATTTTTAGTTATGTCTTGTTTCCCCTTAATTACTCAGTAGCACAAGTGTTTCTTGATTTGTTTTTTATTTGGTCTTTGTGTGTGTTGTTATTTCCATTTGTGTGTTTTGAGGTAATATTATCTATCTTTTTGGTCAATACAAGGTCTTTTACTATTGTTTCTAGGTGCTTTATGACTCCCTTACCCAATGGATAGGATAAGGCTACTAGTCCTTAATATAGGCAAGCATGTTACCCTTAGGAGTTGCCAAATTATTGACCAAATTTGACTTCTAGTCAAATGAGGTCAACCCCTAATATTTTTAACTTTTAATAAAGTTTCCATGTGTCCTATAGGGTGTTATGATGGTCTATCATCTTACTTGGCCTTGTCCTAATCCTTGTCTAAGCTCACCCTCCTTGAAATGGCCTAGCCAAATAAAGTCAAACCTTGGTCAAAGTTGGTCAAAGGTAAATTTTGTGTCAATTTGTCCTAAAATTATCTTTATCATGTTTATATGTGTTTACAAGTCATTAATTGGTCAATTGTTATGTCTTATGTGAAAAAAGGGTCTTTTGGCCACTTTCTAACCTATTAATCGACTTATACATACTTTCAAGAGGTCAAATTTGTCACCAAGGTGGAAGATAGCATGGAAGAGGTTATAATCTTGTCATGGGAAGTTATATATCATCTAATAATTAGTAATGTTCATAAAATGGGAGTTTCTCCTTATTTTTAGGCCATTTCTAACACTCGTACGAACTTCTCAAGTTACCTTGAAGATAAAAATGTGGTGGTGCGTCTCTTCACCTCCCCAATGGTCATTCAAAAAAATTTATTGCATAAATTATACAAAAAGTTTCATTTGTAACTTATTTCTCTTCATTTTGTCTTGGCAAGCAAATAATGGTCAACTTCAAGCACTTGGCCTGGGCCATAGAGGTGGAATTGGAGGGAGTGCTTCTAGGGGTGGATTTTAATATAAATTCACTTAATTTTCATAATAATATATTTAAATTTAGTGTATCCTCCTTTATGAACAATTAGTTACACTCCAGGTAGCTTTTTTGGGCTTACAACTATAAGGGGGTCACTTTTTGAGCTTGTCTCAATTTTTTTTGATTTGGTATGATGGGTTTGTGCATTGTAGGTGTTTATAAATAATTATAAATTAATTACCATTATTATTATTTTTTTGTAAATCTCAATGTCTAATAAAATCCCTTATAGGCTTGTTCATGCCTGCAAAATGCCTAGTCTGCACCAACAGTCATCTTAGTTGCCTTGTAAATGAATTCTCTACATTGAGAAAAGTACATTGATGTTTTTTTTATGATGATCTTGAATTTTATGTTGTAGGTAAGGTTTACAGGTGTTTTTATGGTGTTTGGAGAGTCTTATCCTTACATAATCTTGCTTTTCATGTTCCTGCATGTACACCACAATCAAATCTTCATCTTTAGGCCCATGTTAACATCATTTAGTGACAAATGTGGAAGTGTGATGAGACCCTATTTGGAACCCATGATTATGGATGAGAACCATGATAGGATTTTTTAAGGTAAGAAATTATCAAGATGATTTATAAGCCACTCAATGAGGATGAAAATTGTTCTTGATTTCTCAGTCCCTAAAATGACCAAATAAAGGCCTAAGAGTGTTTTTGAGATATCATAAAGCATGTTTGTATGAGCCCCTAATGTGTCTACATGGAATGTAAATGTTTTATCTACAATATAAAATATCCTTGAAAAATTTTAAGGAGGATGTATAAGTGGAAGATAGATTTTCAACATCTCAAAGTTGGCAAAAACTCACTGAAAATAGACAATGATACCTACAGGGTATGAATGGAAAAGTGGCTTGAACTCCATGTTAATGGTTTTAGACCATGATACTAAGTTAAAACCATTAAAAATATTCCAAGGTACATTCCTGAGGCAAAGTGACTAATAAAAGGTGAAGGTTGATGTGATAACCCCCACATACCCCTCTTTGTTCGTACTAGGCCTGGGAGAGGCCATCTACAGCAAAGGTTTTCAAATAGTGAGATGAAGGGTTGAAATTTTGGTCTTTATTTGAGGTTTTAAAGTTAAATAGGATGTATAGGAAGTTATTTAGATCCAAATACTTTTATGGGAAGCTAAATTACCTTCAATCAAGTTCCAAGCATCACCAAAACACCTCTATAGGCTTGGGAAGACACACCTATAGCCAACACAATGCAAGTAACCTTGGCATGAGGATTGAAAGTATTATGACTCCTATAAGGTGAATATAGTCAAAACTTGGAATTTTATTATAATTTACTCCCTTTCAATATTTCCTTCATGCTTAAATATCAAGGTCTTAGTGAAAACAACACCTACAATCCTATGTATGATTGTGTTAGACAATGAGTTGGTTTGATATACTTAAACGTTGTTTAACCCATTCATGATGAATCCAAGGTAAATTATATGATATTTATTTATCAATACAATAATTAAATGCATTTAAAAATCATAAACCATCTCAAATAGGTTATAACAACCTACAAGCAGGCCCAAGGACCTTCAAACACAGTCAAGGCAGGGTAGGTTGACAGTGAGGAGAAATTTTTGAAGTTAAACCTTGGATGGAGATTTAAAAGTGTTTATAAGTAAAATAAATGTAAATTTTACTCAAGCTAACCAGTTCAAACCTATACAACATGAACCATGCCTAATTCCAAACCCCAAACACACATGCAGGCTTGTACGGATTGAGACAGGCAATGAGCTAAAAGAGGGTCTTTCTCATGCCAAATGAGATGGGGTTGATGGATTATGGATTTAAAAAGTTTAAATGTAATATAAAATACCCATAACATTATTTAAAACACTTTTTAATCTTGGTTTTGTGGTAAAAAACCTCTAAATATAGTCAAAGTCGCTTTGTCTCAGTCAAAACATGAGACCTAATCTAGATTTCCAAGGGGATAAAGAATGTTAGAGGGATAAAGATGATGGAAGGAGTATTTTAAGGAATTATATATGATTATTATACTCATATAAACCTTTATCCATGAGCATATGGTAAACAAAATGCTCTAAACAAATAAAACTCAGTCCACAATCATACCCCTACAGATAGTGTGCACTCCAAAAGTCTGCCTAAGAGTTTTGTGAAGTTTTAAGGTCAAAACTTGGAATTAGATGCTAAAATTTTATAAAAATAAAACTTGGTATTAAATTAATCACCTAAAAAAAATTAATAATATTAATGGGAACATACCCCTATTTTATCTCAAAGCAGGGGCAGTTTTAGTATGTATGGAGATGGAAATTTTGGGGAAAATGTTGAAATGATGAACCAAAAGGTAATATAAGATAAAATAATGATTGGATAAGATGGATTGAAATATAAATACCTAAAAAACTTTTATATAGGGTCTATAACCAGAAATAATGTTCTAATCAGGGTAAGGCAAGGAATAGGCCTAATTCCTAATAGGAGGTTACTTTCATTTGGGACTTAGTAAAAAATTATAATGACTTGGGTCACCTTCATGGAGGTGAGAATGAAGTTTTATATCCATTATTAGGTCAATTAATCCATTTGAGAGCCATATTTAGTCCAAAGAACAAGCAGACCTAGTTGGCAAGGTGTAAGCATGCTTCCAAAGTAGGGATCAACTTCATTTATATCCTCAAGGGAGACATTATAATTATGGGAGAATGTTTTTAGGGAATATTAAGAGTTTTTATAACATTTGGTTTTTAGACCATCAGGAAGCCACCATTTGGCTTAAAATGTGCTCAGACCCTACTAATTATGCAAAATTGATTTGAATGGTCACCTTCAAGTGTTTATAACTTTCATGTGACTTTGAATGGGACCTAGAGATATTTTTGGATGGTGGAAAGGGTCATTAAGAAGATAAAAGTGGAATTTGGAGAGGAAATAGAGGTTAAAATTAGCCTAAAAGTGCACCCATATGGATGAATTTGATCATTAGTGATGAAGATAATTTGTTTACAACTATATGAGAATCAGATCTATGGGATTAGATTGTATGGAACTGTATAGACTATGGGCAGAATAGTGTTTATCTCACCATTATTTTTTTAGGGTCTATGATGTTCTAGAAGGTAAAACCAAGTTTTATGGGAGGTTAAATACATATTATAACTCCCTATGGTCATTTGATCCTATGAAAAATTTTCTAAGTATCTAAAATGAAGCTCAACTTTTAGCCAGTCAAAACTGGCATGATGCACATAAAGGTAAAAAGCATGGAAAATCTAATTAGGCCCCCTTTTAAGGTGAAATTGAGAGATATAAGGCTATTGAAGAGATTTATATGTGTCATCAAACCCTTTCCAATTATTTTCATGTGTAACTAAAGGCATATTTGAGGACAAATGTGAAGGGTAGTATAAAAGGGAGTTTGTTGGACTGCAGATAGTGATTGCTCCATTCCAAGAGTTTCCAAATGAATAGAATCAAAACCAATGCATTAAACTGCATGATTTAATACCCTAAATATCATTATAATAACTTTACCTTACCCTAGTCAATGGTGGGACGTTCAAACAAGTGCAAATGATGAAGATAGTTTTATGTGCACAAACAGGGAGTTTTATGCCATTTTTCACAACTTTTATGACTTGTTTAGATAATTGTACCTCCTAAAATGTCATGGATCATCCCACATCACTTCTCCATGAATTTTTAATTTATTTTATCAAGTTGACACATGTCATTTTTCCTCTTCAACTTCTCCTCTCTATCTCTTCTTCTAAGTTCTATAAATTGAGCCTTCTTGGCCATTGTATGGATCTCTCCACTTGGATATGGAAAAACCCTACCAAAATTTTGTCTTGAATAAATAAAGATAATTAATTTTACCTCATTCAAATAATTAAATAATTTTTCAATGGATGTTATTATTTTTCAAGTGTAAGTTTTATCTACCTTCACATGTTTTTATCCTTAGTACCTTGTGTGTTTGTAATCTCCCTCTTACAGGTCAGCAAGAAGTTTCAAAGTATATTGCAAGTGTAGTGAGTATGATACTCAATATATTTTCTTTGAAATCCTATTTTTTAGTTCCTCTTATTCTATGTTATCTCTAAGACCCCATGTTGAAGCATTGATGCGAGAGGGAAGGTTGATTTTGAGTGAAGTATATATGTAACTTGTTCTTGATTCCAAGTGCAAGTGAAAGAGTGTGAGTAGAGAAATCATTTGGTGCATCACCTATAGTAAAATAGGTTTACTTGCAGTTATTATAACCGTTTTCCTCCCCCAAGTTGTTAGTAGTAGGAATATGAGCTTTAATGATGCATCAAGGAGAGCTAGCCCCTAATCTAGAGATCCACCTCCTAATAGGGATACCCACGGCCCTGAGGTGGTTCCATTATCTCACTTGAACAAGGAGAAACTTGTCTGATATCCTCATTAGATTCAATTTAAAGTGAAAATAGGTTCCATCTATAAGGTATGAAGTGATACCAATCCTTGGATTTTTGAAAAAATATAAGAACGTGGAGTCTATAAAATACATACACTTAAACCTTTACCTAGTATCCAAATCCATGAATACTAATGTTTTAATTATCCAATAAATTTTAATAAAGGTTATAGTGGTCACCCTAATATTGTGGGAAACATCCCACCAAACTTCCTTGATGCTAACAATGATGAGACTAATGAGTTTAACATAAAAACCAAAACCTTGGACCTTCCTCCTAGTATCATCACTTAGTTTCCACCTAATTTGTGACATTATGCTTTTCAAAGGCTAACTAATGAGTTTCCAATTTCTATGGTGATCTCTAAGAATCCCAATTCTAATAATTCTTCTAATGACATAGTGGTTGAATCCCTCAATGTGGATCTTACCACCACTGACTATGATGATGGTTATACCTTAGATGACCCATGCTTGTTTATCTATGCCCAAGCTAAGGATAAAAATATCCTATGCTATTACTCTTCCCTTCAATGTCATTATAAGAAAAAATCATTTTAATCTAGCATTTACTAAATTAACCTTGTTTGACCTAGTGCTTCTAACCCTTTAGATAACCCTAAACTATTTATTAATTGGTTTTATTTCTAAATATAATATGAAGCCAATTCTTATTATGTTATATGCACTTGAGCCTTTTGATGGTATAAATGACATGGAATATTTTGTGAATATTTTGGTTTCTTATTGAAGTTTGACTCTGACAATAACCATGTGCCTTAAAAGAATATTTGTTTTGTGAATTTTTCAAGGTTTTCAATCATTTAGCTTATATGTGTAGATTATGACATGAATTTATAGCACATTAGAGGCAACAAATCTAATATCCTAAATTATATATTTGACCACCATGTTCGTATAATGCACTTGTTATTTACATGAGACTAGTACACATATTTTATTATTTAGCTTTTTGATAGGATCTATATGTACTTCATATTGAGGTAGTTAATTTCCCTCTTTAATTAAACATGTTAGCTCCAAAAGCAACAACTTGTATATATACCCAAAAATGGGGAGGCATATTTCCTTTGGCATGAGTGTTTTACACATTCCATAGATAAATGTAGAGTTATTTAGTAGCATTCAAAATCTTTATCGAGGCCCATGCCTCAAGACCCTCGGAAACATACACAAGGCCCATCTAGGACAAATGAGTAGCCTCTCATAAATATAAAACCACTTGTTAAACTAGAAGATGTGCATGCACTTCCTTCATGAGTGACACCTTATCCTCCCCATCTATGTTAGTCTCATTGTGAGGATTTGTGTCCTTCTCATTCTAGCATGCCTATTTTTTCTCTATAGCTCTTTCTTTAAAAATTCATTGATAACTCTCAGAAAAGGTATAAGATAATATGGTTCAATTTAGATATCGATTGCAATGATTTTTTACAAATTTTATTAATAAAGTGTGTAGATATCTTTCATACATTTTATGAGTAGATTCCTCATGATTTCATATTATCCATTTCACATTTGACACATGATTTGATCTAACATAATTATCTTTAGTATATGTGATGCTTTTTATTTTGCTTGTACCATGATCTTTATTTTTCAACACTTTATTTTTAGCATGATCTTTAATTTGCATATTTATATTTCATGTTTCTTATAGTCATTCTTAGTTTCCCTTGTGGATCTTTGGTAACACCTTAAGGTTTTATTTTATTTTTTATTTCACTTACAGTCAACCTTAGTTTCCCTTTATGGATCTTTGGTAGCACCTTCAAGTTTTATTTTACAACATTTATTTCACTTACAATTGGCCTTAGTTTTCTCTATGGATCTTCAATTTGTTTTTTTAGTAACTCATTTTCACCTTATAGTCAAACTTACCTTCCCTTGTAGTTTTTTGGTATCTTTTTATGCTCTCCCTCTTTTTGGATTATATTTATTATTAGTGCTTGTGTTAGACCATTTATAGGTTTGTATGACTTCTTTAGAGACATGATTATATTTTTTCATAATATTACTCTTATTAGCATTTCCACTTATGTTATTTGACTTACATTTCCATGTATTTTTATATCCCTCTTTTTTCCTTACCATTTTTGAATCAAAATTCTCCCTTCTTGTGGTTAGTTACTAACACATTCTCATTATATCACCATTTTTTACATAGAGGGATATTCCACAATCCCCATATTTTATTTTCACTTGTAGTTGTAGATACTAAAATCTGGTATTAATTACTTGACAATGACAAGCTTGACAAACATTTATTTTTCACGACTTGAGTGCACAAACATTGTCCTAACTTGTCATTATCTCACACCTACATGTTATCTTATGATTTTTAACCTACCATTATGTCGGTACACACCTATAATAACTTTACTATCTATTTGAAATATGTTGAATATCTTGCATAGAGATCTCTAGACCTTTAGATCAATCCCCCTATACATAAGTTAGTTCCATTAGTTTTGGTCAATATCATTAGTCAAAACTAACATTATCTAGTCAGAACCAACCATCTCCCAATAACTATTACTTTTTAAAATCAAACCTTTCCATAGGGTTGACCCATCTACCTAACATATCAATGGCATGATAAATTACCTAATTAGACTCATATATATATATATATATATATATATATATATATATATAGGGGACTTGGAACTTATATGGTATACATATATACACTATTACACATTGAAAAAAAATTCCCTATTCTTCCCAAATTAAAAATCACTCACTAGGAGTATCCATAAGCCAAGTCTAAATCATACCAAATCCAAGTCAAAACAATCATTCTCAAGTATCAAATCCAAATAATTAGTTGCATTCTTATAGAAAATGAGCACAATTTCACAATCACACTAGGTTGAAAAAATACATGTGTCTTGATTTCCCTCCTTGGAATATCAAATACATAAGTAGAGGCCAATTATCAAACAAGGGTTATTAAGGTTAGCTCATTTCATTACACTTCCCATGTTTTTTCACATTTTTATCCCTCACAAGAACATATAGGGTTTCAAGGTGAAGGAGATTAATATCTAGAGTTACATGCATAATCAAGGTTTAGCATCGTACATACAGACCTTTCAGAGCACATGTCACTATTGATATATATTATTGATCCAAATTAATAGAATCAATCCTATAGATACAAAAATAAAGTTCCTGAACAAAATAAATCATGGGACTACTTCAATCTAATTTAAAATTCCATAACATAGTCATGATCAAAAAATCACCCAAAAATGTTAAGTACTTGTCCCCTTATTTTACTTACTATATATAGCATATTCCACTTGTAAAATAATTGTTATTAGTTTTAGTATTTTACATTCATATGTATATTTGAATGTGATATCTTAATATCTAAACTATTCTACTAGTTTATATCCTATTAGGGTTTTGAAACCAAATAGGGTAAAACAAAGGCATGGTCATGTCAGTTTCAATATTACACTCTTTTTATTATGCAATTCACGCTTCATGATACACATTAAAAACTATTTTTAGGCTAGCCTTAGATACATACTATGAATGCAATACCATATACATTATATATGTATGTTACATTTACACATGAGGGGAATTTATATACATGTTAGGCAAAAAAATAACCTTTCAAATACCATATTTATCACTACCTAAGGCAACACATGGAAAAGAAACAAATAGTATAGTCCAAGTAATATCACAACCTACAAGTCAATTCAAAATGTTATCTCCACTAAAGAGCCAATTCCCAATATTATCATCACCTCCTAATATATTTCTAAAGAGTCTACTCAAATGTAACCTTATCACGCTTCTTCATCCATAGAGACTCAATCTAAATAGGCCTACACAATAAAATTATGATGGTAATGCATATTGTAATTATCATAAAACTCTAGGGAATTCAAAGAACAAATGTTTAAATTTTAGACATAATATAAGATCTTATTTAAAATAATAGTATTCAGATTTACACTCCTTCAGGAAAACTAAGATAAAAAATGGATAACAATAAAAATTCATAACCTATCATGATCACTATGAAGAGGCAACATGTCTATAAAAAAACTTAAGCATGATAATAATAGAGAATATCACACAACACAAATATAGATTACATATATAGATTTAGAGTCAAATACTAATATACATATAACTGCATTAGAGATATATAATAGATTGCACTAATCTAACAAGCCATTATTGCTCCCAAATACAGGATATCGACATGAACTCTTTTACTCGATAATGATGAATATCATTATACATAGATTCTTTATATATTTTTTTAGATCACCCTTGGTTATCTTTTTATAATGTATCTACAAACTTGCATTGGCCATTATTTTAGCCCTTGGTTTTTTTCTCACTTGGATCTTACCTTTTTATTATTATCCTGATATATACATCCATAACACTTATCTTAAAATGATTCTAGTACACATCCTTAGTGTCTTCCATTGAGATTACATGATCACACACATCTATATCTACATACCACATTAGCACACATTGATTTTACCCATTGGGGAAATGATTATCCTAATCTCCACATAACTTATTAAGTTAAATTCTTGTGATTCACATATACAATGGGGGCATATTATTTATTTTCACTTCTCCATATAGCCAAGTTATCACATTTAGTGCACTTTATGCCTTGAAACATGTTCTGGATTGGTCAAATCCCTCCCATTCTTCTATTTTCATAACCATTTCTACTTCATCTCAATTTTCTAAACCTAAAATATCCAAAAAAAATAAAAAAGAAAAGAAAAAACATTCAAGCATTTCAAAAATACAAAAATTAGGAGCTGAGCATGACATGATTGCTAGATTACACTATTTACATATGTTATTTATTACATGTTTGGTAGATATAATATTATTTTCATACAAGCATGAATTTCACTATATATGAGTGTTATGTAGGACATACAGATGTTGGACTTTACCTAGTGGCCATGTCAATACTAAGAGCATCTTGTTCCACAAGTTTCATTATTATAGGTTATATCTTTCTATGCCCTTTGTACCATGTTGAGTTACCTATATTTCTTACACATGACTTGTTAGTTACCCATATCTTACATAGTTATCCATAGATTTGCTTTTATATTATGATGTGACATTGACACATATAGATGGTGTAGACTAGCTTCATTGTTCTATGCTCCATTAATGTTGTTACTCTATTACATGATATGTTACTTTGTGTTTGTATATTATGTATGGCCCTTGGCCTTGTTTATTTTGTCATATTTGATGTCTATTGTTTGTGACATTTTTATGTCCCCTTGAATGTGGCCCTTGATCTTGTTTATTTCAATATATTCATGTCCCTTGTATGTAGACCTTGACCTGGTGTGTGAGACTAACACTTGTGCTTGTTAACTTTTTTGGTATTGAGTGGTGTCATGATCTATATCATGCACTTTTACTACATATTATTATTTATATATCCTTATATTGTGTGCTTCATTGATACATATATTTATAAATGACACTTACATGATTTGCATTACATTACATGCATGCCTTAACAGATATATACATAACTATAATGACATATTCTCTACATGTTCACATGACATTACATGATGTTATCTTTATACATGACATGATACAATTAACTCTTCTTTTGAGATGATTAAATTATATAGTACATCCCTCATCTCAAAATGGGGGAATTATAGTGGATTTTTCATAGATACATAAGCCTTTATAAGTAGAAATTTAGATCAGAGTATAGATTTTAGAGATTAGGAATGGTTTAGATACATGACAGATATTAATACATTGATACATATCATATGGGTATATTACATCCATATGCACTCATTTTATAGACACTTTAGCATAGATTCATACATACTTGGGTGCATATGCATGGTCATATGCACCCAATTTACAAGAACATGAATTAAAATATTCCATATACATGTACATTTGAGATACAAGTTCTCAACTTTAGCATATAGATGCATAGCATTGATATCAATTGGTAAAAATTCAAGGGGTATGATACTTGTTCATTGGCACATATAAACATTTTTATACTCATTAAGCATGATATTAGTTTGTGCAGACATACAAAAAATCATAATTTACATATGAATGGTAAATGATTGTCACTCCACTTCACACTTATCTGATTTATGATCATGATGTGGGAATGAACATTGTTTGTTTTCTTTCAATCATTAATTTTATTATATAGTGAGAAAAACTACACAATAAAATTTGTGTTCATGATAGGGGCATGAAGATTTATCTTTCCTTTTTTATCATGCATTTTTCTACATGGATTAAACTTGAGTGAAACTATACAATTGAATGTATAATATATGTGGAGTAATTGATTAAATTTATTTGAAAAAACTTTTCCTGATGATCATTTGATTACCTACATATTTATTTGGGTTAGTACATTGAATATTTATCCCCACATTCATGAGAGTTGGGGCATGGTGCCTTCTCAAAACAATATCTAGCATAGCTATACAAATTTGGGATAAAATCACCCCAACTCTCCATGTGCCTCAGCAAGGAATCACAAGTTTCTCTAATGTTTCAATAAGGAAGCATCATCTCTAACAAGCTAAAAAGGAAACACAGTTTTCACCAGCATGTATGTGTAATCCAACCCCTATTCTTTCAAATTTTTAAAAATTTAGATTGAGATTAAAATAGTCAATCTATGGACATTGACTATAAATGATTGTAAGTTTTGCTATTGAGTGACATACATAATTGGAGATTCATACCAAAGATAAAGTGTGTTGTACACACTTAAGTCCTTATACTCTAGTAATTCCATTACTATACTAAAAGGGGGGCATTTGTTGATACTAAAATCTAGTCTTCAGTGTTTGACAAGGACAATCCTGATACACATTTACCACACATGACTTGAGAACATAAAAAAGGTCTTAATCTACCCTTATCTCACACTTGAATGTTATCTTATGAGTTTTCCCTTTCATTATGTTGTTACAAACCTATAGGAATATCATTATCTTTCAAAACTTCTAAATATCTTACATAGACATATATATACTCTTAATTCAGGTTTCTTATACACAATTTGGTTTAACTAGATTCAGTCAATATTGCTAGTCAATACTAGCTTGGTTTAGATGGTATCAACTTAATCCTAGCAATGACTATTTTATAAAATCAAATTTCACCTTAGGGTCAGTCCATTTTCTTGATGTGTCTGTGGCATGATAAATTGATTAATTAGATCTATATATAAATAAATCAAGGTCTCATTCAAAAAGAATTGGCACTTATGGTACACAATTGCATACCATCACATATTAATAAAATATGCCATGATCTCCCTAAATTTGAATCTATCCATAGGATTAGTCACAAACCAAGTCTAAGGCATATGAAATTCAAGTCAAAAAAACATTGTCAAGTATCAAATCTAAATCATTAGCTACATAAATATAGTGAAGGAGCATAATTACACAATCACATTAGGTGGGAGAACTATGTGTGGCTTGATATCCATATTCAGAGTACTAGATACATAGGCAATGGTCAATCATCAAACAAAGGTGATTGGGGTTATTTCATCCCATTACACTTTCCTAATTTTTACATGTTTCTCTCCCTCACAACGCACCTAGGGTTTGAAGGTAAAGGAGACTTATTTATATATTTATGGGAATCATTAAGGTTTTGGATCACAAATATAGATCAAACACAGATAGGTGCAATTGATCATATAGTTGTGTTTGCTACTTCCACACAATTTCATACTAACCATCAGGTCAGTATCAATCAACAATACTAACCCATATCAGTGGAACTAACCCTACATAGATAGAGAATCAATTATATAACTTAACAAACCATAGCCTTACTTTATTTTGATTTTCACTTCTAGAATATAGTCATAGTAATGTAATCACCTAAAAAATCTAAGTATTCATCCCTTTATTATACTTATTATATTTATCATATGCCATTTGTCAAATTTGTGCAATCAATCTTATTCATTTACATTATGAAGTATACTTCAATGTCATATATTAATATATGTATTACATTACATCATTATATTATAATGAGATTAAGTAACCCATCTTAATCCAAATTGAGATAAAATACTATATTACATCCTCATGCCAGCTACTTTCTCATGCACATAACTAATTTTCATAATATATTAGTGGATCTAAAAGGGGTCATGAGTTTTATAATTCACTTTTTATCCCAAGGTTATGCTTACTATGTGGGTTTATCTAGGTCCTTGATATCAATAGTTCCAAGCCTTGCCTACTTGATTAGAGTATCTTGTCTCCATTATGAATTTATACATCGCCCTTGTGGCACTTTGCATCCTTATATCTCCATTTTATCTTTCCCAATATCCCCTTGATGGATATTTATTTTAGTTGATCACATCCATATTCCTTATATTCTCATTTTTTGTCTTTTCGATTCAAATTTGACTCATAACTTTCATTATGACACCTTTTGTATTTTTTATTTGTGAGTTGCGTTGTAAGACTTTGGTGAATATAAATAGTCCATTCTAAAAAACACCAATCACTTTTCATTTTTGCACCATCTCTATCATCATAGTTATATTTCTATATGGTTGTGCCTTTCTACATTTTTCTTTAGCACAAGCATTAATTTCAATTTTTCACTCATTAGATTCATTAATTTCCTTTCTCACACATTCTTTTTTTATTCTAGTTTTCATTTATCTTACTAGATGGTTTTACAATCATTATTTTTTCCTATTTATTTAATTTAATTATTTAATTGTCTTACATTGGATGATCTTGTAGTCATTTCATTCTTTTTTAATTATTTTTGGGATTTTCTTATATGAGATATCATTTTGCAAAGTTATTTTTCACATCTTATGTTTTGTTTTTTTTTACAATTTGATGTGATTTATGACTTTGTACTCATAATTTTTTAACATGTATAATACTTTGAATTAATATTATTATCTTACTTACATTTGATATATTTTACTTTCATTTTCATTTCACATTTTTTGTTTATTGATTTTCCTATCTACTTATTTAATATGTCATTTTTCTTACACTTTCATTTTATTTTTTTACCATGAATTTGCTCAAATTTTATAGGAAAGAATAAAACATGCATCATATACTATAATCCTCATCATGATATTAGAACCATAACACATGTTAATGTCAACATAATTACAAGCCAATATAGAAAACAAGGAATCAATGATGTGTGTGTATTAAAATAATTATACATTAATATATACCACATATATACATATATGTTTGGGGTCTGCCTTCATATTTAGGTGGTGGGAGAGGCACCACACTCCATAAATAAGCTTTAGATATAGAAAAATTTATAGACATTTGTAGTGTATGTGTGCAAGACCACCATCATATAGCCTCCTCTTATATCCTTGTTATCTCCATCACTAGGTCAAAGATCTAGTGCCTTAGTTCTTTCTCTAGCTATAGGTTAGTTGTGTCTATGTAACTCTCTCCTTAGATAAAGTATCTTATGTTATAACCACCTACTACCATACTTTATCCTCTCTTATTATCAAAACTACTACCGTAACAATGCTAGTAACCTTCTCTCACCATTATATATCATGTGCAACCATTCCTACTAGCTTGATCTAGCTAGCATGATACCCAATATAACTTAAAAATGGATCCCCCATTTACATGGTCTCATGCTCAAGTAGCACATCATATAACATAGTGTGGTGTGTGGTCTTGAAAATCACCCTCCATTATGTTATCTCCATTGTAGAATTCCTCAAAATCAAACTAGATTAACATCATATCTCCATATATTTATAAAATATGTAAGTAAATATATCACTAGTACCTAACATGTATATCTCTAAGACCAAAAGGGGAAAATGAGAGTAAATAATTAATGTATCCTTTTACCTATCTATGGGAGCTCATCTACAAAGGTTTCTTTGTCATATTTACCTCCAAGATTAGGCCCACTACCTCAACTCAACTCGATCAAGCCCCTACCCACCTCTCTCATTAAACCTCTAAGACCTAATGCCTTGATGGACTTACTCATCCTCAGATAACACATCTATGTCATCAAGGTGGTGTTTCCTCCCCCACATATGCATCAGGATCAAATCTCACATATCCCTCTTCTATCCTCTCTTATTTATATTATTTTGGTCACCATTTCCCCCATGCGGGACATGACAAGGTCTCAAAACTAGGACATTAGCTAGTACACTGTGTCCACTCACTCCACATAGCTCCCTCAAATGTCTCACCTAATGGGGTGGGATTATCAATGGTTTCACTAAGTGTAACTATTTAAATTGTCTTTGACTTGGTCACATGAGTGAGGCTCTATTTATATAAACATGATATTTTTTACTTTATGACTTTATTGATAGTTTCTCCTATATTGGCTTGTTAGTGCATTAATCTCCTTGAGTACATGCCTTAAATGGTCTACCAAGAATGGGGTGGGATTGAATTTTGGTACTTTATAATAAATGTTTGCATATTATTATTTCATACCTTCATTACTATTAGTTTGACCTTATTTGAGTCTCTTCTTGTCTTACCTCTCTATCTACTATATATTTAACCTTGCTACCCACCCTATATTCCCATTTTATTGGCCAAGTCGATAAAATTTATTTCATACTTATCTCTCCATGTATTGCATTGGCCTAACTGATAAATTTTTTAGTTTGTCTTCTACCATTTGTATTATATCGACCTAGATGATATAGTATTGTGTCAAATGACATATTTCTATTTATATCACCCTCATTGATACCATCATCTTAGAGTTCAGGGTTAGTTCTAGCTATTGGAGTTATATCTATAGGGATCATGTTTCATTCCTAAACTCTCTAGCTGATACACTCATTTACTCTACTTATGCTTCCATTTACACTCTCAAATAATAAAATAAGGAGTTAGAGGTTTAGAGTCTTATCTTGGAGGTCTAGTCTTATGGTCTTTTGAAGCTCAAAAGGAGGTGTCCCAATGTTTGGAGTCCCCAAAAAAGGATATTTAGGTCTAATTATTACCATTTGAGGTCTTCAAGCTATAATATCTATTACAAGGTGCCACTTGAGCCAAAGGGGGAGATTGAGATGCTGATGAATGCACCCAAAGGTAAGTATCTCTATCCTAAATTTTTTTTCTTAATTTAGTAGATTATATATTATTTTGTTCATTGTTATTATAAATGTGTTATTTATCTTTTTTATGCTCCTCCTTGTACCAAATAAGTTGGTATACCTATATGGTTGATTATGATTTTCATTTATCACCTTAGGTTGCATACACCACCTATTGGTTTACCATTGCACCACTTACCTTCTAATTAATTTCATAATTTTAGCTATCTTGTATCTATGCTACCCTTGTTTTTTAGTTCCTTATAAGTGTTATCCTTATTATATCCTTGATATACCCTTTTAAAATCATTATTACAATCACTTATCTATATTGAGCCTTAGTGAGAGTTATACCCCATATCATAGGCTTAGGATTTGGAACCCTTTCCTCTTAACATTTGAGTGTAGATTACCCTATTCTAGGTATAAGGCTATTTTAGGTCCTTACCAACCTTACCAAGTATGTGAAAGCTCTATTATTAGGACCTTGTTTATATCCTATTCTATAAATATAAATTACATTGTTACAAGTCATCATGACCAATGCATACATTCTAGTTAACCTCATGTGAATTGTAACATCCCCACTAAAATCTACCTATAAATACATGAATTTTTTTAAATTTAAACACATATACTAAAAATAAATTATGCCATGAGAATATAATCAGTGATCATATAAAATACTCTAAGTGTGATATCTGTAAATGAAGCATACTACATTATTTATAGCATTGATCACTATCATCATAAGAAACACATCATAATTGATTACAAATATTTAGCCACAATTGGTATAAGCATATAGAACTGTTGTCAATGTATATTAAATAAGTAATTATAGCTCTTCGTGATAATGTTTTAATAATAAATATAATATAATATACATATATAAGATACATGGCTATTCGGAGCATAGTTCCCCAGATTCTAGTATATGTGGCAATCTCAAGTGTCATCTTAAAATTAGTATTATTATGGGGAGGGAGAGCATCATCCTATCATTTTTTCACACCAACCATGGACTAATTATCCCCCACACTAATCTCATTTGGAAATTTCCCTCCCTTCATAGATAGTAGATAGTGATGGCATGGGAATTTAGAGAGACAAGCTAGTACACATGTGTTGTATGATTTATAAAACTAAACATGCGGTGTATAATAGAAACTTGTTATACTCAAGATATCACACAAACATGTAAATCATATTAATTAAATGACAATGTCTCACTAAAATTTACGTTGGCCTAAGTTTTTAATAATTTAAATATTTAAAGATCAGTCAAATTCATACACACCACTTGATCGAATTACCTTCATCTAACATTGTCATGCTAGTAAACTAGTGAAATCTATCTCACTACTTACTCAGTATCACTAATGTGAGATGTGGTTAATATTAATACATCTTACTAGCAATAACATAACATTATAAGCATAGGTATAATCAAAAAGCATACATTTATTCCATCAAATGTATAAATGAATCTCATCATAATATATATCCCATAATAGAAATAATAAGCAAAAAGTTCATATTATACCAACCAAGTATAATATATATTAGGTTGAACACTCTATTTTTCATAATCAAACACAATATAGTACTTTCTACTAACTGTCATAAAACATGCTATTCTTAAAAATATCCAACACATACATTTAGTTTATCAAATATATGAATGAATCTAGACATATTAATTACAGTTTGTACCACCTAGGTATAACATACGTTTAGACTATAGTTTTTAAATAAAACACCTTCTATTACATCCCATAATATCATAGTTCATTGCACATGAGCACACTACTCAATCATAAATAACCAATCTTATAATTTCAAGAATCAAATGTCCATAATCCTAAATATTAGGAAAGCAAGTATAGTTTATACCAACCAGGTATATCCTATGTTTAAATTACATACTAGTAATCTTAAGAAACATAACTTATAGGCACACATCATGATGCACTAATATATGTTATATATGTCTAAACATTTATACCTTTATATCTACTCATAATGTATACCACTCATTATCTTTCATTATTGTATGTATATATATCAATAGTTCAGTCATGTTATTCTCAAATAGTCAGATAACTCATACCTAAGTTATACCATAATCTTTCATTTAAAAAACTTAATTCCATTTCTAGGAGAATCTTTTTGTATGGTTATAGTTTTGGTCCCTTGGACACCTTATGACTCATTTTAACCATCTATTTAGCTATAGGTATAATTCCTATATATGATTACTTATACATCATAATTTGTATCATATGGGAGTAATTAAATGATATGTAAATATTATATCAATATTCACTTATATATCTTAATCAAGAACTCCCTATGATTTCAAAAATCCTTAAAACTCCCATGTTCACAAATTATATATTGACGATCTTTAAGGGATTTAGCAATGTAAAACTCCATAGTTTTTATCCCTAACTAAATAGATTTTCAACCTGATTATCAAAAATGTATACAAATCCATTCTTTAGTACTTAAGACAACTTAATATTTCATATTATGCTTCACATATAATTATTTGGCAATACACAAATTTCTCTTATATGATACATAAAAGTTTTTAAATACACAGATATATGAATCACCAAAGCTGTGATAATATACTAGTCAAAATCTATGCATGTAGGCATGCATCCCCATGCATGTATATACATATTCTATAGATATACACCCTCATACATATTAGTTCTCTTATTACTTACCCCATTTATTTAGATTTGTGGAATATATCATCAATTCATACATAGGAAATATAAAAATAGGAACTAAAGATTGTTTGCATATATATAATCATTGTGATTCATACATGTGTGTATATATAACTACCATATATTATAAGATATTTTATATTTGCATTAATAAACTACCATATATTTTTTGATAAATACACATGTATGAATTTGATTCAATTTACTAGTATCACCATAGTTATATAAAGGAATAAAGCTAACACATTAGATCATAACATTCCCAAGGATAGTAAATATATAGGTTTGTTGTTTTAATTTAAAATGTTTTAGTATACCTATATAACCAATAAATCTGCTAATGTAATTCCCATAACTCTTAGTCATCATTATACATCGCTATATCTGATACAACACTAATATCACAATCCACTAATTGTCATAACTTTACTTGAATAACTACAACTACATTTCTAAGTACACTCATGAGTATACAAGTTTATTATTTGCTTTATAATTTTGAATATTTCTAAGTTCATTGTTAGCTATATGGTCCAGACTAATTACTCTTGGAAAGATCATTTTCATGTATATCGCCTATTATAAAAATGACTAACTATAAGCAAGTCTTCATATTTTGATATACAAGTTTTCATTGTATCACAGTGATATGCAATAAATAAAGGCCATACTAATAAATATATCAAAAAATATAATTTTTTGTTATCCCATTGGCTTAATCCTAAATGGATCGCTACATAAATAGTAATCATGATATATTGTATAGATTTTTGCATAAATCACTACGTCTAATAGTCCACTATTTATATAATGAGTTATACACTTCACCCTAAAATAATATATTTTAAGGTGGTAGATTTCATTGTTAAAATAATATACTCTATACTTTAAAATCATATACTTCAGTCTAATATAAGGGATAGATTTTCATATAATGAAGTTTGATCTACATATTAAATCATTGAGTATTCTAAATCATTGTTTAAAATAATCTACTCAATGTATGCATGAATATATGACTTCTATATATTATTTTCACAATTTTTTAAGTCACGGAATATATATCTACTAAGTCATTGATTCCACATAACAAGTGGTTGATTATACCTAATCAAATCACTACATTAATAAAATCATTTACTAGGTTACTCAGGGCACCTATCATCTTATAGATTAGAATGTCTATATTTTGTTGGGTTTACTAACTTGTTATATATAAGTCACTATTGAGTATATAAATAAGTCACTATTATAAAATATAGCATAATATTCCAATATATATAATATAATATAGAAAATATTTATAAGTAATTGTTGAGTATATCATAATATGGAAAATACATTATATTCTAATATATATCAAATAAGTTGCTACTAATTATATGGATAATATTCCAATATATTTTACAATCCCCACTTGTATAAGAAAGGAAGTGCACTATAAGGCTATATATAGATAATCATTACTGCCTATCTAACTGTTTAGATCATTGTATTCAGTATTCAAATCATCATATTATTAAGGATTATTCAAATTGATGTATTTAGTAATGGACTCATACTAAGGATTTATTATTCAGATCATTATATTCATTACATGCATAATTATTTCTACATATTTTTGTCTTTAATAAATATGCTTTGATACAGATTCCTAGATATGAAGTGAAATGAATAAATATGCCCATTATATGTTTAGTCTTTATCATAGCATGCATAATAATTATTTTACCATGTTCAATCTCTATCATTTCATGCCTAATTATTTTTTAATTTATATCAAGGTGTGTATATCCATGACTTGAGTGATTTGCATATAGCTATTCTTGAATAAAATAAAAGCCTACTAACCTATGATACCCATTTATCTAGTTTCTAGTGATATTTTGCATAATCCAAAATCTTAGTAATCTGATAAATTAACACACTAATCGATCTAAATAATATTGTATCATCTAAATATCATGAAAAATTTTGCTAAAAGTGTGGATATCACATACCCATGATTCTCAATTGTGTGCACTCTTCTTTTCCTTCTCTCCTCTTCATCTTCGCTTTGTGCCTCTCCTCTTTGCATTCCTCCCTTCTTCTCTCCTTTTTCCTCTATTTCACCTCACTTCCTTTTACAATAATATATCCTAGTTTTATTTTTCTAAATCATGATTTACTTTTTGTTTTTTAATGTTTTCTCTTTTTATTTTATTTTTGTTTCTTTCTTTTTTTTCTTTTTTTTTCCTGTTTAGATGCTTTATCCTATTTTTTTATTTTTTCTAAATGAATTAATTTTACTATGACCATATAAATCACTTAGTGTCAAGGTAAATAATTAATTCATTAATCATTAATTTTGGATTAATACAAATCTGGTAATGATAGATATTTACTTTAAACCATTATTTATTTGTATTATGGAATTAATCATTATAATGATAGCTCTGAGGCATCATGATGATAATCAATTTATGTACTAAACCATTCCAAAATAATTAGCCTACATACAGGTTTATGCAATTTAACCTTTTTAAAAACATTAACAATCATGAGCACATTAGCAAAACATAAATACAAACACACAAGATTAACTCCACATCATCATTAACTAAGCTATCAAACCATGTATAAATGACTATGTAAATGTAAGAAGCATCCAAAACATATGACATTAACCATTCAATTATTGCATAAATGTATATTATCTAATGTGGTGTGTGTAGGGTTCTAGCTAATTTCTCTGTCATCCTCCAATGTCTCCATCTACATCACCCTTTCCTGATGATGCTCTCCCATTATCGAATCCAAACTCATTAACTACCAAGTTAATGTGAGATTAAATAGGATCCACTCCTATCTCTTAGTACTCACATTCCTCATTCACCACTCATCCCTTAGGTCTCCATGACCTAATGATCTCTAAAATGTGCACAAGATTCAATAAATCACAAATCCATACTAACATATCATAGAAAATAATAATATATGCTAACTAATTTAAGATGTATCAACATACATCACAATAAAAATCATATAATCATTTCACAATTGCATTAAATTGCCATTTACTAAACATAACTAGTATCATATTTAACATTTTAACCCATCTTAGTTATATTCATAGTTAAGATAAAATAATTATAAAACTAACATAACATATAAAGGCCAAATATCACATCATCTTTACAACTTATAAAAAGGAACAAGTGATATAATGGCTCCCTGCTTACTCAATTAGTTACACAACAAGTTATAAGTTTAACTCAACCCTTTAGACTAACAAGATGTTCCAAACATCATATTCCACTCTCTCTAGGAAAAAGGTACATCAATGACTCATCAAAACAACATGTTTTATCAAGATGAGAATAATACCAATCTAATCAAGGGTGAACCAATCATAAAGACTATAATTGACTTATAAATCCTAACTAGAACCAATACAAATTCAAGGCTTACCACTCTATGGGGTCAGAGTTCTCAAGATTAGATAAAGTATCACCAAAAAGCCATAACAACAAAACTCTTGAATTCCTTCTCATGATATGAATAAAAAACCATAGCCCAAGTTATCATAATCACTACCTACTTACCAATCTTATAAGTGTAGTATTAAAGCCTATTTTCATAACCAGAAGGAAAAATATTAACCACAAATGCATCAATTCATCTCATTCTTACAACTTCTCTATTAATAAGAAGTACAAGACACTATCCCATGAACTCCAGGGAATATTTTCAAAACATCATTAAAAACAAGTTTCTAATTAAGGAAACACTAAATCAAAATCATGAAAAATATGAATCCTCTCGATGGGATTATAATGATATCAAAGGAGGGTGAGAGAGTAACAACTCACCTCTATGCTAGCTATGAAATATGACACTTCTTCCTAATCCACATAAACATAGGGTTGCCCATCCATGAACAAATTCCTAACATAGGAATTCTCAACCAAGACATCTACACTTTACTACAAGAAAGTTCCCACCACACTAGGTGGTGCCTATCTAAAGAATGGTCTTATAGGATTTCCCACTCCTATGATTAGTATATATAAGACACAAAACTAATACACATATACTTAAGTGAGAAGCATCCCATGCTTTTAAACACTCACAAAACATAAATGATAGAGAATACTTGATTAACAAGTAAGGATGTAATCACTCTTGAGGTGTTCGATCTAAGTGACCAAAATATTTTAGGAATCTCTTATTCATGACTCATGAACTATGATATGCACTCCTAAAAAAAATCAATTATAACCATCACCATTGAGACACTCAATAAACTAACCCTTTAACAACTCTAATAGGGTAGAATACTCCAAAGTTACACACTCAATGTACCACACACATTCCACTATTCTCCTTTTTGATAAACATAAGGATACAAAAATGTTAATGGAATAATTAGGTCCTAGAGTTCAAGCCACAACTTTGATACCACATGTAACATCCCCACTAAAATCTACCTAGAAATATGTTATTTTTTTTAATTTAAACACATATACTATAAATAGATTACACCACAAGAATATAATCAGTGATCATATAAAATAATCTAAGTGTGATATCTATCTATGAAGCATACTACATCATATACATCATTGATCACTGTCATCATTAGAAACACGTCATAATTAATTACAAAAAATGATTACAGATATCCAACCACAGCTGCTCTAAGCATACATCCACTACTGTTAATGTATAGTAAAAAAGTAATTATAGCTCTTCATGATAATGTTTCAATAATAAATACAATACAATGTACATATATAAGATACTTGGCTTCCTAGAGCATAGTTCCTTGGACTCTAGTATATGTGGTAATCTCAAGTGTCATCTCAAAAGTACTACTAGTGTGGGGAAGGAGAGCATAATCTGAGTGCTTTTTCACACAAACCATGAACCAATCATCCCCCTTACTAATCCCATCTAGGAATGGCCCTCCCTTCATGGATGAGTAGATAATGATGGCAGGGGAATCTAGAAAGATAAGCTAATACCTATGTGTTGTATGATTTCTAAAACTAAACATGTAGTGTATCATAAAAACTCATTTTACTCAAGATATATTATAAACATGTAAATCATACTCATGAAATGACAATGTCTCACTAAACATTAATTTAGCTAAAATTTTCAATAATTTAATGATCTAAAGATTAGTCAAATTCATACACACCACTTGATTGAATTACCTTCATCTGACATTGTGACGCTAGTAAGCTAGTGAAATCTGTTTGCACTACTTACTCAATATCACTAATGTGAGATGTGGTTAACATAATATAACCAATAAATTATTATAGACTCCATCCTACTAGCAATTACATGACATGATAAGCATAATAATAATCAAAAATCATACATTTATTTCATCAAACATATGAATGAATCTCATAATAATATATATCCCATAATAGAAATAAGAAGACATAAGTTCATATTACACCAATTGAGTATAATATATATCTCAGGTTGCACACTCTATTTTTCATAAGTAGACACAATACAGTTCTTCCTACTAAATATCATAAAACATGTTATTCCTAGAAATATCTGACTGCATACATTTAGTTCATCAAATATATGAATGAATCTAGACATATTCATTATAGTTTGTACCACCCAGGTATAACATATGTTTAGACTATAGTTTTCAAATAAAATACCCTCTATGAGATCCCATAATATCAGATTTCATTGCACATGAGCACACTATTCAATCATGAACAACTAGTCTTATAATTTCAAGAATCAAATGTACATAATCCTAAATATTAGGCAAGCAAGTATAGTTTATACCAACCAGTTATATTTTATGTTTAAACTACATACTAGCAATCAAAAGAAACATAACTTATAGACACACATCACAATGCACTAATATATGATATATGTGTCTAAACATTTATACCTTTAAATCTACTCATAATATGTACCACTCACTAGTTTTCATTACTGTATGTATACATATATATCAACATTTAAGTCATGTTATTCTCAAATAGTCAGATAACTCATAACTAATTTATACCATAATCTTTCATTTAAACAACTTAATTCCATTTCTAGGAGACTATTTTTGTATGGTTATATTTTTGGTCCCTCAGACACCTTATGACTCTTTTTAAACATCTATTTAGTTATAGGTATAATTCTTATATACAAGTACTTATACACCATAATTTGTATCCTATGAGAGTACTCAAATGATATGTAAATACTATATCAATGTTCACTTATATGTCTTAATCAATAAATCCCTATGATTTCAACAATCCTTAAAACTTCCATGTTCACAAAATATATATTGATGATCTTTAAGGGATTTAGCAATGTAAAACTCCTTCATAGTTTTTATCCCTAACTAAATATATTTTCATCCTGATTATCCAAAATGTATACAATTTTGTTTTCCAATTCTCAAGACAACTTAGTCTTTCATATTATGGTTCACATATAAGTATTTGGCAATACATATATTAATCTTATATGATACACAAAATATTTATCAAATACACAAAGATGTGAATCACTAAAGTCATGACAATATACAATCAAAATCTATGCTTATAGGCACACATCCCCATATATGTATATGCATAAGTTATATATGTGTATATGCCCTCATACATATTAGTGATTTTATTACTTACCCCATTTATTTGGAGTTTTGGAATATATCATCATTTTATACATAAGAAATATAAAAATAGGAACTAAAGATTGTTCACATATATATAATCCCCATATATATAATCATTGTGATTCATACATGTGTGTGTATATATAATCACCATATATTACAAGATATTTTATATTTACATTAATAAATTGCCATATATTTTGTGATAAATACACATATATGAATTTGAGTCAATGTACAAGTATCACCACATTTATATAAAGGAAATAAAGTTGACATATTAGATCTTAACATTCCTAAGGATATTAAATATATAGGTTCATTGTTTTAATTTAAAAGGTTTTACTATACCTATACAACCAATAAATATGCTAATGTAATTCTCATAACTCTTAGTCATCATTATACATTGCTATATCTGATACAGTACTAATATCATAGTCCACTAATCACCATAACTTTACTCGAATAATCGTAACTACATTTCCAAGTATACTCATGAGTATACAAGTTTGTAGTTTTATTTATAAGTTCGATTATTTCTAAGTTCATTGTTATTTATATGGCATAGACTAACTAATTTTATAAAGATCATTTTCATGTATATCACTTATTATAAAAATGACTAATTGTAAGCAAGTCTAACCCATATTTTAATATACAAGTTTTTGTTGTATCAGATCCATATGCAATAAATAAAGACCATACTAATAAATAAATCAAAAAATATATTTTGATGTATCCCATTGGCTTAATCCTAAATGGATCATTTCAGTAGTTTATTGTTTGTATAATGAGTTATACACTTCACTCTAAAATAATATATTTTAAGGTGTTAGATTTCATTGTTAAAATAATATACTCTATACTTTAAAACAATATACTTTGGTCTAATATAAGGGATATATTTCCATATAATGAAGTTCTATCTACATACTAAATCATTGGGTATTCTAAATCATTGTTTAAAATAATCTACTCACTGTATGCATGAATATATGACTTATATATATTATTTTCACAAGTTTTTAAGTCACATAATATATATCTACTAAGTCACTAATTCCACATAACAAGTCGCTAATAATGTCTAATCAAGTCTCTACATTTATAAAATCATTTGTTGAGTTAACTCAAGGTACCTTCATCTTAAAGATTATAGTATCTATATTTTGTTGGGTTTACTAACTTATTATATATAAGCCACTGCTGAGTAGATAAATAAGTTTTTATTAGCAAATATAACATAATATTCCAATATATATAAATATAATATAGAAAATATTTATAAGTTGTTGATGAGTATATGCATAACATGGCAAATATATTATATTCCAATATTTATCAAATATGTTATTGCTAAGTATATGAATAATATTCTAATATATTTTACAAGTCCCCTTCTATAAGAAAGGAAATGTGCTACAAGGCTACATATAGATAATCATTATTGCCTATCCAATTATTTAGATCATTGTATTCATTATTCAGATCATTATATTATTATGGAATATTCAGATCATTGTATTCAATAATGGACTCATATTAAGGATTTATTATTTAGATCATTGTATTCATTGCATGCATAACTATTTATATAGATCGATGTCTTTTATAAATATGCTCTAATACAAATTCCTAGATATGAAGTGGAGTGAATAAATACACCCCTTATATGTTTAATATCTATCATATCACTCAATAATTATTTCATTGTGTTCAGTCTCTGTCATTACATGCCTAATTATTTCTTTGTTCAAATTGAGGTGTGTATAGCCATGGCTGAAGCAATTTGCATATAGTTATTCCCAAATAAAATAAAATCTTGATAACCTATGATACCCATTTATTTGGTTTATAGTGATATTTTGCATAATCTAAATTCTTAGTAATTTGAAGAAATTAACATGCTAATTGATTTGAATAATATTTTATAATATAAATATCATGAAAAACTTTGCAAAAAGTGTGGATAGCACATACTCATGATTTTCAATTCTATGCACTCTTCTTTTCTTTCTCTCCTATTCATCTCCATTTCATGCCTCTCCTTTTTGCACTCATCCCTTCTTCTCTTCTTTTTCCTCTATTGTGCCTCACTTCCTTTTTCAAGAATATATCCTAATTTTCTTTTTCTAAAGTATGATTTTGTTTTTGTTTTTTAATGTTTTCTCTTTTTCTTTTATTTTTGCTTTCTTTCTTATTTCAATTTTTTTATTTTCTTTTCTTTTATTTCCTTTTTGGATACTTTATCCTATTTTCTTATTTTCTTAAATGACTTAATTTTACTATGACCATATACATCACTTAGTGTCAAGGTAAACAATTAAGTCATTAATCATTAATTTTGGATTAATACAAATCTAGTAAAGATAGCTATTTATTTTAAACCATTATTTATCTGTATTATGGTATTAATCACTATAATGATATCTCCAAAGTATCATGATGTTAATCAATTTATGTACTAAAACATTCTAGAATCATTAATCTACATACATGTTTACGCAATTTAACCTTTCTAAAAACATTAAAAGTCATGAGCACATTAGCACAAAATAAACACAAACACAAAAGATTAAATATGTATCATCATTAACTAAGCTATCAAACCATGTGTAAATGACTATCTAAATGTAATCAGCATCCAAAACATACTACACTAACTATTTAATCATTGCATAAATGTATACTATCTAATGTGGTGTGTGTAGGGTTCTAGTCAATTTCTCTATTGTCTTCCAACATTTACATCACCCTCTCTAATGATGCTCTCCCTCCATCATGATATAAGGGATGAATCTCTCCAGTGCTCAACTCACAACAAGTAAGTAATTAGTCCATAAAATCATGGCATGTATATCATGAAATAATGTTGAAATAACACATTAACATGATCACAATGTAAAGAATATACATGATAGTTAATCTCATATCAATGAAATCATGAAATTTAAGCAACATAAACTGCCCCATAATAGCATATGACTTATAACTTAGCTAGTAATAAATAAATCAAGTTATCAACTATAGAAAATCAATGGATAATAGAGTAAGTTGGCTTGGCGAGGAATCGAGATGTAACATGAATCTTATCCCACCATTGGTTGGGTTGTATTCATGTTTCCATTTCATTTAATTTCTTATATTTATTTTGGTTTCACCATCATAATACATTTTGTTGAACCTGACATGAATCTTATCTAACCTTTGATTAGATCACTTTCACATTTTTCATTTTTGATTCTTAGTGCTTTATTCACTATCTTCATACATTTTAATGAAACTTTAAGCTCAATTGTATCAACTATCCAAATACATTTTTTCCTATTTCCACAACTATATCAGCTAAACTAATACAAGTTTTATATTTTTTCCAACTATATCATAAAGCCTAATATAATTTTGTGTCTTTTCCAACTATATCAATGAACCTGATATAGTTCAATTTCCAATCATATTGGATGATCCATACTATTATAATTTTATGTTTCTTAGTCCAATTTCTTGCTACACTATTTGACCTGATAGAGTTTGTTTTTGCATCCATATATCTATAACTACATTGATCAGGTTGATACTTGTACATGTGAAAGTGACATGTTAACCTTTTGCACTCAATTTTTTTAAGACTAATTGATAAAACTGATGAAAATTTGACATGATGGGTGGTTTATTGGTTTGGTTTGGTTGAGGAATTTGGATAGGAAAGTTAGGAGAGGTGGTTAATTAGGTTGAAGTACCATCAAAGGGTTTTGAGTAGTGAGTGGTAAGAGATGTGCATGTGTGTACCAAAATAGCTCAGCTACATCAAAATAATTGTTAATGGTATCATATTGAGGTGTGATAACATTCCAAGAATATATAGAATCAAGGAGGATAATGTAGTAAATCTCTTGGTCTATCCTATGCTCTAGGAATGAGTTGAACTAAGGTTGATTGACTCTATGAATTTTGTCACATCTATCAAGTTGGGATTTCTTGGATAATTTCATCCATGAATTGAATGAAATATGATGAGACTAGATCCAAGGATAAAAATGAAATAATCAAATTGGTAAATTATGGGCTTGATGATCTAAAAGGTGAATTTATCTTATTAGTTAAACTTCGATCAATCTAGTTTACTTGTCAAGAGTATTTAATAGACTAATGATGAGATTAGGAACAGGAATTAAAGTGAAATAATTGAATCCTAAGCTCATATTCTATGTCACTCTAAATGTTTCTTGCTAGTATAGGGGTTGGTACTCTTACAAATATTCCTACTCTATACAAATTAGCTTGTTCAGCAAACATCATTAAAGAGTGAGGCAAACATTCATTTTGAAGTTTGGAAAGTGTTTCTACTTTTTTAAGTTTTCTATTTTGAAGTGTATATCTAGTTTGGTTTGATTCACAAAGTATATGCTTGTTGATTCCAGATTTGAATTTTTTGTTTGGCAAGTTCTTGTTGGGTTGTTTGCATTTGAACAAGGTTTTTGAAATGAAAAATAAACTATGTTATTTCTGGACATAAAAATTTTAAAAGCAACTTATAGTAAAAACTTTTTTTTTAATATTTGTGCATAAAATGACTAACAAAACTTAAATTATATCTAAACTACATAGTTGTTGGTTTTTGTTGATTTTCTTATTTTAAAGGTGGATAAATTTGATTATGCTTGCAATGAATGAATGTTTTGATTTTATTATTTTATGTGAATGTAATGAGAGGGTATTTTATGTTAAATTATAATAATTTAATGTAAATTAAATGTATAGCTAAAAAAAATTATGTATACAACAAATTTTTTGAATTTTGAAATTTAGTTTATGAGTGCAAAGACTAGATGTAGTTTTTTTGTATTTGATTATTATGAACTTTGTATGCAACTAAATTCGATATGAAACTAAATAAATTATGATTTTTAATTATAATCTATGATTTGAAATACTTTTTTTAACATGCAATAATATATGATGATTCTAAAATCAATTTCACTCTTTGGGTTTTTTTGGTTTCATAGTGTGTATGAGAGTTGTTTGTTTATGTTATGTATAAAATTGGATATGCTAAAATATAAAACTGAAAAAGGTTATTAGTTTTTACTAAAATATAAGTTTACCTATCTATCTTTAATCTAATATGCAACCTACTATTGTTTATAGCTATTATGTATGAATGCAACTACAAATGATTGAAATTTTTTTAATGCAAAGAGAGTAAAAGAAGATTTCTTTTTGGAATTTTTATATATAAATTTTATATCTAAAATATAATCTAATTAAAATAGAATATATAATCTAATAATTAAATTAATAGTATAAAATAAATATTATATATCCAACCTAGCCAAAGTAGAGGATAGTTAAAGAAGAAGAGATTGGTGAGATTAGTTGATCTTTAGGCTGCTAACTCCATCTATATTGCTCAATAAATGACCTAAGAATTTTGTAGCTGGATGAAACACAAATACAATGAAAACACAATCACAAATTGAAGAAAGAGAGAGTTAACTAGTAATTGGTTACTCAATAACAACAAATTATTATGTTATAATCTCATAGGTTTTTTCCTCCAATTCACATGGGTGACCAAATAATTACTATGAAACTTGGGTTGAATTATTCAAAATCTACAAAAGGTAGATTGTGGCTCTTTAAAACCTGTGTTAAAAATATTAATGTAATTTTTTAATTTAAAAATCAAGGAAAAAAGAGTTACTTATAAGGAAGGAGAGGAGGTTGCACATATGAGTTAATTGAATCTTGACTAAGAGATTGTTGGAATTAACTTTAAGGTAGCTAAAATTGATTTGAACATGACTAAGATTGTGTTGGAACATCAAGGAGGCATGTGAAATATAAAATGATCAAAAATATGAGATAAAACAAGTAAAATGTTTGAAAACACATCTTAGGGGTGAGTTTGAAATCACATGCAATTGTCTTAAAACCACCACTTTATATATGCAATGGTTTGTAGAACCACCATACTAGCAATGTGAATTGGTTGCATAAATACCATGGTGATTTTGTAACCACTATGATAGTTTCATCATACCACATAAAGATTTATAATTTTAAGGAAAACTCTTATAAAAATACAAACCTAACACTTTAGTGAGGTCATAAAATAGGTAAAATATAGAAAAGGAGGAAGATTAGGCCTGAGCATGTTTTATTTAAGGATTTCATTGCATCATCATTAGATATCACAAAAAAATTCATATGAAAAATTTGTGTGCATACAATATCATCTTATTAATTTTTAAATTATCCCTTCTTTTTTTATTTCTTCAAAGTTGCATCATGATGTCTCCTCTTAATATATTTCTAGCGATCCTCAATCCATTTAGGCTCTACATGGATTGTTATTTATTTCCTAATTTTTCCAGCATTGATGGAATTTCTCATGGTGTAAATTCTCTCAATATCAACCTAGATCTATTGAATATAGCATGGTTAAAATTATCCAAATTTCAAATCTAGAAGATCTTAATCAACTTATTAAGAATCTTGATGACAACACCATTTATACTTCAAATAAGAACAAGAGTCTTAATAAATTTACCCCACTTACTACATCAACTAGGGAAACCAACACCAACATTGGGAATAATCCACCTAATTCCAATCCAATCCCTACCAATAATCCAAATTCTCCTATTAATACCTCACAAGTCCTTTCACAAAAGGTTCAATAAATGGCCCTTATGCAAGCTTCTAGTAGTACTTGAATCCTTCAAATGCAAAATCATATCTTATAATTTTTTGATCAAACTCTTTTATTTTATCATGAATCAACCAATTTTTATCATATTCCTCCTCCTCATAGAGATACCAATGTAAATCTTATTCTTTAACTTCTAATTTAAAATTAGATGTTCTAAAACATTCAAAATGAACTTTTGCCTCCCTTCATTGTGTTTATGGATATTGGAAGCATTTATCCAACCATCACATATGATGGGACTAATAATCTTGCCTTACATTTTAGATAATTTGTAAATATCTACAAGGAATGGATTAGAACTAACACTTATGCTACCACCAAACTTCTAGCTAAAACCTTTGTTGGGGATGCGTTAAAATGGTACAACTAAATTCCTAAACATTCAATTACACAACTATAAGATTTAGTCAATGTTTTAGTTAAGGAATTTTAGCATATTGAGCTTCTTAAAAATATCCTTAGTAGCTTCATTAATGTTAATAAACTTCTTAATTAATCTACCCATGATTTCATCAAATGATGGAAATATTTAATACATAAAATATACCATAACATGAGTGAATAAAATATATTCAAACTCTTTGTTATGTTAGGTTGTGGAGCTAAAAGCTTCACTGATGCAAACATGGAGGAGGTTGCTGAGTGCTAAAGCAATTGACGTCAGCATGATCAATCGACGTCGGTCATATCCAGTTATAGAGCAACCGACATCGGTCTAGAATCAGCCAACGTCGGTCATCTCCAGACAGATAGGGACCGATGTCGGTCCCCTGTGCGTTGTAGAACTGTTAGTTACATGAACAGTTAGTTTGTTGAATGGTCAGTTTGCATGTAAAGACTAATTTTAGTCTTGAGCTGCGTTTCTAATTATTGTAATTGGAAAGTATAATTATTGTTTGCATGGGATCTATTTAAGAGACCCATGGGGCTGTATTGTAAAGTGTGTTAGATAGAGAGAGCAAGGTTAGCTCCTTCAAAGGAAAGAGAGCAAGGTTAGATCCTCATAGTGCCACAGTGCCAAGTGTGTATGATCAGGTAGATCTATGGGAGAGCAAGATCTGGTAGAAGATCCACAGGGGTGCTGGTGTGTAGAATCAGAAGGGTTCTATCCAAGGGAGAATCATAAGGACTTGGTGAGGCAAGGACAAGGGTTCTTCCGGGTGTGTAAGATCTAGGTCAACATGTGTGCAAGGCTAAGTTGATATGCGGTATAGCAAGATCAGGTGAGATCTACATGGTAAGTAAGGTGGGTTGATCTGCAGGTGTGTGTGTGTGAGATCTAGGTTTGCAAGTGTGCAAAACCAGGTTGATCTGCAGGTGCACAAGATCAGAGAGATCAGCAACACAATAGGTAGCAAGATCAGGTGGGATCTACTTAGAGTACGTGGTGTACTCAGACTTGGAGTATGTGTGTATACTCGGTGGTACTAGCAGTATTGATACTAACTGGTTGAAACAATAACTCTATGTTTGAGTTGAGTTTGTTTGTAATTGAGAGAGAGAACTCTTGAGGGAGAATATATGTATGCCCTAGAGGTGTGGGAAGCCTTAGAGGTGTGGGAAGAAGAGTGTGGTACTTATTCATTGTATTTCCTTCTGGATGAGTATTAATACGAGTGTGTATTATCTCTCATATTTTGTGTTATTTTTGATTTCTAGTTACTTATTATTCTGGTTAAATTTTGTGTTTAGTTGCTTATACAAAGGTAATCAATTATGCTCTTAATCCTGACAATTGGTGTCAGAGCTTTGTGATTCTAGGTATTTTCAAGTGGTATCAGAGCTATTTGTTGTTCTAGATTCCTGACAAGTGGTATCAGAGCGAGGTTGCAGGTTCTTAGAGCGGGGTTACAGGTTCACAGAACCTGGTTCAGAGCAAGTTTTTGTTTGATTACAGGTCACTCTCAGGGGTTTCTGATTGAGTGGGAGTATAGAAATGGCAGAAGAAAGTAAGCTAAGAATGGAGGAATTCAAAATCAAGAATGATCAATTACGAAAATATGGAAAGAAAGAGCAGGTAAAGAAAGATTGTTGGTTGGTAGAAGATCAGCATGAAGAAAATGAAGAAGCAGATGTTGCAGGTGTTGTTGCACAGGATGCTCTTGTATGTTCCTTGGATAAAGTAGAATCTTGGATTATGGATTTTGTTGCCTCTTTCCATGCAGCCCCAAATAGAGTATTTTTCCATGATTATGTCCATGTAGACTTTGGAAAAATTTATTTAGGGGTTGGTGAGCCTTGTCAAATTGTTGGCAAAGGGGAAGTGCGGCTAAAATTGTAGATGGCCAACACATGGGTGTTGAAGGATGTCATGCAAGTCCCAGTCCTGAAGAGGAATCTAATTTCTACAAGAAAGTTGGGTGATGAGAGGTGCACAGTAACTCTCACAGCGGATGCACTTGAATTAGCATGTGGTAAGAAAGTAGGTATTCTTTATCTATCTACTTGTATTACTGATTCTCCTTCTATTACAAATATGTGGCTTTATAGGCTTGGTCACATGAGTAAGAAGGGGATGCATGTTCTTAAGAGGAAGTCTGATGTCTTTGACAAACTTAAGAACTGGAAAGCCTTGGTGTTCATGGAGGAGATGATGGACAGTGATCAGCTAGGGAGGCTGAATAAAACTGAGCAAGGTAGTTTGGATAGGGTTATGATCCAAGGGAAGCTCATGGGTAAAAATTCATCACTCACAGGAAAACATAGTTACCGATGTCAGTCAGGTGGAACCGACATTGAACAGGCAGGTACCGATGTCGGTCATGTGCAGACCAGACTCGATGGTGTCAGGCAAGTGGTGACTGATGTCGATCAAGAATCCAGCATCGGTGACCAGGTGGACACCAACGTCAGTTAGGGAACTAGCATCGGCAATTAGGAGGATTTGACATCGGTCGGGTGTAGACTAGGGTCGACTAGAAAATGGATTTTGGGTAGACAGCAAGCTGTTAAAGAGTCTCAAATGCCCATGTGGAGGACTGAAAGGGTAAGTAAGCCTCAAATTTGTTATTCCCCTTCTTTATACTACTTTTTGCTCACTGATGGTCAAGAACTAGGAAGTTTTAAAGAAGCAGAGCAGGTAGAATCTAGGAAACAGTGGGAGCATGGCATGGATGAGGAAATTGATTCCTTGGGAGAGAACCAAATGGGAGATTTGGTAGAGTTTCCAGCTAGAAAGAAAACACTAAAAGACAAATAGATCCCCAGGTTAAAGAAGAGAGAGAATGGACACGTGAGACAGAAGGCCAGGGTATATGGTCTTGAGCAAGCTCTAGGATAGTTGTACAGGTTTGACAAGGGTATGACAAAGCATGGCTTTAGTCAATGTCAATGTAACCATTATGTTTACTTTACCAGGTTGGATAATGGTCGCGACATTATCTTGTTACTATATGTAGTGTATATGCTTGATGCAGGGTCACACATGCAAGGTTTTGCTGAGCTAAAGGTAAAGGTAGCTCAGAGGTGTGCTAGGAAGGATTTAGGAGGAGCGAAAATCCTTGGCATGAGTATTTCTAGAGACAGGGAAGATCACAGGGTGATTTTGTCTCTAGATGATTGTGTGAATAAGTTAGTGGCAAGATTCAAGATGCAAGATGCAGAACCAATTAGCACACATATAGATGGACAGTTCACAGAACAGTGTTTTAATTCACATGATGAGGTTAAGTACATGTGTACTAGACCTGATATTTCCCAAGTAGTGGGTGTTTTTAGTGAGTTTGTAGCCAATTTAGGAAAGAAGCACTGGAAAGTAGTTCAGTGGATTCTCAGGTATCTGAGAGGGATCAGCAGTAGGGATTCATGTTATGCAGGGTCAGGGACTTCTCTACATGGGTATGTAGATTCAGATATGGCAGGGTACTTGGATGACAGGTGGAGCACCACAAGATGTGTGGTGGTTGGTCTTCAAGATTGATCTTGAAGAGGGATACAAGCTAGGAAATAAAATTAGATGATGTATAGGTATAGGTGTAGCTATTTATCTCCAAGTGGGAGATTGTTAGGTTATGGAGCTAAAAGCTTCACTAATGCAAACATGGAGGAGGTTGTTGAGTGCTAAAGCAACTGATGTTAGCATGATCAACCAACGTCGGTCATATCTGGTTATAGAACAACTGATATCGGTTTGGAATTAGCTGGCATCGATCATCTCCAAACAGACAGGGACCGACGTCAGTTTCCTATGTGTTCTAAAACTGTTAGTTACATGAACAGTTAGTTTGTTGAACGGTCAGTTTGCATGTAAAGACTAATTTTAGTCTTGAGCTACATTTCTAATTATTGTAATTGGAAAGTCTAATTATTGTTTGCATGGGATCTATTTAAGAGACCCATGGGGCTGTATTGTAAAGTCTGCTAGATAGAGAGAGCAAGGTTAGCTCCTTCAGAGGGAAGAGAGCAAGGTTAGCTCCTCATAGTTCCACAATGCCAAGTGTGTATGATCAAGTAGATCTGCAAGAGAGCAAGATCTGGTAAAAGATCCACAGGGGTGCTGGTGTGTAGAAACAGAAGGGTTCTATCTAAGGGAGAATCATAAGGACTTGGTGAGGCAAGGAAAGGGTTCTTCTGGGTGTGTAAGATCTAGGTCAGTAGGTGTGTAAGGCCAGGTTGATCTACGATATAGCAAGATCAGGTGAGTTCTACATGGTAAGTAAGGTCAATTGATCTGTAGGTGTGTGTGTGTGTGTGAGATCTAAGTTTGCAGGTGTGAAAAACTAGGTTGATCTGCAAGTGTGCAAGATTAGGGAGATCAGCAACACAATAGGTAGCAAGATCAGGTGGGATCTACTTGGAGTACGTGGTGTACTCAAACTTGGAGTATGTGTGTATACTCGGTGGTACTGGCAGTATTGATACTGACTGGTTGAAACAATAACTCTATGTTTGAGTTGAGTTTGTTTATAATTGAGAGAGAGAACTCTTGAGGGAGAATATATGTATGCCCTAGAGGTGTGGGAAGCCTTAGAGGTGTGGGAAGAAGAGTGTGGCACTTCTTCATTGTATTTCCTTCTAGATGAGTATTAATACAAGTGTGTATTCTCTCTCATATTCTGTATTGTTTTTGATTTATAGTTACTTATTATTCTGGTTAAATTTTGTGTTTAGTTGCTTATACAAAGGTAATCAATTGTGTTTTTAATCCTGACAATTGGTGTCAAAGCTTTGTGAGCCCAGGTCCTTTCAAGTGGTATCAAAGCTGCTTGTTGTTCTAGATTTCTGACATGTTACCACTCTTAAGGCCCCTCTTCAATATAAAGTTAGGATATTCTCTCCTCATAAATTATAGTAGGCCTTAGATTAATCAAAAAGATAATATTTCCTCATGACTCAATTTGAACTATCTCAAAACACCAAAAAATAACTTTTTCAAACCTCAACCAATGCACTCAACACTAATTCCTTTCAAAATAAGCCTCCCCAACCTAAAATAGGAGCCTTCAATGAAAATAAGCTAATTCCCACCCATGTTCACTTTAGTATTACATAACTTAGGAATTTATTATCACCATCTAGACCTTACATTCATGTTTATTCTTCACAACCATGGCACGGTCCCAACAAGTGTTTTTGGTTCCTTGCTAACACTAGACACTCTCATGAGACATGTCATGCCCTTGTGAAATTTTTTGTGAATCTCATTTTAAGGGAAAACTTTAATCATGATATTATTATAAAATAATTTCATCAATAATATCCATAATCTTTTAAGAACCAATCTAAATCTCACATTTAAAAAACTCAAAAACCTCCTCAAACCTCTAAACCCAATTCACAACACTCCAATAAATGTATTTGTGTTATTGATGTTTATTATTATCATTATTACACTAATTATCAATATGTGAATGTGGTCAAGGTTCACTACTAATATAAGCCTACTTAAAAGATCCTATTACCAAACCTAAGAGGCCTTCACCTAATGAACTGCTTCTTAAAGGTACCACTACCATTCCTTCTGATTTGCCACCTAGTGATGAGTTATTCCACCATAAGAGCCTCTACCTAAATTTTCAAATTACCCCTACTACCTTACCTCATAAATTCAACCTTCCAAATCAACCTAAGTATCACTATGGTTCTAATCTAAAATCACAATGGAATTTCCTATATGAGTTTACCTCCATGCTTTGCAAGATTCCTTTAATGGAACTAATAAGGACATCACCATATCATCAAAAATCATCATGAAATAATTACAAGACATAGATCACTCCCTATCTAGTGAGCATGAACCACCTTCTCAAACTCTTGAATGTCCCACACCTATGAAATTTCATGCCATTGACACCATTTTTCATCCTCCCTCTTCTAAAAAAATTCCATAGAGTTTGTTGAGGATGACATGATCAATGATGAAGTTATTTTTTATGTTGGAGAATTAACCTTATTTGAGTCATTCCTAGGTTTATAGGCTTATCATAAGTCTTAGTTATGTGTGAATTTATTATATTTATAAATGCATTTTATTCCTATCTTTATGAGGTGTCACTCACCTTCCTAATCCACTTATTGGATTCAAAGTTACTTGCATGTAACTCTCCCTTCCCCATTTGGCACACACTTCCCTACACTCTTTGAGGAATAGGACACAAGTGGCACACACATAGAAGTCTTGTAAGGTAATAATGGGATTTTTTATAAATCTCATTTATCTTCCTCTACCTCTATAAAATAGTCCTTCCTCTCTTCATTTCTTCACTAGAATCTCATAGCTCTCTCTTCTTCTCTTGTGCTCTTGATTCAATATTGTACTTGTGAAGATTTTTGTAGCAAGCCTTCTAATAAGATCATATGAGTTTTTCTTCAATGTGCTTGGTTTCTCAGTTTAAAAATATTTGTCTCAATTTTTATGGCTTGATTTTATCAAGGTGATGTTATTCTTTGGCTCTTCATTTGCTCATTTATTTCAATGTCATTTCAACCTAGGAAAGAAATATATCATGGTATTAGAGCCATCGTATTTTAATGTTTTTTGGTGAGCATTGTGCAGGGCTCTCTTGAAGATTCTCATTTTTTTAGTCTCCTTTTTTTGCCTTCTAACCTCTTTTTACAAGGTTATAACATTGATTCTTGAGATTTTTTACAGATTTAGAGGTGGAAAGAAGATTGTATTTATCCTCTAACATTTTGATTAATTGCTTTTAAGTAGTTTTTTTACCTATGACATAATATTCTATCATCCAACTTTTTCTTTAGGCTTCTAAAAAAAAGGTTCTTTGCATTCTATGTTATTTATATCTTTCTTTTTTTCTTATACTTATTTCAAGCACTCTAGTTTTTTAGAGTTTTGAGTTTTTTCCTGCTCTATTCTTCTCATTCTACCTGAGTTTTTTAAGCTTTTTTGGTTCGCTCACCTTGCCTTGTCCTATACCCTGACCTGACATGCTATTCTCACCAAGAGATAAATTCTTCTCAATCCCATGTAATGCCTTTAGCTTACGAAGTGTTTTTTAATCTACCTGTATATCTATGTCACATCATTTTTTAGTGGGGGTCTATATTTATTCATGGGAACTATGCTTATGCCTATACATTTTCAATATTAAGTCACCTTTTCTCAGTCTACATTTTTCCTTTCATTGGTGATTAAGTTTTCTTATTTAAGATTGCTATTTTGTGCATTTTGTGGATGTCATTTATTCCTCTGACTTTATTTGCTCTTCAAGTGTATGTTTTTATTCACATTTTGTGAGCACATTTTTTTAAGAATATCTTAAATTTAATTTGATTTATTCAATTTTGTTTGTTTAGTGTAGTCTGGATTTTCCCTTCGCCTTTCCTACGCTTCCCTTATTTATTTAACTTTTTTATTTATCTTCTTTCCTTAACAGTTCCACTTTCCTTTGTGTTGGCTTTCTTCACATTGCATTTTGGTTAATAGATCTCTTTCCAAACCAAAACATTCAATAAACACTTCACATTAAGTTTGTTTTTAGTCTCAGAATTAAACTTTTTTCTTTGTGTTGTTTAAATTTCACTTAAATCAAATTTAATAGGAGATTGTAACTATGTTAGCATTTCATTTATAATGCCTTTTATGAGCATTTCATTCACTTATTATGCAAATTTATTTTCCAAGAATCTTTCATGTTTTTTTGAAATTAACAATCATTGCATGGTACTTTTACATGGAAAAGAAGTGTTTTTAATTTTCTTTAAAAAAACCTTTTCAAGTGTTTTTAATTTGCTTTCTTTTATAACGCCTTTTCTAAATATTTCATTCACTTATTATGCAAGTTTTTTTCCAAGAATATTTCATGTTTTTTTGAAATTAACAATCATTGCAAGGTACTTTAACATGGAAAATAACTGATTTTAATTTACTTTAATAGACCTTTTCAAGTGCTTTTAATTTGCTTTAATAAGCCTTTTCAATTTTAAAAACTTAATCTTCTTTACCAAGAGGCACTTTAAAAGTCACAAGTAGTAGTTTTTTCAAATATTCTATTATGGTAAAAAAGTCACATCATAAAGATTCATGTTATGCTTTTTTATCAAAAAAATAAAAATAAAAATACACTCTATTTTTTCACGTGAAATGAGATATCAAAATAAATATCTCACATTTCTTTATCTTATCTTTAGTATTTTATTTAATTTAATGCTTTTTGGCATTTAATATATGGTTTAAAACTTGTTTAAAAATTTAATTTTTTTTTATTTGCCAAAATATCATTTTAATTTTCTCGCTTGTGGTAATTAAAGTTGGCATAATTTTTTTGTCTTAATCAAATAGGTTAACTTTTTTTTAAATCATCCTTTCACTATTTTATACTATAAAACTTCATCTTCATCTAAGTTTGGATTTCTGGTGTGGACTTTTATTTACAAGTTAATTGATCTATTATTTTATGATGAATATTCTAAAATGTGTTTTAGATTAATTAGTGTTTTTTGTCATTGATTTTATTTCAATGCTAGTAGCATTTATCTCATATCCTCTCATTGGTCTTAAATTGGCTATTTTTTCAGTTTCTAAGCAAACTCTTCAAAATGCTAAAATAATGCTCTTAAGAAACACATTGCATGTTAAAATGATCTTTTAAATGATTTATAATCTTCTTTTATTGAGCAAATGTAAATTATGCAATCTTCATTAGATGCTCTAAATAAAAAATTTACATCTTTTACTAATACTAATAGTTCTAATGATGATGGATCTACTTGAGCTCCTAAACACACTCAAACTCCTTTTACCAACCCCAGCTTAAAAATCATGCAAAATATGAGCTATTTGAGTGGTGCACTTGGTAAGTTTCAAGATGGTATTCTTGAAACTCTTTTACCTACTTCTAATGAAAATTAAAAATCTTATTGTCCTCCTTATTGAAGGACTTATAATGCAATTTATTTTTATTATACTACTTTTAATGCTCATGCTTTGGTTTAAAAACCTTGTGTACAATCTGAAAAACATAGACATCACATATCTAAATGTTGGAAGTTACATCCATGCAAATATTGTGGTAAATCTATGCACGATACATTGTAGTATTAGAAAATAACTAAATCTCCTACCTCTAAGGGTAAAACTATTTGGATTTTTAAAAATGATATATTTTATAGAAACTTTGATATGTCTTCTTGTGACAATTCTTCTAATGCTTCACATAGAATATCTTTTACAAGTGACACATCTTCTTTGTCTCCATTTTGATTAACTCAAATCTTGTATGCATTTTTTGATTTTTATTGAAAAGAATATATGTTTTACTTAGATATTTTGTGACTAACTTATTTTCTTATAAGTTTATGCACTTTATGATGGAAGTTGTCTTTACTCAAATTTGCCTAGTTGTACATTTACTTTTATTACATTATGTATGTAGATCATATTTTTGGCATAATAGTTACTTAACTTGAAAGATTGGTGTTAGCTTGATTATTTTCTAGGTTTTTGGATCATTACTCCTTTTGGTTTCTTTTTATTCCATGACAGATTGATCATCTTATCTGAAGAGGATTCTTGGATATTCTTGGTGATCACACTTTCTTTATTGCAACTTTTGCTAGCACCTTCTTCTCTTTCTTTTATCTAAACTTTTGTAATTCCTATTGAAATAAGTTTTTATTAATGTGGAGAATTATGTAATTTCAACTCTCTTATTTTTTTTTTAAAGGTTTTCTCCATGTTTGTAATTCCAAATTAAGCTTAAGAGGGAGTGTTGAAGAATTAACCTTATTTGGGTCATTCCTAGGTTTATAGCTTATCCTAAGTCTTAGTTGTGTATGTATCTATTATATTTATAAATATATTTTAATTATACCTTTATGAGATGTCATTCACCTCTCTAATATATTTTTTGAATTTAGAGTGACTTGCATGTAACTCTCCTTCCCCCACTTGGCACACACTTCCCTACACTCTCTAAGGCAATAGGCCACAAGTGGCAGACACATAAAAGGATTTTTAGATACTAATAGGATTATTTATAACTCTTATTCTCTTCATCTCTCATCATAAAATATCCCTTCCTCTCCTTATTTCTTCACTAGAATCTCATAGCTCTCTCTCTTCTTCTCTTATGCTCTTGATTCAATCTTGTACTTGTGGAGATTTTGGTAGCAAACCTTCTAATAAGATCATGTGGGTTTTTCTCCAATACGTTTAGTTTCTCATTTTAAAATTACTTATCTCAACTTTTGTGTCTTTCTTTTATAAATGTGATGTTATTCTTTTGCTCGTCATTTTCTCATTTATTTCAATGTTATTTCGACCTACAAAAAATCTATCATCTAAGGTAATGACCCACCTCTATTTATTAGGATTGTCATCAATGACTCTCATAAGGAAAGTCTTAGTAGATAAAGGTTTGAAAATCAATATTTCCTCCCTTTATGGTATCCAAAAAATTGGATATTCCAAATATGACCTTAAAAAAAAATAGACTCATATGTTTTGGATTTGACAAGACCAACGAAAATCCTCTTGGTTGCATTAGGCTCCTTACTATCAAACATAAAACATTACAAACCAATATTAGATCTTCCACTATCTTATAACATGATTTTAATTCATCCTTATACTCATCACATAATAGTTATCACTTATTTTGGTATTCAGTGTATTAAGTTCAATCATAGTGATAAGTGTTATAAATATAAAGTTGATCCCAACCCCTAGGATATCAAACTTACCAATCCCAAGTCTCAATATTACATTATGAATAGTCCTCATATTAATAATCTACCTCCCCCTGAGTTTGTCAACATGCATCTTAACTTGCATGTCACTCTTGTTGATTCTAATGATGACAAACCAAATTAACTTCAAACCATTTATAACACTACTAGTTTACCTCTTTACATAGTGGAGTGGGTTCCTTTATCTCTCCTTTCATATGATAATATCCTTCCTTTATTTGATGATGATACTAAAAACCCACCTCCTTTTAATGCTAATAAAGGCTCTTATATAGAAGATGATTTTACATTCAATGACATTGGGGTTTCCAAACTCTTATAGTATCCTTTATCACTTTCACCACATATATTTAGTCAAAATGGTATATCTACAAAGGATACTTCCAATGAAAATTCTCAACAACTAACATGTGCTTTTAATATTTCTCTATCATATAACATTAGTTATATCATTTCTAAATCTCAATAAAATAACTTGGATGTACTTCATTAATCATGCATTTGGTCAAGATGTTCACTTAGTCCACATTTATCCTTATGATTATAGTGATGAAGAGGATAATTTTGATCCTAAAGGCTATGTTCCCATTTTTAGCCCATCATTGGAACACACTATGTGGTTTGCTTAATAAATTATGAGTTTCTTAGCACTTCATACTACATCAACCAACTTGATATAGTTCAGATAGCTCCCAGTCCTTCTAATTGTATCAGATAGCCTAATACAGTTGAGAAAAAATCATGTCTTTCTAATTGTATTGGCTAGCCTGATATAGTTTAAAATTTCTTGGGTAATTTCAATTATATTAGCCATCATTCACTATAGAGTGTCATACAGTTCTGATTTTATCTTTCAACTATATTAGTCATCACTCATTACAATGTGTTGATACATTTTTTACTCTATCTTTCAACTATACCAACCATCACTCACTATAGAGTGTTGATACAATTCTAATTGTTTATTCCAACTACACTAGCCAATCACTACAAAGTGTTGATAAAGTTTATTCATCACCTTTCAGATGTACCAACCATCTAATACATAGTGTCAATATACTTTTATTAGCATATGTTAATTATTCTAATGATATTGGCCACAATCCTAATAGTACTTATACAATATTAATTCCTATTACTTTTAATATAGAATATTAATTCCTATTACTTTAGAGATACAATATTAATTCCTATTACTTCTTATTCTAATTGTATCAAAATTTATACTTCTACTTCAGCCCATTATATCAGCTTGCCCGATATAGTCAAACCCATACCTATTTCTACTAACATTATCGATCAACTTGATACAATTAAATTTAGTTTTTATGTATTAGAATGTATCATCCAAGTCAATACCATACAACAAGATTAAAACACATGCCGCCAAGAATGTTAAATTATCCTAGATACCAAACCCCTTTTGTGAGACAAATCTAGTCAAAATTTGACAAAAAAGGTAATAAAAATATTGATCTTGAAGTCAATTTTGACTATTATGGCCCATTACCCATGCTTCCTAGTGATGAAGCCATTTTATAACTCCTCCATGCATTATAACCTCAACTTCCATGCTAACATCAAAAGCTTGGCCACTTTGATAACACTTATCATTTTAGTAGTGTCATTAATAATGTTGATACTAAGCCTGGTCCACTTTCTAAGCTTCCTCCTACACTATACCATTTCTAAGATGAAAATGCAATGTTTATCGAAGAAACTCAAGAAATCAATTTTAGTACATATACAATCCTTAATACATCCTTATCTCAAAGGAGATCTACCCTAAAGAGAATGACAACTTTAGATTGCTTTTCAATAAATATCATGAAGCATTTGCTTGGTCATATGATGATATTCCCAATGTTGACCCTAGTATTGTCATTCCTAACATAGTTACCTATCTAGATGTGAAACCCATTTGCCAAAAGCAATAGAACTCCCCTCCTAAGGTATCTACTCTTTGTCATAAAGAAATCATTAAACTCTTATATACTATATTTATCAAACCCATATATTACTCTAGATGATTCTCCAACATAGTACCTATTTTTAAGAAATCATTATGATCATTCACATTTATATTAACTTTCATAATATTAACTTAGCATGCCCTAAGGATAATTTTCCTCAGCCTTCCATAGATTCCATTATTTATTCCATATTTGGATATGATATGATTTACCTCATGGATAGTTCTTTGAGATGCAATATGATTCACATTTCTCTTAAGGATCAACATAAAACTACCTTTACTTCTGATTGGGCTACATATTGCTACATTAATATGTCGTATGGCCTTAAAAACTTTGGGGTAACTTAAAAACATGAAATGAACCACATATTTAATGAAATCATTCACAAAATAGTCTAAACCTATTTGGATGATCATATAGCTAAATCTAAGTGTCATGAAAATCATCTTCATTACTCATCTATCATTTTTTATTACCTTATTCAATATAAATTTAAGCTTAATCATAATAAGTGTGTCTTCATTGTTACCTCTAGTAAATTTTTATGATTCTTGGTTTAATTATGAGGGAATTATATGAATCCTTCTAAGATCAAATATATTCTTGGCATTCCCATACCTCAATCGATTCCCAATAACTAAACTTATCTTAGGAAAATTGGGGTAATCTGTGGGTTTGTTCCCAAGTTGGCTTACCATACATATTCAATAAACTCCCTTCTCAAGATAGGTGTTAATCTTGATTGGATTGATGCCTATAAAAAATATTTTGATAACATGATAAAATCATTACTTATCCTCCTACTTTACAACCACTTTTTAGTAATTGTCATCTCATCTTCTACATGCCATCTATGCCTATCTCAGTTAAGATAATGCTTGCACAACAAGATGAGTCTAATACTGGATATGTTATTTACTACATTAGTTATGATTTCATAGATTATGAGACCTACTAAAATAATTTGGAACATGAAAGCCTCATCAACTACCTTGCCACCAAAAAACTTAGCATTGTAAGCTTTATCAAACTACATATGCCATACTCCATTATAATCCCCTTATTGATTTATTCTCTACGGATTTCTTGTTTGGAGATTGAATCAACAAGTGGATTGTACTCTTGATAGAATTTAACCTTAGGATTATTACTCAAAAATCATTCAAAGGCCAAATGATCACCAATAAACTTATTGTCACATGTATTATACCTCTGCAACATTTTCAAGACACTCTTCCAAATGAGGATGTCCTCTTGATCAAAGGAATTGATCAAGTTATTTTCCCTAATAATTCCATAATTTTACAATTGATCTTGAGGCTCAGGCCCTCAAAGAATATAAAATTTTAGCCTCTAAGTCTAAAACATATACAAAAGCTACATTGGAATAACTACACAAGGTCACCATGAATTTGCATGAGGATACTTGGACACTCCACATTGATGGAGCCTAGTGATTTTAGGGAGTTAGGGAAAGATGTGTCCTCATTTATTCTTATAGAATAATCATTCCTTTATATTTTTTGATTCTTATATAACTAGTTTCATTCTTTTTTAAATCATTTTGATGTGTAAGATTCTTACAAACCAAAAATATAGTTAATTTGAAAGCCATTGCAAGTGATTATACAAATTTTAAACTAACTAAAAAGTCAATTAAAACATAAAATAAATTTGTGTGACAAAACTAAGATTTAGATTAACTTGTAATTATAAATCTACACCAATACACTTTAAAAAAATGCTTAAAAAATATTATAATATTTATTATTAAATAATAATAAATTTAAAAGAATTTTAAAAAAAACTTTGTATCTTAAAAAGAATGCATAAAAATATGACTATAAATAAACTCTATTTTGATTGGTTTAGAAAAAACAAATAAAACTTTTAAACTTTCATAAATGAAAAGTATTCTTAAGATACCATCCACATGGGAAGTGGGTGAAAAAAACCCTTAAATGTTTTTTATGTTTTGGTTTTAAAAAACTTATTAAACAATGAAATAAAAAAATTTAAAGAAAACTTACATGACTATTCCATATTTAGGATGTATAAGTTATCATTTTTTGAGTTTATGAAATGCTACTAGTGATACTTAGTTGAATCTTATGTCCATGTTTACATCTCAAATGCCCAACCCTTTTTATGTCACCCACCTTGTGACTACCCATTTATCGATTATCAAACCCTGACCCAATTTTGCTTTCACCTCATCAACTCCTGATTTGAAGGGGAACACCTCCTCCCATACTTAGGGTAACCATACCATGACCAAAAATCTATTTTTTCTTTACAGCTTCTTAGATCAAAGCAGCATAATAAAAAAGGGCAAAATGTAGACACTTGAAAATAGTAAATGATAGCTTTTGATATCAAACACCTTTTGACCCTCATCTAACCTCACGTCTAGTGGACTACCTAGTCAATTAGACTCATTTACTAACTTGAACCTATCAAACCCCTAACTTAACACATTTAACTGAACCATTTCATTCACCTCTTTTTAACTTGCTTTAACCCATTTTCTTTTTCCCATCAACCACTGACAGTCAGCCTAATCATTAGCAATTGCCCTGATAGTCGAAGGTCAAGTATCCAAGATTGTTTTAAAGTTTTAAAGCATTGATAGCTTTGTGCAAGATTAATATCTACTTAAATGGAAACTTGATTTTAAAACTAGCTTTAAAATGTCATGAATTGGTAACTTTATCCCCTAATCAAATCAGTAACTTCCTCCAGCCCAACTAGCAACTTCATCCTATAAAAAGAGAAGAGGAGGAAGTGAAAGAGAGCCAGCACAATCCATAATCATGCATCTAATCTCACTTGCATACAGGTATCTAGCATCCTTTAAATAAGCAAGCAACATCACCAGAGACCTAAAGCTCTATTGGAATCACTTTCAAAATCTAAAGTTTTATCACTATAGCCAAATTGCTTCAGCCTTCCACCAATAAGTTTTAGGTATCTTTCACTTATTTTCATTGATTTATCTTATCTTTAACTTCCCTACCCTATCAAACCCATCACTATCTTATTTTCCATCCCTAAACCCTATAATAGACCTCTATTTACCTAGATACCTAATTTTTACCTTCTTTTTTAATCATTTCTAGATTTACATAGGTAACCATTGATGGTTAGCATAACTGCCAATGGTCACTTCAATAGTTGACAGTTACCCAACTACTGACAATCAGCCTAAACCACTGATGGTTCACTTGACCATCAATGGTCACTATGGCATAAATATATATCAAGATATTTTTAGCCTAGTAACCCTAATTAAACCCAACTTTCTCTATTTCTTCTTGATTATAGTACCTTTTCTAATTTTCTAGACCAAACCCTAACCATTTTAGTATAAATATTGACCAGCTTTACTACTTTTGGTCATTTTTCTATTAACTATCATTCTAATTTATTTGTATTATATTTTGTTATCTTATGCAAGTAGATCTTCACTTTATCATTTCTAACTTAATTATTATAATAGTGGATTGATGACCTCCTAACAATCAGTATGCTTCTTGGATCTAGCTCATGCTAGGCAGTCCACTCATCTATTTGCTAACAACCCCCTTTTTTAGTGTATTTATTATTTGTAGGCTATGCTTTCCTAGCCAAAGAGGAGTTAACATCATCTTCTAGATTCACATGCATACTTTACCAGGTATCCATCTACACACCTATTACTAGTTTAATTACTTGCTTTCAAAATCAAGAAATGAGTGAAAATTAACTGAAACTGGTCCAAGTCTAGGAGTATTTAGGCACCATGGTCTCTAGATTATCCTCTTTTATAGCTAAGTGTAAACTCTCTTATGTTAGTCATTTTCAACACCCATTATTGGTTCTTTTGAATCTATATGGAGGAGTTAAATATAAGAAGACAAAAAACTTAAAATTCATATCATAAGAAAAGCCAATGTTAAAAGGCAAATTATATATTAAGAGTCAGATCACATCAAAATACATGATATTTTTTTGGAACATATCTTATTATAGTGAATATTAAACTCCACAGTTGGCCTCATGATAGAGGTGAGGTCCATTGGGGTGTGGTAAGATAGTAAACTAGGCTAGGAGATGTCATTGTATCATTATATGTCCTTTTGCATCCTTGTACCACCTACTTACTTAGTAAGTACCCAAAATTCACAGTAGACTAACGTCTCTATAAGTGTCCTAAGGATTGGGTAAAATGTTGTAAGAAGATAATATCCTTTTATTTTTCATGCATGCCAACCTTCATGTGATGATCTTCATACTTCACTAGTTAGCCTAAGTTTATTTTTGCTAGGTACGGTTCTCTAAAACCATTAACATTAAAAACTCTTAGTATTTCCAACTTGATTTGAGTATCTTATTTCCAATAAATACCATGTTTTCACATTGGTGATGTCCTCTTTTCCATCCCTTCATTTTTTTCCCTTGACATGTAGGTTTTTTCTGAATCTCTCCCATTTTTTTTACTTCCCATTCTTCATTCAATTTTATACATGTTAGCATTAGGATATTTTTAGATTTTCCATCTTTAGAATAAAAGCTTCATCTTTGATTTGTTTCAAGATTCTCTCTTAGTCATTGCCTTATATTTATAGGATTTATCTTAGTTATATTTGTGACCTTGAGTTTTCTATTCACTTTGAGTTTTCTATTCACTTTTTTTGGGCCACCTAGTCCCATTTTTTCCTTTCATGTTTTCATGTTTCACCTTTTTTTTTAACCATTCAATTTTACTTTTACCTTTTCACATATTTTTTGTGAGTTTGATTTCTCTTATGCTGATATATTTACTATAAATTGATAGTTCATTGTGTTCTTTATGTCCTTTGTTTGATTTGAATTTTCACTTAACTTATTTTGGATGTATTTTGGGGGTTTACGGTTCTATTGTATCCCTAGCTTGATGGTTCACCAATTTTCCTTATTTCCTAACTACTTCCTTAGATATTTTGGTTCCAACCTAGAATTTTCAACCTTAGCTTGCCAAATTTTCAATTTTTTTCAATCATTTCTGAGAGTTTATCATTTTACATCCATTTTTCAACCATAATGTGTATGCCCACATTGGTTTTATCCATTTTATCCTTACGGTTTCTCAAATGTAGTTATTTCACATTCCATAATCAATACGATGGTATTTGCATGCATCATTTATGTGGAAAGGTAAGTCAAGGTATGTAAATGGTACTTTAAATTATTTATTTATTAGTATTTCTTTCAACAATTATTTTCAAATATGGTCTTTGGTATTACTATGTATTTATCCCAAAGCCCCATCCCACATTACATTATTGTGACACATGATGAGCTTTAGGTGGGGCATATATATACACTTGATATTTTTCACTTTGTCACTTTTTTGATATTTTTTATAGCAGGGACTTATTGGTGCATCAATCTCCCTAAGTGCATGCCTTAAAGTGTGCACTGGAAATGGGTGGGGTCATCTCATCATAATTTGTGAGATATGTTTGCATACTATTTATCATTACTATTAGTTTGACCTCATCTAAGTCTCTTTGCATCCTACCTCTTTGTTTACTTTCTATTTAGTCTTGCTAGTCACCCTATATTCCTATTGTATCAACTAGGTTGATATAGTTTATTTCATACTTATCTCTCCCTATATTTTATAGCCCTAAATGATATAATCTTGAGTCTATATTGTTCCATTTTTATTGTAGTATCCTGATTGATATAATATTATGTTAGTTGACATATTTCCAACTATATATGCCTAGCCAATATTGTCATCTTAAAGTTTAATACTAGTTCTAGGTATTGGAGTCATATATAGGTGTCATTTTTAATTCCCAAACCATATAACACACTCATTTTCTTTGCTTGTTATCACATTTATACTCTTAGTTATTAAAAATAGGATTTAGAGGTTTAGAGTCTTATCTTAGAGGTCTAATCTTATTTATGGTTTTTTAAAGCTCAATAGGAGAAGTCATGCCAAGGAGGTGTCCCAGTCTTTAGAGTCCCCAATTAATGATATGTAGGTCTTATTATTATCATTTGAGGTCTTCAAACTACAACATATATTTAAAAGTGCCACTTGATCCAAAGGGGGATATTAAGGCACCAACGAGTCCACACAAAAGTATCTCTATCCTTACTCTTTTTCCTTTATTTACTTAATTATATTAGATATTGATTTGTTGAGTGTTATTGTAGATGTGTTTTTATCCTTTCTTATGCTCATCCTTATACCAAATAAGTTGATATAGATATAGGGTTTCTTAATCTTTTCATTTATCACCTTAGGTTACATAGATCGCCCATTGGTTGACCATTGCACCACTTATCTTCTTATTAGTTTTATATTTATAGTTATCTCATATTTAGGTTAATTTTATTTTTTTATTCCTTGTATGTGATATCCATATTATATCCTTGATACACCCCTTTACAATTATTATTATAATCACTAATCTCTAATGAGCCCTACATGTCATAAGCTTAGGTTTTGGAACCCTTTCCTCTTGACATTTGACTGTAGATTACCCATTTCTAGGTCTATGGCTATTATAAGTCCTTACCCACCCTTCCAATTATGTGTAGGCCCTATTGGTATGACCTTGTTTATACCATAATCTATTAAGAACAAGAAGATTGATATAGGCCATCTTAGCTTGTGCATACACTATCTACCAAATGTAATAGATTGTGACTTAGCCCTTACCTATGTGCATATAGTGGATGGCCATAACTACCATGTGTTTATAGTGTCCCAATACAATGTCCATAATATATAATCTCTACATATAATTTCTAGTGTTGGTTGTGGGGAGATCAATCTCACCACATGATCTTACTCCCACATCCTAACCTAAGGTAAGTGTCCCCTCATCTACTATGGTAGTATAATTGGATAATACATGGGGAACCTCTCATTTATCTAATAGGTGAATAGCTTTATGGGACCCATCATCTTCTATCCCTAGCTTAACATCCCATAAAAATATATTTTACATTATTTTTAATTGATACGTGATTTAATATGATAGAAATTTTAACTAATTTAGATTATTTGAAATATAACAATAAACACAAATATGAATGTAAAAGGTAGAATCTAATTTGATAATTACACTTTTTATTTATTTAAAGTACCAAGAGGATCAAGATAATTAGCATTTTAATGTATTATGTAGGTATAATATTGAATGCAAAATTTAAAAAGGGTGTGAAATTGAAATGTGAGTTGTTCAGATAAACATTTGAGTTTTTAGATGCACTTGAATATAACCATCAACTTTAGGATGCTACCAATTTATGTTATGTTTTACAATTTGATGGATCTATATGAATTGATTTACTTATGTGTTTATGTATAGGTCATTATGTATGACTATAAGCTATTCTATGTATGATGTTCAATAGCTGATTATGTTTGTACTTCTAAAAACATGTCTCCTTCACTTTGAAACCCTAGTTCCACTTTCAACATTGTGTTTTGGTTTGAAAAATGGGAAATAAGGTTGCTTGATCTTACCCAAATGACTCCTTGATGAATGGTTGATCATTACCTATATATCCAATAGTAGAAAGAGGGAATTTAAGATACATGTAGTTCTCCATGTAAGGTGTATATGTGCAATAATGCACATTTAATGAATTCAATTTGTGATATAGCTTTTAATACTTAGAAGATGATAACTTTGGCTTGGATTTAAGGTAATTCAAATTTTGCTAGGACCTACTCCTTGTGATTGGTGGTTGATTTGGAAATAATAGGTAAATACCTTTGAATGTGCAAGTGTTTGAGTATGATTGATAAGTGTTTCCTAAATGTGAAGTGGATTAGACCTATTATGTTTTATTTGTGATTATTTAGGTAATTTATCATTCCATTGACATGAAAAACATACAATCCAACCCATGGGAAGGATTTGAATGTGAAAAGCAACCAGTGCTTAAAACGAGATGAGTCCATTAGGTTTGGACATGTCTACAATTATGGATTGTTATGAGTCTAATGGTTTTGTCCAGAAGGCAAAAAAATGATATGATGATTTATATATAGTTTGAATATGATTATAGGCAAGTTAAACACGTGTTATATAATTATTTTAGATGATTTGACAATAAATTTGGAAGGTTTAACCCATTGAAAGCATGTGGATGTGATAGAATAGTTTATAAGAGCCATATGTGTATGCACAAGACATGTCTGATGAAGGTAAGTAAAAACTCACATTTCTAAGTATCTAATACCAAATTTAAGTATCTATAAATTCCCCCATTTTATTATAGTATTGAAATGAAATATAATTCTAAAGTAAAATGAAAATGAAATGCACATGAGTGTGTATCACACACTATGTATTTATGAGGAGGCTTCAAAAGTGCAGCTTGCTACATGAAACCTATAATACATATGCAAAAATAAATTTTCATGTATGAAATCTAAACTCTAAAATGAAAGTAGACATTTGAAACTTAAATAAAAAATAAATAACACACCTATAAGTGGGTGAACCATGTTTCCCCGTGTCATATCATTTGAGATGATGCTTCTTTGTTGAAGCATTGGATAATTGTGATTTTTTATTGAATAATTTGGAGAGTTTGGGGGTGATCATACCCAAAATTTATGCACTAAGACAAGGCCATATTGTCATGTCACTTTTATAAATATTTAATTACATAAATTAATTACTTTAAGTTGTCCTAAGTCACTTCTATTTTATATCATAAAAAAGACACTTATGTATTATTATAATTATGAGGGTCAAAAAGTAATTATTATTAAGTGGATGAAAATTAATGTTTTATTAAAAGTAATTTTGAATAATTTTAGGATAAATTGCAAAATGGAAAGTTAATATGGTCTCAAAGTGTTATTATTCATTATTTTTATTTCATAATTAAACCCTAATCCAAAGCTTGAGCCATTGTGTTTAATATTTCCCTTTGAAGATAAAAACACTCTGATATATAGGTTTAGAGGATGAAAACCATTTAACCCATTGAGGTGATTCCATTTAGGAATCATATTTGTGTTGATATATCAAGATCAAATTCCATTTTCAATGTGATTGAAGATTGCTGTAAATTTCCAGAATTTATGAGGGTTGATATATCCCTTTCATCTATAGTTGTGTTGCATGATCTTCCCTTTCAACTAAACTACTACATTAGGTTTTCTATTAATATTTCCTACTACATTATGGTTTCTCCCCATCAATTAATATTATGTTTGAGTGTAGTGCATCAAGGACTACTACATGAGATTATTTTAGTGTCCAAAATTGTCATAATACTCTTCCAAGGTTATTTTACATTTATTTATTATTGTACCAGTAAAGAACTAGCTTTAGATTATTGCATTAGGGTTTCATGTATAGTTTGGGTTATTATTTTGTGGTTTATGTGACCATTTGAGTCTAATTTATGCAAATCAAAGTGGTTATTTTGGACTTTACTTCTATTTATAACCTTATTTTAAGGTTCATTCATATTGGGATCCCTATGTTTGTTATTTTTGTATCATTGTTGCATGTAATTATTTTATATAGGTTTATTCAAATAAGATATTTGTATTTTGTCCTTATGATGCATAATAAATGTAAGGATTTTATTAAAACATTCCATTATTATTTATATTACTTCATTATCATAATTTCACATGCTTTCATCTTGAAACAATAAGGGTTTCAATGGAGTTTCAATTAGGTTTTCAATATCAATATTGCATTTGGGAGGTTTTAGTATTTTTTTAATATCTAGTATTGAAAAGGAATCAGATAAAACTTTATAGTTGATAAACTATCCAAAAAGGGACATTATAGTGGTATCAGAGTGATGATCATGCCAGCCTACAGGGTGAGATATAAAGCAACACGTTAGCTAGCATGTGAATTATGGTAGAAACTTATAGAGATATTTTTATGGATTTTATAAAATGAAGTCAAGATAGAATGGACAAGCATTTATAATAATATCTTAATAACATGTAAGATCTAATGGTATCAATAAAAACATAGTTGGACATAAAATATTTGAATAAGAGTTAGAAGAAGAAGAATGACAACAACTCAAAATTGATTATGAGGCCTATTGTGAAAATATTATAATATAAGACTAATATTTTAAGCTGGCATAACCATCCAATATTTTTGTGACTTAATAAGGAGGCATGAGTAAAGAAGAAGAGGAAAAAGGATCACTCAAAATTGTCTGAGTAAGCTTCCCACATATGATGAAAAAGTTTGAATTTACATTTATAGAATTCTAAAAGATGCTTGAAGAAGATAGAAGTAAAAAACAAAAGAATAAATAAGAGCAGTTAGAAATAAAAACTCAAAATATTACTAAGAATGAAATCAAGGAGTAATAACCCAAGAATGCATCCCTGAAGGAAGAATAAAATCTAAAACCAAAGCTATAATAAAGTGAACAAACCATAAATAATCCACCATGCAATTTGAAGGTGAAGAGTCCCCAATAGAAAAAGGTATGACTTCTAATAAACAAAATGTTTGTATTAATGAATTCAAGAAGAAGCATATATTACATATTGAATGTAAAATGTCTATAATTGAAAAGAATATTTTCAAAAATGAGCCACTACCACATAAGATTGAATTTCAAGATAATCATGTTGATAGACATTCAATTAAAGAAAATATTTTAGTTGATTTTGATGTTGAAATAAATCTCTCCTCATACTTTATCCAAGAGGTAATCACTATTACAATTCCATCTAAAGATATGGGAATGAAATCATAGGTCCATTTAAATTTTTCCATCATTATAAGAATGGTAAAAGAGTGAAGATAGATCCTTTGGCTCAAAATTATTTGTGCATAATGGTGTGGAATCTAGATGGTGTTTTAAAATCTATATAGGGTAGAATTTCTAATTTCATTATCATTATTATTGATAATTTCATTATTCCATATAAATAGATAAGGAAAAAAACTAAATTGACCTTAGATGAGCATAAATAAAATATTTTGAATGATAATAGGATTCAGTGGTTGGAGCACATGTGTCAAGTGTAGGGAACTAGGGCATGACATGTAACATCTGATAGTGCTCTCAAGGCAAGTAGCAATGAGACAATTTAGAATCCAAGTAAAAAAATTCATGTCATTTTAGTTGGATTTAGATCTAATATCCAAACTATTACTACATTGGAAAATGCATATGACATGGTGATTGGCGATAAATTGGCAAATGGTTGCCTTGTACACAAGGTCTATGGTATGCTAGATAGGGAAATAATGGCTTTCTCTTCTTATATTAGTTTTGATTAAATTGTTACTTTACCATTCAACATTGGCATGATATCCTCCATATGTAATGAGTTGTATTTTTGTGTAAATAATATCACATTAAGGGAAATACTACTTAACAGCCTCAAGGGGTAAGAAGGTAATAGTAACTTATTATGTTTTCATCCTCATGATTTTCCATTTGTGATCAAAGGTTAAGAAGATAATTCACTAAATAGAGTAACATATAATGTTTCAAATTCCTATGGCCATCATGGGAAACATTTTGACATAAGTAGACACATATATCTTTTTGTCCAGAGCCACCTAAACATTTTAGTTTCGGAACCAGGAGATATTTCTAGACAAACGCAAGTAAAAATTATGATAATTTCAAAATCATTATTGTTGAGTATGTTATGAATGTTAACTATTTTGTGTAATTTTAGTGGTTTTATTTCATGGATAGTTCATCATTAGATACTCAATCCATGGAGTTGAACCTTATGTTTGAAGGATAATTTGTGGTGCCTATAAAAATAAAGGTAGTCATAATTAAGGAAATTTCTCATGAGGTACGAATTACACAAAGAACCAGATACTCAGTATTGAGGAGTGTTCATACCCTCCCACTTTGTGAGCAAGGTAAACATCATGTTGATATTTAAATTTTTTTTGAATAAGTGTATTGTGGTGTTTAGTCATTTTCTCCTACGAGCATAGAAGTACATATAAAATCAGCACATCACACATTTGGAATCAAGATCCAAGCATGTTCACCTTCGTAAGATACACAACAAAAAATTTATAGAAGTTGAAAATTAAATTAATGGGAATCTCATGGCTTATTTGATTTCAAATAAATTAGAGATCATTCACTACAACATTTCACACTCTTGGGAGAAAAGCAAATATGCATATATGGACATATATTGGAAAAGGTTTGATGAAAGGTACCTTTCTAATATCAATTCAAAGTAGACATCCTTGAAATAAATAAAGATAATTTTATTATTACTAACACATATCAAAAAATTATATGAAGTATAGATGTTATTGGTAAATATGGAAGCTATGTATCTTTTACACTTCTTAGAGAATATAGTAGAGTTTTTAGATTTCACATCAGTAATGGTGTTAGTAACAAGAATGTTACTAAAACTAATTAGTTTTATCAAAAGATAGAAAAATAATATGTTACAAAGGCCAAGATGTATTTGATATTGAATAAATAGAAGTGGGCACAAATATAATCTATGATACTCAAGAAAATAGGATCCTAACAAAGGAAGGGAATAAACAAACTAACAAAGAGAGAACAACGTGCACAAGAGTTGTAAGATTTGCTATGAATGAGAATTTAGGGTGCTTTCTAATAATTACATATCAGGTCTATGTTTTTGATGCACTCTACTCCCTGGTAAATCTTCTTAAATAGATAGATCTCCAAGTTGAAAAAGTGTCTTCTGGTGCAGAATATGTGGATCAACAAGCAAATCAATTTATGAATGAGAAAGGAAAAATATATGCACTACATAAATATATGGATAATCATTCAAGGGGAATATATAAAAAAGACTCAACCAAAGCCATATAGTCAAAGGAATATATTATATCACATGAGGAATACACAACATGGAATTAAAAATTCCCAAGGATGAATTGGGATCTAGGTATTACAGGGATGGTTATTTAGGGAGAGCCAGAGGAGTTGAGCTTACAATTGCTTGAGGAAGAGAAATTTGGGAAGGGTCAAATTTCATTTTAATTTTTATAAATATTTAATTATGAAATAAATTAATAATAATATTTTTAGTTTTCCTAAGTCACTTTTATTTTATAACATAAAAAGAACACTTATGTATTATTATTAAGAGGGTCAAAAATTAATTATTATTAAGTAGATGAAAAGTAATGTTTTATTAAAAGTATTTTTAAATATTCTTAGGGTAAATTAAAAAGGGGGAAGTTATAAAATAAGGGGTTGGGTTCAAAAGAGTCATTATTCATTATTCATCTTTGACAATCAAACCCTAATCTAGATCTTGAGCCATTGTGTTCAATATTTTCATCTGAGGATGAAAACCCTCTAACCCATTGAGGTGATTCCATTTGAGAATCATATTTGTTATAATAGATCAAGATCAAATTCTAGTTTCAATTTTATAGATGATTTCTATAAATTTTCAAAATTCATGAGGGTTGATAAATCCCTCTCATCTACAACTATGTTGTGTGGTTTTCCCTTCCAGCTTGACTACAGCATTGGGGTTTCTATTAATATTGCTTATTGCATTGGGGTTTCTCCCCATCAACAACTACTATGTTAGAGTTTAGTACATCAAGGACTACTAAATGGTATTATTTTAGTGTTCAATATTGTTGTAATACTCTTTTAGGTTTGTTTTACCTTTATTTATTATTGTACCAGTCAGGAATAAGCTTTAGATTATTGTGTTAGGTTTTCATGTACAAATGGGGATATTTCATTAGGGTTTATATAACTATTTGAGTATAATTTTTGAAAATAAAAGTGGTTTTTGTGGCCTTTTCTTCTAGTTGTAACCTTACTTCAATCTTTGGTCAAATTGTGATCCATATGTTTTTTGTTTGTTTCTCATTGTTGCATGTAATAATTCTATGGAGGTTTATTCAAATAAGAGCCTTATATTTTGGCTTTGTAATGCAAAGTAAATGTAAGTATTTTATTATAGATTTATATTATTATTTATATTAATTCATTATAAGAATTTTATATGCTTTTATCTCAATATAATAAGGGTTTCAATGAAATTGCAATTAGGTTTTCAATATCAATATTGCATGTGGGATGTTTTAATATTTGTTTGATATCCAATATTGAAATGAATCATATAAAACTTTGAATTTGATAAATTATCCAAAAATGGACATTATACATAGGTTGGGAAGAAACCAATCCTCATTTAAATGGGAGTAGTGCCTAGGCCACTAAGTGTCATTGAACATCAATCGTAGTACTCACATAACTAATCTTGAACCCCAAAATGTTAAGGTTGGAGCCACATATGGGCTTGATTTGAGTAATTCCTAGTTCATTTAGTGTTGTTGAACCTCAACCACATTACCCCAATATACATGAATTGATCATTATAGATAGAATTATAGATTCAAGGGTGCTCACTTCTAGGGACCATTAAATATGTTTGTAAATAGAAATTTCAAGTGTGTATGTGCATGAATAATATTCATGTCCCATAATCAATGCACATGATTTAGAATGGTATGCATCTTTATGTTATCTTGTTCTTAATTTAAAGATATTGTGACCCATGTTCTTGTAAAATGTGTGCATATACATGGCATGTACTCCCAAATCTACTTGAATTTATGAATATCTAAAAATTTATAACTTTTGGTCCTATAAAAGTGTGCATATCCATGGCATATTCCCCCAAATATTCTTAACTATATCTCATATCTAAAACAAATTGATATTATGAACCACTCTAAAATTTATAAATCTTATAATTTATGCCAAAATATAATTGTTTTACTTACGGAGGCTTGAATCTCTATGAAAAAGCCACTAATATGACTCCCTTTAGAGGTGAAATATGTACCCTACAAGTCACTCATCTCAAAAGAAAATAGTTAACAATATCATGTTATTTAAAAATATGTAATTATGAATAATCTTGTTACTATGTGGAGAATATGTCATCATAGTAATGAATAGATTGTCAAAGCATATATGAAACATATAATTTAATACATATAAGTGTTGTGTTAAGATAGATATAGAAATTAGGCATGCATTAGTATCCATTATTGGTATAATCATTGAATAAGACTATGTAGTAAACATGCATGATGTGAATCATGGAACAATAAACAAGAGGAAAAGAGTGTGATATGGATCACAACACCATAAACTTAGCAAGATTAGTAGATAATCCTAGATTTATCCACTCATAAGAACATAATTTCATGGCCATTATGCACACACAATAGTGTTCAATGTCATAAAAATCCAAGAGCCACATACAATAGACAATAAAATGTCACACACACAAGGATAAGGGCCATAAAAAAATAGAAAATAAGATGCCGCACATACAAGCTCAAGGGTCTCATATAATGAACAATAAAAATTCATATATAAATCCAAGGGCCACATACAATGTATAATAAAATGTCATGCACAAAAGTCCAAGGGCCATATTTAATGAACAATCGAATGTCAAACGAAAGGCAAAAGGGTCATGTATAATGGACAATAAAATGTTTCACACATAAGGTAAATGGCCACATATAATATAAAAATAATTATTAGCCTATTATGAAAGGAAACAATAATAATGAATCATAAAACAAACCAAATTATTCTACAACATTAAAGCATGTCAATGTCAAATCATAGCAAAGTAGCATATTTATGAAATGTAATAATTTAAAGAATATGAGTAATAAAAATAAATTTGTAATTAAGTAATAAAGCTTAACATGGAAAATGAAAAGGTCATAGAAATTGTTGGGCCTCTTTTAGTGCTAACTAAAGGACTGCACCAACTCAGCACATCTCAACATGAGGTAATCATTGCAAATGATTGATCTTTTGGTAATTTTGGTGCCAACTAAGAGGATCTTCAAATATCTTGTGCCAGCTAGTAGGTAATTTTTTAGTGCCTAGGTTTTAAGGTATATCCCTTTGAGTACTACACGTGGTGTTTGGAGAGCATAGGATTCAAAGTAGTGGAGTCAATAGAATAATGACCCACAGTGATAGCTGAACACCTAGCATGCACCCATCCAACCTGGCACAAAGATTCTCCCCTACCTATAAAAACAAGATTGAACTTGGAGAAAAAGTATGCGACATTAATACAGCAAAGCTTTGCAGGATTAGTTCTAGAATTATGCATGCATTTATTCTATATTCAGCATGAATACTTTGTATAATCACCATGTATTTCCGAAGCTCTCTTGAGAGCCAGTGGGTTTGTAATAGAATTTAGATGATCATATGCTCTATTTTATATAAACTATATTCTATTTTACTAAACTTTGAGTTAATGAAGAATGATATTGAAACAAGTTAAGCATTGATCCTATTTAGATGGTCATAGCATTATTTTATAATTATGACTAAAATAGAGTAGTATTGATAGTATAATTTCCATATTTACATATGTTATTGAGTGAAGGTTTGCTCCAAGTCATTAATGGCATCCTTGTACCAGATAGTGACTTTAGATTAAACCATAAAATTAATTAAGTTTTGGGGAAGGCATGTGCCTAATCCTTAAAACCTATACCTAGAGCACTAACATGAAGAATAAACCACCAACTATAGATAATTTTCCTAAATCGCTAAGTGCCTTAAGGACACTTATCTTGGCATCCAAAATATATGAGCCCCTTTTACCAAAAATTAGCTACCTTGAATAGACTTTTGCCTATTGATGCTACCAAGAATAGCTTGTGCCATTGAACCTATCTAAGCTCATTATGGAAATAAGTAAATCCCAAAGAGGCTAAGTTGTGTCATGTCTCAACTAGCCCAATACAAGCCCTGATCCCTTCTCTATTTCACTTCAAGTGAGTGCACAAGGCTTGTACCTTGTGTATTTTGGTGTCAGGGCATTAGTGCATTTAAATGGTATGCACCCATGACTTTACTATGTTTTCACCTAGTTGTACTGAGTCTAGAATTGACTTGGATCACTTTCTAAGTGTGTGACAGGGCAAATAAGTTAAAAATCAAGAAATTTTTTAAAAAAAATTGATTCTATTGTTGGGACCCATGTTGAATTTTATTATTATAATGGTGCAATATAATGATGCTCTAAATTTTTCTCAAGAACATCAAGTGCTAGCTAGATAAAGTGGAAGATAGCTTCGCATAGAGGCATCTGACATGCCAAGCATAGAAGCTAAGAGAATGGATGCAAACCAACCTATATGATGCTCTGCATGAGGTGTTCTTTTATGAAGTACCTGAGCATGTGTACTGATGGTTATTTGCCTAAACAAAATCTATAATATGAAGCTATGGCCAGTACTTCAAGTGGACAAAGGATCACCCAGAGAGGCTTGAGATCCTAGATGACATTTATATGCACACTGTAGACAATTAGTAGAGTGGTGCATTGAACAACTACATATTAGAATTCACAGTGTCAACCTTTTTTTACCCTAAAGAATTAAAATATGAGTTCTTTCATGAAGGGGCATGTTTATAAGAGGGATTAGCACTAAACTAAAGAAATTTTGGTGGATTATAGTATTGAAACCATAAGGATGTAAGGCTAAAATCCTTGCACATATGAGCAAGTGTAGAAGGTGAGAAGGGGGAGTGTAGGTGAGGCATAATGGAAAGGGACAAGCAACTTGACACCCAAGATCTCCAAAGATATAACTATAATAAGCAAAGGCACATGATGATAAAGGATCTAGAACTTTGAAGTGTCGAGAGGACCTGTATCGAGTGGGAAGAGCATGGGGAATGATCCTTTGAATTGTGATAGCGTGAGCAGAGAGAGGCAAAAATAAGAGGTTAAGCTCTGTAGTTAGGTGCAGAATACATTAGGTTCCTAAAAGATGTGATGATTGAGGATGTACTAGAAGCATTTACCCCATTTGAACTTGAAGCACAAGTTCATGCACTAGATTCCCCACCAAAAGATAGAAGAACGATAACTGACCCTTTTATCGATATTGAATTTGATACACTTCAAAATTTGAACCAAGACTTTATGATCAAATAAGTGATTCCTTATGAATAACTGAACAAGAATACCATAAAACCAATGATCACCAACTTATGGATCTAAAACATAAGTGTAAGCATTCCCATTTAAAGGATGTTAGCTACACTGACTGGGTAATAGCCCATAGGAAGTGGCCTATTACCACAAGTGAGTAGTATCACATCATCAAGTTTGACAACACAACCTATAACAATAGGGTCAATGTTCAACCCTATAACTAGAGGAATTAGAGGACTACCTCCAACATAGGTGCTAGGGGGAAAGTGCCTTAGACTCTAGCACTACCCCCTCAATAGATTTATTATGAAATGGTGATGCACTTGCTCAAGTATTATGGTGTAGAGAATGTCATTGAGCATGTGCTCAAGTGTGAAATTCAATATCACACTTGGGTTATTACATAGTCAAAGTACAAGGTGACTCAATTTATGACTACCTTGATGGATCATGCCCATACTTGGTATCAAAAATTTGGATCTGAACCAAGCTATGGTTGATTATGATATACTAAAGGAGACTTTCTTGAAGGAATTTGATATTCTTGAGTTTGAGCAATAGAGAATTATGGTGCTCAATGAAATCAACCAAGGTCTATCTAAGAGTGTGTACCTATATGAAACATAGTTTAATACTCTCCTATCTAAACTTATATATGATATCCACCCCTCCCAACATGCATAATGGTCTATTGGGGGCCTATTGGTACTTTTAGAAGAGTGATATATATGAAGACCTTTATGGACCCTTGTGAAGTGCTTGAAGCTGTGCTCTGGGCCACGGTAGTAGGTATAATTGACATCAAGGTTATCCCATTTATGGAGACATAGATCATGTCAATAGATTTCTAGCTGCAAAAGTTAAATACTAGTTCAGTGCATGACACTCACAATGGATTATGGTGTACTAACTATGAGATGGAGGGGCATAACAAGAATAATTACCTATGAATAAATGTTCCTACCTTACTTCTCAACTATGAAGTCTATCATGGGTTGCATGAATCTCAGAACCGCCCCTATTATAGTGCACCAGTCAAGTAAACACCATTATCTATTTTAAGTTATGTGATGTCTATACTCATTCAATAGTGGACTATTGATTCATTGATGAAATATACAAAAATATGGAAAGAGGTGCATGATAGGAAACAACAATAGTTGATAGGTAGGTAGGCTAAAGAAATGAAGGCTATGGAAAATAAAATACTAGGTATGGGAATTATCAAGGCACACACGGGTGAGGTAGAGGATATGGTGGAGGAAGATTCCCATCATGATCATGTTATAACTATAGGTTAACTGAGCATTATTAGCACAACTACCCCACATACTCAATGTATGGGTATTATTAAGGAGCACATGTAGTTGAGGATTTCCCAGACTTGTATAAAAAGATAACTCAAGGTCAACCTGGTATAGATAAGGGTGTCACAATGGTTAGGCACAATCCAAAGGAGGAAAAATGGACTCTTAAACTATAGTAGACTCACAAGGATCCACCTAAGGTGTAGGCCACAACTCAGAGTGGGTTCACCATACAGCTGCCTACTACACTAACACAAGAACTGCACTTGGAATATGGAAATCAAACTGCATCGAGTGCATATCACAACTTGAACCAAAATGTATGCCCTACCCTAACCCTACATGATAGAAGGATGTCTTGCAATAATCCATGAGCGTAATATAAAGTTTACAAAGAGAGCTCCAACTAGTCAGAGATCTAGAAGCATAGGCTACTGCCTCGCGTAGGAAGCAAGATGGTCAAGAGGTTGAAGTATAAGAGTTGATCAAGATTTTATACCTCTTGAAAACTAAAGGGATGTTTCCCCTACTAAAAAACTTACTTTTAGAGCACACAAGGAAGAGACTAGAGGAAGAGGTTGCACAATAGATGATTGAAGTTGTTGTGCCACATATGGAGTAGGAGTGTGAAGTAAGGCATACACAAAATATAGAGTATGACTAAGAACTACTAATAAATGATATTGATAGATGGTCTATTTACAAGGTCCTTGTAGACATGGGCACCAAGATTAACATTCTAACCAAAACTACCTGGGAGAAGATGGAATGACCACCTATAAATCCCTCCCCTCATATGTTGTTTATGGCCAATAAAACTTGAGCATAATATATTAGGATCCTGAAGGGTGCCATTATTGACATTATGGGCATTGAATTCTAAGTTGACTTTGAGGTAATCAATTTGGTAGAGCATGATAACTACCGAGCACTCTTAGGTAGGCCATGGTGCTATGCCAACAACATGGACATGCACTTTATAAAGCATTACATGACTTTTGAGAATGGTAGAGAGAGGGTGGTGATCCCCCTATCAAGTGATAAGGGGCCTCCATATGTGGAAAGCATTGATCTCAAAGATGAGATCAACCACATTTATAATGCCACAACATGGGACACTAAGAATCTTAACTAAGTGACCAAGGAGTGTTCAAATGGGAGGATGGACAATCAACTTCTGGTATAATTAACGTAGCCTATGATCAATGGGTCAAAGAGGCTTACTAGACCATTATGGCTACTATTAGAAGTTTATAAGGAACTATTCAAAGATTTTACTGCCTCTAGAGGATCTCTTACACAAAGATGGCCCATTTTATTAGATCAAAGTGTAAGAGGAGTATTTGGAGACATTAAAGCTAAAATTAACAAACGCACCAATTCTATAATTCCCTGACTGGATATATCCTTTTCACATCCATGTTGATGCTTTGGGCTCTGCAATTGGCACCATATTAGCACAATGAGGTGAAGGAAAAATGGATCACCCCATCTCCTTCATAAGTAGAAAATTAATGCAAGCAGATCATAATTACACCACCAAGCATGAAGTGTTATAAATGGTCTATGCCTTGCAAAAATTTAGGCAATATCTATTGACAACCCCCTTCATTTTCTTCACTGATCATGAGGTGTTGAAGTACCTCATGAACAAGCCTATATTACACAAGTGCATATGCAGATGGATAGTCCTATTCTAGGATTTTCAGTTCTTAGTTGTTGTCAAACATGGAAAGTAAAACTCGGGGCCAAATCATTTGTCCTACATAAATTTGATTGATGCGGTGGCATCAATTAAGGAAGATATGCTAGACATGTAACTGTTAGAATCCATCACATCCTAGAAGACTCGGTATAGATTACTACTTTTTTTTCATATGGGTTTACACCCCAGACCATGTCAAATAAGGAAAATAAAAAACCTTTTGTTCAATTTTCCCCCTTCTAGCTCATTGAGGGGGAATTATATAAACTAGGTAGAGATGAAGTCATGTGACAATGTGTTCTAGAACATGAAAGTGACCCCATATTACAAGAGGCACATGAAGGAATCATAGGAGGCCATTACACAAGAGATTCAATGATGCACAAGATACTACAATCAGGTTTATGGTAGCCAAGCATGTTCCAAGATGCAAAGGATTATGCTAAGGCATATGACATATGCTAACATACTGGGGAGCCTAACCATCAAGATGAGATGGCTCTCACCCCTATTCTTTCCCAAGCATCATTCAATAAATGGTCCATTGATTTTATTGGGCTAATAACTCCCATAGCATGGCATATAGGTGCATGGTATATTCTAATGGCTACTAATTATTTCACAAAGTGGGTTGAGGCCACACCAATAAAAGATTACATAGCTAAAAAAAAAGCATGCTTCATCTATGAAAACATAATAAGTTGATATGGGTGTATTCTTAGTTTGACTAGTGATAGGGGCACTCATTTCATCAATGATACGGTGCACATCCTCTTAACTAAATACATAGTGGTGCACCACAAAACCACCCCCTATCATCCACAAGTAAATTACATAGCTAAACCATTTAATAAGATCTTGAGAATGTGTCTGATGAATATATATGATGTTGGTCTCAAATATTGGGATGATAGAGTATCTATAGTGTTATGGGTATACCACACAACATACAAGTACCTGAACAAGGCCATACCATTGTAACTGGTGTTTTTTGTTGAATTAATTCTCCCCATGGAATTCATGGTGCCATCATTATGCATGACATGCATTGGTCACTTAGATGACCAATATTCTTTAAGTACAAGGCTGGAAGACTTGGAGTGCTTGGATGGGAAGTGTGCCCAAGCAAGATAGAGTTAGCAAATCAAGAAAGTGCATCAGAAGCTTTGGCATGACAAGTACATCTAGTGCAATGAGTTGAATAAAGTAGCATTGGTGCTTCTCTATGACTCTAAGTACCTTAAGCACCCAAGCAAATTGTAGATACAATGGATGGGTCCCTATATTATCCACCACATATTGGAGATAGGCACATGCAAGTTGCACATGTTATCTACTGAAATGCTCCCTAGGCATTTCAATGGCTACCAATTGAATTCATATCAGTAATAGGGTGGTGCTTACACCATGAGGACACCAACTTCTTGGTCACTATTCAGTTTAAGTTCACTAGCTAGAATAATGTTTAGCACAAGCTAAATAGTTCTAAATTTTGTTTTGATCCTTATGTAGTGTAAAGAGGGAATAAGTAGTGCTTTGAATCCCATCAAGAACATCTATTGATACTTCATGCATAATTTCATCTAGGTGAGTTGAGAACTTGTGCTTTCTCAATGCACCTTAGGCTAGACATCTAAGTTTATAGGTGCACAAGGATTGCCATCTTTAGTTAAAAGCATGCAAAAAATCATAAAGCAAGACATCCAAGAGATAGAGCACTCTACTAGTATCATCATCTGACCTTTCACACATAATTCCAATCAAATGAGTCATGCACTTGCACTTTCTAAATGCATGAGGTAAGACATCTAAATGGTGGGTACGTGAAACTCTCTAGATTCAAGGAGAAGATGCACAAGACCCATGTGTGCACAGTGAAAATTATGGGGCAATTGAAGGCCCAAGAATAAACTAATCTAGCACTTTCCTACATAAATCTAATCAGGTGAGTTGATCCTATTTGCTTTCTAAGCACCTAGGGCCAGATGCCTAAGTTTATGGGCATGAGGAAGTTGCTAGACTTTTAAGATTTGAGAATAAAAGGATAAAGTGCATAATCACAAAGGTAGGATTTGTGCCAAATTTAGAAATAAGCATATCAATTGATCATACACTAAAAATAAATAAATAAAGTGAATATGCACAACATGGTTGTACACAAGAGAGAAGAAAAAGATGCACAAACTGATCATGCACAAGAAAATTGGGAAAAGAAACTAAACTGTTATAGGTCCAACATAAGGGACTTGTATGGGGTAGGATAGGCCAATGCAAGGAAAAGTACAAGAAACCAACCAAGATAAAGAAGCATGCTTGAAATAGAAGCATAACAAGAAGAGAAAGTGGAATCAAGGAAGTTGAATCACATGCATGTGAGGTGTTGTACCTAACTTGTCACAAGGAAGGTGAAGGTCGTATCGAGTGAACAAAGCATAGAAGGAGAATTATCAAAGACAACTAGAATCCACCTAAATTTGAGTGAAAATTCATCATTTGAACTAAATTTTACTTCACCAAATTACCATTAAGAGCATTCAATGGGATGATAATGGAGGCATAAATATACAAATTTAATGCATTAATGATAATGGATTTTCATGGATTTCTAAAAATTTTGCATTTTCCAAGAAATCTAGGCACCACCACATCATAAAATACTTACATTAATGATAGTAACTAAAAAATTAGGGTATACAATGGATAAAATCACATGGGTTTAGTTTACAAACCTTATGTTAATTTGAGACTTAGAGTAAACTAAAGCAAGAACGAGAGATCTGAAGTGTGAAAACTAGAGATTTGAAGTGTACCAAGTGAGAATTTGAGTACCCCAAGCACCAAGAGTAAATGATTGCATAGTAGATAGGTTTTCATTAATAATAAGATAAATTTAGGGAGTTGTGCAAGAATAATTATGTAGGTTCAGATAGCTAGAGAAGTACATTATCACCTAAGCCACCAATATTGGCCACCAAAGCTCGAGATCTGAAGGAACAATCATAGACCCCATGACTGTAAAAGTGGCATCACCATTTGAGGCTTAAGAAAACTACTTTTACCATACTTCAACACTAGTAGGTTTAGGATGGTGAGGAAATAGAAAGGGTTGAGCTCATAGCAGGCACAACAGGATCCAAAATAAGAATGTGCAACCCCTAAAGTGACCACTACAAAAATAGTGTTGTAATGAGTAGAAGTGGTTAGCATGACATAAGTGGATATTGAGATGCTCACAAATACATCCTACCAAGTCATGTAATTCCCCTCGAAGGTCATAATAGGGGAAAATTGGCAACCCCTTATGCACACCTACCAGTTCAAGGAATATAACCACCGAATGTCTAGCTATTTACAAGATCTCATGAAAGATTGGATGGTGGATATAGGGCATAAGATAGAGCAAGTTGCTGCCCTATTTACATCTTAATTCAATAAAAGTTGGTAGCTTTTAGTGCAATTTAACTCTATGATTTGCCATGCTTTGGGAAGCTATAAGAGCTTGTATAGTTCCTACTCTTGTGAGTCTATGAGGACCACATTTAATTTGTAAGTAGGTACATGAAGATTTTGGTGTAATTGATAAAAAGAATAACTGAGCTTCTAAATGTTGACAGAGACATCCACCAAGTGATGGATGATGATGAAGAAGTGAAGTGCATTACATAGCTCTTGAAGTATTTTAAAGGGGGTTTTGCATTCCTCATCAAGGAGTACAAGGACCCTGACATGAGGGTGATAGTGCATCTCATAAGATCCAAACTATGCTCAAGTGCTCACTGGATCAATGTGACTAAGGCTTACCATTGCATCACCTATCACATGGTACAGGGTGTGCAGTTCAACATTACCAAATTCATCATCGAGGAATTTGTGAGAAACATGAAAGATTGCCATAAAATGAAAGGGACCTTCATGTGGGGGTCCATTCTCATCCTAATTATCATAGAGGAGATTGGAATTCTAGATGGGGATAAGGACAACCTTTGGATCTTTCTAGAGCATAATGACTCCCTGATGTAAAAGTACAAGGACTCCATATGCCCCCTCTCCTTCAATTCCAAATAAAAAACTTGCATCATAGGATGGTTTGTAAGGTACATATAGGGCTTTGAGTTAGAGTGGCACATCCCACAAGGGCTCCCTAAAAGTATGTTTGGAATGGTAATCTTTGCCATTATGCAGCATTACTATATCATGCACCTAACACTTTTACATGGGAACATATCAGGGTGGTTAAAGATCCCCTATGCCTTCTTCACAAAATACTTATGGGAAGTGATATTAAGGATCCCTAATGCATAATATCTAGACATCCCAATGAAATAACTAGATATGAAGAGGTACAAGATGAGGTGCCAATTCATTCACACATATGGGAAGGCCATCAAAGATGAAGAGGATGAGTCGGATCGTACCGGCATCTATCTCCTTCAAGAGGTGACCATAGCTAGGCACATACATAGGCTCTACTATTAAATTAATCCAAAGAAGATCCCAAGCACAAATCAAAGTGACAATCCCTCTATCAAGATCTATGATGAAGAAACCCTGATCCCAGTAGAGAAGAAGTCTCCCAAGAAGAAGGGTGAGACTTTGAAAGAGATAGAGGGGAAAATAAGGCTCAATATCACCTTAGAAGAAGAAGCCTCTCCTTTAACCCCAACAAATAAGCATTTGATATTTGTGCCAAAGACTTCCCCTAGTGCCAAGGATAAGAGGAAGGGCAAGGTTACTACTACATCACTGATATCAACCCTATCAAACATAGAAGAAGAGATGGAAAAAGAAAATTTTGGGAGGGGTGTATATATTATGCCTGAGGAATAAGACTCCTTATTGAGTAAAAGGACCCCTCCGTACCCCCTCAAAGTGAATTGGAGAAGAAGATGAGGAGATAAAATAAACTTGGCCTTAGTGACACAACTATCCAAAAGGCATAGGAGCTAGAGGAAAGAAGAGAAGAAATGATGAAGGTTGGGAAGTCAAAAGAAGCCATTGAGAAGGTTAATGTCGAGGAACATAGGAAAGAAGGGGAGAAACATAAAGCACAAGAGCTAAAAGGGAGGAAAGAAGAAAGGAATGAAGGAGGAACAGATGAAGAGCCCAGTGAGGCAGAAGTGCAAGAGGCTCTCAAAGGTGGCATTATTGCCATGTTTAGAAAAGTAGGACCATCAAGCATAACAATTAAAGAAGAGTTGAAACATAAATGAAAATACATGGGCTTGGATTAGGATCACATTGATGTGGCATTAGAGTTTCATCGTAAGAGAGAGGCCATGAGGGCTAAGGGCATGTCTCAAGCCAAAATTGATTGAGTGGAGGCCGAGGAGATAAGTGCCTAAGAGGATAAGACTACTAAAACCATCAAGAAAAGGAAGGAAAAAATAATATGGGCTTAGAAGGAGAAGGCTAGAAAATAAAAATAAGAGAGGGAGTAGGTTGGCATGGAGAAGGGACCTATAGAGTTTCATGTTAAAGAGCCTTAAAAAGAAGAAGTGGATAAAGGGGAAAAGTATAAGGAATAACCCCTATAAAAATAAGATGATGAAGCGAGTGTTGAGGAAGGAGAAGTTTTAGACCAAAAAGAGAATTCTGAAGAGGAAAAACCCCTAAGAGAAGAAGAAGAAGATAGTGGAGAGAGCGCTAACACTAGTGAGAAAGAATAGGAGCACATGGAGATAGTCATTGAAGCTGAGTATGAGCCGAGTTAAAGAGAGAAAGTATAGATGGGGTTCACCTAAGATGATGATTTCTATATGATAGAGTACATGCCCCCTAAAACTACCACAACCCTAATACACCATCTAGTTTTTTGGGCTCTCAATTGCTACATGGATGAGCCTTGGTTTGAGGTGCCTATGAAAGTCATTCAAAGTGTCAAGAAGCCAGAAGAGGGGAATGACTACCACCTCATAAATCTAAGGGATATGAACCCCATTAGGTTGGCTAACACCCTCCTTAAAATGGCATTAGAATTAGCATGTAAGAACATTGTCAATGATGTTTATGCCAATAAGTGAAAATAGACAGTGTAAGAAGTAGAAGAGATAAAGGCAATGAAGTTCAAATTCTAACAACTAGTTAAATGTGTCAAAGAAGCAGAGCCATATCTTTTGGATGGTGTTAATACTTTAAAAAAATGATAGAGGTTGAAAAGGTATGCGTGTTGGTAGACTAAATGCTTCTTTATATGAGGTTGGTGCAAGAAGAACAAGAAGAGCCCTATGAATCCATTAGGAGAAATCTAAAAAAAAAAAGCTCAATGTGATAGAGGGCCTCTTTGTGAAGCTAGAAGATGGAATAAAAGAAGTTGATATCATCCTTTGCAATTTTTTCATTCAAGCATGAGTTATCGATACACACCTTCAAAAGGCAAAGGAGAAAAAGGATGCTTTGATGAAGCATGCTTTCACTATGAATAAGACCAAGCATGCCTAGGTTATGGTGCAGGTCAACACCTTAAGTGCCCAGCTAAAAACCTAAGAACAAGACTTGGAGGCACTCTTCCACATCTTTCAAACAAAGGCAAGTGAGTAAGCGGTCGTATTATATGGTGAAGTAAGAAGGGCAAAGGAAAGGCTATAAGCCTTTAGGAAATAACTAGAGAACATGGATATGATTGTACTTGAGGCTATATCAATAGAATCATGAAGCACCACCAAAGAATTCAAGATCACCATTCAAGGATTAAAAGACTTTAAGGCAGAACTACAGTAGGGCATGCTTGAATTTTATGTAGCAACGGCACTAAAAGACTAGTATGAGAGCAAATTAGTAATTTTGTATGGGTAAATATCAGGCCCCTTTTTGTGTTAACAAGTGGACCATGCCAACTCAACACATCTTGGGATGAGGTAATAATTGCAAACTATTACTTTTTTGGTACTTTTAGCACCAACTGGGAGGATCCTCAAAGATCTTGCACCCACTGTCAGGCAATTGCTTACCACTTGAGTTTTAAGGGACATCCTTTTGAGTACTACACATGGAGGTTGGATAGCATGGGTATCGAAGTAGTGGAGCTATTAGAATAATAACCCCTAATAATATCTCAGCACTTGGTATGTGCCCATCCAACTTAGCACAAAGATGTTTCCCTACCTATAAAAACAAGATTGAACCTAGAGAAAAAAGATGAAATATTAATGTTGTGAAGCTCTGTAGGATTAGCTCTAGGATTATGCATGCATTTAGTCGATATTCAGCATGAATACTTTGGAGAATCACCATCTATCACCCAAGCTCACCTAAGAGCCACTAGCATTGTAATAGAATTTACATGAACATATGCTCTGTTTTATTTAAACTATACTCTATTTTACTGAACTTTGAGTTAATGAAGAATGACATTGAAATAAGTTGAGTATTGATCTTATTTAGATGGTCATAGCATTATTTTATAATTGTGACTGAAATGGAGTAGTATTGATAGTATAAATTCCATATTTGCATATGTTGTTGAGTGAAGGTTGTTCTAGGTCATTAATGGCATCCTTGTGCCCAATAGTGACTTTTGATTACACCATAATATTGCCTAAGTGTTAGGGAAGGTATGCACCTAAGTCCTAAAACCCATGACTAAAGTGCTAACATGAAGAATGCACTGCCAAGTATAGAGCATTTCCATGAATTGCTAAGTGCCTCAATGACACTTAGTTTGGCATCCCAAAGACTTGAGCCCCTATGATCATAATTAGCTACCTTGAATAGAATTACACCTATTTATGCTATTGAGAATGGCTTGCATAAATAAACCTATTTAATCTCATTGTGTAAATGACCAAGTCTCAAAGAAGCTAAGTTGTGCCATGTCTCAACTAGCCCAACATGGGCCCCAGTCCCTTCTTTGTTGTGCTTCAGGTGAGTGTACTAGGCTTTCACCTTGTGTATTTCGATGCTAGCATAGTAGTACATTTAAATGTTGTGTGCCCAAGAATTTTATATGCTTTCACCTAGTTGTACTAAGTCTAGAACTGACTTGGATCGCTAGTTAGGTGCATGACAAGGCAAATAAGCTAACAACCAATAACTTTTCTACAAATGAAATATATAACTTGTATCAATGTGCCCTATGGAATAGGATATAAACCACGATTACAAGAGAGGGTTATTTTATTTTGTTAGCATTCAAGATCAAATAAATTCATAAAACATAACTTCTCAAAAATTATTCCTCATAATGGGTAAGGTTTAACCAAGACAAAAAAATAGAAAGCAATCAAAATCTATTACCTTCCTCATGGACATCATTAGTTAGCTGGCACACATGCATTATTATGTCTGGATGTGGAGCTCAAATTCTTTTTCAATGTCATGGTGTAAAATCTATCAACATCTCTCCAAGAACTATCTAAATGATTTATGGACCAATTAAAAGGAAATGGGTGAAGTTTTCAAAGGATTTTTGTAGAGTTTATTTGCATAAAAAGGCTTAATGAAAGGTCTCTGGTGACCCTTCTATTTTTAGATTTTCCAAATTGATTATGACCATTAGATTAAGATCAAGATGAGTGGCCCCAACTCAGTTTAATTTTGGAGGCTTAATGCAATATATATTTTGGAAAGAGGTTGCATTAATGAGGCATGGCTTGCATTAATCTTGAAATTTATTTATATTTATTGCTTAGTGTTTGCTAACTTTATGGATGATGTCATAATTTAGATATTTATTGAATATTTGAATATTGCATTTATCCATTTGATTTGATTGATTAGGATAATTAATCCTAATCAACTTCTAGGTGTTTTATGCAATATCAAAATTCAAATATTCATTCTAACTAATTGCCCAAAAATGTTGTTTTGTAAAATAATGACTTGACTTACATTGATTTAAATAAAGCTAACAGTTGGTTATGGTGTACTACCCAATCATGGATTTAATGATATGGCTTGTAAATTTCACATGATATGTGTGGATGAATTATAATTTTTCAATGGTATTTGGCCTAGTTTTGCATTATTATAAAAAGTCATTATGAGTAGCAATTTCGACATCACAGTGGTAACAATTAGATGTCTACATTTTTCCCCTATTTGAAAGGGTGTGGTGATACATTTTATATTAAATAATGGATTTTCAAAGAATAAAAAGGTTACTTAAAATGATCATAAATAGAAGAAGTAATGTGCTAAGTGGACTCAAATCGCTGACATCTGCCATAGGGTCAACCACTGTCTCTTGGGCCTCCCTTTTGTTGAATTTACTTGTTTTGATGAAAAAAAACTCACGAAGATGCTCCAAATAATATTTGGGATGCCCATAATGCCCTATCATGGGTTTGGATTAAAAATATTTGTGATAAATGGGCCCTCAAAAATAATAAAGTGTATGCATCTAAATAGAAGAGGCTAAAAAATATAATAATTAGAAGAAAATGACATGAAAAATAGACAAAGGACCTACAAATAGGCCTCTTGTGAAGAAAAATGAAGCACCTTAGGGGTAGAGGTGAAAATTTGAAAATTCTAGATATAAATTTACCCTTAAGGTGTGAAAATTACTCATTTCCACCCTCTCCTTTATAAATTTATAACTCTATATTTTTGTGCAAGAGTAGTGAAGAAAATGGTGTAGATTCTACATCACACAAGAACCTTGGGGAGCGAGTCTAAGAGTACTAATGACCTGTAAGGAGTGTAGTATCGATAAGTATTTTATTTATTGGTCAATTTTGTCATTAATATCATTTAATTCCCCTTGGAAATTGGTAGATCAATGAACTCATCATTTTTAGAAAAATCAAAATGATGAGATCACTTACACAAATGGTGATATTATTGGTCAAATGAACAGGCCATGACTGATTAAGTGATATCACCAAGATGGTTGGATATTGCCAAAATGGTGAGGATGCATCTATAAGTACAAATGGATATAAATAGCGAGAATGACAATAGAATAGTGAGGTTGCCTTTTCAAGTGTAAATTTCTTAAAATGGTGAACCTACTCTAAAGTCAAAAAGGCTAGCTAAATAGTGGGATCATCTTGTCAATCAGTAGGAATGACCTGCTAATTAGTGAACTCAATCAAAAAATGGTGAGAATACAAGCAGAGTAGATAAAATTTTAGGAACATCCTAAAAAAATGTGGGAATGTCCTATAAAATTGAGAGATTGCTAATAAAATGGGGAGATCTCCCAAAGGTTAATGGATGCAATCAAAAGAAGAGTATGACTAGGCTATAAGGGTGAACCATCAAGTTTAATATTTAGAAGAATGTGGTTTATAATAATAGTCGTAAAAATAGATTAAAAATAAATGAAGTGTAATTAACATGTTTTATATATGTAAGAGCAAGTTGAGGTCATGATAATGTGTAAGTAATGGTCACAGGTACTAAGTCATATTGGCATTTGGACTAAGGAGATGGTTACATTCCTAAAGATGGTCGAGGTGCTTCATGTGGCACAAATGCCAATGATTTGGTCTGATAGATCTTATTTGTTAATTTTAGTTGAGTATTGGCATTTTGAGACATCTATATTCCACTTTTTAATAGGGGAGGTCATGATGACCATAGAGGATGTGTGGCATATCATGCATCTTCTGATTGAAGGACCTAATAGCCAATGGATGCAACATGGTAGGCTATTTGTGATATAAGATTTGATCAGTATTATAAAAATTATGATTTAAGTTGTGGCCAATGATATTTATTCCTTAGAGGACCTAGTATTCTTACCTGATATCATCCCCATAGGGGGTGGTGATGGGGTAGTAGTAGCGATAATAGCTAATGGGTGTCGTCATCCCCTTCATTTAATCAAATTTCTATTGATGTCATATTTAACTAGGGTTGTGTCTAAAGCTATATGCAACAAGAAGAATCATAGTGATTTAGTAATTAAATGGAGGTATTTGTATTTTCTTTGTTTTGGGGGGTTTTTAATGTCTTAAAGATTTCTTGGTTAAAACCTTATTGGAATCAAACTATGCAAATCTACTAGAAATAAACACACTTTGTAGAAATGAAATAGATTGCTAGAAATAAACACACGTTGTAGAAATGAAATTGATTACTGGAAACAAACACACATTGCAGAAATGAAATAGATTGCTGGAAATAAATACACGTTGTAAAAATGAAATAGATTGCTGGAAACAAACACACGTTGCAGAAATGAAAATTTAATCTAAAACACTTGCAGGAATAAATCTACAACAAATCTTAACTTTAAGGAGTTAGAATCATTTATAAATTTAACAAAGTTACCTATTTACTTTTGTGAATAGAAATATAAATACCAACAAAAATGAAGATCTTGGTTCTTTGGAGGAGTGGGCCCTTGCTCCGCCTAGAACAAGATTTGAACAATTTAATTTACTTTCAAAATAGAAATGGCTATTTCATTGATAAAATGTTTTGTATTAAAAATGTACTAATCTATCCATTATCTCTCTATTCTTCAATGATTTTCTCTATCTTCTATATTCTATCTCTATCTCCTTTTACTAAATTCCTAGGGTTGTATATATAGATGCTTTGATGGCTAGAACTATTTCATAGATACGATGGAACTGAATCATGCCCAGAATAAATGTTGAATCAAGATGTGGCTAGATGTCCAGTTGTGTGATAAATGTCTTGATTCTACAAGTTTGGAAAATTGAGAATCTATTCCTGATTTAATGGGATCATTGATCTGATAGATCATCGGCCATTTGGAATAGATCCTCATCAGTTCCATAACTAGCCACAAAAGTTCTGGAGCTTATCTGTAGGAGTACTAGAGCTAAATATAGAGTTCTAGAGCTAAGTCCAAAAATGTGACAACTTGAAATAGTATGGTGGAGTTCCAAAACTAACTGTGATGGTTCCGGAATAGATTCTGCAAGTTTTGGAACTAACTGTAATGATTTTGGAACAAATTTTGTAGGTTCTAGAACTAATCTGAATTGAGTCCAATGCTTCAAAAAACATGCAATCCACTTCATATTTGTTCTTCAGCCTGATGATGACCTATTTTATTGCAAAACTAGAATTTTCCAACACACTTATTAGGAATTACAGGTCTTTTAAAACGTTAGAATCACAATCAACAAAAGATGGATAATCACATCCTAACTCATCTCAAATCAAAATAAAAGTTACAAAATGCAATCAAACTTAATATAAAGAGAGAGTAAGATGAGGTCATTTATTATACATTTATTGGGCATATCCTGGCCTCATCAATAGCCCTAGAAAGGGCTGGAAAATAGGTACAAGGATAGGTGTTGCCTTAGATTTAGGCACTAGGGTAGGTACGTGTATTTATACCAATATAGGGCTAAGGATAAGTATAGGGATAAGTTCCTCCTCCACTATCATAGGCATCAGTGCATAGAGAGGTGGTGATATTGATGGCAATTGTTAGTGGCCTCTTACTACCTAAAAAGAGCATTTGATTATTCTAGATTATCCTGAAATAAGTGATACAAGATATGTTAAATTTGACCATCTATTTTACATGGTTCCCCATAATATTAGCTCAGTTGTATAGATATCTACACATGGTTTCCTATCAAAGTCGCATGAGTATTAGTTCGAGTATATTGTTATAGGTCTAGGCTTAGGAGAATATTTCCATAGAGTGATCAGTTTGTGAGATATTATAGCGAGGAACTCATGACCCATTGGCTTTTGGTTGGTATCATACAGGAGGTGGCCTTAGAGGCCACATAGGAAATTTGTATTACCATCGATGGGCTATAGATGAGATGGTAGATAGGGAATTTATATTATATCCTTATATGGTAGTACAGTTTAAATAAATGGAGGATGGATATGTGACCTGATATATGAATACTCAATTTTATATTATAGGGCATCATGATTTTATAGTGGAGTGATACAGGCCTGACTAGGTGTAGTGATAGTGCAGATTTAATAGGATGTTCCTGATAGACCATGTTATTTTGCATATGAAACATGAGAGAGAATGGAGTGGGGGGCACCCATCCCTAAGGCAAATGTGATTGGGAGCTATTGAGTCATCCATCTAGTAGTATGGGTGTACATAAGAGGTGCAATTGATGTTGGAGTTATAGATGCTTATATGACATGGTGGGTAGGGTATAGGCCTAAATGATTGACATGGCCCCAACCTCGGTAGCTAGGATAACACTAGAGGAGGGTGAGACAAAGGCAAGCACCAGTATAGTGTCCTCAAATGGTACAAGCATAAGTATCAGCCCTAGTGTAGTAGGCTACATCGTAGGTGTCTCCATAGTAGATTTTATAGTAGGTTTTATAAGTTCATGTGTAATAGGTTGCATAACATGTACTATTGATTCTTATGCAACAAGTTACATGAAAGGAATTATAGATTATAGGAACATAGTTTGTTCCCTTAGTACTATATTATGGATTAGAAACTAAGGATAGTTAGTATAGGGCTATGGATAGATATGGAGATGGAATACATGGTCACTCTTTAGACATAGAGATGATAGATGCCATAGCTGAGTAATCCACATAGGGTATATATGAGGCAAGACCTTCTAGGACCACCAAATCAATGGAATATTAGGCCCTTATAGATAAAATGCAAAGGGAGATTACTACCAGATTAGCAAAGATTATAAGCCTTGAGTAGGATGTAGCATGGCTATAAACTGAGCTAGTGATAGCCTAGGGGGAGACCACAAGGTTACAGGGTATTGTCATAGCCTAAGATATAAATATTATGACATTGGGAGGGTATCTTTCCCAAATTACCACCCTTTAGGGTCAACTCATGATGTGAGATGCAGAGCTTATAACAGTAACCAGTGAGTTAGATGAGGCTTGCATCAAGTGAGACAAATCTTATGTAAAAGGATCTATGGGAAGTGAGATGAAGCATGATAGATTGTATTTGATCATGTCTTATCTAAGTCACTAACTAACCTGGTGCAAGCCAAGGATGATACCATGTAGGCTAAGGATGAGGTGACCTACTACTGGAATTTATACGAGTCAGTCATGCTAGTAGAGGGTAAGGCTCCTTCATTTAAAGAGTAAACTCAAAGTCAATAGACCATCCACACTTATATATCATGACATAAAATGGCTTTAGAGAGATCAATTGCATCACCAACACCATATTAGAGTGATGGGGCCATCACCATAGTGTCTTCTAGCACTGGGTACATGGCATAGTTTTAATTAGAATCCTTCTAGAGATGGATAGATTCAAAGCTGACATTTTGGATATAACTCTAAATTTTTGATGTGTATGAGATATATATATTCTATTGATGTATAAAACATTATTTTAAGAGGTATATGGAATTCATTTTGTTGGATATATATTTTACATGGAATCTGTTATTCTTTTGGTGTATGTGATGTTGCTTCTATTTAGATTAAATGTTAGATGTTAGATGTTGAGTAGAATATGGGTGTTGACATTATTAGTTTTTCATGATTTTATTATATTTATTTCTAGTTTTGATTGTGTTTTTTTATGTTTTGCTAGCAAATGTGAATAGCAAATGTGTTTGAATGAAATAATGATGGATTATTTGTTTCATTTAAGTGACATGTATTATGACTAATTGAAATATGTTTATTTTGTAGATGCACATCCTAATTAGCATAGATATATCCATATTCATTCAAAAAAAATCATGTTATTGTGATTGTATAAAACGTAATGATGCCCTGATTATGCATGTGAGATATGGATTGTGCTTGGAGAGATGTTATCAGTGTAAAATTGCATGTAAGACTTAAGCACTTGGTTTTTAATTTATCAAAGGATAGTATGCATCATAATTATGAATGAATTATGATAACATTGTTTATAAATTATGTAGGGACTATTTCAGGTACAAATATTTTAGAACTTGAGATTATGATGTGAAACATCAAGACCTAAGTGTAAAACATAATGCACAGAACAAAGGTAGATCAAAAATAGTTTGAATACAAATGTAAATAACTCATGTTCAAGATATAAATAATCAAGACTTAAGTGTAAAATGTATTGTACCAAACAAAAACAATAAAATCAAATAATCATTTAAATAAATATACAAAGAACTTAACAAACCAAACACACAGAAACACAACTGAAAAAGTAATAAACAATTGAGGAAATAACAATTATGTGTATGTGAATAAGAAGGCATCATGATTGGATATTTTTCCCATAAATCAAGGAGACATATGGATAGGATAGTGATATAATATGGTTGTATAAAGGGAAATATAAGAATAATCAAGGGGTGATCGAGCTACCTCTAAATGCCCTATGCAAATGGACACTGCCTACATAATCTTTATATACCTCAAGCCAAATGTAGTTCTCCCAGGAATTGGGAAAGAAGAAAAGTGATGAAAAGTAGAGAAAAAAATTTTTTAGAGGAAAAAATAGGAATGGCTTGTAAAATAGTGAGTGTAAGATAATTATTGCTTGTAAAATGATGAGAGCGTAAGATAATAATTATTCAAAAAATGATGAGAGTGTAAGACAATGTGAAGAAAGGAGGATGATGATAATAAGGACAAAGAGGGAAAAAATATGAGTGTTCACTCATGTGATACTCATAAAGTACTCAGTCTTAATATAGTAAAATATGAATGATAAAAATGATGATGGAATCTGAGATACCCTGAGATACCCAGGTATCCAAGTGTTGCCTACATAGTCTGTGTGGACCTCAAGCTGATGTAATTCTCCCATAAATGGGAGTAGAATGAAGAAGAGATGATGATGAATAGACCTAATGGGTAAACCCCCCAGAACTAGGCCTAGAAGAAATCTAATGATGAATGGGATGATAAATTAAAGAAAAGACGTGGTCTAAGATCTCTCATGATATATGAAACCTTTTCTAAATATGTTGATTTTTAGGAATTTTAGAACTTTTCCAATGATTTGAGATTTTTGGAACAATGGACATAAGGTAATATAAAAAAATGTACTAAGAACCATCTATCAAAGCAAAAATAACCTTAGGTAGGGGCTCAAATAATAGCTAAACTGGTTGCAATGAGATCACCACAAACCAACAGCAGAACCTAAGGCAAGGGGAATACCATACAAAAACATATAGAAGTAGAAAGGCATGCATTAGGGGAATAATGGGGATAATATTTATAAGAATCAGAGAGAATTCATCTAATGGAATTGTCAAGTAGTAAAACCATGATGAAGTACCTTGATACACTTGTCTACAAAGAGGTTGTTAAGGTTGACCAATTTGAAATGCCTTCAGAAACGCTCTCTGAACCTACATGTAGCACCTTTTAGTCATAATCAAGATCATAATAGGAATAATAAATGAAAATAAGTATAATAATGGACCAAGGAATGAAAAAATAGAATAAAGAAAAAATGGATGAAAACAAAATGGATGCCCCAAGTAAGGTCTCTCATAGACAGTGTTCAATCAAGTCAAGCATAGAAATACTTGAGATGTAAAATGTTCATAGGCTCCTCTAACTCTTTCCCATCTAGAATTTCTAACCTGTATGCCCTAAAACCATACCTGTACACCCTAAAACCATAGTTTATAGTAATAATATAGTGATCTAGCCATTTGGCCTAAAACTTGCCTTTCTTTTTATGCTCATCATTGGTTTTTTTTAATTTTATTTTAGCACTAAATCACCAACTTCAAACTCTCTAAAAATAATATGTTTATTATAAATATAGCATATCCAATTATAATAGGCTCTCAAATGGTTTAATTCAACCAATTATTTCTCATCTAAGAGCTCTAGCTCTTGAAATCTAGCTACTTTATAGTTTTCATCGACAATGATATTCTATAGGGAGATTCACAGGGAGGGAAACTTGATATCTATAGGGATGATAGCCTCAAATATAAAGACTAAGGAATATGATGTGGCACACATAGGTGTGTGGGTACCCACAAGGCTAGGAATAATTGTAAGTGTCAATTATGACCACCATCATTGATAATTTTCTTAAGAATCTTAATAATAGTTTTATTAGATGCCTCAGCTTGGCCATTACCTTGAGGGAAATAGGGTGTGGACATTTTATGCTTGGTATGGTAATGGGCACAAAGTTATTTCACATCCTTATTTTGAATGACCCACCATTATTAGATATAATGGTAGAGGGAATGCCATAACGGCAAATGAGGCAATTCAAAATGAACTTGGAAATTTGCTTCCCATTTATGTAAGTGAGAGGAATTGCCTCTATCCACTTATTAAAATATTTTGTATTAGTTAGGATATGCTTATGGCCATTAGAGGAAGTGCGTTTTATTTTCCTTATAATATTGAGTCCCCACATTGAAAATGGCCAAGGAGTTGTGATCGATTAAAGTGTTCATGAATGAGCATGGATCAAATCACTATGTTTTTTATAGGTAATGTATTTCTTGACATAGTTGTATGAATCTGACTCCATTGTTAGCCAATAGTATCATGTTCAAAGGAGTTTCTTGGAAAGGACCATTTCATTGGTGTGGGCCCTAAAAATCCCTTTGTGTAAGTCTTTAAGTGATAATTCAAATTCTCCTGAAGTTAAACAATGATGCAATGTTCCATCATAGCCTCTATGATAAAGTGTGCCACTAAATAACTATAATGGGAGGAATTGTGAATGAAGGATTTGTATTGGTGTCATGATAGGGTGGTAGGGAGAATTTGATCTTGGAGATAGGTGTATAGATCTTAATATCAAGGGGAGTTGGGACCAATAATATCACATACCATCTCATATTTTGGGCCAACATGAGTTAGTTTAATAAGGTTTTCCAAAATAAACTAGTATTCTTTGAAATTTTCATTCAATTCTATCATGGAACCAATGGTTGTCATTGCATCCGTTTATTGTTTATCAACCTTTAGTATCTGTTCAAACTAAAAAGATTTAAAATGTTGCTTAAGGTTATCTACCATACCTTTATACAACAAAAATTTCTCATGCCATGTTTCATATTGGTCTAAAACCTAATTAATTTTCAATTGGTAATCCCTAAATACCATCAATTACTTAATGTTACACTTCACGGTGAGATAAAGTCCTATAATGATTACCATATATTCTGCCATATTATTGGTGCAATGAAAACCAAGGTGAAAGGCCTTATGAATGAGATCACCTTGTGGAGTAATAAGAATAATGTTGAACCCAAATTTGTAGGAGGTGAATGAGTTGTCAAAATAAATTTTCCACTATTTGGACTCAATATCCACTTCTTTTAGAGTCAAGATAGACTTGTCTAGGAAATCAAAAGTGAGGGGATTTATGTCTAACAAAGGGGCCTCGACAAGTTGATCTATAAGGACTTGCCCCTAAAAGAATTTTTGGTTTTGATATTCAATATCAAACTCACTTAATAACATCACCCACTTGGCCATCTGACCTATCAAAGTTGCCTTAGATAGTAGATACTTGAGAGGATCAATCTTGGCTATAACAATGGTCTTATTATTTAACATGTAATGTCACAGTTTTTGGGAAGTGAACACCATTGTTAAGAAAACCTTTTAAATTGGTGAATAGTTGTGCTCATAGGTTACAAGTGTCATTCTTAAATAGTAAACTATGTGTTCCTTACCTTTTTCATCAAGCTCTTCCAAAAGTGTCCTTCTTAAATAGTAAACTACATGTTCCTTGCCTTGTTGATATGTAAAGGAACAGTAACTTCCTTGGCATAGGTGGGGTCAATATTACTGTATTATCCAAATAAATTTTCAATTCTTCAAAAGCTTATTGATAGTATGTATTTCATTGGAATGTGACACCTTTATTCAAAAGGCTATTAAAAGGATGGCATCAATATGTAAGTGGTGAAATAAACGAGTGAATGGATTAGATCTTGCCCTACAAGTTGTAGAGCTACTTTAGATTAGAAGGAAGCATTTCCATAATATCCTTGAATTTGGTGAGATCAACTTAAATCTTTATATGTGATATAATGAATCTTAGTATCTTTCCATAAGTATCACCAAATAGGAATTTCTTAGGATTAAGGTACACCTTATATTCATGAATTCTCTCAAAGACTCTTCGTAAAACTTCAAGATATCCTGCACTTGTCTTTGAATTTGCTAAAATGTTATCCACAGTCTTTTACGATATCATGCATCATGTCATGAAAGATAGTATTCATGACATGTTGGTAAGTTTCCCCAATATTATTCAATCCAAATGACATGACTTGATAACAAAATATCCCTCATGAAGTGGTGAACATTATTTTGCGTTGGTATTCAAGTGCAATTTTTATTCGATTATATCATGAGAAGTCATCCATAAGGGATAACATCTGATACCATGTCGTTGATTTAAATATCAAATATATGTTTGGTAAGGGGAAGTCATCCTTAGGGTAAGCATTGTTGATATCTCTAAAATCAATACACAAGTGAATCCCATGTGTTTTCTTGCTTACTAGAACAATGTTTGAGATCCACATTGAATAATCAAGTGACCTATAAAACCTGATCCCAATAGTTTTTCTAACACTTAGTTAATCAGGATAGCAATATGTGTATGCATTTTAAGTAACTTTTATATGATAGGTTTAGCATTTGGGTGCACAACAAGATGATGTACTACCAAAGAAGGATATAGCCATAACATATATGCATAGGATCATGAAAATATGTCATTAAAATCCTTTAAAATAATAATAATGAATTTGTATTCCTTAGTAGTGAGGGATGTGTCTAATTTAATCATCTAAAAACTACATATAAATAATCAAAGCAAGTAAATATTACTAAAAACTACATCTCAGTATGCAATAAATAATGCCTATAGATTACTCTTTAGGATCACCCTTCCCTTTATACTTATCAAATTTAGGCAACTCAAAGTGAAGGGGGAAAGGTACTTGAAATAAAATCTTGTCAAAAGGGTAAGGGCATATGTCATCAAATTTATAATTATTACTTGATTACCTACTTGAAGCATTGAAACCACTTCTTTCATTTCATTCCATTCTGAGAGATTGTGGGCACTTCAAGATGGAAGGAATGTGCTTTGTTAGGCATTCATAAATTTGTTGGTTGGATTGGAATTGGTATAAGTAGGGATGGATCCCATTTGTGTGGTTTTATTAGGGATATTAAACCTATAAATAGAATTATAAGTTTTATGAGGTTTTAATTATTGGATTAAATTTGGAAGAGGATCGACAAGGCACTATTGGTTTGGATTATCCATGTGCAACCACTACACAGTTGAACACACTCCCATTTATTCTACTACATAGAGATCATACTTCTCATGCAATCATGTGCACTACTTTGCTTGAAGTTTGTTGACAACCTTACATATAAGTCTCACACCTACTCATATACTTTTGTGCATTAATATCTTTAGATCACAGCCTATACACCTCATACCTCATAATTCTACTCACCTCACTAGCACTTATTCATAGACCCACTATAGCAAAACCATGTATCGATAAGCCTAGAATATGTGTATAATTTAAATCACCCAACTAATTTTTGCTACCAAAAGAGGATCTCATGAATAGAAGTCATTGGAGATATCCTTGACGTTAATTATTATATCCATTACTAATTACCACATCTAATAAGATTGATGCATTGCTAAAATCATCATCAGTAATCACACAATACTTATCATGGCTCTTGTATAATGCATGTTAAATATGTAACATATGCATCTAATTGCATACAACAACAAAAAAAATAGGAGTTTGGTCGATGCAATACATATTTATAACACATATAGTGTTGGATGGTGGAGTCTGATCTTATTTTAATGCCTAGTTCCTGAGAGGGGGGCTATGGGGGGCAATGCCCCCCCCCACTAGGGTCACCATGGGGGTCATCCCCCTAGTGGGGCTTCAGGGGTAGCACCCTTGAACTAAACTTTTGTTAAAAATGCACTATAAAATATTGTAATTTCATAGTAAATTTGGATCGTTCACCATTAGGTTATAAAACTAACAGTATAAATTATGTTTGTATATTTTTGACCTATATGTAACCCTCCTTTTGATATAAGGGTGTTATAATTATGGTAGCATGTTATATGTGAGTGAAGAGGATATTATAGTGGTTGTATTGTAGGTTTTTCCCTTCATTTGTAAGACTAAATAATAAGGACTAGCTATTTTTGTGTGGACATAGCCCATATCGGGTGAACTATGTTAAATTTGTGTCTTTATTGTGTTGTATTTTTTGCATTTTATTTCCATCTTTAATTCATTAATATTTCTTTATGTTCTAAATATCTAACAACTGGTATTAGAGATGAAGGTTTATTTGGCATATAAACTCACAGGAAAAGAAGGTTCTTAGCTCAAGTGGGAGCAACGGTGGAAGAAGTCAAGTTTAATCTCAAAAAATTTAGCAACCAAAACTATAAGCTATAAAAGATGTAAATGCAGGACTATCTATATCAGAAGGATCTTTTCCTACCATTGGGTAGAATAAAAAAGAAGCTAGCAACTATGAAGGATGAATATTGGGAGGTTCTTGATAGAAAGGCACTATGAACAATACGGATATGTTTGGCAGCATTGGTGGCCTTCAATATTTCAAAATATAAGATAATAAAGGATGTGATAAAGGCATTAGATAGAGTATATGAAAAACCCTCAGCCTCTGATAAGGTATTTCTTATGAAGGTATTTATTTAGTTTGAAATTTTAGAAGGTGGGTCTATTTTTGATCATTTAAATAAATTTAACATGGTCACAAATCAGTTAAGCTCTATTAGAGTAAATTTTTATGACAAGGTTAGGTATCTTTTGATTATGTGCTCATTGCTGAAAAGCTAAAATGGCTTGGTCATGTCTGTGAGCAATTATGTCTCCGATTCAAACACTTTAAAGTTTGATGATGTTATGGGTGTTATTCTTAGTGATGAAATGTGATAGAAAAACATAGGTGAGACATCAGGTGATGCTCTGACTATGGAGAATAGGGGAAGATAAAAGAACAGAGGAAAAATCCCAATGAATTGTGGTAAGTCTAAGAAGGGTAGATCCAAATCTAGAGGAATGTTGGTGTGCTAGATTTGTGGGAAGACAAGACACCTGAATAAATATTTTTGGTTTCAAAAAGGAAAACAAGGAGATGGACAAGATAACAATCAGGTATAAAGTGTATCAGGTGATGTGTTACAAGATAATTTAATCCTTTATTTAGATAATATTAATGATTATTGTGTGTTTAATTCAAGGGCTTCATTTCATGTTACACCCCATAATAAATATTTCCAAGGTGATTTTGGATACGTTTATTTGGGTGATGGTGAACCATGTAAAATTGTAGGAAAAGGTAAGCTAAATATAAAATTATAGAGTGGAAACAAATGGTTGTTGAAAGAGGTGAGGCATGTTCCTGAGTTGAGAAGAAATATAATTTCAAGAGGACAGTTGGGAAGTGAGGGCTTCATAGTTACATTTGAAAAAAAATCGTGGAAGGTCACTAAAGGATCACTAGTAATAACAAAATGAGAAAAGGTAGGTACATTATATTTATCTAATGGAAATGTTGACTCTTCTATTGGTCTAGCTTCTACAGAAGTGGATACAAAATTATGGCACTATAGACTTGGGCACATGAGTGAGAAGGGGATACAAGTTTTCCACTCAAAGAAATTGTTGCCAAATTTGAAGAAGGTGGATTTAGAATTCTATGAGCATTATGTGTATGAAAAATAGACGAGAGTCAAATTTTTCAAAGTTGGGAAGACCAAAAAAGATGAAAAGTTAGAGTTTGTGCATATATATGTATGGGGACTGGCTCAGGTATCATCCTTTGGTGGATCCTATTATTATGTTACTTTTATTGATGATGCAACTAGAAAAACTTGGGTTTATTTCATACAAAAAAAATCTAATATTTTTTATACTTTTAAGTAATAAAAAGCTTTGGTTGAGAATGAGATAGGAAATAAGTTGAAGTGTGTCACATCTGATAATGGAGGTGAATACTCCAACAAGGAATTTGATCATTATTGTTCATCACATGGGATTCATAGAGAGAAGATAGTTCTAAAAACACCACAACAAAATGGTGTGTCAGAAAGGATGAACAGGATAATCATGGGGTGTGCAAGGAACATGAGATTACATGTAAGGTTTCCATTACAATTTTTGGTAAATGTTATGGATATTGTTATTTACTTAATAAATAGAGGGCCGTCAAGTCCTTTGGATGGTGGCATTCCATAAGAAACATATATAGGTAAAAAGGTAGATTATTCCTTCTTAAAGACTTTCGATTGTTAATCATTTGTCCATACTGATAAAGAAAATAGAAAAAGACCTAAAGAAAAATCTAAGAAATGTGCTTTTATTAGATATGGAGCTAAAGATTTTGGCTACCATTTATGGGATTTTGAAAATTGTAAAATCATTAGGAGTAGAGATGTGATATTGGTCTGAAACCTAATTAATGTTCAATTGGTAATCCCTATATACCATCAATTACTTAATGTTACACTTCACGGTGAGATAAAGTCCTATAATGATTGCCATATATTCTGCCATATTATTGGTGCAATGAAAACCAAGGTGAAAGCCCTTATGAATGAGATCACCTTATGGAATAATAAGAATAATGTTGAACCAAATTTATAGGAGGTGAATGAGTTGTCAAAATAAATTTTCCACTATTTGGACTCAATAGCCACTTCTTCTAGAGTCAAGATACACTTGTCTAGGAAATCAAAAGTGAGGGGATTTATGTCTAACAAAGGGGCCTCGACAAGTTGATCTGCAAGGACTTGCCCCTTAAAGAATTTTTGGTTTTGATATTCAATATCAAACTCACTTAATAACATCACCCACCTGGCCATCTGACCTATCCAAGTTGCATTAGATAGTAGATACTTGAGAGGATCAATCTTGGCTATAACAATGGTCTTATTATTTAACATGTAATGTCATAGTTTTTGGGAAGTGAATACCATTGGTAAGAATACCTTTTAAATTGGTGAATAGTTGTGTTCATAGGCTAAAAGTGACCTTATTAAATATTAAACTATGTGCTCCTTGCCTATTTCATCAAGCTTTGCCAAAAGTGTCCTTCTTAAATAGTAAACTACGTGTCCCTTGCCTTGTTGATATGTAAAGGAATAGTAACTTCCTTGGCATAAGTGGGGTCAATATTGGTGTATTATCCAAATAGGTTTTAAATTATTCAAAAGCTTATTTATGGTATGTATTTCATTGGAATGTGACACTTTTACTCAAAAGGTTTTTAAAATGATGGCATCAATATGTAAGTTGTGAAATAAACTAATGAAAATATTAGATCTTGCCCTACAAGTTGTAGAGCTACTTTAGATTAGTATGAAGCATTTCCATAATATCCTTGAATTTGGTGAGATTAACTTCAATCCTTATATGTGATATAATGAATCCTATTATCTTTCTATAAGTATCACCAAATAGGCATTTCTTAGGATTAAGGTGCACCTTATATTCATGAAGTATCTCAAAGACTCTTCGTAAAACTTCAAGATATGTTGTACTTGTCTTTGAATTTGCTAGAATGTTATCCACAATCTTTTAGGATATCATACATCATGTCATGAAATATAGTATTCATGACATGTTGGTAGGTTGTACCAATATTATTCAATATAAATGACATGACTTGATAACAAAATATCCCCCGTGAAGTGGTGAACATTATTTTGTGGTGGTATTCAGGTGCAATTTTTATTTGATTATATAATGAGAAGTCATCCATAAGGGATAACATCTGGTACCATACCATTCAGTCAAATATCATATATATGTTTTGTAAGGGGAAGTCATCCTTAGGGTAAGCATTGTTGATATCTCCAAAATCAATATGCAAGTGAATCCCATGTGTTTTCTTGCTTACTAGAACAATGTTTGAGAACCACTTTGAATAATCAAGTGACCTATAAAACCTGCTCCTAATAGTTTTTATAACACTTAATTAATCAAGATAGCAATATTTGTATGCATTTTATGTAACTTTTATATGATAGGTTTAGCATCTAGGTGCACAACAAGATGATGTACTACCAAAGAAGGATATAGCCACAACATATCTGCATAAGACCATGAAAATATGTCATCAAAATCCTTTAAAATAATAATAATGAATTTGTATTCCTTAGTAGTGAGGGATGTGTCTAATTTAATGATATTTAGATCATCATAAGTTCTAATGTTTACTTCCATGGTATCTTCCACAAGGAGTGTGGAACCATCTTCAAGAATAGTTGGTAATGAATTAAATTGATCTTCTTTAGCCAATTATGAGTCATAGGACTCACCTATGTAATAAGAATCAGAATTAGCAATGTCTAATAATGGATAATTAACAAATGTCTCTTGAAAGTCTTGAACTAATTATTCAAAGACTTTTTATTCCTTTGAGTTGATGTTGGAACCTACTGTAATACTTGGACTTGAAGGACACTAAGCTTCTAGAAGAGGTAAGTGAACTTCCCCATCCAAGGATGCATGAAAAAAGTTTTCACCAATGGACTTTCCATTTTCTTTTCTTTTTCCTAATCCAAAGACACCTCAAAGAGGTTTTCACCAGAGGATCTTGATGTTTTATATTCTTTGTGACCCAAAAAATTTGATTGCTCTCTAAAGCAGGCATCAGGATCTAATGTGAATTTGAAGCCTTATTTATGATCACCAATTGGTAACCCATCTCTGAGACCTATGAACTCAAAAATGGACTCCTCATTTTGAAACTCATCTAATGGTATAATAGAATCTTGTTGATCCAAATCAATTAGGTTAGTATAATGGAGGGAAAATGGAATATGGGTTGTGATAGTGAGAATGGCATTGATTTTAATTAAGTTAGTACTGACAAGCTCATTATATATGCTATTATAGGATTTTATGTGACTACTAAGAGTTTCATTATCAGATGTCAAAGTGTTATCACTCTAAAAATCCAAGGGGTCACCTTCAAGTAGTGTGAATCTAAGACCTCAATTTCCTTTATGTTTTGTCATAGGGATAAGTTCAAGGATACATTATTCTTTTACCCCAAGGATTTTGCCTTTATAATCTTGATTGTCCATGAATCTATTAAGGATGGGGTACTTAATTCTATAGAATCAAGTGTCAAAACCATCACCATATAGCCATGACCCTTTAGAATTGGTAGGTTAGTCTTGGTTTGGTGATGTTTCTTTTATAAACACTAGTAGTCCCTAATGATGAGAGTTGGTCTTCTTTTGCCACATCATGTTGGGCCTGCTAGGAAAATTGGTAGGTTTTGGTCTTTCATAGGATTTGGGAGATTTGGGAAATTTTCCAATGCGAAAATCATCTTGGATGTTGTACGTGGCAATGCTCGCATCTTTAATGGTAAAGTGGGAAGAAATTGATAGAGGAGGTGGATTGGAAGATGTGGACACGAAGTCACTCATCTCAATGTAATTAGACTTAGGAGATTTAGGGACTACTTGTTTGCCCTTTTTGTTTACAAACTTAATACTAGGATAATAATTGTAATTCCCATACCTAGCCTCTTGGTTTTTACAATATTGATATGGCTAAAAATCACCAAGAATAATGACCTCTAGTTTGAATGCAGGAATTTGATACACTGGTGTAATGTATAAGGGACTACATGTACTTCATGGATCCAATGATGAATAAGAAGTAGATTATATCTCAACTCAATATCAATTACATGGCAAAGGGTATGATGGGTGATAGGTCCAATAATGAATGGTAGACAAATGGCACCTATTGAATCTCGTTCTGCATTGTCATAGGATTTGATAGTGATAGTGTTTGGCTACATATTTATTGTTATATACCTTGAGCATTAGATCAGATTTAATGAAGTCATATTTAGTCCTAAACCATTATCTATGAGAACCCACTTGATTTTATGGGAGGAAATGATGACTTCAATATATAGAGTATTATTGTGTAAGGGACCAAGGTATGACATATCGCTCATTAATCGAATGTAAACTACTACCTTAGGTATAAGTGCCCCAAAAATGCTTGAAATTAGGTACGATCAATGTCATTGGGGACCTTTGAATATTGAATAAGATCATTTAATATTGTCATGTTAACTTCTAACATATGTAACACATCCATGATGGAAATTTAAAGAGGTGTCTTGTTTAACTATTCACCAATATTGTACTACTTTTGAATGAGAGGGGGGATTCTTTGGCCTTGTAATATGTAGATCTTTAAATGGGATTGGTATTGGATGAAGGAAAATGGCTTTGGAGAATAACTCACGGATGTCTAATTGTGATAGTGCAATTTCAATTTTGGAGGGAGTTACCCAAATTAGAGGAATTTGATGAAGGGATATGAATAGTAATCCAATGAGATCAAGGTGCAACTAAGCCATTTTGACTCAATAAGAAATTACTTAAAGACAAAATTAGAAGTATTAAAATATAAATGATAACACTTTGATGAGTATTATATGGTGGATGAGGAGTGATCTTAATATTAGCAATGTAATTACTAGTAACATGACCCACAACATTACCATAATCAAATGAGACATTATGCTAACTAAAATGGTTGGCTTGGGAATCATGATCTTGACTATTATTAGCTTGGTTTTAATTATGTCCTTTTGCTTAATTATAATTATTCTTTTGTTGATTATTGTTCTGCTTAGAGAAGGGGTCCTTGTAAATTCCCATGTTTACATTGGTATTAAAAACACTCTTTTCTAGCTTAATTTATTAATTTTTAAGCAAATCATGGATGAAATGTCACAATTGTACATATATATAAACTACATGGCCTTTGAAGTGATTATAATTGTAATACTCATTTTCATGGTACCATGCAATCTTTGGATCACCCTTTTGAAATGGCTTTGGGATTGGCCAAAAAGTCATATTATCAACAACTAACTTTTGAAATGTTGCCTTAATGGGTTCACCTAGGTCACTGAAAACTCTATTCTAAAATTAACCCCTTCATGAGGGTATCCTTTAGAATGTAAATGGTGGATTAGGTGGTTTATCTTGGTCAGGGGGTGATTTCACCATTTGCACATGTCTTGATTTCGTGACCTCATTACCAACCAAATTATTATTTTAATTTAAAGCTTTATGTTTTTTTGATGTGCTCACTTGAATTGGCACTTGAGGTTGAGTTTGTATTTTAGTTTGAGAGTATATATTGACTACACCTTTATCAATAACTACCTTTTTAATATGTACCCCCTTGTCTATTATCTCTTTAAATGTGTTCGCACAATGGAATCTTAGTTTATAGGCTACTTTTGCATTGAGATTTTGAGTAAAAATGCTAATTAGTTACTTATCTATAAAATTGTGATGGAAATGACAAGTTATGGCCCTACATTTTTGCAAAAATATAGAGAAACTTTCTCCACCATATTTAGAATTACAAAAATCAACTATCTTCAACTCGTGTTTTATGTTGTGTGAGAAATGTCTAACAATTTTTTTTATAGGTCATCAAAAGTGGTGATCGAACCTTTTAGAAAATGGAGGAACCACTCCAAGGATTGTCCACCCAAACTACATAGAAAGAAGCAAAGCAAGTAAATACTACTAAAAACTACATCTCAGCATGTAATAAATAATGCCTATAGATTACTCTTTAGGATCACCCTTCCCTTTATACTTATCAAATTTAGGCAACTCAAAGTGAAGGGGGAAAGGTACTTGAAATAAAATCTTGTCAAAAGGGTAAGGGCATATGTCATCAAATTTATAATCATTACTTGATTACCTACGTGAAGCCTTGAAACCACTTCTTTCATTTCATTCCATTCTTAGAGATTGGGGGCACCTTGGGATGGAAGTAATGTGCTTTGTTAGGCATTCATAAATTGGTTGGTTAGATTAGAATTGGTACAAGTAGGGATGGATCCCCTTTGTGTGGTTTTATTAGGGATATTAAACCTATAAATAGAATTATAAGTTTAATAAGGGACTTATTATTGGATTAAATTTGGAAGAGGATCGACAAGGCACTATTGGTTTGGATTATCCATGTGCAACCACTACACAATTGAACACACTCCCATTTATTCTACTACAAAGGGATTACACTTCACATGCAATCATGTGCACTTATTTTCTTTAACTTTGTTGACAACCTTACATAGAAGTCTCACACCTACTCGTATACTTTTGTGCATTGATATCTTTAGATCACAGCCTATACACCTCATAGCTCATAATTCTACTCAACTCACTAACATTTGTTCACAGACCCACTGTAGCATAGCCATGTATCAATAAGCCCCAACCATGTGAATAATTTAAATCACCCAACTAGATTTTGCTACCAAAAGAGGATCTCATCATTAGAAGTGATTGGAGATAGCCTTGACATTGATTATTCTATCCATTACGAATTACCACATCTAATAAGATTGATGCATCACTAAAATCATCATCAGTAATCACATAATAGTTATCACAGATCTTGTACTATGCATGTTAAATATGTAACATATGCATCTAATTGCATACAACAACAAAAAAATAGGAGTTTGGTTGATGCAATACATATTTATAACACATATAGTGTTGGATGGTGGAGTCTGATCTTAATTTAATGCCCAGTTCCTGAGAGGGGGATTGTGGAGGAAAATTCCCCCCCACTAGGGTCACCATGAGGGTCATCCCCCCTAGTTGGGATTTAGGGGTAGCACCCCTGAACTAAAATTTTGTTAAAAATGCACTATAAAATATTATAATTTCATAGTAAATTTGGACCGTTCACTATTAGGTTATAAACTAATGGTAGAAATTATGTTTGTATATTTTTGCCCTATATGTAACCCTCCTTTTGATATGAGGGTGTTATAATTATGGTATCACACTATATGTGAGTGAAGAGGATATTATAGTGGTTGTATTGTAGGTTTTTCCTTTCATTTGTTAGACTGAATAAAAAGGACTAGCTATTTTTGTGTGGACATAGCCCATATTGGGTGAACCATGTTAAATTTGTGTCTTTATTATGTTGTATTTTTTGCATTTTATTTCTATCTTTAATTCATTAATTCTGCTTTATGTTCTAAATTCCTAACAACTAGTATTAGAGCTGAAGGTTTATTTAGCAGATAAACTCACAGGAAAAGAGGGTTCTTAGTTTAAGTGGGAGCAATGGTGGAAGAAGGCAAGTTTAAGGTCAAAAATGTTAGCAGCCAAAACTATAAGCTATGGAAGATGTAAATGGAGGACTATCTATATCAAAAATATATTTTCCTACCATTGGGTAGAATAACAAAGAAGATAGCAACTATGAAGGATGAATATTGGGAGGTTCTTGATAGAAAGGCACTATGAATAATACGGCTGTGTTTGGCAGCATCAATGGCCTTAAATATTTCAAACAAAAACATAATAAAGGATGTGATAAAGGCATTAGATAGAGTATATGAAAAACCCTCAGCCTCTGATAAGGTATTTCTTATGAAGCATTTATTTAGTTTGAAAATTTTAGAAGGCGGGTCTATTGTTGATCATTTAAATGAATTTAACATGGTCACAAATCCGTTAATCTCTATAGGAGTAAATTTTGATGATAAGGTTAGGTTTTTTTTTATTATGTGCTCATTGCCAAAAAGCTAGAATGGCTTGGCCATGTCTGTGAGCAATTATGTCTCTGGTTCAAACACTTTAAAGTTTGATGATGTTATGGGTGTTATTCTTAGTGATGAAATGCGATAGAAAAACATAGGTGAGACATCAGGTGATGCTTTGACTGTGGAGAATAGGGGAAGATAAAAGGATAGAGGAAAAATCCCAATGAATTGTGGTAAGTCTAAGAAGGGCAGATCCAAATCTAGAGGAATGTTGGTGTGCTGGATTTGTGGGAAGACAAGACACCTAAAGAAATATTATTGATTTCAAAAAGGAAAACAAGGAGATGGACAACAAGATAACAATCAGGAAGAAAATGTAGCAGGTGATGTGTTATAAGATGATTTAATCCTTTATTTAGATAATATTAATTATTATTGGGTGTTAGATTCAAGGGCTTCATTTCATGTTGCACCCCATAAGAAATATTTCCAAGGTGATTTTGGATAGGTTTATTTGGGTGATGGTGAACCATGTAAAATTGTAGGAAAGGGTAAGATACATATAAAACTATAGAATGGAAACAAATGGTTGTTGAAAGAGGTGAGGCATGTTTTTGAGTTGAGAAGAAATATAATTTCAACAGGACAGTTGGGAAGTGAGGGCTTCACAGTTACATTTACAAAAAATCCATGGAAAGTCACTAAAGGATCACTAGTAATAGAAAAAGGAGAAAAGTTAGGTACATTATATTTATCTAATGGTAATGTTGACTCTTCTATTGGTTTAGCTTCTACAAAAGTGGATACAAAATTATGGAACTATAGACTTGGGCACATGAGTGAGAAAGGGATGCAAGTTTTCCACTCAAAGAATTTGCTTCCAAATTTGAAGAAGGTGGATTTAGAATTCTATGAGCATTATGTGTATGAAAAATAGAAGAGAGTCAAAAAATTTAGCATTGGGAAGACAAAAAAGGATAAAAGGTTAGAGTTTGTGCATACATATGTATGGGGACAAGCTCAGGTATCATCCCTTGGAAGATATTATTATTATGTTACTTTTATTGATGATGCAACTAGAAAAACTTGTGTTTATTGCATACAAAAAAAATCTGATGTTTTTTATACTTTTAAGTAATAAAAAGCTTTGGTTGAGAATGAGATAGGGAATAGGTTGAAGTGTGTCAGATCTGATAATGGAGGTGAATACTGCAACAAGGAATTTGATAATTATTGTTCATCACATGGGATTCATAGAGACAAGATAGTTCTAAAAACACCACAACAAAATGTTGTGTCAGAAAGGATGAACAGGATAATCATAGGTGTGCAAGGAACATGAGATTACATGCAGGGTTGCCCTTACAGTTTTTGGTAGATGTTGTGGATATTGTTGTTTAATTAATAAATAGAGGGCCTTCAAGTCCTTTGGATGGTGGTATTCCAGAAGAATCATAGATAGGTAAAAAGGTAGATTATTTCTTCCTAAAGACTTTTGGTTGTGAAGCATTATCCATATTGATAAAAAAAATAAAACCAAGCTTAAAGCAAAATCTAAAAAATGTACTTTTATTGGATATGGAGCTAATGATTTTGGCTACCATTAATGGAATTTTGAAAATTATAAAATCATAGGAGTAGAGATGTGATCTTTAATGAGAAGGCCATGTACAAAGATTAGTTGCAAGAAAATAAATAAGAAAAACCAAATATAGAATACGTAGTACTTGATGAAATTAGATGAAATGAATTTCTAAAAGTGCCAAAAAATTAGAATGTGCAACAAATATAATAACAATTACCTCAAACTCCTAAAAGTGTAGTTAGAAGATCTACTAAAGTAAGTAGACTCATTGAACGATTCTATCCGTCACTTTATTATTTATTATTGACTAATGGTGGTGATTCAAAAATCTATGAAGAAGAAATGCAAGTAGAAACTTGAAAGAAATGGGAAAAAAGAAAGAAAGAGGAGATGGACTGCTTGGTACATATCCAAACTTGGGATTTGATTCAGTTGCCTGCAGGTAAAAGAGCATTGCAAAATAAATGGGTTTATAGGTTGAAGGAAGAAGATGGAGGCAAAAAGAGATACAAGGCTAGACTTGTTGTAAATGGGTTTGCATAAAATAAAGGTATTGATTTTGATGAAATATTTTCTCGAGTTGTAAACATGACTTCCATAAGAACTATTTTAATTTTGGTAGCAGTAAAAGATTTGCACCTTGAACAGTTCGATGTGAAGACTGCTTTCCTTCATGGTGATTTGGAGGAGGAAATATATATGGAGTAGCCATAGGGATATGAAGTAAAAGGTAAGGAGAAAATGGTGTGCAGGTTGAAGAAGAGTTTGTATGGTCTAAATAAAGATCCAAGGTAGTGGTATTTGAAATTTGACATGTTTATGACAGAACAAGGTTATAGGAGCTGTCATTCTAACCATTGTGTATATTTTAGGAGATTATATAATGGTAGCTATATTATATGTAGATGACATGATTGTTCTAGGGTCTAACATGCAGGATATAAATGATCTCAAAAGAAAATTATAAAATTCATTTGCAATGAAAGTTTTGGGTGATGCAAATCAAATCCTTGGTATGATAATAACAAGAGATAGGAAAAATATAAAATTGACATTGTCTCAAGAAGAGTACATAAAGAAGGTGTTAGTCAAGTTCAATATGCAAGATGAAAAACTTGTAAGTACACCTTTGGGAGGGAACTTCAAATTAAGTAAGGAATAGTGTCTTAAAATGTAGGAAGAAACCAATTATATGTCTAAAGTTCCATATGCTTTAGCAGTTGGAATTTTAATGTATGTTATGGTGTGCATGAGACTAGATATTACTTATGTAGTGGGAGTTGTTAGCAGGGTTATGAATAATCTAGGAAAAGAATACTTGGATGAAGTCAAGGGGATTCTTAGGTACTTGAGAGGGACTATTGATAGACAATTGTGCTATGAAGGTTCAGATGTTATGTTACAAGGATATGTTGATGCAAACATGGCTAGAGATTTAGATGGTAGGAGGAGCACCACAAGGTATGTTTTCATTGTTGGTGATACATTAGCTATCTGGATTTCAAAATTATAGAAGATAGTTGCTTTGTCAACTATAGAGGCAGAATATGTTGTAGCTACAGAACCTAGCAAGGAGATCATATAGATGCAATGATTCATGGAAGAGTTGAGGCATAAGTAGGAATATTGAAAATTATACAGTGATAGCCAAAGTGTGATTCATTTAGAAAATAACTCAACATTCCACTCAAGCAACAAACATATATAACTTAAGTATCACTTCATTCATTCAATTTTGGAGGATGGTCAACTAAAGTTGGAAAAGATCCATATGAGTTAAAATCCTATAGATGTGATAACAAACGCAATCACTAAAGATAAGCTGGAGAGTTGTTAATCTTTAATATGTCTTCAAGGATAATAAGGAAGATGAGAAACATGTCAAGGCCAAAGTTTAAAAAAAATTCCAAGAAAGATTTGTAGCGGTGGAATTGCAATAATCAGTCTCCAAGTGGGAGATTGTTAGATGGTCGAGTTTAATCTTATTTTAATGCCTAGTTCTTGATAAGGGGTGTGGGGGGAAATTCCCCCCACTAGGGCCACCATTCCCCCTAGTGGGGGTTTTGGGGCAGTGCCCCTAAAGCAAAATTTTATTAAAAATGCACTATAAAATATTGTAATTTCACAATAAATCTGGACCATTCACTATTAGGTTACAAATCTAATGGTAGAAATTATGTTTGTACATTTTTACCCTATATGTAACCCTCCTTTTTATATGAGGGCATTGTAATTATGGCAGCATGTTGTATGTGAGTGAAAAAGATATTGTAGTGGTTGTATTGCGAGTTTTTCCTTTCATTTTTTGGACTGAATAATAAGGGCTGGTGGTTCTGTGTGGATGTAGCCCAAACTGGGTGAACCACATTAAATCTGTCTCTATTATGTTGTTTTTTTTGCATTTTATTTCTATCTTTAATTCATTAATATTTATTTTTGTTCTAGATTCCTAACATATAGTTTGCCTTCCACATCTACTTTGTATACATGCACTATAACACATTATAATATGTTCCCTTATTCTTTCATTTAAGAATAGAAGTTGCATTTCCTGCAAGTAAGACTTACATTTCATAGAATGTGTGTTTATTTATTTTGTCTGAATACATCTTCATGAATTCACTCTACACAACCAAACTCAGTTGTCCCCTGTATAATTGGTATTAGGTCCCATGGTGTGGAGCATTAGTATCAAAGCAAATTTAAAGATTGGTATCAGAGTAGAAGAGCTTAGTCAATATATTGATACCAAGAGCTTTACTCTCTTATCATTTATATGTATATAACCATAAGATCACAATGAGAGAGAAGGTTTAACAATTAGTTTTATTTCAAAAATCCTAGTAGAACATCATAGCTAAATCAAGATGGCTGACACCCAACTGATACAGCGCCAAAAATTTAAAGGTTTATCATTGATGCACTAGAGGCACAATACACTAATATTTTTTGTTAGTTCCATGAGTTGATGATGTATCTCAATCTGATTCCCTCCTTTTCATCTCAACAACATGCTCCATTATGGTTTTAGCAACAAACCCCCTTCAAAGTATAAGCCAATCTTGACATTCATCTATTCAAAGGCAAAATCAATGCTAAATCATTGGATGCCTGGATTCAACAATTTGAGGTGTATTTCTCAGTCAACTATTTCACCAATACTAAGAACATCACCGTCGTAATTTGTTTATTAACTGGTGGGAGACCTTCAGTGCATAGTATGTGTAGGAGTGCATTCCAATCAAATCATGAAAAACTTTTATTAATGCACTGAAGGAAGAATAATACCCTCTCTAACACTTTCAGTATGAATACATCAAGTTCCAACAATTATGCCAATACAAGGATCAATCCATGGAAGACTACACCAACATACTCATGACTAATTTGCATTCCCACAAGAGAACTTGAATGAACAACATAGAGTGTTAAATTACACCAATGGACTATCACCTTATATCTATGTGAAGTTGTAGCTCTTGACTTCCAATAACTTAGGACAAGTATATCACAATGTCACCAAGATCAAAGCCAAGGCAAATATGAAGTAGCATACCACCTCTTCATCTAATGCATTATGCAAGGCTCAACCCTCACATAACTTCACATCGCATCCCCTTGTGTAGAAACATTACCCTTCTTATAAAAGTGAGTAGCCTCAGAAGATTGCATAACACTAGAAGGCTCCTACACCTTATACTTTAGATAAAGGTAATAAGAAGTCTGATGATAAGTGGTGTCATCACTATTACTCATCTACCCATGATGACTCTGAATGTCATGTGTAGTAGTCCTTACTTACACAATTTACATCAAGACCCATACCAATGGATAACATTAATCCATATGTCTCTTATCTAAGTACTAACACCACTATAATAGACATATTTAAAGAGCATGAACATCTCTTCCATACCAAGTTATGGGTGAAGGGTCAGCCTTTCCACATCATCATCGATAGTGGAAGTCAGAAGAACATCATTACACAATCAACAGCTCAATACCTTAGTCTTACCACTAATACTTGCCATAAGCCATATTCTTTGGGGTTGTTGCAGTAGGAAAAAGATATATAGATCTGAAAATAATGCACTTTTCATTAGAAATTCAAGGCTATGGAGGATAGCATCACTTGTGACATCGCACCTCTAAAGGTCTATGACATCTTGCTAGGAAGATTGTACCTATACGACCATCAAGCTACATATCAATCCAAGCTAGAACATTGGACTATTCAAGTGTAAGATCACTTCTACCTCATGTTTGAGTCAGCACCCATGATCAAAGTCACCTTGTTCTCTATCAAGAAATATCAAAAACTTATCTCACATGCACAAAAGTTCATTTTACTCATCGTTTGCTCTGACAAACCTACATAGCAAATGACAAAGCACACACTAGAAATACATAACACATGCATAACATTATAGTAATAACATCTAGCATAACAAAGTTTTGTAGAACCGGAAGACCTTATAACACAATAAACAATAAAACACTGCATTGATTTGGTCCTTGGATCCCCTCTTTCAAATAGCCCTTATATCATAGATCAATTTGGGATAATGATAAAATATGGTGCCAAATACAACATCTACTTAATTAGGGAAAAATAAAGCCTAGCTCTTTGCCTTATAGGAGTCTGATAGTCCTCTCACAAAAAAATTATGGGTCATGGTAACTCTACATAGACTATCACACACTCAACAAGATCATAGTGAAGAATCAGTATCCAATACCACATATTTATTACCTTTTGGACTAGCTCTAAGGTACTCAATACTTCACTAAAATCAACTTGAAGTTAGGTTACCATTAGGTTCTAGTCCATTGTGAAGACATTTTGAAGATAACATTCAAGACATGGGAAGGATTGTATGAATGGTTGGTCATATCTTTCAGCCTAACTAATGCACCAACCACACTCAAGCACTTGATCAATGATATACTCAAGCCTTTATTCAACTCCATCATCATTTACTTGGATGACAATCTAATCTTCAACAAGACTTTGGAGGATCACCTGGAGCACATTTTTCAAGTCTTCAACACCTTGCAATAACATAAATTACATGACAACTTAGCAAAGTGTATATTTAGTGTTATGTAAATCCAATCTTTGGGCTACATCAGCATCTATATAGATCCAGAGAAGATCAAAGTAATCCAAGATTAGCCTACTTTGCATAATCTCAAAGAATTGAGTATTTTTTATAGACTTTTTAATTTTTACCACAGGTTCATCCTTAGTTTCTCGCACATCTCTTGGACTCTCAACTAGATAACACATGCAAAATCCAAGTTTGATTGGACTTATATGTAATCACATGTTTTTTAAAAACTCAATCAATGTATCTATGTAGAACTTGTTCTTGCAATGTCTGACTATGCACTTGGTGCAATGCTCATATAACATGGACATTCTATCGTATACCACATAGAGATTTTCAATGACACAATGCAAAGGTACTCCACCTATGAGAAATAATTATATATTATTATTCAAGAAATCAATTAATGGTGACACTATATTCTAGGGGAGGAGATAGTTGTTCATTCAAACCATAAGCCACTTCAATTTATATAGGCATAGAACAATATGGAGAATGTATGACACATGAAATGTGTTGGGTGAATATTTTGTCAACCAGATAACTGGTGACCAAAATAGTTCCTTTCACCATAGCATAGGGAGATGGGTCGTCCTGGTGTGCAGCTTTACTACATCAACCAGAGACAAATCTCTCCTCTCATCAAGGGGAGGCTCCCTATTAAATATACAGAGCTATATACAATATAAATAAGTAGAAAGTAAGACATAGGGGTGGGACAAACCATCCATCTCTATTCTTTCAGAGATGATGCACATAGACAAAGGAGAAAATCCTAGCTATAAACGTTGAAGGCACTTCTCTTCTTTCAGAAGTGTCCTTACAGGAAACAGTAGGAGTTTCTCTCAGATAGTGAAATAACCAGTAATCAAAAGGGCATAGTAACAATAGGATAAAATAGAGTGCAAAATTATCCACCTCAACTGCTCAAAGAGTATATCACAAAGGATAATGTGGGCACAAAGTCACCCCAGAATCCTCAACACAAAAAGAAAAGGAAAACACAGATTGAAATCAATTGTGAAAGCACAAAGTATTCCCATAGTTGGTTTCAGCACACTTCCCTATTACCTTCACTAATTCTTCATACCAAATTGAATGAATAAGGACACCTTCAGATGACACAAGTCAGAACAGCACAAAGTCTATGAAAAACCTACTTTCTCATTCAGATAACAATGGAAATGAAATTACAACCTAAGCTCAAATTCTCAATTTTTCTCTTTCAAAATGGGCAGAGTTTTGCTCTTGTAAAAATGAAAAGTCTCCTTTATAAATGAGATAATTAACAAACTTATAGCCACTATGCAAGGATTGGCACCTTTTTCCATGGGACGGCCCATGCTGCAGTCAATGTCTTTAATGCGTCTCTAGTTTTGTCTAGAGAGACCATGCTGAGAACAGTGCACTGCCATAACTATGGCGTGTCCCTTCATCTAACATGGCTCTTCCTTGGTATGGATTGTTTGGTCCTTTCTCTCATGTCTATGCAGCTATCCAATTCACCATTACTTCATGGAAGAAAAAATATAGGCTTGCGTCCTTGGTTTGGTGTGCTTAGAAGTCTACTCGATCTAATATTTCACCTACTGGAAATAACTCTTTCAAATATATTTCTGATCCTTTGGTCTCGCTCCTCTCTTCATTGCTTAAGTGCTTCTTTGCTCTTTATAGCCCTTCTTGCCTAAGTCTTTGAGGGGTCCTTTCTGCGTCTTTGACAAGTGGCAAGTTTCGTTGTTATGAAACTCATTAGAAACTTACAAAAAATGGGGTCCACGACACATTTTGCCCGAGCAACTCCAAAAGGGGAACACGAATGTAAACACTTATCACGTTCTATTGAGTCATAACAGGACACGTGACGTATTTCACTTAACTTATAGAAGCTTTAGAAACCTTTGCGGGTCCAACAGAAGATGACACGTGGCAACTTTTGCTCTGCTTTATAATGGACACGTGGCAACTTCCACTGCACTTTTTCTTTTTCCATCAGGCGCTTTTCCATGGGATTTTTCTCTTTAGTCAGGCTTTTCCTTTGCTTTCTTCAAGCTCTCTTCCCGAGTGAATTCCTTCAGACAAAATGTCTGAAGGAATTCCTTCGGACAATTTGTTCGAAGGACTCTACTTTGCCTTTTGCTTTGTTCATTTTTTTCAAGGAGTTCACTTTGTTTGTTTTGGCTTGCAGCCCTCCGCAAGGGCACTTGACTTGATTCACAGCCCTCCACAGGGGCATTTGTTCCTTCGGCTATGGGGCTGCCCCTTGAACCTGTCGATTGAACCAACTGATTGAACCAACTTTGGTTTAATGGTTCAACGGTTCATTCTTCGTTATTGGGCCAAGTCTTTTGTTTTTTTTGCACCAAGTGTGTTGAACCAACTTGGTCGTTGAACCTTTGAACCAAAGTGGTTCAAAGTTCAATGGTTCAAGCCTAAGTCCTTTATTATTTACTAATTGAAATCCTTTGATTGAACCGAGGCGCTGAACTAATCCTGGAAATGACTAAGTGTTAGAAGCTTGTTCTTTTGACTAATCTTGCCTATATAAGCTTTTTTAACTTGTTGAACATGTGAATCCCCTTTACGAAAAAAGCTTAAAAATGAGGAATTTGAAAGCTCAGAACAAATTTTGAGAAGGGAAGAGAGAAATTTTGGTCTGTAGGTTGTCCCAAAAAATGAGTGGCATTTTTTGGGGACAACAAAATGGATATATTACCTACCATAGTTCTATATCATGATCAAGCACAAGAAAGGGAAGGATAATAATTTATTATATTACCTTAGCCAACCATCATCTCACATGTTCATCATGTTTTTGGACACATGTGTCCATAACTTCGCATACTAGGTATCCCTCTACTCAGTTGACTAGGAATTTACAATAACTTACACCAACTTAGCATGACAAAAATAAGTTTAGGATTTCTACTTGTCTCATTCGATTCTTTACAAGCTCAGATAATGTAGTTTTCCTACTGGCACACCTCCCCACTGACTCATCTGGGAGGTACACTACACCAAGATCTTGGAACACTTTGGCATGATAAAGACTCTAGCCATATTACAATTGCACTTCTATTGGCTGGACATGCACATAGAGGTAAAAGCCACATTAAGTCTTACATTCCTTATTGCATCACTAAGACCATAAAAAGGAAGTTAGGACTTTACACACCTCTACTAGTTCCATCTACACCATGGGAATATTTCATCATGGATTTCATGACCAAAATACCTATGATGAGATAACAACATGATGATAGGTTTGTTATAGTGGATAGGTTTTCTAAGATGGCTATCATGGTCACTTGTAAGAAAGACATTGACATAGTTGGCACTATCCAAGCTTTCTTCAACCATGTTTGGGTCCATTTTGGACTGCCAACATCCATCATCTTCGATTAATATCTACACTTTATAAGTCACTTTTGGCAAGCATTGTGGGATTTGATGGGTATATAGCTAAATGTTTTGATAGCATTTAATTCACAAACAAATGGGAAAACCATAGTGGTTAATCACACAGTTTTTAATTGTATATGAATGTATAAACACGCATATGCTCACACTTGGGATGACAATCTCTTATACATTCAACATGCCTACAATAGAGCCTTGCACAACTCTATGGGTCAAAGTCTATTTCAGACATGTATTGGGTTTCAACCTTTTGCACCTCTATATATCTCCTACTGTGTGCTAGTTGACACTGAGTTGCACACATAGGAAAAAGAAGTGGACAAAGATAAGAATTTTATGTAACACATCTAGTCTATTTATCAATAGGTTAAATACATCCTCCCTTGCACACAATTAAAGTATAGGGAGTGCCATGACACACATCATACACCTCATGCATTCTGAGTTGGTGATAAGGTTTGGTTGCACCTTTAAAAAAGCATGCTTTAAAGGCCCACACCAAAATATCAAGCCTCTACACTATAGCCATTACAGTATTCTACACACAACTAGTGATAACACATTCATTCTTTATCTACCTTAGTTCTTGGGCATGCACCCAGTCTTCAATGTGGAACTTCTCAATCTATATACTATACCACTTTTTGATCTAGTAGTGACAAAACATCCTTATGATTTGGATCCCAAACACTTACACCCTATAGGAAAGGACCAGAACATCAAAGTGATAGACATGCACACCTACCATGATACACATCAACTTTTTTGAGTGGTCAAGGTTGGATAATATATTGATCAAGCTAAGTGGTAAACTTCTTACCAACTTCAAGTGTAGTACCCTCAACTACACACTGACTTAATAGAGACCATTACATTTCAAGAAATGGTAAATGATCTGTGTGTAGCCATTGTGTATCCAAACACACTCCTCATTTATTATATTATGTAAAACTCACACCTCTCACGTAATCATAAACATCCTTTGCCTGAATTTTGTTGATAACCTTATGCACAAGTCCCACCCCTAATCATATAATTTTGTGTATTGATCTCCTTAGATCATAGCCTATACACCTTAATGTATGCCTCAAAGCTTGCAGTCCTACTTGCCTCACTGCCACTTGTTTATGGACTAGCTTACTCCTTTGGGCGCCACTGCAATACAACCATGAGTTGAGAAGCCCTGATTACATGGCTAATCCAAATCTCCCAACTAGCCATTATCTCTAAAAGAGGATATTGGGATTAGAAGTGGTTGGAGATATCCTAGACATTAATTATTCTATTTATTACTAACTACCACATCTGATAGGACTGATGTACCACTAACATCATCATCAATAACAAAAAAATAGTTATCACTACTCTTGTATTATGCATGTTAAATATGTAACATATGCATCTAGTCATAGACAATAGAGAATGCTCAGGAGTCTAGCTAATGCAATACATAGTTGTAATATAGATAGTTTATTATGTGCATCTACTCTATATATATGTATTATAACACACTGTACTCATTTCCCTATTCTTTCATTTATGAATATAATTTACATTTTCTACAAGACTTATACTCCATTGAATGTGTGTATGATTTTTCTATCTAAATACATCTCTGTGCATTTACTTTTTACAACCAAACTCAATTTTTCCCTGCACAATCGGTCCTAGGCCCTATGGTGTAGATCATTGGAGGAATTTTTTACTGATGACCAAGAACTTATTGTGAAAGGTAGGGGATCTACATCTAATTCCAAGGAATTTATTAATACAAATAAGAGGGAACCTATTATTGGTTCAAAGGAAGTCAATGTTACAAACTATAAGAGGTCTGTTATTGTGAACTATGCAATGTGTGTTATAAATTAGTCACTGCTTGTTACGGTGTGTACTTTCAACTTATTGTAGATTTTTAGGTACTTGTTGGGCATTAAGAAGGATTTATTGTGATTGAAGAAAGTATGTTTTGTATTAGTTACAACTAATTGCGAAGAAATTGTTAGGAGTGCCTGCTTAGAAGTAACCAATGGACATACATTAGATTTAGGATTGGCTAAAGGCTCTTACGGCTATTCTAGTGATTGATTTTATCTTGTGAATGAGGAATTTTTTAGTGAAGTTAAATCTAGAGAAGTCATCAAATCATATACAATATGATATGCATAATGTTGACTAATCTATTATATCATGGAAGCAATAATTTAGCCATGTTGGTATGGGTCAATAAGTTGACCTTTTCCTTTACTAGAGGATGCAATACTCGGTTTTAAACTTTGGGTAAGAGGCTAACTTTGGCTAGCAATTATCTCTTGAGGTACCTCTCCTCTATTCAAATAAGGCTACATAACTATTCTATGGGAAAATTAGGTGGGAGCTTAGCTCCAGTTTCTATCAGCCTTAAAAGAGTCTCATCTTTATCTTCTAAGAATTGGTTCTCAAAATGGTTTTGACTAGACCCCACAATAGGTGGGACATCCTCAAACACAGTTGGGTGGTATTCCCCATCTTCACTATTTTTAGAATTTTTAAGATACCTCGATGGATAATAAAAAAAATTATCATTGAAATAAAAACCATATGAAACCCCATTACGAGTGTATCTTGAAATATTTGAATTAATACTTGAATTAAAATTGTTGTTCCCAAAATCTGTCACTCCTTTTTGGGGACAACATTTGAACTATTTTGGTCCTACAGACATAAATTATCTCTTCCCTTCTCAAAAAATTATTCTGAGCATTCAAATTCTTCATTATTCAAGCTTTTTCAATTAAGAGATTAGCAAGTTCAATAGGTTCAATGGCTTCAACAGGTGAATTCTCACAAAGAAACAAGTTCCCATCACTTAGGCAATTTCAAGATTGGTTCAACGCCTTGGTTCAACCAAAAATGTTCATCGTCAAGCTTCAAAGGAAGGATTGAACCATTGAACCATTGAACCCCGCTTCCAAAAGGTTCAACGGTTCAATGGGTTCAAAGGTTCAACAACGTCGACAAGCTTAAAGATTTAAGCACTTTGGCAAAAGTTCAACAAGTTCAACTGCTTCAAGGTTCAATGGCTTCAAAACACTTAATGAAAAGAAGAAGGCTTAAACCATTGAACCGTTGAACCTTGAACCATTTTGGTTCAAAGGTTCAATGGGTTCAACGGTTTAAAGGTTCAAGAGTGTTTGGTTCAACGCATTTGGTTCAAGTGGTCAAAAGACTTAAGCCAAAATAAAGGATTCTGATAAAGAGATTCAACCATTGAACCAAAGTTGGTTCGATCGGTCGGTTCAAATGGTCAGTTCAAAAGAGTGCCCCAAAGACCAAAGGCCAAAGTAACCTTGTGGAGGGCAGTGAACCAAAGTGCAGATGCCCTTGTGGAGGGTAGGAAACATTTGTTTAAAGATCAAAGAGAAGGCTGAAAGGGTAAGATTTTCTTCAAAAAAGTGAACAAGGCAGAAAAGTTGAAATTCCTTCAAATTTAATCAAGGCAAAAGACAAGGCAAATTCTTTCAGAGAAAAATCCGAATGACTTTCAAATTTTTGTCTAAAGGAATTCGCTGAAAAATAAAAGCCCGAAGGAAAGCAGACAAAGCCAAGGAAAGATTTCCTTTGGACAAATTGTCTGAAGGATCCTTCAGGTGGCCTTCGGGCTTCAATTCCTTCGAAGGGTCTTCAGGTTCCAATTCCTTCAAACAAAATGTCTGAAGGAATTCCTTCAGACATTTTGTTTGAAGGAATTGGAACCTGAAGACCCTTCGAAGGAATTGAAGCCCGAAGGCCACCTGAAGGACCCCGAAGGGTAGGTACCCTTGTGGGGGGCTCTTGGCACCAAGAAAATGGACCTTTCTCAAAGGCCTGAAGGTAAACCTTCCCTTCAGGGTGTCCCAAAGACATATAGTCGAAGGAATTTTAAGGCTCCCAAAGACTTAGCCAAAAACAAAGGAAGCAATGGAACAAAGAATGAACTAATGAAACGATTGAACCTTGAACCAAAAGAGTTCAAAGTTCAATGGTTCACAGGTTCAAAGGTTCAAAGGAAGCTCCAGACAAAGGAAAGACATAGATGATTTCAGAGACCAATTTAAAGGAATGGTTCAACCAAATAAAGCAAAGACGTGAATGAACAAAGGAACTAATAAAGATTGCCTGAACCATTGAACTATTGAACCAATGAACTAGCAAGTTCAAAGGTTCATGGTTCAATATGGTTCAAAAAACTAACGACCATTGACGTCCCCACAGATGTCAAATTTAAGGTAATGGAATATCTATTAATTTTTTAATATGGCATAGAATTTAAAAAATAAACCAAGCAACCAGATGAAAAGAGAGCTCGAGAGCTCAAATTGCTACAGGGAAGAGAGAACAATATGAAAAAGATCAAAAATATCTACAAGGGAGTTATTTTCAATAGGTGAAATAGTTCACCAAGTAGTCATCTGAGCACACCAAACCAAGGACACAGATTTTTTTTCTTCCAAGAAGTAAAGGTAAAGTGGACAGTTATGCAGACATTAGGAAAAAGACCAAACATCTTATACTTTGGAGGAGACAGATGAGATGAATGGGCACACCACAATTAAGGCTGATGCACTATTCCAAGCATGGTCCCTTGATTAAATTGAAATGCATTCAAGGCATTGACCGCAGCATGAGCTATTCCATTGAAAAAAGTGCCAAGCCTTTCTTGGCTACCATATATTGTAATCTCTTGTGTTATTTTTAAGGAGATCTTTCCATTATAGAAGCGAAACTCTACCAAAATTGAGAGGCAATTTACAGAGACTTTGAGATTAGATTGTTCATCATATTTCTTTATTTGAATGAGAAAGCAAGTTACTTTCAGACTTTGTGCTGTTATAGCTTATGTCATTTAGGAGATTGTTCTTATGTCTGTCTTTTGAATGTGTTCAAGTCCAGTTAATGAAATAATTAGAGCTAGTAGAAGTAATCAAGAAGGTGTCCTGAAGCCAATTGTGGAAAGACTTTGTGCTATCACAAGTGTCTTTATTGTGTATTTTTAGTTTCTTTTTGTGTAAAAGATCTTGGAATGACTTTGTGCCTCCATTATCCTTCATTTTTCACTCTTTGAGCAGTTGAGGTGTAGACTTTGTGCTACACTTTATCCTGCTAGTTACTGTGCCCTTTATTACCAGTTACTTGTCACTACCTGAAAGAAATCATGTTGTTTCCTGTAAGATCACTTCTAAAAGAAGAGAAGTGCCTTCAGTTTTTTCACCAAGATTTTCTCCTTTGTTTGTGAACATCATCTCTAAAAAAAGAGAGATGGATGGTGCAGTCCTACCCCTGAGTGTTATTTTTTGCTTATATATATAGTATATAGCTCCTCATATTTATATGGAACCTCCCCTTAATGAGAGGAGAGATTTTTCCACCTCTGATGTAGTAAACCTGCACATTTGGCTGACCAATCTCCCTATGCTATGGTTGAAGAGACCTATTTTGCTCATCAGTTAGTTGTTAAAAAAATATTCACCCAACAATTTTTTGGCGACTCCGCTAGGGAAGAACGCATAGTTTGAAGCCTCAAGCTTCAAGCTGAAGTAGGGCCAATTCTTTCCTATTTTTATTCTACAATCTAGCAACTCCATGCTATACTAGAAAATAGAGAGCCCAAGGTGTTTTTGACCCTATTTTTGAGTTGGTGCAACAAGGCAATTTTGATTTGTTCCCTCCCCAACTTCAAGTTCAATAATCTAGGAGTGTTCCTCCTACCCATACCAGGTCACCAACACAAGGTAGAGCTACTTTTTCTGTTGTTAGTAGAGCTTTTCCAATACATACTCCACCCAGATTTGTTATCCCCCTTTTTCATAATCAAATCATGGCGGTTCTAGGCCCTTGGGGTAACTCTTTCGGCCCACTCAATCTTACTCCACCTCTACATGAGCTACCACTCAGTTCAAAGAAGAATTTCTCCAAATTCTTTGGTGATGGGAGAGTTCATCTTGATGAACATATTACAGCCTTTAGCATAGCCTGTGGTGTGATAGGTGTGGAATTCAAAGACGTAGCTGTCAGGGTGTTTGTGGAAACACTACAAGGCACTGATGTAGACTGGTTCTACCTTCTTTAGGCTCGATCAATGACTGACTGGGACACTCTTAAAGCTAAATTTTAAGCCAAGTTCAAGCCTATAGAAGATGCACATGCCTTACTAGCCCAACTCACATAAATGAAGAAGGAACCTCATGAACCTATGAGGGACTTCATTGCCAAGTTTGACAAGCTGAGGAATCAGATTCCTATAATTGCTCAACTGACCCCTGAGAACCTTAAATGCTTCTTCATCAACTCATAGTTGCCTGAAGTGAGTTTTCTACTGAGATGGGCTGGCCACATAGACCTTGCTTCTGCTCAAGATTTGGCTACTGAGGTAGAAGATGGACCTTATATTGGCAAGAAAGATAAGGAGAGATCCTAACAGAGGTAAATCCTCTTCACCTTCTAAATACTCACCTACAGCCACCACTGATCCAATGGTACAGAAGCTGGAAAATGAATTGTTAACTCTTAGAAAGCAAATGGCTCAAGGGATGTCATCTGCTCCTTCATACAGAGATGTACCAAGGAGGACATTCCCTAATCAATCATACCAAGGCCATGCTGCTAGGAATCAAGGGCAACCAAATCGTCTTCCTCCCCCATGGGGGAACTTTCCATTGAAGCACCTCCAACCAATTCAGTAGTTGGATATCTTGAAGCAAAATCAGATTTCTCCTTTTAGCCTGAGTTGAACCTAGAAGATGACGCTAATATCTTCACAGAGGAAGAAGAGGAATTAGCTGGCGACTCCAACATTAGTTTCTTAAATTACCAAAATGAACCCATAAGTGAAGGTAAAGTAGCTTAGGGATCATATGCTGTGTTCACTCGGTCCAAGAATCAGTCAGCCCAGTAAGCTGATAAAGAAAAGATAGAGGAGTGACCTAAACCAATAATTTCAATTGTTAAGCATGGAACCACTCTACCTTTTCAGCCAAAGGACCCGATGATTGCAAGAAAGGTAAGTACATCAAACATCCCTACACCTTCTACTTCAAATTTGCAGACCAGTCCTCTCCCTCCTAAAAATCAAAAGGATGAACTCTCATCCTCTATTCCTAGTTTATTTCAGACATTTGACATAATTGACTATATAAAGAAAACAAAAATTCAAATGTCTGAATTTGAATTCCTGTAATCCAACCCTGAGTAGTTGGATAAGTTGGTTTAATGTGTAAAGAACTAAAACATCCCTACAAGATGAGATGCTAAGAAGGTAACTCATGATCCCCCAAGAAACATGTCCATCTCAAACAATCTCGTCATTACTCCTTCTGCTGCCCCTGAGAAAATAGAGCCTCGTTATGTTTCCCTGTTGATAAACAGTCACAAGCTGAGCAATTGCAATATTAAGTTTAGAGCTTCAGACAATGTTATGCCTACCAAAGTGGTAGAATCCTTTGATCTCAAACTGACCAAGACATTTGGGAGATGTTTCTCCATGGAGAACAAATAAGTGCCACTGCTGAGACAAATCAAGGATGCCCAGTTCGCATTTGCAGTATTCTCAAATAAGAGAATCAAGATGACTATCTTAGTGGCCAACGTCCTAGCATCATACGACATCCTTCTTGGCTAAATTTTTTGCAAAGATGTTGGTGGTGAATTAAGCATGGACCTATCCGAGGCGAGGATCCTAGTCAAAGGTAGTATGTAGAGATTGCTCTCTGAGAAGGAGGCAAAATACATGGTTACTTAAACATCAGCACCTGAAGCTCAAATTATGTTTGAATCTTCAAGCATGGGTAATTACTTTTTATCTACAGAAGTCTATGAGGTGTTTATTGAGATTCTCGAATGTGTCAACCTAAAAATTGGTTCAGCTGGAACATCAAAAGAATTGGTGGAGCACAGTGCAAGTGTAGAAGATTCTCCCCCTCCAAACAAGGAAGAGTCTAAGAAAAAATTAGTATCTGATGAGGTATGGATTCTACAATTTAATGGCAGTTGCTCCTCTACCAGTTTAGGAGTTAGAATTGTGTTGATATCTCCTCAAAAAGATATTTTTCTTTCTTCATATAAGTTACAGTTTAGCAACACCAATAACACAGCTGAGTATGAATCTCTATTGCTTGGATTGAAGGCTGCTCGAGACAAAGGCATCAAACTCCTTCATGCCAAAGGAGATGTTGAACTAGTGGTTTGTCAGGTAAGGAACTTGTATCAAACCAAAAATGAGAGATTACACCACTACCGCAATCTAGTCTAGGACCAAATTGAAAGCTCTGATGCTTTTAGCATCTCTGCCATACCCAAGGAATTTAATGATAAAGCTGATGCACTGGATATTTTAGTAACTCTATTAGTCCCTCACCTTGATTTTAAAGAAGATAGGTACACTATTAAATTGGTCTTTTGACCAAGTGTGTCTGACAATGCCAATTATTGACAGGTGTTTAACAATGACAACCAAATCATTGCCTTCTTGGAGTAAAAAAATAGCTTCATTTTGAAGGCAGTGAGCCTCAGAAGCTTGAACCCACCCCTAAATCCAGTGTAAACATAGGTGAAGAATTCTTGTAACTTAAAGAAAACAAAATCCCAAAAGGCTTAGTTTTCCTTGAAAAGTTGTTTGACAAACATGATAGATTTATCAAACAGTAGCAAATGAATTCAAGCTCCTCTCAGGAGTTTGATCAAGTAAATCTGGGTACCAAAGAAAATCCCAAGATGGTGAACATTGGGAAGTGTTTCACTCAGGAAGAGAAGTTTAAGTTCACTACTCTGCTCTGTCAGTACATGGATGTCCTAGCATACTCCTATGATGATCTAAAGTCGCTTAGACCTGAAGAAATTTGCCATGAGATTCCTCTCAAGAGTGATTCGGTACCTTACAAACAAAAATCTAGGCAGTACAATCCAAAAATATCAATTACTATTCTATCTAAAATACAAAAAATATTGAATGCTATGATAATTTTCCCAATCCATCATTCCACATGGATTGCCAATATAGTACCTATGAGGAAGAAGAATGGCAAAATTCACCTCTATGTAAAATTCAAAAATTTAAACCAATCATCTTTAAAGGATAACTATCCTCTACCCATCATGGATCAAGTTCTTCAGACAGTGACCGGTTCAGAGATGTTATCAATGCTAGACGGCTTCTTAGAATACAATTAATTTGAAGTTGGTGAAGCAGACTAGTGCAAGACTGCCTTCACCACACCTTAGGGAACATTTGCCTATCGAAGAATGCCATTTGGCTTGATAAATGCAGGCACCACTTTTTAGAGAGCAATAGACCTTGATTTTAAGGATGAAATGGGTAAGTTTATTGTAGTGTACCTAGATGATTTAACAGTCTTTTCCAAGCATCATCCTGATCATGTGCACTATTTGTAACAAGTGTTGGAACACTGCTACAAGAATGGCATTTCACTAAATCCCAAGAAGTATATTTTTGGGGTAACAGAAGAGAAACCTCTTGGACACATTGTGTCTAGAGAAGGCATAAAAATTAACTCAAAAAGAGTCAAGTCCATCCAGGAGCTTACCCTGCCTACAAGTAAGATGACAGTTCACTCTTTCTTTGGAAAGGTGAATTTTTTACGGAGGTTCATCCTTAAGTTTGCTGAGAAGACTGGCCACATTGTAAACATGATGAAGGGAAAGGTCACCTTTAGCTGGACTGAAAAAAGTAAATTGGTGTTTCAAGACATCAAAAAAGTGATTGCCCATGCCCCAATTTTGGTTTGTCCAGATTATACCAAGGATTTCACAATGTATAGTTATGCTTTTGAGCACACACTTTTGGTAATTCTGGTTCAATAGAACCAAGAAGGTGTGGAATATCCCATTTCCTTCATGAGCTATCCTCTCAAAGCTCATGAGCTAAAATACTCAAAAATGGAGAAGCATGCATATGCAATGGTAAAGGCAGTGAAGCATTTCCGCTTTTACATCCTGAATTCACACATTACTGCCTGGTTCCTGACACCACAGTCAAATTAATATTAACTCAACAAGATTTTGGAACGAAAAGAGGTAATTAGATTGCTAAAATCTAGGAGTTTGATCTACTCATAAAACCAATGAAGCTGGTGCGGAGAAAGGGCCTATGCCAATTGATTGCCAACAATAGACTAGGAGATACAGAGCATGGAGAAGAAGAAATTGAAGACATGCTAACAGTCCTCTTTGTCTCCACCACAAATGAGTGGTATACAAATATTGCTCATTTCCTTACCTATGGTGAGTGTCCTATCCACCTGTCTCATAAAGAAAGGAGAACTGTTAAATTGAAAGCTAACAATTTTGTCCTGTGAGACAATGGCCTGTATAAAAGGAGCCTTGATGGAGTGTTCCTTCGTTGCATGGATAAAGAGCAACAGAATTAACTTTTGAAGTCCTTTCATAATCTGACCTGTGGAGGACATTTTTCTACTCTTGTAACTGCCCATAAGATTCTGTGATCCAGGTATTACTAGCCTACTATGTTTCAAGATGCATACAAATGGGTATGAAAATGTGAACTATGCCAACAGTTCATTGGAAGACCCAAATTAGCTGCTCTGCCTCTTAATCTAGTGGTGATTGAAGAGCCATTTTAGTAATGGAGAATTGATTTCATTGGTGTTGTAAACCCATCTTCAAGTGTTGGACATGATTATGTCCTCACAGCCACAGATTACTTCACCAAGTGGGTGGAAGTTATTCTAACAAAGCATGCTACTTCAGAAGTAGTGTGCAATTTCCTCAAGGAGAACATCATTTCCAGGTTTGGAGTCCCAACTAAGATTGTCACAAATAATGCAGCTTGTTTTTCTTCCCAAAAAATTACTCAGTTATGTTTCTACTATGGGATTACCCTCTCCCACTCTTTTGATTATTTTCTACAAGGGAATGGCCAAGTTGAATCAAGCATAAAAAACTTGGTGACTATCATCAAGAAGCTGGTAGATGATAACCAATGAACATGGCATAAAGCATTGGTTGATGCTTTATGGGCAAATATAATTACACCCAAGAGGGCAATTGGTATGTCACCTTTCCAACTTCTTTATGGTCTGAATGCTAAAATACCAATCACTTTAGAATTATCAGCATTAAAATTGGCTAAGGAAGTTGAAGATCAAATATATGAAAGCTCCATCAATAAGAGGATCATGTGCTTGACTGAGTTGGATGAGTAGTGAACTATGGTGGTGGACCGAATTACTATGCATCAAAGACTAGTGAAGAAGCTCTTTGACCAGAAAGCAAAAGACCATGATTTCTAGATTAGAGATCAAGTCCTATTGTGGGACAAGAGAAGAGAACCAAAGGGAATGCATGGGAAATTCAACTTCCTTTGAAGAGGCCCGTTTACTATCCATTAGCTCAATGGTGAAAATAGATTCCTATTGAAGTATCAAGATGGCACACCCTTCTCTCTGCCTCACAATGGGCAGTATTTGAAGCACTTCAATTCTTGAAGTGTCAGATAAGTTCACCTGTACATATGTATATTTGTAGTCTTTGGTTTTATTTTTGTGCTTTTCATTTTCATTTTTGGCACCTTTATTTTTAGGTAGCATGACTCCATAGCCTAATGGCATACTTAAAGGCACTAGAGATTATGGTTTCTACTTCCCTCAACTGTTCCAAGTTTTCAACTGCAGGAAGTTCTCCAACTGGAGCTAGCTGTTGTTTCTAAAATCTGTCACTCTTTTTTGGGGACAACATTTGAACTATTTTGGTCTTGCAAGCCAAAATTATCTCTTCCCTTCTTAAAAAATTGTTCTGAGCATTCAAATTCTTCATTATTCAAGCTTTTTTAGTTAAGAGATTAACATGTTGAACAGCTTCAACAGGTGAATTCTCACATAAGAACAAGTTCCCAAAACTTAGGCAATTTTAAGATTGGTTCAACACCTTGGTTCAACCAATAATGTTCATCGGCAAGCTTCAAAAGAAGGATTGAACCATTGAACCCTGCTTCCAAACGGTTCAACAAGTTCAAAGGTTCAACAATGTTGACAAGCTTAAAGAGTTAAGCGCTTTGGTAAAAGTTTAACAAGTTCAATCGCTTCAAGGTTTAATGGCTTCAAAACACTTAATGAAAAGAAGAAGGCTTGAACCATTGAACCGTTGAACCTTGAACCATTTTGGTTCAAAGGTTTAATGGGTTTAACGGTTCAAAGGTTCAACGAGCGTTTGGTTTAATGCATTTGGTTCAAACAGTTAAAAGACTTAAGCCAAAACAAAGGATTTCGATAAAGAGATTGAACCGTTGAATTGTTGAACCAAAGTTGGTTCAATTGGTTGATTCAAAGGAGTGCCCCAAAGAGCAAAGGCCAAAGTACCCTCGCGGAGGGCAGTGAACCAAAGGGCATGTGCCCTTGCGGAGGCAAGGAAACATTTGCTCAAAGATCAAAGAGAAGACCGAAAGGGTAAGATTTTCTTCGAAAAAGTGAACAAGGCAGAAAAGTTGGAATTCCTTCAGATTTATTCAAGGCAAAAGACAAGGCGAATTCTTTCAAACAAAAAGTCTGAAAGAATTCCTCTAGATTTTTGTCTGAAGGAATTCACTCGAAAAGAAAAGCCTAAAGGAAAGCAGACAAAGCCAAGGAAAGATTTCCTTTAGAAAAATTATTTGAAGGAATTCCTCCGATCATTTTGTTTGAAGGAATTAGAACCCAAAGACCCTCTGAAGGAATTGAAGCCTGAAGGCTACCCGAAGGACCCCGAAGGGTAGGTACCCTTGCGGGGGGATCTCGGCACCAATAAAATGGGCCTTTTTCAAAGGCCTGAAGGGACACCTTCCCTTCGGGGTGTCCCAAAGACATATAGCCGAAGGAATTTCAAGGCTCCCAAAGACTTAGCCAAAAACAAAGGAAGCAATGGAACAAAGAATGATCCAATGAACTGATTGAACCTTGAACCAAAAGAGTTCAAATTTCAATGGTTCATACTTTCAACAGTTAAAAGGAAGATCTAGACAAAGGAAAGACATAGATGACTTCAGAGACTAGTTCAAAGGGATGGTTTAACCAGACAAAGCAAAGAAGCGAATGAACAAAGGAATTGATAAAGACCGCCTGAACTGTTGAACTATTGAACCAATGAACTAGCAGGTTCAAAGGTTCATGTTTTAATATGGTTCAAACAACCAATGACCATTGATGTCCTCACGGATGTCAAATTTAAGGTAATGGAATATCTGTTAATTTTTTAATATGACACAAAATTTAAAAAATAAACCAAGTGACCAGCTAAAAAGAGAGCTTGAGAGCTCAAATTGCTACAAGAAAGAGAGAACAATACAAAAAAGATCAAAAATATCTACAAGGGAGTTATTTCCAGTAGGTGAAATAGTTCACCAAGTAGTCATCTGAGCATGCCAAATCAAAGACGTGACTTGTTTTTCTTCCAGGTTGTAAAGGCAAAGTGGACAGCTACACAGACATCAAGAAAAGGACCAAACAACTTATACTTTAGAGGAGACAGATGAGATGAATAGGCACACCATAGTTAAGGCTGATGCACTATTCCAAGCATGGTCCCTTGATAAAATTGAAATGCATTCAAGGCATTAACTGTAGCATGAGCCGTTCCATTGAAAAAAGTGCCAAGTCTTTCTTGGCTGCCATATATTGTAATCTCTTGTGTTATTTTTAAGGAGATCTTTCCATTATAGAAGCAAAACTCTACCAAAATTGAGAGGTGATTTACTGAGACTTTGAGCTAAGATTGTTCATCATATTTTTTTGTTTGAATGAGAAAGCAAGTTACTTTCAGACTTTGTGCTGTTATAGCTTGTGTTATTTAGGAGATTATTCTTATGTCTGTCTTTTGAATGTGTTCTTGTCCAGTTAATGAAACAAGCAGAGCTAGTAGAAGTAATCAAGAAGGTGTCCTGAAGCCAATTGTGGAAAGATTTTGTGTTGTCACAAGTGTCTTCAATGTGTGTTTTTAGTTTCTTTTTGTGTAAAGGATCTTGGGATGACTTTTTGCCCCCATTATCCTTCATTTTTCACTCTTTGGGTAGTTGAGGTATAAACTTTGTGCTACACTTCATCCTGCTAGTTACTACGCCCTTTGTTACCAGTTACTTGTCACTACCTAAAATAAATCCTGATATTTCCTATAATATCACTTTTGAAAGAAGAGAAGTGCCTTCAGTGTTTTCACTAGGATTTTCTCCTTTGTTTGTGAACATCATCTCTAAAAAAAGAGAGATGGATAGTGTAGTCCTACCCCTGAGTGTTATTTTCTATTTATATATATAGTATATAGCTCCTCATATTTATAGGGAACCTCCCCTTGATTAGAGGAGAGATTTGTCCACCTCTGATGTAGTAAACCTGCACATTTGGCCAACCAATCTCCCTATGTTATGGTTGAAGAGACCTATTTTGCTCATCAGTTAGCTGTTAACAAAATATTCACCCAACAAAACTAAGACACCTAAATTGACCAGAATAGAAATGGGTAGCGTAACGATGTCAAATGGATAAAACTTAGTTTCAATTGGAGAGCATACTGATTTAAAATGTGAGAAGGGTGACTTGTAATGTGGACACCGTAACACCTTTGTGTGTAAGTATGTGAAGACATGGTTTGGATAAAGGTTTATTTTGACTTGGTTTCGAACACATAATAATAACCAAACATCAACACACAACCATCAAAAGGCTATTTTTAATAATTGACATAAGATTACATCATGATTATTGATCCTTAGATATACTCATCTTTGAGAGGATTAAAAGTTTAAGGGTTCATTAAACAATTAAATGCAATTATGGTAGTGTCTTAATCCCACCCTTCTCTCAAAGGTTCATACATATTAGACAATATTTAGGGGATGTTACCTTTGTACCCCTACATTGATAAATGTTTCATGGAAAAAGAAGCTCCTATAAAGTAATTATAAATCAGGTTATTCATAGGAGGGTCTAGCCCCTTCATGATCACTTCATCCATCAAATTTTAGAGAAGTGTTACTAGATTTTTGGGATTACTTGAAGTTTTACTTGTCTTACTAGATGCTCCCTAAAGGGCTCAATTATGTCAAAGAAGAGATCCAGAAGTCAGGATATACATAGGGGATACATCCCTTATCGAAAAGACCCCAGATTCTTTGTTGGTGATGTCTAATGGATTAGTGTTAGGGAGTTAACCCTTTTCTTTCACAAAGCCCTTTATGGGAAATTTTTTAATGCCCTAACAACACCTGTTAGAAATTTATGTCTTATGTCAGATGTGAAATTTTGGTATGAATGTTGGGATATCAACCCCAGTCAGCACACCCAAAGGACTTACGAGAAGGATGAACTCTAACCCACATAATCAAAAGTAAAAAAGGGAAAAATCATTTGTTTCTAATTCTCAAGACCCCATAAATGGGCAAGAGAAGAGCATACACCAAACATTCTCTCATATAATAATAAAATCATGTAACCTACATGTTTTTTGGTTAGCCATAATCCTTAAAGGGGAAAGGGGAGAGCATAGACACAATAGAAACACAAACAAGAAAGCAATACAATGATACTTAAGTAAATAACAAAAAAGTTAAGTTTTTTAGAGCACTAAATGAAGTGTAGGTTATTTGCTTATACGCCAAGTAGAAATATTAGTGAATTTTTGTCATGTTAATCACATAAAATAACTCCTTATAGTCATAAATTCTAAAAGAAATAGGTTATAAGTTTGAAAATTAATTTTTAGAAAATAAAATAAGTCGAAATTTTATAGATTTAAACTCTTAGGAAATCCACATAAGGTGATCTCACCATTCTATAAGTCAATATCACCATTTTGTAGTCAATTAAAACATAGAGTGACAACTTCACCATTAGTATCTCACCACTTTATAGGGTAATCTCGCCATTATCAATAAAATAATAGCACATAAAACATGATTACCTTTTTTTCAAACTCACCAATTAACAGGTCATTCTAACTGATGTGTAGGTTGTTCTCATCGATGTGTAGGTTATTCTCATTATTATATAGGTTATTCTCATTGTTTTATAGGCCATTCTTGATGTTTTATAGGTCATTTTTGTTGTTTTGTAGGTCAATCTTACCAATTTTCTTAAACATAAAAAAATGCCAAGAGTTGAGAGCATAAAACCACCAATGTGTAGGCCAATATAATTATTTACATAAGTGAACCCACCAAGACATAGTGCGATCTCACTAATTTCAAAAAAACTTAGGTAAACTAGTAATGCAAAGTCATCATTCAGTGAGCCAATCTCACTAATTGGCAAGTCATTTTCATTGATTTGCTTTAAACATGAAGACTTCAACAAATAGTGCAGGTGAAATTGTCAATCTGTAGGTCAACCTCGCCATTCATAGTAGCCACCTCATCGATACATAGTGTGATCTCGCCGATGTGGAAAAGATGAAACACACAAAAAATAGAGGAAAAATAAATAAATTGAGGTCTAAAAGTGATCTATTTCATAATTTGAATACTAAGAAGGCTTTTGAGAGGTTTATGGGGTGTGCATATCCCACTAGACATGTCAAATGTAAACCATAATTATAATAGAGGGTTAGTTTCTTTTGTTAGTATTTAAGATCAAACAAATTCATAAAATAAAACTTCTTAAGCATGATTCATCAGAATGGGCAAGGTCTAACCAAGACAAACAAATAGAAATCAATCAAAATCTATTACCTTCATCATAAATGTCATTATCTAGTTGGCACACAGACATGATCATGCCTAGATGTAGAGTTTAAAGTCTTCTTCAATGTCAAGGTATAAAATCCATCAGCATCTCTCCAAGCACTATCTAAATGATTTATGGACCAATTAGAAAAAAAGGGTTGAAGCTTTCAAAAGATTTTTGCAGAGTTTCTTTCCAAAAAAAACTTATTGGAAGGTCTATAGTGACCCTTCTATTTATCGATTTGCTAAAATGATTGTGACCATTAGATTAAGATCAAGAGGAGTGGACACAATTCAATTCAATTTTGGAGGATTAATGCAATAAATATTTTGGAAAGAGGTTGCATTAATGAGGCATGGCTTGCATTAATCTTGATATTTTTTTGTATTTATTGCCTAGTGCTTGCCAAATTTATGGATGATCTAATGGATGATGTCATGATTTAGATATTTGTTGAATATTTGAATATTTCATATTTAGATATTAGTCAATTTCTATGTATTTTGTATTTATCCATTTGATTTGATTTATTAGGCTAATTATTAGCTTCTAAGTGTTTTATGCAATATCAAAATTTGAATATTCATTCCAGCTAATTGCCCCAAAATATTGCTTTACAAAACAACAACTTGACTTACATTGATTTAAACAAAGTTGACAGTTGGTTACAGTGCATTTACCCAATTAGGGATGAAACAATATGGTTTGAAAATTGTACATAATGTGTGAAGATGAATTAGATCATTTCAATGGTATTTGGCCTAGTTTGTGCATTATTGAAAAATGTCATTCTGACTTGTAATTTTGACATGACAGTGATAACAATTGGATGTCTACATAAGATACCTCTAGCATTGGCATGGCCCTTAGGTATAAGAATGTCCTACATCTATGCATCCATGTATCATGTGTAAAATGTATATCCTGCATCTCACTCATATATACCATCAAAAGCATGTTCATGTGAAAAGGATATGTAATCTACCAAATATGAGATATATAACATACATGAATAATGAAAACTACCAACATGTCATGCTAAGGTCCTAGTTTTTTATTTATTGGAATATTTTTATTTTTTTATATTTTTGAAATATTTTTCTTAATTAAGATGCTAATCTATTAACCAATGTAGGGGGTGGTCATGTTGTGGTCATGTATCAAACATCAGAAGGGTCACATTTCATGAGAGAGATGTATCATGTGTATTTATATCTGAATGTGAAAAATGATCTCATGTTAAAATGTAACCATTATCATCCTCATAGGTTCTTGTGTATGATGAATAACTCTAAGAAACATAGTCTCTTGTGTAATTTTTTGTATACCAGGGGAAACATGTGCATGAGTTCACTATGGAACACACCAAACTATCTGTAATACTAACTTAAAATGTGGAGTAAATATTGGCTATCGTGAATCCTAAACTATGACACTCTAATGTAATGGGCGTTGAAGTATTGGTCATCTAGGAAAGTCAAATACATTCCTTTAAATTGTTTGCATAGAATGAACCTTAGTAAATTGTATACTTGAATGTATAGAATGATCCTAAATATGTGGAGTAATTTATTGCATAGAATGATCTTGAGTAGGTGTAACAACCAACTATGGTGATGGTGGGGATGCAGGAGGAAATGACTCTGGATGAATAAGATATTCATATGATATCCTTGAAACTATGATCACTCAGCTAACCTATATGTATTTGACACATTTATGCATTAAATATGGTACTATATGAAGCTTTTGTATCCAAGGGAAACATAGAAACATGTCAAATACCCTTGTGGTCAGTAATACTAAGAATAGCATAGTAATAATTACAAAACCTACATTAAGAGGTAGCACAATACATCCTAAGGGGTTGTGTCTCTATCCATTTGATCCTTAAAATATATTTTTTATTTCCATCAAGTCCTCATATGTGTATCCAAGAGTATGACTAAGTTTCATTGTATAAATTTTTACACTTGAACCATTGTTTACCATGACACTATGAATAGGTTCCAAATCAATATATGATCATACGAATAATGAATTAAATTTTGAGTCATCTTCCACAATCTCATTATCATCAAATGTAATGTTAGGTCATTACATTTATATACTTTTAAGTGTACCAATAATAATGTCCAATGTCCAATGGGTACTCATATGTCGAAGGAGGAGGAGGTACATTATATGTCATATGCACCTCAATAGTATCCTTAGTTTTTATTTCCACGTGATTTGGAATGTGATTGGAAAATGTTTTAAACTTTGCATACCCATTAGGTTGTGGTATTAAATCCTCTAGATGTGTGATAAGCTCAATAATGTTATCATCATTGAGATCCAATATCTTATGCCTTATCTTGTAACATTTATTCATATAATTTCCAACACATTTAAGATAGTCACAATATGCATTATTGTCATATCCTTTAGGTGTAGGCCTACTCATATCAACCTATTGTGGTGAAGGGAGAGATATATTGTTGCACTCTAGTAACTTTGGTCATAGGATATGAGGAGATTGAGGTAATCATGAAAAAATCCTCCTTTATGGAGTAGATAAGATAAGACACACCGATTAGTAGACTCTGATATTACATTAACTAATGTCTTCACCTCATTATTAACATCATTTTATTTAAATTTTTAATTTGTTTTGATTTGAAACTTTGAAGTTGAATAAATTGTATTATTAGGCACATATTTGAGCTTATTTAAAGCAATAAGCTTAACTTTTTAGTCTCTAACTATATGGCATAAATCATCAAATGATTTGAATTTATTGAATATAATGGACTCATGGAGATGAGAAAACAAGATTATCTTGAATATATCTTATAATTGATTGCTGGCCATGTGATTTGTCATATTAGAAATCATGGTATTATACCAAAGCACATGGTCACTAGTTCATTGGATCCTTGCTTAGGTTTTACAATTTGAGCATAAGATAATTTCCCGCTAATATTAGTCAAAAAAATGTGTTAGAAATTGATCATCCAAAATATTTTATGGCTTAACTAATTGAAATGGGAGATCATATAACCTTTACAAAGCATAGTCCTTAAGACTTCACAAAAATAACCCAGTCAACAATCTATCATTGAATGCATATTCTAAACATGATATGTGAAAGAATCTTAGTCATTAATTTGAATCACCTTTACTATCATAAAATGGAAACTTTAAAGCTATGAAACATATAGGTAATGGATAGGATAAAATATTTTTAGCTAATGGATTATGAAGCATTGCATGTGAATCTATTGAATGACTAGCTCTAGAAGCATACTTCTCTAATTGTAACATCTTATCATAAAGAGTTATAAAAATAAGCTCGAGGGATTGTGTAGTAAGTAAAAATGATGATGTAACATTCATAGCCATCATAAGATGTACATAGGTTGGTTTTACATGATTAGTCATAGTAATATAAGGTAATTATTGGGTTTCCCCCACACCTTACATCACATGTGCATCCAAAGGCGTAGATGTAGGAATAAGAGTAATAGTATTACTCTAAACACCTATGGTGAAATTAATACATCAAAAATGTTGATTAGTAATAGTAAAGGGCTCATGTTGTTTTTCCTCAGATGTGACAACGTTAGCTGTGTGTGTAGCTTTAGATGATAGGAATAGTGTTAAAAGCTTATATAATTTTTGAGCTTTTTTTATGATTATGGTTTCAAAAATTAGACAATGCTTTAACTTGCTCAACATCTAATGCATTAAATCACAATGATGGATTCTATCTTGGTATTCATGACTATCTTGATTAGCATGTTATAAATCATGGATTTCAACATAATATTTGGTTTGTAGATATTCACTAATAATTGTTGCATCAAGATAAGAAGAATAAGAAGAAACATTCATTGCACTAATTTTAACCATTTTAGATGGAACCAAAGGAATTTGATTATGCTAAATATGTGCACTGCTAAATCAAGCACTTCACCTTAGAGGAATAAGAAAACTAGCCTCCATGGATGGAATATAATAAAATCATGAAAAAATGCAGAAGGCTAGTGCCAAAGGTGAAAAACATTCATCGGCTTTTGTATGGAGAAATAAAAATTCAAAATTGAAACACTAAGACAAAATTAAAAACCCTAAAAAGAAGGAAGAAATCCTAAAGGAGACCTTAGGTTTGGCTATGTTTAGTATATGAATAGGTTAAATAATATATTTTACCTTGTTTTTTATTAATATGTGATCTAATAAGATAGTAATTAGAACTAATTCAAATTATATGAAATATAACAATAAGCAAAAACCTGAATTTGAAAGACAAAAATATGATTTGACAATTAGATTTGTTATTCATGAAAATTAAAAGAGGATCAAGATACTTAAAATTTTACTATACTATGTAGGTCTGAGACTGAATGTGAAAGTCAAAAGGGTAGGACATAAACATCAACTCTAAGACACTAATGTTTGATGCTATGTTCCACAACTTGATGGTTTCATTTAAGTGAGTTTTTATTCTTTATTTTCATACATGCCATTATGCCTACCTATACATTATCTTTATGTGCAATCTTTAGTAGCTTCTTATGCACACAATTATAGAAACTTGTCTCCTCTTTGAAACCCTAGGTTGATGTCTACAAAATTGGAAAGTGTTGTGTCAATGACCCTAACCACTCTTTTATGAATGGTTGAGCATTGCCTACATATCCAAGACTTAAAATAGGGAAGTAAAACCACATATAGCTCTATCTATTAGGTGTACATGTGCAGTAGTGTTCCTTTAATGAATGCAACCTGTGATCTAAATTTTAATACTTGGAAAATGACAACTCTGGCTTGGGTTTGAGGTGCTTTAGACTTGGCTAGGACCTACTCCTTGTGATTGATGGTTGAAGTGAAAGGATAGGTAAATATCTTTGAATGTGCAAGTGTTTGAGTATGCTTGATAAGTGTTTGATATATGTGAATACGCTTAGACCTATTATGTATTTATATGTCACTCTTAGGGTATTCTCCCATGCCACTAAAATGTGAAACATACAAACCAACCCATAGGAAGGATTTGAATATGAAAATAAACTATTGTTTGGCATGGGATGAGTCTATTAGGTTTGGATGAGTATGAAATTAAGAAATATTCCAATTCTGACGATTTTATCTAGAAGGTAGGAAAAATGATATGATGATCTAAAGATAGTTTCAATATGATTTTAAGCGTGTTAGATAGTAGCAATGAAATTATTGTAGGTGACTGATAGTAAATTGGGAACATCAAACCCATGGAAAGCATGTGGAGGTGAGAGAATGGTAAATAAGATCCCTATGGATATGAAAACATCATGTAAGATCAATGTAGGTCAAAATTGACATTTCCAAGCATATAATACCAAATTTTAGTATCTACAAAATAGTGTACAAGTTGCATCGTAACTCCCATATCATATATAATACCCTATTCTAAGGCAGAGTAACAAAAGGTTATATTGTACAATGACACAATGGCATATAATTTGTTACACATCACACACATGATCACTAAACTGATGGTGACCTTTCAGATGTCTAGAATGCCCTACACATAAACAATGAAGAATATGATGATCAGTTGACATTGATCATACTCATCAGTCCCTTTGGCCCATCAGACTAACTTTTAGCACTCTGATATATATATATGCACATCATAGATCATGGGCATACCCTTTATGTATAGTTCTAGTATAGCATACATGTCCATTTGGGTGATTTCCACATCAATTATATCCTCATCCACCACCCATCTAAAGGTGTTTATGATTTATTCTAAATGCCCAAGAAAGATTGCTATCAGCTTTATGCTCAAAGGGACCCAACACATCGCCATGACTCCTCTAAATCATAAGTTGATCAATCATGCTCTATCCACATATGATAGTCTCTCTAGTAGATTAGGAAGATAGCTCACATCTACACTCCCCCATAATCATTGACACCTCTTCAAAATTTCAATCAATAGTACCTAGTTATATTTTGATAAAAAAATATGAAAATAAATTAAAAACTAGATAAATTTTGCTTTCAAATAAAAAATAGTGTTTATTTCTACTGTGTTAGCCATTTTTCTTATTTTTATATTACATCAACCAAATCATTTTCTATTGTACCTACCATGTATTTCCTATTTGACTGCATTGGCCATATTCATATAATATCACCACCCAGTTCTTTCCTACAACATCGACTGCATGCATACTGTATCAACCATGTCATTTTATTTCTTATTATATTGTTTGTACCTATACAATATTGGTCATCTAGTTTTCCCATATGGTACCAACCATAATTGTATTGTATTAGCCAATTCGATCAACTTTTATATTGTATTGACTACCATATACAATACCAACCTTTATAGTTATTAGAGAAACTTCACTAGATCATCCAACCTAAACAGTATTATACAGGCTTATAGTTTTCCGCCACTCAATTGTATTAGCCTAACCGATATAATTGATTGATCAACAATAATTATTTCTTCTCTTAGGCCTAATAAATACCCTCAACCCTAAATTTGATATTTGGTTATCTACTTATCACTTGTCAAAAAAATTCTATAATTTGATGCTTGTTGGGGCAAATTAAACTATACATATTTTACCCAAAATGTAAATTTATTATATCTATTATATCTACTCTATTATACCAAATTAAACAATTAATGAATCACCTACTTGCATGTCTCATGTGCTTGCTCCTAGGTGACCTCCCACACATCTTCCTCATCATCTTCTAGCCATATTGTCTTGTTACATTAAAAATAGTGGTCTAGATTTTTAGTTTCTAAAAATAAAAAATTACGAAATGATTTGTTGTTCAGCTTATTTATATCTCCCAATTAAAAATTTGAAACTTTCTATTATTTACCTCTAGTCTTCATATTTTACTCGTATCATTTTTTTGTAGGTTTTTTTGACAAACTGGAAGAAGCATTAGGATCATGGTGAGTGAATTTTTAGATGCTAATAATTTTTTTTTTCATAAATTTGAATTTCTCTTATTTTTCAGGTCTACCCATCAAGCTTATAGATTGGTACCTTCCATCTATTACAACAAATGAAACATCATTTATACAATTAGCAAGGTGAGTGTAGGTACACATTTATCTTTATGTATTTACTTTCATCATATTTTTAGTTCTTTTAACATTTATTATTATGCTATTTTGTGTTATTACGTATCTTTCCCAAATCACCATCCTATGTTACACTATTATGAAATATGATGAGCTTCACATGAGGCATATGTATACACCTAATAATTTTCACTTTTATTACTTTATTAATGGTTTCTCTTGCAAGGGATTGTTAGAACATCAATCTCCCTGAGTCAACATCCTAAGGAGTACGTTGGGAATGGGGTGGAATCAGCTTGTGATACTTAACAAGAGATGTTTTCATATTATTTAGAAATACCTTTACTACTATCAATCTAAACTCCTTTGAGTCTCTTTTTAGTTTCCTTCATTTCATAATTTATGTCTAGTTTTGTTAGACACCATATATTCCAACTATATTTACAAGGTTGACATAGTCTATTTCATGCTTATCTTTCCTTATATAGTATTGTCTTAAATTATATAATTATAATTATGTCTGTATCTTCTAATTATATCAGCCTAGCCAATATAGTTCTATGTCAGCCAACATCCTTTCTAAATTTATTTTCATGGACAATACCATCATCTTATATTTAGTGTTATTTATGGGTTTGGATTTGTATACATGGGGTTCATAATCATCATTTCTCACAACACACAACACTCATCTAATTTACTCGTGCCTACATTTATAATCTTAAATAGTAAAAGGAGTTATATGTGAAAATTTTATTCATTTAAGAATAGTATTGCTAAAAGGTCTTTGAAGCTCAATAGGAGAAGTCATGTTGAGGAGGTGTACAAGTATTTAGAGTCCCCAATTAAGGATATATAGGTTTTCTTCTTGCCAATTGAGGTTTTCATCCTACAAGATCTCTTTAAAAATGCCACTAGAGCCAAGGGGAGATTGATGCACCAATGAGTCACCCCAAATTTAAGTATCTCTATCCTTATTTTATTTCATCTACTTACTTAGTAGATAGATACAATTTACTTATTATTATAATAGATGCATTATTTTTATCCTTAATTAACTCTTCCTTATACTGAATAAGTTGATATAACTATATAGTTCTTATGCTTTCCATTTATCACCTTTGGGTGCATAGACCTCCCATTATTTGACCATTGCACCACTTACTTTCTCATTAATTTAGTATGTTACAAATATCTTGGATTTAGGTTGCCTTTGTTCATCAATTTATTGCATGGGTATCCTTATTATGTCCTTGATACACCCATTTGTTATCATTACTACATAATTTGATTTGTTTTGGGATCTAGTTAGATCCATACCCTATACCTTAGAATAAGCTTTGGAACATTATACCTTTGACGTTGACTGTGGATTGTCCTCTACCAGATCTACAATCACCCTTAGCACCATGGTTGTATTGTCCAAGTATATTCAGGCTCTATTGTTATTACCTTTATTTTCATCTTAGTTTATAGAGAGAAATATGATTACTTTAGGTCATCATAGCCCACACATAAAACAACCATTGAACCCATTATCTTGTTTATCTGAATAAAAAATATAAAGATAACCCTCCAAACACTCGTTGACCACCTTAGTTTTCCCATGAAATTTGGGATGATATCATGAGCTACAAGCCAATTGAGTGTCACAAAAGAACAACTTATCCAAAATTAATATTAATTATAGGTTCATAATCACTTTAAAAAAAAATTGAAGTCCCATGTAGCTTCTAAATTATATCCATAAAAGTTGATGCTATTGTATTTATTACAAATGGATGTGAAAATGAAAAAATGGGGCATAGTTGGTAAGTCTATCCACAACCACGATGGTGAAGTTTTTCTCCTCAGACTTAGGAAATCCTAGGTGAAATCCATGGAAAAATCCACCCACCTATAGATAGGAATAATAAAGGTTGTAGAAAACCCATAATATTAATTATCTCAACCTTATTTTGCTAACACTCCACAAATTATGCTACAAATTTTTGAACTTGCCCTTTCTCAAAAAGAATATTATTTGATTTTATGATAAGTTTTCAAGAATGTACCAACATGTGGATAATATTTCATCATAGTTAGACTAGATTATCTGATTATGTATGAAACATGTATCCTAAGGAATAAAGTGTCATGTCAATATAGATATATCAGTGAGAAATGTAGTGAATAGTCAATATAGAAATGGTCGTCCATAAACTATATAATAAATATGTGGAAGGTGCATGATGATAAGATATTTTTGGAGTTTCTAAACGTGATTTTGTGTATTTATGTCATTCTTTCATTTTAATTTTCCTCATCCACCCAATCTGGATACAATCTAGACATGGCACACAACAATTATTTTTTGGACTTATCCATCCTTGATAGTGTATCCACCACTACATTCTCATTCCATTTATTTTATATGATCTCAAATTCATATCCCAACATCTTTATGACCCATTCATGTTTTTATTTAGATGATACTCATTATTCCAAGAAGTATTTGAAAATGTCATGATATGTGTTTACCTTGAAGTGTCTTCCCATTAGATTTGGTCTCCATTATTTGGCCACATAAAGGATAACCACCATTTCCTTCTCATAATTGGTTTTTAATAGATTCATGCCTTTGATTTGGTTAATCTCAAATGTAATGGTTCATCCATCTCCCTTGAGTATTGTACCCATACCATAACCCATAACATCACATTCAATAATGAAGGTTTAAGAAAAATTATGAAAGGCTAGAAATAGAGTTGTGCACATGGCCTCCTTTAGCTTATCAAATGCCTTCGTGGTTGCCTCATTCCAAAGGAAGCAATATTTATTCAATAAATGTAAGAGTGGTAGTGATATGTTGCCATAATATTTGACAAATTTGTAATAGTAATTCGTAATCCCTAAGAATCCCCATAGGTTCTTAAGGGTTGTAGGTACTTTACATTCTACTGGCATTGATCTTGTGAAGTCCCACCTTTATGCCTTCATGAGAGACAAAGTGACTCAATTATTCCATCTCATCTCATTTTGAAGGCTTAACATAAATGTAACATCGTTCAAGATATTTCAAAATTGCATATACATGATGCAGATTTTCCTCCCATGTTTTGTTTTAGATTAAGATATATCTAAGAACACCAAGACAAACTTTCATCGAAATGGCTTAAATATAGAGTTCTTCAAGATCTAAAATGTAAATGGTGCATGCCAAAAGGCATCACCAAGAATTCATCTTTGACCTTCATGTGTTCTGAATATTGTCTTATGAATATCCTCATCACTAATTTTGATTTGATGATATCCTAAATATAGATATAGTTTTGTAAAATAAACAATAACATGTAACTCATCTAGAATATCATCAATTATCATAATATGAAAATTATCTTTGATGGTCTACTTGTTGATTTGTTTTTGGTTCCAACATATGCACCATGTGTCACCCTTCTTACACACCATCACCACTTGAGAGGAATAAACACTTTGACTATGATAATAATACATTATTTTAACATCTCATATACCATCTTCTTAATATCAATATTTTGCACATACATGCACTTATAAGGTCTGATGTTGGGGGGTTGGTTCCATGGTACTAGTTGAATGACATGATCATTATCTCTTTTTGGAGGTAAATTTTTTTGGCATATTAAATACAATGATTGAATGTCCATCTATAATTGCCTATAGACCTATTGGTGTAGGTGCCATTAAATTTTGCAATTTTAATGAAAAAAATTATGCCACAAACCATCTACCCTTTTGTTAAGCATCTTTTGTATCTAATGAGAGCTCACTGATTTTGGAAACATTGAATGCAATCCTCATAGTTTGAATGTGACATAACTGACAATGGGATTTCCCAATTAAGTGATTCCATGCCCCTGTATCAAGAGTCACACAACATAAATAAACATGCAATATTTATTTATGAATTAAAATCAAGCCTTAATGACATCTACAATAACTAACTTATGCAACTCTACTATACCTCTAATCTCTATCTATATCTAGCCTCTACAGGATCTACATTCAAATTCCTATTGTAGACCTTAAAACCTCTCTTCTCTTAGGCCTCTTTATGATCTCCATGTCGACCTATGTCAATCTCCTATTTTATCCCCAATCGATTCTACTCTAATCAATTTCTAATCCTTAATATTGGCCTCTCTTCAATATTGCCTCTGCTTTCTAGGTATTTGCCTCATTTTTATGCTTGTGTCCGCTCTCCTAATTATATATTACCATGAAAACCCTTAATTATTTGCATAAGATCTATGATTTCCTAATTTCCCTTGATTTACACCATTGTGCATGTTTCCCTTTCTTTTTTGAGTGAACAACTACCACATTGTGACTTATATTCCTTGAGACCATCACCAACATGTATCTCTCTTCTAGAAATTTCTAGTGAGTTATTGCATGCTTCATTTAGTGACCATATGTTAAAATTGTGCATGCTCAAAGATATCAACATTTCCTTTACTTTACTATGACTAAGTTTGAACTTATAATCACATTGTGAACAATAATCATATATGATTATGACCATGTGTAATCATGCCATGTGGAAAAATCTTATGGTTCTTGTGTATCACACATTCCTAAAATGGTATCTTACATTTATTAGACTATGATCCCCATGTAAACTTGTCAAGCAGACACTTGTCACCTTCACAATTCCATTGTGACTACTAATTTTTTTGGTTACCTTTATACTTAGTTGGCCACATATCATCTCATTCTTGTGACTGCTTAACACCTTGTGACCACCTATTATAGTGATGCATGTCACAATGCTCCCTGACATATGCAACCACTTGACTAGTTTGTGAAGAATAAAGAGGTATATGACCCTATGATCACTGTATTAAATTTGATAGTCATAATCACCTTTCAAACACTCATAGTAATCACTCAGTGTTGACTTTGATTGACCTACAACTTGTTAGGTCCTTTACATAGATATACGTGATCACTTAATACTTATAAGATTAGATTGAGGTCTTTGTGAATGATTATGTATATGAAGGGTCTCCAAAGAACATGGAGACTATGGATGGTCCCATTAGACTTAGGAATATGCATGGCCACTGAGATAATATAAAGTCACTATGAACCTAGGGACTTAGAAAACAAAGTGTGTCTACCAAGACATGCAACTTAGAGTCATGATGAGGAATATATGTGACTACCAAAACCATATGAAGTCCCCAAAATTATGAAATGAACCCCATGAACATTGTCACTTAGGTTGTAAATGGAATATATGTGAAAACCAAACAAATTATGTTGTGAAAACAAATGTGGCTCCTTGTGACCTATGAACTGTAAAATTGGTCCAGAGACTCCTTATTATGAATTGAAAAACTACCCACCTATTTTTTGATGATGCAATATTTCATGTACACCTTGGATGCTTATGCATCAGAATGCCATACCCTATGAATGAAAACATATGAACAAGTCTTAGAATTTTATCTCAATCATTCCAAAGGTAGTGAGCCATTGAACTCTTAAGAAAATGTCTACTCCACCATGGGAATGGAAAACATAAGAAAATTTAGCCAACAGTCTTCCATGGTAAGTTTAATTCTATGGTGTTTCCTTAAACACATAAGTATACCACCATCTGTAATCATGAACTAAATTTTTTGAGTTGGATAAACAAAATAGTTCAAGCACATAACCAACTTAATGTTGATAAATTTGTGAGTACTTTCCAATTCAATCAACACTGCCATCTTTTGATTTTTTAAGGAAACCCACTATATTAAGGGTTTATGGGGTACTAATATATGAAACTACATGGAAAGAGATAGCTGGTTGGGGATCTTTTGACTTCTCATCTAGCTCATCAAAAACCCCTAACACTTCTTCTTCATCCTCTTCTTCATCATTTACACCCTTAATGTAGTTTTTTTTTCAACACATTTATGTCATTGAATGTATTTGCTATCACAATTAAAACATAACAATTTTACTGTTTTTTCTTAAAATTATAAGGTGTCAACATAGTAGGCTGAGGAAATGATGGTAAAAGTGCTACAATCTTTAATTCTAGTGAATGTATACCTCTTATTGACTAATTTATTTTCCTTTACCCTATGCGCCATGATAATATAACTAGATACATTAAATAGATTAAACATGGGTACCTCGTGTTGAATGTGGTCCTTAAGACCACTAAGAAACAAATCATTCGAGTTATCATCTCTAATCATCTCCACTTATAAGGATAGGTTTTAGAATTGATGAATATAATCCTTTACCAACCATGTTTTACTTTACTTTTATAATTAGAAAAATTAATTCTCTATCACACTACTACTATAATGTGTTTGCATTTCCTTAGTAAAAACTAATCAAGTGAGACTAATAGTTTTCTTCTTCTTTTGAGCACACAATCATTGATAATAGATAAAAAAAATTAGGCTTTAGATCTAAGGATGTCATGGCATCCTTCTGCCCACATGGGATTTGATGCAAATCAAAAAAAATCTCCATTTGATTGGTTTAGTTGAGTGCATCAATTCTATTGAACTTATACATGTCCACCTTTGGTAGTAAGTTCCAAAGCTCATGATTAGTGCTATCCATAAGATAAGGTTGTAAAACATTTAGATCAGGGTTGAATTTTACCTTAGATACACCTTGATGTGATTATAAGACTAATCGCTTATTGATGAAAGTTGTAAGAGTATCTAATCGCATATCTATAGTAGCCATATTTCCCTTCAATTCAAAATGTATGTTGAATATATTACCATTTAGATCACACAATTATTTATCTAATAAATAAAAAATAATATTAGAAGCCCCACCTAATCCAAACTCTGACTCTACCTCATCTTTGTCAAGAATTTTCCCTACGGTGTATGAATTCTTTCCCCAACCTATCATGTCAAGGCTTGACAATGAAAAATTTAATTTTCACCTTTGATCAAACAGTTTTAAACTTAAGTCAACCTCAAATCCAAATTTATAAAGAATATACCCCCTGTATGTTTTAATTTTCCAAAAATGTAAAGAAAACAAAATAATTGTGAAAATTGTGGCTTGTAGAGCCAATTAATGAAAAAACTAAATTACAATAACTAACTAAAAATGATCATAGAAAGCTAAAAATTGTACTATATATTCCTTGAATAGTTCTCTAAATATAGTAAAAAAATTGTAAAAAAAAATTATGATGGTTTGCAAAATATATTAATTCTATAAAATTAAGGTTTCAACCACACCTTAGCCAAATTAAAGCTATGATACTACTTGTAATGAAATTTTTTACCATTAGAGCAAATTCACATAAATAAATGATTGAAATAAGAACATAATATTTGAATAAATGATGATACACATCAAGGGGGTAACCTTTACAACCTTAAAATAAGAAAAAAATGTAATATGATGATCAAATACTAACCACTCCATCATATATGTATTATACCTATTTTATATAAATTCTATAGGCTGACCCTACCACTAATATGAAGCTATAGAAATTATCATATGAATATATTATGCTTACCACAATTTAACCACACATATCTAATTAAGGGCATATAATCTTGTTTTACATTGGGATGGGTCACTCACATGCATTAGAACTGCAATGAACCCATATACTTAGCACTACTATGTAGACAATCCCTCACTCAAGGGACCTGGGCCACTAACTAAGCATATTTCCTTTAATATTATATGATTTTCTAGATATTATGTATAAATTAGAGTTACATTAAAAGAGATAAGATTTTAATAGTCGTGCACATCATTTTGCTTATCGAGTAGAGGTTTCTAGACATTTGTTAATAATGAAAGGTTTTGGAAAATTTCATAGCCCAGGTATCTATAGAGCCATTTTCAAACTTGACCAATTGCTTTTAGACCTTCCTGCCTCTTTTAGAGTCTATTTTTGTTCATTTCCATTTTTAGAATAGTTTAAAATTGATCATCTCGTATCATTCCATATTTTTGGATTCTACTCTACATTGCATAAGATTTCCCTTACCAACTTTGTCAATCTTTGTTTAAACTCATGTAAATAAAAAATTATGTACGCATCTCTCTATCTATTCATTTCTCCATTAAAAATTTCCAAGGTCAAGGTACATTCAATCATCTAGGGAAATTTAGGTTTTTATTTACTATTTTATTATTCATATTATACCTATCATCCAACCCTTCATTTTATGTGGTTTGTGTAGTGTTTTGAACATTTGTGCACCCTCCACATTAAATAAGTCCATTTGACATTCTTGAACACATTGAGAATAATGATTTCATATTAGAATTACCTCCATATGTGAAGTTATATTCAATTAAGAATGTTGAGAGCTTACATCTCTTTGAGCCTTCTATATTTGATGAAGAAGGAATTTTATTGATTTTCATCTAAGACCTTGCACATTATGCTCAAAAAGAGTTGGGAGAGGATGTTGTTTTACAAAATAATATGAGAGAATTAAGGAGAGGATAATAGGAAAGTTGGTAATTGGGCTTGAAATGACAAGTTATAAGAAAATACAAGTGGTATTCTGTGGAAAAAGTTTGGGAATTATATCAAAATCTCTTGAGTCCTTAAGCTTGTGGGGACCAAAGGCCTCCTAATTGGGGAGGTTTGATATGGATTGAATCATGAAAATAAGTTTAATTCAAATCAAATAGGTGACTAGTATTACATCACTATTTTTTCCTAAGCAAATTTACCTAATTATCCATGGATTTTCTATAGATGGTAATTTGATTTGGTTATTATTAGCTAAGCTACGAGTTATATGTTGTTATGAGATAATTGAATATTGATTTTATTACATGATTTATTTTTTATAAATTAGTTTTAGTGTATATTATTACATTATGATCAATTTAATATGTTATTTCAGTAGTATTTTATGATATACATGTCATGATGTATGGACTAACTACCTACTTGGCGTGAGTTGGACACAAGAGAGATTCATCCCTCAGATCATGATAGAGGGAGTGCATCAATAGATGGAGATGTTGGAGGATGATATAGGAATAGCTATAACCATGCACATACCACATTAGTTAATACATGTATATGCATAATTGAATGGTTAGCATTAGTATGTTTTTGATGTTGTGTGCATTTAGATAATTATTTATGCATGGTTAGTTGTGTGTTAGCTTAGTTTATTAATCATGTGAGATTAACCTCGTGTGATTTTGTTATGGTTAATTTATTTTGAATAATAATGTGTTAGCTAACATTTTTGATGGAATGTGATTAACTTACATTAGTCATATTGAAAATGATTTACTTATGTTATGTTAGTAGCAATATAGCGATTTTATTGTAATTAGTAAATGTGTTATAATAAAAATATATAAAAATAGGATAAAGCATCCAAAAAATAAATAAAACAAAAATAAGAGAAAATTAAAAAAATAAATAAATAAAATCATTGAATTAGAAATAATAAAAAAATAAAAAGAAACAAAAAAAAGAAAGGAAAGAAAGCTTAAAAAGGAAAAACACCATACTCTTAAAAGAGGAGGAAAGAGTGGAGAGAGGGATGCAACACAGAAGAGAAGGGAGATTGGAGAAGAAAGAGAGAATACACAGAAGCAAAAGGGATAGTCGAGCATATTGCTAGGTAGGCAATGCAACTAAATTCCTTATATTTTATGTTTTTTGAATTTAATATGATAGCAATCTCAATTTATATACAATGACTTAGTTATAGTTATATATACAATGATTTTATATTGAAGACTAGACACACACACACACACACACACAAGTATACAGTCAACATTTGTATCTTATATACTAGTTGTAGAGGACATATATAACTATAATGACGTAGTTATAACATATTTATATTCAACAAGTTAATATTTGAATAACGATACTATGATGTTATAGTGTATACAATAATTTAAGTTTACAATTATATACACAATGATCTATGATGTTGATAGAAGTTTTATGGATGCAACTTAATAAGTCTAATTTTTTATAACTAAGTCAAACTATGATGCTATTATGTATGCACCAAAAACATGATGTGTGTGTGTGTGTGTGTACAACTTCTAAGATTTTTATCCAAAATTATGATTATAGAATGGTTGTGTTGCACTAATATATATATATATATATATATATATATATATATATATATATATATATATATATATCTAAGTATGATATATATATATATATATATATATATATATATATATATATATATATATATCATACTTAGATATTATCATAATAATATCTAAGTATGATATATATATATATATATATATATATCATACTTAGATATTATTATGATATATATATATATATATATATATATATATATATATATATATATATGATAATAATGTCTAAGTATGATATATATATATATATATATATATATATATATATATATATATATATATATGATAATAATGTCTAAGTATGATGGTTGGTTTGTTAGTAGGGGGTGGGGGTTGTAGCTGAGGCTTTTTTTTCCTGTTTAAAACTTTTTTTCTATCCTTTGTGCCATGAGCTATGTGCAATTTCTGGTCAGCGCATAGTGCAGGGGCTGATGGGGCTGTTTGGAGTGCACTCACAGCTGGAGAGTACCTTTTGGCAGGTGTAGTCATGACTGGGAGTATGCCTTCTAGGACTGGTGCTGGATTCAGTTTTAGTGAAGTGGTCGGAATGAATTTGCCAGGATAGGAAGTGCAGGGGTATGAAAATGCCCTCTTTTCTCAAAATTCAGATGCCAAGGAATCAAACCTGCCTGGAGGCTCTAGGATTACGAAGGTTAACAGATGTCTTGAGAGATGCAAAGAAAGACCAAAACTGGTAATTCCCTTTGAAATGATTGCTAAGGATGTAGAATATTATTCTAATCATTATTTGTTTTGTAAGTTTTTTGGTTTAAAATTCTCTCTTCATTTCCTAGAAAGTTGGGCCCAAAGAGTTTGGGAACCAGAGGGGGAATTAGAGGCACGATGCTTGCAAATAACTACTTCATGGTGACATTTCCCTGCTTGGCTAACTGCAACAGGGTCTTTGAAGGGGGGCCTTATTTTTATAACCAGGTGGGATTATTTGTAAAACTTTGGCATGCCGACTTTAACCCATCCAAGGAGTTCCCAAATAGAGTGCCAGTGTGGGTTTGATTGCCTAAACTTCCAATAGAATGTTGTCATGAAGACGTGCTACATATGCTGGAATCAATGCTTGGCAGACCGATTGGATCCTCTACACAAACATTGAGTAAGAAGGTGATGACCTTTGCTCGTATTTGCATGGAAGTTGATCTAAGTAAACCATTTCCAGATGCAATTGAGATGAGTGCAGGTTCATATTCCTGGGTACAGCAACTAGACTATGAGACAATTCCATTATGATGTCGCATCTGCCATGAATATGGCCACCTGGTGCGTAGATGTCTGAAAGCCAAGCCAATGGATCAGCAAACTACACCTCCCTCTAATACCATTCCTAGTACTGACAAAGGGAAGAAGCTAGTAGCAGGAGAGAATAAGGATGCTGAGGGCTTTGTTCAAGTAAAATCCTGAACTTGTAGTAGAGGATTGAAAACAACTTTAAGAAAACAATAGGAGGAGGATACATTCAATAGGTTTGAGATTTTAGATGAGTTGGGGCAGCAAGAAATTATTCAAGAAGGAATCAATGCTGATCACCCTGAGGAGGAGTCGGGTTTGGAGATTGGATCTGCCAAGCCTCTGTGTGCTATACAAGAAGAATTCGTTGTGCCTATGATCATGGACGGACTAGTGGGAGCGCAGGTGGCGGGGGAGCCAAATGCTAATATAGGGAAGGGTGTCGAGGAATCAGAGCCTATGATATGGTCTGTGGTTGCTGGAGCAGATAAAAGAGGGAAATCTACCCCTGACCTGGGCATCCTTCAGAAGAATGGGAAGAAGGGGGCTTTAGAAAAAATGCTAAAATAGGACATAAGAAGCACCTAGAGAGGATTAAGATGATTGGGGAGAACTTGGTGGAGTTCGGAGCTATTAAGACCCTGGACTACCACTTCTTGACTCCCCCTAAATGATTGTTATCTCTTGGAATGCAAGGGGCCTGAACAGCGGCCCTAGACAAAAAGCTATTCGGGAATTAGTACAGAGGCATTCTCTGGATGTTCTCTTTCTTCAAGAGACTAAAGTAATTGTTGATTATATGATGAGTATGGCATCTAAGTTATGGAGGCAAGGCCATTGTCAGTGTATTGGAGCACAGGGATCATCGGGGGGTGTGGCATGCCTATGGAACTCGTGTAAGATTCAGCTTGTGTCCTGGATTTCATTTAGGTCCTCCTTATCTATGGTTTCTTGGTGCATTGAATCAGGGGAATCAGTTCTTTTCTCTAATGTCTATGCTTTGACAGATTTTCGTGGAAAGCTTGAGGTATGGAATAATATTCATGAGGTGTGTAGCTTGTTTCCTTATTTACCTTGGATTATTGCTAGAGACTTTAATGCCATTCTGGATTTATCTAAGAAATAGGGAGGTATTATGAAAACTGAGCCCTCCTCCATTTTGCTTAGAGACAATATCTCGGCTCTTAATCCTGTTGACATAAAGCCCAGCAATGGCCGCTTCACGTGGAAAAATAGAAGGTTGGGGGACAACAGTATTGCCAAACACCTTGACCGCTTCATGGTGTCTTGTTTTTGGGTGGGGGGGTCGTGGTCTTCCTGCTCTGAGATTCTTCATTGGCAGGGCTCGGATCACTGGCCCATAAAGCTCACTATTTCCTTGGCTAGGATACCTCAGAGACCGCCTTTTAAATTCCAACTTATGTGGCTAAGGGATCCTAACCTGTATGGTTGTGTTGCTAATTGGTGGAAAATAGGTAGACTAGGATTTGGCACAGCAATGTATACTTTTACCAAGCTCTTACAATTTGTCAAATATCAACTAAAGCACTAGAACAGACTATGCTTCAAAAATATTTATCAGGAGAAAAATGTGGCACAAACATAGTTGAATGAAGTGACCCAGATGATTAGTGAAGAGGGGGGGTCTGAATTTATGTTAAGAGAGGAAGCTAATGCGCTAAAAGTTGTGGGGGAATGGGAGCTAAGAGAGGAAATCTTCTGGAAGCAGAAGGCGCAGAATGTTTGGCTTCAAGAGGGGGATCAGAATACTGCATTTTTCTTCAACTTCGTGAAAGCCAAGCAGCATGGTAATACCATTTCCTCGTTGGTGATGGATAGGGGGGAACCATTCATTCCACCCAAGGTATTTGTAATGAGGCAGAGCTGTACTTTACTTCTTTATTCTGGGAGGAAGGGCAGGGGGATCTGGTGGCTGAGACTCAGGTTCTATCATGTATTCCCTCTTTGGTCTCTTGGGAAATGAATGAGCATCTTATGAGTGCCATTTCTATGGAGGAGGTCAAGAGGACTATTTTCCAGATGCAAAAAGGTGAAGTGCCTGGGCCAGATGGATTTCTGATTGAATTTTTCCAGGAGTTTTGGGAATTTATTAAAGTTGATCTCCTGGCTGCTGTTCAAGAATCACAGATGAATAAGCAGATGCTCAGGGCTCTGAACTCGACTTTCCTAGATCTTATCCCTAAGGGGGAGGGAGTGGATCAGTTAAGTCAGTTTCATCCCATTTCCCTCTGCAATGTGATTTATAAAATTATCTCTAAGCTGATTGCTGACAAACTAAAGAGATGGCTTACATTGCTTATTTATGAGGAGCAAAGTGGATTCGTGGAAGGTTGCCAAATCTTGGATGGCATGGTGGTGGCTACGAAGGCAATTCATTCGATGGCCAAGTCAAAAGAAAAGGCTATGTTCATCAAGTTGGATATGAGTAAAGCTTATGACAGAGTCTGGTGGTCTTTCCTTCAAAAGGTTTTGAGGGATTTTGGATTTAGTGAGGACTGGATATGCTGGGTCATGTGCTGTGTGAATTCAACCTCCTTTTTAGTTCTAATTAATAGAGAGAATTCAAATTTATTTGGAGTCTCTCGTGGCCTGTGGCAAGGTGACCCCCTCTCTCCTTATCTGTTTCTTCTTTTGGTAGAAGGGCTGGGATGACTGATCAAAAGGAATGTGGAAGGGGGATATATTCAGGGTTTGGCAGTGGGCGGAGGTCTCCTAGCACTTTCTCACTTATAGTTTGTGGATGATGCAGCTTTCATGGGCATGGCAACTATGAGAGAAGTGACTAATATGCACAGAGACCTGGATGTTTATCTTAAGGCGTCAGGACAGTTGATTAATGAGGGTAAGTCTTCAATTTATTTCTTCAATACCCCACTTCCAATCCAATGGAGAATTGCTAATTTACTCAGGTCCCAAATTGGAAGTCTTCCTCTGTTATACCTTGGCATTTCCATCTCGACTGGGAGACAGTCTAGGGAGACGTGGCAGGGCCTTCTAGACAAGTTTCATGCTAAGGTTAATCATTGGACTCATCGTTGGCTGTCCTTTGTTGGTCGAGTTTAGCTGCTTCAATCGGTGGTGCAGGCGCTCCCCATATATAGGTGTATGGTTCAAGTAGCATCAATGGGTTTTGTGAGAGACCTTGATTCCTTAGCTAGGCAATTTCTTTGGGCTAGCAATTTAGCAGCAACCAAATGGAGTCTCATCAAATGGGAGATAGTTTGCAGTCTAAAAATGCTGGGAGGTCTGGGATTAAGGCAGTCGATACTCTCTAGTACGACACTGGCTACAAAGTTGTATTGGAGATGGTGTGTGGAACCAGACCGGCTGTGGGCTAGAATTTTATCCCACAAGTACCTAGCAGGTATTCCTCATAATGAAACTCCTTGGCACAGCTTGTCTGGGAAGGGGTAGGCGATTTGGTCTATGCTCAAGAAAGGGGTTGCACTCATCAAGCGTGGTTTGTTCTAGATATGCAAAGATGGGATGGAGGCACGATTTTGGCAAGACTCTTGGGATGGTTTCCCACCCCTAGCAGTACAATATCCTCATTTACAGACATTAGCGCAAAGATTTGGTGAGGGTGGGTGATTTTAAGGTATTTTCCTGTCAGGGGCAGGTGATGGAAGCGAGGTGGAAATCACCAGAGGAATGGCTGATTGAGGGATTGGAAGTGGAGTGCGCTAAACTCCAATCCATTCTTGCTGGACATAGCTGTAGTGCCCTTTTGGGAAGGGATGTTCTTACGTTGGCTCCCAATCTGAAAGGATCATACACGGTGTCTTCGGGGTACCAGGTGTTGATCTCTCAATAATTGGATGGCGGGTAGGAAGTTTCCTGGTGGAAAAGAGTCTGGAATAGCTTTTCTTGGCCAAAGTGTAATTGTTTCATTTAGACCATGGCCTAGAATAAATGCTTGACGTGGGATAATATTTGTAAGAGAGGATTTGCTGGCCCTTCGAGGTGTGTTTTATGTAGCAGTGAGGAAGAGGATTCTCAACATTTATTCTTCTGATGCCCCTTCTCAATGCAATTATGGCACTGTTGGTGGGACGCATGGAAATGCCAATGTGTTCATGCATCCTCCTTGGCTGATTTTTGGGCGAGATTGGGCAAACCGCCCTCACCAGCCTCATTTTTGCATGAGGTATGGTACGTTGGTCCGATTTTCCTTTTATGGCAAGTCTGGCTTGAAAGAAATCATAGGATTTTTTGAGGAGAAAATTTGGGATTTCAGCAGGTTTGGACTAGAATATTGGGCATGGTCCAAGAAACTATTGCGGTTAAGAGTGAGATTGCTCTACCATTGGCTAAGAGCGATGCTGAGGTTGTGGCGAGGCTGGGCGTTCAAGAAATTTCTTCGGTCTTGGCATGTGTCAAGAGAGGTAGATAGGTGAATCAGAGAATGCAAAGGATGGGGAATTGGATGCCGCCTCCTACTAGTTTTTTGAAGCTTAATACAGACGGGTCATCCCATGGGAATCCATGCTCGATTGGGATTAGCAGGATCGGCAGGGATTCTGCTGGTGCGGTGGTTTTGATTTTTGTGGTTAACAAGGGAGTGCAGATAGTTAATCAGATGGAAGGTTGGGCGATTTTACATGCCTTAAGGAGAGCTTATGAGTTAGGATGGAGGAAAGTGATTTGTGAGGCTAATTCTCAAGTCCTGGTTAATTTGCTTCTTGAGAAGAAGACCTTTGATGTATGCTGGCAGTTGTCAGTGATTGTTCAATAGATTCTTCAGGTCAGTTCTTGTATGGATTTAGTGATTTTTTCCCATATTCCTAAGGAATGGAATAGGGTGGCCGATTGCCTGGCAAGATGGGGATCAGAAGAATTTGAAGACCGAAAGTCTGATGGATGGGAGCAAATGCCTCACGCACTTTGCCAGAATCTGAAGAGGATTTTGGCGGAGGATGAGAGTGGTACTGGAGTGTAACTTTCTTGTTCTTGTGGTTTTTTGTGGTTTTGTTAGTTCCTGAGGTGCTAGCCTCAGGCGGCTTTGTACTTTGGTTTTCTTTGATTTAATAAAGTTTTTACCCCTCTTTTATTTAAAAAATAATAATGTTTAAGTATGATAGCATGATATATATATATATATATATATATATATATATATATATATATATATATATATATATATATATATATATAAATAATATGTAAATAATGAAAACACAGAAAGTCATACAAGCGATGGAGTTCGCCATATATATATATATATATTAGTTTGGAGTTCACCATATAAAATATAATAGTTTACTATTCACCATAAATAATGGATTTGCATATAATATATTAGTTTGTTGTTCACCATACAATATATTTATATATTTATTCTACAATTCATTATTTTTATCGGTGGTCATGTATAATATACATTTAAATGCATAGATTAATTCACACTATAACGTGATATACCCCATATAATGATCATATTTGAGATACTGATTGGTATGATAACAATATTTTCAGTTAACTACTCAGATAATTGTATTACTATGTATAGATAGTAGAGCGAACTTATGTATATTAAAAAAAAACCAGTATAAGTACAATGAAACATATAAAAATTAGTTATATGCAGTGATGTTATATTGATTTATACATGGCAATACTGAATATGTAGCAACTTGTTGGTGCAGTGACTTATATATTCCTACAATGGTTTATATAATTCAGAAAACTATGTATCAAAGTTGTGGCAGTGGTATAACAATCAACTAATGAACACGCATTTGTAATATCGCTAAAGTAATATTACATGTGGATACTGTGATCGTATTAACAACATAAGCAATCTTATTTGTGATATTGTTAGATTAATGGTTTATGTGTTAGAGTTTGAATTGTGTATTTGTGATGATTTCATTTTACTTTACATTAACAAGATAAGCGATCTGCAAGCAAAGTATGGCAATCAGCGATCTGCAAGCAAAGGACTTTATTTTACTTTATGTTTGATATCAACATAAATTGATATCAAAGTAGTATATATTAAAATATATGGACAACAAAGACATAGATAAATATATGTGTTGAAATGCATATTTATTCATAGCAAATCAAATAATTAAATATATATATATATATATCAATTTTTTTACAAATACATTAAAATAACTGCAATAATCTATAAATCCAGTGGTCTGGAAACCCAATGATCTAGAAATCATGATAGAGGCTGTAAAACACTTCCATAAATGTGATCTACTATTTTGTGATCTAATTAAGTGACTGCAACAAATTATGTATATTATTATGTTTGCAGTGAACTGTTATACTATAACCTTATGAAAAATTGCAAAGGTTGATATATACATGGAAGTATAGGTACTTGGAAGTATTTTTTGATCCGCCAGTTAGAATTATAAGAATTTGAAAGACCACACCTATTGTATTATTTAAGAAGTTATTCAACACTTTGTGTTCACCTAATAGATATTAGTCTTGTGATATAATAGTTAACCAATGGATACTTCATAATCAGGGATGAGTTATAGTGATGTTATTATAGCCTAACATGATTATAGTCAATATCTAGGGATAGTTAGTTAATTGTTAGCAACATATATTGTTAATAGATAGTAACTAGTGGCTAACTAATATAATATAAAATACCAACCGTATATATACTGTGAGGGTTAATATACTGTTAGTCATTATACATTCTTCCATAGTAACATACTCTAACATACTATCAGAGTAAGTGGATAGTTATTTAGTATATTGTTAGTTAACTATAATTAGAGATAGTTAATATATTTAACAAAATCAAGTTAATAATACGTATTTTATAGTGATGTTGATATAATAGTTATGTATTGCTTATCATGAGGATACATGTAGTTAACAACAATTGTGAAGTATGAACTATCAATTTAACATCTATGGGCTATGATTTTAGTGCTTATCATAGAACTTGTTGTAGTTGAATCTACTTATGGGACTAGGAAATGTATATATATGGATTTAAGTATTCATACAAAAAATATCACATATATAGGTGTATTGGTTTATATGCCTATATCCATAACTAAATGGATGGTTAAAATAAATCAAAGGATTTCATGGGTCATGAAACTATAAACCATATGAATATAATCTCTTAAAAACGTAATAATTATTTATATGAAAGAGTATGTTCATATGAGACATAAATTGGTTACCTGATTTTCTAAAAATATTATGGTTGTTAGTATATATTTGTACAGTAATGAAAACTGGCAAGCAGTACATATTATGAGTAAATTAATATGTACAAGTGTTTAGACATATATATCATATATTTGTGTACTGTGATGTTTGCCTATAAGTTATAGTAGTATGTAGTTTAAACATATGATACACTTAGTTGGTATAATATGTACTTGCTTGCTTATTATTTAGGATTATGAGACATTTGATTCTTAAAATTGTGAGACTAATTATTTGAAATTGGGTAGTTGTGCTCATTAAAAATGAATTATGATATTATAGGATGTCATAGAGTGTATTATATTTGAAAACTACTTACAGTAATTAAAAAATGGTAGTTTAAATGTACGTTATACCCAGATGGTATAAACTATAATTGTTTGACACTATGAAGATTCATTCATACATTTGATGGATTAAATGTATGCATTTTGGTTATTTCTATGTTTAGCATATTTTAATACTTGTTATTAGGAAGTAATCTATATGAATCTATTGGTTATATATATGTTAACCAAATCTCACTTTGTTGATACTGAGTAAGTAGTGATACAAACTTCACTAACTTACTAGAATCATAATGCCAAGTGGAGGTAATCTGATCAAGTGGTGTGTGAGAAATTGATTGATTCTAGAGATCAATAACTATTGAAAACTTTAGCCAAAGTAATGTTAGTTAGACATTGTCATTTTATGTGTATGATTTATATATTTGTGCGATATCTTGTTAGAACATATTTATTTATGGTGCATTGCATGTTTTTAAAAATCATACATCACACAGATACTAGCTTGTCTCTTTGGATTCTCGCACTATCACTATCTACTCATTCATGAAAGGAGAAACATTCCCTAATGGGGGATTATGTGAGATCTATGATCTATAGTTGGTGTAGAAAAGTGCTTGGATGATGCTCTCTCTCTCCACAATAGTACTTTTTTGGAGATGACACTTGAGATTACCATAGATACAAGAGTTCAAGAAACTCATGCTCCGTAGAGCCATGTATCTTGTAACTTATATATTGTATTGTATTTATTATTAAATCATTATTCTGATGAGCTATAATTTCTTACTTATTGTATATTGACTACAATGGTTGTATGGTTGTACCAGCCATGGCTAGATATCTGTAATTACTTTCTATATTCAGTTATGATGTGTTTCATATGTTGTTAGTGATCAATGAAGTATAGATGTCACATGCTTATTTGCAGTTGTCATGCTTATAATGTTTTGTCTTTATCACTAATTAGATTCTCATGGTATAATTTAATGAAAGAATATTTTTATTAAATTAAAAAAAATCATGTTTGTCTTTATCACTAATTAGATTCTCATGGTGTAATTTAATGAAAGAATATGTTTATTAAATTAAAAAAAAACATGTTTTTCTAAGTCAAACCTAGTGGGGTTGTTACAACTAGTCTCATTTATTAGTCAAAATGACTAAGTAAAACAACTTGTAACACTCTTAACAAGAAAATTCAAACGAGAAACAAAGTTGGTAGAAGACACAAAGGCATGACACAAGTGCAAAAAGGTTCAAAGGGTGACACTTAGGGGCCAAATTAGTTGTGGGAAATTAAATACTTGATGGGTTCTATAGTCGTACTCATTTAGTAGGTTCATCTTCTATTGAACCCATCTTGCATAGAACACAACAATCAAATGGTTTTGTACCATGTTTATCCCATATGGAAGAGAAACAATAGCAAGCTCCAATAGATCCAAAGAAGGCCACAAGCTTGTATTTTTTCCCTTTTAAAGCCTATTTTCAAATGGGAACATTGTTTGGTTCATTTATCGAGTTTGTATATAAATATATCCCTTAGGGGTCATGTAAAGGATTCTTAGTTCATCTTGATGGAGTTGTCATAATATAAGTGCAGCATGTTGGAACAAGTTGTAGAATAAGACAAGATAGGAGAACACTGTTGATGTATTTATAATGTTCCTAAAGGCTTTAATAAGGCAATTAACTTGTAATATTGCAAGGAGATGGTGGCGAAAGAAGACTAATCCTTCTCTTCTAAAGTTTTCCTATAAGGTTTATCCAAGGTAAATCTCTTGTGTTGACCTTTGCTTTAATACATGTTTTAGTTCATTGTTTGTTTCATTTCATTTATAAAACTACGCACACTAGTTTTAACACATAAACATCTCAAATTTAAGGCAATTAACTATTTTCGTAAGAAAAATATGTAAAAGACAAGAAGTATAATTCACTAAGATAATTATACATAGATTATAATTCATGTTGATGAGTTAACTATGAAATGTCTATACTAATTAAGGATAAATTCACAATAATACTTAATTTAGAAATACAATAACCAAATATAACATTATATGAAATAAACATATTTTTAACTGTTTAAAAAACAATCCATAACCAAGTTGGGAACCTATTTTGGAGTATCAACATTTTAAAAGTATTGTTGCCCTAAGGTAATGCTTCAAGTATAATAAGTTGTGTACACGTGATTGAAATGTCAGGTGTTCTAACATACTAAGGTAGGTCAATTCTAGACGTAATCGATCTGATAGCAGGTTAAAATACATTAATTATCTTTTCAAATAAGAAATTATCTACATAATATCCAATCTTAGATTAGAGTAGGATTCAAAAACACTACCCTATTAACAAAAATAAAATCTTAATCACCTTTGATGTTCTGCATTGGATATGTATCTTCACTAAAAATATAACAAAGCATATTGTCTTTCCTTGTTGCACTCTTCCTTTTCGAGCTCTTTTTAGGATTTTATCTTATCTTCTACTTTTAAGCAGTATGTTTTTTTTCTTTTTTTTATTGTTTTATTGAGTCTTCGTTGATTTATTCTTCTTCCTTGTTGTTTTTTTAGGGATCTTTCTATTCTATGGTTATGTATTCTTATAGTTTTTATGTAGTTGATGCATGATTTTGAAATTTTTTTTGGGATATAGACCTCCTGTTTATAACTCAGTCTTGTTAGTTAGCTGCATTTAAAAGCTAACCTTCTTTTGATTCATAACTCTGGATTCTGTAAAAATATTTTTGATTCATAACTATAATTTCAAAAGTATTTATCTCCATTAAGAAAAACATATCATCCTTTAAAATTAACCATAATCATAATAAAAATAAAATGAAAATGAAAACATTAAAAAATGAAACACAATTACAATTAGTAGAGATTATTTGGTGTTAGTGTTATCAAACCAAATGCACATTTCTAAAAATAGTTGTATGATTATATGGTAAAGGGGATATTCTCTTTATAGCCACACCATGATAGAATCTCCACCACTTGTTTAAAGAGGCACCCCATCATCGTATGTAGTAAAATATAAATGCAAATACTAAAAAAAATGTGAGGTTCTAAATTGTTTTGGTATATTAAAAATAATGTTAATGAGATGTGGGAGAGTTGGTAAAGTGGCTTAGTTATTTCAATTCCCATTTAGGTTTAAATTTTATTAAAATCATCTGAGGTCGGTTGTGATCGTTGGTGATTTTTGAGGTTGGTTGTGGCCATTGTTGGTACTCCTCAAGGCAGTTGTGGTCGTTGACGGTATTTATTGGGGTCGCTTGTGATTATTGTTGGTATTCATGAGCTCGTTAGCTATCATACGTGGTAATATATGGTATAAATGTGGTTATATTTGATATACATATGATATATAAGTGACTAATAAATCATTTGAAGATCTAGACCCCTAATTGTATCTCACATCAATTCATACTTTAGTCAAAAGATATTATTTAACCAAAAAATAAATAAATAATAATAATATTTTAATTTTTTAGATTAGATTTATCCTTACTTTTTTTTTATAAGTCAAAAAAAGGGCAAAGCCTATCTATTCAAAATATTTTAGCAAAAACCCTGGTATAACCAGATAGATACAACTCAAGTATCAAAGTTAAAATAGAGCAAGAAACTCAGAGCTTACAAGGAAACAAAAACTATTCTTCATCAGAGATAACAATATCAACATTATTACCAGCATCATGAACTTGTACTTCTAGGTTGATAGAAACCAAGGAGCTTGTCAGGCTAATTCCCCCAGTGTCATGCCTAACGCCCAACCTCTCACCAATTGCCTTTAACTTCTTATGTTATAGGATGTTATCTTCAACCATTGCCTTAATCAGAGTCCAAATTTGATCAAGCTTAGTGTCCATCAAATGACTGAAATGATCCACATCTTCATGAACAACAAGAGAATTACTAGTACTAAAGAGAATAGTCTAAATTTCAATTAACTGAGCAACTTTGAGAGTGTCAAACTGAGCATTAGATTGACTATTATCTTCCATAACTTTGATCACTACCTCCACATAAGCCACCGAGGAGCGTCCTCCTAGATGAACAACAAGCTAGGCATGAAGCAAATTTGTAGCCATCCATTTTAATAATTTTTCATCCTTCACACCTTCAAGTAGGGTTTTTTGCCAAAAATCCAGAGCCTCTTGGGCAGTAAAATGAGTCTTTTTATCTATGAGGGAGCTCGAATCTAGCAGATGGCAAAGTTTTAGATAATCCACCAAGCCCAAAAAGGAGGAATGGACATCTTCTAGGTAATAGTTATGCAATAACAGAAGCCTTACCTTTGTCCTAATTGGGATGCTTGCTACCAAAAACCTCCCGAGTCCATTTCACCAGCGATAAAGTTTTCATAGAGCCAAGATCAAGAAGCAGAGAAGGGTGTAGAGTGCCCAAATTGGAGAGTGGAAGGAGGTAAATAACATGCTGCAAGACACGCATGATGCTTATGCCTCCAAAAAACCATCATTTTCCATTGTTTTTAATTAATACCAATGCTCCAAAGATCTACCAAGAGCCTTTGGAGAGAGCATTGGTCATATGGAGGCTTCATTCTGAGTGGTTAAGGATGACACCCTCATTAGCCATGTGATCAACTAACTTATTGCTTTCGTGAAATATGTGTAAGGGGGAGTAAGTCCTCATATTTTTGCACAGAGATTTGCAATCTTCCATAATATTCTTCAAGATCCAATTATGTGTAGATCCAATCGAGAGGGCTTCAATGATGATTTTTGAGTCCTCTTTAATATCCAAATCAAGCCAATTATTTTGATTTGCTAAAGAAAGACCATGCCACAAAACTTTGGCTTCAGTGACATTGTTGGAGCAGGAGCCAAATGCTTCACTGAATATGAGCAAGAATTTATCTCTAAAATCCCTGAAAGTCCCCCTAGCACCTGCCATACCTAGATTGCCTTTAACCACACCATCAAAATTAAGCTTAATCCTAGAGCTAGATGGAGGAGACTAAATGTCTCTCCTACTTTTTTTATTTTTGTAACTGACCCTATTATCAGATATAGATTTATCCCTACTTCACACAAAAGACTTATTTATTATTTTCTAAATTTCAACCTTTATTATTTTTAAAAATTCAACCTTTATATTGATAATATAGACTTGTGAGTGTAATTGTTGAATTAATTTTCAAAATAAATACATCGTATTTGTTTTTTTAAACCTTTTGGTTTTGGTAAAGTAAGTGTCAAAGTTTGAAATTTGGGATATTTTAAATTTATTTTTATTTATTTTTTTATTTTATTTTGTTATGGGGAGGTTTTCTTAGTGGTCACATCTTTTTAGACTTTCACATTATTAATAATTTATAATTTTAACTTTCTTTTTAGTTTTATTTTAATTTTAACTTAATTTTCAGGTTCACATCTTCCTAGACTTTCACATCATTAATAATTTATAATTTTAACTTTCTTTTAGTTTTTATTTTAATTTTAACTTAATTTCTAGGTTCACATTTTAACTTAATTTTCAGGTTCACATCTTCCTAGACTTTCACATCATTAATAATTTATAATTTTAACTTTCTTTTAGTTTTTATTTTAATTTTAACTTAATTTCTAGGTTCACATCTTCTTAGACTTTCACATTATTAATAATTTATAATTTTAACTTTCTTTTAGTTTTTATTTTAATTTTAACTTAATTTTTAGGTTTTAATAATGATAGTTAAAAAAAATCAAACATACTTTTTTAATTTTTAATTTTAATTTTAATTTTATGTAATATTTTTAAGGATAAAATAAGAATTTTGATTTTTATTATTCTTAATTTTAAAAATTTATTCAAATCTTTAAAAAAATCCATGTAATATGAAAAACCAATAATTCATACATGTTCTCTTTATTTCAATCAATTGTATGTATAAAAAATATTTTGAAAATAATTATGAAAGATACAAATAACATAATTTAGAAGATTAGTTTTTCTTTATTTTTCCACCAAACCTTAACTTGGACATCATAAAGGTAGAATCTTTCCTTGAAACCCTAGATAGTAATGTCCTAGAATAATACAATGACATTAAAGGTATAAAGATTGATTTTTTTTTTGAAAACATCTGAAAATAACACCTGAACAATACAACAACATCAAAGCCTAGTTGCAGTAGTATGATAACCTTCAAAATTGTATGGTGCCCCTGAAAAACCATGACCAGCTCAACAAAGTCAAACCCTAATGCAAAAAAGACAATGCTTATGTATGATAGGCCTAAAAAATCAATAGCCAAGTACAATAGTGAATAATGATGTCAAGTTGAAATGTCACTACATGAGAATATTTTCATAATTTTCTAAACTATTACAACCCCATACACATCCATTAATTAACCTCTATATACTCGTGTGATGGATTTTCTTTGAATCTAAAAGTTTTGGTGTAATCTCTGAATGGAATTAGCAAATAAGTTGAGGGTTTTCGTCTCCAATCCTGTGTATATGAGGGTTTTCATCCTCTATGTAAAATATTAAAGTTGTTGCCCCAAATTTATAAAACATGAGTTTTGTAAAAGTATTTGAATGAATAAATGATTGACCTTCACTTTTTTCAATCAATTATTTTAATAAATTCTTTTCATCTAAAATCCTAAAAGTAATTAATATTAATTTTAATTAAATATTCACCATTTTCCATCCTTGTAATTATTAATTGTCTTTTTTGCCATGTATCCAATATTTGTTTTTGACCCTATTCAATAATTATACACTAAGTATTTTTTTTTTCCTTTTTTCCAAGTTGTAATTTAAAGTGCCTTTTTGGACAATTTAATGAGTTATTATAATAATATTTCCCTTTTTTAATCCTCTCTTAGCCCATGAAAAATAAAAATAGGTTTTGGGTCCTTCGATTTAATTAATTTATAAAAAAAGACATTACAGTCTATCCTTCTCAAAAATGCTTATCCTCAAGCAATGTCTGAACTATTCTGCAAATGCTTGGATCCTAAATCCACCTTGGAAAATTATAAACTTCCTTTAGATATGCAGAATTACAATTAGTAATGACTAAAATCATCAAAACCAATAATATAAAGATGATATAACAGTGACAAAAATGATAAACACATGCTACATTCAACATTATGATTAATTCAGAAGTGGTGGGCAGCCATGCAAAGACTGAAACTCCTCATTAGTAGTCCCAAACTGAAAAGTACTCCTTTCCTTGATTGAAGGTGCTTGTAAACACACTTGTATGTGAATTGATGAAGTAATGTGGTGGCTAGTAATGTTGATGATAAAAACACTAAAAATCAGACTCATTATTGTCCCAAAGATGTTCCCTCCACCTTTTGATGGTAGGATGTTATCACCCCATGCCTTCTTCATATCTTGTTGACAATCTTTTGTGCAATTTTTTAGAGTGGCCCTATCACAAATGAGCTCATGAATGATAATATTATTGTTATTTTGCTTCTTGATATAACTTGTGATGAAGTTCATGATCATGCCCTTCCAATCTTGATGAGGAATAAGCAATGGTTTCCACCATCTTTCATTAAGCTTCTCCTCAATAGGTTGGAAAATGGTGGTTTCTCAATGATATTTGAGTATATCCTTAATCTTTTGCAAAGACAAGGGAGTTGTACTATGAATGTATGTGATTGATGGCAATAATCCAAACTTAGAAATCTCAAAACTCAATAGTACAATATTGGTACAATAGCTACAATACGGAACATACTTGGAAAAAATCATCAATGTTCATGAGATAGGAGCTGAAAACAACCAAATGATGATTAGAAATACTTCGTTAGCAACAAAAAATGGAAAAACATGTAATTCTATGATTGAAAGTGTTTGTATGGTTGTAAATGTTGTTATGCAATAACTAGAAATGGTGGTGATGTTAGGTTTTAAGCATAAGGTTTAGAGCACGATTGTCCACAGCGTGTTTTCCCTTTCCTTGGGAGGTAGTAGAACATTAACCATTGATTTCAATCCCTTCCCAAACAACCTTAAAGGTGTTAGAATTTTTATTTCTAGTGTTCCCAACAAGTGACCTTTTTCATACAATATGTTAGTCCATGAGAACTTCATCGTACTTTCCAAATTATAGTTGTCCCAGATCAAAGTATTAACATTCTGATACATGAAATAGAAAAGATCATGTAATGTCCCCATTTTTGATCTAGACCCTCGTAGGACCCTTAGCCCATTCTTGTTTCTAATGGCTAAGGGTAGAGGAATGAAAGGGAGCATTGTGAGCCACTTGTGAGGAGTTAATAATGGAAATGGTACTTTATATTTCTAATTGTGAGTTGAGTTATGAAAAGGACTTTATGTTTATATCTCACTTAGGTGGTGGGGTTTATAAGTATTGGGTATTTAAGGCCTAAAAGGAAATTAAGAGGATCTTTTAATATTTTTAAAAGAAAGGTAATTCTCCCCTCCAATTTTGGGTGCCACACTTGGAGGAGTGATATATAAAGGCAAGTAAGGATTCATTTGAGAGGTTATACAATTCTAGATATTGAAAATCTTATGCAAGTATGTAAAGCTTGAAGAAGTGACTTGAGGACAAAACCTTTGAAGTGCACCAAGGGTTTTGGGGACAAAAACCTCCATTCTCAACTAGGGTAGCTCTATTCAAGGGCTGTAATTGCACCATAATTATGCATAAGTGTATGCAATAAATTCTACAAATGTGTCTTTGGACACCACATTCATCAAAGAATTGGTACTATCCTTTGGAAAGATGATTTTTTTTAAATTGTAGTTTAAAAAAGGGTGGGTGAACTCTATAGAGAAACCCTAGGACAAGCTTGAAGTCTTACAAAGTGTGGTGACCTCCTTTGGGAGGGTGGTGACCCCTCACAAGAGGGAAATTTGGTCTTTTGAAACCCTATTTGTGGGTTAAGGTAATTTTTATAAATTATTTCAATCATTTGGTAAATTATTTGGAATAATTGACATGCATGAAAGGACATTCGAGGCCCTATAACATTCCAAAAATTATTACAATAATTTTGGCACTTGGGTGACTTGATTGACAAGTTCCAGAAGGTGATTTGGTGAGAGAAATCCTGGGATAATTTTCATAATTGTTTATACTAATTTTTTGAGGTGTGGCAACCCACTTGGGAAGCATTTTGAGGTGTTTAAGGGGTGAAAAACACACTTATACTTTTAAGAAAAAGTTAGATTATTTTTGGGAGGTATTTCTAGCTATTCGTCAATTTATTTGACCCCCAAAAAGGTATTTAATTCTCTAAATAATTTTCAACTTTTTTTGGAATTATTTAGATGTTCTTTGTTTGGATATCATACAATTTTCTTGCTAGGGTTTGGTTGGTTTTGAGTTTTTAGATTTTAGTTGTTTGGAGTTGATTAAGGGTTTTATTAGGACACCCTCTTTTTTCATCATTGTCCCAATTTGGGGACATTACAGATCATTACATGGTGGTTGATGCCTTGCATTTTCTTACTCATTGTTGGATTTGTGGTGGTTGGAAACCATCTTGAATTTGCTACAAAAGCCTCAAAAATGTTTGTGGGTTGAGTATGCATCTTTCCAATGATAAAAAAGTTTCTTATCATTACAAAAGGTATAGGGGAAAGGAGAGAAATGTGGTAGACAACAATCCAAAAATTTGTAACAGAATACTCCAAGAACCATGGGTTATAATGCTTATTACCCCTATCCATACCCACCATGCCATGTTGGTCTACAACATCTTGAACAACAAGGTAATGTTTTTTTTTTTTTGCTTACCCTTAGGAGTTGAATATATGAACTCACTACCTATCTTCAATGAAAGACTTATTTGAAAATAGACTTCGCTTCTTTTTTTAACAATAATGTTTAAGATGCCATTTACTAGACTTTGAAGTATTTCTACTTCATCTTCACCCTTACTGAATTCTTCTTTCAACAACAAGCACCATGTTGTCTCGATAATTTTGGCTAACTGCTTAACCTTGTCTTTAAGTACATCACTTGGCTCCAAGGAGTGTCTTGTGAATTATGAGCATTAATCCCACACAATTTCATTAAATTGCACCATATGTCTTGGATGACTCTTTTCTAGTGCATACTTAACAATTAGGGGCTAAACATTATTATGAAATGATTGTTATATTAAAAATGAAAATGTAGATCTTACCAACCAATGTGTTACCCATGAGACTTGCCCTCTATTTGTTGCATTTCTTGCTACCATTGTTGGCTTCATTTGTTTCAATACTTTTGTTGAAAGCTTGTCAATTGCATGATGATTTGGTTCAATGCTTTTAATAGTTGTCCATGCAAGGTTGACTATGGGATGCCTTGAATACAAAAGCTTCCTTATTTTCACAGTATAATATGTGTCCTTTTGCTGAAGCAATCTTAGATGTTATTATAAAATTGGAAATAAAGAATTCTTAATGCCATGGATCTTATATAGAAGACAACCACCTCTAATCACCATAACATATGCAATCATAGCATGGATATCATATCTGAAGCTAACAACATTTTTTGAATTTGATGACTTGAATTCTGAGATGCTCCATTGTTGCTTGCTTCGAGAACACTTTTAGATGTGAGGTGACATGTCTTTGGACCTTGCTTTATCCCATGAGTTACAACCACTAAATTTTCATGATTCGGCTAGTGTTCATGACATATTTTTTATATTCTTCCAAGGTGAAGTTTGATATTCTCTTTATCCAATAACATGTAATGATGACATTATCAACAATGATGATTATGAAATAATAAACCCTACCCATTATGCATCTCAAAATGACACCGAGATCTCATACTATTATGCTCAAATAATTTTGAATTTGAGAAAAAGGATCTATGTGTTTTTTAGTACAAGTTGTCCTCTTCACCTTATCACCCCTTTTAGCACATTGTCCATGACGATATTTTTTTTACAGTGACATAAGAGGAAGTAAAAAATATGAATTTTTATCATCACTATCATACCTTACACTACCAACAAGGGGTTCACCCTCCTAAGCTGGATTGGGAATTGTGGAGATGCCTCTAACCCTTCTATCCATGTGACTCACAATATGTTCTTCCAATACATGTCTCCCCCATAATTTTAATCTAAAAAAAATCAATGGCTCATCCTTTGGAAGTTCGTTGGATGGTGCATGTTCCTCCATCTTGAGCTCTTTGCATTCAACAAGTAAAGCCCTTTTTATTTTGATCTCTTCACTATTTTGCTTTTGTTCTTATTTTTTGGTTTCTTTCTCTTTCCTCATCACAAAGGAAAAATTCTTTGCCTCTTAGGTTGGAACATTTTTTCCACTTTCCTTTTGTATGGTTGATACCTCCATGGGTTGTTCCCTCTCCATTACTTGCAACCTTGATTTTTATTCATGCTCCACCATTACAATTTGGAAATTATTTTCCTCTTCCTTTCTCTAAGCATGTTGTAAGTCTCCTTGTGTAGCTTGTGGTTTAGACTTGGGTCCAATTCCAACTTGATCTTTCTTCAATCTTATGAAGTTGGCAAGTGATAGTTCTTCCTGGATCTCACCTGGAAAGGCCTTATATTCAGCATAGCTAGTAGCAATGTCATCAACTATAGAGGGTTGATTTTTCCTCACCAAAATGGTTTCTTTTGTTGGAAGGAAAGTAGGCCAAAATGAGTTAAATGAAGAATCTCTCATGTGCCTTGGTGTTTGAATATTATTATTTTCCCTTGAAGAGCTTTCTTCATCGTTCAAATTTTACATGGTGTGGATCAATCATACCATTATATTAGCCAATCTCTTTTGCCCTTGGGCAAACCTCTTAAACCTAGCGTCATCAAAAAATTTGTTTGCCATTTTATCTTCTCCTTAAGAATCACACACTGACAAGATCCAATGCTCTAACACCACTATAATATCCCTTTTGGGATAAAACAAGAATTCTAATTTTTATTTCCCTTAATTCTAAAAATTCATTCAAATACTGGAATAATATATGCAATACAGAAAATCGATGACTCACATGTGTTCTCTTTACTTCAATCAATTGTATATATATAAAATATTCTAAAAAAATTATGGAAGATACAAATAGCATAGTAAAATCATAATATTAGTTTTTCCTTTTTTTCAATCAAACTCTAACCTAGAACAACATAAAGGTAGAATTTTTCCTTGAAACCCACGCTAAAAATGCCTCAAAATAATATAACAACATCAAAGGTACAAAGATTATATTTTTCCTGAAAATCCTAGCTGAAAATAACACCTAAATAGTACGACAACATCAAACTCTAGTTGCATCAATATGACAACCTTTAAAATGGCATGACAATTCTTACAAATCAGTAACTAACTCAACAAAGTCAAACCCTAGTGCAAAAAAGTCAACACCTAAGTATAATAGGCCTAAAAAGTCACCAATCAAGTATAATAGTGAATAGTGACACCATGAATAGTGATGTCATGCTGAAATATAAGAGAATATTTTCATAATTTTCTTAACTATTAAACCCCATAAACATCCATAAATCAACCTCTCTGTACCCGTGTGATAAATTTTCTTTGAATCTGAAAGTTTTGATATAATCGATGAATGAAATTACCAAATGGGTTTGAGGGATTTTATCCCCAAACCTGTGCATATGAAAGTTTTTATCCTCTATGTCAAATATTGAAACTCTTGCCTAAAATTTATAAAACAAGGGTTTTGTAAAAGTATTCGAATGAATAAATGATTGACATTCACTTTTTGTAATCAATTCTTTTAGTAAGCTCTTTTCATCCAAAACCTTAAAAGTAGTTAATATTATTTTTAATTGATTATTTACCTTTTTCTATTCTCATAATTACTAATTACCTTTTTGGCTATGTATCTATTTTTTTGGCCCCATTCAATAATAATATACTAAGTTTTTTTTTTTCTAAATGATAACTTAAAGTACATTTTTTGACGACTTAATGAATTATCATAATATTATTTCTCCTTTTTAATTCCCCCTTATACGACGAAAAATAAAATAGGTTTCGGGTCCTTCAATTCAATGAATTAAAAAAAAATATATTACATTTAAAACAATTAAGTAAATCTATAATTTAATATCAATATAGATTTTAAAATTAGGATCATTTATTAGTATTTAAGAGGGCATATTTAAATTTAAAAAATGAAATAAATAAAATAAGTTATATATATATATATATATATATATATATATATATATATATATATATATATATATATATATATATATATATATATATGTAATTAGGTAATTAAGGGTTGTTTATTAAAAAATGAAAGAGTAAAAATATATATTTGTTTATCAAAAAATTTATATGATTAAAAAAAAGGCTGAAACTTTTAGAGAGTTCGAACCAAAACAAAATGGGGGACATACCCCAAAACAACCATAACCTCTATTACTAATGGGCCAAAACATTACGTGTAAACCTTATATGACTAGGAATTAACAAACATAACATATTCATAGAAAAAAATGCATCCTTAGGTATTCAAGCCCATCAACATCCATATATGCATCCATGCCAATGATTTCCACATTGTTAACATCAACACCAAATTACTCACCAATTGAATCATCACAACATCCACGCCAACACCCCAGTCATTAACATCATCGATAACACCAACACCCCAACATCATCGATAATACCAACACCACAACCAACATTGCTCCTAGCTCTAAAACTGCCATACCCATCAGCTTCACCACCAATACATCCACCAATATTGCCACCCATAGAAACACAACCATTGCCCGCAACTAATATAGAAAAACTATCTTCATGGCCACCCCTTTTGCATCCTCTAACTTTGCCACTCTTGTGAGCTCGAGTTTCCATACTATCCTCTAGATCAACCTCCCAATAATATCTTCCATGCTTCCCCCTCAAACTTATAGAATTGTAAGTACCGACCTCCACTTTGAAACCATTGCCAATTTCATGAGCTCGTTCATCAAAATTACAAACACATACCAAATAAACCAATAATTTAGCGATTCCAGCAGCGTTCTTGAACATTTAATTTTTGAACAAGTGGCTGACAGAAGCCAAGGGAGCTTTCAAGGCTTCAAAATCACAAAAAGGGAAAACATTACCTCGAGAGTCCCTAGAAAGAAAAATGATATGCAATTTTTCCAAACAACCTAGCAGGGGAAAAAAGTGCTCCTCAAGCCCCTGAAATGTCTGAAGAGACCCAAACCCTTGCACCCTACCCCTGGCAGGGGAAGTAGACGAGGCTTCTCTAAATCTACTGAGTCAAGTCCAAGAGACCTACCTCCTCTAAAAATGGGTTTGATAAATTTCTCCCCAATGACTCTCACCATCTCATTGTCATGTGGGGTTTTCAAAAAAATATTGATGAAACCCTACCCATGCCTCCATGCAAGTCATTCCAAGCCACCCTAAAAGATCATGATGACAATTCATGATGAAATGAAAGAGGGGCACAACAACTATGATGAAGAAAAAATAAGGGGAAGGGGGAGGAAGGAGAGGAGATGATGGGACTAGGTCCCCATCATAACTCCTCCACCCAAGGCCCTCCTCGCCCCCCTTTCCCCCCACCCCCTAAATCATTTAAACTAGGCCACTAATCATCACGATTATCAATCACTAAATCTTCAGGGTGATAAATACCTTGTTACACATAAAATCAACCTCTGAATTGGCTTCATGGAAGTAATGACTTGCTTCTCAAGTTTCAAAAGAAGAAATCAGGTTCTACACTCTCCCCAAAATGTTATTGATTTTCCAAGATTTCACCCTGTGATTCCAAAGAGCAAAAACCATCACCATTGAATCACTTTCAATGATCATGTGGTTAAATCTGCATTGACCAACTATCTCTAATCCAAACACCAAACCCTATGCCTCAACGTTACTATTGTTGTCATCAACCAACTTCTAAAAAACAATGTGAATCAAAGAATCAGAGCAATTTCTGATAATACAACTAAACCCTGAATCCTTGAGGTTACCTCTTGTAGCACCATCAAAATTAAGTTTAAAAAACCTTGAACAAAACGGAATCCAACCCAAATAATCTTCCCTATGCTGAAAGGGAACAAAAACCTTTGACCTATTAATGGAGTCTAAAATTATTTATTTAAATTTGAATATGTTTTTTATCAACTAGTGTAGATCTTTAATGATGAGAACCTTTACATACAATTAGTCTCCAATAAAGACTGAAATATTTATCTTTCGAAGTTGTAATGGGCTTGACCCCATATTGGCTATATAACACGAAAGGTTTTTTTTATTGGTCCACTCCTTTCGAGCATGTTTATTACTTATTTGTTCGGATAAACCGCAAGTTGGGAAACTTTATATGCGGGGCAGATTTGAATAGGTTGGTGTCGACGATCGAATCCTACTACAGTAGAGAGAAATGGTGCAGTGTATCTTTCTGCTCTCCGATACTGGGTACCTCTTCTCCTTTTAACTCCATCTTTCTAATTATTTGGCAATGAGTTTTTTCTAACAAGATTCGCTTGTCAATGAAAATCTCTGGCTGGCCAATGACAGTTATTTCGCAATGTTTGACCTATAAGCTTTCATTGCTATTGTGCTTAATGTTTCTCTCTCTCTCTCTCTTTTTGAGAAATGGGTGTACAGTTTGTACCAATTCGTTCGCTCGGGTTGAAATGTTATGTTTTTTCCACCTGCGTAGAAAGACAATTCTTCAAAGTCCCATTCACGATCTCAGATTGCCCTGCCCTGTTAGCATTTGAACCCTGAGCCTCACCAACTAAAAATCAAATTCAGAAGATGAATACCATAATAAGAGTGCAATCTGGGTCACAGAAACTCAGCTTTGCTTCCCCATCATATTCTTACGAGGGGACTTGGTTAGCATAAAACATGTACAGGAAGAGAAGAGTCATCTCAGTGAAATGGAAACAATTTAACGATAGGAATTGCACAAGCTGATATCGTTTTAATTTCACAGGGCGTTGTACTTTGCTTCAAGAAGCGACATTTTAGTGTACCATTCCACCAAAGTCAGGCTTGACAGTGTGAAGTTATTAGGCATGTGATGAATTACGCTTGCTTTTTGTGTGAAGGATCATCAGATCTTCAAAACCAAGCTCTGTTTTTAAGCACATTGTTTATGTTATTATGGGATACGAGACAAAGTTCTGACCTAGTATAAAGTTAGAGGAGCCACTTACTACAAAATCTGTTTGTTCGAAGATGGGTACAAGAATTTCTCATCAGAAAAGTGCGTAACATATGTTGAAGGTGAATTCAAATGTGGTACACGGGGAGATTTGAAGCTTGTGGTTATACAAATTCGGATTGGGCATTGTTGATAGGAAATCTACATTAATCTACATTTTCAGCCTAGGACCAACAACTACATCATAGACAGTTATGGTGGTGTTATTGTCTACAAACGGTGAATATAAATCACAGTGATACATGGGGATGCGTCCTCCCTCTTTTTGCTAAGTACAGGATGTCCTGGATGCTTCCGGGACTTAGGGATGCTGAGGAAACATCCCCTTCACGTTTCCGAGCAGAGTGTTTTTAATTGAAATGTCCCCGGGATGCCTTTGGCTGTTACTGAACGTTTCCTAAATGTTCTGGGTTATTAGAACTTCTGAAGTACGTGTGGGATGTCTAGGATGTCCCTAGGACTGTCGAGGGAGGTCCTGGATGTTCCAGATGTCTTTAACAACATCATACACTTTGCCTTTTAAAAAACAGTTTTTTAATTTAAACAAAAACAACACAAAAGCTATTAAAAGATTAAATAACATAAAATAAAGAAAACCCAACCCTGAAAGTGACATTCAAACTTATAAATAGATCCAACCCTATCATTCAAAATCACACTTGAGCAAAGAGCTTAGAGAAGGAAAGGAAGAGAGAAGAGGAGAGCAAGGGCAAAGAGCTCAAAGAAGAAGAGGAAAGCAAGGGCAAACACAAGAGCAAGCCACAAGGGCAAACGCAAGAGCAAGCCGCAAGGGCAAGAGAAGAGCAAGGGCAAGGGCAAGAGCAAGCCACTAGGGCAAACGCAAGAGCAAGCCACAAGGGTGAAAATTCAAAGAACAAGAGGTATGTACATTGTACACTAATTTAGTAATTCACGTGGCTGTTTTTTAAAAATGGGTGGGCTAGGGATTTGTTGTTTTTTATTTTTTTGAAGTTTTTTTATGTTGAAACTTGCACATGGAAATGTAAAATACAAAATAGGTGGGGTAGGGTTTGGCTATATGTGGTTTTTATTTTTTTAAAGTTTTTTTTGTTGGTTGAAACTTGCAAATATAAATATAAAATGGCCGTATATGCCCTTAATCCAAATTGGTTTGTGGATAGACCTAGTAGATGCACCACCTGGGAGGACGACGAGGGGAAGGAGGGCTTAATGAAGGCCTTGAAAAAAATGTATATTGCAGAGGAGGCTTTACATTTTAGGATCAAGTGGATCAAGTTTACAAAACTTGATGGCTGCAAATCTTTAGCGAGAATAGAGAGGGCAACATTGGCACAAGAGAAGCTAGTGAGTTGGTGGTGACTATATGGGCATCCAGGACAGCTACCATTACTTGCAATTTGCCTCCTATCCTAGGTTTCTAATTCCTCTATTGTTGAGAGGAATTGGTCAACATATGGTTGGATCCACTCTCTTAAGAGGAACAGACTTACCTCTAAGACAGTGAAGAAGCTTGTTGCTGTACACAGTGCCTTACATCTGATGGATCGCAAGACCTCTCAGTACAAGTAGACCCTAGCATTACGATGGGATGTAGATCTTGAGGAAGCGAGCCAGGTTGAAGAGGAGAATAATGCATAGTAGGGATTGATTGGGATCCACTTTGAGGATGAGGATGGGGATGATAGTTCCAACGAGGGGCAGTTCATGGATGTTGTTTCAGATGATGATTATGATTTTTGACTGGCGATTTGTGCCTTTGCGGAATATGCTATTTCAATTTTTGTTTTAGCCCTTGGGCATTAGCATGTTGAATAGTTGGTGTATTAATCAAAAACTTTAAAACTATAAATTCTATAATGTTACTTTAGGATCATTGATGTATTTAGTTCTACTTCTACTATAGTCTATCATTAGATCATGTACTTTTAACTTTTCTCATTGTAAATTTTAATGTTGTTGATGTATCTTGATTTTGGTCCTTGACTTGGATAAAAATTTAAAATTTAATGATTAATGATATTGATTAGTCACAATGTTTAACTTTACATTTATGATTTGAATTTCAGCTTATTTTAGTATATTTACGTGACTTTTTTAGTTTATTTTAAATATTTTAAATATTTATATATTATTTTAATTAGCCATACCCCAAATTGAAGAAATGTTTTGCCATCATGGAAACCCTGCCCCACCGTCCTGTCGTCCTAGAGGCTCGGGTAACTATGATAAATTAGCAACCACCTCATATAAGCAAGGTGGGTTGGCTTATATCCCTTTTGCATTCTTTGTGAAAATCCAAATCATATCCAGTTTGTAAAAGATCTAGCTTTTGTGGCTTGTTAAGGAAGATGATTTGGCTTAGAAAATGCTCGAAGACATTGACATATACCAAAAAGAACCTTGTCCTAGTTTATGTGATAATCATTCTAGAACTAAGCATGTAGAAGTACATGCTCACTTTATCATAGAATAAATTTCAAGTCAAGAAGCGGAGCCTATTTATTGCAATTATTCATCAAAACACTTGCAACAAGAACCATTAGAACAAAATAATCGTAAGGGGTAGCGTTAGAACATTATTGAGAACACAAATGAGAGTATAGAATTTGATATTAGAGAAACCCAGATGGAAAACTTGGCCATCTAGCTTCTTCTGTTCCACTCATAAATACAACAATCATCAATTCTGGCCATGTCAGCCTGCAACCATGCTTGACACAATCCCCTCTGAATAAAGTGGAAACCTATGGGTCCATGAAAAATCCCCATTTGAGAAAGAAAAGAAGTAGAAGAATAGGTAATCTTCATCCTGAAAAGAAGAGAATATTGCAATACTCTTGCTGATGTGCATCTCTAGATGGCAGAATAGGGTCGACTTTTAAACCAGAACCATCTTCAAATAATTTTTTCTTGCTAGGATTATCTCTGTCAACATTTCCTGGCAAATAACGTTTGAAGGTGAATAACTTCCATGGTTTATATATTTGTAGTATAACATTCTGAGAACTTTTGAAGAACAATATTTGTATATGTATTTCCGATGAACAGCTTCCTTGCTTTTAGGTTTTGGTCTCTGATTTATCACAGGGTAGAAAGCTACTTTGAGTAAAACTGATATAACTGGCCTCCTTTTCAGCAAGTTTCTGCACTCAGATGAAGGAAACATTATCTTCTTCTAAAACACAATAGAAAGTCATCCAACATTGCATAATGATAATAAATTGTCTAATGAACTCTAATTCATATACACCAAAGCAAGAAATTGTTCCACCTAATTTTCAACGATGCCTAGTTCCACTTGTCTTGCTGACTTAATGTGTTCAACTCTCTAGGATTTACTAAAGGACCAAGCAAGTCATATCTCAGAATAAGTTCATTTGTTGAAGATGTTGCAGTCTGGAATATTATTATATCAAGAACACATATGTCTATTTTCGGCTCATAAAATGCGCCAGTATTTAAACATATATCAAGGACATAAAGCAAACACTATTCTGTCTTGTCCATTTTGATTCATGGTTGAATTTCTGCTTTTATAACCAAAGGTCAATGAAATATGTGCCATGGATTTCCCAATGCATTCAATGCTTTATATATTGCTGCATCGTATTTTTGATATCTTTCTTAATCTACCAAGTATTTTCCTCTCACGATAAATTATTTGTGCTCAAATGTGGAGCCAAATGTCCTTGACCCGAGTTTGGTGCAAAAGATATGAACATCAACTAGTTGAAACCACTGAACATGAATCAAACCCTGTCAAGGTACTACTCAGTTTATTGTGATGCAAAAACCAAAAATCAGTCAAGCGAAGTAGTGATTCTCTGTATTTGAAAGGAACATCAGGCATGGTATGTCTCTGATTCAGTAGTAGCTAGTTTGCTTATTAAAAGTCTTTGTGTTTCAGCTACAGCTTTGTCATGGCTGTTTTGTAATTATCTTTATCTATTAATATAAATTTCCTTTTTCTGGTTTAAAAAAGACAGGAACCCATCAGCATTTGGCCCCCCTGAAACAAGCTATAATCTGCAGAAACATAGGCTCTGGTGCCACGTGAGAGGTTCTGAAACTATTGGGGACTGTGGGAAGACCTCAAGATCCCTTGCCCTGTTTAGAAATTGGCCCTAGATAAACTTCTGCAAGATCAAGACATTATAATTAACATGAAGGAAAATAAAACCTATATTAGGAGAATGTAAAACATTACAACAAGCTCCTCTAAGGGAGACAAACTGGCTGTGAGCTCTTATGTTCCAACAACACAATCTCCTCCTCTCACAAGCTGGAGAACCTGCTTCTCATGGCTCTGGTAAACTTCTCTCTTCTTCTCCCATGAAAAACTCACATGCAAGAGGAAATATTTATAGCATTTCTAACGTCCAGGTCCCTTTTCTGATTGAATGACGAAGGGGTAAATCCTATTGGCTGGAGGAATTGTGTATTCCTATTGGTCCTCTAAAAGGTGCCTTTCTTAATTTTAAAATAGCTAATATAAGAAAATAGCAACTTAGGCCAAAAAATATAATCCTCAGTAAACTTAAATGTGGTGGGACTAACTATTTGCACCAACAGAAGTATCGTTTCTTAGTAAGACAATTGAAGAAATAAAAGAAGAAACCAAGTGGTATCAATGAACTCCTAGCAATCCAATGCTAATTTAAGCCACATATACTAGATAGATGGATTTAGCTCTAAAAAAGATGTCATCATCAACGGTATTCTCCTAACTAACTGCCATGTGAAGTGGGATTTTTGATTAATGTGGGTGAGCAAATAACTGCTGACTGTTGCTGCTTGGCCAACTGATTCGCTCCAAAATAATATGGTGAGTAGAGCCAGCTTCAATCATAAAGTAAGATTCATCAGCCCCCAAAGGGCAAGGAAGTAAATTTCCTATTTGAGAGTGCATTGACAGAAGGGATTGAATATTTTTGTGGTAAGCAAAGAGATAATCTTCCCAATCTGCATCAATACCGAATCATCTAGCAGGCTATCTCCCCTTTCCTTTCAATCGACGTTGATACTGAGGTATAATCCAATGGAAATTGTAGTCCCTGTCACTCCCTTGTGTAATCACAAAGCTTGAAGAAGTAAGCAAATACTGTAGTGGACAACCCTCACCTGTCCAACTGTCCACTATAAGTCACTAATCAATTGCAAAAGCAGATTGCTCCCACTCTGTACAAAACAGATGCTCAAAATTGCCAAACTTCTCTAGGAGTGTCACAAACACAAATGATAATATCCATTTCTTCGCCATAGCGACGAAGAATCCAGCTGCAACACTTTCAAAGTCCCGATAATTGCTAGTCTCTAAAAATAAAATGTTCAAAAATCCAGTGCATAAGCAATGTTCAAAAATCCAGTACATAGGCAGAGGATATATATTGGGGAGACAAGGAAGCGTTCACTCTTATGTGCCTGGTTTTGAAAATGGATGAACACCAAAGAAACCAAATTAAGAGCAGTATACATAGTCTGGGCCAGGACACAACAAGGGATATGATAAATTGTAAACTAGAGGTGATAGAGAGATCTACAACTATAAATTATCAAGGATAAGAGTAATTTTATATTATCTTTGTCTTTATTTCAAAGTTTCTAGAGGAAATCAAGATGTTTTCATCAATTTTGAGGTTGTATAGACAAGCAAGGTTGATGTGGTGAGAGTGCTCATGAACACATTGATTTACTTGGGCTAACATGAAGGAACAAAGAAGATTATTGTGCTTTCCGTAAATCATTCTTCATTGTCTCTTGTTTTTTTAATGCAGCTCAGTCCTTGCTTGCCTTGGACAGAGGTCAATACACAATGTTTAGATTTAAATTTCTCCAGTATTATAGTAAAGCCCTTGGTCTGTGTTTACTGTGTACTCTATGAAGTTGACCTTGCCATTAGTGCCTTTAAAAGTTTTATACATAGCAAGATAATCATCTTATAATAAACCATGCCAAAATGTTTCACAATCTAACCACCCCTTGAGTTGGTAGCTTTGACCTGCATTAGCGTCTCTGTTTGCTATGAACTTATTCTCCAATTCCGGTTTGTGGTATAAGAGTAGAAACCGTAATATGTTATCTGTTAAGCAATTTAGCCTGCATTGCATTTTCTATTTTTAATTAAAGTGGTCTTGTTGGAAAATATATTTTATTTATTTCTTATCTAGAGCATAGGCATGTTGAATTATGTATGTGTGAGCTCATTTACCTTACTTCTTATGGTTGCCCTATATGTTGATGGAATCATGTAGCGATTTTTGTAACAAGAATATTCACAATGTGCGAAACTACTTTAAAATGATACACTTTTTCAGGGAAGTAATGCTTGAAAAACAATGGATGGGGCAACAAGTGGACAGATCTATATGTGTTTGGTTTTGGGAACAAGCTTTTCCTGTGGGAGATTCTTGTAAGGTACACGTCTCTTATCCGAATATTGAGTCTGAAAGAATATGTGGCCTTTCACTGTTTGTGGTTCTATATCAAATCACTCTTCTATTCGTATTTACAGTGATTTTTTTTATTTTGACAACGTAAGAGTCATGGTTTGTAAATATATCTAATCCATGTATCTCATTTAAAAATGGAGAGGCTTATAGTAGTAATGATATCATAATTAAATATTTAACAATGATGCTTCAGTTGGTTTTTTTGTACTTTTCGTTTGTCTCTTTCAAATACTAGTGTCTCAACCATGAAATTCATAGATAACTGAATGAAGTTTCTTAACAAAATACATACAAGAAACTTTAGTTTAGAAGGCCTGCGGTTTGTATGGACAATGTACATGTCTTTTTAGTTACTTCAAAATTTCATTTTGTATCATTATTTGGTAAGATTAATCAGGTGAAGAACTCTGTCAGCTCTTGTGGGATGTGCAAGACAATCATAAAGTTGGATTTTTTGCACCTGAAACGGTAGAGATTATAGTAAATCTTTTTTCATTTTTTTCGCCTACTAACTTGTGTAATTGTTTTGGATATTTCTTGGAAAAGAAATGTGTTCACATTGCTACTTTAATTCGATTACATTGGAAAAGTCAAATTCACTAGGTCTAAAGGATATATAATTCAGTAATGATTCCTTCGCAAGAGCGTCTAGACATGTTTGTGTTTAGAATCGAGCATCTGCACCTATTTGAAAAATATTGACAAAGATAATTATGACTTAAATTGCATCATAACTTTTGAATGTCGAAGGTTAGGTTCCATATATTTGAAATAACAGTTGTCAACCAACTGAATAGCTGGTATCAGGAGGTAGGCACTCCTGCTCAAGTTTTGGAGGAGTTGAAAAGAGTCAACAATTCATTCATCATTTTCATATGAGATTCAACACAAACCTTCTACAGATTTATTCTCCAACAATCAAAGCCACGTGCCCATGGGAGACATTGCCTTTGGCCCACATGGACTAATTTTGGTGGTAAGCAGGGAGATGGTGGCCTTCTCAGAGTGCCTTGCAATTTACATTTGCACTTGCTTGCAGCACAAATTACATCTTAGATTAGGATCTAGGTATGCCTCCCCTACCGCCGTCTGAAGAAATGAAGTGATTTTAGTTAGTTTCATGAGACCCATTGGTCTATGGGACCAAAAATGTGACAGTTGTCTTGACTAGAGGGGTCAAGCTTTAGGATAATGTGGCTTCCTTACAAGGATTCTTCTTCTATTGATTTGGATCAGAAATTCTCCCAGCTGCTTTATTCTTGCCTCTTCAAAGAGTTCTAACACGCACTCCACATTTAGGATCTCCATATATTTGACCCAAATGTCGTTGTAAGCTGGGCATCCCATGATAAAATGTTTCTCTATTTCAACTGCTCCTTTGGTGCAAAATACTCATATCTTCTCTTCTCATTCCTCCTTGGATTTCATCCATCTCCTTATCTCACATTTGAATCTGTGTGAACTAGTCCTTATCTGTGCTATAAGTATCTTCTCCGCTTATTTAATTTTTGCCCCTATGTACACCCTCTTATGATGTTAATAGGTGGGGCTGAATTCAATGATAATAGAGTTGGCATTTCCTTCCTATATTTTTCCTCCACATGGCTATCCAAAATTTTTCTTCCACATACATAGCTTCTGATTTCATTGCTAATGTTTGGACATTTATTATTCCCTCTGTTTAATGTGTGAAAAAGGCTTTGTCAAGGAGTATGCCTTTAGAAAAAAGTTAATAGATTATTAGGAGAATGGCTCACAAAATAAGTTTTCACCATTGAGATGTTTTAGCTAGTTGTCTTTCCCTGTAAATATAAAAAACATGATTTGGTTATGGAAAAGAATAACAAGGTAGTTGTGGACTCAGCACCAAAAGAAATCTGGGAAATGCTGCAACTCCCGTTTGCGACTAAGAAATACAATGAAGACTCATTGCAAATTGATGAGCTTCGACCAAAGAGAACGTGTGTATGCGTGGATTGACAATATCATTAGAGAATAGTCATTGAAGGGACTAGGATATCTATTGAGGCATTTGTATTAGGATTTTGTATTTAAAATGCTTGATTTTCCGGAATGTATGACATGTTGGATGCATCATATCTTTACAACCCCTGGTTTATGTTGTTAAGGGAAGCTCAGGAGAAAATGAATGGTTTTGATTGAACCTAGATAATCAACAACATGCATAACGTGCAACTGAGCCATGTTAAAAGATATTGTTATGGATCCTCTCTCTTGTACTTGTACATGACAAGAAGATACAAGACCAACATAGCACCTGTACATCCCGATTCATAATTTGACTTGGATATTCTAAAGAACAACTCATTAACATGGATTCTAACTTAAGAACGACTGAAATGATAATTTATTCTTGCTGTTCTTTAAGGACTATGCTTAAAAACTGTTGTACATAGAGATTTTAATTCAGATGAGTCAATTGGAAATGACTCAGAAATATAGTGGATTGACATGAAGACAAAGAAGCTGCTGCAAAAAAACCACCACATGGACACCTTATTTACCCTAGAGAAACCCAATGTGGGAAAAATCTAGCATGGAAATCAGCAATCACAAATATAAGAGTGGCTCTTAATGGAGCAAGATGGACCACTGTAGACACCAATTTAACACCCTACAACATCCTCCAATACTCTTCTCTGCAAAATCAGACTATTTAGACCTACTATCTTCTATACACTTTCTCAGGTTACTGCTACAACTCTAGATGATCGATACAGGAACAATTACATGCATACAAACACCATGTTTTTCTCTACAAATTACTTCAACCTTTTGTGAAGCATGTGAGGTGGAAAGGGTGGGTACTGGATCAATTTGGTTTCCATCTGGGTTGGGTCAGATGCCAAACTATTTTATTATGGCGAATTCCACATGGACTGAATTTATGTTACCCCATTACAAATTCGGCATGTGCCGAATATGTCAAAATCTATTAGGACAAATTTGACAGGTGATGAATGCGTCCAATCCCACTCAGAACTTTTGCCTCTGCCTCCCAATAGCTCTCTGAGGGTTTGGACATTCCTTAGTCCCTGACTTAGTGAGAAACAACTTTCTGAGTGGACTATATACTTCTACATCTTCTTTATTTCTTGTTGAGTTGTATGCATTTGGTCGATCTTGGAGTGTGTTTTCAGCCTGACTGTTGGGAAGAGATGTCTATGCATCTGTGTGTTTGACTGATCAGTTTTAGATCATACCTCCCCAATTTGGGAGGCTTTTGTTCACTAAAATCTCATTTCTTCAATAGATGAGGGTACAATTCCCCCACCTTCTCCTTGGAGTAATGCTTTGATTGGAAGCAGTCCTATCAATGTTCCTGCTCTCCCCTTCTTGTGGCTTTGACCTCCTTTCGAAGTACTATATCCTCCAATTTTTCTTGAGCATCAGGTGCAGAGTCTTCTATGGAAGGTAGCACTTGCCACTTTATTTCTTCATTTAGCATAGAGGGCTCAACAAGACATAAGCTCTCAACATTTCCAACTGAATACATTTTCATGTGGGAAGGCCGATTGAGTTTGAAAGTATAATGACCAATCGATTCTATGATTTCAAATCGTCCATAGCTCAATGGTGTAAGTTTCTTTGCTTGCCCTTGGAGTCAATCTTTGCTTAAGTAAAACCATATCTTATTTCCAATTTGCAAATGGTACTATGCTAAGCGTGGTGAGCTTGTACTTGGCTTGAGACTCATTAAGCTTCTCTTGTACATGAAGATGATTAGGAGGAAAATAACCAAAACTTGATTCAAAATGAGATTTATTTGAGGATATATGCACCACTATAATATATGAATGTTGGACATATGCCAAGTTTCCCATTAAGTGCAACAACTATGGATTTAGGAAACCGAAATGCACCCAAACATTAGTGAAAAACAAATCCACAGCCTGATGACCCGTTTATGGATTTTGTGCATGGAATGACTATGCACATTCTACTAAACTGGCCTACTACCACAAAAAGATATTCATGCCCCTTCTTTGACATCAACAAACACCCTGCAAAATGTAATATACCTAGATAGGGGTATAATAGTAGAATAGTGAATAATCCCACATGCATTAGAATGAGAAGTGGGATAGGTAAGAAATAGTATAAATAAATGGGCATATGATGTTGTAGATCATCAAAGAAGAAATATTATAATTGAGCTTGCTCAAAGGAGGTAGCCCCCTCGAAAGGGCCCGCGATACAGAGTTGTTCCTTCTATAAAAGGAATTGGTGTTTGTGTGTAATCAGTGTTTCAAATCAATATATGAGTATTGGATTATTATTGCATGAATGTGAGTACGAGGTTCCTATCATTGGTATCAGAGCACTTTCCAGGGCCGTTTCCGTGATCGTGATTTCTATTATAGGTACAGTTGGGAGCTTCTTGGAGCAAGTCTAAGACCTGTAGATTTTCATTTTTTGCCCTAAAAAAACTGACTGTTCTTCAAACTACTCGCAAACGGTAATGAATCGTGTCAAACGTTTTCTGGGTTTTGTGCGCCTCTGTCTCAGCGCTCCATAACATTTTTAAGTTTTAAATTTCATTGAGTATTGTAGAAGTTATCGTAGTTTAATCACTACCTATATTGTAAAAAAAAAAAAAAAGAAAAAGAAAAAAAAAGCTATGGAGCCTTCTATTTTATCCAGAGCAATGTATTCATTAAACAATATTCATGCTATTTTCGATAGATTTGAGCTTCACTTCCATATAACCACACAATATGATGCCAAAATTGATGCATGGTTAGATTGGGAGCATAACAATAGCGAATGGTATGTGGATTCCTTTCCTATAGTTGAAGAATATGAAGCAAAAATAACTATTTGGCTGGAATTATAGGACATTTGCAAAGCATGGCATGAAGATCTCCTTCACTTGGATGAGGGTGCTTTATTTAATTTTATGTTCCCTGAGTCTTTCATACATATGACAAAAACTTCTTTTCTTCTTCCCTCCAACGATTCAAATAGTTTTGTTAATTCTTTGGTGGGGTTGGCCACTTCAACAAAAATGTATGTCAATATTAATGCTAAGGGGGATGGCATGTATCCTCGGTTAGTTCATACGGCAGACTATTTTGAGCACCCTTGCTCTCACTTTCAAGCAATGATAGTCATGCTTCAAATTACGTTTCAATTTGCAATTATAGTGCTCATGTACGCCATGTTGTTGTATATGTTCACCTTCCAACATAGAAAGAAGAAGCGGAAGCAAAAAAGGATGCATGGATGGACTTCTATCTGGTTTTCAACCTATTTTAATATGTATGGTTGAACCTTCATTTGGTCATCCTCCTATTTCTTATCATGTTTCGAGAGCGAAACATATTTAAGGGAGATGGAATGTAATGTACCTAGATAGGGGTATAATAGAAGAATAATGAATAATCCCACATGCATTATAATGAGAAGTGGGGTAGGTAAGAAATAGTATAAATAAAAGGGCATACGATGTTGTAGATCATTAAAGAAGAAATATTGTAATTGAGCTTGCTCAAAGGAGGTAGCCCCCTTGAAGAGGCCCGTGATACGAAGTTGTCCCTTCCATGAAAGGAATTGGTGTTTGTTTATAATCAGTGTTTCAAATCAATAAATGAGTATTGGATTATTATTGTATGAATGTGAGTACAAGGTTCCTATCACAAAATCTATAGAAAAGATTTACCATGGCCTTGTGGGATTTGGTAGGGATATTTGCAAGCCCAATTTTCTATTACCTGGATTGCTGATGCTGCACAACATACATTCTCTAACGAATTGTGAGCATTTTCTTATATTTGGGCCAATATACATACCTTTTTAATTTTTCCATTTTCTTTGCTATTCCAAAATGCCCTGCTTCTTTGGAAGTTTGTGTTGCTCTCAAAAGATGAATTCTTTCATCCTTTGGCACACATAACTTACTGAACTTGTAGAGCTTCCTATTCTTGAGGTGGAAGTCTTCTCGGCCTTCACATTGCCCCTTGCAACTACAAAAATATTTCTCCAAAATTAGCTTCCTTGGCATACTATTCTCTCTATATTTATTGAGTGAATGGTACAAGCTGGGAAAAAGTTCCCAAAGTTGAAATCAATAATGGTCTAGACAACATGTAGGCCTTTTTTTTGTGATTTCATTTATTTCAATTTTTTGATATGTAAAACGAGGGATTCTATTGCGGCCCTCACCCATTTGAAACAAGAAGAAAACAAAAGGAAAAGAGAAGAAGAGAGAGAAGGAGAGCAAGAAGAGAACGATATAGGAATACAAGGAAAGAAAACAGCAGAAAAAGCTCATGGCCAAGCCAAAGCCCAAGGAAAGCTGATGTAGGAGCATCTTGGGCTAATCAACAACCCTGTGTCAACCAAAAAAACATGGAAGGGGTTTTTCATTTATTTGTAAGCTTATAGTATGTGTGTCTAGTCTTATCATAGAGGCGATGTCATTAGGAACTACGTTTGTGTGCTTCCAATGAATGCACTTTAGGAATAGTGTTAATTTTAAAATGTATTGTCATTTGTATTATAGAAATGAATGCTCAATACTGAGCTTGTATTCATTTAGGTTCAAAATGTCAAGAATTACAGGAAATGTCTGGATAGTGTCTAATTGGTCCAAACTCAAGAAATTTCATTGTTGACATTTCATCAAACACTTAGTGGGCACTTGTCATGGTTTGAGCATTCTAAGGGGAGGGAGGTGAAATTATTTCTCTCATTTGGATTGGAAACACTCAAGCACTAGAAGTAAATTGCGCCCCGATTTTGTGTATGTGCGTTATGTAGATGCAATCCTCAAAGAGGCCTAGAGCACTAACCTTGTACATATTTTACATTTTTTCAACATTCAGGTGAACTGGGCTTATATCAAAGGAATTATAAACTATTGCTGCATTTCTTGTGGTGTTGGCATAAGATGTAGGATAGAACAGCCGTTTTTGAAAAGAATGAAGCAATCGAGACTTTTGGGGGCAAGAAGACCACAAAAAAACATCATTCTTGGATGCCAAAAATATATTTTTTGATTGCTGGGTGAAAAACGTCATTGGGAAATTAAAAAGGGGGGCATTACCTCTTGGAAACTCGTTTTTAGTAGAACAGCAAAGGAATTTCAGTGTCCAGGCCGAAATAGAGCAAAAAAATGGGATGTCCAGGCCACTTCAAGGTTGGGAAGGTTGGGCAACTCCCATGAAGATCTGGAAAATGAAATGAAATGGGTTTTTGTCGCTGATGGATGACATATAAGATTTTGGTTGTAATTCTGAACCTGTTGAAAGAAATCGAGCTGTGAAAAGGGGTTGCGGAGATTGTTGTAAGACTGGTGTGAAGTGTTTTTACCCTGAGAACCTTGTTGTAGGAGAATAGAATCTGATTCAAGAGTTTTTGTGTGTAATGAGACTGCTTGTATGCCTTAAAAAGGCTTGAAAAGATCATATTTTATAGCAAAACCAGTCCTCGTTCCATATGGGCTTCGTATAGCACTCAAAATCTTAATGAATATGTTGTGAGTTTCATTTCAAGTACTCATACCCTATATCCCTTCTTCCATTTGAAGCAAATTTAAGCTTTAGGCAATTTCAATGTTTACTAGTTAAAGATTTGTGTTAATGATGGATTTTTCAAATTGCTTGCAAGTGAGCCAAAAGATTTTGAGCAGCATAGTTGGGTAGGAAAACAGTGACAAAGCTTAGTTTAGGCCTGCTAGGAAAATATTGCCATTTATTTGGCCCTTGGCCTAGATTGCATCAAAAGCCCACAGCCCAAGCCAAAGCCCAGACAAAGGGAAGATTAACCCATTCCCTTGTTGGAATGGAGAGTCATGCGGCATGAAGAAGACAACAGATTGTGATTTCATTCTTGTACTTAATCCCCAAGTAGAAGTGTTGTAGAAAGCCTATCTGTTTCAAGTGCCTTGAGTGTTGAAATTTACTTTGTATTTGCAAATATCAGAGAGCTTGTTGGTTAGTATGAAAAATTGTTTGTATCTCTCAACGGCTTGAACAAGTGCATTTCTTTATCACATGTGGGATAATTCAAATTTTCCTCATGCTATTATGGATGGTATTGTACTGGTCTTCCTCCTTGCAATAGCACTGACCCCATTGTATAATTTCTTGGATCCCTTTCAATCAAAAGTGTGGTGAGAGTTAGGTAAAACCAAAACTGGTGCATTGCTGATTTTATGCTTCAACTCATGAGCTGCAACAATGGATTTAGGTACACTGAAATGCACCCAAACATTAGTGAAAAACAAAAGCAGCCTTGTGACCTTTTATGATTTTCTTACATGGAATAAGTATGCACATTCTATTAAACCAGTCTATTAACACAAAAAGATACTCATGCCCCTTCTTGGACATAGGAACACTCCCAACAAAATCCATAGAAATGCTTTCCCATGTCCTTTTGGGAAGCAATGGTGCCATGTGTAAACCTAATTTTCTATTACTTGGCTTGCTAGTGTTGCACAACACACATCATCTAATGCATTGCGAAAACTTTCTTATATTTTGGGCCAATAAACATATCTTTTTCAATTTGTCATTGTCTTGGCTACTGAAAGTGCCTTTTCTCCTTTGAAAGTATGCACTTTTTTCAAAAGCTTAATTCTTTCATCCTTTGCAACACATAACTTACGAACTTGTAGAGCAGATCACCCTTGAAGTGTAAGACTTTTTTTCCTCCAAAATGATGCCTGTTACTACTAAAGTACTTCCCCAAAATCAACATCTTTGGCATTCTCTTCTCCATACACTTCTTGAGTAAATGGTACACATTGAGAAATAGTGCCCAAAGCTAAAATCAGTGGTGGCGTAGACAACATGTCTACCATATTGTTTGTGATTCATTTCTTGTACCATATCACCAAGTAGAATTTTTGTAGAAATCCCATCCATAGGAAGTGATTTGCTTGCTGCAATTTACTTTGTGTTTTCAATTATTAGATACGTTGATGGTCAATATGAACAGTTGTTTCTTTTCTCAACAAATAGTGTTTCCATTTCTTAATCACTTGAACAAGTGCATACAATTCTTGATCATATGTGGGATAATTCAAAACTACCCCATGGAATATTTTAGAATAACAACATATCGATCCTTCTCCTTACAAGAGAACAGCCCAAACTGAGGCATTGCTGATTTTATGCTTGAACTTATCAAATGCATGTTGCTGATGGTCTTGAGCTTGTAAAGTAATACTTGTCTCCTTACGTGGCAATGGAGTTCGTCAAGGTACTTCATGACCATGCTTTGGTCTTGTGTGAAAAGTTCCAATTGGATTGCTTTCCTCCTAAACTAATAGTGGATTCCTGAACACTTTGACCTTGCCTTTGCCTGCAATATTGTGACTTATTTCAGTGCTTTTCTTCATAATAAATTGGATCAAATTTAGATTTTATTGATTTCTTATTTCCTTCCATTTAGTTACATGGCAATTTATTTGAAACTAATGCATGAGCATAACTTCCCCCCTGCTCGCCCCCCCCCTAGGTGAGTGCATGGTTGGACAATTTGAGATGAGCAACAGCAATTTATTGTTCCTCACTTGATGAATTCTGAAATATAACTCAATTCACTAGAGTCAATTGTTTAGCTTATCCGCATCCACCTCTCCTTCAAAGGGCTTAATATCTAATTTGGCCTTTGGCTTGGGGATGCTCTTTCTCTTTGCCTTTGGGCTGCTCCTCACTTGAATCCTCATGTTACTTTATAGATTTGAAAGGGACTTCTAGCTTGCTGCTTAGAGCTATCGTGCATCTTCCCAAATTTTCAAGCTTCTTTGTTGGCTGAGAAACACTTACCACACTAGATTCCATCTTGAAGATTCTCTCTTCTTGCAAATCCTCCATTTCTTGATGCACATGAGGCTCTTTTTGTTGCTACATGCTTGCTCGCTCTTATTGGTTCCAACTCTTTATAGAGATTTCATGCTGCAGAGGTAGCAAATCTCCTTCATCTTTTGCCTTCCCTAGTTGGCTGAGTGGCATAAAGCTGAAAAAAGAATCAAAACAAACCAAGGAGTAGTAGCTCTAAGACTAATACCAATATGATCTGTAATTGACTTGGATACTTCGAAAAGCAACTTAATAACATGGATGTTAAATTATGAATGTCTGAAATCAGAAATTATACTTGTTTTTCTTTGGGGACCATACTTAAAAACTGCAATACATGGAGTTGTTTCAACTATACAAGTGAATTGGAATTGACTCAACAATATAGAAAGTGAATTGACATGAAAAGAAAGAAGCTGCATCAAAACGAACATTACATAAATATCCTATTTGTCCCAGAGAAACCCAGTGTGGAAAATCTTCAACACGAAAATGGCTGTGCCTCTATCTTCCTCATTAAATTTGACAATCAGAAATCACATAAACAATGAGTCGCTCTCAATAGAGCATGATGGACCACTATGGACACCATTTCAACACCCTACAACATCCTCTTACTATTTGCTTTATTAAATCAGACTACTTAAACCTACTATATTTTGTACACACTTACTCAGACTACTTCTACAACTCTAGATGACCAATACAAGAAACAATTAAATGCATATAAACTCCATGTCTTCATCTACATATTACTAAACTTTTTGGTAAGCATGGGAAGTGGAAAGGTCGAGCTAAGATAGATAGATAGAAATTTTGATAACATCCACGAGACCAAAACAGTCTATGGGACCCCAAGAACAAAAAGCATAGCTAAAGGATTGAGAAACTGATGAAAAAGAGAAGATTTGTGCAACTGGACCTTCGTTCATATGTCTGCATTGTTCTGCATTTGAAGGTTCTTTCTCTTGTTAATTTTGATCATAAGCTCCTCACTTTTTTCAACATTTTCTTCTTCAAATATGGTAGATATAGAAATCCCTTGTAGGCTATCCAAGTAGCTAGCTCAAATGTCATCATATGCGAAGCATTTCATGATATAATACCATTTTGTCTGTAGGCTACCCAAGTAGCTAGTTCAAATGTCATCATATGCAAAGCATTTCATGATATAATGCCATTTTGTCTCTACCATACCTGATGCACAAAAAAGACATATTCTCTTTCTTTTGGGATCTTCCACCTACTTATCTCACGTCTGAGCTGGTGTGATCGGGTCCTCAATTGGGCTATGAGCATCTTCATTTTCCATTTGATTTTTTTTCTCCATATTATTTTTTTGTTCATGCTTATAAGGGGGGTTAAACTTTGTCATGCAGTGTTGATTTTTCCTCCTGGGTTGCTTTACTCACATACTTAGTTTGAACATTTCCCTCACAGTTTTAATCTCTTGATTGATAGCTGGGCATTCCTATAGGTTGATGCCCCACTTATCCACCCATAGCTTATTTTTTTCATCTCTGTCCTCTTTCTCTTGTTCAGCTCTTCTTTCATTACTGTCTTTGGCCACCTATCCTCCATGCTCTCCATTTTATTTATATAGTCAAGGAGACATGTCGTAGATGTTTAGAAATTTCTAAATTTTCTTTATTTGTCCCCATTTCAGAATTCTGGACACACCGTTGGCCCAAACTTCACATGCGTGGAGCACCACAGACACTACAAATAGTTCAAAAAAGACTGCTGGTCTTCCATTCCCATAAATCAACATCTTTGCATGTGTTTTGAAGAGAGTATAGCGCTCTCCAACCTCCATGAATCCTCTTTGTTATGCATGATTCCCAACTAAGCTTGTTAGTGAAATCAAGCCCCAAATATTTGTCTTTAGAGATGATCTCAAGTGGGTTCCCCTTAAATATGAAGCTTATATGCTTCTTGTCCTTTTGGCTTGAGAAGATCAAAGTCTTACTTTTGCTAGTGTTGACTTCCATCCTAATCTTTTTGCAAAAGAGCTCTAAGGCTTCCAAATGATATGGGCTGTTGTTGTGGTCAAAATAAGATCAATTACATATAGTAGTAGTTTTACTACATAGATATTGTTCTAGTTTGTCTAGCCATTCCTCCAATTTGTCAATATAAAAGCCAAATAAAGTGTGTGATATTGGGCATCCCTATTTAACCTCTATATCACTACTAAAGCATTATGAAAATCCTGTATGAGTTCTGATTTTGGCTCTAACCTGCTCATAAAGCCTATAGACGGCTGCCATGTATTCTCTTGGAACACCATGTTCTTCCATCATATCCCACAATTTGTTTTTAGGGACTGCGTAAAATATTTCTTGTGAAACCTACATGTCTGTTTGCCCTCTTTCCTTGTTTTTCAGCCTAGTAGGTAATTTTACATTCAACCATACTTCCAAAAAGTTTTACCATGAGGGGGTTGATCATGATGGTTATGTAATTTGATTGTTGTTGGCCTCTCCTCTTTTGAAAAGGGGTATGACTAGGCCAGTGGTCCACTTTGTAGGGAAGCCTTTTCAAGCAATTCCATTAAATGTCTCTTATGTGAGGTGCTAAAATGTCAATCCCCAATTTAAAACATTCAATCTACAATCCATCTATATCTTGTGCTTTATTGCTTGCTAGCTTGTTAATACCGTTCTAATCTTCCTTGTGGTTAACAGATTTGCTTTTGTGCTAATTTCTAAGGATGTGTCTTTATCTTCTTTACATTCATATAATTGCTTAGCATATTCTGGCCATTGTTCTTTCTTTGTTTTTTACTTGGTTTTAACTCTTGCCAAAAACACATAGGGTGACATTCCCTAGCCATATCAGCTCTTCCCGCCTTGTTTTCATGTATTCTTCCTTTTTTCGTTCTCACTAGCTGCACAAACACTTTTTTATTTGCCTTCTTCCCTAGCTCTCTGAAATTCCTTCTTGTTGGCTTACACTCTTCATCAAACCAAACATTTTCTGGAAAACTGTTTTTTCTTTCCTTTGTGGTTTTAGATCTTTTACACTTGTTTAGTGCTTCTTGGATTATGATACTTAGTTTGCTACTATCAATGTCGCTCATGTGGGACTTGTATTGTCTTGACTTTACCCCGCATAAGTTAACTTTGAATGTTGTTATGAAAATTTGCTTATTTTCTTGTGTCATGCATATGTTTCCTTTCCCTTGTCTTGGATCTGCTTGAGGTGTTGTTTGATTCCTGGCATACTAGGTTTTATGTATATTGGGTTATGATCAGATTTGAGATCGATCGGCGATTCACCAATTTCTATCTCTATAATCCTCTACATCAAATCTTGGGAGCAAATGATAGTCTACCAGGCATTGCTCATCGTAAGCTGTGCATGTGTATCCCCCTGATTTGGGCCTTGTCCTCGTGCTATTGCATATGATATGGTTGTGTATGCTGCATAGACCAAGCAAGTCTCCCTTAAGTAAGTCATGTTCTTTTTCCCATCTTCTAATCGCCTTTCTTGACGTTTTCTTCATCTAGCCATAGTGGGTTATCATTTGCATCATGACTATTTCCTAAGGTGTTAGCTTGTTTGTTTTCTGTCCTGGCATTGAAATCACTCATAAGTGTTCTCTCTCCAAGTTTGTTGTAGACTGAGTTGTCCTTTCCTAAAGTTGCATATGGTTCTTCACAATTTAGATTCATTTTCTTGTACACTTATAACAGTTGTGGAGCAAAATAGCATAACTGCTATACTGATTGTTCTTTCATCTTTAATGATCTGGGTCCATATGTATTCTTTGTGTCTATACTGATTGTTCTTTCATTTTCAGTGATCTGGATCCATATGTATTATTTGTGTGAGACTTTTTTCACCACCGGTTTAGTTTTGCCTTGTCTTGTTTTATAAGTAGCATCACCCCTTTATGTCCCCTCCCCTTTCCTGCTACTTCATTCCATACTGAAGCTTTTGTGTACCCTATGAAATTTGGGGTTTTGCACCCATCATGTGTGTGTGTCCCTATAAGGACAATTATATATTTTCTTTCAGCTATGTGACCTAGACTGGTACCTCAGCTCCAAGGGTAATCTCTGCAAATCTGGCTTACCATTGTTAAGTGCTCGTGGTGGGCCTCGTCTCCCTTTCTGTTGTGTCATCCATATTTCAATTCATGCTTTTCCATTTTTCAGCCATGCCAATTTGCTTTCTGACCTGGTTCTCATTTTTCCCATTTGCTCCTTTGCTCATCTTGTTGCATTGGCGTCAAATCTTAGGTAGAAACTTGATCCTTTCAATAAACTTTGGTTTCTTAGATTTTGTATCTTATCATCCATGCCTTTCATTATAACTTCGATATTTCTGCCTATCCCTCCTTCCCTTACCTTTCCTGATAAGTGGGCTTTGCATATTTGCCCATTGAACATTCCATAACAATTTATCCTGAAGGAATCCTTATGCCAGGTTATCGGTGCCTTCATTCTCTCCATAATCATTTACTTCTTTAAAAATTATGTTGGTTGACCTGTTATTTCTCTCCCTCCTCCATCAATTGTAGTTTGACCTGTTTTTGTATTAGTCTCCTTTGTTTCTCCGATGGATCTTTGACTACTCTTGCGTATGCTTTAGCCTCCATGAGTTGGATTCACATGTCATTCTTCTTTATTTCCATGTTTTTATTACTGTTTGCAGCTCTTTTATTTGTGCTATGTTTGTTTCTTGGATGTTCACTGCTTTGCCTTTTCTTGTAGATGTTTGCGATGCATTTTACTGTAACATGTGCAATTCTTGCTGGCCAACTTCTATCATTTTCTTCAGGTTGACCACTTTCTCTCTAAGCATTTCGTTATCTTTCTCTAGTTTTTGTTTTGCTTGTGCTACTTTTGCAAATTTGGCTTCATATATATTTGTTGTCTTGCTTCCAATTCTTCTAACTTCTCTTTGATACTTATTAACTCTATTACATAAAGAAGTGATATTGATGTAGGGTTGTAAATTTCTTCCCTTTCTAAAGCTTTCCCCAAGAGGTTTTTTTTCTTTCTATCGAGGAGCATGTGGCACGACCCGCCTCTGTGGTCCTTTGGCTATGTTGCACGTATATTTCCTTGTTTAGCTTTGGGTCCATCACTCTATGCCTCATCGTTTCATGTTTGAGATATAGTTATGACTGGGTGCTCTTGCTTGTTATCGGCAGAATAATGATACGATTTCTGTTTTGTTCTTATTTCTTTTGTGATCTTTGTTTCTGGCTTTGCTACTTTGCCACCATTGTGTTAGCCTTGGATTAGATTACATCTCACTATACCACGATATTGCTTTGCACTGAGAAATAATGGTTGTTCCCCTCCCTCCTTTGCTGCCTCAAAGGTTTGAGGTGGGGTTCTGCTGGGTGTGATCTTTGAAATTTGTGGATATAGGTACATGGTTGTCTCTCAGATGGTCCCAACATGTTACCAAAGTAAGAGACCAGGTAGGCAACCAACTACTGCCCTAGTGATTGTTGTATCACGAAATCCATCTACCTCAAAACAATTGTACTGTTTACCCTATCAAAGGGAAGGGAAATGTTCACTTGTGTTGACTTCTTGTTGAATGTGTTGTGTCACTTGTTGCTTATTTGGGGCAATGCCCACTTTCATATACTTTGAGGCAATCTTCTATTTTGCACATTTTGGTGCATGTTTGTCCATCATCAACGGGCAGTGTGCTATGTTGGATGTGATTTTAGGTATATTTTTGAGTTTTTAGATTTCAGAGGGTTTTCACTATTATGCTATGCCTACTGCCAAATATAACATTAAGAGCAATCATGCTATTAAAATGGAAAGACAACTTTGTCCTCGTACCTAGGTGGAATAGGAACACTGGGTGTGTTTGATCTTTGTCCTCTTTTGTTTTCTGCTTTTTTTGAGATCTCTTAGTTCTGTAGCTACCGACATTGCTCAACTAAGCATAGAAAACCCTTCGCTGCTCAGTTCCACTACAAAGGGAAAAACCCTCACTGCTTGTGCTGTTTTTGCTAAAACAAAACCCTCATTCTAGAAGCCTTCAATGTGTCGTTTCTACTAAGACAAAACCCTCATTCCTTGCAATTTGATGTGGAGAATAGTTACTTAAGTCTCGAGGATGTGGGGACAGGAGGGCAGGGATTTTGGGACGGCAAAAAAATTCCCATATTTTGGAGACAAGGACAGCTATTAAAATATTATATAAAAATTTATATTTTAATTTTTTGACTTTATTCAATGAAATTTAGGGGTTTAAACTTTATTTAATTTTTTTCATACTACTTTGAGATTAGGGTTTAATGATTTTGTCAAAATAACAACTTTTTTTTTTGGGGAGGGGGGCGGGGTTGTTTTAAAGTAAAAGCATCAAAATAAATAAATAAATTTGGGGACATCCTCTCCAAGTCCCCTAAACGTCCAGAAGGTCAGTAAAATTTAGGTGATGCATCCATGTGTAACACTGATGTGGAGAGAAAATATAGAGAGAGTAAACCTCATTGTAGTGGAGGCTTCAGATTTGATTCTTATGTAGTCGCCTCGTGCTCTTGACTCAAGAGAGTGCAATATTGTAGGTTTCTCTGCTTGGGTTATGTCATTTTGTAGTTACAAATCATTGCTTGAGGGTGCAATGATTTTGTCCTCATTTGAGTTGGTTTATATGCCAAACTGTGGCATTATGACGAATTTGACGTGGTTCAAATGTGTTTTTTCTTTATAACGAATTCAACATGTGCCAAATATGTTAAAATTAAGCAAGTTGAAATCAATATGTGCTGAATACCTGCTTTTGCTGATCAAATGGCTTCCTGAGGTCTAGACATTCCTTAGAGCCTCTGACTTAATCAGAAACAACTTTCTGAGCATATTGTCTTCTTCCATCTTGTTCTTGTCAATTTCTATGCATTTGGTCAATCTTGGGCTGTGGTTTAGTATGAGTGCTTGGAAGAGATGTCCATGCATTTCGTTGTGTTTGACTAATCCATTTCAGATCACATACACCCAACATGAGTTAGTAATCAAAACACATTAGTCCCCTTGACATTCATACGAGTGCAAACCAACATCAAACCATGTCTAGTAGGTAGGGGTCCCTTGACATTTATCACTGTAAGGCATCACTAATTTTTTGGGACTTCAACCATCTGTCTCCTATCCAAATCAAGATAGAAGATACATTAGTGCAATAAATTCATAAACAATTCTTTTTATTCTATTCATTCATTTATTTCATTTCATTATAATTCACTTGATTTGGTTAGAGTTCCTTACATGACAATTAGCTATTCAATTGCCGACTATTGTAGTCTCTCATGGTTTATAAATATTTCTAATTACCCGACTATCATGATCATAGGTATTACTTCAATCACTTGACTATCACAATCACCCATGAGTTGTAAACTTTTGATCATAGGTTTTAATCAGAAGCAAAGCTTCAAAGGGAGAGTTCTAAGCATGGTGACGAAAGTGCCACTTCATGCAGGTAGTGGCTATGTAACCACCGGTTCTTGCATAGTGGCGGTTACAAAACCGCTAGTTTGCATTAATCGGCAATGTTATGTGCGATAATGGTACAAGTATGGTAATGATAGAGAAGGTGACTCTTCATGTTCTTGAGATGTTTGGAGATTCTTTAGTGCTCAAAAGGACATCTCTGAGCATGATAAAGAGGAGGCATGAGTTCAAAGAGGATCATCGGTGATCAGAGTTGGTGTTCAATTGAATGTAGGAAAGATTGGAGAAAGGAATAGTGAGAGAAGTTGAGTGAGCAAGATAGCAATATGTTGCACTTGTTCTAACATACTCATTGTAATCTGGCTTTGGCGATAAGAAGAAAGGAAGCAAAGCAATTGCCTCTTTTGATTGTTTTTTCTCCATCTTGGGGTTTTCTAGACCAAAATATTTTAGACCAAAATCTTTGTCATTGCATATCTATGTTTTATGTATCATGTGCATGTTTCTTTACATTCATGGTTCAATTATGAAAGTACCATTTGTCTTCCGACAACAAATTGCATTAATTCCAAGTCATTTGAGTAACTTGAACTGTCATTTTGAAGCAAATTCGAAGTAGAACAATAATTTGTGACTATTAATTCTAGCAAGAATTGTATGTGAGTTATAGATCATTTTGGTATCAAAACATATTTATCTTTGGGTTATTGTAGAAAGTTTATGACTGTGACAAGAACTAAAGAAGAAGAATTGCCACCTTGCAATCGTGAGAGTTCCTACAAGAAGGTGGAATCGACACGTGAGAGAAATGGCTCAAGAAGCCAAAGAGAATCTTGCTAAGAGAGTAGCTGCACTATAATCATGCATGGAAAGGACGATGAAGTCCCAAGCCACTATCACCTAACAAGTGCTCACAACTAGGAACCAAGACTCCATGGATGTGGTAGTTTGTGCTATATAGCCAAGAAGCTTGGCATAGGTAAGCCCCATAATGAAGAAGATGAAAAAGAAGAAGAGTTCATGTATGATCATGAACCTCTTAAAGACAAAAGGTAAAACTATGGCAAAATGAACATGCTCCTCTCAAAGTTGAGACCAAGGTTGAGATTAAATCCTTCGAAGCACAAGAAGATGCTGAAATATTAGACAAATGGAGGTATATTTTAGTGTGCATAAAGTGATTGAGGTTCAAAAGATTTTTTTTGCATGTCTCAAGCTGGAAGTGTTGTCAACTTGGAGTTGCACCCTGAATCGAAGACGTGCTGAAATGGCTAATCCTCTCTCCAGTTGAAACAATGGGATCTTCTCACGAGGGTGGGTGCCTCAATGGCGAGAAGAACCTCCAAAGAAGGCTGGTTCCTGTAAGATGTATCAATGAGGATCTCTCCTTTGTGTTGCGGACTACCATGGAAAAGGGAGAAAAAAACTTGAAGGGGAAATCCTACTTAATGACGATGATACACCAGAATGTTGATCCACCTTACTTGGAACCTTGAACATTGAATAAACAAGGGAAAAAGAAGACCTTTGATTTCAATTGATCACTATGATCACTATGCATAAGTATTTCATGAGAAGGTTCGATCCAATGACAAAAACATGAGGAAAAACGATGGAGAGAGGTCTGATACAAGACACTTTGCAGCCACCTAACATCCACTTACAGCTTCAGCAAAAGACATATAAAACACTGAACATGACCTGCATAACATGATAAGCTAGCAACTAGGTACGAATCAAAATTTGGGAAGGGAGAGAAATTTACCACGTATGCAAATTGCTGAATGAATGTACACTATGCCAACATTTGAAATCTAAAAGTACAATCCTATTAATTAAAGAGGTTACATAACTCACCAATGGTAGAGTCTAATCTTACCAAGAGAGGGAGCGATTTTACAAGGCTGAAAAGCCATTAATATAGAAAATTACAAAAAGCCAAGAGATTGGCATTGGAAAATAGAGAGGGAGTAAACTTAAACCAAGTTAGCCTTTACAAAAGTCTATCATGTTTTGCATAAAAATTCTTTGCATTGAAAAAGAAGAAGACAAGCTTTGGATGCATAAAAGCTACGAATAGATGTCTTGACTTGAAAACCAATCAACTCCAAAACAAGAGTAGTCAAATCCACTCGAACTGTTAGAACGTTTGAAAGTCTCCCCTTTGCATGAAATCAATGCAAATGCCAAATTAAGAATTACGTTTGAACCGCCGGAACATTTCAAGTTTTGAGACAAACGAGAGTGTGTGCATGGAATTTTTTGCTGTTTGAAACGTTCAACACTTTGCCCGCTCATCATGCAAGACAACTCTATTTTTAGAACTGAAGCATGCTTGTTTTCTTAAACGTGTTCACTTCGTTGGAGTCACTCACGTTAGTCTGTGCATGATCTTTGTTCATCTTGCATTTGTCTTTATTATGCGTTTGTTTTATTCACTGTTCATGCTTATGTCCATGTTCAATTCTACTTCAATCTTTGCTCATGCCTCTATTTCTGCGTGTCTTACTTCTTGTTCAGTTTTGGTTCAGTCCTGTTTGTGCTTATGTCTCTTTTCATGCTATTGATCATGCTCAGTTCACTTCATGTTTTCTCTGGCTTTTCCCGTGTTCTGCTTTAATTCGGGATTCAGGGTTTTTTTTGGTCGGGCCTCTGTGTGTATATTTTCTTGTGCTTCTATTTATTTCCACTGGGTCTTGTCTTGTTTGGTTACTGTCGGGTTTTCGGCTCTTGGGCTTTTGGTTTTCGTCCTTTGAACAAATTTTTTGAAGGACTCTCTGTCTCTTCTCTTTCCTGGGTCTTGGCATTTTCTTCTCTTTTTTGGCCTTTGCTTACGCTTTAGTCTTCGGGCTTTTGTTCCTTGCTTGTGGCCTTGTCTTTTCTGTCGGGCTTTTTGTCCCTCCCGAATTCCTTGTGCCTTTGTTTTATTTCTATCGGGCTTTTCCCCAGGTATATCCTCCGTCGGGTCTTTGTCTGAATTTTCCTTCGGTTCGTCTCCTTTGGCTATTTTTCCCTGAAGGGCATGTGCCCTTCGGGAACTTTGTTTTTGTCCTTCACTTTATGAAGGTGCCTCTGCAAGGGCTTATGCTTCCCAAAAATGCCCTTCGGGCTCCTTGATTTGGTCCTTTTAGTCGCATGGGTGCCTTCCGCAAGGGTAAGGTTCTTCTAGAAGTGCCCTTCAGAAGAATGGAAAAGGTCCACTTGCTGCCAAGTGCCTCCGCAAGGGCTATTCATCCTCAAAAGTGCCTTTCGAAACTTTTGAAAGGGTCCTGCCACTGACCAAGTGCCCTCTGCAAGGGCACTTCTCCTTCGGAAAAATTGATTTTGTCCTTCGGAACTTTTTCCAAGGTCTTCTTCGTGCTTGAAGTGCCCCCCGCAAGGTCACATACCCTTCGGGGAAATTGTAAACGTCCCTACGCAACGCCCAAATGCCCTCCGCAAAGTCACTTCTCCTGAAAACATACCTTTCGAAAGAATTGTAAAGGCCACCTCGCTGCATAAGTGCCCCCCGCAAGGGCAGTTGCCCGTTGGGCTTATCGTAAATAACCCTTGGGGACTTTTGCAAAGTTCACCTTGCCAATGAAAAACCCCTCCGAAAGAAATCACTTGCCCTTTGAAATGCCCAAGACCTTTTCGGGCTTTACAAGTGCCATTGCTTATAAAAACTTTATAAGACAAGTCGATGCACAAACCCGCTTCCCTCTGTAGACCAACTTGGGCCCTTGGATTGCTTTTACTTATAAAAGTAAATAAGTAAGACACCCTCGTAAACCTGATATGCATTGTAGACCCATTCGGGTTCTTCGACTGCTTTAGCTTATAAAAGCTAATAAGACATGCACCCTGGTAAACCCAGATTGCTCTGTAAGTGCTAGAAATGATCATTGCTTGATGAGAAAACCCCTGTACTTGCTCAAAAAGTGGATTTTCCTCTATTTCTCAAGGGTTAAGACCTGGTTTTCAAGGCAAATGGTCATGGTGAACGAAGTTTCGAATGTTAATGGTGACAATTTGACCTGTGGGGGCAAATTTGTCAACAGGAAGATCATGCTCTAATTTGGTGGAAAGCTTATCTAACATCTTATGATTAGAAGAAGATGTCGATTGTAGATAAGTGGGATGGATTCAAAGAATTATTGTGTAAGAATTTCTATCCTATTGGGTATAAAACTGATTCAAAGTGTGCAAGGCTATACCAGAATTTCATAGACAAGCCATGCTCATGGGCTTGGACTTGGAAAATGAAGACAACTTGACCAAATACATGCAAGGTTACCATACATGCTTGCGGAGACGGGTCATCTCAAGTAAGCCACAAGACCTTGATGAGGTGTGCGTGCAAGCATACTACATTGAGGAGGAGAAAAGGCAAGGGGAAGGGGAATCTTCAAAGCAAAATCATTGCACAAATAGTTCAAGAAAGAGCAAAATCAATCTTACAAAGCTTTCAAGAAGCATAAGTGGAAAGGTAAGAGGAATGCCACAAATTTGCATGGTTGCAAGAATCTTAAGAACTATTATAGCCATTGTGTTATAAATGGACATATTGATGTTAAGTGTTGGAAGCTACATCCAAAATTGCATTCAAAGAATTTTTTCAATGGGGGATTTTATGAGGTCCATGGCATCTTTGAAAGAGCAATCATAGGTGGAGATAGAGGACAATTTTGATATTGATGAGAAGCTAGGTTGCACACCACCAACACTAAAAAAAAAGGAACAAGAAAAAGGAGATGAGCAAGCTATACCAAATCAAAATTTGGATAAAAAAACCCTAGGGTAAATGCACTTGTTGATACTGGCTGTCAATTTAATTTGATTTAGGAGGAAGTTGTTAAGGAGTTTGGTTTACTAACATATGATCATCCTCATCCATATCCTTTGGGTTGGGTGAAGAAGGGTGTAGAAATTCAAGTGACTAAGAGATGTAAATTCAAATTTGGGATTAACCCACAATACATTGATGAGCGCTATAAGTAGATGTGATTCCTCTTGATGCATTTGATGAGGTGTTTGGAAATTGTCACTTGTATCTTAGGGATTCTATCTTCATGAGGAGCATTGACTGGTATCAACGGGTCAAGAATGGAATCAACTATAACATCAAGGCACATCAAAGCAAGCCCAAACATGCCTTGGTAAGTGCCAACCAAGCAAAAAGACTCATTCAAGCAAATAATCAGTTTTGTTTACTTCTTTTAAAAGATAAGCTAAATGATTGGTTAGAGACATCTACAATTGATTGTGCTGACAAAGGATAGAATGGATTGGACGAGTTGTTGTATTCTTCTCAGAATGCATTCCAAACTTTTATAAGTTATTAACTTTTATTCTTCTCAGAATGCATTCCAAAATGGAAGTAGAACATGAGATTCAATTAATCTCTGAATCTCCTCTACCTAACATTGGTTTGTATAGACAATCACTTTTGGAGAGTAATGAACTTAAGAAACAACATCAAAAGTTGTTAAGAGCAAGGCATCATACGCCCAAATACTTCACCATATGGGTCACCCATTGTGATGGTACCAAAGAAGGAAGGCTCTTGGAGAATGTGCATAGATTATTAAATGAGTGTAAAGACTTTAAAATTGAACTATTTTCACCCAATGACTGGTGTAATATCCCATTTGGTATCTATTCAACCAAACTACAAAAAACGTAAAGATGAGAGACAAAAAAAGGAAGATATAGAGGGGGTTCCATACCTCTTCTATTTACAAATAATGCAGGACCAAATTTTAGCAGGAAATTGTGAAATCAAGTTTGAAAGAATTTATGTGAAACAACCACATGAAATATTACAAAGACAACTAATTAGATCAACTGGTTATTTCTATTAAATCAAAGTTTTCTAAGTTACAACAGAATTTTGAAAAACAATAACTTTGAGTACCACCGACTACAAGGGGATACGAGGATTTATAAATAACTACTTTCTCCCCTTTCTACTCTAAAACCTTAGGAGATACAATCTACTATAAGGTGCTTGGGAGATTGGCTCGGGAAACTTCTTGGCTGCAGCTCGATGCATTTAACCTGAAAGTGGAGATGATTACAAGGAAAACAAATGAGTCTTAGGAATAATTATCGTTGATATGGATTAAGGAAGACCATTGCAACAGCAGGAAGAGAGAGACAAGAGATTGCTACAGCAGTACATGCTGTACACTCATTTGTATTATGTATATTTAGAGTACGAAGGATGTACAAGGAAGCTTCTAGAGGAAGGAATCTTTTAAGGGAATATAAATTATCATAAAGATGTGTACAACAATTAAGAATATAGACTAAGCCCATTCAACTATTTAAAACACTTAATAAAGTACACTAGACCATGTAACTATATCTAATAAAATATACTAGACCATGTGGCTAGATGTGTCATCATTTCCTCCTAGCTTAGAGGAAATTTTCCTCAATTTCAAGTTATAATTAGGGTCACCCGTTGCTTCCAAGATGAGGTAGGAGAAAATGAATATGTCAGAATAGGGAATGCATGCAGACCACAAATTGTGACAATGGAGTCCCCAAACAGATAGAATCCAAATGTTGAGTGAGAGGACTTGGAACACCTAGGAATGAAATATCTTGGAGAATGAAATGCTTTTTTGATGCCAAAATGGTCTTCATATGAAGATTTAAATTCTAGAAATTAATTATCTAAATAGAAGATCTCAATATTTCAAATATATAGTTGTAGTTTGTATGAGGATTGGATCCATAGTGTATAACTCAATTCTAGAGTCATTGAATGAGAAGTCATTATATGCCCTTGCTTATGAAACAAAGGTATGATAGGCATTGAAGTAAGAGGAGAGATGCCAACACTAAAGATGTGAAAAGTCCACCTTGAGGTTATGAGGAAGCTTGTTTAGGATTAAGACCCATCGTCCCCTAAGGAAGGGAATGAACAATATGGAGTTCATCATTGGTTTCCTGAATTTCTAATTGGATTGAGGAAGAAGAGTAGAATGTAGTTGAAGAGATAGACTTGCTAACAAGTGGGACCTATTGTAGGAGAGTTTGTTTCCAAAACAAGATTTCCAAGATGGGCTGTGTGGCTAACAATTTGAGGAGTGCATGATGTCTTGTGGTTAGGATGGCAAGGATCCTGTAGTGATGGTAGTGATCTAATGCTTTTGTTAGGATTATGGAAGTCATATAGGTTATTGATCTACCTTCAAATATACTACATCCACAACACCCTCTAGTCCAACCACATTAGGAGGATAATGATTATTTTAGGAGACGAAGTTAATATTTAGATCTTCAACATTGTGGTGCGGTATATGGCAATCCTATGTACAGTAGTTTTTTGTATGTGTTGGGTGCGGCTTGGGGGCGGGGGCGAAGCTAGGCCCTCCCTCTCTGGGGGTTCAGGTCCTCGACCTGAATTTCACTATTCGTACAAGTGGGAGAATGTTAGAAGATGAAGTTAATATTTAGATTTTCAACATCGTGGTGTGGTATATGGCAATCCTATCCCCAAATTTTACCAGCCGTACAATCGTTTGAAGCAATACAATACCGTACAATGTGGTACGATGCTTCTAGATTGTATGACGAGGTACAACTCTTGTAGAAGTCGTACAACGCAGTTTCTGGATCCTTCTTTGCCCTTTATAAAATAACCATGACCCATTGAGGTTAGACACATCATTGTAATTTTGATTTTGTTTTTTAATAAAGTACGACAAAGAGATCTTTTGCCCTATGGTTTTTCCTTAGTATATTTCCAGGGTTTTCCACGTAACTCTGGTGTGTATTTACTGTTCTTTTCTTGTCTTGTTTCCTTGCTATATTATTTTGTGCACTGTTATTTTCTTTCAGGATAAATCAAAGATGTTGGACAACCAAGCCATTATTAATAAATTTTAGCTAAATCTACTAGCAAGCTGCTTCGGGTAGGAGATTGGTTCAAATGCGTAGGCTCCAAAGATAGACGCTGACACGTTAATGGCATAATCTTGGACGGGTTTCCATAAAAAGGAGTAAAATCCAATTAGGGCACTAGAGAAGGCCATGGGACTAGAGAGGTAATTCATCACTGATATTGATTCTTCCTCCTCTGTTCTGGTGGTAGGGTACATGATAGTCAATCATCAACAAGCATTGGATAATACATAGTAAAAAAAACCCTTGAGGATATTCTGGTCTCAAATTTGATCGAGGACTCCAACAAAGGGTATCCAATGAAAAAGGCCATAGAGGAGGAGAGATCTCAGGGTCTGCAAAGGAAGTTGTAGTGCTATAGATGTCATCTTTCTTCGCATGACACACAACCAATACATAGTTTCTAGATATTCTTGGATGGGAAGCAAAAAACTGCATGCCATTCTATTGTTTGAACATTTGAGAGAAGCCCAAAAGAAAAACAAAAATAGCATATGTTTTTTGCCTTTGTTTTAGGACAATCAAATGAAGATGAAGAACTGGTAGAGTTGACCACACAAACACTATTCTAGTGTTTTAAGGAAGATGCTTTTTGTTTTCTATTTTAAGTTCTTTCTTATCAGATTCTTATTGAGGCTGATTTGTTAACTTTATGGTTTGTTGTATGACATGACTTAGGTGACGATGAACTCTAATTCATTAATTATAATTTTCTTATAAAATTCTTTTCTTATTTAAAATAAGAATATACTTGTTATGTTAATGTTATATGATGTTTCACTATTCATTTTGTGATTGTTGATGATATTTGTAGGTTCCTTCTGTCATTGCTTCGCCAACGCATTACCTTTTGCATATTGTGCGTGAAGGAATAACATTTTTGGCCTGTACACAGTCTGAAATGCCTCCTCTTCTTGGCATTGAGGTGATTGCTCATTTTTTTTCTTTTTTGAAAATTTCACATTTATTCCATATTTGTATATAATATCCATAGAATGGTATGATGCCGTTTCTACTAGTCATTATAAGACAAGGATAATGTTAAAATAGGAAATAAATGTTACAGTTTTGATTCGAAGCTAACCCACTAAATGCTTTTGGATTTGACATCTTGATTTATGAATTATTTACTATGGACCCAAAGATGTTCTTCATGGATTTCCACTGCCTATGCAAATCCAATTTAAGCTTTAGTTTTATATTAATTTGAAACATGCAATAGGTGACCTGTTTCTAGATGGGGATATGTAGGAGACCTCACTTGCTGAATTGATTTTTGTTGCTTGACCGAAAATGATAACCAAATGACTCACTACTCCTTCTTTATTGTCCCTCTTGACTTTATTTTAACGTTGGTTTGTGCTATTTTGCTGTTATAGTGCTACATCTAGAACAAGTATGCTTTGTCTATGTTCCTTGAAAGCTTGAAACACTAACCAAGCATTGGGTTTTAAAAATATTTGGAAACATAAAAATGCCATGATTTCCTTTGATTCTCTTTCTCTCACAGACATCACACACATACACAAACAAAGACACAAAAACACATACACAGAGACACAAAACACACACACACACACACGAATTGTGTTAATGTTGTAGAATTGAGGAAGGGCACAATGCTAATCCTGAGAAAGACTCTTTATGCCAGAAAGTTTATGGAGCTCTTTTTAGTTGGCCGTGGGGGTGTGTTTTTTTAATTAAATTTTCTTCTTTTTCCTTTTGGGTTAGGGCCTACCCAACCTCATGCACTTGAGAGTTATCTACATAAGGAGCTCTAATTTGCAATAGAAGTTCATTCCTCATCTTGATGATGGGTCACGAAGTGTGACCCAAAACATTGATTTCAAAATCTTTGTACACATTCAAAATCTTTTGTTTTCAACAATTATGGACTGCGGAAGCTTAAAGTCTCTAAAAGTTTACCACATGCATTGTTTTCACTTGCAGATCTCCAAAGGCAATTTGTACTGTTATATTAATGTGGTCATTTGTAGACGATAAACTTGAGTCTAATTAAAAAATATTTGGAATTATACTATGGTTGGATAACCATTTTGACCTTTGATATTATATTTTTTTGTTCTTAGGATGCATTATCTCAAAGCTTATTTGAAACTAGTCCTTGGTCTATTTTACTTTTTGATTTTATAAACTTATTTCAAACAGGGTTGGCTTGATAAAGTAATCTAATTTTGAACTTTCTTTTATCTCATTGTATTCGTTTGCATGGTGGATAGATGCATTTTTTACTCTATGGGCATCTTAGTATTAGAAACTTATTTCAATAATGAAAAGTTTAATACAGCCATCCTAACTCCAAATTTGTCTGTATATGATGAAGTTTCTTTGTAGGGTGGCAAATGTGCTTTCGGATTACCTTGGAGGCTTGAATGAAGATCTAATCAAAGATAATTTTGTGATTGTGTATCAGGTATCTATTGTGAGCCATGGAATATATAGTTCTGACTTTTTAATCGTCTGCTCACAGCATTTGGCTTTGGAAGCCATGGCAAATCTATTTTGTCAAAGTTAGTTGATTGCTGCCTTGGTTTTGCCTCCCCCGAATTCTGGATTTTCAGTGAATGAACCCAATAGAAGGCGCCCTTTTCTGGTGTAGCAGTCCCAACTTTTAAATATAGGCAACAGTGTTTTGGACTTTTTTCTGATTTTCATGGCATGTTATGTATATGATCCAATGCCTTAGAGACATCAGAATATTATCTTAGTTCCAAGATCGTAGGTGTCTGTTGGGCTGGTTGGATTTCTATTAAGTGGTAATTCCCTCTTTTCATTTTCTATGAGAAAATGGCAAATAAAAAGGGTATTTTTATCCTAAAGATATTGAGCGACTCTTAGAGCTCAGACTCTATAGCAATGTTTCAGCCTATTTTGCCTCCATCTTATTCAACAAAGACCTCCATTCACAAAAGGCTACATCTTCAGTCATGCCAGCATCTGCTGGTCAACATTGGTGGATTATACTTATTTTTTTCTAACCATACCTGTTATATCCTATTACATTGTAGCATACATATTGTGTATATGTAATCCTTTTCTTTAGGTACACCAGTCGGTGGTTGAACCACTTGCAAGACCAAAATATACCCATAAACCTGGTTTGCAGTGTTACAACATAATGACAACCAATGGAAAGTCTTGTCAACTTCTCATGTAAGCATATGTACAGATTTCCCGTTCAAAAACCTGAAAATTAGCTTACTTATTACATCCTTAATAGAGGTCACTGGCCTGAGATACCATGGAACATTGTAGAGAGCTCTGAGAATGATGATGAAATATTCCTCAATAATAAGGATAATTAGAATTTTTAGTTTCAAAAATTTCTTAATGATAAACTGTCATGCATTGGCATAGTAATTGTCAACATTGACATGCATTTAGTTGGCATAAAGGTCTTCATAAGTGATTCTTGGGATTATAAAAAACCATTATTGCTTTTACTAAAAATTGTAACTATGTATGTGCAACATTCATTTCTGTACTACAATCAAGCTTTCATTTTATTCTCATTATTATAGCCGTTGTTACTGGTCATTCCTTTATTGCCCATCACGATTTCGTATCAGTGAGTATCAGGACATTCTCTCTTGGTCTGTCAGGGGGAACTGCCTCCTATGTCTCTCTAGAAGTCACATCGCCCCCTCATCTAACCATTTTCTCATTTTCTTAGACTGTTTATTTATTTTCATTTGCAGCAATATGTAGTAGTTATCCTCATAAATCTTCTAAATTTTGGTAGGTCAATACATCTGATCATTCGAGTTTTATCCTTTTACAGCTTTGTCATATTCTACCTCCAAGATGCTATTTTCCTAGGTTATTGGGAAGATCACCTAGTAAAAAAATTTTCAATATAGCGTGGAAATTTTAAGGAAGATAATTTAGTGCATTGAACATTTTTGATTTATACACTGCAATCCAATTCAGCCTACAGATGGCCGTTTCAGGTCATATTGGGAAATGTTCTAAAAATCAAAGATCTACGTTTGGCCTGAAATTTTACTGGAAAATTGATGTGCTACTTTTGATCATTTTTTCTCATGTCACGAGAGCTGATTTGGCCCCTAGATGACACTTTTGCATGACCTTAAAATGTATGCAAAAATAATAAATTCCTAGTTTGATCTGAAATTTTATGAGCAGTAATATCTGATGTTGTGGACCATTTTATCTCTTCATATTATTCTGAATCGTCTTCTTTATTGCACAATTCAAGAGGTATACAAAATATAAGGAAGGCCTATTTTTCTTGTAAATGGTTGAAGTTACAAGACCATGTTTTCTTTTAAGAGCTGTGTTTCTTTGCCCATACTTTTTTCTCTTTTTGCTTCATATAGGCTCGCAGAATTCTAAATTTTTATTTAATTGATTTTTTATTCCACATATGAAGGCATCTTCAATTGCCTTACATGGGCTTTCCCAAGCATGTTATATTATTTTTTTTGCAGATTGTGAGCTTATGCTTAACCATTGAAGGCTTCTACATCTTTGTATCTGTTCTGTGGAGGATCTCATTTGAATTATAAAGTAGGTTGCTCCACTTTGAAGGCTTATTGATCTACATTGCCTTTTGTGGATATATTCCCATTTCTGGGTGTAAGTCTATATTTGTTCACCTATGGTTCTAATTTTGGTTGCTGAAATAGCTTCTTGTCCAGCTCGAGTATCGAATCGTCTAGTGGACAACAACATTTTGTGCCTTTTGGCTACTTACTATACCATTCAGCCCGTTCTTGAGATCTTCAATAGACTTTTCAAGTAGATTTTTGTAAAGGGAAATTATTCCTATGAGATTTCCTTAAATAGCTTCAGCTCCAATGTCACCCTGATTCTGTCATTGGGATTCTCTTATTTTCATTTGTATGCATTGAAGTCCAATGCTTTGTGTCTTGGGAGGAATGACTAGGAAATAGTTGTCAATAAAGGATAACTAGAGTTGTTAGTGTTAACGACTAAGCCATGACACTTCTGATCATGCATTAGCATAGGAATTGTCAACATTGACATGCATTTAGTCGGCACAGGGATTTTCATAAATTATCCTTGGGATCATCAAAAATCATTATTGTTTGTATCACCTATTGCAACATTTGTTAATGGAATACAATCAAGCTTTCATTTTCTTATCATTATTATGCGATCCATTATTGGTCAGTCCTATCTCTCATGACCATTCTGTATCAGAGAATAGCAAAATTGTTCACACCCAGCCCCATCAACACTTTAAACTCTTCGTCACTACTCAATGTGGCTGTCACCAAGCTTGGGTCCTCGAGAGGAGGCCATGAACTCCTTTTCACAGGCCCGTACTTCTTTCAAAGAGGCTATTTATTCTTACCAGCCATAACATGCTCAAAAGGTGGTTATTGATGAGAATCACGTGGGATATTGTATTTTATTTTATGCTATTGAATATTCTTAAATATTCTACATGGTTACATGGGCCAGTGTATATATTTTTACATGTTGACATATCTCTATTGACATCTCTCTTGGAAGCTTTGTTTTATATCCTTTGCAGTCTTTGAATGTACATGATGCAAATGAGTGTAAATGTACAGTTGCTACAAACTCGTCTTTCTTCTTGTTATTGCCATTGTCATCCTTTAGTTCATATCAGTGGTATTAAAGCCTTTTTATTGTGGCCTTTAGATCTAGTCCTCTCAAGGGTTTCCATATTTTATCCTTACCATATTGAACACCCTTATGCCTATCCCGATCTAGTCTCCTTGAGGGTTTGTGCTAATTAGTAAATACCCTTCATTAGATCCTCTTCGTATTAACTTACTTTAGGATCATATTGGGTTTCTTTGCTGCCTCTATCGTTTCTATAACTTCCTTGGAGTCATCCTTTTAAATAGCACGTGCATGATGACTTTTGACTGCCACCATGGAAATTAAGGGGGCTCAAATTCTGTAGATCCCTTCATTCAGGTCAGATTTTCATATTGCTGCAATCAAGCCTTTATCCTGTTAATGCATGCCTGATCCGGTTCACAATACCTCAGAAAATTGAAGTTGTTGAGGAATCTTTGCAAGAACTTGTGAATACCTATGCACTTGAGCAAATCCTTGCTAGTCAAGTTGGCGCTCTTGAAAAAAGTTTGGCCAATCAGGCTGAGTACCAAACCAAGCTAATGCAAGTAATGAGGAGATAATTTCAAAAAATATTGTTGTATACAACTCCAGTATAAGCAAATTAAGCACCTCAAGCCGGTGTCCAATTTGCCACCAAGATCAAGATCCCTAGGTTTGATGGAAACTTCAAGGGTGAGAAGGTTTAGGTTCAATGGCAGCTTCAATGATGAGAATCTTGACTCTTGGCTTTCCAAACTTGAGTCATATTTCAAAAGTTGCCTTGGGATCACTGATGTCAACAAGATTCAAATTGCCGAAGTATGTATGGAGGAGACTAATCTATATTGATGTCAAGATTATCTAAACATGCTTGCTGCTGTTGATGACGGAGATGGCCTCAATCATCAGATCACCTGATGGGACCAATTCAAAGATGTCGTGAGGAAGAGGTTCTAACCTGTTGGATTCCAAGAAAACATATGGCTTTAACCCAAGCAACTTCTTGGTTAGTTATAGCAACAATACATTGAACTTTTCACGAAGCTTCAAGACAAGTTGAATATCCTTGATCCAAAAGTGTTGCTTACCATCAAATTTGTTTATGATTTACTTCCTAGAATTAGAGAAGAAATACCCATGTTTGAGATAGATTCCTTGGAAAGAGCATATAATTTATTTATTTCTATTGAAGCTAATCTGGGATCCAAGTTTCCAAAGAAAGGTTCTAGTTCTAGATTTCCAAGTTTTGTGCAAAACCTTCCATCTTTAAGACAGCCCAATGGACAGTCTAAGGGTTTTGATCAGCGTTTTTCATTTGCTGATCAAAGGAAAGAAGTATTATAGGTGTCGTGATCTAAGCACAAAAAGGGGTCCCTCAAGACTACTTTTCCTTTGCGGTATTTGGTCACATACATGGTGTTCCACCCCACCACTGCATGATCTGAAGCACTCCCGGATCAGCAGACAAATATAAGTGCCTTGTGCATCTCCGCATAGCCTCGCAAACTCTGGTACTATGCAACACCTTGCAAGCACCTCTCGGTACCTTGCAAGCACTTGGTGGCATACTACACTGCACAACACAACACAACATCACATCAACAATACTGCGCCGCTTCATGTTGGCTTGCGCCATTCGAGTGGCTTACCCTAGATTGGCGGCATCTCAATCAACATTCCTTGTTAGATGCTTCACTCTATTGGCTCAACCCACGTTAGCGCAGAAGGACTTATAAAGGTTGATCTTCATACAACCCTGCGTGCCATCATTCCAACACATTGGCGTCATCTCCTATGCATTGCTCAACTTGATTGACACACCCCAAGCTGGTGCAAAGCATTAAAGAAAGATTGTTCACCTTGCACAATGCCGTGTATGCCTGTGCATCCTGCACTGCCTAGGTACCTTTGCGACATCTGTAGAGACACTTTGCACTCTTGCATGCTTCCTTAGCACCAAGAGGCACACTGTACAGCTCCCGCGCTCCCGCATAGCTTGTGCATCACTGTGGCAGTGTGTGTCACTTGTGCAACCTCTGTGACACCCATGTGCTCTTTTGCAGTGTCAAGATGCATACCACACAACACTTAGACTTTGTGCATGAACCAGTGCCACGTCACACCATGCCAAGTGGCACTCTCTAGGTCTGTGCCATTGTCAGAGCATCTACTAGCACGTCAAAGCATTTATTAGCATAATACAAGTTGGAAGTCCAACTGCCAAAACTTGCGAGAAGTCCAACCATCACACTTGGATAGAAAATGAACCGTTCTTGTAACCGTCGTGTGTTGTAATTGGCTTCTTGTAATGTTATATATTGTAAGACATCCAATAACATAGCAGGGTGCTAACAACGACCAGGTCCCAACATGTACCTTGAATACTTGCATGCCTTGAGTATCTTGTATCAAATGGTCTTCTCTCTCATATGTTAGCATGCCTCGAGTATCTAACATCTATTGGGCATTGTAACACACCTTATAGACTAGGAAAATTAATTAAGATGTGTTTCCCCCTCTGATCACAAGAACCTACACTCTCAACTCTTCTGGTTAGTCATAGTCTAGAAAAATCAGTTAGGAAGTGTCTCCCCCTTTGCAATCACTAGAATTCTTGTTCTCAGTCTCACTCTTCATTTTTACACATGTACTTTACCCTATTTTTTCAATTGAATAGTAGTACTATTATGCGAATCTCTGTGTGTTTGAGTGTGTAATGGTTGTTCCACATCTTGTTTTAGATTCCATTGCATGTCCCACAACTCTGTTTGAGCAAATCCGCGTAGTTTGAATAGTAGATAGTTTTGTCCCTCATGCTACCTCTTGGGTGCTGCGTGGAACCTACAATAAGAGGTATGGCCATTCTACCAAAGAATGTAGATTTGTCCAAGCGAAGGAGTCTAAGGATCTCCTCAAAGTGAAACAACTTGAATTAGAATATGCAGAGATTGCACTTGAGAATCTAGTTGGTCCAAATCCGTAGCTTTTTTCACCCATAATCGCTTGGTACAAGATTGTCTAGTTTCTTTTATTATTGATAATAATAGTTGGAAACACCTGGTGTCTTAGAAGTTGGTTGTAGATCTACTAACATAGATGGCATAACCGGTGAGTAACCGTCGGTTGGTCAGTTACTCTCCGGATTTTTGCCGTGGCGAATAACCACCACTAAAAACCATGTGTAAAAAAAAAATTGCAAATTTTTTAGACTGACAAGTAATTGTTGGTTACTCGTTGGTTATCTCCCATGCTACTTGTACGCAGGAACAGTCTAGAATGTTGTCTATACGCAGATTTGATGCGAAACATTGCAAATACACGGATTTTTGTCTTATAAATTGTCACACACTCCGCTCATTTCATTCACACAACATTTGGAGCATTCAAGAGCAGATTTGAAGGAGAATTCAACAAAGCGATTACCAGGTTAGTACAATTTTTTTTAAAATTTATTTCTGAGCATGTAAATGAATTCTAATTTAATCATGAACATGTTTGATAAAATTTTTAAATTTTATTATTCAAATTTGATGCATTTTGTTCAAATTTCATGCATTTCGTTGGCGTTAGTATTTACAATTTATGCGTATTTTTTTAAATTTTAAATTAAAAATGTAGTTTTTTAATCGTTGGCGTTATAGACTTAGTTTCCGTTTATCATTATAATTTATTTATTATTGTTTTTTAATCATTATAGACTATAGTTTTCAAATTGTTTGTTAAATCAAAATGTATTTTAGTTTTTGTTTAATAGTTTATCATTATAATTTATTCTATTTTTAGTTTGTATTAAATATTTTTATTTTTTTATTTTTTAATGTTGTTTTCAACATGTTTGCGTTTTGCAGATTATCCGTTAGCAAACAATGGCATCCGGTAGTGCATCGGGGTCAGATTCAGTCACTCGTAGCCAATTGACTCCCCTAATGCTCGCATCGGTGCTTGAAAGTATTCCATGTGGATTGGAATGTCCTAGACGATTTCAATTTACAATTTTTGCTCGAAGAGAATGTAAGGAGGCATCAATTGCATGAAGTACCATTTTTCATGCATTCATTGCCGCGACGTCGCACTTTGGCCCAGTGTCACCGAAGAGGCAAAATGAGAGATCATGGTGGAGCTTGCATCACTGGACGAAAAGAAACTAAAGAAGGCAAGGATGCAAGCAGCCCAAATAGCGGCCATTGCTCCCACATCGACAAAGGAAGATGCTGCAACGATGACAAAAATTGTGGGCTTTACTTGTGGTTCACGCAAACGCCATGACACATTTTCATCGGCTTCGACTTAGTTACACTCATTTTTGGTGTCTAGAAACACACTTGGGGCACAACTTTCATTGCAAGCTACGTGATGGAACAAGCAGGCGCATGTAGAAGCAGATAAGGCATGTGCAAATTTTTGGTACTTCAACAACCTTCCCTTCAATGTGGCGAAGATGTCCGTACTGTAAATATTTGGTTATAGCATTGACAGTTGCAGGGAAAGGGTACAAGGCACCCTTTCCAAAAGACTTGAATGGGAAGTTGTTCAAGAATATAGTTGAAGATACAAAGCTAATTGTTGAAAATCATAAGAGGTTGTGGTGTAAGTTCGGATGCACCATTCTTTTCGATGGATGGACGAATAAAAAGAACCGCACACTCATCAACTTTTTGACGTCTTCAAATGACGAGCTATTTTTTTGAAGACTATTGATGCATTTAGTAAAATAAAAAATACAGAAACTTTGAGCTTGATGCTAGAGGAGGTTGTTTTAGAGGTGGGCATCCAAAATATTGTCTAAATTATCATAGACAATACAAAGGCATATGTGGCAGTTGGGAGACTTCTTAGGGAGAGACATCCATCTCTATTTTGGACACCTTGTGCAACCCATTGCCTTGACTTTTTTTTGAAGGACATAAGCAAACTTGATTGGTTGCAACCAATTATAAACGCAATTAAAGAAATAACAAAATATATCTACAATCACCCTTGGGTTCTCAACTTGATGAGAGAGCACATCAAGGGAAAAGAGCTTGTTCGAGTAAGGGTCACTAGGGTTGCAATAAACTTTATTATATTGCAAAGTATTTGCAGTTTGTTGACTCATTTGAAACAGATACTTGTGTCTTAAGCACGGATGGAGTGATTGTATTCCAAGAAAGTTGATGGAGTGAAGGTTGGGAAGACAATTTTCAGTGAGGCTTTCGAAATGAGAGCTATAGAGATCGTCAAGGTAACTTGAAATTGCAATTTAAATTTCAATTGTTTCCCTTGTTTTCAATTTTTTAAACTTAAAGTATTTATTTTATAATTTATCTATAAGTTTGTAACACTAACTTTAATTTGTTTGTAACTTTGTAGGTGTCTGAGCCTTTGGTGAGGGTTTTGCGATTGGTTGATGGAAAGCAAAATCCAATGAGTTATATTCATGAGATTATGGATAGGGCCAAAGAGGTCCAAAACTATCATAGAGGGGATCGTGCCGGATTTGATCCCATTTGGGAGTTGTTTGATCGGAGGTAAAACAATCAATTCCACCAATGCATCCATGTAGCGAGGTACCACCTTAACCCCAAGTTTTTCTACCTCGATGTCTTCACAGATGCTAGTGGAGAGGTTATGGAGGGGCTCTCAACATGCATTGAGAGTATGACACTTGATGTTGAGGTGAGGGACCTCATTATTGCAGAGTTGCAGAAACATGCAAAGGGGAGGCTTTTTTCTTCACACTAGCTATTCAAGGGAGAGCCATGCAGTCACCAGGGAATACAAAATGCAGTCTTTATTTGTATCTTACCAGTTACATATTTACAATTATTAATTTCTTACAAAGTTTTGAATATCTTGTTTGTAGGGTCGTGGTGGGAAGATTGGGGTGGAAATATCTCAAATTTTTATAGGCTATCCCTTCGAATTTTATCTCAACCTTGTAGCGCTTCTGGATGTGAACGCAATTGGAATTTGTTTGAATCCATTCACATAAAGAAGCGTAACAAGTTGAGCCAACGTCTCAATGACTTGGTTTTTGTGCAATACAATCTTTGACTTCGCACAAAGAAGTTGGAAAACGCATTGGAAGAGCCTTTCGATCTAGATGAGATCGATCCCTACTGCGATTGGATTGCACAGGGGGAGGCCCCCATGTTCACAGAGGAGGAGATTGTTGATTTCGAGAGGCAAGCTATAAAAGGTGCAGCTGAAGCAGAAACAAAGATTGGATTGGAAGACATCCTTGAAGATAAGACAGAGGTAGAGATAGAGGTGGAGTCATAGGGGCAGGGGCAACCTCCTAAACAGAACAAGGCGGGGCAGCTGAGTGGGAAGACTAGAGTTTCTCAGTCTCCCTTTGTTTTTCAGAGAACAGGGAAGAGAAAATTATAGATTATTGTAATTTGTATTTGTAGATTCTTGTATAAGACTATAAGTCTATAAGTATCATTGTAGTTTGTGACTGTTGTTTTTGTATGATTATGCAATTTTGTACTTTATTTGTATTCAAATCTAATATAGAACACTTTCCCAACGTTTTACAGACTCATTTCATCTATTTTGCTTCTGCAATTTCTAAAAAAAAATCTTTTTTTAATAAATTTAAGTATTTTTTGCCTTTGTTGGTTATTGCCAGTTATTTGACCAACTCCGTCGAATAACCACCGGTTACCCAAAATGGCCCCTTGGTGAGTACTTGCCCCAACCGATTATGCCAAATATGGATCTACATCTTCCCACTAAAGCTTATCCTCAGCTGCACATCCAAATTTGTTACAAGCGAAATGTGTTGTCACCTTTGCTATTTAATGCTATAAAGATACAAGACAATGTGATGTCACTCCACTTGACTATTTTGAACTACTCCTTGGGTGCCTCCTTTACTTTCTGGAAAGCCAACATTGAAACATGTTAATATTCATATGTTCTTAATCATGTATGTTGTATAAAAAAGAGAGCCGATAACACAGGAAAACTTTCTCCTTCGTGTATTCAAGCCATTCTTGATACATATTCTGTTGTTTATGAAGAGACCTAGGAATCGTCTCCTCTTTGAACCATTTAATACAACATGTAATCTGGATTCTTTACTGCCGAATTCCCCTACATATCATACAAAGCATGTTGAGATTGCAAAAATAGAGAAGGTGTTGTGAAAACTTCTTGGTGATTGTAAGATCCCTTCTAACACTTCTCCTTGTAGTTCTCCCATAATAATTGTGCCCAAGAAAGAGAAAAAGAAATGGAGATTGTGCACTAACTATTGAACATTGAACAAGATTACTGTGAAAAATCAGTACCGATTGCACATGATTGTGGATCTCATAGACCAATTAAAGTGGGTAAATATTTTAACAAAATTGATTTAATTTCTGGATACTATTGGTATGTATGGACCCATTAGATGTATAGAAAACAACTTTCAAAACTAAGTATGGTCTTAATGAGTGGCTAGTCATGCCTTTTGATCTCACTGATGCTTCGACCACATTCCAAAGGCTCATCAATGGTATATTTTGCCCACATTTGGGGAAATTTGTAGTAGTCTATCTAGATGACATATTTGTCTATAGTAGTAGTTGGGATGATCATGTCAAACATGTTCACATTTTTCTTGATCTTTTGTGAAAGCTTAAATTACAAGCCAGTATGAAAAAACTCTTTGGGCAAAGTCCTATTCAATATTTAGGTTTTGTTATTAATCAATATGGTGTCTATGGAGATCAAAAAAGGTCAAGGTCCTCAACAATTGGCCTACTCCAAATACTATAGATCTGAAAAGCTTCCTTGGTGGTATGAAATTAGATGGCATACTCGTCGATTACTCGATTGATTGTCGATCATGAAGCAAACCTAGTAATCGCTGCACGAAATCGTGTTTTTTGTTTTGTGTCCAATGAGTACTAGCACAATACTCATCGAGTACTGTGCTAGTACTCATCAGGAACTGTTAATGGCTTATACACATCCAGAACATGTCCGAACACGTCCAGACCCTGCAAATGCATATAGGACGTTGGTAATATGTGGAAAAAACACTGAATTTTGTCCTATAAAAACATACATGCCCCCTCATTGGATTCACACAACATTTGGAGCATTTAGAGTGAATTGGAGGGAGAAAATTTGAGCAAACTCGATTTCCATGTTTATTTTTTTTCTCGAGCATGTAAATTATTTGTAAACATGTTTGATGAATATACTTGGATTCCACTCAATTCCATAATTTTTATTTACGATTTATGCATAGTTTTTCATAATTGTTGAATAAAATTGTTGTTTTTTACTGTTAATGTAAAAATTATGGTTTATGTTTATTGGAGATGTTTTAAATGTTTTCAATATTTTGTCTGTGTCGTATGCATAAGTCCTAGGGTTAGATGTTTAAATTTACAAGTTTATGGTAGAAGGTTTTTTTTCTAAATGTTGTATTTTAATCTTTTTAAAATGTTTTTATTTTTATTTTTTAATATTGTTTTGAACATGCTGTAGGTTTATTGTTAACATACAATGGCATTTGGTGTTGCATCAGGGTCAGAATTAGTCAATGGTAGCCAATTGGCTCCTCCTAATGCTCGCATCATTACTTGGAAGTATGTCATACAGGTTGGAATGTCCCAGACGGCTGCAATTTGTATGTTTGGCTCGAAGAAGGTTTTTGGAAGCATCAATCGCTTCAAGTACCATCTTGCATGTATTCCTTCTTGTGATGTCACGCCTTGCCCCAGTGTAATGGAAGATGCAAAATGAGAGATGGTTGCAGAGCTTGCATTGTTGTTCAAAAAGAAATTAGAGAGGGCAAGGATGCAAACAACTTTAACAACGATCATTGCTCCCACATTGAAAAAACAAACTGAGGCAGCTATGATATAAATTGTGGGCTCTAGTCGTGGTCCACACAAGCGAGGCACATCCATCTCATCGAGTTTGAGCAAAACCCTGATACATAGTTTTTTTGTGTCTAAGAATATACTTGGGGCACAACCTTCGTTGCAAGGTACAACATGTAACAAGGAGGCACATGTGGAAGTAGATAAACACGTGCAAATTTATGGTAATATGGTACTTCAACAACTTTCTCTTCAACGTGGTGAGGAGCCTGTACTCAGAATATTTGGTGACAACATTGATAGTTGTAAGAAAAAGGTACAAGACACCCTTTCCAAATGACTTAAGTGGAAGGTTGCTCCAGGATGTAGTTGAAGATACAAAAGTAATTGTGGAAGATCAAAAGAGGTTGTGGCGAAAGTTCAGATGCACCATTTTTTCTGATGGATGGACAAATAGAAAGAACCGCACCCTCATCAATTTTTAAGCGTCTTCAAATAGTGAGTTGGTTTTTCTGAAGTCAATTGATGCCTTTAACAAAATAAAAAATGCGAAAACTTTGAGCCTGATGCTCAAGGATTTTGTTTTAGAGTTGGGCATCGATAATTTTGTGCAAGTTATCAATTAAAATGCAACAACATATGTGGCGGTTGGGAGACTTCTCAAGGACAAACATCCATCACTCTTTTGCACCCTTTGCGTGGCCCATTGTCTTGACCTTCTTTTGGAGGACATAGGCAAAATTGATTGGGTGAGACTGGTTGTAGAAGAGGCTAGAGACATCACCAAATATATTTTTAATCACCCTTGTGTTCTCAACTTGATGAAATAACACACCAAGGGGAAAGAGCTTGTGCAAGCATGGGTCACAAGTTTTGCAACTAACTTCCTTATGTTGAAAAGTATTTGCAGTTTGTTGATAGTTTTGTAGCAGATGTTTGTGTGTCAAGCATGAGTGGACTCAACATATTCAAAAAAAGTTGAATGAGTCAAGGTCTCAAACGCAGTTTTTAATGAGGATTTTATGAAGAGAGCTATAAAGATCATCAAGGTAACTTCAAATTTAAATTTAAATTTCAAGTCAATTCTTTTATTTTCAATTTTTTAAAGTATTTACTTAAATTGTAAGTTTGTAACTTTATTTGTTTGTAATTTTGTAGGTGCCGAAGCCTTTGGTGAGGGTTTTGTGCTTGGTGAACGGGGAGCAAAACCCAATGGGTTCATTTATGAGGCCATGGATAAGGCCAAAGAGGTCATCCAAAACTATTATAGGGGGAGTGCAGATTTGATCCCATTTGAGAGCTTATTGATTGGAGGTGGAGCAATCAATTCCACCAACTCATCCATGCAACAGGGTACTTCCTTAACCCCAAGTTTTTCTACTTCGATGGCTTCACAGATGCTAATGGGGAGGTTATAGAGGGTCTCTCAACATGCATTGAGAGTATGACACTTAAAGTTGAGGTGAGGGACCTCATTATTTTAGAGTTGTAGAACTACAAACAGGCTAGGAGGAGGCTCTTTTCTTCATCACTAGCTATTCGTGGGAGAGCCATGCAATCACCAGGTAATAAAAACTGAAGTCTTTACTTGTACCTTACTAGTTACAAATTTACAGTTATTAATTACTTACAAACTTTTGAATATCTTGTTTGTAGTGTCATGGTGGGAAGGTTGGGGTGGGAATACCCGAATTCTTCGAAGGCTAGCTCTCTGTATTTTATCGTAACCTTGTAGCATTTTTGGATGTGAGCGCAACTAGAGTTTGTTTGATGCTATTCATATGAAGAAATGCAACAAGTTGAGTCAACAACGCCCAATGCCTTGGTTTTTGTGCAATAAAACCTTTGGCTTCGTACAAAAAAAGGTGGAGAACACATCATAGGAGCCTATCAATCTAGATGTAGATTGGATTGCACAAGACGAGGAGGCCCCCTTGTTCATAGAGGATGAGAGAGCTGATTTCGAGAGGCAACCTATGGAGGGTGCATATACAACAAAAGGAGGAGAGATTGGATTGGATGACATCCTTGTAGATGTTGAAGATGAGGTAGAGGCAAAGGTAGAGGTGGAGCCACAGGCACAAGGTTATGGGCAGAGCGAAGAGGGGCAACCGAGTGGGAGGACCTTAGTTTTCCAGAGAACAAGGAAGAGAAAATTATACATTCTTGTAATTTGTACTTGTAGATTCTTGTATAAGTATTACTGTATCAGTTTGTTGTTGACACTTGACAATGTCATAGTTGTATTGGCATGAATCATGATTATGCGATTTTGTACTTTATTTGTATTCAAATCTAATAGAAAACACTTTCCCAACGTTTTACAGACTCTTTTGATACATTTTGCAATTGTAGTTTCTATAAAATTTATGTTTTTTAATAAATTTAAGTATTTTTTTAATTTGCAGAGTATTGTCGATTAATGGTGAGTGGCTGTCGATTAAAATTTTCTTGGCCTAGTATGAGTATGCAAACTATGGTATGAATTTGTACAAGAAATTCATTCGGCATTTCTCTCATTTTCCAAGCCACTTTATCAACTCTCCAATCAGAAGCATTCTCATGGAATGCAGCATCCAAAAAAGCATTTTAGCAGACAAGGATGTCCTTTTCTTAACTTTCTCTTCTGGATTTGCAGCAGCCTTTTGAGATGGAATCAAATGCCTCAGATTATGCAATAGTTGTTTTTCTTAAGTAGGGAGGCCACCCAATTGTAATTATTTAGAAACACTTTCTGAAACCATACAAAAATGCAATACATATGACATAATTCTATGCATTGGTTCAAGCACTCAAGCAATGAGAAATTGTATCCTTGGTAAGGAAACAATCATTCATACTAAAGATTAGTCCCTTATGTTTTCGAATTCATTATCCAAGATTCAGGAAAAAGGAACCTGAAATGTGCTTCTTCCATTCAACAGTTTCATCTTGTGATAAGTATAAAAAGGGGATTTCTAATAGAGTAGCTGATATGTCGAGTAGATCTTTTTCCAAGTTTACGTATATTCTTCATACTAAATTTTCTACATACGGAGATTGGAAATCACTTTATCCTTCAGATCCACACGCTGGCCAATTCTCACTCTCTTATAGCAGCCTAAAGTGGTAAATCAAACTTTTTTCCTTGATCATACACAGAGATGATTTTCTGTACAAATTGAATTAGCTCTGTATTCAGGTTGGTTCACTAGGCTTCACACTCATTAAAGATGCTCACTCTTCATCATATGGTGGTCATTTTAGCATGTTGAAGACTTTGTATCATTAACAGAGATATTTCTAATCGCCTTCTATGAGGAAAAACGTTAAATATTTTATTAGAAAGTGTTCATTATGCAATCAATCTAAGCCTTGTAATAGAAGGCTTGTTTTATATCAGCCCCTTCCCGTTCCCTCTGGGTCTTGGGAATCCATCTCTATGGAACTTATTAGCAGATTGGCCACTACTCTTTGGAACCATTTTTTTGTTTTTGCCGCTGTTTGTTGGCTGTCTAAGATGGCTGTTTTTATTCCACACAACAAAAATTTAAATGCTTCCAAAGCCACTTAGTTGTTTTTGTAGCATGTATGGAGTCACTTTGGCGTATCAATCACCATTGTTTTTGATTGTGACTCCAATTTTATCAGTCACTTTTGGAAACTTTGTGGAAGCTTTTTGGCTGTCAGTTGAGATTTTATACATTTTTTCATCCATAAAATGATGGTCAAACTAAGTAGTTAATCACTCCTTGCTTCATGCCCTCCGCATGTATAATCAACAAAATAAATAGGACACTTATCTTTGTGTGTTGCAACATAGTTACAATAGAGCTATCAATGTCTCTATGAGACATTCTCCATTTGAGTTTTGCTTTGGGTATCAACCCCTTGCTCCCTATGAGATTCCAATAGCTCCTGCCGCAGCTTCTTCATCTCATCAACAAAAGGAAAAGGATAAGGTGTCTTCTTTTGTTTAACATTTGGCTAAGGTCCATGCATAGGTTTATGATACATTATTGAAGACTCAAGCCAAATACAAAGAGCTTCATGATAGGCATCAAAGTTCTCCACATTTTCATGTTGGTGATAAAGTTTGGTTGTACTTGAACAAGCAACTATTTTAGTCTCAGCAGCATCATAAGAAAAAACCTATTTGGTATGGCCTTATATCATTTTGCAGCAGACGAGGAAAATGTTTTTTTGATTAGATCTTCATGATGATGTAAATGAGTTAACTCAATCTGTATGAGCCACCACATTTGGAGGTAAAGGTCATCTCTCATCCTAAAGACATCATTCCAAAATTTCAGCCTCCGTTGCATGAAGATACTATTTTTGATGTTCAAACCTACTCTACTAGACGAAAGTATACCACCACTTGGTTGGTTGGGAAGGTTCATTGCCAACTCAAGCTAAGTGCATGCCCCAATTAACATTTGGGCAGGACTTCTCTCTTCTACAATAGAAATTGGGGAAATTTTCTCTAACCATGTAGGAATGATGGCACGGTCACATGGGATATGAGACAATCTCTTTGGCTATTGTATTTTATTAAATGCTATTGTGTATTCTTAAATATGGTACACAGTCCCATGGGATAATGCATGTGTTGACAATTTTGCCCCCACAGGGCAAATTGTCACCCCTACTATTCAGAACTTTGCTATGGTGCCAAGTTTGTCTTGTGAATCAGTTTGGGGTTCTTAAATGTGCATTTGCAGCCACCCAAGTGGCCATCTACAGCACTTTGAAAGGGTTTTCCTCCTCTTCTAAGCATCACTTACAGCCAAAAGCCAGGAGATACAAGTTGTAAGTTTATTTATTTTGTCTTCCCCAAGGATTTTTTCGGGCTATAAGAGGTGGACTATTTCTTCGGACATTTTGTTTGAGAGAAAGAGCTTTCAAAGGACTGTGTAATATTATGAAAAAATGACTAAGTGGCAGTCATTTAGAGTTATTTTCTTTGGACTTTTGTCCGAAGGAAAAGGGAAAAGCACAGTTGAAAAGACTCGAAGGCCACCTGCCCTTCGGGAAGGTCCTATTCAAAAGTCCATAAGGGTATGTACCCTTCGGGTTGATTCATGTTATGGTTTTCAAGTCAAGACAATTCATCCGAAGGACAATTTCAAAAAGTTAGAGTGCCCTTCAAAAACCGTGGGTGCCCTTCAAAAATCCTGAAGGGCAATTGCCCTTGTGGAGGGCACTCAGGCGACGAGAGGACCTTTCATTTTTCCCGAAGGGTCATTTTCAGAAACCTCGAAGGGTATGTGCCCTTGCGGGGGACACTTCAAGCACGAAGAAGACCTTTGGCGAAAGTTCCGAAGGACAAAATCAATTTTTTCGAAGGACAATAGCCCTTGCAAAGGGCACTTGGTCGGTGGCAGGGCCCTTTCAAAAGTTCTGAAAGGCACTTTGGAGGACAAATAGCCCTTGCGGAGGGCACTATGCAGTGAAGTGGACGTTTTCCATTCTTTTGAAGGGCACTTTTGGAAGAACCTTACCCTTGCGGAAGGCACCTAGGTGACTAAAAGGACCAAATCAAGAAGCCTGAAGGGCATTTTTGGGAAACAAAAGCCCTTGTGGAGGGCACCTTCATAAAGTGAAGGACAAAAGCAAAGTTCCCGAAGGGCACATGCCCTTCGGGGAAAGAAAAGTCGGAAGGAATTCGGGAGGGACAAAAACCCCGATAGAAAAGACAAGGCCACAAGCAAAGAACCAAAAGCCCGAAGGCTAAAGCGTAAGCAAAGGGCAAAAAAGAAAAGAAAATGCTAAGCATAGGAAAATATAAACACAGAGGCCCGACCAAAATAAAGCCCGTATCTCGAATTAAAGTAGAACACAGGAAACCCAGAGAAAACACAAAGTGAACTAAGCATGATCAATAGCATGAACAGAGACATAAGCACAAATAGGACTGAACCAAAACTGAACAAGAAGTAAGACAAACGCAGAAATAGAGGCATGAGCAAAGATTGAAGCAGAACTGAACATGGACATAAGCATGAACAATGAATAAAACAAATGCAGAATAAAGACAAAGGCAGGGTAAACAAAGATCATGCACGGAATAACGTGAGTGACTCCAACGAAGTGAACATGTTTAAGAAAACAAGCATGCTTCAGTTCTGAAAATAGAGTTGTCTTGCATGATGAAGGGGCAAAGTGTTGAACGTTTCAAACAGTCAGAAATTCCATACATGCACACGCGTTTGTCTCAAAGCTTGAAATGTTCCAGCGGCTCAAACGTAATTCTTAATTTGGCATTTGCATTGATTTCATGCAAAGGGGAGACTTTCAAATGTTCTAGTAGTTCGAGTGGATTTGACTACTCTTGTTTTGGAGTTGACTGATTTTCAAGTCAAGACATCTATTCGTAGATTTCATGCATCCAAAGCTTGTCGTCTTCTTCTTCTTTTTCAACGCAAAGAAGTTTCATGCAAGAGAAAATAGACTTTTGTAAAGGCTGAGTTGGTTTGAGTTTACTCCCTCTCCATTTTCCAACGCCAATCTCTTGGCTTTTTGTAATTTCTATATTAATGGCTTTTTAGCCTTGTAAAATTGATCCCTCTGTTGATAAGACTAGACTCTGCCATTGGTGAGTTGTGTAACCTCTTTAATCAATAAGACTCTACTTTTAGATTTCAAGTGCTGACATAGTATACATTCATTCAACAATTTGCATACGTGGTAGATTTCTCTCCCTTCCCAAATTCTGATTTACCTAGTTGCTAGCTTATCATGTTATGCAGGTCATGTTCAATGTTTTATATGTCTTTTTGTTGAAGCTGTAAGTGGATGTTAGGTGGCTGCAAAGTGTCTTGTATCAGACCTCTCTCCATCGTTTTCTCTCACGTTTTTGTCATTGGATCGAACCTTCTCATGAAATACTTATGCATAGTGATCAATTGAAATCAAAGGTCTTCCTTTTCCCTTGTTTGTTTAGTGTTCAAGGTTCCAAGTAGGGTGGATCAACATTCTGGTGTATTACCGTCATTAGGTAGGATTTTCCCTTCAAGTTTCTTTCTCCTTTTTCCATGGTAGTCTGCAATGTAGAGTAGAGATCCTCATTGATACATCTTACATAAACGAGCCTTCTCTGGAGGTTCTTTTCACCATTGAGGCACCCACTTTCGTGAGAAGATCCCATTGTTTCAACTCGAGAGAGGATTAGCCATTTTAGCACATCTTCGATTTAGGGTGCAACTCCATGTTGACAACAGTATGGTCTTAAATGTTGTACATCTATCTTCTCTTAGAAGCTTCCTTGTATATCCTTTGTAATATTCATATATAGAGAATACAAGTGAGTGTACAACATGTACAATTTCAGAAATCTCATCTCTCTTTTCTTGTTGCTGCAATTTTCTTCCTTTAGGTCATATCAGTTATCAAGCCTCTTGTCCCCGCCATAAAGGAGGATGGTTTTTTTTCCTAAAGTAATTGATTCCCCTACCTTTCCGATTCTAGATTGAGGAAATTGAATGATTCTGGTTAAATAAAGAACCGGAAATATTTGCAGGTTTGGTGCATTCCCTTGACCAAAGACACCCTGAACTTGGGTTTAAAAACAATGGGAACCTTTTGGATCCATCGACATCCTAACGATTCTTAAATGGTATTTTATGGATATCTTCTCATGTCGATCCAAGAAAGATGTTTTTTGAGGAGGCTCATTGTTTCTTAATAAGTATGGTATTTTCTTGAAGCCTTGTTCACCATCTTTCAACGTATTGAGTCTTGACAGCATGCCTAGCACTGTCCCAGTTTGGGTTCATCTACGTCTATTTCCTTGCGGATATTGGTTAGATCCAAAACTAATGAAGATAGGAAACTCTATTGGAAAATAAATTGAGCTTCAACTAGCATGGAACTCTAAACTATGTTGCATATGTATGAATGTAGACCTTGAAAAGCCCCTACCAGATACGTTCTAACTGGAACTTGCAAATGAGAGAAACAAGCTAACTATGAGAACATTCGGTTCCATAGTCGCTTTTGTCATTTGCGTGGACACCTGGAAATAGAAACCCGAGTAATTTGCCTACAATGGGTCCTATGCAACTACCAATCAAGCCAATCGACTCAATAAAAAAAAAAAAAACGAAGTCTTCCCCAATACCTTTAGAAGACTCTATTGAGCAGCAAACTACTACTTCTTAAGACTTGGATCTACAACCACAAACAATTTCCTTCATTTGTAATGCTTATGTTGCCTCCTAGGGAAAGGCCTGCACTCAGAAATCAAACCAAAAGCCAAGGAGAAATAGGTAAGTTTCTCTATTGAGAACCCTTTTTCAAGTTCTGAAAAAGGAAGAGATGTGAGGAATAACACGACCCTGAGAATTTATTGGACACTAATAATTCCACCTACTCGATATGATCTAAATAAGACCAATGAGATGCCAACCCTTGCTTCTACAACGAATCTTGACATGCAACTAGTACCTAAGGACACCATCTACCTTAGCGGCTTCACTAGCCAAAACTCCCCTACATAACTGAGTACAAGCAAGCCACACCCCCTAGCTTTGTCCAAAGCTGCAAACCACAACTCCTTAACCCCAAACATGAAAAGATAAAAGGGCCGCAACCTTCAGACATGCTGTTTGACAAATTCAAGGTGAAGGGCCTGCCAAAATTGATAAGGCTTCAATAAATACAGCCCATTGCCATGTTTGGTGCAATTGCCTATCATATCCTTGCTTTCGAGCAAACCATGACCTGCATCTTGAGTGAAGCCGAAATTGAAATCGGCCTAGGAAAATCCACCAGCGGATGGGCTAGCAAAAATCTATGCACCAGAAAGATTGAAATAGCATGTTGGTAGGTGATGTGTGATAGAGGTAGTGGCAAGATAGTCCAAGTGATGAGGAACATAAGTTGGCCTTGGTTTGGGCCAAGATCGACAAGGCAATTGAAATGCCTTACTTTCTATAGAAGGCTTGTCTGGGGTATTTGTAGAGTATGGTTGATAGTTATGACCCCAATAAATAAAAGCCAATGTTTGATTATTGTGGACTAACCATACATGTGATAGTACAAGCTACAAAAATAGAGAGTTTTTGGTATTCCTCAGGATGGAAAACCCATAATGAAATGGACGGGGAAGCATATGGCAAATTTAGTGGCCAAGTAACAGGTGATAGATACTGGGGCATCACTCCATTCTTCCCATGGAGCCAATAAAGAAGACTTTTGCAGATAGAAAATTGAGGCCAAGTGCTAGCCCTTGGATGCCTTTTACCTTGGGTTCTTTAATTATAAGTCATATCCTATTGATATGGTCAGTGCATGCTAAAGTACACCATAGAGTAGGCATTCACATTGTGTAAATATTGGTATTGTGCTCTCTCTATCACTCATTATCCATTGTGTTGTGATATTGTACCACCAAATCTTGTTTCTCTCTCTATATATATATCTGTTCTATTATTGCATGTTATTATGGACATAGTTTGCATACTCGTACTCGACGAGTACTTGCCTAGCCCCCGAAATTTTTAATCGGCGAATACTCGGCAACCATTTGCCATTAAACGACAATACTCAGAAAATTAAAAAAATACTTAAGTTTATTAAAAAAACATAAATTTTATACAAATTATAGTTGCAAAAGGTATCAAGTGCTCCAAATGCTGTGTGATTCCAATGTGGGGGTGTGTATGCTTTTATAGGACAAAATTTTGTTTTTTTAAGCGTTTTGAATATGTTTGCGGGCTTCTGGGCACATTTGCAGGTGTTTGGACTCATTTTGCTTGCGAGGCTCGGTTACTGGGCCCAAGTAAACAAAAAACAATGTTTATTTTAGGGGATTACTTGGATTGGATGACGCTCGGCAATTACTCGCCCACTTGGCACGTAATCGGTGAGTATGCTAATTATGATTGTGGATGCTTATGCGTTGAATGCTATGGAGTGCTAATAATATTAAATGCGTTATTGTGTGATCAATATATTTCTTTGTGTATGGCTTCATTGTGTCTTGCATGAATTAAATATTTGTCACAAACTTGTCCATTACCTAACAGTGGTATCAAAACACCATTATCTTTGTGCTTGTGATGGAAGTTTAGTGTACTTGTAAGGGGTAACCATTTCATTTTGCAGTGCCCTTGTTTATGGGTATTTTGTGAGTTGCAAGGAGTTTGTAGTTTTTTATTGCTTCATTTTTGATCTAGCTCATTTGTACGTAGAGGTTCCCATGCTGTGCTTCACTCAGCATTCCACTGCATCGTTCGTGCGCTTTCTCCATCGTACAAATCAACTTCTTTCATTACTGCATTGTTGGCCCTTCCTATGCTTATTTGTATTCGACGTATCTAATATTGCATTGTCTTTGGCTCACTGCGTATTGAACAATTTGATCAACTGGTCTTGCATTCATTGCAAGTTTTTTACTCATCGAGCTCTCAAGACTAAGTCTTTTGGATCCACCTTGCTTCATTTGGCATATCTCTTCCTTATACAGCCTACCCAATGACATCAACCACCGCAGATCAAATTTGCTATTGAAAATAATAGATCTGAAGACCACATGGCTTTCTTCCCCTGTCAGATCCAATCTCTTTGAAGACTACAGTTTTCCTACGTCAAGCTCACAGCCATAGTTCGCATAACCGGTTGGGGCGAGTACTCGCCAAGGGCCCAAAATGGGTAACTGATGATTATTCAACCCGCGCAGTCAAATAATTGACAATAACCAACAAAGGCAAAAAATACTTGCATTTATAAAAATAACATTTTTTTTTAGAAATTATAGAATTAAAATAGATGAAATGAGTCTGTAAAACATAGGGAAAGTGTTTACTATTAGATTTGAATACATAGAAAGTAAAAAATCGCATAATCATGTGAATACAACAAAGTCGCAAAGTACAAAGTTACAAACTATAATGATACTTATAGACTTATAGTCTTATACAAGAATCTACAAGACTACAAGTACAAATTACAATAATCTATAATTTTCTCTTTCCTACTCTCTAAAAAAATAAGGGAGGCTGAGAAACTATAGTCCTCCCACTCGACTGATCCGCCTCGCTCTGTCTAGAAGGCTGCATCTGCACCTATGGCTCCATCACTGCCTTTGCCTTCGCCTCTGTCTCATCTCCAAGGATGTCCTCCAATCCAATCTCTCCTACTTCAGTTGCCCTCTTCATAGTTTGCCTTTCGAAATCAACAATCTCCTCCTCTATGAACATGGGGGCTACCTCTTCCTGTGCAATCCAATCTCTATAGGAATCGATCTCATCTAGATCGATAGTCTCCTCTGATGCATTCTTCAATTTCTTTGTGTGAAGTCGAAGGTTGTATTGCACAAAAACCAAGTTATTGAGGCATTGTTGGTTCAACTTGTGTTTTTCGTGTGAATGGAGTCAAACAAACTCCAATTGCGCTCACATCTAGAAGTGCTACAAGGTTGAGATAAAATCCGGAGGGCTAGCCTTTGAAGATTTGGGGTATTTCCACCCCAATTTTCCCACCACGACCCTGCAAACAAGATATTCAAAACTTTTTAAGAAATTAATAATTGTAAATTTGTAAATATGTAATTGGTAAGGTACAAGTAAAGACTTCATTTTGTATTACCTGGTGACTGCGTGGCTCTTCTTCGGATAGCTAGTGTTGAAAAAAAGAGCCTTCCTCTATTCTGCTTGTTCTGCAACTCTACAATAATAAGGTCTCTCACCTCAATGTCAGGTGTCATACTCTCAATGCATGTTGAGAGCCCCTCCATAACCTCTCCACTAGCATTTGTGAAGCCATAAGCCATTAGAGTAGAAAAAATTGGGGTTAAGGTAGTATCCTGTTGCATAGATGGGTTAGTGGAGTTGATTGTTCCACCTCTGATCAATCAATTCTCAAATACGATCAAATTTGGCACGATCCCCTCTATAATAATTTTGGATTGCCTCTTTGGCCCTATCCATGGCCTCATAAATATATTCTATTGGATTTTGCTTTTTGTCGACCAATCGCAAAACTCTTACCAAAGGCTCCGACAACTACAAAGTTACAAACAAATTAAAATTAGTGTTACAAACTTATAAATAAATTATAAAATAAATATTTTAAGTTTAAAAAATTGAAAACAAGGGAAACAATTAAAATTTAAATTACAAGTTACCTTGACGATCTCTGTAGCTCTCATTTCAAAGGCCTCACTGAAAACTGTTTTTGAAACCTTCATTGCATCAACGTTCTTGGAATAAGATGACTCCATCCATGTTTAAAAGACAAACATCAGTTTCAAAGGAGTCAACAAACTACAAATACTTTGCAATGTAAGAAAGTTCATTGCAAACTTAGTGACCCCTGCTCGAACAAACTCTTTTCCTTTGGTGTGCTCTTTTATCAAGTTGAGAACCCAAGGGTGATTGCAGGTATATTTAGTTATTTCTCTAGCTTCTTCTACAATCGATCACACTCAATCAAGTTTTTCTGTCCTTCAAAAGAAGGTCAAGGCAATGGGCCACACAAGGTGTCGAAAAGAGAGATGGATGTCTCTCCCTCAGAAGTCTCCTAGCCGCCACATATGCTACTGCATTGTCTGTGATAATTTAGACAACATTCTCGATTCCCACCTCTAAGACAACCTTTTCTAGCATTAAGCTCAAAGTTTATGCATTTTTTATTTTACTTGATGCATCAATATACTTCAAAAATACTAGCTCACTATTTGAAGACGCCAAAAAGTTGATGAGAGTGTGGTTCTTTCCATTTGTCCATCCATAAAAAAGAATGGTGCATCCAAATTTACGTCACAACCTCTTCTGATCTTTGACAATCGCCTTTGCATCTTCAACTGCATTCTTGAGCAACTTCCCACTCAAGTCTTTTAGAAAGTGTGCCTTGTACCCTTTCCTTGCAACTGTCAAAGCTGTAACAAAATATTTCTAGTACAAGCTCCTTGCAATGTTGAAGGGAAGGTTGTTGAAGTATCAAAAATTTGTGCATGCTTTATCTGCTTTTGCATGCGTCTATTTGTTCCATCCTGTAGCTTGGAGTGAAGGTTGTGCCCCATGCGTATTTCTAGGCACAAAAAAAAGTGTAACTAAGATGAAGCCGGTGCAGATGTGCCATGGTGCTTGCATGGATCATGACTAGAGCCCACAATTTCTGTCATCGCTGTTGTTTCTTCCTCTGTCGATGTGGCACCAATGGTTGTTGTTAGGGTTGCTTGCATCCTTGCCCTCTCTAGTTTCTTTTCATCCAGTGATTTAAGCTCTGCCATCATCTTTCATTTTGCCTCTTCAATGACATTGGGATAAGATGCAACGTTGTGACAAGGAATGCACGAAAGATGGTACTTCATGCGATTGATGTCTCATGACATCCTCTTCGAATAAAAGTTGCAAATTGAAATCGTTTGGGACGTTCCAACTCGCGTGACATACTTTCAAGCACCGTTGCGAGTATTAGAGGGAGCTGATTGACTACCACTGATTGAATCTGAGCCTGATGCGCTATTGGATGCCATTGTTTGCTAATGGATAACCTGCAAAGTGCAAACATGTTAAAAATAACATAAAAAAATTTAAAAAATAAAAATATTCAATACAAAGTATTAATTAAAATACGATAAATAAATAATAATTATAAACTATAAAACGGAAACTAAAATACATTTATGATTTACAATTTTAACAAACAAATTATAAATATAATCTATAACGGTTATTGTTAAAAACAACAATAAATAAATTGTAATGATATATCATGAAAACTAAACATAACGCCAACGGGTTATAAAACAACATTTTAAATCAAAATTTAAAAAAATTTAGGCATAAATTGTAAATACTAAACATGAAAATTTAACGGAATGCATAAAATTCGACAGAATGCATGAAATTAAAATGGAATGCATCAAATTTGTATATTAAGCATCAAAAATATTTATCAAACATGTTTTTAATTAAAATACAATTCCTTTACATGCTTGGAAATTTAAAAAATAAATAAATAAAAAATGCATGAAATTTGACGGAATGCATGAAATTAAAATAGAATGCATCAAATTTATATACTAAGCATCACAAATATTTGTCAAATATGTTTTCAATTAAATTAGAATTCCTTTACATGCTTGGAAATTAAAAAACAAAAACAAAAAACAAATGCACTAACCTAAAAATTTCTTTGCTCAATTCGATCTTGAATGCTCCAAATCTTATCTGAATGAAATGTGAAGTGTGTTGCATTTTATAAGACTGGATTTCGCATATTTTCCACGTTTTTTGAGTGTTTGGAGTGAAATCCACGGTTTCACAGTAGTTTCACGTGGGTTTTGTGGGACGCAGAACCGATGAGTAATCGGTGGTTACTCGTTGGTTCCTTTTTTTTTCGAATGTTAATCGGTGGTTACTCGTTGGTTCCTTTTTTTTTCGAATGTTAGCGGTTTTGATCGGTGGTTATTTGTCGTCTGGAATTCCCGATGAGTAACCGACTAACCGGTAGTTACTCGTCGGTTATTCTATCTATGCTCGTATATATCAATGTGGACTAAGTCACTTATAACTGATCTGACATTTTCATGCATCTATAGCTCTGCATGCACTTTATCAATGGATTTTAATAATAAGTGGTTTCTCTACCTGTCCACGTTCCATGCAGAACGTTCAAACATCATCTAAATCCGCGTAGAAGGAGAAAGGAATATGTAGCAAATTTATCAAGAGGAATTGTTAACATCAACTGTTCAATTGAGGAATATACAACGTTGTGTAGGTCAGAACGTGTATGTGAATCTATATGCAAACTATTTATATTGTCTAACACCGAGCCACTGATCCAAGCGGACCTACTCAACTCCCAGCATGAACCCTCTCAGGCGAGCTGTCTTCTTGTATGTTCTTTATTCTCTTAAGGATACAAATGCCACACATCTCGCTATAGTTTACATGGTGGACGTAGTTGGACGTGGCATTGGACATGGCATACTAAGAAAAAGGTCTTCGTTTAGTATCACGTTATTATCCATTTGTCCTTTTTTGTTGAGTCCCTCAAAATATGTTATTAGGTGTCGATAAAATATATTATAGTTTGGTTCGATATTTAGGTATAGTTTGTTAGTATATTTTTTATGATTTTCAATGTCATAAAATAAAAAATGTAATGTCATGTCAATTAGTTTTAGTCGAGTCATATTTTGGTCCATATAGTAAGTAGGTCAACAATTAAAATGCCCTTTATAAGTGTGTCATTGAGTCATGTAGCAATAGAATTTAAAAAGCTTTTTTAGGTGTTTTGTTAAATGCATAGCATTTTAAGTTTTTATATAAAAAATGTCATTGAGTCTATTTTTTTGTGTCATCAAAAAGCTAAAAATTCAAAATATTTGTGTTAGTAGTAAGAGTCAAGTGTCAAATAAATTGTTTGTAATTGGACGCATTATCGCTTGTACGCGACGTCCATGTCGTTTCACATTGTGGGAGGGAAATAAGCTCAATGTGGAAACTGTTGAGTTTCACTGCCACATTTGCTGAATAAGTAACAATCTAAAGGAGGTTAGAGGCATTGGAGGATGGAGGCCATTCAAGCCTCTCGTTAGCCACTAGCGATAGGGCTACTTTTGTTTTAGTGGCATGTGGTTTTCAATTGTGTGTTGTGGTATATATATATATATATATATATATTAGTGTGTTTTGTAATAAGAATAGAAGTTCATTCCTGTTCACTTGTGAGTATTCTCCATGTAACCCCTTTTGTAGAAGCATGGTAGAAGGTCAAAATGTGTTGTAGTAATCATGATGTAAAGGTTATTGGTAAGCCTGTGAGAAACCATGTGTAAGGTTTTTGGTGAACTTGGAAAGTCAATTGTGTAACGTTTTTGGTGAACTTAGAAAACCAATTGTGAAAGGTTATTGGTACACTTGTAAAACCAATTGAGTAAGGTTGTTGGTCGAAACCAGTTAAAACCATCAGAGGACAAGCATGGAGGATGAACAAAAGCGTAGGTCTTTGTTCATGTCTAGGTGGTGGTTGTATCCATCCATGAAAGCCACTTGTAAAAATACAATGTGTTGGAGTTTTGTGCAAGTCCGATGCTGCTGTTATAGCCTGGAAATGCACCCTTGTGAGATAGTTATTCAGGCTGCTTCACTTCCGGCTACAAACATGGGAAGAACCTCAGGATGTGGGTATCCCATTGGTGAGGTTGAACCTCTAGGCTTTTTTATGAGGCTAGTTCCTCAGGGGCTTCACTTTAGCTCTTGATCTCACACTAAAATCTACTGTCAGCTAAGAAAAAAGGATAGGAGGATTATTTGAAAAGAAATCTAAGCTAAGGGAGGTGATGCACCAAGAGTAAGTGATCCACTTGGTCTGGGGAATGACACTAATTCAGCATAAGATAAGTTCGCTTACACAACCTCCTAACCAACTAACTTGCATAAATATTTCATAAATTAGGCTCACTGAACCATACGTGAAAGCAAAGAGGGATTTCTAAATCCACATTAAGCGTCCATTAATGACGGAAAAGCTCAAGTTCAGACCTGCAACAAATTGAAAAACACCTAAAAATGAGCAAGAAAGGACACTAAGGTTGGAAGGACGCTTCTTCACAACGTTATTGTGCACAAGCTAACTTGACACAATTTTTAGACAAAGAGATAGGTAAAATAATCTTTATTGCTTCAAAGGTCTGTTATACAACGATTTTCGCAGAGTGATTTTATCACCAGTCCGGGATAATTTTCTTGGCACGAAGGCCTATATTTATATAGAAAAGGGGGAAGAGGGAAGGGGAAGAAAGAAGAAGTCGTTGATGACGGGAAATCTAACGTTGCACTTTCTTGTTGCCCCTTAATGCGTTGCTCAGGATCACTAGACAATACTCTCGAGCCCCTTCCGTCTTTAAGGCTTTCTTTGGTGCGTCTGAAAAGTCATGTTGTGAGCAGTTGGAATGCTTCTTGGTATGATGCATTTAAGCGTCGAATGACGATTGCGGGCAATGAACCATGGCGGATGAGAGCCTTCATAACTTTCAGCTACCAGCCACTCAGACTCTCTTATGTTTATTGAACATCCTTGTGCCACTTGTCCTTTATTGATTGGCCCTTTCTGCTCCAGTTACGCCATGTGGCAGCCTTCCATTCGTTGCATCATGATTCTCGCGTTGTTAGACCAAGCTTAAGTCGAGTCCTTGGAGAATATCGATTTACTCTATGCAGAGTAATTTGAGTTCTTTGAACTCCCCAACTTCGGACTTTCCCAGATCCTTCACTTATAAAGCCTTTTTAAGTAGAGTACTTTGAGAAACTCGATTTACTCCATGCAGAGTAATTCGGGTTCTCTAAGCCTACTTACTTCGGGCTTGTCCATCTTGAAGTATTCTCACTTTGCTGCTTCCCAAGCCTTAAGACTTCGGGCTTTTCAAACGCGGTTACTTCCAATAGCTAGTCGCTTATCCTAATTTTGATGTCCATTGGCCCGTCATTTCCTTCGAAAACTTGGTCTCGAGCTTCCCTCTCGGCTTATTTCTTTCGGGCAAATCTCCCGAAAGAATTTCTTCGAACAATTTGTTCGAAGGAATTCCTTCGGACTTTTTGTCCGCGTTTGTCTTTGAAATTACCCTTCGGGCATTTCACAATGGACTTTCCTGAAGGTTAAGAGACCCTTCGGGCTTTCTGCATGTCCCTTCGGACTCCAGTGAATGATCCTCCCGAAGGGAAAGATATCCTTCGAGAATTTTGAAATGGTCTTTCTGAAGGTAACATACCCTTCGGGAAACTTGCAATTGTCCACTTGGAGAAGAAAAAGCCCTTCGAAAAAGTTGAAGTGTACCTTCGGACTCTTTAAAGACCCTTTGAAAAATTTGAAGTTTACTTTCGGGCTCTTTTGAAAAAGACTTGTCCCTTGAAGAACATGAGAAGCACTATTTTTTAAGACCAAATCGGGTTTGTCAAGCCCTTTTACTTGTTTCGAGTTTCTGACTACTCACAACTTATGAAGTAATCAAGTAGTGTTCCTTGGAGAATCCAAAATACACTGTTCATGAGTAATTCGGGTTCGTAAACCCAAATTACTTCTACTTATAAAACCTTTAGAAGTTAAGCATTGTTGAAAACCCGATTTGCACTGTGCCCTCAAAAACCTGAAGTTGTCATTGTTGGAAAACCCGAAGTCCTCTCAAACACTTGCCATTTTTTTGTCTAAAAGCTCCCTTTTTCATACTTAGGCAAATTTTGATATGTGGGCCAAAAATGGCCAACAACTGCACAGTTGAAGAGAAGATCATGAGCACACAGAGGTGGCATGCTACAATCGGAGAACGAAATATATTTTACCATGTAAAAACTAAGGGGGGAAATGTTGGGGTATAGTATTTACATTGGGTAAATTTACTATAGTTAGTTAATAATATATTATTGCTATGTAACAATAATACATATTAGGAGTTTGTTGTACATGAGTTTGGAGTGAATCACCCAACTCACTAGTATAGGAGATTACAAGATATTCTAGAGGATTGAGTGGTTAGTAAGATTCCTATAATATAGGAAATACTTTACTATATATATGTATGATGTCAGATGATTTGTATGTGAGTAGAATAATATTATTGTGTGATCAATATATTTCTTTGTGTATGGCTTCACTGTGTCTAATATTTGCCACAAACTCGTCCATTACTTAACAGTTCTTTTAACAAGTACTTTGCAGTTCCATTGACAAACTTTGGCCATAATCATTCATGGACATTAATATAATTTCTTTCTTTCTTTCTCATTTTATTTTAATTCCTTGCCAAATCAAAGGGCTTGACGTCATTTTTAATGAATAACCTATGGAGCCAATGCTATCATAAATCTAACACACCATAAACTTGTTTGAAGTATCCCCATTTGGTTCATTAGAACCCCATTATACAAAATATAAGCTGTAATTGGAAGAAAGTAGAATGGATAAAGAATAGAGATATGTTCCATGGGCTATTCTTTTGGAGTATTTGACAATTTATTGTTGCCAATAAAGGATTACAATCGATTGCTTCTTTTTTAAACTTTCCATTTAGTTTCAATTTCCAATTTACTGGCTGCAATAAGATGATCAGGGTCTTTCTGGAAATTAGATGATTAAGGTGTAACACTCCATTGATTAGCTTATAATTGACTCTGTTGTCTTGCGACAAACTTATCTTGCCTCCTAAGGTTACTGGAAATGAATTTGATTTAGGTGGCAGACAGTGTATAAGTTCAAGAACAAGAAGTAGCATGGAGTAAGAAAGTTCTCAAATGCAAGGGAGAGAATAGAAGATTAAAAGGTAGCAGAATACACACCCACAAGCAAAAAAGAGAAAAAAAGCTTTCAAGGTTAAAGTCACGCTGGAAAAATCACGGAACATGCAAGAAAAAACTAACATTAAATATCTTCGCACCATAGAAATGTAGAAGAGGCAAAAAATGAGAAAGATTGACAGAATGATGACAAGGAATCATTTCATGACATGAAAATTTGTGGAAGGGACATTTTCATTAATGGTTTTATTTGTAATCAAATGCTAAGATAATGCCATAGATGGCCATTGTACTTGTAGCTTTTGTTTGATATGCTTCTTACAAATTAGAACATGTGTACTTGACAAAACAAGCAGTAGTTTAAGCTTAACGAAGTGGACCCATGTACTGCTATATTTGTAGCATTCTTGTTCTTGTTTTACCAGGGCTTTCTAGAAACAGTGCACAGCCTTTGTAGAGTATTGTCATATGGTCGATTTACATTAACATTATGGCTTTTTGGGAATATTCTTCATACTTGAATTACTTCCTTTTGATTTGGAATCTTTGCGTGGGTGACTGTACGTAGGGATTATTTTTTAATGTTCTAGATGGTTAGCATTCTTGTTCTTGTTTTACCAAGGCTTTCTAGAAATGGTGCATGGCCTTCGTAGCGTATTGTCATATGGTTGATTTAAATTAACTTTAGGCCTTTTGGGAACGTTCTTCATAGTTGAGTTGCATCCTTTTGAATGAGAATCCTTGCATGGGTGTCTGTATGTAGGGATTATCTTTTTATGTTGTAGATGTTTTACAAGTTTCTTTTATAGTAATTTTTATTTTTTATTGATTTTCAGCTTTTGGATGAGATGATGGATAATGGATTTCCTTTAACTACAGAACCCAATGTTTTGAAGGAGATGATTAGCCCACCAAATATTGTTAGTAGAATGTTGAGTGTTGTGACTGGAGGTTCTTCCATTGTCGGCAATACTCTTCCAGGTGCTACTGCATCTAATGTCCCATGGCGGGCGTGTGACATAAAACATGCAAACAATGAAGTTTATGTTGATCTTGTAGAGGAAATTGATGCTATTGTGAACAGGTATTTTTTATAACATCTCAGTTTCCTCCTATGATTTTTGTAATTGTTCTAATATTTGTTTACATTGTGTTGCTACATGAATTTTATGCGATCATCTGTTGTGCTGCTACTGCTGTAGAGTGGTTCCGTGCATGAACCTTTATATTCATAACATTGCAGTGGACTTTAGTTGCCAAATATGGTTTTAGAACGGAAAAAAATGAACTGTAAACTTAACAATAGCTATATTACATAGGGCCAAATAATTATTTAGACATAACTTATGTTTTTAATGGAATATTTGTCAAATTCATTTTTTAATATGTAAAAAATGCTTTATATAAGGGTTTTGTTTCGAGAATTATATACCAAGTATCATGTGGGTTTTTCGGCTATGATAGACAAAGGAAAATTTTATATATTCTTGGACACACCAGAGACATCAATAAAGGTTAATTAAATATTTCCATCGATTTTCATGACAACAATCCTGAGTCCTGAAGTGACTATTCACCATTTTTTACAACTTTATTGAAATTTCCCAGATTATATTAATAGTGTGAGGGATTCACACGATTACATTCTGAAAATGATCAATACACTGTACAATGTGCTACTTAGTCCCTTATTTGGGGGAAGCAAGATAGATTGTCTATATCTAAAAGCTTGAGCCAAGTTTAGTTGAGACGTTCATATCTAATTAGCATGTCATTTTCTTCAATAACTGATTTAATCCATATTATTGTTAAACCTTGACGACCCTGTCTTTCAAAAGTTCGAATATTATGCTTGCTTTGTAATCTGGCTAAATGCTCTTTCCAACTTTGTCTACCTCTGCATTGTAATTCCGAGGTTGCTGCGTAGTGCGTTTATTGCATCATGCCAATTTATTTTGGGGATTAACATCAAGGGTTACATGCTCTTATAGGACTTGGCAAATTTTTCCTTTGCCAATTTTTGCTTTTAGAGTCGTCTCCAGCCAAATGGGCATAAAGTAATCTTTACTCTAAACAAGTTTATCATCTCGAACAGTTTTGTATTTAGTCTGATAGACTGACACAGTAATCTTTTAGTAAGAAGAAGTTCATCTGTGTTGAGGTTTCTTCGTTAGGGTGTGAAAAACCTATTCGAATGGTAAGGATGACTATTCCAAGCACCTCGAAATTTAGAGTTAACAAACAACACAGTATGGATGTTATAAAGCTAATTTATTCGTCCTCATGCATGAAGGGTATGCAGTGATTAAGATTTTGCGTTGAAAAACCTGCATAATTAGGGAACTTGGAATTCCCAAGCCACACACGGGTCCGACAAAGCAGCTGACTGACTACGATATGCAGGGCTAAAGAATAGACAAGAATACCGACCCAATCTAGGAGTAAGATCTTCAATAAAGAAAAGGCAATTTTTTTAAATCTCACAATAAGTGCAATAAAATGAACAAGATCTAAGGTTCCTTTTATGAATTAAAAAACAAATCTGAACCTAATCCTAAGTTTCTGATTCAACCCCCTCCCCTCCCCTGCAAGATCCTGCTCCGGTTTGCACTGGTGTGGGCACGGGTCCAGTGCTTTGTTAAATTTGGCTGCGTTTGTCTTAGGCAACTTGAGTTTATTTGGGTTCTTTTACAGAAGAACTTGGGCTGTCCTGGATGAAGCTGGGATGAACCTGCAGATTTTTGCCTTTTTTAATCTTTTTTCTTTTGCAATTAGACTTAAAGCAATGGAAAAAAAAAAAAAAAAAACACACTTTCAAACCCTAAAAGTTGCTAAAGACTAAAAAAGATAACATAAAATGTCACTAGTATAGAATATTAGGCTAGAATTTTCATATTTTTTTTATATTTTTTTGTATGGCTGTACCCTAGGCCAAAAAAAAAAACTGCAAACCTAATTCTTTGAACCCAAACCAACTTAGACCTAATCCAACCAAGAAACTAAAAATTAAATTCCTGAGATATAAAGATTCAGCCTTTTGAAGATAATTTACAGATCTTCAAATTTTCTTCAATAATTAATTGTTATCTATGCTCTATGAAGTTTCTAGAATGGGAAGACGAGGGAAAACACCACACACATACACACATGCACACACATGCACGTGCGCACACACACACGTGTACGCCCAAATTCACACAAACGCACAAAAACACACACAAACACAGAAATGAAAAAACAAACAAACACATTTAATATCATTTCTTTTGCAAATGTAAACATCCTTAAACATTCTAAAGATATCCATATCCATGAATTAAGCATTACGAATTTGAAACATAATAAATTACAATATCTCATTCCTGTTCATCCATGAAAAGATGTATATTTGATATTAAAAAATTATAATGATAAATATTGTTGAAACAAGTGTCTAAGTCTCAAAATGACTAAATACAGTGATCTTATTTAATCCTTGACAAAATGCTAAGCATGGAGCAACAAGCTCAATCATTATCAGGCTTGTCATTTGACTCATCGTCCATGAGCCCCAATATTTTTCCCTTATCAGTGTTCTTCGACTTTAAATTATGTGGCTGATCCAATGGTAGCCCAACCAATCTCAGATGCACCTCATGATCGCCATGCATTTGTCTCAGCTCCTCATGATCAACATTTCATTGTGCTGCTAGAGTGATTGAGTTATTTGCAATCTTTGAGATGCAAGGCACTCTGTACTACAATTGTCTTGTTTGTTGTCTGACAAGTGAGCGTATTCCTCTTGATAGAGCAAATGAAGCTACAAGTGGACGAATTCCTCTCAAAAGTAGAGGGATAGAAAACCTGAGAAAGAAGGCAATTGACAAGTGTCCGTAGGACTATCATACCCCCATGTAGCCATTATTATCCAATGGGGTTCTCTCGTGCAAGAGTGTCTTTATCTTCTCTAGAACTCCGCTTGTGGTCATCTAGACTTTCAAATGCTGCCCAATCGGCCTAAATTTTTGCAACCTCCTCTCTTGTTTTCCTTGTTTAAAGGGTCTTGAACCCGTTCTTCACCTCATCATCATCAAGAGGAGTGAATCTCCCAGGCCTCTCCACATACCATTTCCAGCTAACTGCATTTGAAGCCGTGTGTAATAGGGTGCTCAACTTCTCCCTTTTTGTTAGGAGGAATTTGGGAAATTTATTTGGTATGTAATCACTCATGTGAATCTGTAAGAATTGGATAAAAAAATCCCTGTGTATAAAACAATAATGTAGGATTGAGAAACTACTACATGTAATGCTTCTATAGCAAGAAAAGAAAGTTGAAAGGAAGAGTTTTAAAAAAAAAAAGAAAAAAACCAAAAATTATATTAATAGAAATAAAATATTTTCAGTACAATGTCAAGCCATGATACTGATACTCCATGATCTATCCTTAGACTTCCAACGACATAAGAAAGAAGAGAGAGAACATATCATCAGATTATACATCCATAGAATTTAATTGAAGGATCTTTTCAAGCTGATTCCGCTTCTCCGAAGACCATGTCAGAGGCAGAGGACCAAAATTGATCAAATTATGATGATCCAAAGCCCAATTAGCTAGTGCATCCGCCACCTTATTCTGATCTCTAGAAACATGTTGAAATAAAATAGTGTGAAATTGTCTGGCAAGAACTCGAATATTATCCTGAATCTTGGTAATTCGCCAATTTTAAGACAACCTGTAACCAAGATCCCATAACCCGTTGTTGTCACAAGTTGTATCACTAGACTCATGATATGTCTCATCATCCATCACAAAAAGAGGATTATCAAATGATAACTCTGCATCCATGTCAAAAAGTGGAAGTTATTTGCGTGCCCTTGTTTAGAACAATCTTCCTGCTGTCCCAAGAAATGTTTTGTAGTGGCAAGCCGATCTTCTATCTCCCATGGTGCCATTTGCGTACTCTCCAATGAATCCTTTGTTGATATGAGCTCATAGGTAAGCTCATTAACCTCTTGCTCCTTTTCTTTGAGTGCACCAAGGGTCACTTCTACAAACTGGATGGTATGATCCCTGTTTGTAAGCAATTGCAAGTAATTTAATTTCATTAGTTCCAATTCATGTTTGATTGTGCACATATGTGTAAGAGTGGCTCCTCCTTCAATGCCTTTTTTCCTCTCCTCAATTTGGGCCTTCCAAATGAGGTCTTCAATAAATTTGTGTGCGCTATCAAATCTTGTCAACACTTGCACCACTTTCTCATTCGTAACTAAAAATTGATTTTGCAATTCTTGAGGCCTTTGTTCAAACTCGTCAAAGTAGTTTTGTTCACTGCACAACAAATTTTCTGAATTGCCTTCATTTGTAGGAACAATAGTACCTTCATAATCAGCTACTCCGCTAATTGATGCCTTGCAAACATGATGAATAGATGGTAGGATAGCATTATGCTCAAATAATGGGTCATTAAGAAATTTCATACCTTCATATGGCTTATTAATAGTTGCTGATTTAGGAAACTCCAAATCAACATATCCATCAATCTCAGCACTATCATGAAGACTCATGTACTCCTCTTCACTTGTGGATGCACATGAAAATTCAGCTTCATCATCATCTTCAGCGAAGACATTCTCTTGATGTGCATTCTGAAGTTCCACTTCATTGTACTTTGCATTGAGGCAAGTCTTTCATACTCAGATTTGAAATTGCTGGAGTGGTTATCTTCTTTTGTTTCACACATGTAAGATCAACACCATCATTCATTCTTGACCTTATGTAGTCATAAAGGTCCTTTTTGCTTGGATGCTCTATTTCAAGTAACTTAAAAAACTCATCAAAGGAAACTCAGTCTCTGAATTTATCAGGTAATCTCTGATACTGATCAACAATTTTGGTGGCCTCTTGTTCATAGTTCATCTTTTCCTTTTGTATTCTTATCAAAGCTGTTAGGTCCTTTTGATATTTCCCAAATACTTGCAATAGTTCATTCATGGATTCTTGAACTGATTTCATATTGCTATGGTCACTTTCCTATCAAGCACTTTGCTGATTATTGACCAGAACTACTAAAATTGATCATAAATAAGTGCTGATCACTTACTAGAAGCAATCTGAAAATGATCTTTTCACTATTAACCCCACAGGCTGGCAAAATACACTGCTCTAATACCACTATAATGTCCCCACCAAGGAAATTTGTCCAAAACTTGCAATGTTTCTGATTTTTTAACTGACAGACATTTTGTCAAACAATTTACAGAAAGTGCACCACACAATATTTTTTTGAATAAACTGTGCAATATTAGCTGCAACTACAATTTATAATCTTGTACCGAATTCAGAGGCCTTATATCATGCAATTTCTCATAGGGACATTTCGTCAAACACTTAGTACACAATCTGTTATGAAGTATTTTCTGAGTGCAAGTGTTCATAATAGTTGAAACTATAATCTAGATCATAAAATCATCACAATATTCAAAGAACTCATAAAGACATTCTGTCAAACAGTTGGCACTTTCTTATTGAGTTGAAAATGATTACAATGAATAATAGAGATTGCTGTTCTAGAAAATCATAAGTACATACATGCAGAATATTTGATTTCTAATCTTTTCAATGGACTGGAAGTGTTTGCACAAGTGCTGGGCTAATATGAGGATATGAGCAATAATACCAAACCCTTATCCAATTCCAAAAATGCTTCCAAACAACAATATGATTAGCAAGTATGAATATGTAGATGGGCAACCAACTTCAAGTCACTAGAAAATGCTCCAAATAGGGCTGCAGCTACACTTTGATAGGCTGCAACTTACTTCAATGAAGGCTTCCAAAGCCTTTATCCATACAAAATCTCGACGACAATATATGTTGGAAGCGCCTAGCAATGGTAGGGTTTAAAACCCTCACAAAACTCATAAATAATTGCTTGCAAATCCCCAAATAAATTTAACTTCAGCACAAATCCCAACCGAAAATATATTCTTCCTTTAGCGCAAAATATTAAACCAAAACATTTAGCTCATTTGTGAATCCTGGATGAATCCACCTCCAAATCCATTTCTGCACAAATTGTGACCTTAAATGAATCACACCGTATTGGTTAGAGAGGATCTTTCACCATCAAAACCAATCTTACCTTAGGGTCTCATCTAAGGTGGAAGAGATAAACAATGTTCAACCTCACAGAGAAAACAAGGTTTCACAAAATATTCGACATATCCAACAATGAGCCCCAACACCTCATTTTATAACTTTTTGGAGGAAATTATGCAATTTAAAAATATAATAGTTCATTTTTTACACTCACAAAGACCTTTTTGAAATAATAATAACATTTCACGTGCAAATGCCGCTTATCTAAGCATCCGAAATTTCAAAACACTTAATCACCTTTCCAATGAGCTATTACACTAAGTTGTCCTTTTAATTATTTCTCAACATTAGACAACATTAGTGAATTATTAATTAACTCAATAACTCACCCAAGTTGTGGAAAGCACTGAAACATCAGAATCAAACTATTATCACATTGAGATGATACTGGAGATGTAGGATGATGATCGGAGCCAATCGGGTGACTTACTAAAAATAAACTGCTTCTTCAATAAGTTTGGAGAAGCCACCAAAAGTCAGAATTCACTTTTGAAAGTGACATACTGATCCATACTACCTACTGAGCTCATTGCCACAAAAAGATACCAAGAAAAAATGAACCTGTGCTCTCCAAGATCTTTGGAGTCCCCTTACCAATACCAATTAGCCTACGAGAACTTAGGAAATAGGCTAATGGTCACCAAATTGACTAGGCCTGAGAAGGGAACATTACACAATGGCATATCTAGCAGGAGCATTTGTCACTTTAAGTTCACCAAGAGGATAGACGAGGAGACGAGTTCATAGATGGAATAGCGAGCGAGGAAACAAAAGTGGATAGAAGTAGTGAGAGTTTTAGGAGGCAGTTGAATCTTCGAGACAGTTCGAATGGAGCTGACTACAAAGAACAAAATGAAAAATAACATTGCGATAATGAGTCCAACTGAGAAAACGACATACCCTAACACCCCCCTGTGGAAGACACTTCCCTCACATCTTCACAGATCAGTAGAAGTAGAGAGTCCAAGTAAAGTAGAAATTGTGTGGTAAATTGCTAGATTTGATACCAAGTAGTGTGCAATGGGATGAACTAATCTAATAGATAACAGAAGAGAGACAATAGGAATTAACCAAGGAGATTATAATACAGTCTTAAAATTTTGGATATTGTGGAGACCAAAGTTGGTAAAAAGTGTGGTAGCAACCCAAATATAGTGACAATGGCATATCTAGCAAGAGCATTTGTCGCTTTACAGCCATATGACAGGTCCACAGACCCAAAAAACTACTTGATGCTGCAAAATGAAATGGGAATTAAAAATACTAAAGGATGAAGACAAACAACACTATGAACTGATAGGCGCCCTGATAGGTAGCACTCTGGAATTCATATGTAGATTCAAGGAGGATAACGTAATGCTGGCATAAGTGAAGGAAAAGTTGCATCAAGAATTCAAAAGACATCACTATGCTAGTCAAACCATACAAGCCCTAAAATAGATCACACAAAAACTAGAAGCTGTCCAAGATTATGATAGATGTTTCTTCGATGTGATGAACATACGAGTTTCAAAGTTGATGAAAAGGACAATTTTGCTTGGTTCATTGAAGGACTATGCATGAGAATTTGGTTTGCCATTTTACAAACTAAATTTGAAAATAAGACCAATGTGAGGTCCAATTTTTCATCCTTCTTACGGTGCCCCACCTGCTACATGGATATGCTCCAATATTACATTTCAGCATGGGGTGCCTAAAAACTTCTGAATTATTCTTATTTCATTTTGATACACGTGATTTATTTTGGATACGATCTTTACTTTGGCATACCTATTTGATTATGGCATTATATGATGTACCATTTGATTTTACTCTGACATGGATTACGTACTGCTTGTGTGAGTTTGACTTTAGCATTGATGTTTATATACGTAAATGATTATGGTTATGACGTTTATTATGAGGTACATCGTTTGATTATGTGGATTTTTTGAGATATTTGTGCTTGGATTATGCCTATGGGCAGATGCCAATGTGCTAACAACATGTTGATTATGGTTATAATTGGCACATCGTGAATTTGATTATGTTGTCATGTCATGTATGTGATGACTATTTATATAATGCTGATATTAGATGGTTATTTCACCTATATCAGGTATTATCTCTGGGGTGTTTTAATGGGTGCTTCGAGTACACATGAACAAGTTGGTGCGGAAACAAGATGTGTGAAAAGGGAGTATCACATCGACTATATGAACACAACGACTCTCCTAGCTGGTGTACATGATTGCCCCTATACATTCCCTAGTTTGTTTTATACCCCCTCCCACTTGTGATCATGTGTTTAGGACCACTGAACCATGTGGAAACCTCTTGGAATATGTTGACCTTGAGTTAAACCTTTTCCTAAGCCACCCTCCGCAATTTTATAGGAAAAGTCTGGATGGATTCTATGCCCAAAAATAGACTTTCCCCCCTCTTTTAGCGTGTTATGTGCATTAGATCTTGAACCATGTGCAAAATATGTTATTCCAAGGTATATCAAAAAAATATTAGTGTAATAGGTCCTATTTCTAGTCAAAAATATAGTGATATTTGTTTTTAATCCTTTCACCAAATCTTGCTACTAATAAAGCAGTTAACTTCCTGAAATATCCCATATATATAGGTGGTAATAGAGGAAGAGGACAAATATATCCCAATGGGAGCAAGAGCAACAATACAGTCTATAATGCTTCACTAATAGGTAGAATAAGTAAAATCACACGTAAAGAAAAGAGCGGATATCAAATATCTGTTGATAATTCATCAAATGATTGACAAGTGGTTGACTTTGTACCTCTGGACCGGAACTTCTTGTCTCAGAAGGTGAATTCATCAAGGAGGTCAGTCGTCAGCAAATAATCCCAATGTAGGTGGATTTGGTCAGGAAGATGCTGAAATAGTTTGCAGTCCTCATGATTGAGGCTCCCTAGGATTACCTTGGGTGGAGTTTGCAACAAAGTCATCTCATGAGAGTGGACACGTTTACTCCTCATTGAGTGTTGTGTGCAGCAACCCATCCCACTTTTCTTGCCTATTCCTCTCATTTTTGCGATCCTAGAAAGTGGAGGGAGATCAGAGCAAGGAGCAGGGCAGAAAAGGAAGAGACTAAAACAAGTGGAGTGAAAGATAGATGGTACATGCCACTATTTTGCTTATTTTTCTATTGTTTTAATGTGTCTTGAAAATGGATTTAGAGTCCATTTGAGCCTTTATTTATTATGTGTTGGGGGAATAAACCTATGTTTTTTTATTTGAATTTCCATGGGATTAGTTTGGGGTTATTGTGCATTTGTTTTGGGTTGCTGCTGCCATGTTTAGGCAGTCTGTATTTGTGTCATGGGGGAAGGACGAGGGAGGTCAGGATGAGCTTGGGCCCTGTGGGAAAGGGCTGCTTGCTGGCTAGCCTGGTCGCTGGAGCAGGACTTTGGGGGCCAGAGGTTGGGCTGCAGGTTGACTCCCCTCCTCTTTTGCTGTGTTGTGACAAATATAAAGATATTGAAATAATGTTTATGGGAATGGAGTATTCAGATCTAAAAGATCCAAGGGTGAGGATCCAATCCTCCATTGAGTTGCTTTATTCTTTTTAACTATTTAATTTATTAATATTCTTCTAAACTTGTCGGATAGTTAGCTTTTGTAATACTTTAATTTAATTTTGGGTGAACGTTATAATGCACTTTAATTCATAAATTACAAATGACTTGAGTGGCTTGATAAAGTACAAGTCAACATAAAATTAGATTCTGAGAGCTCTTCATACCCCATTTTCCCCCTTTCATGACTTTTATCATTTTAATTGTGTATTAATTAGCAAAACTCCATTAATATTGCTTGAACCTGCCAATGTCTTCCTAGTGATGTTGAAACTCTTTTAGTGGCCTTACCTAGTCACATAATGTCCTAGTACCTTTTTTCTTTGCCTTTGCCCAACTGGGGCTATGGCATTGACCAATCAACCAACAAGATACTTGGGGGCCTTTTGGGCTGAAGCTTGTCGGTTCTTCTCAGTCACGTTGACCAATGGTTTTGACCATCGCATGATTCGTTGATTGTAGAGCCATGTGTGTCTCTCTTGTGACCTTCACCCCCTTGACATGACTTAATCCCTTAAGTGCAAAATTTCAAATAAAAAATTTCATGTTTTTCCCTTATTTTGTGTGCATGAAACTTGGTATTAGAGCATGGTTTTAATAGTGGGAGCCCTAGATAATGTTTTCGTTAGACTTTTCTTCTGCAATGAATTGAATCCTCACCTTGTGCCTATGAAAGATAGTTCGTAGAGGGACCCAAATCTAATTAGTTCTTTTAGTTTTGAGTTTCTCTATCCTTGTTCTAAGCTGGTAGTTGAGTTTTCAAGCATGGCTAGGAGCTGTTAGTTAGGGAAGAATGAGCTGTCCTAGAGGGGTCAACATACCAATCGCCCCTCACGACCATTTTCATTTGAACAAGGGTTCTATTGTTGTACATGGCCCTTTTCAATTGGACCTTTAAGATCTTGTATCATACAGTGGCCTTCTCTTCACCTAGTAACTATTGATCTTGTTTTGGCCATCGATGACCTAGCAGTTATGATCTTGTCATATTCGTATCAATGATGTATTTGCCTCTTGGAGACCGTGGCATGGTCCATTGTTGATGATATTTTTGTAAAATGCTTTTGTGAAGATTGGAATCCTTTAGACTTGACAAATGATGCCTATGATTGTTCCTTGAGTGACTATGATGACTTTGGCTTATGTAGCTTTTGGGGAAGCAAAGTTTAGATAGCTTGCACTTGTTGAGATAATGTTCTGGAAGTCGTATAACCTAGTCTTAACATTGCTAGTACCTTTTGGCTTTGGAAACACTGTGCTTGTTTGTAGTTGCTGGTAGTGAGGTGGCTTAGAGTTGTTGAACCTAGCCATCATTGGGTTTTGTTATTATTTGTACTTGGAACCCCACTTTATATGTAGTTTTATCCTTGCAATAAGAAAATGGAGCTCAAATTATTCAAATGTGGGTGATGACCTATATTTCTATAATTAGTGTCAAATTTTGGTAAAAGACCAAAGTGGTGCTCTTAGTAGTGTGTTGTTTCGTGGACTATATTTATCTTAATGAAGGTTGGATTTGATGATGAAGATTCCCTATAGTTAAGAGATCTAAATTGGTGGATGTGTTGATGGGTCACAACGAAGAAACTATTCTTGTACTAGTGGGGACTCTTGGTTAGGATCTCTTAGCACTTTGATTGTTTTAAATTGCGGATTTGTCTTTTCGGGTCTTTACCGGCGACGGTGCTTGATTTGAAGGATATAGACCTTCCTCGTTTTCAGTTGAAAAGAGAGTTAGGTTCGTGTGTAACTAATTGTAGTAGCCTTTTTGTGAGCATGTTATAGTTGCCTTGTGAATTGATCTTGATTGTACCAACGTTAGTCTTGTGAGTGTGACACAACTTCAAAAGTTGGATAGGATTGTAGTACCTTTTAGAACATGGAAATTAATAAAGACCTGTTTTGGATTGTGTCGTTGTGATTGAATAGAATTGGGTTTTGGTAATCATCGGGAACGTTATTAAGACCATGCTTATGGGTTTTAAAAGTTGGTGTGACAAGCATTTCCATGCAATGAATGCCAAGATGAGTAAAGAGGCCTTGTTTTTTTATGTGCTGGCATTGGGCTTTTAGTTGGGTAGATCTTAGTTGGTTGGCTTGCAATAAAGGCATTGTATTAGTCTTTATTGTCTTTGGTGCAACATTGTAAAGTATGAAGATTGAGTTTTGAACCCATACAAATCACTCTTTATCTTAGACAAATGGTGGCACCTTGTTATGTGGTCAGGATGAGAGTCATGGTTGTTCTTCGATGGTTGCAATTTCACTTGAAATTTGCTTGTGGTAGCTTTTGTCAATAATAGTGTTCCCACCTAATCGTGCTTTTTCTTGTAGTAAGTGGTAGTGAGTTTCGGTTACCATGTAGTCAGTGGAACTTTAGTTAAGGGAGTGCAGTAGACCTTCACTACCTTCTTTATATGGTGTTGATATTGAATTACTTTCTGGATGAACCTAAGGAGTTTAGGATATACCTTGTTTGTTTTAGAGTGTAATTTAATATGACCTTGACGTGGAACAAGTAATAATATGAAGTTTGAGGCAATAACCTTTTGCAAATCCTTTTTTTACTCGAGTCTTGTGTTGAGCTGGCCCCCTTTTGCTGATGGAGTGGTTGGGGTTATGCCAATTAGAACTTCGGTTGGTTCATGGGAGTGGTTGGGGTTATGCCAATTACCACTAGCCATGCCTTGTGTGGGAGTTCCCATGTGAATGCCACTCTTAGACTACACTTGTTTCCCAGTGGATGTTGTTAAGCTTGCTAAAAACCATTGTTGATCTATCTGTACTAAAAGGTTAAGCGTTGTGAATTTGTTTTGGAGATGCCATCGTATCGTAGAAGTTGTTGAGTTAGATGATTGGATGGTGCTAAGCTTGGAGAGGGTCCAATTAGAACTTCGGTTGGTTCATGGGAGTGGTTGGGGTTATGGCAATTACCACTAGCCATGCCTTGTGTGGGAGTTCCCATGTGAATGCCACTCATGGACTACACTTTTTTCCCAGTGGATGTTGTTAAGCTTGCTAAAGACCATTGTTGATCTATCTGTACTAAAAGGTTAAGCGTTGTGAATTTGTTTTGGAGATGCCATCGTATCATAGAAGTTGTTGAGCTAGATGATTGGATGGTGCTAAGCTTGGAGAGGGTTTGGTTTGAGTGGGCTACCTTGTGGGTAAGATTATAGGAAGGTGTCAACCTTGGAAGCTTGTGTTTTGTTAAGGAATTAACTTGGTATATCTCTTAAACAAGGGGACAAAAAGGCAGCCCTTAGAGTGTCGTGCGAGCGCAATTTAATCTCGTTCGGGATTTGGTTTTTATTGGTTGCTTGGTTTGGAGGTGTAGGTATCGTTCTCATGTGGAACAACTACATGGTGGCTTATGAGTCAAAGAAGTTGAAGGACTATGAGCTCAACTAGCCCCTTCCCTCCCCACCTCACATCTTAGAGCTTGTTGTAGTTGTTCATGTTCTTGTGTGGTGGCGTCATGTTTTGTTGGGTTGACAATTCATTTTAAGGATTGACCATTTAAGCCTACATTACATTTTCATGCAACCTAACCTCAACGCTTGTCCATAGTGTTGGATGGAGCTCCTTTGCAGGTACAATTTCAATATCCAACATATCAAGGGCAAGTAGAATGTGGTTGCAGATGCCTTTAGTTGGTAGTGTCACTAGTTATCCTTGAGGATGGTCTGTATTTGGATGTGCAGCCCCAGATTGAGTCATGAAGGACCCTTGTGGGAAATATGTTGGTTAGTCCCTTGATTCAGATGGTCTTTTGCACCAAAAGGGGCACATCTATGTGTCCAATTTAGAGAACTTGCATCGTTTGATCTTGATAGAGGCCCATCAAGCCCCTTATACAGTGCATCCATGGGTTAAAAAGATGGATGTAGAGCTACAATAGTTGTATTTTTGAGCTGATTTGTGTAGAGGCATGAGTGATTTTGTACTGCAATGCCTTGAGTGCCAGTAGGTCAAGGTAGAGCATCAACATCCTGTAGGACTTCTCTATCCCCATGAGACTCCTGAGTGGAAGTGGGATACAATTTTAATGGATCTTGCTATTGATCTTCCCACTTCTACATATCGAGACAAGGTCATTATGGTGATCGTTGATAAACTGACCAAGGTGGCCCACTTTTCTCTCACAAAGATCTCATATGATGTCATGATAGTGGCTAGTGTTCTTGGATGCCATTGTCAAGTTGCATGATATACCTTAGAAGATTATTTCCGACCAAGATCCGGTGTATGCATTGACCTTTTGGACCAATTTGCAAGAGGCTTTGGGCACATGCTTAACTTTAGCATGTCTCATCACCCTGAGACAAACAATCAAACAGAGAGGGTGAAGCAAATTTTGGAGGACATGTTGCGCAAGTATGTGATGGATCAGCAGTCCCATTGGTAGGAGTTGGTAGGAGTTAGGACTACCTTTACATGGTGGAGTTTGCCTAGAACAACTACTATAGTTCCATTGACACAGTGCCTTACAAGGCATTATATGGTAGAGTGGAGGACACCCTTGAGCTGGGATCAAATTGAGAACCGTGTTTTTTTATGGAGTGTTAGATGGTTCTCATTAGATAGCATCTTCAGGAGGTGCTAAATTGCCAGAAGAATGTTGATGCCAAGAGATTGGATCAACATCTCTATGTTCGTAACAAGGTGTTCTTGAGTGCAATTGCACAAACTCTATATGTGCTATGGAAAAGCCTCTAATCTCGCACCACGTTTTGTGGGCCCGTTTGAGATTCTAGGGAGAAATGGGCCAGTTACCTACTGCTTAGCTTTGCCACCTAGCCTGTCATGTGTCCATGACATATTCCATGTTTCTTTTTTGTGGTAGTATGTTTCGTATTCATATCATGTTTTGGATTGGACGACATTGCAAGTGTAGGAGGATGGGTAGTTCACATCGGCGCCTGCATGCATTTTGAAGCATCGGGGATTAGGCCTTTAGGGTCAAGAGTTGGACTAGGGTAGAGAAGAGTGGGATAGATATGATGAGACATCAAGGACTTGGGAGGATGCTACTACATTGTGGGCCCAATATCCCTACCTCTTTTGATGACTTTTAGGAGGAAGTATCTTCTAAGGGGAGGGGGATGTGAGGACCAACTTTTCATTCCTCTTACAATTGTTCTGCCTACTACATTGATATTCTCCATTCTTTACGTTTTGGCACATAGGCCCCTGGACACTTTTCAGTTATTCCAAATATCATTCTGATATACATGGTTGATTATGAATATGATATTTACTTTGGCATACCTATTTGATTATGGCATTATATGATATATCGTTGGATTTTATAACGACATGGATTGCATTCTATTTGTGTGAGTTTGACCTTAGCATTTTTTTTAATAATACTTGAATGATTATGGTTACAGCATTTATTTTGAGTTACATCTTTTGATTATGTTGATCTATTGAGATATTTGTGTTTGGATTATGATTGTGGCAGTTGTTTTATGTGTACCTTGTGGGTGGGTGCCAATGTGCTAACATCATCTTGCTTATGGTTATAATTGGAAATTGGTTAATTTGATGATGTTATTTTGACGTGCATGTGATGTCTATTTATGTAACGTTGATATTAGATGGTTATTTCACTCATATCTTATAGTTTCTCTTGGGCGTTTTGATGGTGCTTTGATTATAGAGGAAAAGTTTGCTGCGGAATCAGGATGGGGGTAAGAGAGTACCACGTCGACTATATGACCACAACCACTCTCCTAGCTGGTGTGCATGATTGCTCCCATGGAAAGTATAGGAGCAATCATGTACACTATTTTATAGGAAAACTTCAGATGGATTTTATTCCCAAAAGTAGAAAGTTTCCAAAAGTCCAAATCCCCCCTCTTTTAGTGTTCCATGTGTGAGATTTTGAACCATGTGCCAAATGTGATATTTCAAGGCTATTGCAACTTCATAGTATTGATGCTTCTTAGGATTGCCTTGGGTGTAGGTTGCAACAAAGTCAACCCATGAGAGTGGACACATGTCCACTGCTCATTGCGTGTTGTGTGCAGCAACTCATCCTCCTTTTTTGGCCAAGAAATTTCATGTCTCTCTCACTTTTGCAATTCTGGAAAGTGGAGGGAGAGCAGAGCAAGGAGCAGGTTAGAAGAGGTAGAATCAGTTGGAGGAGTGTAAGGTAGTTGGTCCATGCCACTGTTTTTGCTTATGTTCCTGATGTTCTTAATGGGTCTTGAAAATGGATTTAAATCCCATTTGGGTTTGTATTTACTTGTTTGGGGAACAAATTTATGCTTTTTTATTTGAATTTATTTGGGATTATTTTGGGGGTTTTGCACACCTGTTTTGGGTTGCAGTTGCAATATGTTTGTATAGTCCAGTTTTGTTTTATGTTGTGCTGCTGCCATGTTTTGGGAAACCTGTATTTGTGGCATGGGGGAAGGACGAAGGAGGCCAGGATGAGCTTGGGGCCTGTGGGAAAGGGATGCTTGCTGGCTTGCTTGGTCATTGGAACCCAGGGTGGGGTTGCAGGCTGACTCCCCTACTCTTTTGGTGTGTTGTGAAAGATGTAGAGACATTGGGGTACTGTTATTGGAATGGATGGCTCAGTTCCAAAAGATCCAAGGGCGAGGATCTAATCTTTCATTGAATTTGCATCGTTCTTTTTTCATTATTTAATTTATTAATATTCTTTTAAACTTGTTAGGTGGTTAGCTTTTGTAATCTTGTATTAATTTAATTGAATTTTGGATGAATGTTATTATTTACTTTCAGTCATAAATTTAAAATGAATTACGTGGCTTGATAAAGTATAAGTCAACATTAAATTAGATTCTTAGAGCTTCTCATACCCCATTTCTCCCCTTTTATGACTGTGACATTTTAATTAAATGCGTATTAATTAGCGGAATCCCGTTAATATTGCTTGAAACTGCCTGTCTTCCTATGACGTTGAGACTTTTTTAGTGGCCTTAGTCACATAATGTCCTAGGACCTTTTTCCTTTGCCTTTGATGGACTAGGGTTATGGTGTTGATTGGTCAACCAACGGGATCCTCGAGGACCTTTTTGGCCGAAGGCATTCTACTTGCCTTGAGCTATGGTTTTGATCAGTGGATGACCCTTTGACCGTAGAGCCATGCATGTCACTTTTGCAACCATTCCCTTGGTATGCCTTAATCCCCTATGTGCAACCTTTTGGAAAACAAAATTCCTAGTTTTCCCCTGTTTTGTGTGCATGTTTTTTTATGGGCATGTCTAGTGGAGTTTTTGTTGCCACCCTGCAAATAGAAAAAAATGAAGGCTGTACACACAAAATTCAGCTGTGAATACAAAATCAGAATCTAAGTTGGGTGTTGTTCTGTGAAGGATGATATGAAGCTATATGGTGTTTGGAGTGTGGACAAGAAGGGCACTATTGATATGGACATGAACGTCCAAAGATAGTCGGATACATGCAAGCAACATCAGGAGATGGCTGAAATGAATACTGTGAGATTTTCTGAACATGGGGACATCTGACATCCTAGTGTCATCTTTTTGAACATTACCTGTGAAAACCTCAAAGTGTTTGTTGCAGTTTTTGCCAATCCACTACACATGATGACAATAATTGCATAGCACTCCAAGACCATAAAGAATATATTATTAGGAATGTCTTCACAGTGCAGGCACGACAATCATAACATAACACCCAGTGGTATGATAGAGTGATGCTCCACCATCTCCTCAATGCGAGCAAGGTTGGACTCATCCGTCACCACAATGATAACAAGGATGGGGATCTCTGCATAAAAAAGGAGGTTATCATAATTGAAGGGGAGACCAATCTTGCTGACAAGCCCCAAGACAAGAATTCCAACGCATTGTGTGCTATGTGTGCGGGGAAATGAATCACATTGCAAGAAATTGTGCCAACCCTCAGAGGGAGATCTATTGTGCTTACTGTCAGGTAGTAGGGCAACATAAAACAACGGATTGTCAGGCTTTAGAAAAACAAAGGCCAAACAAGGTTGTGTGCAATGTCAATATGGTGAATGCTCGACCAAGAGAAATCAATTGGGAACCACGAGAAAATGTTAAAGCAACTACGAATATACATGCAGTTTCTCAGTTGCAACATAGAACAAGGGTTACCACCACTTGAAATACCAGCAGATTTCAAATTCGTAAAGTTTAAAATTACAAATACCGAGATTGATCCATATGGATCTAGAAAAACAATCCATTCATTAGACAACAAGATCAAAACCCGGTTTCAGTCATCAACAGAGCATCAAAGGGAGAGTTCCAAGATTGGCGACGAAATCGTCACTTAACACAGATAGCAGTTACAAAACTACACATAACTGCTAGGACGGTTTTGAAACCGCCGGTTTCACCTGTGGTGACCGTACATGTATGGTACAAATAGAACAAATGTCTCTTCACATTCCAAGACAGCTGGAGACCTTTTAGTGTACAAAAGGACATCTCCAAGTAGTATAAGGAGATGGCACACATTGAGAGAAGGGATCGGTGAAAAGAGTTTGTGTTCAGTTGTTTGTAGAAAGGATTGTAGTAAGGGAGAATGAAGAGAGCTTAGTGAGCAAGATAGATGTGTTGTACTTGTTCTATATTCTCATTGTAACCTGTCTTTGGCCATAAGAAGATGGTTCCAATGGTTTTTCCTCAACCTTCGGGGTTTACCAAATCAAAAATCTCTGTCTTGGTGTTTCCATGTTCTGAATTTTGTTTCATGTTCTAACATTTAAGTTTAATTTTTTAAGTTCAATTCATAACTTCCAACAACATGTTACACATTAATTCTAATTCATTTGAATGATTTGAAGTATCATTTTAAAGTAGATTCAAAGTATAACAACAAATTGCGATTCTGCGAATCCTAGGAAGTAGTGTTCTTGAGAGTTTATAGATCATTTTAGTATCAAAGCTTATCTATATTTGGGTTATTGTAGAAGTTTGACTGATTTGTATGATAATGACAAGATCTCAAGAAGAAGAATTGCTGCTTTGTCATCTTGAGATATCTACAAGGTGGAATCACTAGGTTAAAGAAGTAGTTCACGAAGGTGAAGAATGCATTGCTAAGAGAGTAGCTGCACTCAAATCATTCATGGAAAGTGTGATGAAGTCCCAAGACACTATCACCAAACAACAAAGTCTCATAGCTAGAAACCAAGGATCCATGGACACAATTGTTCGGTCTATAGTTAAGAAGCTTGGCATAGAAGAACCCCACAAAGAAGAAGATGGAAGTGGAGAAGAGTACCTGGATGAGCATGAATAGCCTTCGAAAGACAAAGGTAAAGCTAAGATAAAATCTGAACATACTCCTTTCAAAGTGGAGATCAAGGTAGAGATGAAATCCTTTGAAGGACAAGTAGATGCTGAAATACTAGACAAATGGTCGAAGCAAATGGAGGTGTATTTTAGTGTGTATAAAGTAACTAAGGCAAAAATATCTCTTTTGCACATCTCAAGATGGAAGATCGTGCTTTAATTTGGCTGGAATCCAATCTAGAATCTTCTGAATAGAAGAAGCTGGTTGTATATAAGTGGGATGGATTTAAAAAATCGTTGCGTAATAATTTGTATCTTGTCGGGCATATGACTGACCAAAAAATTAAGTGGCATTATTACAGGCAAGGAGCAGGTCAAAGTGTGTAAGATTATACCATGGAGTTTGGTAGACAAGCCATGCTCATGGGCTTGAACTTGGAAGATGAAGACAACTTGACCAAATACTTGAGAGGTCTCCATTCATGCCTAAGGAGATGGGTCATCTCAAGTAAGCCACTAGACCTTGACGAGGCATGCTTGCAAGCATATTTCAATCAGGAAGAAAAGAAGCAAGGAGATGCAGAGTCCTCAAGGCAAAATCAGTGCACAAATCAGGTCAAGAAAGAGCAAAACCAGACTTACAAAGCCTTCAGGAAACGTAAGTTGAAAGACAAGAGGAATGCCACAACGTTGCATAGTTGTAATGATCCTAAGAACTACTATAATCATTATATTATAGATGGTCATATTGATGCTAATTGTTGGAAGTTGCATCCGGAATTGCACCCCAAGAATCGTTCGAAGGACTCTAGGAAGTCCATGGTATCTTTGAAAGAATTAGAGGTAGAGATAGATGACAATTCTGATGTGTATGAGAAAATTGGCTGCACCGCCACCAACATGAACAACAAGGAACAAAAAAGAAGAGATGAACGAACTATTTCAAATCAAGAAGACCAAGGTGAATGCACTCGATGATATTGGGACTCAATAAGTTAATTTCAAATGAAGCTGTAAGGAAGTTTGGTTAACAAATATATGATCATCTTCACCCATATTCTTTGGCTTGGGTGAAGAAGGGTGTTGAAAATCAGATGACTAAATTATGTAAGTTCAATTTTAGGATTAACCCACAATATGTTGAAGAGCTAGAAGCAGATATGACTCCTCTTGATGCATTTGATGTGGTGTTTGGAAGTCCTTGGATCTTAGGGCTGCTATCTTCATGAGGAGGGCTAACACCGTTGGGTCAAGGATGTAGTTGACTGTGTCATCAAGGCACACCAAAGCAAGCCCAAGCTTGCCATGGTGAGTGCCAACCAAGCTAAAAGACTCATTCAAGAAAATAATCAGTTCTGTTTACTTCTTTTGAGGGATAAGAAAGAGGATGGGTTAGAGATATCTAAGATTGATAGTACCAACAAGGGATTGAAGGGATTGGATGAGTTTCTGAATTCTTTTCAAAATGTGTTCCAAACTCCCAATGGTTTTCCTCCAAAAATGGAAGTAGAACATGGGATTTAATTGTTGTTTGAATCTTCTCTATCTAACATTGGTTTGTACAAGGAATCTCTTTTGGAGAGTAATGAGGTTAAGAAGCAACTTCAAGAGTTGTTGGAACAAGACATCACACACCCAAGTACTTCACCCTGTGGGTCACCCATTGTGATGGTGTAACAGGATGGGTCTTGGAGGATGTGCATATATTATCAAGCCTTGAAAAAGATCACTATAAAAAATAGATATCCACTTCCATGGATTGATGACTTGTGGGACCAACTTCAGCATGCTAAGTATTTCACAAAGTTGGATCTCAAATCAGGCTATCATCAAGTTCGCATGGAGAAGGATGTAGGGAAGACAACCTTTAAGAAAAAATAAGGTTTGTACGAATGGTTGGTACTTACATTTGGTTTATGTAATGCACCTACTACATTCATGAGGTTAACGAATAATGTATTAAGGTCTTTCATAAATGCATGTGTCATAGTGTATCTAGATGAAATTCTGATTTTTAATGCTACACCGGAGGAACATCTAAAACATTTGAAACAAGTCTTGCAAATGTTAAAATAAAAATAGCTATTGTGCAATATGAAGAAATGCAAGTTTGCAAAACAAATACTCATCTACTTGGGACATGTGGTTGGAGTTTGCAAAACAAATACCAATAAATCAAGTTTTAGCTTTGGCAACAATCTCACCAATTGAGGCTTTCACAAAAGAGGCTTACGAGGAAGGATATACAAAAGATACACTATTTGGGAAGACAATTTTGCTTTTACAAACCAAGAAATTTTAAAATGAAGGCAAAGATAGATGCTATCTCAAGGATGGGCTACCCTACAAGTGGTACAAGCTATGTGCGCCAAAGGAGGAAAAAACTATCTTGATGAGGGAAGCACATACTTGAAAGGTTTTAGGACATTTGGTGTTGGTAAGACCATGAATCATTTGAAAAGGGATGTGCATTGGTCTAATATGCAAGAAGTTTCAAAGTTCATTAGAGGATGTAAGCTATGTTGTACAAGCAAGCCTAAGGTTAGGAAAGAAGGATTGTACATGCCACTACTTGTACCTACTAGACAATGGGAAAACATATATATATATTTCTTAGGAGGATTACCTATGCCCAAGCATAGCGATGACTATCTATATATTATTGTAGATAGGTTTAACAAAATGTTTGTCTTGATTGCATCCAAGAAAATAGTGAAAGGGTATGAAGCAACTGAACTTTTATTTTATAATGTTTGGGTTCATTTTTGATTACCTAGTCCATTGTTTTAGACAAAGGCTCAATATTCTTGGGGAAGTTTTGGACTACCCTCTGGGGAAGGATGGATACTAAGAGTCGACGAAGTACTGCTTTCCATCCACAAAACGATGGACAAACGGAGGTTGTCAATAGGACTTTGTTACCACTGATAAGAGGTTATAACAGCAATTATCCAAGGACTTGGGATGAGTCTTTGGCATACATTCAACACTCATACAACAAGGTAGTACACACATCCACCAATAAGTCACCATTTGTAGCATGTGTAGGCTATTTGCCAACAAATCCTTTTGATGTTGCAATGACACAATAGGCAGGGGTAGAGAGACAAGATATAGAGGTGACAAGGGCAGAAAAATTCATTGAGAGGATTAGAAAAATCCATTGCAAAATGAAGGATAAGGTAGAGAAGTCTCAAACTAAGTACAAGGCTAGACATGCCCAACAACATAAGGAGCACACACTCAAGGTGGGTGATAAGATATGTCTGTACTTGAGCAAGGAAAGACATCAAGGACAAACTAGGAAGCTCAAACCACTAAGGTATGGCCCATTTGCTATCTTAGAGCAGATTGGTGAGAACACTTTTAAGCTTGATTTACCCTCATGCATGGGAATGTATTCAGTTGTCAATAGCGAGAATTACACTTTGTATGAACCATCCATGCTAGACGAGGAAGGACAATTACTACCTTCCATAAAAGACATGGTTGTGGGGACACAAGGAAAGGTGGAGGAGGATGTAGTGCTGCAGAGGAATGCCAAAAAAACACGCAGGGGACCACAAGAGTTTTGGCAGGTTGGACTCAAAGGGAAGACGCCAAGACAAGCACAATGGTACTCCAAGGAGAAAGTGGAAGAGTTGTTTCGACATCTCCTCCACCATTAAAAGCTTTTGTGGAAACAAAGGCTTCTCAATAAGGGTGGTATGATCCATATGGATCTAGAAAAACAATCTGTTCATCAAAGGGAGGTATGATCCATGTGGATCCATAAAAACAATCCATTCATTAAACGACAAGATCAAGACATGGTTTCAATCATCATTAGAGCTTCAAAGAGAGAGTTCAAAGCTTGGTGATGAAACCACCACTTAATGTTGTGATGGTTATGTAACTGCCAGTTCTTGCAGGGTGGTGGTTATGTAACCGCTAGTTTGTTTTAATTGGGAGTTTTGCCCATGGTGACCATATAGGTATGTGACAAACAGAGCAAGTGTCACTTCACTTTCCAGGATAGTTGTAAACCCTTTAGTGCATGAAAGGACTTCTCCAAGTAGTATAAGAAGATGACACACATCGAGAGACAGGATAGGTGATCAGAGTTGGTGCTGATTTGTTTGTAAGAAGAATTGGAGTAAGGGACAATGAGGAAAGCTTAGTGAGAAAGATAGTTGTGTGTAATTATTGTTCCATAGTATCATTTTAACCTGTCTTTGGCCATAAGAGGATAGAAAATAGTGCAATTGCCTCTTCCACTAGTTTTTTCCCACCTTTAGGGTTTTCTAGATTAAAAATATGTGTCGTAGTATCGTGCATGTCCTGAGTTCTATTTCACATTCTTACATTTATTATTCAATTCTTAAGTTCAGCTTATATCTTCTAACAACATGCAACACATTAATTCTAAGTCATTTGAATGAGTTGAACTATCATTTTGAAGTAGATTTTTAGAAGAATGACAAATTGTGATTCTATGAATTCTAGCAAGTTGTGTTCTTGAGAGTTTATAGATCACAAATGGCATACCCAAAGAATGAATGAGACCCACTATGCACACAATCTTAGATATTCATGCACACAATACAAATTAGAATTATAACAGATAAAGAAATATGTTTCTTCATATCTGCATTCCTTACTACCCTACCCAAGACACCTCATTCATTGACTCATGCAAATGAAGAATAACTTCAAACTTGGAAATGATCTCTTGAAGCTCAAGGAGAATTCATATACAACATTTTATTCTTTCCCCAAGAATTATCATACCAAAGAATATATAAAACGTACTGGCAACTCACATTAGACATAGTTGTACGCACAATATAGAGAAATAACTTATTCTCACACCTTAAGTTGTATTAGCAAAGGGAGCACTTCCTATGAGTTATTCTCTAAAACCCATATGGCTTAGAGCATTGTTCGCATAACCGGTTGGGGCTAGTACTCGCCAAGGGTCAAAAATGGGTAATTGGCAGTTATTCAACCTGCTTGATCGAATAACCGGCAAAGGCAAAAAATACTTGAATTTATAAAAATAACATTTTTTTAAAGAAATTATAGGAGCAAAATAGATGAAATGGCTCTGTAAAACATAGGGAAAGTGTTTTCTATTAGATTTGAATACATAGAAAGTACAAAATCGCATAATCATGCGAATACAACAAAGTCACAGTACAAAGTTACAAACTGCAATGATACTTATAGACTCAGTCTTATACAAGAATCTACAAGATTACAAGTACAAATTACAATAATCTATAATTTTCTTTTTTCTGTTCTCTGAAAAAATAAAGGATGCTGAGAAACTCTAGTCCTTCCACTCGACTGACTCGCCTCGCTCTGTTTAGAAGGCTGCAACTGCCCCTGTGGCTCCACCTTTGCCTCTACCTCTGCTTCTGACTCATCTCCAAGGATGTTCTCCAATCCAATCTCTCCTACTTCAGTTGCACCCTCCATAGTTTGCCTTTCGAAATCAACAATCTTCTCCTCTGTGAACATGGGGGCATCCTCCTGTGCAATCCAATCACTGTAGGGATCGATTTCATCTAGATCGATAGGCTCCTCTGATGCATTCTCCAACTTCTTTGTGCGAAGTCGAATGTTGTATTGCACAAAAACCAAGTCATTGAGGCATTGTTGGTTTGATTTGTTGTGTTTCTTCGTATGAATGGAGTCAAACAAATTCTAATTGCGCTCACATCTAGAAGCACTACAACGCTGAGATAAAATCTAGAAGGCTAGCCTTTGAAGATTGGGGTATTTCCACCCTAATCTTTCCACCACGACCTTGCAAACAAGTTATTCAAAACTTTGTAAGAAATTAATAATTGTAAATTTGTAAATATGTAATTGGTAAGGTACAAGTAAAGACTTCATTTTGTATTCCCTTGTGACTGCATGGCTCTCTCTCGGATAGCTAGTGCTAAAGAAAAGAGCCTTCCTCTTGCCTGCTTGTAGTTTTGCAACTCTGCAATAATGAGTTCCCTCACCTCAACGTCAAGTGTCATACTTTTAATGCATGTTGAGAGCCCTTCCATAACCTCTCCACTAGCATCTGTGAAGCCATCAGAGTAGAAAAACTTGGGGTTGAGGTAATATCCCGTTGCATAGATGGGTTGGTGGAGTTGATTGTTCCACCTCCGATCAATCATCTCCCAATTGGGATCAAATCTGGCACGATCCCCTTTATAATAACTCTATAATAATTTTGGATTGCTTCTTTGGCTCTATCCATGGCCTCATAAATATAACCCATTGGATTTTGCTCTCCATCCGCCAATCACAAAACCTTCACCAAAGGCTATGACAACTACAAAGTTGCAAACAAATTAAAATTAGTGTTACAAACTTATAGATAAATTATAAAATAAATACTTTTAAGTTTAAAAAATTGAACACAAGGGAAACAATTTGAAATTTAAATTACAAGTTACCTTGACGATCTTTGTAGCTCTCGTTTCGAAGGCATCATTGAAAATTGTCTTCAAAACCTTCACTCCATCAGCTTTCTTGGAATAAGATGACTCCATCCATGCTTGAGAGACAAACATCTTCTTCAAAAGAGTCAACAAACTACAAATACTTTGCAATGTAAGAAAGTTCATTGCAAACCTGGTTACACCTGTTCGAAGAAGCTTTTTTCCCTTGATATGCTCTCTCATCAAGCTAAGAACCCAAGGGTGATTGTAGATATATTTAGTTATATCTCTAACTTCTACATTTGGTTGCACCAATCAAGTTTGCCTATGTCTTCCAAAAGAAGGTCAAGGCAATAGGTTGCATAAGGTGTCCAAAAGAGAGATGGATGTCTCTCCCTAAGAACTCCCCTAGCCGGCACATATGTTACTGCATTGTCTGTGATAATTTGGACAACACTCTCGATGCCCACCTCTAAGACAGCTTCTAGCATCAAGTTCAAAGTTTTTGCATTTTTTATTTTACTTGATGCATCAATAGATTTCAAAAATACTAGCTCACCATTTAAAGATGTCAAAAAGTTGATGAGAGTGCAGTTCTTTCCATCCGTCCATCCATCAAAAAGAATGGTGCATCCAAATTTACATCACCTCTTTTGATCTTCGACAATCACCTTTTCATCTTCAACTGCATTCTTGAGTAACTTTCCACTCAAGTCTTTTGGAAAAGGTGCCTTGTACCCTTTCTCTACAACTGTCAAAGTTGTAACTAAATATTCTCAGTACGAGCTCTTTGTCACGTTGAAGGGAAGGTTGTTGAAGTACTAAAAATTTGCACATGCTTTATCTGCTTCTGCATGCACCTGCTTGTTTCATCTTGTAGCTTAGAGTGAAGGTTGTGCCCCAAGTGTGTTTCTGGGCACAAAAAAGGAGTGTAACTGAGACGAAGTCGGTGCAAATGTGCCATGGCGCTTGTGTGGACCACGACTAGAGCCCATAATTTCTGTCATTGTTGTCGCTTCTTTCTCTGTCGATGTGGCACCAATGGTTGCTGTTAGCGCTGCTTGCATCCTTGCCCTTTCTAGTTTCTTTTCGTCCAATGATGCAAGCTCCGCCATCATTTCTCGTTTTGCCTTTTCAGTGACATTGGGACAAGGTGCAATGTCGTGACAAGGAATGCATGAAAGATGGTACTTCATGCGATTGATGCTTCCTGACATGCTCTTCGAGCAAAAGTTGCAAATTGAAATTGTTTGGGACATTCCAACTCGTGTGGCATGCTTTCAAGCACCGTTGCGAGCATTAGGGGAAGCCGATTGGCTACCACTGACTGAATCTGAGCCTGATGCACTATTGGATGCCATTGTTTGCTAACGGATAACTTGCAAAGCGCAAACATGTTAAAAACAACATAAAAAAATTAAAAAATAAAAACATTCAATACAAATTATTAATTAAAATACGATAAATAAATGATAATTATAAACTATAAAACAGAAACTAAAATACGTTTATGATTTACAATTTTAATGAACAAATTATAAATATAATCTATAACGGTTATTGTTAAAAACAACAATAAATAAATTGTAATGATATATCACGGAAACTAAACATAACACCAATGGTTAAAAAACAACATTTTAAATCAAAATTTAAAAACATTTAGGCATAAATTGTAAATACTAAACATGAAAATTTAACAAAATGCATGAAATTCGACGGAATGCATGAAATTAAAACAGAATGCATCAAATTTGTATACTAAGCATCAAAAATATCTATCAAACATGTTTTTTATTAAAATACAATTCCTTTACATGCTTGGAAATAAAAAAACAAAAAACAAAAATATCTATCAAACATGTTTTTTATTAAAATACAATTCCTTTACATGCTTGGAAATAAAAAAACAAAAAACAAAAATATCTATCAAACATGTTTTTTATTAAAATACAATTCCTTTACATGCTTGGAAATAAAAAAAACAAAAAACAAAAATATGCATGAAATTTGATGGAATGCATCAAATTTGTATGCTAAGCATCACAAATATTTATGAAACATGTTTTCAATTAAATTAGAATTCCTTTACATGTGTGGAAATTAAAAAAAAAACAAAAAAACAAATGCACTACCCTGGAAATTTCTTTGCTCAATTCTCCTCAATCCACTCTTCAATGCTCCAATTCTTGTGTGAATGAAATGTGAGATGTGTTGCATTTTATAAGATTGGATTTTGCGTATTTTTCGCGTTTTTTGAGTTTTTGGAGGGAATTCCGCAGTTTCCTAGTGGTTCTGCGTGGGTTTCGTGAGACGCAGAATCGATGAGTAACCGCCGGTTACTCGCCAGTTCTTTTTTTTTTGACTATTGGCAGTTTCAATCAACGGTTATTCGTACTCTGAAATTCTTGACGAGTAACCGACCAACCGGCGTTTACTCGTCGGTTATTCCATGTATGGCTTAGAGCATCAAAACACTGAAAATAACTAGATCTGAACATTAATGGAGTCCTATGCATTTATTCACAACTTGTTAGAGCAGAGGCATCTCAGGGTTACGAGATAGGTAGGGTTTAGACCAGCTCATCAGACCATCGATCATATCTTCACTCTCTGGTCCATTATTGAGGAGGCACATCATCGCTTATTCGAAATCTACTGTTGCTTTGTAGATTTTAGGAAAGCATCTGATTCTGTTTCGTGGGAGGCCCTTTTCCAGAGGATTAGGAATATTGGCATTTTCGAGACCCTACTGGCAGCCATTATGCGACTATACAAGACTATCCTTGGTCATCATCGTACTGTTCATGGGATTTTATATTTTATCAGTACCATTGTGGTCAAGTAGGGCTGCCCCTTGTCCCCAACTTTATTTGGCATATACATTGATGAGTTAGAGACCTTTCTTCATGAGCATGTTCAGGTTAGTGATGGGTGTATTCTTCACCAGGTTCTAATTTCTGTTCTTTTGTTTGCGGATGATGTGGTCCTTCTAGCTTCATCTCCTGAGGGTTTGCAACGACAGTTGAATTCCTTGTCCCTTTTCTGTGATTTTTGGCAATTGACGGTTAACCTGGGGAAAAACAAAGTTATGGTTTTTAAAGGTTTGAAGATTTCCCACCTCCATTTCTTCTTCAGGGGAAAGGAGGTTGAGATCACCACTTCCTATACTTATTTGGGAGTGCAATTTTTTGGACCACGTTTCAGCTTGAGGCAAATACTCCAGCCTAGGATCAACAAGGGATATGGTTCTTTAGCCCTTCTTGAGTGACAGTGTTTTCGACATCACTTTCAGGACATCTCCAAGATGTCCCTCATGGATACACTTATCAGACCTATTGTTCTTTATGGCTCTGCGATTTGGGGGCCTTCTTTGCTTGAGGTAGATTGGGTGGCTGTCGAGAGGGTCCAAACAATTCTCCGTCGCATTATTAGGGGTACGTAGATGGTTCACCAACACATTATCCTTGCAAAATTTGGGGAATGACCCTTTCGCTTGGAGACTATTTTTGATCTGATTTCTTTCTTGCATCGCATTTGGAGTTCTGTTGATTTAGCGAGTGGGTTGGACAAATATCCATACTTAGCATACTGCTCCTCAGAGACTTGCCCTCTCTACTCCCTCGACCCGTGTTCGCTGTTTGTATACAAGGGTTTATGACCTTTTAAGATCCGTGGGGATTAGGATGGATCAACTCCCTCCATTTAGGTACTGCTTGGATGCACCGACTCATCTTTTACCCACCAGACAGGTGCTGAACCGGATCATTTGGGAGGATATTTACATACAATTTATCCATACTACTTGGGTAAACCCTCATGGGGGGTTACGCCCAAAGATGACATTTTACGCAGAGCACTTTTTGGAGCTGAATGACGGGCTTATTGTCCGCCCGCAATATACACTCCGCCATTGGATGCACGCTCTTCGCATCCCATTAGGATAGTTCAGAGTGGGCTCTCACAGGGTCAGGATTGAGACAAACCATCAGATTGATCGGTTAGATAGGGTTTGTCAGTTATGCAGCATGCAGGAGCTTGAGACCAAGGAATACTTCATCTTCCATTGTCCTATATACTACGAGATCAGGGGGAAGTTTCATTGCCTTTTCAGGTGGACCTGGACTCTTTCTGATTTCTTCAGATATGAGGACTAGAGATGTTTAGCTTTATATATGCAAGAAGCCCTTAGGCTTTGCAATCATTCTATTTAGGACTTATTAGACTAGACCCAACGGATCACTTCCTTTTTCACGGTGCTACCTTTGAGGAGAGGTACTAAGCGTCATATTGACACTAGTATGACCTTACATTCCAGATCAGTGCGGTCCAGAGAGACCATCCACAGCTCTCCGAGATTTCACCAACATATCCATTTCAAGTTTGGCATTAGGGGATAGACTAGATCCACCAGATCTTCGCATAGGACTTTTTCCTCTAGGCAATAGCACAGAGGGTAGACCAAACATCTCACCTCCTCTTCCTCGGGTCATCTTTCTATCAGGAGCTTCTTCTCATAGGCCTTGGATGTTAGGAGAGTTGGGTCCAACTCTTGATGCATCCCCTTCTGGTTCTTCTCATTGTTCATCCCCACTTCCCCGTTGCTTAGGGGTTTTCGTGGGTTGCTCATTTCTGTTTTTCTTTGGCTCTGAGCGTTCTTGCTCTTTGCCGTGCTTTATATTGGTTTCTTTCCGCTTCATTCCTTTCGTTTTCAGAAATCTTTGGGGTTTTCTGCTTGTCCCTGACACTTTTGTAATCTGCTGTCCCTTTGACCTTCTTTTGTGGTCCTCTGTTGGACATTAATATTTTTTTTCTTATCTTATCTAAATGCTCAAATATACTGGATCAGATCTACACAAATAAGTGATATTTATGCATTCAGCTTAATAATTGACCACCACATGTCCGTAATACACCCATGGCTTTGCCAACATGCATTGCATTAATCTTGAAAAACTCATTTCAGATCTACTCAAGAAGCAAAGTTCTTAAAACAAAAGAGAATTCATGTAAGATGTTTTTCACTAAAAATCAAAATTCTTATGACAAAAGGTAAGAGGAATTAATAGAGTTTTTATACAATTTTCTTAGACTGGTGCCTTATCCATTGGGCCAACATAGAACTATTTTACTCATGGCAGAATTGAAAGAAATCCATGAAAGACATTAATACAAGACCAACTTGTTCCTGCATAAATTTGCACACATGAATGACAGAAAATGAACGACATATACTAAATTTTCCACTTTCAGATTAGCTTTAGTATTATAGAGACATTTATTGTACAATGACAATCAAAGAAAAATCAAGGGATTACTAAAACACATCCTTAACCCATAGCACACCATGATTGCAAGGATTTTCTAATGTGTTGATAAGTTTCTACAAGATTGTGGTCCCTTGTAATGTGAAAATGACTATGAAAATACCTAATAGAGGGACCTAAAATGTCTATATGCTCTTTTATGAAACTATAACATCAATGGAAAGGCGTAGTTTTTATAGAGATCATCATGGTTGAATGGATGTTAGCACTAACTATGTGAAGCTTAGGTATGCATCAGTGTTCCAAGGGGACGCCCCCCCAAATAAAAAATCGCCACGTTTCCAGGACGGGGACGTCCCAGGAACATGGGCATGGAAGGGGGACGTCCCCCTTCCGTCCCTCCACCTCCGCCCAGAACTGCCGCTGTCCCCAGGATGTTTCCCTCTAGAAGGGGACACGTCCCCCTTCCGTCCCCATGTCCGCCTCGAACCGCTGCCGTCCCCGGGATGTTTCCCTCTAAAAGGGGACGTCTGGGGGACTCTAGGACGTCTAGGGGATGCTCAGATGTCCCTCGATCCCCTAGGAAACGCCCAGGGATCCCCCATGCAGGGGACACCAAAAAGTGTGTTTAAAAAAAAAAATGTCTCTAGGATTTCGGGGGCAGAGGGGCTTAAATAGCCCCCTGCAACACCCCTCATGCCAGATGGCTTGTCGTACTGCAAATAATATTGCCTAAGGGATTACAAGACATCACACCATTACAATTGTTGGAGGTCTGGATATTCATTACTCCAGTCTTCATAGTGATTAGATATGAGGATGTTAATGCACCCACCCTTGGAGAGGTGTATGAGTGCATTGATACTATGCTTGATCAAATGAAGGCTGTTGTACAAGAGAAGTACCCCACATTGCAATTCTGCACAAAAGATATTCAGCTGATCATTCATCATAGATGGGAGAAGCTCAACACTCCCTTGCACATGGCTGCCTATGCATTCAAACTGAAGTGGTATGTGCAAAGCCCTGGTAGAGCTACACCTATACAAGATGCTACACAGACAGGGCTGGTTGGTATTGGTTTGGAGGAGTTTGAGCATGTAGAGTCCAACAGTTGTAGAGATGAGGAGTTTGGCGAGAACTTTGGGGATGATTAGCCATTGACTCATTATTATTTAGTGTTTTGTTTTTGAACATTGTTGATACTTGATTGTAATCATGAATCATCATTATGAAAATTTGAAAATTTTGAATTCGATATTTTGATTTTGATTTTCAATGTTCAATGTTCATTGGTTCAATGGTTCAAAGTTCAAACTTGAAACTTCATTGTTAAAAAGTTAAAACTTAAATGTTAAATTGTTGATGTTCAATTCAATATACTTATAATTTTTCAAGTACTATATGTATTTGCACTGCTCCCTTGCTGTTGTTTCCAAACTTAGGCCCCCCATCCCCCATCCCGAAAACCTGTCCCCGTGTCCCCCTGTCAGGAAACTCTGTGGAACTATGGTATGCATAGCCATAAAAGGTGAGATTGACTTGTATAACTAGGTGAAAAATTTGTTTGATGGCCTTCTATGAACTTTGAATCGTGTATTATAACTATGATGGGCTGTTAAAAATGTTCATACTTAGTCAATTTGTCCTTGATTGCTCATTCCTTGATTGGAAGAGTAGGGGAAGGCATGAATCTTTGCATCCGTAGAGAAAGGGGGCTATTTGGATTTGATCGCTTATTTGCAATTTTATTTGGTCATAAGAAGTAATTAGGTCCGAATGCCGAAATCTAGAATGAGATGACTGTCTTATTTGGCTCATTTCTGATTGAATGTTGGGACCTATTTGCCTAAGTCCAAGTATGCGATGAGTATTGGTTCGATTGATAGTTCATCTTGACCAATGAATTGGTTTACTTAAGGTGCTCCCTGATCGACAAGGGGTCAATCATGTTAAGTTTGAGCACCTGAATATGAAAAATAGGGAGTTATGTTTGCTTGTTTGCCGGTTGAATACTCGGGTCCACAAGTATATGCTTGAATAGGTGACAATTGCTGATCAAGTGGACAAGCCATCTAATTTTTTGGTCAGTTATTCTCCGTTTAGTAATAAGGACATGGCCCATCAAGTTTGAACACTTGAATAGGACCACCTCCAAAGGAACTTATGTTGCATGGTCGGCCATTTGTCAATTGAGGGATGGAACCCGCTTGATGATCCTCGAATCAATGACAATCGTTGATTTACTGATAGCATGGATCATAACCATTGATCTATCATTGGTCAAGTGTTCGCCACTTCATGAGTTGGGTCCACTTGGCAATCTCTGAACAAAAACTTGCTAATGAATGAATTTTGTTTATTACATGCTCAGATTAATGTCATGCGTTTGTTCAAAATGTGGCAATATGTGTAGGCTTGAACATGCGGCCTTTGTGGATATAGAGAAAGGAATATCTTCATCATTTATTATTTATGGGTGCGTCGTGAAACAATGACAAAATGAAGAATGCTTCCACCATCAACAAAGAGTTGCAAGGATATGCCACATTCAAGATATGCAATAGAACTAAAACAATAATTTGCACCACATAAGAGAGAGACACCGGATTTTTACGTTTGGGTATATGAATGAACACCAACTCAAAATACAAAGTTCACAAGCACCAACTTGCAGGAGCACCAACCTCTTTGTCGAGCACCAACACAACTATTTGTGAGCACCAACCCACACGAGCACCAACCCCTTGCAAAGATTTGTGAGCACTAACCCACAGGTGCACCAACCCCTTTTGTGTATAAAACACAACTATCTTTCAATGTTGCTTACTCAGCAAATGATAGAACTCTACAATATCTCTTGCTTTTCTTTCTTCGAAAACAAATACAAACCATGCACTCTCTTGCATATTACAAATGGCTTCTCAAGCCTTTATTTATAGCTTTTCAAAAAACCTTTGGCATTCACCCTTTGTGACTCTTCAATCCTCATGGAAAATGGCGCCAAATTTGCATAACCCTTCGTATCCTTGCATTTGAAAAGTCGTATGGTGACCCTTCATAAGCAAAAGCGTCATTTCTTCTTTTGTCTTTATTTTGGTGACTTTTCGTATTCCTCAAAGTCTCTCTTCATGAAAAAATGCGCCATACCTTTTTTGTCTTCACATGGTGACTCTTGAAATTCCTCAAGATGACTCTTCATGAGAAAATGCGTTCCATTCTTCTTTCGTCTTTTATCATGTGACTCTGACTTCTCCATGGGCCCTCTTTTAACTTATATGCAACCAAAAATATATTCATTAATATTAAATAAATATTAACACATATTAACCAAGATATGAATATTAAAAACACCATTAAATGCAATGGGGTCTTTATCACCAATAATGCTAGACCTTTGACATCAATGACAATATTTCCAACAATCTCCTCTTTTGTCATTGATGGCAACTTCAAATTAAAACTGCCATATTTTGAAACCTGCACATACTACCATCTGAAAAACATACAATAACTCTCCCTTACTGTAACAACCTGTCCCTGTTTTTGCCCCTGTACCTGTACATGTTATTCTCCTCTTTTGACATCAATGGCAAAGGGCCTACTTGGAGTTAACACTTAGCTTCCCCTCAACTAATGCTGAACCTCAATGGCAAGAAGTAAAAGAAATTACTCCCAACTTCTCTCGCAGATACTCAAATGTGTCTTTTGGTAATGTCTTTGTGAAAATATCTGCAATCTGCTTTGTTATATTGATATACTCCATCTTAATCTGTTGATCTGCAATCTGCTCTCTCAAAAAGTGATATTTAATGGAAATATGTTTTGTTCTTGAATGCATCACTAAATTCTTTGAAATATTAATAGCACTTGTGTTATCACAAAAAATAAAAATAGGTTCATCATATTTTGATATCTTCTAAAATTTGCTTCATCCGAACACTGGAGCACAACAAAATATCACTGCAATATAGTCTGCTTCAGCTGTAGAAAGTGATTCTGAATTCTGCTTCTTATTTAGCCATGATACTAAGCTATCACCAAGAAAGAAAGCTCCTTCACTTGTACTCTTTCTATCATCCAAGCACCCTATCCAATCTGAATCTGTATAAGCAACCAAAGTGAAATCTTTGTTTGTGGAATACCACAATCCATATTCAGTGCCCCTTGATATATTTGAATATTCTCTTCACCAATTGAACATGACTGTCTTTTGGAGCTGACTGATATCTTGCAACCATATCTACTTCATGCATGATGTTTGGCCTCGATGCTGTTAAATATAAAAGGCTACCAATTATAGATCTATACAAAGATTGATCTGTAATAGGTGAATCTTCATCCTTGCTCATTTTATTTCCTATACACATTGGTGTGCCAACTGGTGCACAATCCTCAAAACCAATTTTTTTCAACATTTCTTTGGCATATTTACTTTGAGATATGAAAATTCTTTTATCTAACTGAAATACTTACAATCCTAAGAAAAATGACAATTTTCCAAGCATAGACATCTCAAATTCTTTTTGCATATTATCAAAAAATTCTTTTGTCATCTTTTCAATATTTTCTCTAAGATGATATCAACATATACCACAACAATTAATTGATGCTCACCTTCTATTTTGATGTAGAGATTACTATCAACAAATCCTCTCTTGAAACCTTGATCATGCAGGGACTTATCAAGTCTTGCATACTAAGCTTTGAGAGCGTGTTTCAATCCATACAATGCTTTCTTCAATCTGCATACATGGCTACTAATATTTGAGAGAATAAATCTCTCAGGTTGCCCAATGTAGACCTCTTCTTTTAGATTCCCGTTCAGGAAGATAGATTTGACATCCATTTGAAACACTTTGAAATTTTTAAACACTGCATATGCAAGAAACATTCTCATAGCCTCTAACCTTGCCACTGGTGCAAAAGTTTCTTCAAAATCTATTCCTTAAATCTGAGCATATCCTTTACATACTAATTTTGATTTATTTTTGGTCATTTTTTAATTTTCATTCAACTTATTTCTATAAACCCATTTTGTTCCTATCACATTGTAATCTTTTGGTCTAGGCATTAATTTTCAAGTATCATTCTTTTTTATTTGATTTTTATTTCTTAATCCATAGCCTTAACCCAATGCTTATCATGTCTAGCTTCTAAAAAAATTCTAGATTGAAAATTTTGGATAACAAAGAGAAATTAACTTGCTCAAATTCACTTACCATAATTCTTCGTGTGCGAATTCCTTCATTTATGTCCCCGATGATGTCACTTTCATTATGATTTCTTTAAACATATTTGGATGGAGTTTTGGTGTACTTTTTTTCCTTCTCATCTTCATCTGATTCTTCAAAATCTTCTTCAATAATTTTAGGAGTGTCTACTAGATCATTGATTCTTTGTGTTCCATCTTCTATCCAGACACTTGCACTTTCAACAATTTTTTTGATTTTTTTGTTAAAACATTTATAAGCTTTACTTTTGCAAGAATAATCAAGAAATATACTTTCATTTGCTCTGGATTCAAACTTACCAAGTTTTTCATTGGTTCTCTTTATGAAGCATCTACTACCAAAAACTCTGAAATAATCAACTGTTGTTGGTTTGTCTTTTCATAGCTCATAAGGAGTCTTGTCACTATTGACTCTCAATAATGCTCTATTTTGAATATGCACTACTATAGCAAATGCCTCTCTTCAATATTTATCTGCTATCTTGGATTCATTTATCATTGTCCTTGCCATCTCCTAAATTGTTCTATTTTTCTATTCAACTACATTTTGCTGTGGAGTTCTGACTGCTGAATAATCTCTTTATTCCATGGTCTTCACAAAACTCAATAAATTGATCTGATATGAATTCTCCTCCTCGATCTGATCTTAGACATTTTATCTTCAAGTTGGTTTCATTCTCAACTAATGCTTTGAAATGTCTGAAAGTTTTTGATTTTTTCTTTAAAAACATGACCCAAGTCATACGTGAAAAATCATCAATAAGCAACATGAAATATTTCACTTGAGTACTTTGAGTTCTCGTAGGTCCACATAGATCAGTTTGAACAAGCTTTAACATTTGAGTGGTCGAGTACTTTTTTGTTTTGAACTGTCTTCTGGCCTGCTTTCCATGTTGACAAGGTTTACAAAGTGTGTCAGATGGCTTTGTAATCTTTGAAAGATTTCTGACTGTTTGCTTCTTGCTGATGTTGACAAGATTGTCAAAATTTATGTGCCCCTTTTTTCTTGTGTCATAGCCAACTTTCTTCAATCTGACTCAGACAAAATTTGTGACTTTTGATGTTTGATAGCATATACAAATTATTCCCTGTTCTCTAAGCATCTGCAACCAACACATCTGAATCTTTTTTTTTAATCTCACAACTTTCTGCATAAAACTTTAGTGTGTACCCCTAATCACACATTTGACTTACACTCAAAAGATTGTGCTTAAAATCTTCTCCATACAAAACATTTTCAGTTTTAGTTCTACCATTATCCAAACTTAGTTTACTTTTTTCATCAATTTTAGTAGTATTGTCTATGAATTTCACTGTGTCACCATTGATCTTCTTCAAGGTCATAAACTTGCTCTTGTGTCCTGTCATGTGCCTTGAACATCCACTGTCAATGAACCATGGCTTATCTTCATTTTTTGCATGCAACGCTGTTTGTACCAACATAGATTTTTCAGGGTGTTTCTTTTGCCATGAATCTGTCTGAATTTTTTTCTTGATGAATGAAGCTTTGAAACTCTGATCCTTCTTGACTGACTCGAATACACTTCTACAGTATCGGGCTATGTGTCCGAAGTTGTTGCACTTGTAACATATTATGACCTCTACATTAAACCTTGATAGAGGAGCAAAAGAGTTGTGACTTCTGCTTGACTCTGCATGACTTTCTTTTTCCTTATTTTTGAAATTGTTAGCTCTTTTTCGACATTCTATTTTCTTATGACCATATCTATTACCATAAAAACAGTAATCATAAAAATATGATCTATTTGTATATCTCTCGTTTTTTGTAGCTTTGTTTCTTCCAGCGTTTTTTGCTTGAGATGTCCTCTGTATGCTTAATTTCTTCTCTTTTTATTTCTTCTTTTGTAAGAGCTTCAGCATAGCCATTTCTTTTTTCCTTGTCTATGAAAGTAGTGACCTCCTTTTTCTCTTTTTCAAATCCAATATCTGTTTTATCTGACATTGATATTTGATTTTCTAATATCTTATTCAACATATTAGTGCTACTCTCAAATTTTGAATCATTGGCTGCTTTATCATTGATTGTTTTATTTATTTTTTCAAGATCTGCTTTAAAGAAACAATTTTAATAACATACCTTTCACATTCTTTACTTACTATTTTTAATTGTATCGTTAGATCTTCTTCATTCTTCTTGACTTTTTTAAAGTGTGCTTGTAGATCTTCAACTATTTTCTTTGACTCTTTTTCATTTTTCTCGATCTGGAGCTTTAATCTTCGATTATTCTTTTCAAGAGTTTTTAACTCTTCTAAGCCACAAATGAGTTCTTCCAGATTTACTTCGGCTTCATTCTGTTCTTCTTCTTGATTATTTGTACTTTTGCTTGCAGAGACATCTTCATGTATGACCATGAATAGAATCTCTTCTTCTTCTGAATCACTGACTCCACCATTTTCGTTTGAGCTAGGATCTCTAGAATACAAACTCTTCTTCTCGAATCCTTTCTTGAATTTACCTTTGAAATTTTTTTTGTATGTAGACTTTCCTTATTCATTGTCATCATTACTCTTATTTGAGCATTTAGTTGCAAAATGTCCAATCTTTCCACAATTAAAACATTTAAAATGTAATTTTTCTTGATATTTATTTGTGCCTTTTTTCGGTTTGCGAATGAATAGAGCTCCGTTGTCATCTTCATCATTGCTAAAACTATCACTTGATTATTGAATCTTAGCCTTTTTTTTTGATGTCTTAAAAACAACTTCTCTCTTTGAGGGTTTATCTTGTTCTGTCTGCATCTCATAAGTCGTAAGAATACTGTGAAGCTCATCTATCTTTAGATTGGCTAAATTCTTCATCTCTTCAATTGCCAAAACTTTTGCATCATAGCTCAATGGTAGAGATTTCAAAACTTTTTGAACCATAGTTGATTCTTCTAAATTTTCTCCAAGACTTTGAATCTGATTAACTATTTGATCAACCTGCAAAAGATAACTTGCTATATTTTCTTCCTCTTCTATCTTTAAACTCTCAAACCGTCTTCTGAAAGTCTGAAGCTTAGCTTGCTGAATCTTGCCATCACCTTTGTAAATATTTTCAAGTTTTACCTAAGTTTCATGAGCAGATTTACATTTTATAACTTTAACAAGCTCTGATTCACATAAACCACATAAAATAGCATTTAAAGCTTTAACATTATTTTCACTTGCCTTCTTTTTTGTCGGAGTAGTTACAAGTGTCTGTGGCTCTTCATATTCTTTCACCACTGCTTGCTATATGTCGAATCCAAGGCCCATCAAATAAGTCTTCATCTTTATGCTCCAAAAAACATAATTCGTCCCATCAAACAAAGGTTCCTTATTTGTAAAAAATCTTTCATATGATCCAACCATCATGTTTTCTCGATCTACCTTCAAGCTGTAAATTTTTTTCAAAAGGAACCTGTTTTGATACCAATTGTTAAGCACAAAATATATTGAGGGGGGGGTGAATCAGTATATTATATATCTTTTTACTTAATCTGATTTCTTTTCTTTAATCACTTAATCACACATTCAAGATATGCAATAAAACTAAAACAATAATTTGCACCACACAAGAGAGAGAGAGAGAGACCAGATTTTTACGTAGAAACTCAAAGTAAAAAAAATCACGAAGAACAATCTCAAGTATATGAATGAACACTAACTCAAAATACAAAGTTCGCAAGCACCAATTTGTAGGAGCACTAACCCCTTTGCCGAGCACCAACACAACAACTATTTGTGAGCACCAACCCACAGGGGCACCAACCTCGCTTGTGTATAAAACACAACTATCTCTCAATGTTGCTTATTCAACAAATGATAGAACTCTATAATATCTCCTGCTTTTCTCTCTTCGAAAACAAATACAAACCATGCACTCTCTTGCATATTACAAATGGCTTCTCAAGCCTTTATTTATATCTTTTCAAAAGACTTTTGGCATTCACCCTTTGTGACTTTTCAATCCTCATGGGAAATGGCATCAAACTTGCATGACCTTTCGTATCCTTGCATTTGAAAAGTCATATGGTGACCTTTCATAAGCAAAAACATTATTTCCTCTTTTGTCTTTATTTTGGTGACTTTTCGTATTCCTCAAAGTGTCCCTTCATGAAAAAATGCACCATACCTCTTTTGTCTTCACATGGTGATTCTTGGAATTCCTCAAGATGACTCTCCATGAGAAAATGCATCCCATTTCTCTTTCGTCTTTTACCCTGTGACTCTTTGACTTCTCCATGGGCTCTCTTTTGACTTATATGCAACCAAAAATATATTCATTAATATTAAATAAATATTAACACACACTAGCCAAGATATGAATATTAAAAACACCATTAAATGCAATGGGGCCTTTATCACCAATAATGCTAGACCTTTGACATCAATGACAATATTTCCAACATCACTAAGTAGGAGCCATTGTTTGTACAAATTTCTCCATGCCCCCTCAAATTCTGGCCATTTTTGAGGCACATATTACCTTGGTAGCATGGATATTTTATTAGGTGGGTCAAACTTTGTTCACCCAAAAAATGGAAGTGGTTTTCATATTATATTGGTGCCTTTTTATGAAATGCCCATGAAGTTGTTTATTTGTCTTTGCAATATGCCTTACCCTTTGCACGTCAAGATAATTTAATAAATAGGGCAGGCATAAATATTGAGGGGCATGTGGTTATTACTATATTAAAAATGATATCTTACCACAAGCAAAATCAAGGGAGCCCATGCTTTGTTTTATCAAGTGGGCAGTGTAATAATCCACTCAACAAAGGACCAAATTCTAGCAATCAAATGTGATTTTTTTGAAAATTTTAAGCAATGCAAAAAATTTCAGAACTCAACTCACTCAGATTTTTCATAACCCAATTGGAAGATTGAGTGTACAGCGGCTTAAAGATCCCTTAAAACACAAGGGTAGACCTTGAGTTTTTTCTTTTTTTTGTATTTCCAGTGTAACCCAATCGAGCTAGATGGAATTTGCAGCAATATAGTGTGTTAAATTCAAAGAATAGAGACAAATGGAACTATGGTTCAATATTGGAACAATACAACAATGTATGTAAATAAAAATAATTATTTTGGAATGTTTTAGTAAACCTTAACCTGAGAATTTTGAGTATATAGCAGAACTAGGGATTCTATGATGAAACCTTGACTATTTTATCCTTGTGCTGTACGACTACCACTATTTTCTACCTAAAATTTTATCATGGCTACTGTCAATTGCTAACCCAAGCTGTGCGACCTGTTGCAGAGCTTGTATGACCTGTAATCTGATGCTGTACGGATGACATATGGGTCTATCCTTTAAAAAACAAATTGCCTATAATGACCAATGATCTGATCCGGGAGGTGTGGCGACTTGATGCACCCTGTTTCGCTATAGAAAAAGCCCTAGAAGCTGATTTTTTGGTGTCTTTGAAAGCACAATTGTGATCCCTGTCTGGAACCACCTTTTGGGTGTGAGGGGTTTCATCCTCAAGCCCCTTCACTATAGGGTTTTTGTCCTCTGTGATTGGAGGTTGAATAAGTGCTGCTCAAACTTGAAAATCGTTTTTGAAAATTGATTGGGTGATAATAATCTCCTTTTCCTTCTTTCCAACCTTTTAACAATTACCTTTTCTCCTCAAAACCCTAAAAGTAATTAAAAATTACTTTTATTTAATATTCTCTTTTTTGCTCACAAAACATTTAATAATTACTTTTTATTTTCTTTTTCCCACTTAGCCTTAAAATTAATGCATCTTTTGTCTCCACCTAATTAATAATATGGTTTAGATGTCCCCTTTTAAAGTACTACGTTTAAGTGACGGTGGGGAACAACTTAAGCCAATATTATTAAATTATTTCCCTTTTCTCTTCGCCCCCACCCAGTCTACGGGAAATAAAATAGGCTTAGGGGTCTCTGCTACGCTTAGTTCGAGAAAGGGGACATTACAGGCAGCAAAAGGAGAAATAGAAACTAACATTCGAAATATGAAGTTGCAATACAATATGAAGACAAGATGATAAGTGGGTGAAGGAAGAAAGAAAATATTCCAATATTTTTTTTCCCCCGAATGCTCCTTCATTGCCATTGAAGAAATATTTCCAGCAAATGACAAATTATTTGTGCATTCTTATTCCACAAATGCAACAGTTATTTCAAATGCAGTCATTGGTAACAATTTTATGCCCAAACATTTAAAAAGGATCTTGATGCCTTCCACATTCAATTTGCTTCCAATTGTCGATAAATCTCTCACACCAATGCAGTTTTTTATTTCTAGCAAAAAGGGATTTTCTTCCATGAGGATATGCATGCTGAATTCATCATTTTTTAATGAGATATCTTGGAGAAGGGCCTGTAGGGTGTTTTCTGTTTGCTTGCATATTTTAGGGAATTCTTCATCCAACTGGGGATTTTTATCTTCCCCAACAAAGAACTTGCTACAGCTGCTGTTATATATGTTTGAAGCAAGTCTTCATTTTTCTTTTTTAGCATGGGCAGGGATTGCTGCAATTATTTTTGGTGTCTTTTATTTGTCTAATTTTTCCGTATGGTTTTGTAAGTCTTCTGCATGATGGCTAGTACTTTAAGATTGTATTGGGAATTGTTGAGAAACTGTGGAGCTCATAGGGAGCATTCAATCTGCAAAGATTGATGCTCTAGGTCTTTTATTATAGGTTACATTATAAATGTTGGTGATTGAGCTTTCAACAACATTATAAAATCTTTGCAATCCTGTGGTGCTATGGGTTCTAGATGTGTTAAAGTAATACTTTGATTTTTCTCTGATTGTCATTGTATGAGAGATTCCTCTATAATTTTGAAGCTAATATGAAATTGCGTAATTTAGTGTATGTTATATTCATTTTCTACCATTCACGTGTGCACATTTATGGAGGAATGTGTAGGTCTTGCCTTATTGTCTTTCATGGATTTCTTTCAATTCTGCCATGAGTAAATTAGGGCTATGTTGGCCCAATAGACAAGGCATCAATCTAGGAAAATTGTATCAAAACTCCATTCATTCCTCTTTTACTTTTTGACATGAGAATTTTAATTTTCTAGGGAAGAACATCTTACTTAAATTCTCCTGTTTTAAGAACGCTGCATTTCTTGAGTAAATTACAAATGGGTTCTTCAAGATTGATGTAATGCATATTGGCAAAGCTATGGGTGTATTAGGAACATGTGTGGGTCAATTGTTGAGCTGAATGCATAAATCCTTCACTTATTTCTGTAGATCTGAATGAATTTATTTGGTGGGCATTTAAAGTGCTGATTATAAACGACTTGTGTGAATAAATACACATGACTCCATTGATTTTCAGATCTGGTTATTTTCAATGTGTTTTGATACGTATAGGGAGTGCTTTCCTAGCTAGTACAATGTAAGGTCTGATAGAATGTGTCTTTTTTTCGATATTGCGGGTATAATTGTGTGTGTAATGTGAGTTATCTAATTCCATTCTTATTTTTTATATGCTCTTTGGTATGAGAATTCTTGGTGAAAGAAGAAAATGTTGTATATGAGTTTCCCTTGAGCTTCAAGTGATCTTTCCAGGTTTGAAGTTATTCTTTATTCACATGAGTCAATGCGTGAGGTGTCTTGTGTAGAATAGTAAAGAATGCAGATATTAAGAATCATATTTCTATATCTGTTATAGTTCTGATTCGGATTGTGTGTATGGATGAATATCTAAGCTTGTAGTGACAAATAATTTGGCAAATTAAGCATAGTGAGTCTCATTTTATTGTTCTAGTGTTGTGGGTGTTATAAATGTTTCATAGTGTAGACACCTAAGATATTTGTAGGGAATGCCTATCTTGGTGTTGCATAGCAAGTAGTGAGGAAAATATGGCATCTTTTACATGTTGGCTTGTGTCTATCATGGTTTGCATACTCGGCGAGTACTCGCAAGAAATTTAGCAGGGCGAATACTTGCCATTTTAACTCATAGTTTCTTTTTTAATAATCGTGAATACTCGTCAATGTGGTTAGAATGCAGGAAAAATGTGGAACAAACACTAATTTGTCCTTTTTAAACACGCATGGCCCCACACTTCCATCATACAACATTTGAGGTGACAATATATCTATAAAATAAACATTTAAGTATAGGAATTTAAGTTATATTTTATATATATACTTTGAGGATGCTTGAGATTGGTTTCGGACCTCTAGGAGCTATAATGCAAATTCTAGGTTTTGGAGGATCCTATCATATTTCAGACTTAGTCAGATTTCAGTGTTTTAGGATTTCAGACTTAGCCATATTTCAGGGTTTCAGGATTTCAGACTTCGCCATATTTCAGGGTTTTTAGATTTCAGGGAGACATCATGGGAGGTATATACTGTGAAGGCTACATGCAAGGATGTAGGTATGATAAACACCTTGCATTCAAGAAACAACTAAAGGACTTCCTTGTGTGTTAGTAGAAGCAGGAGAGATTGCATTGGATGACATCCTTGTAGATGTTGTCGAACATGAGGTAGAGGAAGAGCCATTGCCATTTGGTTCCGGGGTGGGGCCACAGGGGTAACATTCTAGGTAGAGCGAGGAGTGGCAGCCGAGTGCGAGGACTAGACTCTCTCAGTCTTCCTTATTTTTCACTAGAGCGGGGAAGAGAAAATTGTAGATTATTGTAATTTGTATCTTGCTTTCGGCTGCAATTTATGACAACGATTTTCAATGACAACCATCATAAATATATAAGTATTAGTTTGCTGTTCTATTTGCATGATTATGCAATTTTTTACTCTATTTGTATTTAAATCTAATAGAAAACACTTCCCCAACGTTTTATAGACTTATTTGATACAATTTGTAACTTTAATTTGTATAAGATTTATGTTTTTTAAGAAATTTAAGTATTTTTTTAAGTTGTCGAGTATTGCCGAGTATTGGCAAACATTTGCCGAGTATTCACCAAGCAAATTTTTGGGGGTTGGGCGAGTACTCTCCGAGTACGAGTATGCGAATTATGGTGTCTATAACCGGTTTGAAATGAGAGTACTGAGAAAATTTAGTCAAAGAACCCACCTCCTCTTCTATTTTTTATTACTAATCAGGGGTCTAGATTTGAGCTCCAACAATACGGCAGAGTAACATTTTAGAAGTAAACAAAATATTCCTTGATGTAGATGACCTATTGTTGATTGTTCTGATTTAAACAAATTTTGATCCCATTCACTTCCAACAGTTTGGTGTTGTTGCCGAGGAGTAAAATCTTAGAAGCAAACAAAATTCTCCATTTAAATCAGTTTTGATCCTGTTCACTTAACCAACATTTTGGCATCATTCCTGGGGAGTAAAATTATGGAAGTAAACAAAATACTCCTTGTTACAGATGCTCCATTGTCCTGATTTAAATCAATTTTGTTCTCATTCACTTCACCAACTATTTGGCGTCGTTTCTGGGGAGTATAACTCAAAGGTTTATAAAATAATACGTTTATATTCCAGTTAACTTTTCCAACAGCTTGGCGCTGTTGTTGGGGAGTAAACTCTTAGAAGTAAACAAGATTCTCTCTGTTACAGATGACCTGTTGCCTTGATTCAAATCAGTCTTGATCCCATTCACTTCACCAACAGTTTGGTGCGGCTGTCAGGGAGGAGAATCTTAGAGGTAAAAAAAAAAAAAAAATCTCTGGGAAGCAACGTTCTATCTGAAATAAAATCAGGTCTGCTCGTAGCAGGTTTGGCTTTGTTTTCACCCATTTTGATGACTCCCATTGGTCTGAGTAGAGAGTTATCGAGATTCATTTTACCAAACATTGCATCTGATGATCTTGAAATTCTGGGCTGCATATACATTCTAAATCTTTGATATACGCTACGTGCTGCCTGATTTACCCATTGGGGGTATTTTATTGATTTAAGAATTTTGAGTTTACTGGCAAAAAAAAAAAGAACTCAGGCTTTGAAAGTGAAGGTTCTCTTCTAATAAGTTTATTTTATTTCATATTTTGCTTGATGACTCCTTTGACGATCTTTCCTGGAGTAAATTTTGTTTATCATGATTTATTTGACTTATGAGCATGCAGATCAATTATGCCCAAAAAATTAGGCTCAAATGTGATGCAACACATTTATCATATGACCGTGTATGGGCATTTTGTATAGTTTGCAGTTGTTGGCATCCAATATTGGGTGGTTAATACTTAAAGGGATGGACAGCGATGAGATATCAGCTGAGAAGTTGTGTAAAATGTAGAGTTCTGTTATTAATGATCATCTCTGAAGAACATTGAATAGAATGTATAAATTTATGGAGATGAGATGCAATAAATTGACGAGGATAATATACTTTATTGTTTGCTTCAGTTGGTGTAAATTTTTGTTGATTTAGTTGATCTTGAGTTTGTAATTGATGACTTTCTTCAAGGATAGGATCCTGTTGCTCAACAACATCCAGAAAAATCAGAACGCAGAAATGAAATACAGGCATGTGTAGAGGAAAGGTATGTTGATCTATTATTCCCTCGTTGAAGTGATAGGGTTCCTAAAATTTTCAATGAAGCTGGTCTTCTGAATATGCTGAGATTAAAATTGTTCAGATAAATCTAATGTCCACTCTCCTAAGATGTGGATCAAACTGAAGTTTTAAGTATCTCCTTAAATGATTTAGAGGTATCCCGTATGCTTGATGCAAAAATTATTTCAGAAAGGACTTCTTTCAGCCCATGTATTCCCTCTTCTCCCTTTGTTGAACCAAAATATGAGATTCTCCATGTCTCTTCTGGGATGGGGAGTGTAGATTTAATAGTGAATCCAAATGGCTGCTCCCTTGTTGAAATATCTTCTTTTCCAATAAAACCCATGATGTATTGTGTGCTCGGAAAAGAGGAAAGAAAAAGTGAAAGTTTGGCTTGCACATGTTTTGATACTGAATGTTGGCCCTTGTATGAATTCTTTCAAATTGATGAAGATGAATTAATGGACCAAGGAGGTAATGATAAATGAATGGGTCTGGTTTTTTCTAGGTTGTCTAAATATTCCTTGATGCACTCAAATGACAATTCCATTCATGAAAGCAATAGTAGGAATCACGAGTCAATTTTCTAAATATTTTTTTCCCTCTGTGTTTGGCACAATTGTTATGTGCAAGCCATGCCTGCCCACTGTTTATTTCCATTCCAGCTCATTACTTGAATGACAAATTAATTTACAAGCTGAAGACAAGTCTCTGTTGAAATATGAAAAATGGGACTGCACTCATGAGACAAACATAAAATTTGTGGTTACTTTGCTTGATCATATTCACCCTGGATTTGATGTTATCAGAAAATTGATCCTACTGTATGTTTATCCTTTTGGTCTTTCACTCACCGGGATTTTCTTCCACATGGAAAATGGTTTTTAAACGTCAATGATCAATTTCATGATAGCAATGAAGGTTTTAATTGCAAAGGAAAATCACTCAGGAAAATGCCGTTCTTTGCACTAAAAAATATACTGCTGCCTTTAAGTTTTTTCAAATTGTTGAGATGGTCTATGGGATCGATGAGGAGCGGTAGCCCGAATGGCTTAATCAAAAACGTAAGTGGATTGATCTCTTCATTGCACATATTTTAATGCCTTTCATGCATTTTTTGATCAATTTTTTTTATTTTTATTTTCAATAAGTGGCATTGCTTAGTGCATGCCAACGGTGATCCTGTTTCCTTGGTACTGTGGATGTGAATTTCTTGGCTGCCCACTGTGAGGTCAAGGGGGAAGTGCCATGTGTCTGAAGATGTTTATAGTGATTACAAAGGGGACTTGAATGTTATTTTATGTGGTTTTGGTGGGCTTATGATTAAATAGCAGCATTGCAATTGAGTGGTGATACCCACGTGATCTTCGGTTGAAAAGAAAGATATAAGGGCCATCGACTGCACCTATTTGCTTATGGATACGTGCTTGTACAAGAAGTATAATAATGGGTCTGCTCCACTAGAAGTTAACTGGAATTTCCATGGACCCACGATCGGTACTTTTCCCCAAACAGGATCCAATGTTGGCACTCAATGTGCCCTAGGATAAACACTTTTTTCGATGCAATTGCAAGTATTGTCCTAATGTGTCGATAATCGTCTACAAGATTGTGGTGCCTTGTAATGTGAAAATGGCAAGTGAAGTACCTAATAGAGAGACCTACAATGTCTATATGCTCTTTTATGAAAATTGAAACAACAATAGAAGGGTATATTTTTTCAGAGATCATCATGGTTGAATGAATGTTCGCATTGTTTATATACCCAGGTGAAAAGTTCATTTGACAACCTTCTAGGAAGGAACCTTAAACCCTATGTAAGATGGGCTGTTCGAAATGTTCATACTTAGTAAACTTTCACTTGATCGCTCGTTTGCTGATTGAAAGAGTTAAGGGAAGACACAAATTTCTGTATCCGCAAAGAAAGGGAAGTATTTTTGGCTTTGATTGCTTGTTCGCCATTTAATTTGGTCATAAGAAGTAATTAAGTCTGAATGCCCAAATCTTAAATGAGATGACTATGTTTGATTCATCTCATTGCCGATTGAATGTTGGGACCTATTTGCCTATGTATGAATGCGTGGTGAGAATTGATTCGATTGATGGTTCATCTTGGCCATTGAAGTGGTTTCCTTTGGGTGTTTGTTGATTGACAAGAGGGGCCAATCGTGATAAGTCTGGGTACTTGTATGTAAAAAAGAGGAAGGGAGTTATGATTTGCTTGTTCACCGGTTGAATATTGGGGCCCACATGTATATGCTCAAATAGGAAACAACCCTTGATCAGATGGACAAGCCATCTCATCCGTTGGTCGGGCATTCGTTTTTAAGTAAAAAGGACATCACTTGTCAAGTCTGAATGATCAAATAGGACCACCTCCTAAGGAGGACTTACGTTGCATGTCGGCCATTCATCGATAAAGGGATTGAACTTGCTTGATGGTCTCCAAATCAATGAGACGTGTTGATTTGTTGATAGCATGGATCATAGTCATTGATCTACCCTTGGTCGGGTGTTTGCCATTTCATGATTTTGGTCCACTTGGAAATCTTTGAATAGGGGATTGCTTCTGAATGAATTTTGGTTACTACATGCTTAGATTAATGTTGTGCATTTCCAAAATGTTGTAATATGTGTAGGCCCGAACAAGTGACCACCATGGATCCAAAGAAAGGAGGATCTCCACCTTTTATTGCTTATGGGCTTATGTCGCGAAACAACTACAAAATGAAGAATGCTACCACCATTAATAAAGAGTTGTAGGGATATGTTGGATTGGAGTACTAGTTTGCACCAGATTTTTGGATTACTAACCTTGTAGGGAGGATATTGTCCCAGAGCATTAGCTATTTTGTTAGAACAGATTCTCCCCCTGACCCTTATAAAATTATAGCTATTTTCCAGGCATAAGTGATCCCAATGACCTGTATAATTAATTAGGTGGGTTAAAGTTTGTTCACCAGAAAAATGGAAGCAGTTCTCATATTTTAGTGGTTACTTTTTATCAAATGCCCGTGAAATTGTTTATTTATCTTTGCAATATGCCTTACCCTTTGCACATCGTGAGGTTTTAATATAGAGGCCAATCATAAATATTGTGGGGTATGTGGCTATTATTAAATTAAAAGAGATCTTATTGCAAGGAAAATAAAGGGAGCCATGCTTTATTTTATAAAAGGGAAAATAAAAATGTTTACTATATTTTTTCAATGAATATGGTTTTGGACTTGATGACTCACTAAGAGACTTTCCATCTACATGTAACAAATTGACATTTTGATGAGTAATGTTGACAATTTATTCTAGCACTCCCACTTACGCAAAAATTACTATTCTGACTCTACTTCAAGAGGGTGTTGTGCCTTTTCGTTGATAAAATCATAATTTTGGTTTTCTCGGTGTTTACTTGCATCCCTATTTCTTTACAAAAGAGATCTAGAGCTTGGAGATGATCTGTATAGAGAAGAAATTTTACCACATAGTTAGTCAGGTAGACCCCCTCCCCTCTAAATTTGTTTATCCAATCCTCTAGCTTATCAATGTAAATCCCAAATAAAGTTGGGGATAGAGGGCAGCCTTGTTTGACGCCGATGTCACTCCTGAAACATTCGGACAGCCGTGCCCGGGTTTTGATTTTAGCCTTGACTTGTTCATACAATCTATGAATTGCTGCCCTGTAGTGCATTGGAACCTCTAGTTCTTCCATTTTGGTCCACAGTTTGCTCCTTGGAACTGTGTCAAATGCTTTTTTGAAGTCTAGGAAGCAACAATATGCATCCTCTTTTTTATCCCACACCTTTTCAACTAGGTGTCTAAGCATGACACAATGATCAATAGTAGAGTGTTTGGGCCTAAAACCTACTTGTCCCTTTGCCCTATAGGAAGTGGATAGGATAAAGACAAAGCCTAATAGGTAATGTAAAAGATTATCGTGAAACGATTTAAAACTTTACAGCTAGACTGCCTGACCTTTCTGAATAGCATTGAATGCTTAGGTTCTTGTATCTATTTTTTTCACATTCCAAATGATCTTGCATCTATTAGACGACTCACCAGGAGTCTTGCCATTTACAAATAATAACTTGACTACGTGACTAATTTTTAATACCTAATCTAACATAGGGGACATGTTCCGAGTGTCTTCTTGTCTCAATTCCATAGGAAATCCAGGAAAAACATTCCCACCTGCGGGGATGTGGCCTTGTGGTATCCATATATTTACTAGATGATCTTTTTGTATTGTATATACTATATACTACTGTCCCATATGACATGCCCTAGAATTTGGAGGTACTCTCTAGCTGTCCCCAAAATTTGTCTTTTGTCCACAAACCTTACTGGAACTTAGCTGTAATTCAAACATCTATGATAGGAGAGTATACATACTAGCTGGTTTTGCATTGATGCTTATAATATGTTGTTCTTTTCTGATCTTTATATTGCATTTATTTTTAGGCTCTTCTTTCTCTACTTGTTGAACTAATCAGATACATGGCTTGATATCTTGATGAAAATTTCCTTAAACCGTTAAGAACAAGGTTGTGATAAAGTTAGGATGGGGAAATAACTTGAGCTTGAAGCACATAATGTATTCATATCAGATTTAATCTGATTACTGCAGTTTTCTTTACTTCAAAGTTGTGTTTTTTTTTGTTGATTTAGGGATGGATTCCTTGTCAAGTGTGAAGTTTATGGTGAAGTGCACGTGAATTCCAGACTCTCTGGTGTACCAGATTTGACTCTTTCATTTGCCAACCCTTCTATTCTTAATGACATAAGATTTCACCCATGTGTGCGTTTTCGCCCATGGGAAGCTCACCAGATGTTATCCTTTGTGCCACCAGATGGGGAGTTCAAACTCATGAGTTACAGGTTTGTTCAGAAGTTGACAAGTTCAGCATAAAGTTTCAAGCTTTATTGTGCATTTATATTGTAAAAAGTTTTAGTTTAATTAATCTTCTAGTTATGAAGTTTAAATTACATTGTGCAATTGTGTTGCAAATATCTTAGTTTTTATGTAGATTCTCTTGATTGTATATTGTGAGGTGGAGGAAAGCCAAATTTGTTTTGAACTGTTGGTACTAACCCATGATATGCTTTGTTGATCCATTTAGGGTAAAGAAGCTGAAGAATACACCAATATATGTAAAGCCACAACTAAGTTCAGATGCTGGAGTTTGTCGGGTTAACATATTAGTTGGCATGCGCAATGATCCTGGAAAGCCTATTGACTCAATAACTTTAAAATTTTCCTTGCCACCATCTGTCATCTCATCAGATTTGACCACAAACTATGGGAGCGTGGATGTCCTCACCCACAAGGTTTATACTTGAGTTTATTTATTAGTGTTGCAAATTTGTATAGGTCCTATGTTAATACCTCATTTGTTTTGTGTAAGTTATTTTCTATTATTGGCATGAACACCTAAATTGAGTCATTACGTGTATGCTTAGTATGGGAACACTTGCATTTTGCTTTCTTCTACATGAATCTCTTCTCTAAATCTAAGAAGAATTAGATTTATGCTTCCTTTTGGGATTCAGGTTTGAGGAGATGCTTTCTATATGGATCAATAAATTTGTAGTTTCTTGTAGATTCTAGCAATAATTCAGCAACTTTGGAAGGGAATCTTGAAACCTACTTGAAACTTATGAGTATTTTTTTGAAGCTTTTTCTCATGAAGAACATCAAAGCGTATTTTGTGTTGATTTAGTAGAATAAGTAGCTCTGTTATGATCCATTATGTGAGGGAATAAGTAATATAATAATTCCTAGTTGCTAGAATTAGATCAAGGCTTTGGATCACTTCTTTCTTGGGATCACACTTTATCAATATCCATCCAATGACAACAGTTTGCAATGGCATCACAGAAGTCTGTAATATAAATAGAAAATTTATCATCTTAGATACTTGAAGAACTCTGCATGTTCACATTAAGATATCATCGGTTATGGCATTTTAAAAACTAATGTAGAAAAACATTGCTTCCGTCGGTTATGGTACCATTCATAGAAAATTTATATCAGCTTAGATACATCACCGAAATCACTACAAACCAGGGTTGCAGGTAATGACACCCCTACAACTATGGCATGTGTATCTGCATTCCAGATACAGCTACGGGTATGGTGCGCCTTGGATATGGCCTAGATACAGTACTCCTCCATATCGAGATATGAGACCATAACTGGGCTATATTGTATATGGCCAAATACAGTATGCGGGACATTGGTTGCTGTATCTAATTTAAAAGTTTAAAAAAAAATTAACTTGAAAGAAAACACTTCAAAATACTAAAAAGATAATAACAAACTACATATGACCCTCAAAAGTGCATTTTAGCAGCAGCAGATGAGGACGTGGAGGTGAATGAGTGTTGATTCACTCTTTTCCTTCAAAATTTCACATTGGCTCTGCTCAACCTCCTATGATTTCATTTGTTCTGTTTCCTTTGTCCTACTCCACTTCTTTTATTTCATTTTGTATAAGGCCAGATACAGGTTGCAGGACATCCATAGGTGTATCTGATTTGAAAGTTTAAAAATGATTAACGTGAAAGAAAATCCTTCAAAATAGTAAAAAGTTAAGAACAAACTTTAGACGACCATCGAAAGTGCATATTAGCAGCAGCAACTGAGGGCATTGAGGTGAATGAGTGTTGATTTTCTCTTTTCCTTTCAAATTGCGTGTTGGCTCTGCTCAGCCTGCTATGATTTCATTTGATCTATTTCCTTTGTCCTACTCTACTTTTCTTTCATTTCATTTATTTTCCTTTGGCTTGTGCAACCTGTAATTTTTTTTAATCCATGGAATACCCAATTTTCCAGTGGGATGGGAGTGTGTAATTTGCATGCATTCTACAAGGTTGTGAAAGGAAAAAAGGGATAGCATAATGGATATATAATGTATAAAAACTTAAATATAATATATGGGAGTCGTATCCAACCGTATCCATATCGGGTGGTCTTAAAAATTAGCCACATCTGTATGCACATCTGTATTCGTATCCATGCAACTCTGCTACAAACCCACATGAGAAGGAGAATATTATTCCATCGGCAGTTTTACTACAGACCTAGAGACAAATCTTAATATCCCACTAGTGAATTTAGTAGACTTTTGGGTAAAATAATTTAATCTCCCTTTGGAGGATTTACTGCAAATCAAAGAGACAAAAATCAATGTACTATCAGCGGATTACAGCAGACATGGGGGAGGGAAGTGGAGGTGGGGTGATAATTGGACCATTTACAACAAATCCAGAGGAGAAACTTAATAACCCATTTACTATGAACTTTGAAGAGAAATATCCCTCTTTTGAATTTACTACGGACATAGGGGAGAAAAATAAATATCTCACAAGCAGATCTACTTAGATTCGAGGAGGAAAACAATGGTACAATGATATTGACTGAAATTATGAATGCCATCACATATTCTATGTACCAATGTGTAATATATCAAGTTCTGAGAGCCAGCGTATATAGGATGATACTACATAGCTGTTGGATGAGAATGCTTCTAGTGTGATGCTTTTTGGACAACCTGCTAGCTGTCTTATGTACCTGCTGCCCTGTGCCCTGGATTTACTAAGACCCACATAAAAATATGTATATTTTGGGAGGCCAAATTTTGTTGTTCAAATATTTTAATTGGTTCTTACTTGCAGTTTCTTATAAATTCAATATATATATATATATATATATATATATATATATATATATATTTCTCTTGCAGTTTCTTATAAATTCAATATGCAATTATAAGAATTTATAAGAAACTGCAAGTGAGAAGAACCATATATATATATTCAGTTGCTGGCAGCAATCTTCCATTATAGACACTTCCATTAGTCTTTTAAATGAGTGAATACCATATTTTCATATTCATGTCAAACTAGCCAAATGCATCCACAAAAATGTAGACCCAAACATGAGGAGAACATTTATGAAGTTAGATGGCCACCAACTAGGCTACTATAACTTGTATGTAAAAGCTAAAAATTGAGAGAAGGCCAATAATATTAGGAATATGAGAAGGTTGAAACTGCACGTTGCAAAAATGTAGACCCAAACATGAGGAGAACATTGATGAAGTTAGATGACCACCGACTAGTCTACTATAGCTTGTATGTAAAAGCTAAAAATTGAGAGAAGGCCAATAATATTAGGAATACGAGAAGGTTGAAACTGCATGTTTTATTGATTCTGTGCCATAGATGTGAGGCTTGAAGCATAGTAGTAGGATTCGTTTAGGTTTTTAAAAAATTGCAAGTCTGAGACTCGAGTGACTTGAAACAATTCTGAATGGATCGGATTGCTAAAGACTTGGACAAACTTGGCAATACTCGGCAAGAGTGGGCAAGTCCGAGAAATGACTCGATTGATGTCAAGATACTAAAAAATTGTATAATTCAGTCAGAATTATTTCTTTGCTTATTTGAATTCACCAAGTAAACACACTAGCAGGTGATGGGTTTAGGGAAAACAAATCAGATTTTATAGCGTTATTTACAATTTATTAGAAAATATAAACTGTTGGCAAGGGATTCAATGTACTTGGAATTTGTAGACCATTGTTATTAATAAATGCCTTGCTTTGGCAGCCGACTTTGTTATGTTAATTATTCTCATATTGACTTTGGTAGCATATTAGTGAATCCTTAGGTCTAAACAGTTGGGTTGATGTTTGTGTCTTAACCAATAAGTGTACAGGGTAAGGGTGCTGGTGTGATAGGTTCTGTCCTCCCTGTACCAAGCATTGTACTTTACAGTACCTAGTGACACCTGGGGACGCTTAGCCCCTCTTTTTGCCAAGTTAGGATGTCCTAGACACTTTTGGGACTTAGGGATGCCAAGGAAATGTCCCCTTCACATTTCTTAGCAGATTATTTTTACTGAAATGTCCCCAGGACATCTTTGGCTGTTAGTGAACATTTCAAAAACCTTATGGGTTTATAGAACTTACTTGGGACATCTCGACGTCCTCCTCTGGTTTGTCGAGGGATTTCCTGGATGTCCCAAATGTCCCCGATGCCAGCATACACTTGGTCTTTAAAAAAACAGTTTTTAATTTCAACAATAACAAAAAAGCTATTCAAAGATTAAAAAACATAAAATATAGAAAACCTAACCCTTAAAGTGACATTCAAACCTATAAATACACTCAACCCTATCATTCTAAATCACACTTGAGCAAAGATCTTAGAGGGGAAAGATGAAGAGAGGAGAAGAGCAAGGGTAAAGAGCTTAGAGAAGAAGAGGAGAGCAAGGGAAAGAGCAAGGGCAAGAGAAGAGCAAGGGCAAGAGAAAGAGTAAGGGCAAAGGCAAGAGCAATGCATAAGGGCAAACACGAGCCAAGGCAAGAGTGAATATTCAAGAACGATAGGTATGTACATTGTACACTAATTTAGTAATCCCCTTGTTTTTTAAAAAAAATGGATGGGCTAGGGTTTGGTTGTTTTTTATTTTTTTAAAGTTTTTTTTGTTGAAACTTGCAAATAAAAATGTAAAATATAAAATGGGTGGGCTAGGGCTTGGCTGTAGGCCTTTTTAAATTTTTTTAAAGCTGCAAATGAACATATAGAATGGCTGCATATACCCTTAATCCAAAATGGTATGTGGATAGACCGGGTAGATGCACCTCCTAGGAGAACGACGAGGTGAAGGGGGGCTTATGAAGGCCTTGAAAAAAATGTATACTTTAGAGGGGGCTTCACATCTTAGGATCTAGGGGATCAAGTTTACAAAACTTGATGGCTACAAAACTTCAGTGAGCATAGATAGGGAAACATTGGCACGAGAGAAGCTAGTGAGTTGGTAGTGACTGTATGGGTGTCCGTGGTAACTACAGACACTTGCAATTCGCCTCCTTTCCTAGGTTTGTAGCTCCTCTATTGCTGAGAGGAATTGGTTGACACATGGTTGGATCCACTCTGTTAAGAGGAACAAACTTACCTTTAAGAGAGCGAAGAAGCTTGTTGCTGTACATAGTGCCTTGCATCTGATGGATTGCAAAACCCCTTAGTACAAGCAGACCCCAACATTATGATGGGATGTAGATCTTGAGGAACCGAGCCAGGTTGAAGAGGAGAATAATGCCCAACAAGGATTGATTGGGATCCACTTCGAGGTTGAGGACGAGGACGACAATTCTAGCGAGGAGTAGTTCGTGGATGTTGTTTTAGATGATGATTCTAATTTTTAAGTTGTGACTTTTGCCTTTGCGAACTGTGCTTTTTCAAATTTTGTTTTGGCCCTTGGGCATTAACATGTTGAAAGTTGATGTATTAATCAAAAATATTAAAACCATAAATTCTATAATGTTACCGTAGGATCATTGATGTATCGAGTTCTACTTTGACAATAATCTATCATCAAATCGTGTACTTGTAACTTCTCATTGTAAATTTTAATATTGTTGATGTATCTCGATTTTGGTTCTTTAATCCTTGGATTAAAATTTCAAATTTAATTATTAATGATATTGATCAATCACAATGTTTAACTTTACATCTATGATTTTGAATTTCAGCTTATTTTAGTCTCTTTATGTTATTTTTTTAGTTTATTTGTATATTTTTAAATATTTCTATATTATTTTAATTATCCGTACCCCCGCCATGCCCAAATTTTGGAATTTTTTTGCTGTCCCGAAAATCCCGTCTCGCTGTCCTGCTGTCCTGAAGTCTTGGTTAACTATGACAATACCTATGCAATAAAGATATCATTTTCTCCAAAAACTGAAAAACCCTCTACCTACAAGTACATCATCCTCTTCTGTAAGGCCAAAGATATGGAAAAAGACATTGGATAAGGCCTTCAAAAATTATGGCACTACTCAGGAAGGCAGATTAATTCGACAACCAACCACAACACCTCCTAAGATGATCTAGACAACCCTAAAGTCAGCATATGCAGGTATAAAATGTACGGCAATAAAAGGGAGTTAAAATCATAAATTGGACAAGCAACTGCAGTCAAAGCCTAAACAAAAAGCACTACCTACACTAGAAACTCTTCACTAGGAGACCTTGCCTGCCACTGAATCTTGTACATGGTGGTAAAACAAACTAGATTATCATGAATTGAAGGTACCATTACGAAGGGCTGGTGTAGATAAATATTGAAAATGTGTACTTCAGTCCCAGAGACTTAGATAAAGATAAAGATAAATATATTAACGTCCAACTAATGAGCAATATTTGGTTTGTATGGTATCTAGTTAGGATAGGAGCAACAAATGTTCCTTTGTACGTTACATGGACAAAGAGGTCAACATAGAATATGCAATAAAAGATTTCACTCGAGTATTTGGAGTACCCTCTCATGGGCAGTCGATTAGTAAAACCAACAAGCAGTTCACATATACACAAGTCCAAAATGCCTATGTTGTGCTGACTTTATGTAGACCTAATTTGATTGTTGCAGAATTGGCATTTATGTGGGACAAGGGTAATAGAGGCATCAAAAAAGAATATTTGGCTTTTGAATGGCATTGCGTCCTGGATATGATCCATTGTCAGTTAATGGGAACTACTAGGGCCTGTGACATTGTGGTATGGATGACTGATCATATGACGGTTGCAAAGAGGATGATTGGGGAGAGCTGTTGTCAACCAGAATCCATGAGTTGGTCCCTAAAAAACAAAGGATTTTACATGACCCAACATGCCATTGGGTTATTTCTAGATGCAATGTATACTCATTCAAATCTGGAAGGTGATTTACGTTTTGAGATATTTTATGACCCAACCTGGCTATCTGTGTTTCGATCGAAACACTTGGGCATTCCTTTGGGTGAGGCTAAAGATGATCTTATAGAATGCCGACCAACTATTAAAAAGCGGAAACATGTTGTAGTTGATGAGATGACCGCTTCTGAGGATGAAGATAGTGAGAAGCGGGAGGGAAACTCAATGACACTGAAGATGAGCTGGATAATGACGACAATCGGATGTCGAGGCTATTAGAGCCTTATCTCACATCTCTTGTTTGCATACTCCCTTCTTTACATCAAGCTGAGGTTTCTTCTTAGAAACTAACTTTATCTACTACTATCCCTACCATGTTTGTTGTAGGCACTTCATTGCCCATGCAGGACAAAGTGCAAGACATAGAAGATTGGACGAATCATCTAAAAGCACCAATTAATCTGGGGTTGCATGTGCATCCAATCAGCACTCTATAAACATAGGAACCATTAGTACATGAGACGAAAATGGCCATTGAGAAAGAGAACATCCATATGGGGGATGAAGAAGATTTGACCTCTTCGGGTGCATGTCCTTAGACATTAGCGAAGTGAATCGTATGCCCTTGACAATGATTTTACTCCAATAAATATTCTTCTGCTAGACAATATGAATCCATATGAGACTTCATCTGAAATTTTGCAGAATATGGGGCAGGCCCATGGTACAGGATTTACTTGACATTGCGAACATGGTCAAAGATTTAGATGTCATTCCCTGATAGGCTCAAGTTCTGTTGATTTTGAATGAGACAGCTTGCATTTGGTAATTTGTGGAAGAAGACTATCACTTGGAGTTTGTTCACATTTTTATGAACCAAGGGTGGCCTAAGCACAATACTTCAGAGATGTCCAGCAGTGGCTACCCTCTGGGACTCATCCCTAAGTTGCCTACTTGTGGTGTGTTTGAATCATTACATTCTATTGAACACACTTTTAGATACTAGTATTTAATGCTACAGTTGACTATGTGTGAACAATGCTGACTCGAGAAGGAGGCTGCTAAAGTCACCCTCGAAAATTCAGATTGCACAGTCAAATGGAGGAGTCGTGTGCAAGATTTTAAGAGCAGTTCTGCCAGCAGACCCAACTTACTTACAGCCAAGCTAATAAGGTTGCTGAGTATGGGCAGGAGTTGACATAGGTGAAAGCTCAAGTCACAGTTGGTACACAGTGAAAGAGACCAATTGCAAGGCAGGATGCAGGAGTTCATTCACATGGTCAAATGTTTTGGGGAGCGTGAGATTGTAGCAGAGCATCATTTGAAGCAATGGACTAAGGAGGTCGATGCACTCTGAGCTGAATTGAAGAAGCTGAAGTCAAGTAGGGCAGCCTCTTCAGGATCACACTGACTTGGAACAGCTGTACCACGAGAGATGCCTTCCTCTTTCCCTCCACATTATTCTTCTTAATGTTTTGTATGGTTTATGTTGGACGGGACTCCATTTTTTTTTTTGGAGGGGGGAATAAATGTAGACCATTGTTATTAAGATTGGCAGTCCACTTTGTAATGTTGTTAATTATTCTCTTGTCGGCTTTGGTTGTGTTAGTGTATTAGTGAATCCTTAATTATCAATGGCTGGGTCAACGGTTTTCTTTACCGACAACCGTTGGTTCCATTTGTCTTATAAATAGTAAGTTGAATGTCAAGGGAAGGGTGCTGATGTGACAGATCCTCATTGTATCGAGTATTGCACTTTACACTACCTATCCAATAAAGATATTTTCTCTCTTATTTTGCCGTGTTTTGTTCATGCTATGTATTTATAATTTTGGAAATAGTATTCTTCAGTAATGTAGATTTTTGTAGCAAACAAACTACATTTTGATATTTAGTACATATGTTAGTCTTTATATATATTTTAATATTTAGACTCCCAAGTTAAATTCTCGTAGCATGAAAAAAAATCTTTTTGAAAGTTCCTATATTTTATTATTTTCAATTTATCATGTCTTGGTGTTATCTGATCCAAGTCCGAGTCAACTTGGCATGTCGGTCTTATTGGGTCCTAACTGAATCGAGTTTGACTACTATGTTTTGAACCATAGTTACCAAGTTTGGAAATCTGGATCCGTTCAGGAGGGCAAAAAAATCCGAAATCCAAAATTCTAGAAAAAGATCAGAAAAATCTGATCCAGCATATATACATATATATATATATATATATATATATATATATATATATATATTTATATATATGAGAGCATAGTTTTATAAATATGTAAAACTGACAAATACAATGAAAAACATTAATAAAATAATATAAAATCTTAATATTATATTATATTTATGGTTTCTGGGCATTTGTTTGCACATAAAACCTTAATAAAAAAAAAGAAAGAAAAAAAACAGGGCCAACCCAGACGAACTTATCGGGGCCGGCCAAAAAATCGGGATCCGACCAGATTTTGTCCAGATCTGGCCGGATTTGGTAAGTATGCTTTTATTCCATGTGACCACCCCAAAAGAATTAAAGTTGAAAATCTCCCTTTATAAAAATGAAAAAAAGATTATAGCTCCCAAAAGGGCATTTGTCCTTGAACTCATGTGACCATACATCAAGAAAAATGAAGTGCAAACTTCAAGAGTCCAGAATTGACTTGAAATTTTAATAAACTTTGGACTCTTGGAGTTTTATCAAAAATTTGATGACCCCGGTATTATCATGCTTGCAGTTGTCTTCAGAACATGATGAACCCAGAGATTCCATGTTTACAATTGTCTTCAAAGCATGATGAACCCAGTGCTCCCAATAGTATCACATACTCATTGCTTCTATCCCATACCTACCTAAAAAGCTTCCAACACCCATGGCTCCACTACAATTGTTTGACAAGTCACTTCAATTTTTCTAAGATTCTAATTTTAATCGATGGCTCTCATACACCAAATGAGAATGTGATGCACCCATGTAGGCACACTCCCTTGACTTTGAACCAAACGAACACCCTATAAATGTGGTTAGAATATCATCTTCTCACTACTCTGCTTCACATTGTGTTATATGTTGTAGTTTTCTTGTGATGCTCAAACTTCAAATCAGCATGTTCTCATCTTTTACACACAACTTTTTGATATCCCTCTATAAGGTTGTAAATTTGCATTTTTTTCTATGTTGTCATGATTATCCTTCAAACCATGGTAGTCAAACTCGATTCAGTTAGGACCCAACAAAACCGATGTGCCAAGCTGACGTGGACTTGGATCAGAGTCAACACCAAGACATGAAAAATTGAAAATAATAAAATATAGGAAGTTTCAAAAAGATTTTTTTTCTGGCCACAAGAATTTAACTTGGGAGCCAACACCCATGGCTCCACTATAATTGTTTGACAAGTCACTTTAACTTTTCTATGATTCTAATTTTAATCAATGGCTCTCATACACCAAATGACAATGTGAAGCACCCATGTAGGCACACTTCCTTGAATTTGAACGAAACTAATAGCCTATAATTGGGATTAGAATATCACCTTCTCACTATTGCGCTTTACATTGTGTTCTATGTTGTTGTTTCTTTTGATGCTCGAACTTCAAATCAGTATGTTCTCATCTTTCACACACAACTTGAAATTCCTCTATAAGGTTGTAAATTTGCATTTTTATTTAAGTGTTGTCATGATTATCCATCAAACCATAGTTACCAAATCCGGCCAGATCTGGACAAAATCTGCCCGGATCCGGATTTTTTGGCCGGCCCAGAAAAGTTCATTCGGGTTGGCCTTTTTTTTTGAATTTTTTTTAAAGGTTTTCTGCACAAAAAAATGCCTAGAAACCATAAATATGATATAATATTAACATTTTATATTATTTTATTTATGTTTTTCATTGTATTTGTCAGTTATATATATATATATATATTCCGGATCAGATTTTTCTAAGCTTTTTCAAGAATTCTGGATTTTGGATTTTTTTGCCCTCTCAAACAGATCTGGATTTCCAAACTTGGTAACTATGAATAAAAGTACCCTAAATGAAATCTATTGCTGATTTGAACTGGGTGTTCTTTTACCCATTGCTTAGATTTTTGAAAAATTCTAATGATTGGAATCAGGTTGCATTACCAACCGGTGAATTTTTAACTTTTATTGATTGGAACCATACTTTAATGTACACCAATTTTTGGGGTCTATATTTAAAATTTGTGGATACATGGTTTTACGACTAGTGAAGTTTTCTTGTAAGAATTCTAAGGGATAAACAAGCTGACAATTTGATTTTTTGAAGTCCAAGGTGGTTAGAGGTTGGACTGGTTGTTAGGGTGTTATGAGGGCTTCCTTGAACCAAAACAAGGAGGGCAGTGGCAGATTTATAGATTTCATGTTCTCAGACTCACTAAAGTTAATGGCAGTATGTTTCCTGGAAGCGCAAAATATTAAACCATACTTAGAGAGAATTGCTCAATGTTGCCGCAAGAGAAGTAAAAAATGGCAAGTGATGTGGTTATGCAAACATGCTGGTAGCAAGAATAGTGAAGATTGAATGTTGATTTCATCATTAGTAGTTGTTGATGGATTGATTCCTCATTTATAGAATAAAAGTAGTGCTAACAAAGTGTGGGGCATTTTAAGGGCACTCTATGAGACTTCAAACAAAGCAAGAGTCGTTATATTTGAAAACTTTGTTTCATACCACAAAGATTTGGAAGATCAAGAGGAGCTAGATTAGTTTCTGCTCGGTGAGGGTTGGAGAGCATAGCTAACAAGGGGAACATGGGAATACCAAACCATATCTGCCTTTGTGCCCTGACAATATTGCTCAAATTATGAGGACCTACATGTATAAGTACGTCAGATGAATAGCTTAAACAAAGCTACTATTTTATCCAAGTTTCACCATACACAAATACTAGGGTCAAGATCTAAGTTGGTCACTCCTCACACAGTCACATCTTACTCAAACACCTTGGTCAAGATCTAAGCTGGTTACTTATAGCACGACACAACCTTCCTCCACCATTTTACTTTCCAGTTCCCCTTGTCTAATACCTCAATGTAATATTTCATCTTTTGGCTAGGCCTTTGCAAAAAATCATTTTCGTCCAAGAAGAGTACATGTTGATGATATTGTCCCTGCAAATTCCCAAATTCAACGATTGTCCCAAACGAACGCTAAAACCTATTAAGCCCTGCATGGATTATAAACATTCAATGCACACATTTCTCATACATTCCAAGATGCAAATCAAATAGCAAATCTTCTAGGAAAGGGTGGACCGTGGGATCAATCTACCACTTGGAGAGTTGGTTTAGATTGGACGAAATTCACAGTGTGAGCAAGAGGGTTTTGTTGTGGCCAACATGCCCCTTTTCATATATGAAAAGGGGACCCCCCTTTTTAGCCCAAAGAATACTGCAAAAATCCATTATCAAGCCACTTTTGCCCATGTGTTAATCCTAAAAGAATTGGGCCCATTCTTGATAAGTTAGTTTCAATCTGGTTTTAATTTGCTATTCGTGTAAAATATTATAGAGTCTCCTCCGATTGATGCATTGCTTATATACCTTTTGTGGGTCTCTTGATTTTTTTGAAGTTAGCCCCTTTGCACTTTAAAAGTTATATACTTAGTTTTTTTTTTTTGGGCACTAACTTTTCTTTGGAAAAAATGTTGTTGACTTGGCAGATCCCGATGTCCTGCAGTCAAACTCTCGGAGTCCCAAAGTCAAACTCTTGAAGTACAATTGGCAACCTCTTGGAGGTCATTTGTGACAAGTATGTCTTTTAGTATAATTGTTTTAAATAACTTAGTCTTTTTGTGTGGTTTGCAAGCCTCAAAGCCTCCCAGAGGTGGCAGAAATTTGTACGATGCGAGAAGCATCATCCAATCATAGTTTGCCACTTGTTAGACCGTACACCTGGAGACCCAGATTTCTAGAGCCGTACTCCTAGAGCCATATAGGTGTTAGAATATTATACGCACTTGGGACTCGACGAACCAATCAGAGAATGCCATGTGGCATTAACAGGGTCTTGGAGATGTCAAGAAAAGTACAATGCAAGAAGCTTTATCCAATCAGCATTGGCCACGTATCATACTATACTCTCAGAGCCTAGTTGCATGTCATAATATTGTACCACCCCAGAACCCTTCTACTAATCAGAGAGCACCATGTGGCACTAATAGGGTCCTAGAGGTGTCAAAAAACGTACGGTGCGGAAGGCCATGCCCACTCTCAGTTTGCCACCTGTCAAACCATACAATCGGAAGAATACGACTATTCACAATGAACATGAGCACTCTTAGGGTCCACCTCAACACACAAGTGACACTTTGCATACCCTGGGCAAACCCCAAGGGTGCCATGAAGCAAAATATAGGCGTGTGCCCAACATGCTCTAGGCATTCAATGGGCCATCGTCAAGGCAAAACAGTAAGTCGAAGATCAATAGTTGGATGGGCCACATCACCGTGGAGCTCAAATCTAAATTAAAGCTCTAAAAGCAAATTGAAAGCAAAAAATGGCTAATTTGAAATAGTGCCATCAACTCGAAGTTTAATTCACATGCTATGAGCCCTTGTTGCCATTATTACAAGTCTAATTCAAATATTATAAGGTCCCATCCGAGTTGAACCTACAACTACCATTTCACAAATTGAAATTATTAGAGCCCATAGTGTTGAGTAATTGTGAGGAGCTTTTGAGCCTTTGTCTGTAGAACGCGTGTTACTCCACAAGCTAATTCAAGCAGTCTCTGAATTTACATCAACCATGGAAACCTCTTTATCGAACTCTAAACCACTCTAGGAATTCAGGGACACCACTTTCCTATAGGGAATTGTTAGATACAAACATTATAATGAAGTCTTCAAAGTGGTGGAAGATGTGTGGAAGCCAACAAGCGACAATGACCCCACAAAGGATGAAATTGAGTTCTCAAATGACTTGTTGGCTATCCAAAAGTCAGGGCTCCACAAGGCCACCTCCAAACCAAAGGTATTTCATTGTGGTGATCTATTCTATAATCTTCTCATGTTTTCTAAATGCCGCAACAACATAGTCCAGTCACCAGTACAAGTATCGAATAATGGACATCTCTGGGGCCTTCTATAAGAAATATTATCACCTCCTCGAGCCCAACATCCCTTCTACTAAGGATGTCACTTAGGGGTGGCTTAAGTCCCATGATGTTTTGGATGTCTTGAAAGATTGGGCCGAGGATCCAAACCGTTGGGTCAACAAAGACAACATTGATTCTTACACCATCAGAACCTTCAGAGAAGGGGTTAGGGTTGGAATGTTATTGCTGTATCAAATCTTTAGAGCTAGTGACATCGTCCATTTCAGCAAATTTTGGGTCCCTCTATTGAGCATAATCCTTGAAGGGAAACAAATGCCAACCCTGGGAGATCTCATCACGTCTAACATGTCCCAACATGTGACATGAATCAGGGCCGGGGGAAACTTTTATATGATGTCACACTTGGTTGATCTCTGTTGTGCCACTTTGACCTTCAAAAGCACTGCCTTCCCTCCATGGACACCTGCAGGTTCCCTAATTCATGTGGTTTTCTCCTAACTCTACATCCACCACTTCATGGCTCACATTGAAGACATTTGCAACCACTTCTACCCTTCGTTGTATTTGGCAACCAATGAGAAGAGCAGGCCCAGATTGTCTTATAAAATGAGGGCTTCAATCACAACAATTGAAGCCTATTGGTTTTACTAAACCTTCACTGTGATTAGGGTTGAAGGAATTATGGCCCCCCCACTCAAGCTACCTTATTATGTCCAGGATAAGTTGGTGGAGCAACAAATAGATTTTCAACTCGCTAACAGGGTGGTTGGCTTTTGTTATGATAGGAGGCAAAACACGTATCTGCATCCACCCATTATCATCGGACGCCATTAGTACAAGTGTATAGCGGCAATATCTGCAATGGCAACACGTAGGGCATCCTTCAACCTACCACTTTACGAGAATAGGCAATGGGACCCTTATGGACATGTTCGGGGACATGTAGAGGCACAGAGATCCAAGCCCAACATGACTTATCATCATGAGACCCATGTAGATGATCAGTGCCACCTGAATCCAACCAATGACAATGAGGTAATTCAGAAGCTGAATGCTCCAAAGGCATTCAAGGAGCAACAAGCTAGAAAGTAGACCATGGAAGAGAGGCCTGGTGATCCTCAGCTAGCTGATGACACTCCCCAGACAAGCAAGAGACTCAAAGAGATGGTACTTCAAGGGATCCCCTTGCGGCCCCTCTATCTTCGTCAACTACTGCTAGTTCAGTTGGAGCAGAAACTCAGGTAAACCCACCTTCCTCTGGGCAAACATTGCAATACCTATTAGCTCCAAGTCTCAGCACAGCTCCCCAGGAGCCTAGCTTTCCATGAGTGCTGAGCCATTGACTCCCACTTGAGGCACATGCTTTCAACAAACATTTGCCTCCCCAGTTGGGTTTGCCCAAAGTCAATATCCATTGGGTTCCCCTATTCTTGTTGGTACTCTTGTTCTTGTAGCCACCACTTTGCCAACTTCAGCTGCTTCAACAGTTCCCAGTCCCCCAATTACTACCCAGGCAATCCCATTAACTAGTGTTGCAGCCACTAGCATCTTGACTTCTAGCCTTGCAGTTACTATGGTTCATGCAATGCCAATTCCTCCTAGTGCTCTGACCACTTCTGCAGCCCTTATAGCCTCAAGTTCAAGCACTCTATCTCTAAGTTCCCAGGCTTCCCTTGCTCTCGCAGTCTCTAGTGTGCCCTCCATCTCAATTTCTGCCATTCCCATTGGCAACCCCCTGACTTCGGGCATAACTAAAGTGTATACAAGGCATGTCCTAGTGGCCCAAGGTCCATCAAGTTCCTCTCTTCAGAGTGCCACTGCCTAGGTATCCAGCTCCCCTTCTAGACCTGCTCGACACCTCAGGTCAATTGCTCCAAAGCCCCCACCACAAGGTTCCTAATTTGTTGTTGGGCCCTCTCAACAACTTGGTTCCGCACCAGTGACAACTCTCTCTTGGGTCCCCCTTTCGTATGCTTGTGGTCCCCCAGGCTTCACCTTTAGCAAACCCATCTCATATCTAAGGATGGCAACTGATCTCCCAGGCATCACTGGTCCCTCTGTTTACATAATGCTGGACCAACTTAGGTCTCATATGTCTCCTTGGGAAGCTCCCTTCGCCATCCCTGCTTTGCTCCCACTCCACCTTCTCCATCTTCCATCCCCACTCAAGCCCCTCCTGCATTCATGCCACCTCCCCCCATGCCTCCACCATCCACTTCCATAGCTGCCGCTTCATCTCCTGATCCTTCAATTGCTTCAAGATCCTTGGGACTAGTGCAAGGTGGAGGCTGGATTGATCTCCTGCAGATTGAGAGGCTGCAAGGGCCAGAGATGCTATATCATGGAGACCCTGACATCCAATTTAAATTCGATAAAGAAATGGGTCGCATGAAGAGGGTGATGACTCAAAAGTTCACCCAAGAGGGCAACCTAGTGGTCTGGAAAACAAAAGAGGATCTTTTCTCTTTGACCTGAAAGGGACAAAGAACATGGGAGGAGCACATAGTTGAAGATCCTGTCTCAGTGGTAAGGGCTTCTCATGACATGACTGAGAAGATCATGGAAGAGTTGAAGGAATAAGTTAAAACCTTGGAGTCACAGGTGAAGAGCACTTTCCCTGTTGAGTTGGTGGGCAAGGTGGAGGGAGCTTTGTCTGAAATTATTCACTGCCTTGGGGGAAGTAATTGAGGTCCTTGCAAAGGGAAATGTACTCTATCAGAAGGCAGAGGAATACCTGCAAAGGATAATCAAAATGGATAACAAATGCAAAAAGATGGCAGTTGTGATCAACAAGGGCATGTTTCCTTGGCTAAAGATCATGCCATTGACATACCTCGATTTATATCAGACCTTTGCAGGTAACATGAGGACTTCACTTGAAGAGTGGCTGAGAGACACGAAGGCAGCAACTGTGCCTTTACAGAAGAACAGGGACAACATGCTGGCTTACTTCAAAGAGGTCAACATCACTATACTCTTCCACCCAGATGGTACAATCATCAGCAAAGCTGAATTAGTCCACCTCCAAAGTTTCAGGTCTGCCACAAGGAAGAAAATCACAAAAGCCAACAAGGCTGGAGCCCGAGCCATCATGGATCTTGCCACGCAGGCCACAGGTAGCATAAACAAGCTCAATGCAGTCAAAGTCTCATTGGAGGTCCCTCAAAAGGCCCACACGGAGCTGCTGACTCGTGAGGAGATCCCATTTCGGGAGTCACCTGTCAACTTACCTAAGCTGGACTGAGAAGCCAAACTCATTGCTCAAGCACTGGCACCCCAGAAGGAGGCCCAAAGGCAACTAGGTGGTGGTCCCTGTGCAAGCTCTAGCTAGTATTCAATGATTGTGTGTATCTGAGTGATCCCAAGTGGGAATGTTGTGTCCATAATTTGGACCTCCACTTTGTCTTCTCTCTTTTAAGTATGTGCTGTTGTAACTGATTTAGCCTGAATGGCTATGAGTGGGATTCTGTGCTCCTTGGTGGTGGGTCTCATCTCTTCTATTTATACTCCTTTGTAACTTGCTTTTTGGCTCGGATTTCTCTTAATAGAAGACACAGGGATTGCAGATACTTGCAGAAGTGTTCATTATTGCTGTGTGATCTTTATGGAAACCTTCCCATTTTTTCATGGTGAAGTGGTGATTGTTGATGTTTGTAGACAATGATATGAATCTAAATTATTTTATGTGTTTAATTTAGTATGAGCTCTAACCAATTTCTGTAGCTTATCATTATTGTTTAAACAATGATATGCATAAGTGTTAACAATCTGATAGTTGTTCATTCTAAAAGGATAATATCGCAGGTATAAATATTAGTTATGTTTGTTTAGATCCCCTGTGCTGTTTGGTTCAATTTGAGCATGTGTGAAGCTAGCTATACAGAGGCGAATTACAGTCAGACTCAGAGTTTCCCCAAGCATCAATAACCTTCATTTGAACTGAGAATATTTCTTTCTTGCCTTGCCTTTCTTTCCTTTCGCTGTTTCTTTGATTCTGATCTACCTCTCAGGCTTACAGATCTGTTTTATAGTCATCCACCTTGAATAACCTGAGTGATACTAGACTCCAAATCCTGTTATAGCGTTTGTTAAAGGTTTGAGCTCTCCGTGGTAATAGTGCATGCCTTGAGATCTATTCTATGCATGTTACACAAGAGAGCCCAATACCTGCAACTCGTGCCCTGGGTTGCAGCTGCAGCATTCCTAAAACGAGAGGGTGAGAGCCACTGTAGTTTGTTGGCCTTTTGGGATACCCAATCTCATGGGTACATTCAGAGGCATCAACAGGTTTGAGGTGGCTACTTTTCCATGAACATGGGGTGATTCCATACCCATGACGAGTCACGGGACATCTATATGATCAAAGATTGCATGATCGTTAAAGGTGTGTGCATTGTTACGTGCCTCAACCAAATAATTTGTTTCGCAGGCAAAATCACCCGGACAACAATACAGTCAGTTTCTATAGCATGTATCCATGGCCAAGTGATATTCATGATCTGCTCGTTTTAAGAAGTGGAGGTCGACAAGGAAATGCAAAAGAAAAGTCAGATTCATGAGCAATGAAGCCCTAAAGAAGGAAGCCAAGAGACGAAAATCAATCCCAAAGATTGAATCAAGAAGCAACTGTTTGCAGAAATACTGTTCAGCATGGAGGTGCAGTGTTTACAATTTTCATTAGATTAAAAAGGCTATTTCAAGGTCCACTGCTGCAACCGCCTTGTATCTGATCATCATCAACGAGGAGGGCCCATAGACCAGTGCCTCTATCCAGAAAAGATCAAATACAGTCTCAATTTTGCTCCAATTGAGAGAATGTGCGAGGACAGCTAGTCTGTCCAGACTCCAATTCCCTTAGAGGTTCAACTTGCATCACATGTTGTGTCTTCTTACGATACATTCAAAGTGCCTCAGCCTTTTTTGTAATAGTCTTAGTAGTTAAGGATGCTTATGTTATTTGAATGCATGGAGTTGGTTAATACATTTGTCTATCCCTTAAGCTAGACCTAAGACTTGCTTGGATCTGTAATGAGCTTTGGGTGAGATGCCCTGAAAAGGATGATATACCGGCGTGCTGAGTATCCATTAAATGCTTGATTATTAGGTCAAGCGCACTATAGGTACAAAAACAGCCAACAAGTATTAAAGTAACTTTGAACAGGTATCTTTTTAAGATTGATAGGTTGTATTACCTTAGATTTGATTGATGATAGTCAATGATTGAATATATATATATAATTCTTGGACTAGGTGCTGTGTGATAGCTGAGTAAGAGTCAGCTCACTGTGGCACTCTCTTTCATAAAACCATTAAATTTCGCAGACTTAGCTGATTTCCCAAATTATGTTTAAATAATGATTTTCTTGTGGTATCTATACAAGTTTGCTCAAGGATTTTCTTACCATGCAAGTCAGCTTCAACAGCCCCGTGTCTAACACTTTTTAGACTCAAATCCGCCTTTTGACGTTATCTAGAGAGCTACATGCAATCAAGTTGGCTCACAAGCTCATTTTTGGCCCATAATTGATTTCTGGCGGTTCATTGTACAGGCATGTAATATATTATTAGAGGAGAGTTCTTGATCTGTTATTGGGAAATATGTTTTGAGTTGTCTTGATATCTTTTGTGGTCGTTATGGCCTCGTTGTTCTCATCAAGCTTCCTAAGATTTTGATGTTTATCAGCAGCCTTGGGGACTATAATCATTCAAAAGGCTATTTTAACATATTATTGACCTTAAAAAATTATTTGGTGATGGATATTGTTAAGCTGCTATGGGTTTCCCCACCATGAAACCAATAAACTGTGAGGTTTTAAAGAACCGTTGCTGTTTGGTATGCTTCATTGAAGATGTTATGAACTTGTTGAAGCCAAATACAAAATAAATCTTAGTTTTGCAACTGCCAATTTGAAGGAACTATCCACTCTAGTTTTGGTTTTTGTTTTGGCTACTTGAAATTTTGATAGAGATGTTTTCAAAATTTGATTGTGCTAGGATGAGGTTGTCCTTTCCATGGGAAGCAAAAAATGGGTAAAATGATTTTTTTCCCCCACTTTTTCATTTTTCCCAGCCGCTCAAATAAAATGAGTTTGTTTTTGGCGCTGCCTTAAATTTAAAGTATTGAAACTATAATAAATAAATAAATCAAAATCTATTTAGTTGAAACAAAATCTATGTCTATTTCTCATTTTTTTCTAAATTTTAAGTTTTTTTAAACCTTTCATTTCTCGTTTTTTAATGAATATGACTACTGTGGTCATTTCATTCAGTTTCTATTTGCACACTAATTGTGACATATATTCAACTCCTTGCAATTTAGAACTAATGGATTGAACATATATTTATTTTAAATAACTGATATTTGTCTGAAATTATTTAGATAATTCTGGTTGGAGATTGATGAGTAGCAGCTGACTCTAAAACATTGAGTTCAATTAAATGCTATGGGTTGCACAGGCTTGCACCTGGTCAATAGGTCGAATTCCAAAGGACAAAGTCCCATGCTTAACAGGGGCTCTTTCGCTGGAAAGTGGTCAGGAGTGTTTGCGTGAATTTCCCACTATCCTTGTTGGATTCAAGATCATGGGAGTTGCTATGTCTGGCCTGAAAATAGATAAATTGGATCTCCTGAACGTGGGTTATCGTCCATATAAAGGATTCCGTGCTCTAACTCAAGCTGCTTGCTATGAAATAAGGACATGAGTGAGGATGCACTGTATTTGATTTTATTTGACAATGTAAGATTGCTTTCACTGCTTCACTGAACAATGTTATGGATTAAAATTTTGAATATCATTCTTTAGTCTGAGTGATATTTTGGGAGCTATATTGCTCCTGTGTGTTTGTTTGTGGGAAGCTGGCTTGGAGCCACATGAGACAAGGACATGTTTTCATAAAACAGAAATATTATTTCAGAGTAGTGAAAAATGCTATAAATATTTCCTAACTAGTTAAAAATGCATGTTCAATTTCATTTTTTTTGCATGGACTTTTTTTTATAATCAGAAATTATAAATGTTTTTAAGTTTGAATAATTTCTTTATTTTTCTTTCTTAAGTATGGGGACATGAGACTTGTAAACTGAATCTTTGATAAAAAGAATTTCAGAATACTTTGGGTATTACTTTCTTTTACTCTAAATTCTTATTAAGAAGGTACATTTCTGACTTTATCTATATTAGGGCAATTGTTTATTTTGGATAGACAAATGAGGGTTTCTAGGGGCCCTCACTTATAGAAAGTATAAGGCGAAATTACACTGGGATGTGAGTGAAAATAAGCACCACCATGAATGACCATTTAGCAAAATTATCTGGCAGCCATGATCGACTACATACACACCAAACCATACTTTAACGCTGACCATTTAACAAAATTATCTGGCAGCCATGATTGACTACATACACACCAAACCATACTTTAACACAAAAGAACTCAACACTCCTAGCCTAAAGATCTAAGATTGACACCAAACCATACTAACAAAAACAATTCTTATTTCAGAATACTCTGGATGTTACTTTCTTTTAGTCTAAATTCTTATTAAGAGGGTACATTTATGACTTTATCTATATTAGGGCAATTGTTTATTTTGGATAGACAAATTAGGGTTTTTAGGGGCCCTTTGATGCAGGAGCATCAAAAGAGCATCACCTGTACATATGCAAATATCATGAAAAGTTGTCCTATTGTGTCTAAATAGGTCTTAGGAGAAATTGAATAAAGTCTTAATTTTTTGGTCATTTGGAGGTGGTTAAGTAGATATAGTCTCATGGTAAGTCTTATTTTGAAAGTTTCCCTCCATAATATTATGTTTGGAAATTTAAATTTTGTTATGAATAGCTTTGTGAGGAGCTTGTGACCTTTCATGAAGGCATGAACTTTCTAATATGGTCCTAGAAGGTCTATTGATATGTTGTAAATATATTTTCTCTCCACATAAGCATAAATTCCACTCACACCTCATCTAGAAACTACATGCTATGTTGAAAAAAAAGGATAAAGACTAGTTGAGAGAATCTTGGTCTATTCTTACACCAAACCAAATCGATACTTAGATAAGTCCTATGCCACGTAGATAGGGGTTAAATAAAGTCAATAGACAAGTATAAGGTTGCATAAAGTAGTCTTGGAAGCATAGTGTTGAGACTCGGACTTGGCAAAGACTCGGCAAGCCTTTTTTTGCCTCGGTCTCGGACTCGGCAAAAAAACTCGGCAAGACTCGGTAAATTTTAAAAAATCATTGAAAATAGTGAATTTTAGGAGAAAAAACTTTTAAAATGCATTCCATATCAAATCCACTTAAAAATACATTCAAAACTAGTTAATTAGATCTAACATACACATGTATACACAAAGAAGTAAATAATGTGATATTGAATGTTTTTAGTTGAACAATTGAACTTGAAATTTGAAAGATGAGAACTAATATTAAATAGAAGTTATTTTTATATTCATCAAATTGTTTTTTACATACAAAATATGGATTTAGAAATCCATGGTGATGGCATCAACAAAAATATAATATAAAAAGATACATCTAAGGTTGAGAAGAGCATGCATCGCTCGTCCTCTCAACACAAGCTCCAACACGTTGGAGCCTGTGACGTTTTTTATACGTCAAAGAAGCAGCTGCAGCCATTGTACCTGCCCTCGTGGTATCACTATCTACCACCACATCTTTATCCCTAGATGTTCGAACTTGCTCCTCCTCTCCCAACGCTACAAGCTCTGCCTCGTGATTAGCGTGATCAACCCATTCATGGTCCTCTGTAAACACACGGTTGTCAACCTTTGTGATCCACGTCGACTGTGGATCATACTCCTCTAGCTCAATGGGGGATAAGTCTTCCTCATCCCCTATAATTTTGTTGTGATGGAGGCGAAGGTTGTAATGTACAAATACAAGGTCATTCAACATTTGCATTGACAACTTATTGCACCTTTTGGAGTGTATGTATTCAAACATACTCCAATTGCGCTCACACCCAGAAGCACTGCATGGTTGGCTTAGCACTTGAATAGCAATCCTATGAAGATTCGACACCTTTGTAGCAAAATTTTCCCACCATGCATATGTAACCATAGGTATTTAAATGTCTTAGACTTTAATTCCAAAAAATATGAAAAAACAATAAAAAAAATGGAAAATATTGATCATTCAACTAAAAATTTACTTGGCTTAATTGTTGTTCTAGTTGTCTTGCAAATATCTTGAGAAAAGAGATCTCCTAGTGCTTGTTTGTAGATCTCAATCTTGTCTATAATTCACCCTTGTCTGCACATTTGTCTCCATGGCCTCTATGACTGTGTAAAGGCCGCTCATAACCTCATCATTGGCTTTAAAGCTCTCAAGGAATTGGAAACCTAGGTTCAAAAGGTAGACACAAGCATGAAGTGGCCTATGGAGTTGTCTTATCCACCGTTGGTCAATGATACCCCAAATGGGCATATACTTAGCTTCGACCATGCCATAGACAATTTTTATTTGCTCTTTGGCTCGGTCCATGCCCTCATAGATATAGCCCATTGTGGGCTTTTCTCCATCAACCACACGGAGGAGAGAAACCAATGGTTCAGTGACCTTTAACAACTATTAAAAAACGTAATTTAGAATTATAACTCTAAGCATTAAATAAAAAAATTAAATTACATAACGTTTTTAAACAAAGAAAATGAAAATTCAAGCAAATTAAAATGACTTACGTTTACAATTTTTTTTGTCGGCACCCAAAAGTGGGACTCATCGAATACCCACTCTACAATAGCAGCCCCGCCAATGGTCTTTGCATATGAAGACTTGCTCCATTTTTTGCTAACAAACATTCCCTTCAATGAAGCTTTTGATTGTAGCAAAGATTGCAAGGTGATGAAGGAGGTTGCAAAATGGGTTACACCAAGTCGGACCAGCTCCTTGTTGTCTGTGAACTCTCATTAAAGAGAGGACCCAAGCATGGTTGTAGATGTACTTATGAATATTACGACCTTGCTTCGCGATTGGCATGACCCACTCCAGTTTCCCAATATCCTCTAGCATCAAATCGATGCAATGGGCTGAGCAAGGAGTCCAAAAGATCGATGGGTGCCTTTGCATGAGTAGCCTACCTACTGCAACATAATTTGCTACATTATCCGTGACTACTTGTACCACACTTTATTCACCCACCTTTGCAATAACTTATTCAAAAATGCCACATAAGTAATCATCATTTTTAATTCTCTCAGAGGCATCAATGGACTTCAAGAAGACAGTCCCACTTGAAGAAGAAACCAAAAAATTCAGCGATCTATTTTTTTCTATTTGTCCATCCATCGGACATGATAGTGCAACCCCTATTCTTCCAAATAACTCGTTGCTCATCAATGATTGATTTCACATTAGCCACTTTATCAGACAAAATTGGCCCCCTTAAATCATCAATAGAGGGAGCTTTGAACCCCTAACCAACAACGACGATAGCATCCACTAGTGTTTGCCAATAGGGCAATCTAAAATGCTAAAAAAATGAAATTTAGAATTTAAATATAAAAAAAAGAGCTTATAATTAATAAACATATTTAGATTCTTAGAATTACATTAACATTTTAAATTCACAAATTATTTTATTCTTAATGTAGAAGAAATCAGAAAAATATGATATTAATTATTAGCTAGCCACATGAAAAGGAATGTCACAGTAGTACCAAAAGTCACTCACTGTGCTTCTCGTAGCTACATGTTTGCCCTTATTCCAACTTGTGCTTCCCAGCGATGGTTGGGAACCAGGGGCACTGTGTGGGATGAACCAACTCGCCGAACTACGCTCTCTAGGGCCAGTGCTACTTGAACTCAATTTAGGAATTGGAGGCATGGGTTTGGATTTGGAAATAGCAGCTATTTTTTGGTTTTGCTTCTCCTTTAACTCCTTTTCATGAAAGCTCTCCCACTAAGTTGTGATCTCCCATATAACCTCAGGGTCTGTAGTGGGACATATTGCAACATCACGCTTAGGTTTGCGGGCAAGGTGATATTTTAGGCGATTAATGCTACCACCAAGAAACTCAACCCCACAATATTTGCAAGTCACATGCCCTTTCTTCAAACCCTCAATGCCATGCTTCCAAGCAAGGTCTCTTGGATGTTTTGATCCTTCTGTCATGGTAATCGTAGGACCCAAAAATCTACATTGTACATAAACAAAAAATAATGGTAAGGACCGTAGGGTTAACATTTAACTTTGCAAATTTTAAATATAGAACAAGAAAAAACATAGAATAGAAAAGCAACAATAACCATGGTTCATGAATCATAATACATATCACAAGAAAAAAAGAAAGGGAAAAGGTAAAAAAAACTACAATAACCATGGATTTTAAATTTTAATTCGTGATGAAGAAGAAGAAAATGAGAGAAATAAAAGAGAAGTGTTCATGCAATTTACCTCTTGTAGATGCACACTTGAATCAGCTTTAAGCCTCCAATCCACAATGCACAACCACACACAATCCACAATGCAGAGATTGACTTGAAGCTTTGGATCAGCCAATGCACTTAAAAACAGCCAATCTCTTGAAGCTCCAGCCTCCAAGGCTTCAACAATACACTCACTTGTGGCTAAACCAACCTTTGCACACTAGCAATCAGTCCCTTTGTAGCAAAAAGAACAAAGCTGAAATTTTAATCACAATGGAAGAAAATGAAAAATGGAATGGGCTCATGAAAACAAAGTTAGAATGAGTGAATGGCACTTTGAGGATGCTAGAATGCCGTTTAGGTTTAGGTTTTTTTTTTTATTTTTTCACTTTATTGTGAGTTTTTTTTTTTGCATTTTTATTAAAAATTGGGTTTTTTTGCAGACTTGCGAGTCTCGTCATAGGACTTGGCGAGTCTACAAAAAAACTTGGCGAGGCCTCGGCTTGATCGGCTCGGGCTCGGGACTGCGAGGACTCGTCGAGTCTCAACATTTATGCTTGGAAGAGTATGAGTGGTTAGAGAGGAGTAAGGCTTTTAGGTCTATATCTGTAAATTTGTATATATAGATATGAATTTTGTTCAATACAAGAAGGATCTGTAATAAATTGTGAAGAAGGCATGAAGGACTGTATATGCTTGACAAAAGACAATAAAGAAAAGAGCATTCTTTCCTTCTTTGGAGCACATGTTTAATAACGATCCATTGAAGGTTATAAGGATCAGTTTCAAATTCTGCCTACAATCTATGTAAGTATATTTATGATATTTGAGTATCAGATTATTTTGAATATTGTGAATGTCCACGGGTTTAGAAGACAATTTTGTGTGAAGGCAATACGCATAAAAGAAGAGAGTCGAAGAGATACATAGAGGTTAATGTAATTGTTATAAACTCTTTTTATGAATAAAAGAATTAATTGGCAGAGTGAGGTTTGAAGAAGTCTTCAATTCTTCATCGAATGATCTGTATTTTGAAGAGTTTTGTCAACAGCTTGGTTTTTGACAATTGAAGAAACCGAATTTCTATGTCTTGATTCAGTGTTAGTAAACTTGTTCAATTCTGTTTGCACTATAAATCAAATCAAAATCTCCGACTGGGATTTAGAAAAAAAGAGAATGTTTTATACTGGTGAAATTCGAATCGGTCTAGTGTCTGTTAAAAGTTTGGTAGTGACCGACTGTGAAGATTGAATAGTTTTGGTGCAAATTTGATTGAAACACCTTTCTTGGTATTTTGTTTCTTTTGAGAAGCCGAATGAATTAAGCACATCGACACTCAAATTTGGATATGTTGAAACTACATAGAAAGAAGTTCGACTGGTTTTACACAAAACCGTCCAAATGTAATAAGATGTTTTTGGTGCTTGATATGTCTCAGTCAATTGGCTCTTGAGCTATTTAAATCAAATATACTCTGTTAGAAGTTTTCGAAATAATGCATAAAAGTCCTTTATTAGAAACAAACTTTGAAATTCCTCTTTGTGTCCTGGTTTCAAGAAATAGTGTGGCTTCTTCTAAAGTGTGGAAGCACAAGTCTGTACGCTTAGAGGAAGCAGGAGAGGAAATTTGGGAGACTTCATATTGAATAAATTATTATAATGATAAAGATACTTACGGTCTTGGAATGAAAGGAACGTTTGGAAGGAGGTATTGGGAAGTTCGATAGGTTGGTCTTGGATCAATACTAATTCAAGTTGAACTGCTAAGATGTTGTTCCATTTAAAAATGAACCAAAGACATGTATCTTCATGCATTAAACAGAAAGTACACAACTTGAATTGAACATCTGTAGATGTAAATTTGAATTATTATGTGTTGAATGTTTCTTGAGTTGAATCATGATTTGAAATGCCCTTGAGAAAGTGATATCATGTATGGTACAGGTCAGAATGGAAGATGATATAGTGACAGTCCTCAGAGGCTCACAGAATTCAGTATCTAGTTTGAAGACAGTTGAATGAATGTGTAGTGTCAAAGAAAAAGATAAAGCCAGGGCTAAATGCTCGAAGTGAAATTGCTCTTTTGTAGATACCATCGGATAATGATAATTGAGTAAACTAATTGCATTGTTTGTTTTCAAATCTTATATGATGATGGAAAGTACATTGAAAGGGTATCAAGGATGTTCTAATAGACCGTAAGTAATTGTTTTGGCAAGGAAGGTATGCAGAAATTAATTGTTTCAATCTCCAACTTTGTTGAATAGGCTGAAAGTCTAAGACAAATCCTAGAGGACAGTCAAACAAAGAACATTATTCTTAAGTTGTTGATAAGATACTCAAAGGGTAAATTTGTGAAATAAAAGACAATGAAACTTTAGTAAGGATTTGAATGACCAATTGCGTGTCATTAAGAATCAGAGATATAAATAAGTTCATTGGTCTTTCAAAACCAATATGATCTAATGTTCTAATTTTCAAGTAATAATTTACAAATGGCATGTGAATGGACTATCTAGCGTTAAGGCAAGTCTATTGAAATATAAATGTTTCTTGAATATAAAACATGAGCAAGAATATTGGGATTGTACATGAAAATTGAAGATTGTCATACCTTCACTTATAGAAAGTACAAGGCGAAATTACATTGGGATGTGAGTGAAAAGAAGCACCACCATGAATGACCATTTAACAAAATTATCTGGCATCCATGATTGAATGTTTAATAAAATTATCTAGCAGCCATGATTGACTACATACACACCAAACCACATTCTTAACACAAAAAACTCAACACTCCTAGCGCAAAGATCTAAGACACCAACCATATAAAAAACAATTTTTATTTCAAAATACTTTGGGTATTACTTTCTTTTATTGTAAATTCTTATTAAGAGGGTACACTTTTGACTTTATCTATATTAGGGCAATTGTTTATTTTGGATAGACAAATGAGGGTTTTTAGGGGCCCTCACAGAAATTATAGGGCGAAATTACATTGGGATGTGAGTGAAAATAAGTGCCACCTTGAATGACCAAACCATACTTTAACACAAAAAACTCAACACTCCTAGCCTAAAGATCTAAGATTGACACCAAACCATACTAACAAAAACAACTCAATATTCCTATCATAAAGATCTAACATTGACACCTCATGCTAGCTAAAAATAAAAATAAACAAAGCTTGCTTCATTGCTGGACTATACTTGCTTTCACATCATCTAAACCTAGGTAGCACAATAGAGTTGCCTCTACCGAGCACCTATAACAAACCCTCCTTATCAACGATTGGAGTCAGACATGTAGGTTGTTCTTTGTGGGAAAGGCCTGCACAAGTTATCGACATGGAATACTTGTGAAGGAACGTGTCATGGGATATGTAGCATGGCTTGAGAACTTGACAACAACTAAGTGCACAAAAAAACATCATCCTCTCCTCTGAGATGCATGCCACTCCCACTCCTTGCATGATCATAGAACAAAGAATTGCTCAGGGTTCTAGTTGGATCATTCCCCACTGGATTCACTATGTTTTCATGTAAGTTCACATTCAGACCAGGGGCATCATCATTGAGGTTGTTCTCACCATCACCAAAATTAGGATTGTTTGGATCAAAGCATATTAGTCTGTCCCATTTCTCGGCCAAAAAGACTACAAATTTAGAACTCCTCAATGTATTCCTTCATCGACATCTCCTTTTGTCTCAAGCTTTGGAGCTTTTTGAACAACTCCATCTGGTGGTCTTCTGGTATTTTGATTTCAACTTAGTGACCATCTGATCGTAACCACTTATCTTTTCTTTACCTTTTTGGTGCCACTCATGTTAGAACTCCTTCCACCGTAATGGCATGTGTCCTTTAAACTTTATATGTACCTTCCTAGGAGATGAAAAAACCCAAGTATACCATTTTTCTTCCACAAAGTTGCACTTCTTCACATTAATTAGAAGCTTCTCCTCGTGTAACTTCTGTAACACACTTCTCAAATCTGCATGTGCTCTTCTTTTGTCTTATTGAATATCAAAATATCATCCAAATATATAATGAAAATTTTCCCTAGGAATGGCTTCGATACTTCATTCAACAACTGCATGAAAGTGCTTGGCGTGTTAGTTTTCCAAAATGGTGTGACCAACCACTCGCAAAATCCTTCCTTTATTTTGAATCCTATTTTCCAATCATTGCCTTCATAGATTCTAATTTGATGGTATTTGTTCTTTAGATCAATCTTACCAAAATACTTTGTGCCACTCAGGTTGTCCATCATATCATCCATTCATGGCAATGGAAATCTATACTTAATCATTATTTTGTTTATAGTGCATGAATCTGTACACATACCACTCTCCATCCTTCTTCAGCTCTAGCACCATGGGTACTACACATGGGCTCAAGCTCTCTCTTATCTACCCTTTCTTCAACAACTACTGCACTTGCCTTTATACTTATCCATTCTCCATATGCATCATCTTATGATGGATTTGTTCAGAAAAATAGTTCTTGGAATCAGAGCCATGTGATGGCCGACACTTCTCATTACAATTTTCATCACCTTCACTTATAGAAAGTATAAGGCGAAATTACATTGGGATGTGAGTGAAAATAAGCACCACCATGAATGACCAATTTAACAAAATTATCTGGCAGCCATGATTGACTACATACACACCAAACCACACTGTTAACACAAAAAACTCAACACTCCTAGCCAAAAGATCTAAGATTAACACCAAACCATAAAAAACCAATTCTTATTTCAGAATACTTTGGTTATTACTTTCTTTTATTGTAAATTGTTATTAAGAGGGTACATTTCTGACTTTATCTATATTAGGGCAATTGTATATTTTGGATAGACAATTGAGGGTTTTTAGGGGCCCTCAATTATAGAAATTATTGGGTGAAATTACATTAGGATGTGAGTGAAAATAAGCACCACCATGAATGACCAAACCATACTTTAACACCAAAAACTCAACACTCCTAGCCTAAAGATCTAAGATTGACACCAAACCATACTAACAAAAACAACTCAATATTCCTATCATAAAGATCTAACATTGACACCTCATGCTTGCTTCATAGCTGGACTATATTTGCTTTCACATCATCTAAACCTAGGTAGCACAATAGACTTGCCTCTCCCAAGCTCCTGTAACAAACTCTCCTTATCAGCCATTGGAGTCAGTGATGTATGTTGTTCTTTGTGGGAAAGGCATGCACGAGTTACCGACATGTGGAATACTTGTGAAGGAACGTGTCATGGGATATGTAGCATGGCTTGAGCGCCTGCTAGCAACTAAGCACACAAAAAAACACCATTCTCTTTTTTGAGATGCATGCCACTCCCACTCCTTGCATGATCATAGAACAAAGAATTGTTTAGGGTTCTAGTTGGATCATTCCCCACTGGATTCATTGTGTTTTCATGTAAGTTCACATTTAGACCAGGAGCATCATCATTGAGGCCGCTCTCACCATCACCAAAATTAGGATTGTCTGGATCAAAGCATATTAGTCTGTCCCACTTCTCGGCCAAAAAGACTACAAATTTAGAAATCTAAAATTTCCAAAAAAAGGTATGAATAAACTTACTAAAAAAAAACAATATGCAAGCACAACTACTTAAAATATCTAAGTTCAAACATGTTAGTTTTATTGGTCTTTGAGTGGATAAACTCAAATTTTCCATGAGGGACCTTTGACAGTCCAATAGCCCAAACGACCAAAAAGTGGGACACAATTTTATGATTTCACCTATCCATGGTTATGCTTTTTAGGAAGGAAAAATCAATAGAAATGTCACTTCGATTGCCTCTAACCTTCATATATCCTTTTCCTTTCTACTTCAACCAACTCAGGTTTGTCACCATGGCCCATGTTGGACAAGCCTCACTTTAACATTTTGTAATCAGAGATGAGAGGGAGGGGATTTGGGGCAGAGAGTAGGCATTGGTGTTGATGGCGATATTCCCTTTCCCATATTCATATCCATCCTAGTGTACTGCCCAACCCCCTGTGAACCAAGTTTGATTGACAAGGAAGATACATAATCCTTCAAGATCTCAACCAACTCTTCCATGGAGCACCTTTTGGTAGTTACAATGCTTTCCAAGGACACAACCATGGATCTTACTAATCTACTTGTTATTGACCAAGAAAAGTATGAACTCTACCAAATTCATTTGGAACTTGTTATCCTTAAAATTGATCCGTCATGTTTTAAAGGATTGAGAGCAATTTGAAAGCAACCTTATAACAACATTTTAAACAATTAAAGATTGTTCAAGGCAACAAAAACTTATGTCATGTTTCTTATTACAGCAGATTAGTATAATTGCACTAAACCTCTCTGAAAGTCATCTTGAAAACAGGAGGTGCTTAATGACTAGAAATTGATATGTCTAATCACATTCAAGAGGAATCAACCTTCACTGCGACAAAGATAAGTTTGCACAAAGATAACATAGAGAATTTAAAGGTAGAACATTTATCTGAAAAAGAGAGCCATCAATGAATTAAATCTGGGATCATAACAAGTTTGAATTTTTTTTTACAAAGGCATTTATACATTTAAAGACTTCTCAAACTGAAACAGAACCATAATCAGAGCATTCTGAACATAGAATGAATTTTCATACAATGAAAAAAAAGAAGAATCTTGATCCAACATTCACCATTTCTATTATTTAAGTGCAATTGTGAAGATAGAATTCTTTGTTGTCACTATCATAATACATTTGTCTCAAGATTTATGAAATAATAGGGGGTAAAATATAATCCTAGCCCTATATCATAAGCTACTCTAAGCCTATGATCTATATTTGCTGACTTGGAGGGTAGCTTCAAGCGGAGGCTTTATGAGAGTTGGTTCTTGTTACAACATGGAAAATGAAGAAACAAGCATGAAACATAATTGAATCACAAAGGAGAGTGGAAACTTGACAATTGATAAATATGCATGGAAAAAAGTGACGATTGATGAGGTTTCCCTCTCTTATATATAGTCAATTGTGCTTGTTAATGAATAATTGTTTTCCATTTATAGTTGAGTCAGTTAGGTTCTTCCTTCTCAAGACTGGGCGATTTTAGGTTCAAAACTTCCCTAGTGTATCATTCTTCCAAAATAACACGATCCTTTATTGGGGCTAACTCACTTCTTTATGTCTTTAGGCAGCAGAGTTAGTAAGTGTTCTTTCTTTAACTGGGTCCTTTCTTGATGTGAGAATCATTGGTAGTTCCTCTGCTCAATGGTTGGGCACATACCCAATTCTCCATTTTTCTAATTGACAAATCTGTGAGTGATCAATGATAGACTGAATCGATATGGGATCTTATTCAGTGATGAGCGATACACTATAGCTAATTAGCCATTTGGAACCTAGATATCCACTTTGTAGATCTTGATCCCATAGCTCAGTTGATGATGAGCAATACACTATTGCTAGCTTGCTGCCTTGATCTCTTCTTTCTTTCTCATATTTTACCTAGTGATGCGTGATCATTGACTCAAGCCCATGTTCATTCATCATAAGTCTAATGCTTAGTTACTTTATTTGATTTGATATTTGACCACTTTGGAAATCGATGAACGGGAACCAAGATTGTTGATCTGTTTAAACCATCTCATATCTTGGCAAGCGATGGGTAATAGATTTGAGATTATAATGGATTTAAAATTGATATTAAACTGCAGGTCTGTCATAGCTTATCCAGTCTAATTCAATATCAAGATATTAAACGATATTTATAAATCATTATCAAGGAACATAACTTGATCTGAAAAGATGATCATGATAAAGCTATATTGATATAATCGCGATTTTCTTCCTAAAACATTTGATCAAACTGAATGATTAAGATCTTCAAAATTCCCAGAAGGGACAAATCCAAGGCTAAAAAAAATACTAATATTTTTGTTTGAATTCCTTTTTAATAGGTCCAATCATTTGAACAATACAAATGCTTAACTTGACTACCTCATCAGCAAGAATATGCTTGACCAATTTATCCACAATTGGAGAGTTGCCAAAAAATTCTTTAGGATGATTATCATTAAGTTTACCTTGGTATGCCTTCATGCCTCAACGTTGTTAAGATTCATGGGCTTGGCGTTGACATGAGCTATTGCAACCTCATGGGTTCCTTCTTGGACACGCCTTTATTACATTAGGAGTTATTAAAGCACAACCACACCAAAAAATAAGCTAGAAATTTATCAAAGGGTTGAGGAGATTGAGAAAATTTCAGAGCTAGAAGATTATTAGAGCGATGATAATAGAGAGGAGAGGGAGACTATGAACAATGAAGCCTACATAGAATAATTAGAGAGTCTCCCTTGAATCCTTCTCATTATCATTGCTATAGGCAAACCTTGAATTCAAGAGCCATGGAATTGTTTCACTAAATATGTTGCTCCTTCCCACCCTTCCTACCCTTCCCACCCTTCCATTATGAATTCATGCATGAATCAAGAAGCCAAGGGATTTATTTCACAAATTAAAATATGACCCCATATCCCTTGGAAAAAAGTTATAATTTTATAAGTGGGGTAGGGATTAATGTATTGCCCTTTTTTCAATAACCAAATAGGACTTCCAAACCTATCCAAGTGTCCATCTCTAGACTATGAGTTAGAGAAGTTTTTGCATGGGAGACCCTCACACTGGCTTGATGGTTTGTATGTTTTTTTGCCTTTATAAAAATATTTGAAGGTTATGGAATGATAGGTTGCCATGCTTAATTTCCTATTAGGGGTTGACTTCTTTTCTAAGACATTAATTGATGGAATCATGGTTAGTGGTTTTAATGAAGAGATGCCTTAGACCACATAACCTTTAGATTTACACAACATAAATAGTTCAAATAAATGCAAAAACAATAAACTCAATTCTTTATTTGATTTCAACAACATGAAATTGCAGTTTGCACACATAATAATATTAACACAACAATCTCAAATGAGATGCATTGCAATACGTCTTTAGATCTTTCCCTGCTAACTTGAGGTCTTTGTAAGTATAACTATCTCTTAGAATATTCATTATGATCTATAAGTTTGTTTCCCAACTCACTCAAGTGTAGGAACATGTTTATATAAACACATGACCCACCTAATTCTAATAATGTGCTCAACAACCCGCTACCTCCATTAAATATTTTCAACACATCGCTATGGTCACAAACATTAAATGTTCATTACAATCCCAAAGAACCCTAACACATCACAATATAATGCATCACACAAAACACACCACAAAGTGACATTAAATGAAGTCGTGACAATTGTCCATGATTCAAGGAATTAAATGCATACATTTAGGATCTACAATGACTTTTTATCCATAACACATCATAAGCACATATGCACCTAGAAGAAATTGCCAGTCATCCAAGTTGATCGGGCTTATTTTAGTGCGCTAGTTGAGTGCTGGCACATCGAGACTTCTATATTTCACTTGTATGTTGGGGAGGCTACAGTTACACTTGAGGATACATGGTGCATCCTCAAGTTGATGTGCACGAACAATGACTATTATGGACACCACGAACACAACTGCAAGCAGTTTTTGATGACTTGTGTAGCTATTAGGGTATCTCAATGTTTCAGGAGAAGGTTAATATAGACCTCATTGAGACCTATACAAACATTCAACCAGATGATTTACCCAGTAGGGATCCTTCACCACCATCTCTCATTGACAAGGAGGTTGTTGTCCTCATGGCCATTGTCAACGACCGATATTTCCATATGGGCCTTGGAGGTGTAGTGAGGATCATGCTTGAGGATTATACACATTTTTCCATAGGGGCAGTTGTCTTGGCGCAACTATATAGAGATATTCACATGATAGTGTACTAAGGTGGATGCAACATTGAGGCTTGCACTTTGTTGATGGTCTAGGGTTGGGAGCACATCTTGATTGAGCGACCAGTAGGGATGCATAAAGTATGGTATCCAAAGGACCTAGTAGCATACGGTTGGACTCAAATAGGAGCAGGAAGGCATTGTCATAGGGGGACATCCCATTCTATCATCAGATGTTAGATGATCGAACACCACAGTTTTTCATTTGGAGGCCATACCTCACATATCAACTACAATGGTTCAGAGATGGTTGATATATGGATTTTATGACTACTAGATGTTTTCTAATTGGGAGGCAATCCCATATCATTAAGGAGTATCTCCCTAAGCTAGTACTCTAGCAGTGTAGATTCACGCAAGATGTTTCTGAGGGGCCAAGATGGTTTGCCCATGTGACACAAGCGATCAATCAAGATACTCTTGTGATCCTGAAGAGCGAGGCTACAACTAGATACATCAGTGTACCATGGGTTTTTTGGGCTTACACAAGAGAAGCTGCATATGCAAGGGTCACTCCAATTTACATACATTGGTGGGTACATGTATATGCCCTCTAAGCTTGATAGTTTCAATACCAACAGGGGGACAAGTGCCCATGGATATTGAGGAGATGGAGGTCGAGACATCGAGCGATAGTGGTAACACCTGGAAGGATAGTGATAATGAGGCTAGGGATTTTGATGATGATGGCACATATGGAGGATACAATGGGGAGGATAGAGATAGAGATGGAGATGGAGATGGACACGATGGTCTAGATTTGATGGTGATAGATCCTAGCATGGCAGTTGTTACAATAACATAGGTTAGTTTAGGCTAGGTAGGGCCTTTGGGCACATAGGTAGATCCAGGGTAGGTAGGGCCTTTTGGCACTGCTATGGTAGGAAGAGATATTGGCTTGTTAGAGTAGGAGATCATTACTCAGGTATGAGAGATTGCAGGTTTACAATGGCATGTGACTGATTTGCATAGCACCTTAGATATGCAAGATGATGATATGACACTACTTCAGTCAAAGATCTTCTAACTGAAGGCTAAGATAGATAGGTTGGTGTAGGTACAGGGCTAGTTCATGACAGAGAGAGATCAGGTCATTAGTGAGCAAGATCAGGGATTGACTGCTATGGACAAGCTCAGGTGGGAGTGAGATGTGACTCGAGGAGCCGCTACAAATGTCGAGTTCTCACAAATGGTTGTGGAGAACCTTCAAACAAAGGATGAGGCTTCATACTACAAGTGAGCCTATGAGTCTACTGTGCCCAAGAATCAATATATTGTTACATTTGACATCTGGGATGCACAAAGGACAGTGATCAGATTTGGTCAGTCTCAGACCAAGACTCATATTATAGGTGCCTCAGGTCAGTCTATTCATCAGTCATGACCACCACTACCAAGACCATTAGGGCCACTAGGCCCTCCTCCAGCTACAGGTTCCATGGACATAGAGCCATAGTTGATCACACAGACCTTGGCATTTTTAGCATTTTGGCATAGTTACAATATATGGCATTGTACTCATTCTATCAACACTATTGAGGTACTTTTGAGACACCATTATGATATGTTTATATCTTCTATGTATATGATATTTAGATATACTGACATTTAGTTTTGGGTCCTTTAAGGCTGATATAAAAGTATATGATATCCCTGTGATATATATCCGATGCCATACTTGTTATATTGTTTATTTCATGTTTAGCATTGATTAGCATTATGGATGTTTAATATTATTAATGTTTATGCTCATGTATTCTTTATTCATTTATTATTTATACCATGTTTATAAGATGTTCTATTGGTTGTTCATCCAATTATGTTGTATGACTCATATATATGCTTATTTAGATATGCACATCTATATAAACACATAATAAATCATTGTTACTCTATTTATTACTCATGGATTCAAGCATGTATTCAGATAGTTGATTGGTTTGGATATATTGGAGAAGTACTACCATTTCATTGTGATGATAAACTCTATGTGCACATTTTTGCTTTAGCTTGTGATATTATGCATGATAGTTATGGACTACTAAAATGGCCATATATATCATAAATATGGAAAACATAATTTAAATATAAATATAAATAACCGAGAAATAAGATATGAATAATCAAACTCAAGATGTAAATATAATAAATAAATTAATTGTAAGACTAAATACAAAAATTCACAACCTATGTACATAATATGAATAATCAAGACTTAAGTGCAAACAAAATATTAATAATCTTACATCAATCAAAAAAAGAAAAATGAAAAAATAAAAAATAAAAACAAAATAAACAATAATGAAACAAATAAACAAAACAGACAAACAAACAAAACATAAATGAACTAAACACCAAACAAACAACACAAAACGAACAAACAAAATAAAAATAAATAAATAAAGACAAATGAACAAAAACGAACAACAAAACATCAATAAACAAAAAACAAAACAGAAATGAACAACAAAACACCAATAAACAAAAACACAATAAAAATAAAAACGAACAACAAAACATCAATAAATAAAATTCAACAACAAAATACCAATAAATAAAATACTGAAAAACAAATAAATGATCAACGCGCAAACAAATACCTAAGCAAACACAATCAACAACAAAACAATAATAAACAAACAAAACACACATAACACACAAACAAAACACTAATAAACAAAAACAAACAAACAACTATAAAATAACAAATAATAGAAACAAGACAAAATAAAAAGAAAAAAATAAAAGCAAATAAAATAAATAAATGAACAAATAAAACAACATAATCAAAACAACTAAACAATCCAAAGCAAAGAAAAGTGGAGGAAATAAATTAATATAAACACATAAAAATGAACAAACTAAGCTAAACAAACAATAATACACAAATAATGGTTAATCACAATGCTAGTACAAATAGAAAACAAATTGTTTGTACATTTGTAATAATGGTGTCACTCTTGACGACAAGATGATCTATAAGCTAGGTAGCATTGACACAAGAAAAATAACACACAAACAACTAGCACAAGGTTGCCCTTAGGCTATAAGGAAAAAATGACACAAATGAGATGACAAACATTCCCCTAGATCATAGGAAGCAAAGACATAAACAAGACAACACAAGGAGCACTGCCCTTAAGCTATAAGAGACAACAAAATAAAACAAACAAAATGAGGAGAATAGAAGAGAAGGAAGGGGTAGCCAAGCTAACTCCAGATGCACCAAGCAAGTGGACGTTGCTCATATAGTCCTATAGACACAAGATCCAATGTGAACTTCAGGGAAAATGTAGTTATCCTAAGATATGGGATAAAAGAAAATGAATTATAAGAAAACATGATTGACTTGTAGAGAAAAATGGAAATGATCTTGCAAAACGGTGAGTGCATGAGAAAAGAGGGGATGACATTTCACAATCATGAAAATGTCAACACATATAAATCACACAAGCGTGAGAATATGGTTTAGGTTAAAATCACACTAAAAGTCGAGAGATGAGTATCCACAAATGAACTGAATTGATAATTTAGTGTCTACTACATCTACGACTAGGAATGAGAATAAAATCACAAAATGGTGAGAGCATAAGCAATGGTTACTCATAAAATGGTGAGATCATTCATCTTAAATTATTCACAAAAAGATGAGAGCGTAAGAAAAACCAAGTGGTCATTAGTGCATCAAACTCGAATGCACAATGCTCACAACATCAACTCGCAAAATAATGAAAGCGTACGACTAAGGCCAATAAGGATGAAAAAATTAAAGGACAAGTGGTTATTTGTAAAATAGATAGGAGTCCCAGAATCCTTAAGGCAAAAAAAATAGTTGAAAACGAAAAGGTGGCCAAACTAACCCAAGATATCCCATGTATCTGTTAGAATATGTATTTCATGCATTTTCTCACATTTGCTAGTGTATTAGCTAGCTATTTCATCTTGTAGTGAGTTTGTCTTATGTGAGGGTTTATCCCACATTGGTCATAGACTAGTTCAATATTTTTCCTTGTCTATATATACAAGAGCTTTTTACTAGCATGCTTTATTTTTAAATAATATATGATTTGCCTTATTTTTGCATATCATATTTGTAACTTCTTTGTGTGATATTTTGTTGATAACACTTCATATTCTTGAGTTGAAATGCCTTTACTATTCCTAACATGGTCCCAGAGCCTTGAAGAAGTTGCAACCATCTATTAGTCTACAATTTTTTTATATAATTTTATTGTACTTCCCTTGTTGTTGCTTCTTTCCTTATTATAGAGAAGAAGTGTAGAAGAGAGACATGCTTATTATTGCAGATTTGATCTTTTGCTATTATATTTAGGAGAAGAAGCTTAAAGGAGAGGCTACAAAGATCTGTTAAGGTGGAAGGATGTCACATTTACTTCTGAGTTGCAAAGTGGATTCTCACCTTGGCACTTTATGATAGGCATTGGATTTTCAAGGTTTGACAAAGTGTGTAAGGCATTGCATTTGTATTTTTTTCATATTTAAGCTTAGCATTTTTTCTTTTATTCTAAAATTGGTTGCATAGTGACGTATTTTTCTGCAAGCTTGGTGCTTGTTTATGCAAGAGATAGGCGTTGGAATTGTTTTTGTGATAATGATAAGTGATCCTTATCATTTTTAGTTTGGCATCCCAACTTTTTCAAGATCTGTTGCACAGAGACCAATAAGGTGCTTTTGTGGAGTTTTCATCTGTGGCATCTTTTTGTTTTAGATCTGTGTTGTAGAGATCAAGAGCATTGGAAGGCATTAGAGTTATTTGCTCTTTTTTGTCTCAGATATGCCTGTGAGACAAAGAGGCATTTGACTTCTTTACCTTTTTTTGTTAATCTTAGCTTGGCACTTTTCTTATTTGAATTATCTTCTTTGCTACGTTAAACTTCTTGGTTGAGTGTTGCATTCTCACTCTATTTGGCATCATTTGAGGTCTAACTTTGGCGTTTATATGTAGATGTGACCAGCCCTGTGGCATTGGAGCATCTTCAGATCTGCGAAGTAACCCACAAAAGTGGCATTGAAATTTATATTGGAAGAAAAGATCACCTTGGCATCATTGTTTTAGATTTCTCAAGATTTGCTTCATCCAATTTATGCATTGATTTTTGAGGAGTTTGGCATCCTTATTCTACATGTCCTTTTACTTGAGAGGTATTATTTTTTTAGTTTGAAAACAAAATCATTTCATACTACATCATTTTCCTTTTGTCTCAGATCTACGCCCAATAGTGGAGTTGAATTGGCTTGTTGGATCAGAATTTTTTTCAAGATTGTGGCATTGAAAGGCTTGAATGTGGGTGTTGAAGAGAGAGAAATTATTTTTTTCCAGTTATGGCACTTGTATGAGTAAAAGGATTTGAGTTTGCATCCTTATTTTAGATCTGGAGCTAAAAACAACAAATTATTCTTTTTTCCTCTTAAAACAATTGGTTTTATCCAATTTTTATTTCCAATCTGAGTTTTTGCCTCAAGAGGAAACACAATTCACTTGCACAAGCATAGTGTTAACTAAGGGGATCTTTTTTCATGTTGGATGGTATTTTTAAGTTTGTGGCTTAATTCTAGTTCTAAAGAGTGGTTGGACAACTATGTTTTTTTTTGGTTTGATCACAAAATCCAATATGTAGTGATTTTTTTAATGTATTGATCTATTTTACAAGAAATCGTAACACCAATAACTTTTGAACCATAACTTAGATTTGATTTTTTTTTAAAGTGCATGGTTTTCGATTTTCTATCCATGGGTGTTTTTAATTGTAAAAATGCACTGCTTTTATAAAGTGCCAAATTGGGGGGCAGGAGGGAAGGGGGTCCTGTAATACAATCTTTTGGGGGATTGTCTTAATGCTAATTTTGTGCACCCTTTGCATTCTTTCTAATCTTTGGTGATTAGTTAACATGGCTTTTACTTCTGGCATTGACCATTATGAGCCTTTGACTACACATAATTACCACGCCTGGAGACTTCTAATAGAAACAATCATAAAGTGTAAAGGATTATGGTCTCTAATGAATGAAACACAACTACAATTTACATATGAATTTGAAAATTTTCAGCATTAATATAAATTTGAAGAGTGTATGGGCTTGATTGGAGGAAATGTGAGTGATAGTTTTTTATTTCATTTTGATGGGTGTGATTCGCCATTCAAAATGTGGGCTAAGCTAAAGGGTTTATTTGGAAAAATAGATCACTTGAGAGCGATGTAATTTGAAGTGGAGCTTACTTCACTAAATCTAAATAATTTTGTCTCTATTGTAGACTACCTCACTAAGTTTAAGCATTTGTTGACACAGTTGAAGGGGAGTGGATGAAATAAAAATAATAGTGTGTGTACTTAATCTTGTCTAAGTTGAGTGGCCCATTTCAATTATTTGCTTCTACCTTTTTCTTTAGTATGAATGCCTTAGGTATCACATTCAAAATACCAGATCTAGAGTTGTTTTGTGAGAGATTTACTTGGAAAGAATCCATATTGTCTCACCTTGAGTCTTCTACGTCTCAAAAAATATTAGTTTTATCATATCCTAAGACTAAGAGAAAATTTAAGGGTAAAAAAAAGAAAACTCTTCTTCCATCTCAAAATGCACCTAAGTCCAACATATTACATCTAAACCTAAACCATCTTTCAAATCCAAGAATAAGTCTAACCTATCTTGCTCTTATTATGGGGGGACTGGTCATGAAGAGTCTAAGTGTTTCAAAAGAATGCTAAAAGATGTTAGGAAACACAAAATTTCTATCTCCACTCCTCCATCTCATGAGCATATGAAAACACTTAATGTTGTTAGGAGATCATAAGTACTTGTTTCAAATAGTTGGGTTCTAGATTTTGGTGATTCACACCATATGAATTCTTTCAAGGAGTCCTTTGTATCACTTGGTTTGAGTTTTACTTCCAACATTGATGGATATTCTTCCTTCATTTATGTTAAGGGGAAGGGTGACATACAACTAGATGGTGGCTACATAAATGGTGCATTATATGTTCTAGACATCACTATCAATTTACTGTCAATGTATCAAATTTGCCATTTTAGTCAGGTCAAGACAATGACTTTCACATCACAAGGTGATAAAGTTTGAACTTTGTTAAATCCACACACACTTATTGCACATGGTGTTGTTGATCATAATTCTTGATCTTACTATTTTGAGGGTTTTGATGATACTCCTCTTTTAAGAATGTATTTATTTTTTCATGCAAATTCTGAGAGTCAGCTTTGATATGAGAGATTTAGACACCTAAACTACATATATTTGAAGGAGTTGAGCACTCATAGTATAGTAAAGGGTCTTCCTACAGTTTCATGTCTTGATAGATTTTGCCTCGATTGTGCATTGGAAAAAAAACATCATAATCTATTTTCTAAGGGTATATCTACGAGAGCTTCTTCACCACTTGAGCTTGTGCACCATGATTTGATGGTATTTCCTACTCCTTTCAACCGAGTTAAGTATGCACTTACTTTCATTGATAATTTCTCAAGGTGTATTGGGTATATTTCCTCAAGTACAAGAGTGATGTCTTTGCTCAATTCAAAGTCTTCAAGGCTTTGATTGAGAAACAATCATTGAGTTGCATCAATAAGCTTTGTATAGATAATAGGGAGGAGTACTTCAATCGAGAGTTCTCTAATTTTTTGGTAGTCCATTGTATTATTCACCAACATTTTGTTGCACATACTCCACAACAAAATGAATTAACAAAATATAAGAACTGATCTCTGAAGGAGATGGATAACTACATGATGCATTCACAAGATTTACCTCTTATCTATTAGGTAGAGATAGTTAATTGTGTGAACTACTTTCAAAACTACAAACCACATATAGCACTTGAGAATATGACTCTAATGTCTTATTTTTCTGAGTCTTTGGGATCTTTGCTTGGGAATTTGTACCAAATAAGAAAAAGAAAGCATTGGATAAGAAGAGCAAACCTTTGATTTTTGTAGGGTATTGTGAGGATATGAGAGATTGTCATATTTTAGATCTTAATACTTATAATGTGTATTTTCGAACACATGTACTGTTTGATGAACAATTCACATCTCAGGACTTCATCTTTTTTCATGCCTTCTTCTTCTTCTTCTTTTGATGATTCACCTCATACCAAGGATTCATTCTTTGAGGACCTAGTTCAAGAGATTCCTGAGGAGGTTATAAAGGATGAAGATCTTATTCACACTGATGTTTTCACTATGCCTAGGTGGGCACATACTACAGTTTCTGAGGCAACACCATTCATACAAGATATTCCACTTACTTGACTTTATCATACACATTCTACATACACTAGGCTTTTATGTTAGATATGAATCCACAATATTTTTCACAGGCTCATAGAATATAAAAGTGGGATGATGCGATGATAGATGAGTATTCTTTATTGATGAAGAGTCATCCTTAGGATTTGGTCATTCTTTCTAAAAGAAGAAAGTTGTTTAGGTGCAAGTGGATTTACCACACCAAGTATGCAACTGATGGGTCCATTGATAAGTATAAGACACGTCTTGTTGTAAAGGGATTCTCAAAAGTTGAAGGTATTAAATACTATGAGACTTTTACGCCCGTTTTCAAGATGGATTATGTTCGCCTTGTACTTTCTCTTGCTGCATCATAAGGGTAGCCAATATATTAAATGAACATTAAGAGTGATTTCTTGCATGGAGACTTGTAAAAGAAAATCTATATGGAGCACCTGTTGGGTTTATTCATGATTCTTCTCTTGTTTTTTGACTTAGGAGGTCTCTTTACGGTCTCAAACAAGCCCCTCAAGCTTAGTATGAGAAGATGGATTCATTTCTTCTCTCCACTAGCTTTGTTCACTATCACTTTGATCCCATAGTGTATATTCAATGTATTAGGGAGGAAATTGTTATTCTAGTCTTGTATGTTGATGGTATGATTTTTACAAGTAGCTTCTCATCTCAAATTTAGACTATCTAGTAGGCACTTTCAACACAGTTTGACATGACATATATAGGCCTTCTACATTTCTTCCTTGGTTTATAGATTTCACAGTAAGATACATGGATCCATTTGAATTAGTATAAGTACACATTTGATATTTTTCAACATTTTGGCATGGATAATTTCAATCCAAGTCCTTCTCATTGGAAATATGCCAAGAGGATTCTACGATATCTATGAGGCAATACTCATTGTAGATTACACTACACCAGGGGTTCTACTTAGTTAGTTGGATACAATGATTCAAATTGAGCAGGTTCTCTTAATGACCGACGTTCCACTTCTGGATATATCTTTTGTCTTGGTTTTTCACCTATTGTTTGGTTGTGTAAGAACCATGTTATTCCACTTTCATCTACAAAGGCTAAGTACAGGGCAACAATTACAATGAGTCAACAAGGTCTTTGGATTCGTCAGTTGTTGATAGAGTTTGGATTCATGCATGATTCACACACTATACTTTGGTGTGACAATCAGAGTGCAATTCATATATTTCATAATCCAATTGAACATTAGTAGACCAAGCACATTAAGGTACATATGCACTTCATTCGTCAACACATTCAAGATGACGTTCTTAGCTTGGAGAATATTCCATCTCATTGGTAGGTTGAAAATATCTTCACAAAGACTTTTGCATCATCTCATTTCCTTGAGTTATGTGGCATGATTGGGGTTTTACAAGTTATCCTTGGAGGGTGTTCGTGAGGACATATTCCATCTTCATTTCATGGATACATATTTTACATAAGTACCTTATCAGACCTAGTTTTTGGGACTCATATTGTGGATATGCCACTATTTATTTTTTGGCTTTTGTTAGCCCCTAGTTTTAATTGAGGGGGGGGGTGTTAGATTATGTGTTTAATATATTTTTTCATGTTTGCTAGTGTATTAGATATTTATTTTATCTTGTAGTGATTTTATCTTATGTGAAGGTTTATTCCACATTGGCCACTTAAGCTACTTTGGTATTTCGCCTTGCCTATATATGCAAGAGCTTTTTTATTGTATTAGCATATTTTATTCTAAATAATATATGATTTGCCTTATTTTTGCATATCATATCTACAGATTTCTTATGTGATGTTTTGTTGCTAACACTTCAAATTATTAGGTTGAAATGTCTTTACCATTTCTAACAAGTTTTCAAGTACTACCTACATAATCCGTGCAGACCTTAAACCAATGTAGTTCTCCCAGAAATAGGAGGAAAAAAGACCAAAGTGGTATAGAAATGAATCTGAATAGATAAGAGAGTCAATCCCAAAAAAATTTGGTGTATTTATATTTTACATAGAAATTTTAATCCAATTTTTATGATTTTGTGATTTTGGGGATTTTCAAAAAATTTCAAATGTTTAGGAGTTATGAAACATTTCAAATATTTTTGAAATTTTTTAGGCATCTCAACTCAATCAAGAATTACAAGATATGGAATGGTCCAACTCGAAAAATGGTGAGATCATGTCTTAGGTTGCTCACAAAATGGTGAGAGCATTAAACTTAAAATGCTCATAAAATGATGAGTGTGGCAAAGAGGTGACCAAACTGACTTCAATGTGAATCAAGTGTTGCCTACATAGTCCTATAAGACCTCAAATCACTATAGTTCCACCTATACAAAAGACATTTGATTAAGTACCAAAAAGTTCAATTATAGGCAAATGGATAGGTAAATGGAAACAATAATGGCAAGATGTTGCGGTAATGCATGTTAAAAGGTGTTATTCCTAATTTACCCATAGGTAGTTATAATTAGGAAATAATGGTGAAGGGTCAGTGGTACTAATTTGTCCAAAGGTGGTTATAATTAGTAACATGAGATGGAACATTGATTTGCCTAAGGTGATTATAATCAGTGGCACTAATCAAACATAACAATAAATGAAGGATGAAATTACCAGTATTACTATCATACCACTTTAATGTACTACCATTCAAACATTTGATCCTGAAACAACTATTGGAACTAAATTTTTCATCAACCATTGAATGTGCTTGAAGTACAAATAAATCAAAACCAAGACCAAATGTGATAGGTGGGCTAGGTAAAAAGAACTGGTTGGCAAAGGGTTAATGGCATGGTAGAATGGTATAGGGTATAGTACAAAGAATGGGTATAATGTAGCATAACTTAAATGATATTTGTAGAAAATAATTAGAGTCCTTTAAGTGTAAAAATGTTTAAGGTGGATTATATTCATTGGTTCGTCAAGTTCATCTCCTTCTAACAGAACAACCTTGTATGATTTAGAACCATAGTTAACAATAACTACATAGGGCCCTAACCAGTTTGGTTGGAACTTTCTTCTTTTCTTTGTTTCAACAATTACATTCTTCTAATTTTTTTGAACCCTAGGTCACCAAGATTGAATTCACGATGCTTAATATGCCTATTATAGTGGACTTTTAATCTATTCTGATATATCTGAAGATTATTTAAGGTGGAAAAGCATTTTACCTCAAGTAAGTCTAGATATTGCAGGTGACGTACTCTGTAGTCTTCATCGTTGATGATGTGTTGCAATAAAATTTAGAGAGAGGACAACTCAACCTTGATAGGAAGAATGGCCTCAATGTCATGAACAAGTGAATAGGGTGTAACTCTTGTTGGAGTAAAAAATGTGGTACAATATTCCTAAAGGGCATTAAATAGCTATAAGTGTCAATTACGACCAACATCTTTGATAATATTCTTAAAAAATTGGCAATGATCTTATTAGAAGCCTCAGCTTGGTTGTTGTCTTGTGGGTAGTATGTGGTAGAGAAATGTTATTTGATGTGGTATTGGTACAAAATGATTTCACATTTTTGTTTTTAAATGATCCACCATTATCAGATATAACATTGAAGGGGATGCCATAATGATAGATGAGATAGTTGATTATGAACTTGGAGATCTGCTTCTCAATGATGTGAGGGGAATGGCTTCCACCCATTTAGTGAAGTAATCCGTACCAGTTCAAACATGTTTATGGCCATTAAAAGATGTAAGATTTATTTTTTCGAAGAGGTTGAGTCCTTGTATTGAAAATGGCCATGGTGTTGTCAATGGTTTGAGTGTCTTGGTTGGAGCATGAATTAAATTGGCATGTTTATAACACTTGACACACCTCGTCACATATGCAGCTATATCTACTTCCATAGTTTACTAGTAATAACCAGTAGTAACATTTTAGCTAAGATTGCCCTATTAGCATGGGCTCCACACACTCCTTTGTGGACTTCCCTTGATGCTAGTTCAAATTCTGCTAAAGGTAAACAATGAAGCATATTTCCATCATAGCTTCTACAATACAAGGTTGGTCCAAGTAGGGTATAATGAGAGACATTGTGGGTGAAGACTTTTTGTTTTTTTACGTGATAAATGAGGAGGCATAATTTGGTCTTGAAGATAGGCATATATATTTGAGTACCAGGGAGATTTGGGACTAACGATGTCATAAACCATCTCGATGGCTGATTGCTCATGTGATGGTGCTAAGAGATGTTCAACAAGAAATTGATAATCCCTTACTCTGTCTGTGATTTGAATCATGGATCTAATTGTGGCCATAACATTAATTGTTTTGTTATTGGCATGAGGTATTCTTCCAAACTGGATGTTGGTAATCTATTACTTGAGAGTATTAAACACATATTTATAGGGAAACAACTTATCATCTTTGATCTAGTATTGGTATGTGACTTGATTGATGATTAACTAAGAATTACCATATACTAGTAAATGTTGAATGTTACACTCACTACTTGATGAAGCCTTGCAATGAGTGCTTCATAATCTACCATGTTATTGGTATAAGGAAATCCAATATGAAAGGACTTGGGGATGAGATCCCCTTATGGCATAACAAACAGTATTCTAGCCCCTAATCCATGAGCTGTAAATGAATTATTAAAGTACATCTTCCATTGTTCAACCTCAGGAGGTGCTTTGCTTCTTCATAAGTCATAATGGCCTTATCTAAAAATCCAATTTTAAGAGGTTGAGTATCTTAAAAAGGAGCTTTTGAAAGCTGATCTACAATTACTTGCCCCTTAATGGCCTTCTGATTGACATTTTAATTTTAAACTCGCTCTTTAACATGACCCATTTTTCCATGTGGCTTTGTAGAGTTGGTTTAAAAAGTAGATACTTGAGTGGATCTACTTTGGAAATAATAATGGTCTTGTTGTTCAACATATAATGATGCAAATTTTGGGTTGTGAACACCATTGTTAAAAACATTTTTTTTATTGGCATATAATTATGCTCATACGTGACCAATGTTCTCTTAAGATAATACACAAAATGTTCTTTTCCCTATTCATTGTGTTGTGCCCCAAGTGCCCCAAGGCATTTTTAGTTGCTCACAGGTAAAGAAGTAATGGCATATTTGGCATGGGTGTAAACAAAGCATGAGGATTAGTTAGATATTCCTTAAGATGATTGAATGCATTTTGGCACTCATCATTCCATGAAAACATAACAACTTTATTCAACAAGTGCATAAATGAATGGCTTTGTTGGTTAATTATGAGATGAAGCACTTGATGGACTGAATATTTTCCTACAAACTTTGGAGTTACTTCAAGGTAGATGGGGATGACATTTAAGTAATTACACGAACTTTGGATGGGTTGACTTCAATGCCGCTGCGAGAGATAATGAAGGCTAACAATTTTTCAAAAGTTGTACCAAATACACACTTCTTTGGATTAAGCCTAACGTTGTAGTTGCAAAGTCTCAAAAATTCTTCGTAGTATGTATGGATGATCATCACAGGTATTTGATTTACCCAAGATGTTATTGACATAGTCCTCAATAATGTAGTGCATCATATCATAGAATATTAGTATCATGGCTCTTTGGTAGGTGGCTCCGGCATTCTTAAATCCAAAAAACATCACCTGATAACAAAATGTTCCCCACAGAGTGGTGAACATTATCTTATGCTGGTATTCTAGTATGATTTTGATCTAATTATACCCTGAAAAGATCATCCATTAGAGAGAGCATTTCATAGCCAGCCATTGAGTCGACTGTCATGTCAAAATTAGGCAAAGAAAAGTCATCTTTTAGACAATTTTTGTTGATATATCTAAAATCAATGTAGATTCTAATACCTTTTTGTTTCTTTCTCACTGACACAATATTCAAAATCCACTCTAAATAGTCGATTGGCCTGATGCATCTCATGTTTAAGAGTTTTTCCAACTCTTTCTTGACTAACACAATAATACAAGGATGGATCTTACACATCTTCTACTTGATATACTTGGCATTAAGATGTACAATGAGATGGTGTAAAACCAATATAGGGTCCAAAATTGGCATGTTCGAATGGGCTCATGCAAATATGTCAACAAATTCCCTCAGAAGGGATTTTAAAACTTCACATTCCTCCTTAATGAGGGATGCACCTAGTTTGATCCACTTTGTGTCATCTGGAGTCCCAATGTTTACCTTTAAAGTATCCTCCACAATAAGTGTAGAACCATCATCTAAAATAGTCAGCAAATATTCAAACTGATTGGCAATGGCCAAATCCTCTAGATGGACTGGCTCATCTAATTCTCCTAATTAAGATGAATCAAAATATCCTAATGCTATAAAAGGCCATGAAACAAAAACCTCAGGGCACTCTTGAGCAATCTGTGAAAAAAAATTTTGCTCCTCAGTACTGATCTCTGATCTATAAAAAGGATTTGGGCTATAGGTCTCTTATTCCTCATAGGAAGAGGGGTGAACATCCTCATCTAATGGCATCAGAAACTAGTTTTCAGCAAGAGACTTTTTTTTCTCTTTACTTTTTCCTTGCTCAGAAAGAACCTCAAAGAGGTTTTCACTTTCAAACCTCAATGTTTGATTTTCTTTTTGATTTTGCCTAGGGAGGTTTACCCACTCTCTAAAATAGGAATTAGGATCCAATCAAATATAAAATCCTTACTTGTGATCTCCAAGAAGAATGTGATTCCTTAATCCCAAAAAGTCACATATGGCCTCATCATTTTTAAACTCATATAATGCCATTGTTGACTCTTCTTGGTCCCAGTTTATCAATTATGGATGGTAAAGGGTTAAATTTGAAGGTTGATAAATAGGTTTGATGTTACAAATGGTATGGGGTTAAATATATTTATAGTGACAAGGTCATTGTAGAAGCTATAATCAGACCATGCATCACTACAAACATCATATTCACTAGTCATTGGTGTTGGAATGAAAATAAGGTATGGGGGTCACCCTTGGGTGGTTTGAACTTAATACCATGGGCTCTCTTGTACTTGGTCATTGAGATAGGTTCGATCATGCCTTGTAGATGTATCCCTAAGACTCTGCCTTCATAAGTTAGGTGATCCATAATCCAATTAGGAATATGATACTTTGCATTTTTTTAACAGTCAACTAACTCATCATTGTAAAGCCATGAATCATCTTTAGCTAAGGGGTCTTATTCTAAGCTAGGGGCTAGGTTGAAAATAATGGGCTTGTTTAACAGAGATTTTCCCTTGGTTTGGATCTCATTGTGAGTAGTTTTGGCCTTAGGTCTCCCATAAGATTTTGGATTTTTTGGCAATTTGGAAATATGAAATGCATTATGGGTATTGTATTCTCTGAGACCTTTTTTAGTTATATATAAATGGTTGGAAATATCTGGTGGAGGCATGGATGAGGTAGAGGCTAAGCTATATAGGTCAATGTAATTATCTTATGTGCCTAATTCAATGGGTTTTCCTTTTTCATCTCATTCTCCATCTAATTTGGGCATAAGATTCATGCTAAATTGATAATTATAGCTTTTATACTCAGCCTCAAGACATTTACAATACTAATATGGATGAAGATCAGCTGGTATAATCATTTCCATTCTTGAATTTGGAAATTTTATACACTGATGCAATTTATAATGTATAGCCCTAATTTCATGGATTTAGGGTTGACCCAATAATAGATTTGTTGACCCAATTTTGCCTCTCAGGCAAAATTCCGGTCACCTCCTACACCTGCTTTATAGGCCAGTCATTTCGGGTTGCAAGGTCCACCTTCAGGTTTCGACAGTGCCGTTACAGAGCATTGGTCATGAAAGGCAGCGAAAGGGAGAGTCTTCAAACGTCCACGAGAGAAGAGAAGAAAATGGAGTGTTCAACACTTAGGCAAAAAATAGGGCAGAAAAAATGCAGAGGGCGGCAAAATCGCCGCCCACTACAAGGGCGGGTAAAATGAGCCCACCTACAAACATGCAGAGGGCGGCAAATTCACCGCCCACAACACAAAGAAAAACAAAGACGTCGGCCGACGTCAACAATACTGCTGTCGTCGGCATCTTATAGAGACCGACGTCAGCAGAACCGCCGCCGTCGGCAGCACAACAGAAGACGGGAGAGGAAAAAGTCCCGCCCTAAGGCGGCAAAAATGAAAAGCCCGCCCTAAGGCGGTGAAAATGAAAAGCCCGCCCTAAGGTGGTGAAAATGAAAAGCCCGCCCTAAGGCGGCGAAAATGAAAACCCCGCCCCATGGCAGGGAAAGAGAAAGGGCCGCCCACAGCACAATATTGCCGACGTCAGCAGCTTTCACAAACCGGCGTCGACAAGATTGCCGCCGTCGGCAGCTTATCGACCGACGTCGATAGAAATCCTACATGAAGTCCTTGCAAAGGGTGGCAAATTCGCCACCCACAACAGATGGCGGCAAATTTCACTTGCAGTGCACAAGAAAAAACCCGCCCAGCCGCTGGAAGAGAAGACCAGCACGCAAAATGAGGCAACAAGCATGGTCTTGGCAGATTTGTGATGTCAGCTATAGTGTTTTTTCATGCTTTCCCATGAAAATTTTCTTGGCTCTTCTGGTATAAATACACAGACTTAGCCATTTATCAGGATCTTCCTGACTTTTGTAAAGAGCACTGCTCTCCAAATTTTCCACCTGAATCAATAAAAATACAGTTTTTGCCTCCATCTTGGATTGATTTGCTGTGTATGCCCTGAGTATTATCTGTGTTTAGTCATTATCTTCCATGCTTTCACAGGTAATACCAACAGACCATCTATCTACAGGGACTGGTTCTGCAGCTGAAAGGAGAAGAGCAATACTTGAGAAGGACAGAACAGAGTAAGTTGCTTGCAAGTGTGCATTCCACAGCACCTCGGTAAACCTTTGTGATGTATTTTCCATTATAGCCTCCCCCTTTGTCTTAGCAGCCTGATTCCTCTACCAGATGTGTAGAGTATACTTGCATTTTCCCTAATTCTGAGAGTGGATCTGGAAGGTCACCCCTTTATTTTGGTGTATCACCTCTTTTAGAGTAGGCTGTTTATTTTCATGCTTTTCTCTCTCCCTTTTCATCCCCCCCAGTATATACCTATATACCTATATTTTGCGTTACCTGAAACAAACAAGATACATCAGAGGGAACTAGCCCATACCTAGAGACTCTCCTCTCCTGCTTCGCCGTCCCACAGGTGAGAGAGGAGTTTCCATGTTGCGGGGAGAGGGCAGGAATCTGTTTTCCTGCCACAGGGTGCACTTTCCAGCATCAACAAGATTGTAAGATAGTTTTGGGTCAAAAACATGGCAAAAGTGTCATGGGTCAAAGGCCTAATGATCATTGACAAAATAATAATACCTTGAGATTCTCATTCTTCATTATCATATGCCTTGATAACAATGGTATCTGGTTGCAAGTCAACTATTATATATCCAAGGTGTTTAAACAACTTCAGGGACATAACACTGAGGTCCAAACCATTGTCTACAAGGACATTTTTAACTCTATGGTTCATTAAATAAGCCTTAATATACAATAGGTTATTATGTAGAGGGCCCAAAAATGACATGTCACTTTGGTTAAAGGTAAGATGTTGGCCAAAGGCCAAGTTTCCTATCATGACTTGGATTTTTTCTAGAGTGATGTCATTTGACACGAGTGATTGGTTGAAATACTCATTCAAGATGTCTTTGTGGATGGTAGACGTATGTAGTAAATCTATGATGGATATGTGCACAAGTGTCTTCTTAAGATGCTCCAAAATATCATAGGTCTTCACCTTAGTTTTATTAGTTAGTTTATTTATGATAGACATGGAAGGTTGGATGGGCTCACTCGTAATATTTGACTACGGTCCTTTGATAGTGACCTTGGATCGTTGAGTTACGATGTGCAATATCGATCTAAAAATTGGATTTGGTAGTTGGATAGGTAGGTAATTGGGTATAGAATGACAATTTTAGGACAATGTTAAGCCTAGTTGCTAACACAATTCATAGAAGAATCATCATCATAAAGAAGTTGATAGGCATTGCTCAGTTGATAGGCATTTTTGGGTGAGGGGCTAGGTATATTGGTAGTTGGATGAGGAATAATAGTGATAGTGGTAACATGATCACTTGAGATGTGTCGTAAAACACTATTATAGGTATAGGTGATAACATGATGGCCTTTTTGGTTAGTTTGGTCAGTTTATCCTTGGTTCTAACCATTTTATTGTTGTTGTGACTGGTGTTGTTGCTGTTGATTTTGTGATATAGTTCTATATTGGTATTATTTTTGTTGTTGGTACTGTTATTAGTTATTATTATTATTATGTTGGGGTAGCAAATTATGTTAAATACCCAAGTTATGATTCATTTTAGGAGCATGGGTGTATCTTTCTATCTCTCCATTTTATAGCATATTCTCAATCAAATTATTGAGTTGGATACACCATCTTATGGAATGTCCTCTAAAGTGATGGTATTCACAAAATTCTTATTCTTTGTACTAATCAAGGAAAGGGATCCCTTCAGGGAATAGCTTTGATATTGGCCAATTGATCATATTTTATTTTACCAATATTTAGAACATAAATTTAACAGGCTCACCAAGGTTAATGAATTGTCTAAAAATAGGTAGTCTTCTCCTTGGAGGGGGGGATTACAATTTTTTTTTATTATAAAGCTGTTGCTTTTGTGGAGGTCTTGGTTGAACGTATGGAGGAGGTGGTTGTTGAGTGGGTGGAGGTAAATAGATAACTAGTGTTTGCAAGATCTAAACATGACATGATTTAGTAACCCTATTGCCACCAACATTATTATTGAATTATAGTGTTTATGTCTCTCATTGTTGTTGGATTGAGGTGGCATTAAAGATAGTATTTGAATTAGGTTTTAATTATGGTTCTGGTTCTAGTTTTTTTGACCTTGATGTTGATTATGGCTCTAATTAAAAGAAAATAGATTGATTATCCATTTGTTTACAAGGGATTTATCAATATATATTCCTTTCTCTATAACCTTTTCAAATGTATGAGCACATTACAAATTGAGATGGTAAGATATCTCGCTGTGTAGGCTCATAGTAAATATCATGGCCAACTATTTATTTAGAAGATTGTGAGTAAATCGGCTTGCTAGTGCTCTCCAACATTGCAAATATGCAATGAAACTTTCAACAATTTTATGTTTATCTTAGCCCAAATCCACAACATTATTCTAGTGCTCAAGATTATATGAAAAGTGTTATATGAACTTCTTTGAAAGATCATTGAAATTAGGTACATAATTCTTTGATAATTTCAATAGCCATTCCAAGGCTTGTCCAGCTAGACTCCTTGGAAATAGAAGAAGCAAGTATATTTCTCTATAGGCCATTGGCTGACAAGCAACACATAATTATTTTATATGCTTTTTAAGGTCACATTTGTCTTTGTATTTTTCAAACTTAGGCAGCTCATAACCTAATGAAAATGGTATTTATAGATACTCCATGCTGAATGGATAAGAATATATTTCATCTAGTTTGAATTTATTTGTTTGTATTCTATTATGTATAGCTTGAATTTAATCTTTCATCTATTACAACTTTTGGGCAAGCTAGATGGAGTGGCCTGGTGTTGTTGGGGTTGCATGGTTAAAGGTGGATTACCTTGACCGAGGTAGGCATCTTGTAGAATATTAGTTGAATTGGTCGGATGATTAGGTATGTGTATATGTGAATTGGGATTATACTATGGATATAGAATATGTTGTTGTTGAAACACATTCTAGTTTGGATTGGCTACATAACCCTAGCTAGCGAATTGTGGTTGCAGTAATGACATTTAGCTTTATGGGATGTGTTGGCATTATTGGGTTTATGAGGGAACTTGTTGGCTACTTATCAAACCATTTTATATATAGGGAACACATTGTTGACTATATCCCTACTATTGGATGTGTTGAAGGTTTGATCCTTATTGCACGTGTGATACCCTTTGGGTGAAAGGTAACTATTGCCTAGTGCATGGTACCTACTATACATAAGAACCTCATTTTTGTTGAACACTTGTTGTTAGATAGGCACACACTATGAATAGGCACTCACTATGAATATGCACTTACTATTAAATAGGCACTTTTTGTTAGATATGCAATTGTTAGGGGTTTTATATTTATTTTTGTTGCCCAACTGGCACTTTTTGCCTAATAAGAACATGCTAGTTAGGCAACATTGTGATTGTTGAGGTACAATTATTTGTTCTTGTTGTGGTAGAAAATTCATTGCCCCCTATTGAGGTGGTGTAGTGTTCTACATTTATTGTAGTGGTAAGTTCGTCTATTGTTGGTTCATTGCCCCATGTTGCACACTTGAGGAAGCAACTGGTTGAGAAGTGGAGGTTGCTTGTTGATTTTGGGAAATAGGCGTACCTATCCCATATTTATTGTAATCACTCATAGAATTATTTAGAGGAATATATTGTGTATTGCTCGATGGTAAATTAGACCCACTTTAGTTAAATTGGAATGGACTTGTGTGCTCTCTGTAATGTTTTAAGTGAGGTATTCCATTTGAGAAACAATCTCTTCAGTTTAAATAGGGATGTTATACATGTCACCAATTGGTGTGTTCTTAATAAATGGGTCTACATTTTGGCTTGCATAGTTGGAAGCATGTATTTGTTAACCTATTAATGGAGTTATCTCAATAAACAATGTGTTAGAAATAACTTTTATGTTAAGATTTTGAGCTAGGTTGAGATAGTTTTGGTATGCTTATTGTACATGTTCCATTTATTTATCCATAATACCTTTCCCTTTTGTAACCGTACTTTGTTTATAATAAAACATTTGGACTAAATCTTGATTATAACTAGTTTATGCATGTTCAAACAATTATATTAGAGAAGCATTACTAGGAGTTCTAATCAAACTACTCAGACTTTTATGTGGGAAGTCTGGTGTAAACTTGGATCCTACTTTGATAACTCTGACGAGAAAATCATCAATATTCTTTAACAAATAATGCTGAAATAAATATAGATCGTGGCTCATCTACATTAGCATCATAACATAGTAGGGCTCTTGTTATATTTGTTCAATGTTAGGCATCATTTGAGCAAGGTACTATGTCATTTACTCTTTTTCTTGGCTTGGATAAGAAAGTGTATTCACCAAATACTATGCTAATGGGTTGTGCATTTATTGAACATATGGAATTTTATAAGATGGATAAGGATCTATCTTATAAGCTACATCATCATACAACTCTTGAACAAAAGGGTCACAAAGTTCTCATAATCTGGATTATACATAGTCCCGCTAGATGTGTAACAAGGTATGTTTAAATCTATAGCTAGGGTTCATGAAAACAAAGGGTCTAATGGTAAAAACTAATAAAGGTTTAAAAATAGACAAAATTTGGATCTATAAAAGAGGCCCAAAGGGTAAAATAATTAAACTCATCAGAAGTAAGATAAAATAAACTCAAAACATGTCTAATAAATGATACTAATTTACCCAAAGGTAGTTATAATCAGTGGCAAAGGTAACACAAAAGCTCAAAACTCATCTATGCCTAAGGTAATTATTTTCTCAAAGGTGGTTATAATCAGTGACAAAAATATGTAAAAAAAATATAATAAATGTGAACTAGGGTCAAAGGATAGTAATGATTTACCCAAAGGCAGTTATAATAATTAGCATAAAAAACAAGGTTAGACTCAAAACTAAATAAAAAATCAAATGAGGACTCAAAAACAAAATAAACTAAGGTAATTGGCTTGGATGACACTTGGTGATTGTCTCACAAAGACTCGATATTTGATTCACAAGAGACTTTTGGAACAATAGAACTAGGACATTCAAAATTTGGCACAACAAAATTAAAACAAGGGATGTGGAAACAACTTGGCTCAAAGGACTCTCAAACAAGGAAAAAGACAAATAATAATTGCTAGGACTAAGCAAGGGTTATTTTAGATCAAATAAGAAATCAACCCAATTAACACAATCTAAACACAAAAGGTAGACAACCTAAGCCTAAATTAGATAAGGCTTTGGTGTAAACCTGATTAGTTTAGGATTTTCACTTCGAAAGGTTGAATTTCAAATTTAATACAAAAAGACTCAATTGTTCTAAGGCAAAAGAGCTAGACCAAAATGGGCAACATAACTATGCGTTTGAAACAAGTGTTTAAAAATGATTTAGGTAGCATAACAACACTCATTCAAATAAATGAATGATAATGGCTTTGGAATAAAAAATCCAAGGTAAATGTTTGAGATGAGACGGGTAATGTAATGACACCCCTTTTAAACAAGTGACACACAAATGGTTTTAGAATAAAAAAATCTAAGGCAAAAAGTGTGGCACAAAATAGATAGAGTAACACCTCTTAGGTTAGAGGGGTGCGAAAACAATGTGACGGTATTGGAATCGTTAATACAAATAAATATTTTTAGTATAAAACACACATGTAAATCAAAGAAAATAAAAATAACATTAATGGCTCATCCTATCCCCAAAATTGACATGAGTGTGTGTATCGTCTACCAAAATTTTTATGGATATACCAATGCTTGATAGGAATTAAGTGTTAATCCAAAAATTAAAGGTGTAGGTAGATTTTTTTATGCCCCCTTTGTCTCTCAAGCATTGATACATGGCATGAACTTAGAGTGAGAATCACTTGGCATCTAAAAAAAATTTATTGTAAGTGGGGTTGACTAAAAATATATAAGTTTTGAACACACTAAATGGTTCCAAATATGGATAACTCAATGGCACAATCATGTCAATTGGGTTCATACCTACTAACTTACTATGTAGGGGTCTATTCCTTTACATAATGACTCTAGCCATGTACTACTTGGTAGAGTCTGATGTTTATCAATACCTGACATAAGTTTTTATTAGGATCATAGAGGTTAGCTGCTTAACCCCCTGGTAATCCTAGTATCACATGCCTAATTTATATACCCACTATGGAGTGGGGTTAATACAATGCTGGGAGATGAAACCTCAGGTCAACACACCCCTAAAGAACTTATGAGGGAGAAAAGAGATCTTGCCCACAAGTCAAATGCAATAAAATAAATTGGAAAGACTTTAGAAATCATTTCTAGGTCACCCAAGTCACTTGGAGTTTGAAGAGAGCATACACAACATTATTTTTGAATAAAATAAACAAATAAGGTAATAAACTAAGCACTTTTGGTCACCCGAGTTTCCTGAAGGGGAAGGGGGGAGAGCATACATGCAATAGTTTCTTATTTGAAACAACCAAAAAAATCTAACTACGAACTTTGAAATTAGCTAATAATAAAAAACAAATATAAAGTGAAAAAGGTCTTGAGATCTCTAACTAAAATGTACATTCTTCTTAATAGAACCAACTTAAGTTTGATTGAAAATTTGGCCCCCTTGGTCTTGTTTGCACTTGTAAAAACTTTGAAAACTAAAAGACAAGTGTGATTAAGCTGATTTTAAGCACCAAACAAAAGTGTATGTGAGATTTTATAAATGTGTGGGCCTCTTTATTTCCACCTTAGTTCTTGGAAAAATGTTAGGGGGTTTTCTTGTCTTTAAGCCAAAAAGTAAATGAGTAAAAAACATTTCATTTCGAGCTCTCAAATTTTTTGGAAAACATAGAGTAAAGCCACCGTTTAGTAGGGCAAAGCCAATATTTTCCTACAAACACATACAAATAAAGACAATTTTGGCAAATTCATTGCTTACTCGGGCAAAGCCACCAGTTAGATGTGGTGAATCTGCCAAATACATCAAAAAAATAGATGAAGCTGCCAAAACATAGTGTAATTTTAATTGGTGAAGTCACTGCTAAATAGGGATGAAGCCATTGATTCCATAGAGAGAAACAACCATTTAGCAAGTCAAATCTGCCATTTTGAAGCCATTATTTCTGCACCAATAAATATCACAAATAAAATATGAGACTGGGGAAGCTGCCGTTACATAGGGTAAAGTCACCAATTACACAAAAAATAGAATGACATAAATTTCAATGGTAAAACTCTAAACTTGAAGAATTAAATGCATTTGTTAGAAAAACTAAGGTTAGCATATCATTCTCCTTGGCCATATGGGATGCATAGTCCCACCAAGCATGTTATTATGTATCTCAGGAGTTTGAAGAGTACACAAAATGTAGATTAGTCCCTTGTTAGTTCAAATGACAAAAATAAAACATAATAATACATTATAAATAAATACTCTTGCCTAAGAACCAAGGATAACATAACATAGTAAAAAAGATCATAAAAAAGAGATAAAAATAACATAAGTAATTTACCTCCTTTGTCAAATTTGATGCTTACTTATTGGCACAAGGATGTTTGTATTCGGTCTATGAAAATTAGAGTCTTATACAATGCTTATCCATGGTGGTAGCACTTCTCTAGCGGTCACTTATGACTTAGTGTGAAGCTTGGCATAACATGGGCATTATAACACTATTCTCAATGGCTTTTGGAAGGTATTCCAGCAGAATAACCTTACACATAAAATCTTGTTGGCATATGGTGTGGGCATTTGTATTTATAGCTCTAAGAACTAACTCTAATCCTATAGAGATTATGCTAAATTTTAACTTTGATTGAGTCTAAAATAACCTAGGTTGAGTCAGGCTAACCCTAGGTTGGGTCAAAGCATTCATAAAATCTTAACACCTTAATTTTAGATATTTATGAGGCATGATAAATCATTTTAGATATTTGTGAGGTTATGACTCATAATTTTTGAATATTTAAGAAATAATAAATCACTTTATTAGCTCATTTGACCTTTGACTTCATATTTGGCTAAAAATTCTTTTTTTGATAAATAAAATTCACTAATTTGATTTGAAATTTTTATTTAAAAAAGTTAATTAAGATTTGAAATGTAATTAATCTTTCTTAGTACTTTTTAGCTTTTGGTAATTGCTTTAATTATTTTTAATTAATAGTTTGATAAGATAAACGTGTCAAATTACTAAGTTGTAATTTGACTAGAGTTGAAATCGAACCAGGTTGTTGGTGCATACATGGTAATATGCCAAATAAACTAATATGTCAAATTACTAGGTTGTTTTTGAAAAATTAAATCCCTTACGTGAATGAATTTGGGCAATTTAGGTGATTTATAGGCTTAGATTGTGTCATTTGCTAGAAATTGAACTGAATTCTAGTTTAGACATGAAAGTGGCCAAAACTAAGTGTCTTCAAATACATCCCCTATTGAATAGACCCTGGATTCTTTCATGGTGATGTCTAATGGATTAGCATTGGGAATTTTATTTTACAAAACCCTTTATGGGGAATTTTTCTATGCCTTAATGACATCTGCCAATGATTTATATCCCTATTAGATGTATAAGACTAGTAAAAATGTTAGGAGATGAAATATTAGTCCTCATGCCCTAAAGACCTACAAGAAGGCAATGACACCCTAATCATGTAGCCTAAAATAAAAAATAAAGGTATTTCTATTCTGATTCACAAAATACCACTAAGGACAAGTGAAAATCATACTTGGCAAATCTCTTGGGATAAAGGAAAATGATTAACTTCATAATTCTAGGTCACCCAAATAAGTGGAGAGCATATGCATACCTCATAAACTTGCACACTCCAAAAAGTAAGAAAAGTAAATGAGATAAGTGTGTGAAAATGAAATGACAAGGAAATAAAACAAGTTTTTAGAACCTAAATTGAAATTATTGATTCATTTTAAGCTCAAATTAAAATGTTTGAAAAGAGGAAATGCTTTGTTTTGAGTTCTAAATCCACTTATTTGCCCAAGGACCTATAAGGAAGGGGAAATAAGTTTGCAAAGTGGTATTCAGTAAGTTTAAAAAGTTATCAGCGTGCTTTTCTAAGTCTCATGTTTTGGGCATAGGATGTTATCACCAAAACCCAAGATGTTTCTGCCATTTTGAGCATTTTTCATTGATTCCCATTAATTTTAGAAAATAGATAGAAATAAAGAATTTGACATTTCCTCCAATTAGCAGGGCATTTTTATTGATTTTAATGACATTTTTGCCAAAAAATAGGAAAACATTAAAAATATATTAGAGGGCATTTCCACCATTTTTGGGATTTTTTGCTGATTCTTAGTGTGTTTCTATTGATTATCAGTATGTTTCTACAGATTCTATGGATATTTTCACCAATTATGATGACCTGTAAAATCATAGTATAATAAAAAATAGAGATGAAATCACCATTTTTTAGGATGTCTCCATTATTTTTGGGGATAAAACACTGAAATACAAGATGAAACTATTGATTCTACCTAGGGTGGAATTTTGTATTTTTTTAGGAAAATAAGGTGAATTAAGTTAATTACTAGGTCTATTATATTAATTAGAAGAATTAATAGGGCGTAAAAGAGCTTTTGGGGTGCATAAGATATCACCAGACATGCCATTATGTAGAATAAGAATTCAAAGGGGTTTAGTTCACTATTAGTGAATAAAACATCAAAATAATTAAATGAGCATGACACTCGAAGTCTATCCACTAGGATTAAGTAAGACCAAACAAAAGGTGAATGAATTAAAAATAAAACAAACACATTATACCTTATTTGAAGACTCCTTTGCTTCTAGATTTGAAGAGGACTATGCTCAACTTGTAGACTAGATATATTTGACAATGTCAACTCCATATATGAGTAACATTTTCCCTTATCTACATTTGATTTGCCTTGATAATTGCATGAAGAAATGTGAAGCTCTAGGATAATTTTGGCTTAATAAGTTTAGTTCAAGAGAGCTTGTCTATGATGGAGGGGGAACATTTAATTTATAGACTAGTTGAATCAATGAGGACCATCCATCTTGATATTCAAATGGATGACTAAGAATGAGTCCTCACTCTCATCAATATGGGAGGTTGGAAATGTAAAAGGGTCCATTTTAGAAAATAGAAGTTTCCAAAAAGAAATGGACTTTTGCGTTAGAGGAAGGCTTAGGTTAATTAACCAAGGTGATTAATTGAAAATTAGAAGAACAATGTTTTTGCAATTTTTATTTGTCCAATTAAGTGCTCATTTTATTTCCATAAAATAACACTTGTAAATGGTCAAGTTTACTTGGGGTACACTTGATAAAATTGTTTTGATGTTATGGTGCATTTCCCTAACTAGGAACGTGACATTGCAAATTTGGATTAAATTGGTAGTTGTGTAGACAAATTTGATCATTTTATAGTTTTATGGTTAATTTTACATGTAATTTCAAAAAGTCATTCATTATGATTTTATTTTAGACACAAAAGTGGTGAAAATGAAGTGTCTACACATGGAATTATTAGACTTGTCAGTCTTCTGAAAGCATTAGAGCTATCAGACCCTTATGATATCCTGATGAGTGAGAAGCATCCACGTGGAACTTATCAGACTTATCAATCTCTCAGATGTGTTAATGTTTTTAAAGACCAAGAGAGACTGACCAACCACAGTTGCCACATGCCACTTCCATAAAAAATAACAAAAGGGGCCTAGAGCATCCTGATTAATCCAGAAAGGTATGATTATAGTCAAGGCCCAAAACCAATCACAAAGCACCATATGGTAATTTTACACATCGAATGGAAAAATGGTTCAGAATGACCTAAGTAAGGAAAATAAAGGTACAAGTTTAGCCATAAGCCAATAGTGGAGTACCATGTGTACTTGCCAGTTCCAAGTGGTTGAGTCTAGTACATAAAAAGGTAAATGAGTGACACCCTAGCTACATCTATTTGAAATAGCCTACAAAGAAAATACCCAAATAATATAATACACATGGCCCAACTATGGGATACCTAATATGTCATAAGGGATAAAGTAGTTGTGTGCCTACCACACCCTTACTATAGTCAATTTGGGTAATCGGGCTATTATTCAAAAACTTATAAATATCCCCTCACCATTACCAAATCTAAACTCGGAACACACTTTCAAAATCATCTGAGTTAATGACATATCGATAAATGACCAAGTGGATTATGCCACCAACTCAAATTTGCACTCACACAAGGTGAGCCTCCAAATGTGATTAATATAGGAGATATTTATGAAGCCATATAAATCCTAAAAGTAATATAATTTATTGTTACCACTTCCAACTCCCAAGAATCCTTCCTTTAATGCCTTCTCAATATTTTAGTGCTTCCCTCAGACTCAGAATTCTGTGCTAAGTAGATCCCAACTCTCAACCATGGCCACATCATCTTCCAACCCCATACCCAAGCCCGAGTATAGGGATACTATCTCATCAAACATGACCCATTTCAAGAATTAAAATGAAGTGTTTATGAAAATTTAAGATGTAGAGAATCCTACCTCAAATGATGATGAAAATGATATTGAGTTTCTTGATGAGCTTGCATCACTAGGGAAATTAGGGTTGCACAAAGTTATAACTAAGCTAGAGTTATTCCCATGTGGTGATATATTCAATAACATGATGTGAAAATCCATGAATGTGCATTATGCTACTAAATACCTATTATACTTTGTGGGGTATCATAGTAAAATTACCTACATCTCTAGAGTTCCCTTCAATAAGTAATACAATCTACCTTAGTTCACATTAAGTTATGACTAGAACACAATAGATTCATGGATTGATATGCATAAAATATATGTGGTTATGAAATATTTGGATATTGATCTATATTGATGGACCAAAAAATATGACATCAATGTTTACCCCATCCATACCTTCTAAGAATGAGTTCACATTGGGATGCTCCTATTAAATCAATTGTTTGGAGCAAAGGACATTGTGCATGTGAGCATTCTCTAGGTACCCATACTAAGAATAATCCTAGAAGGTAAGTCCTATACCTCATAAGCCTCATCATTTCATCTTTATCAAAGGCATCAATGAGGCCAGAGGAGGTGGTAACTTTAATATGATAAGCTATCTTATAGATGAAGTCTGTTATGCCTTCGCATTCAAGCCTTATGTGTTTTCACCATGGAACCCTCCCGAATCAATGGTTCATGTGGTATTTTAGAAGCTATAAACACACCACTACAAGAACCACATATAGGACATGTGTGATTATTTTTACCCCATGGACTATATGGCCATTAATGAGAGACCCATGCCATAGATTTTAGATGAGATAAGGAGGGTGCTCCTACCCATAGGATCTTATTGGTACTATAGGGTTCTCACCATCATCCAAGTAGACGACATCCAATAATACCCTCTCCTCTTACCCTTTGAAGTCTTAGATTACCTCATAAAGTAAGAGATTGATTATAAATTAGTTGAGGGTGTCATGGGTTATCGGATCACCATTAGATGGTGTATCAAGACTTCCCAATTTACATTTTCCATCATGAATGCAAAAATATACCTTTACTATAGAAGATTGTGTAGAATATGAATTCTTACACCTTTGGAAGGGCATATCATAGAGAATGGGATCCTTATGGGGTTATTAGTCCCCATGATCAAAATCACATATCACCATAATTCTTAGGAGGATGATGACATTCTTCTCAATCTAGCCAATAACATTGAAGTACTATCACGAGTAGAAGTGATGAGAAAGAAAAGAAATTGGGACCAAGTTGGACTAGACCCTAAAAAAAGTCTAGTGCCACCTCTAAAAGATAATCCAATACACTCCCTTCTACTACAACTAGTCTTGGGGATCATTATAATTTAGCTAGGAGAGGACATTCAAGAAATTATGCCCCACATTTATAAGAGAATCATACAAGGGGACCCGATGAATTCACCTTCATAGACCTCACCTCCCCTAGTCTTGGCTCTAACTCCACCACCTTCACTTATGTGGGTTACTCAGCGACATGAGGTGATAATGTTGTATTTTGACATTGATAGTAGCCTTGAATAAATCCCAAAGTGGGACCAACAAGTGAAACTAATGTAGATTCCTTCCTCCACTTCTACCATCCTTTGACAACCCATGTGACCACCCCCATGATTCCTTACTCCTGTTAGGCCTATTATAATGAGGCCTCCCCTGGTTCCAAATTTTCATGCCCCCAATTTAGTTAAGTACCCTTGGATATAGCCATGTTCAACATCCTCACTTCTCAATTCCCCTACACTCATGCCATTCCACCCATAGGAATCCACACAACTTGCTTTTGGTATCAAAGAATCTTGGTTGCATGGCCTTCATCTCCCTTATTTAGCTCATCTAAGGAAACTTTTTTAATTATGGGAATCATATTCCTATAGATCATATCTCCATAGTGCCAACATACACCATGGTTTCCATGTCAACAATTCCATTTGCTACTCTTTGGGGATAAACACCTCCCAGTGTCCCCACCTCAACAATCTTATTGGCCACATCAGTGATGAGTGCACCTATATGCATAGTTAAAGTGACTCATAGCTTTGAAGTACTTTCAGTAACTCATCTATCTTCACAAGTTGATCTATAAATAATTTCTAGCATAACTTCATTTATTATGGTAAAGGCCAATATGGGCATGATACCCCAAAAGAAGAAAAAGGTAAATTTTATCATGCCTCCATCTCAAGTTTGAGTTTCCACCATAGCTCCTTTAACCACAACCATATATCCAACTAATCTAGGTAAGATATCTAAGAAAAGGAAAAAGGTAGTTCTCTCTTAGCCTTCTATTTAGCTTTCCCTTCTCATTGTTTCCTAGTCCTCCTTTTATTTCACCTTGAGGGATTAAAATTAAAATAGCCAATTTCATCATTCTTATTGAACACCCCACTCCCAGATTCCATTGGAACATTAGTTAACATGATGCTTGACCAATGGCATGCCCAATTGTTCCTATAGGGATCACCATTCATCCTTCCTCTTTTTGCACCTATGCCCTCTCCTCTACTCTATTTTTTCCTTCCTTACCTTTGCTTCATCCATTATTCTTCATCTCAAGCCTCTGACATATACCTATGACTTTAACACCCCAACTTAAATCCCTTACACTACCTTGAGATTTACCACAAACCCAAACTAGGCCAAGTCCCTGGCACTTAACAAAATGTAGAGACCATAAACTCTTATTAGGGTGACCTATAGGTCTAATGAGAATTTGATAGATAAAATAAGAGCATGAAGATATTTATTACATAATGGTTTACTCATGAAGGAGACACAATGGTATGGTGAACTAAACATGACCTCTTCTCCATCACCAAACTGAGGACACCTAGTGGGGAGAAGAAAGTGCTTGAAAACCCTATATCAATACTCTATGCTACTAATGATGTTTCTAAGAAGATCATGAAAGATATGAAGGATCAATTTAAAGCACTTATATCATAGGTGAGGAGAAATTTATCGAAGGAATTGATTTTTTGAGTTATGAAATCCCTTGCATAGTTGTTTACAACTTTTAGAAAGGTGACTAGAGCCCTGACCACAAGAAAAGATCACCTCCAACACACTCAAACATATTTGGAGAAGGTTTAACACATGGAAGAGCAAGAATCTATGTATGGTTATTCATAAGGGCATGTTCCTAGAGCTTAATTTCATGCCTTTGGTGGACCTAAATCTCTACCAGACTTATGTCAGGAGCATGAAGACTTCAATTTAAGAGTGGTTGGTCATGATGCAAAAAATAATCGAGCCTTTGGAGAAAAGTAGGGAATAGATGTTGACCTATTTCAAAGAGGTCAACATCACTATTTTATTCCAATTAGATGACACCTTGATATACAAAGAGTAATTTGAGGTCCACCTAGATCAATTTGACTAGGTTATGTGGAGGAAAGTGGTGAAATCCAATAGTGATAGGGCCCAAGTAATTCTAGATTTGGTGACCTAATTAACAACTAGAATTAACTAGGTGTTTGAGGTGAAGGTTTCCTTAGAGGTCCCACTCCAAGTCCACAATTGGTTGTTAGTCTAGGCTAAAGTAATATTTCAAGACCCACCTGTGAACCTTGATAAGCTAGATAAGGAGTTCAACTTAGTGGTGACCATGTTGGTAGTTGAGGAGGAATGTCCCAAGTAGTTTGGAATCGGTCCACTTCCAACCTCCTTTTGATTATATCTTAGTGGGCCCTAGGAATTTTGCTCCACTTGTTTTAGGATTAGGAATTTTTTGGTATAATTTAGTTAAAACCATTTTAAGCCATGATAGCCCAAAGTGGGAACTTTTGTTACTAGGCTACGAGTCCCATTTCTCTTTTATACATACTACTGTGTAATATTTTTATATGGTCAACTCTAATGTAAAAAAACACTATAAAATTAATGCAAATTCGGTTTCTCTATTTAAATGCATCTGGTTTTCATGGATGTCTTCCACTTTCTTTTTATTTTAAATGTATCAACACTAATGCCTATGATTGTGTTGTGATTTTCTATGAGATTTATTCATTAATTAGGGTGATATTTTGTTATTCTAGTTTATTTATTTGATGCTTTTTGCTTTTTTTGAAAGTTTTTAGGATCTATGTGTGATTAAATACAAGCCTATGCATAGTTATTCATAAAATTCATCATTAAAATAAGCATTCACCCTTTCTCCTTAGACACTTTCCCTATGTGATTTAATCATGATCCATTGTGAAAATTAACATATAATGATACAAATGAAGTTGGGCACATTATTGGTCCTTGAAGTAGTTGTGTTGCCATTTATTTAAATAATTTCTCTTTTCTACCTCCCCCTCTCTCCCTTTTTATGTTTATTTACCAACAAGTGATATTTGTCCCCCCTTTTTATAAATTATTAAGTGAATTAAAGGAAGGCTAATTAGAATATTTTACACATTCTCTAGTTTAAACTTGTTTCCCATCATTTATGCTTTCCTACCCTATTGTGTGCTTAACACCCATGACAAGAATTGGTTGACTAGTACTATAAGCTCTATAAAGTGAAGCAAGTAGGGATTAATATCTTAATATATTTAAAATGGTTTGGCTATAAGTATATAAGTTTTGTGTCATTAATAAAATTGGTATTGAATCTCTAGTGGTAGTGTTATATCTCTTAGAGATCTATTCCAAGCAAGATATTTAATGGATCCTAATAACTATAAATCATACCCTAGATGATCTCAAAATCAATCCTAAAATGAGAGGACATAAGTCCCCTAATTGTTCTCAAACTTTATCAATGCATCTAGTCCAATATATTCACCTGGAATAATGAGATCTTGGACCAAACAATAGTGGCACTATAATGGGGTAAACCCTTCTCATTAAATAACAAATATCTAAGCTACCAACCAACCTGAGAGTAACCTAGAGCCTACTATGTGGATCACTAAATCTCAAACTAGTCTTGGATGACTTATAATATCCCATTTACAATCTTATAGGATAACCATAACTGATAGAAGAAGGCTAAGACCTTTGGTTATGCCTACTAGATCATCCTCTCAATCTACCTCTTACCGCTCTCCACCTATCACTACACCTATGGTGTGGTTAGTTGGGTCTATCATTGACATTCCTGGAGATGTCCATGACTTACCCAAGAACCCATAAAAGTACCTCCAAATATTCACATTGGTTTGTGGGGCATATTTTAGAAGAGCATTTGACCTCATACAAAACTGATCTTAGGATATTGAATGTATAACATGAGGATGTTGCCTAAAAAATATTACTGTTCACTTTGATGGACACATTTTATGATTGGTTCCTAAACTGACCTTAAAGTTCCATTATGAGTTGGGACTAGTTCAATAATATGTTCCTCGCCTAGTTTGGGAAAGTCATTGACCTAAGTGTGGTGTACCAATAATTTGTCTACATCAAGAGAGAGATAAATTAACCCATAAGGAATTTCAATACTAGGTTCAAAAATATGTATAGTCAAGTCTCCATGATGTACATATGAAGTTCCCACTTAGCCCTTGAAATGTAAAAAAGCACACTAGACCTTTGGACTACTATGTTCATGTGTCTAGACCTTTTAGTGGTATATTTACTCGTATCTTATGTTGAGGGCATAAAATTAGACATGCATCTTAACCCTTAAGTTATATTGACACTAACCATCTCAAATGTGTTACCAAACCTACTTACTTTAAATCCCCTCTTTGCCACTATCAAGAATGTACCCATGCCACAACCTATGGTAGTGACACCCCAACTTATTTTAAGGCATGCTACTCCTAACCAACACTTGGGATTTATTATCCAAATTAATAGTGAAGTAGCACATCCAACTCACAATTAAGTACTAGTACCTACCATGAAAAATTTCCAAATTGTGCCCCAATAATCCACCAAGACTGAGTTAGAAGCTAAACAATGCATGGTACAAAAGTTCAATAATGACTTCTTGGGCCTCCAAAGATAAGAAAATAATGGTGGTGATATTTCAATAAAGAAATTCATTTATTATAGATACAATTATCCTCAAAACTAATATAACAACCAACTAGATCTCTCACCTAGTAAAGTACTGATATAAAAATTTGTCGACTACTTTTCCAAATTGGTGCTATGTGCACAACATATCCCAACATGGAGAGTTAGATTGTATTGAGTTCTAAAATGCATTAAACATATTTTAGAGAAAAATGGAAGAGTATGAGATAGTCCCAAACCACCCTAATAATACTAATTAAGTTGATGCTCTAGGATACTCAAAGTCCTTGAGCACTGCCATGGTATTAGAGAGCTTGTAATTCCTTATCCAAGAGGATAATGAGCCAAAAAAGGACATCAATTAGGTGCATGATTTCTAACAATTCTAACAAAATAACTACTCTCTTAGGAATCAAACTCAATAATAACCTCTTACCACATTCAATCCTCCTAAAAATGGCATGACCCCTACTAATCCATGAGACCTAAACAATTATCCACCTCCAAAGGCTAATAATCCAAAGCCACTTAAAGAGATCTAGCCTGACACTAAAAATACTATGTATAACATAGTAAAGGACATGAAGAAGATCAAGGCAAACATAACTTTTCATGAGTTTTTCTAGATAAATGAACAAAGAGATATCATCCTAAATTCCCTCACAAACAAACCAACATATCCCAAGCCTAAGCCTACACATACCAATGTTGATATAAAAGAATAAGGCTAAGGTTTCACCTTTATTCCTTACTATTAGGTTGTTTGGAAAAAACCTTCATAATTGTCTAGTCAACTTGGGATCCTCTATGAATGTCATGCCTCTAACCTCATAAAATTTCATGGAAAATATATGAAGGATGGAAACTTTATAAATAGTTCTCAATACATGTATGACTTCCCCCTTTTTGTCTTCATTCAAGCCTTTTAAAGCATTCTATAGAGATTACTTACCTTTTAGGTTGTAACTTATCTTTAGTTAAAAATAAATTAACTTAAATAAAGTTAGTTATGACTTTAAATTAAGTAAATTTATTATGATTAGGATTTATAATAATGAGTCACTTAAAGTGACTTCAAAATTAGAAACTCGAGCAAATTAACTTTAGAATACCAAAGAATAAACTATTTCTCATGGATGGGGGAGCCATTTACTTTACTAAACAATAAGTCATTAACACTAATTATCATGCAAAAAAATATCACATAAGATAAATTATAAGCAATTTAAAAGTTACATGTTGCTTCCTACTCAAAAATCCAATATATACATAAATTCAATTGGATATCAAGTGAAAACCACAATATTTACTTTCATTTTATATGCTACACAAAAATATCACTAACTCTATTAAAAATATACACAATGATGTATTTTATTATTTATTCAATATATAAATGATAAATAGACCTCACAACAAGTCAACAATTGAAATATAGTCAAAATAACAATCATTTCCAAATGATTTCAACCAAACAATAGAAAATATCAACAAGAACCATCACAATTGACCCAAAACATAATTCCATTACTAAAACATGTTATAAAAGTTGTTTTAACCATCACCCAATACGGTAAAATGTTTTGAATGTGATGAAATATAACAATAAGGGTAGTAAAGTTAAAAAACTTTAAATTTCAAGTACTCAAAGTATGCAAATGAGTACTCATCAGAAATTAACAATACCTACAAAGTTACTTCTCTTTTTAATCATCTGAAAAAACTAAATCAATAAGTGAAATACCCCCATATGTATCATATATGTTATACTTCAGTGGAACTATAGGAATTTCAATATGATCCAAGCTACTTGATTGATCATCCACCTCAAGCTTTATCTTATTTAGCATATGAGTTACCATAGGTGGGGTTGAAGGGATACTAACATGCTTATGACTCATGGATGGATTTTTTACCCTATTTTGATTAAAAAAAATAAATTATATTTGATTATAGGTGTAAAACTATAGAATATCAGAATGCTAAATATGTATAATAATCAACAATTTTGATTTTGAAAAGATGCTAAATATAAAAACTTGTTTTTTTTGAAAATTACTAAGAAGAGATTTAATTATATTGAACATATATTTTTGTTGATTGTTATGATTATCTGATAGTGAAAATTATTGAAATAGATGAATCTACAAGTTCAATAACAAGAACATGAGAAGAAACAAAATCTAGACAAGTTTACTATAAGTAGACAATAGTGAAGTGCACTTGAGTCCATTGACTACAAACTTGTCCCAATTGGTTGTGACACATGGCTGATAGTAAATGACAAAGAAGTGTAGATACTCAAATTTAGTCATGAATACTTGACAATGTCAATTTTTTCCATATTTACCTTAAATGACTTAAGCACTTAAATTGGTCCCATTTCACCACCTCACTATATCCTAAGTACTTTTATGAGCCCATCCATTCTAATTTGTTGTTTTGTACCTAATAAATATTATTAATTGATAAAAAAACTCAAATCATATGTACGGACATTTTAAATCCTTAATATCAAATGTCACCCTACCTAGGTTAGTATCAATCCATATGTATTAGGATTAGTAGTCAATCATGTGTTTCACCCTAAAATGACTCTTTTTAAAACTTTAAACCGTTCATTACATATTGGTTTGTATTTTTATAATAGGTAGCATGAGGTTTTCCCCTTTTAGATCGATAAAAAATCACATATAATCCACTTATTTTACCCACTTGAAAATTTGGCAAATTTAGAAATTTCACTATTTGGGGACACCTATACTATTGATCATTGATAAAAATATTTCTTATTCTTTCTAGATTCAATTTTGTTCATTTAAATCAGCCCTTTTCCAAGTCATAATCTTATTATATTTGAGTCAAGCAAATAATTGTCAAGTACTCAGTCCATATTTATATGCATACATGTGTCAAATAATCATTATTCCAATATAAACTCTAGGTAGAATAGCTATGTGGGCTTGATTCTTTCTTAAAATTACTCTATCTATGTTTCCAATGTTCAATCTATTGTAATTGATATTTTTACCCTTTGAGAAGATGTTTTAGCTCTCCTCATCCAAGTGACACAATTGAAACACCTCTAGACTGTGGGTAACCTAAGGATGAGGTGAATCTCTAGATAGGGCTAGCTCCCTTGATGTACCATTTGTAGATAGGTACTACACCTATGATTGCAAGGGAAAAGGGAGAAAAAAATAAAAGAAAATTATCCTAAATGAGGTGATACACCAAATTAATTGATGACTACCAACCAACTGAATGTCACACATGAGACTAAGGGACTAACCAAACATACACTTCTCTAATCTGAATCTTCTCACTTAAGTATTTCATTATGAAGTTGTGATGAATTTTTTAAGCTAGGAGGACTAGAAAAGAGGCTTATAGTGGCAATATTTTAATATACTAACTCACTCAACCTTGACACTTCACATGACCTGCAAGAAGAAGGTTTCAAATTGCAAATAGGTGTGAGAATGAGACAATAATGGTAAGAAAACAATAGTAATCACTAAGCAAGATAAATCATTCAAATGAAAACACTATGAAAATTAATATAAGAGGTAAAAATTAGTTGTTTTTATTGATCCATGGTATGAAAATGAGCATGGATTCACCATACTCAAGTGGAACATATTTTATAAAGGCTAAAATGGCTAGTTCTTATAAAACTTGAGAGAAAGAAGAGAATAAAAAAGTCGAGTTGTCACAAGAACACTTTTAAAGATGATAAAATGAGTTACATGTACATGATAATAGAACATGAAATTGATCATGCAAATTCAAGAAGCACAAGTGTCACCCCAAGTCATGAAACTCTTGAAATGTGGCATAAGAGTTCTCATTTTACACAAAGAAACTGCCTTCATCTTTCACCCCTATTTGAACTTTACAAAATTGACTAGGGATAGGTATAATGATTATACTAAGAGGGAAAGTTTTTATACATGATTATCCATGCATTGGTTACATTTCTAATCATCTATAATCTTCTGGAAGTGAGCCATCACTGCCTGCATTCAAAGAAACTCCTTTTTCACACACCTTGCAAACTTGGCCTCAAATTTGGATTTAGTTTCCCATAAAAATAAATAAAAAGAGGTAAAATACATGTTTCAAGACCACCCATGGCCTTAGGGGCATCAGGCACACCTTAAAATCAACCCACTTGGAGCTTTTCACCCTTCTCACTATCATGTTCACTATGCCAGTTTTGACTAGCCGAGATGAAGCAACTAGTAAAAATACTTAGGAGTTTTTAAAAGAAATTAAATAAAAATTAGAATTTATATTAAGTCTCAATATTCCTTCCAAAATTGATTTCATCTCTTGAAACCTCCTAAAACCTACACAATGCATAAAATAGTCAAAAAAGTAGTTTTATACCCTATCCATATAGATTTCATACAACTCATCCTGATGGTAGGGAGATTGATTGAGTCTTATGAAAAATACAATAAGTTTCCATTTCATTATGGTCTATTTTTATGTATTTCTTTCATTGTTTTTCCAATCAGGTCCTTAACTAGGGTTACAAGTGTTGGGACACGGAAGCACAATTGATTACCATGTACTAGCAACTTAACATGCAAAATTAAACCAGAAGTAACAAGTAACTAGAATTCAAAAATAACATAGAATATGAGAGACAATACCCAATTGTATTAATACTCTTCTAGAAAGAAATACAACAAAGAAGATTGCCACAGTCTTCTTTCTTACACACCTCTAGGGCTCCCACACCTCTAGGGCATAAACAATAAATCTCTTCAAGAGCTCACTCTCTCTCTTACAGTCCCAACACACAACTCAAACACAGAGTTGGTGTTCACCTCCAACCAGTCAGTATCACTACTGCCAGTACCACCAGTCAGTATCATTACTGCCAATACACAAGTGTTCCACACACTCCACAAGTGCTCCACACACTCCAAGTAGATCTCTCCTGATCTTGCTACCTGTTGTGTTGCTGTCACCTTTGATCCTGCTGCCCCACAGATCTCCTTTGACCTCGTACACACACACACACACCTACAAATCAATGATCTTACTTACCATGTAGATCTCTCTACACCCTAAGGAATCTTTGTCCTTGCCTCACCAAGTCCTTATGATTCTTCAACCAGTACCTCGGTGGATCTTTTACCAGAACTTGCACAACTTGTAGCTCTACTTGATCATACACACTCGGTACCCTTGTGGAACTAGGAGGAGCTAGCCTTGCTCTCTTCACTCTCAAAAGGAGCTAACCAAGATTAATTCAAACTAGAACAAATTACAATACAACCCATGAGTCTCTTAAATAGATCTCATGCAAACAATAATTAGACATCTAATTACAATAATTAGATCCACAGCTCAAGACTAAAATTAGCCTTTCAACATATGTAAACAATAATTAGACATCTAATTACAATAATTAGATCCATAGCTCAAGACTAAAATTAGCGTTTCAACATGCAAACAACTAGTTTGTTAACAAACTATTCATGCAAGTGACAGTTCCAAAACCACACAGGCGACTGACGTCAGTCCCTGTCTGGCTGGAGATGACCGATGTCGGCCGATCCCTGACCGATGTTGGTTTGCTCTGCACTGGATATGACTGACGTTGGTTGATCAGACCAACGTCGATTGCTTTGTAACTCAGCAACCTCTCAACAACCTCCTCCATGTTTGTATCAATGAAGCTTTTAGCTTCACAACCTAACAATCTCCCACTTAGAGATAAACAACTACACTATACCTATACCTGTACACCGTCTAATTTGTTTTCTAGCTTATATCCCTCTTCAAGCTCAATCTTGAAGACCAACCACCACACAACCTATGGTGCAACACCTGTCATCCAAGTAACCTGCCAAATCCGAAGTACTTGACCCTGCATAGCATGAATCCCTACTGCTGGTCCCTCTCAAATACTTGAGAACCCACTGAACCGCTTTCCAATGCTTCCTTCGTAGATTGACTACAAACTTTTTGACATCACCCACTGCTTGGGAAAACTTAGGGAGTACACACATACTCAACCTCATCATGTGATTGGGGACCTTATTCTGTGAACTGTCCATCCATAGGTGCGCTTGTCGGTTCTGTGTCCTGCACTACCTTCACACAATCATCCTGTGACAACATCACCTTGTGATCTTTCCTATCTCTAGGATTACTCATGCCAAAGAATTTCGTTGCTCCCAAATCTTTCATGGCAAACCACTGAACTAACCTTACCTTTAGCTCAGCAAAAAATGTATATGTATGAACCTTCAGCTAGCATACCATCCACATACAGTAACAGGATAATGTTGCGACCATCATCCAACCTGGTAAGAAACACACAATGGATATAATGACATTGACTAAAGCCATGTTTTTTCATCCACCTGTCAAAATTGTACCACTGTCTTGCAGCTTCCTCAAGACCATATGACTTGGCCTTTCATCTCACGTGTCAATTCTCTCTATTCTTTAACCAAAGAATCCATTTGTCTCTTAGTGCTTTCATACCGGCTGGCAACCCTACCAAATCTCCCATTTGGTTCTGCATCCTATTCATGCCATGCTCCCACTGTTTCCTGGATTCTTCCTGCTCTGCAGTGAGCAACTAGTATAAAAAAGAGGAATAAAGAATTTGAGGCTTACTTACCCTTTCAATCCTCCCCATGGGTGTTTGAGACTCCTTGACAGCTTGCTGTCTACCCAAAATCCATTCTAGTGACCAACCTCAGTCACCACACAGTCTGCGTCTGACCAACATTGATTTCATGCGATTGTCCAAGTCGCTGATGCTGATTATACTACTGACATTGGTCTCCACCTGCTCGACACCACCAACTTTGCCAGTCTGCACATGACTGACGTCGGCACCTATCTGTTCGATGCTAGTTCCTCCTGATCGATGTTGGTACCTGTGTTCTCCTGTGAATGATGACTTTTTACCTGTGAGCTTACTTTGAATCAAAACCCTGTCCAAACTACCATGCTTAGAAGTATCCAGCCCCATCTGTTGATCTCTGTCTATCATCTCTTCCATAAACACCAAGGCTTTCCAGTTCTTAAGTCTGTCAAAGACATCTAACTTCCTCTTAAGAACATGCATCTCTTTCTTGCTCATGTGACCAAGCCTACAAAGCCACGACCTTGCAATAGAAGAAGAATCAGTAATATAAGCAGATAGATAAAGGATACCTACTTTTTTACCACTTGCTAATTCAAGTGTATACGCTGTGAGAGTTTTTGTGCATCTCTCATCACCCAAATTTCTTGAAGTAATTAGCCGCATCTTCAAGATTGGGACCTGCATGACCTTCTTCAACACCCATGTGTCGGTCACCTATAATTTCAACAACACTTCCCCTTTGCCAATACTTTGACAAGGCTCACCAACCCCTCTATATGGGGCTGCATGAAAAGAGGCAACATAATCTATAAACCAAGATTCTACTTTATCCAAGGAACATCCCAGAGCATCCTATGCAACAACACCTGTAACATCTGCTTCTTCAATTCCTTCATGCTGATCTTTTACCAATCAACAATTTTTTTTACCTGCTCTTTCTTTCCATAACACCGTAATTGACCATTCGTGCTTTTCAATTCTTCCATTCTTAGTGTACTTTTTTCTGCCATTGCTATACTTCCACTCAATCAGAAACCCCTGAGAGTGACCTGTAATCAAACACAAACCTGCTCCCTGCAACTTTAGCTCTGATACCAAATGTTAGTGGTATCAAGCTATGAACCAGCACCCTGACTCTGATACCAACTGTTGGGACTCAGAAGCACAATTGATTACCATGTACTAGCAACTTAACATGCAGAATTAAATTAGAAGTAACAAGTAACTAGAATTCAAAAATAACACAGAATATGAGAGACAATACTCAATTGTATTAATACTCTTATAGAAGGAAATACAACAAAGAATATTGCCATAGTCTTCTTCCTTACACACCTCTAGGGCTCCCACACCTCTAGGGCATAAACAGTAAATCTCTTCAAGAGCTCACTCTCTCTCTTACGGTCCCAACACACAACTCAAACACAGAGTTGGTGTTCACCTCCAATCAGTAAGTATCACTACTATCAGTACCACTAGTCAGTATCACTACTGCCAGTACACAAGTGCTCTATGCACTCCACAAGTGCTCCACACACTCCAAGTACTCAATGTACTCCAAGTAGATCTCTCCTGATCTTGCTACTTGTTGTGTTACTGTCACCTTTGATCCTGCTGCCCCGCAGATCTCTTTTGACCTCGTACACACACACCTGAAAATCAATGATCTTACTTATTATGTAGATCTCTCTACACCCTGAAGAACCCTTGTCTTTATCTCACCAAGTCTTTATGATTCTTCAACCAGTACCCCGATGGATCTTCTACCAGAACTTGCACAACCTGCAGCTCTACTTGATCATACACACTCGGCACCCCTGTGGAACTAGGAGGAGCTACCCTTGCTCTCTTCACTCTCAGAAGGAGCTAACCAAGCTCAACTAAAACTAGAACAAATTACAATACAGCCCATGAGTCTCTTAAATAGATCTCATGCAAACAATAATTAGACATCTAATTACAATAATTAGATTCGCAGCTCAAGACTAAAATTAGCCTTTCAACATATGCAAACAATAATTAAACATCTAATTACAATAATTAGATCCGTAGCTCAAGACTAAAATTAGCCTTTCAACATGCAAACAACCAGTTCATTAACAAACTGTTCGTGCAACTGACAGTTTTGAAACTGCATAAGCGACTGACGTCGGTCTCTGTCTAGCTAGAGATGACCAACGTCGGCCGATCCCTGACCGATGTCAGTTTGCTCTACACTAGATATGACCAATGTTGGTTGATCAGATCGATGCCGGTTGCTCTGCAACTCAACAACCTCTCAACAACCTCCTCCATGTCTGCATCAGTGAAGTTTTTAGCTCCACAACCTAACAATAAGGGTTTTATGTAGTTTTAACCTTTAGTGATGTTTTATAAAGGTCTAACATTCAAAACCTTAAAAAAGGATTCAATAATAAATTTAAGAACCCTATATAACATCTTATATCTCCTTGAGTTCCCATGCAAGGTATCAAGATAAATACAAGCTTCAAAATTGATCCACTCGAAAACTCTTCTCCATTTCCTGTAGGCCTGAGTTGGTTCTAAGCCAAAAATGGCTCTCTATGTGGTTCTTATATAATATGAAAGATTGAAAAATCTATAAAGAACCAAAAAACATGTCACAATCCATTGTAATGCTTTTCTAAGGTTATAATTGAGAATGACCTCATCTTTGGATTCTAGGCCTAACTATGCCTAAGAGGCCTACTTGCAAACTTCGCCACCTAGACCATCCTGTTGGGTTCCCTCCTTATGTGATGTGTTTCTCATGTTTTTTTTGATGTCCTCGAACCTATAACACCTAATAACAAGGTTCCTTTATCTCCTGGCCCATCCTTTTCACCTTATTCTCTGAAACCTACTAGTTTGCACATAAAGGGAAGTACCCTTTATCTGAGACAAAATAGAGGGTACTTCCTTTATTTCATCATACAAAATGAAAGTTGGATGAACTCCTAAAAGTTTCAAAAATGCTTTGTACCAAATATTATCCATTGATAAGGCCATTTGACCCTCTAAAATCTTTAAAACCTAAGATAGACTTGTGTGAAGTAGACTGTATGCTAGGTTTGAGGAATGGAATGCATATTACTTTATTAGAGCTCCTTATTTGTTCTATTTTCCATGTCAAGAGCCCCTTGAGATCATGAATATCATTATTAATGTGTTCTAGGTCTTCTCATCAATTTAACTCTTTACATACTCCTTCCCATACACCCTGCTTAGATAGGACTGAGTATAACCCTAACTATATTTCCTATTTTGGAGGGTCCTTGTAGGTATGCTTGTATAATTTAGGCTTGAAGGTAATGATTGTGAGACCATTAGAGCTTATTAAGGTAATTTAACATTTATTTGGGCATATTTTCACCTTGTATAAGCTAGATAATCACTTAGACACCCTATTTAGCTTATTGTCTACCTACAGTCAGCTGTAGGTGAACATTTTCAAGTGAAAAGACCCTTGTAGGTGTTTATATGATCAAAAATCAATATACTAACCTCTCATTCTTGGTATTAATGTTAAATAAGGTTTACATCATGCTCTAAGTTACTATGGTCTAGGTCCACAAGAGAGAAACACTTTCTCAAACTTGTACCTTAGGTTGGCTATACGAGACTATGCCTATGCCATTTGTACGGACTGTCTCATCCTTGGTGAATGAAACATAATCTTTCATGCACCTCCTTGATGCTTTTCCATGGAAAATACATGTTACTTAGTGCAATAAGACATTCCAACTTATTTACAATCATCAAATCCACTTATTAGGCCTAAAATATTATTGACTCATCTTGCTATAGACAACATTGTCATAATTCAATGATCAAAAGTACATATTTGAGTTCTTCAATAACTGATTTTCACTAATACTTTACCCTCCAAAATTTTCATAGCTATTTTATTATGTGGGGACTATAAATTATGGTCATCTATATGTCATAAAACCCTTGATAACTTTTTTATATGGCCTTGATAAAAGGGCCCATACCTCTATTTTACACTTTTGGGGATTTGATCCCTAAACACTATCACTAAATCTTTGAGTATGGTTTCCCACATACATTTTTCAACCTAGCATTCAAATAGGTCTACCATGATATACTTAAAACATCAAGACTTCAATAATGATTCCATCACTTGTTTCAATGTTTCAAAACACTCCCCAGCTATCTGTTAACACCACATATAGGTGGTTATTCAAATGTACAGGTAGTGATGATGACTGTGGGGAATGAGTGTTGTTTTGACCTTTTATGAGATTTATAATCTTATAAAAGATTTAATATATACTATTTTCACTATCAATAATCTTTCTCAATTCAATTACTCATTTGCAACATGACCGGTTTCTATAAGGGCACCTATAGGTGCATTTAGAGTTGCATAAAGGAAGCAGGCATGAAATGTTCCATATACTCAAAAAATCTACCTTACATGTTAATTTATTTCTCCTCATGGTGTTGAGATGAAACATTAGGATGATTCAAAGCTGAAACAAGCTATTTCACCTTGTTTTCAATGTTGAACCCTTCCTTCATGGCACCTGTACATGCATGTTCATGGTGACTATATGTAAGTGTTGTGCATGACTACAACAGTCCTTTCTTGCATCACATGAAATATTGACTCACAAAATATGTTTATAAAAGATATAAAAAGGTTTTAGAACCTTAATAACACCTCTGTGAACATGTTATTAAGGCTCTATATATGTGCTTCACCATGCTTGCAAGTAAAAGTAAGTAAAGAGTTGACTATATGGTGTTCATGACTGCACCCTTATGGAGCATTGCCTTGAAGAATGATATTTAAATGTGAGGGGTTAATAGGATATTTATAACATTGAAATGAAACTATCACAACCCTCTATAACCATTATCAAATCATGAAGATCTTAAAATTGGTAGAAACCTATATGTCATCCCAAATGAGACCAATTTACAAACTTGAGATGATTGGCTCATCAAATCGACTCCAAACTTGAAAAAAAAGATGGGTAACATGTGAGAGGGGAGTAAAAGACCTCTAAAATCAATCATAATATATAGATTGTAAGCACTTATGTAAACCAAATCAAAACCTATAGGGTGTACAGATTAGCAAGCAAATTAGATAGGTGAAATTTTTAAGAATGGTTCATAAAGAATAGGTCACCATTATTATGAAACCAAATATCAAATGGAATATGAATAATTTTATAAGACACCTCCAAGAGCAATTTTCCTGAAACCTCCCTTGCTGGCTATACTAAGCACAACCCTAAAGACCATTTTTGCTTGCCAAGCCTAGTGGAAGGAGAGAGAAGTGATTTTATTTATTTATTTGAGATTATAATAAAAATTATTACTAGAATAAGTTTATAAAATACCAAGAGACACTATTGAAGTTTCCTCAACTATATGAGACCATATAATTCTATACACCTTATTAAATGCTCATTTTTTCTAAAAAAATTGCCCATTCTTTTGAAGAACCTACCACTTTTCAGTTAAAAATAGTTATTTAAGACTTATTAAGACACATGGGGCATGAAATCACATTTTTACATCTTCAAATTTTCCAAATATGCTGTACAAGTCATTTAATGCTCTATTTTGCCCCCTAAAATGACTCAAAAAGACATAAAGATTGAAAATAACCAAAACCAAGGCTAATGTGACATGAATGACATAAAATGACCTTTAATACACCTTATGACATGATATTAGACCCCTAAAATACTTAAAAATAAATTTTTTACCTACAGGGGTCCCAATTTGACTTAGAAGGTCAAATTTAGTCAACACAATCATCATAAAAGTTATTGGGTACAACTTAGCCCATTACACTCCCATTAATCTTTTTTTAGGTTTTCATCTATCATAAGCCTTAATGGGGTTTCAACCTTGAATAGGTCATTTTCAGGTCATCCACATACAACTAAAGGTCAAAAATACATATACAGTCACATTTCAAATAAGCATAGGTGAATTTACCATCAAATTTTTATTTTTCCACACAGGTTAAAATCAACTCACAAAGATCAAGAGTAATAGTTGATCCTAAGTATTTTTAGTCAATTTTGACCCAAAATAGTGACATTTATTAGTTTAGTTAACATGCATAATCAGTTTTATTTGGTCATTTTGAACCATATATTTGTTGCATATAATTAACCTAACAAGCAAAAATCAACTAAGTCTTCTTGTCCTCTTTATGTTTTTCATAGTTATTTTCTTTCATTCATTAGTGTTTTGTCAATTTTAATACTTTAATTTCATTTTTCTAGTTATAAGTCATTTACAATATTTACTACCCTTCATTTTACTTTATGTTAATTATAGTTCATATATTAATTAATTCCAAAATTTGATAAAACATATTGGTGAACCTATACATGTTATTTGAGCATTGCCTAAAAAAATTCATATAGTCTAGATAAATTTTTAAATATCTAACACTAAAATAACTTTATTTTGTGTTTAGATTTAATATTTGACATAAAAAATTCTCTTTTGATCTTAGATTCAATATCTAACAATGAAAGCACTATCTTTTAACCTTATATTTGATATTTGACATTGAAAACACTTTGTTTTGAAATTGGATTTCAATGAAATTTACTAATCTCCATACACAAAAAATCTCCTTTTGCTAGAACCTAAATTTTTAGCTTTATGTTTCTTGCTTCTTAATTTTTAAGAATATGTGGCTATAATGTATGAACATACTATTTATTTTTTCTTCAAGATTTCTTAGTCTTCATTACAAGTTGTCTTCCCCAAATAAGGAACAACATGAACAATCATGTCAAAAAAAGAATAAAATCCAAAAATTAAAAAACAACCAATGAACAATTTAAATCCTTATAAATTATTACTATTGTAATATCTAATTCAAGTTTTTACTAGTTATTACATTCCCTATTGATGGGATTATTGTGACTATAGATAAAGACAAGGTTTATGCATATGATTCTGATAAAAAAAATAGATATTTTCATGTTGAAATGAAGGAATTTGGTGAATATCTTGACACCCATTAGGATGAAATTGACTCTTTGTTATTTATATTTTGACAAGAACAAAATCAACATACTCACGTTAGCAAATATAAGTAATAAAATGATGATATTGGTTATATTGATTAACTTTTTATAAACCCTACCACATGTGTTACTACTTCTACTATTGATACTATCATTACATATACACCTTTGGGTTTGGGGGCAATGCAAGGCTCCAATAAATACATATTTTCATGCCTAACCAAGTGACTCTAACATAATCCTTGATAGTTATGTATAATAAATCACCTCCCTTACATACTACACAATACCTTGTGCAAGTTATTTCAGCTTTCTATGCTAAGTTGTTGTTGGATTCACAAGATGTAGTTCATAATCCCTTAGCACTTGATATTGCATCATATCCTTTACCTAAAACATTTTTAGCTTTTAAAATTCCACTATATGAAGGTAAAGGAGATCCATAACAACACCTTTGATCTTTTAATGTGGCATGTCTAGACTATGCTTTGAATGACAAGTTGTTAACTAAGTTATTTTTTACAAGGATAAAATATTATGCCCCTGTGTTTCTTTTATGATTTTCCTATCCAATTATTCAAATATTTTAACCCATTATCAGATCAATTTCTTAGGATTTTTTCTATCAAAATTAACAAAAATCTTCTTTGTGCACAAATTATAATCTTAATCAAGGAACTAGTGAACCTATTAGTAACTATGCACTTCATATTAAAAGACCAACTCACCAAAATGACTAACACCTTAGAATATAATTAAATAAAAGATATCTTTAAACAAGAATAATTTAGCAGTGCATCATACATATAATACATAACCACCTCTTAAGGCATATGATCATCTATTAGATGTAATTATTGGTATAATTATTTAAATCTCCCAATCATGTCGTATGATCACTTTTAATGATAGCGAGATAATGGATGATGATTATAATTGGCATGCTTTACATATATGAGCATACATTGATCAACAACCTGTACATAATGCATTAATTGATAATGTATCAAGTGAAAATGTGTTTTAACCTTTTAGGGTTTTACTTATATAAATCTTATGTTATTAAAGGGCTAAGTATGTTGCTAATCTAGAATAAAATTGGAAACTATTGATTTAATTAAATTTTCCAAAAATAGAAAATGAGAGGATAAAAGTAACTTATCTAGAAATAAATAGAGTTTTATGTGGATCAGAGTATTGGAAATAACTGAGTAGAGATAGAGGAATCTTTTTTATTTTGACTATTTATTGACATATGGCTCTAGATAGTATCATCCCCTTAGGACATTAGTGCTATATGGTACTGGTGTCCAATTTTGGTGCTATTTTTCTTCCTATAGGGACTATCTGTAACTTTTAGGGAAGTTGTAGGAGGTTATGTAGGTGATTTTGTGTCACTTGGGGGATCATCTGTGTCATTATTTTCATTGAATCTCCTCCAAAACCCTAATGAATACCTATACACATGAAATAATAAAAGGATCAAATGTAAAAATGAAAGAAAAAAATAGGTTATGAGATGTTACGATCACATGGAGTAGAACCCTTATTGTCTTAGTCATTGCCTACATTAACCCCAATGCTAGGGGTCTCATACATCATGTGGTTCTCTCTTAATAAATGTGCACCATTAACTTGCATGATATGCTAGAATGAATTTTGCTTAGGCCCTTTTTTGATCAAACATGCAAACGTCTAGGTATGAAGACTAAGTAGTATGTAGAGTATTTGAGTCGTATTATTGATTGATTTTATTTAAATAAGTGATAAAATAGTACATTCTAGATGTAAAATGCCTTGTGAGGCTCTTTATAGAGAAAGATCTTTATTTTAGATATAATACCTTGTTTGTTGGTTGGCAAGTCATAAAAGAGAGATAAAAAATATAAGAGAAGGCTCAGGGAAGGGTTATGAATCAAACATAGGTGAAAGGGCCTGTTAGACACTAGAGCCACGAGTGGACACTAACGCCATATGGCACTACTATCATAAAAGTGGTGCTAGTGTCCTAAGTCTCATAATATAGGTAAAATTAGGGAAGCTAGGGTAGGGGCCCTTGTGACTAGGAAAAGGTGACATGTGACTCTTGGGAGTGTTTTAAACATATAAAATAAGACATAATAAAGATTGAAAGATTCAAAATGATCAAGTGAACAAGGACTATAACCATTACTAATACCCTCATGTGAAAGAGAAATAAAATATATATTACTTGTGGTTGCTTGACCAAATTAGGGTGTTTATATTTGCATCCCTTTTATTCTAGTAATGAAATGAAATGAAAGTACTAGAGTAAAATAAAATATGAATGTGTACCTATGCTTATTTGTGTAATGTAATCTAAATTTTGGCCCACTTATTATCCAAAGAAGTGGAAAAGAACTAAAGTTCCATATGTGAGGGGGAGACACATGGTGTGGATGCCCCCTATACTGAAACTAAGTATGCAAATTAGATGTGTGGAAAAATAAGGATCACTTTCCCCCACTCTAAATTTTAGTATGCAAATTGAATGTGTGGAGAAATAAGTTTCACTTGTCCCTAATCTAAATTCAAGTATGTAAATTGAATGTATGGAAAAATAAGGCTCACTAACCCCCACTCTGAATATGAGTATGTAAACTAAATGTGTGAATAAACAAGGCTCACTTTCCCCCACTCTAAATTTGAGTATGTGAACTAGGTCTGGTGGAATGCTATAGATCAACCATTACAAATAGCCCTGTGACCCAAATTGGTGAAAACCTAGTGACGATATTGGTGATGATACTGATTGTAATCTAATAAATCTAAAAATGGGGACTAAGGATGTGTGCTCTACATCATGCCCCCTAATCCTAATATTTGATAAATGTAGTTGTATATCTGAATATTTAAGTAAACTGGTATACCTAAGTCAAAACTATATATCTGTGTAGAGTGTATATTTAAATATCTATGTAAACTTATGTGTCTGTATATCTAAGAAATCCTGTAAAATTATGTACCTATATTTTTAAGAATATGTGTAAACCTATGTACCTATGTAGACTCGTGTGTCTGTATATCTAAATGCCTATGAATTTGAATATCTGTGTAAACTTGTGTACCTATGTACCTTTGTGTCTATATATCTGAATGCCTATGAATCTGAATATCTATGTAAACCTATGTACCTATGTAGACCTATGTGTTTTTATATCTAAATGAAGCTTCATGTGTTTGAAGCAATCTATGTGTATTTTCCCACTATTTTGGTGAGAGATCTGAGAATGTGGTGAGGATATTTAACCAAAAGTGGTAATGATTAGTTATAGTGGTGTTAATTAGTAGATGTAATGTTGTGTTCAGTTTGAATAGTGCATTTATTGTGTCATAGTTTGATTATTGAATGTGTAATTGGATAGATGTTTTGTCAGTTGTTATACTAAATATAGTGAGATTATTTTTGTCATTTTGTAGATTTTACAATTTCTAGGAGATTGGTTTAAATAATAAGGGACATTGCATATTGATGTCAAGTACTATGTGCAAGAAACAATTCATAAATTAGAGCTAGGGTTCTCAAGATATGATGATGATAAGGAATTTGTATTAGTCAGTGAAATTGGCATGCAGGAGTAACCTTAATAAGGTGGCATTGGGTAAGTATGAATTAAATAAGTCATTTTGATTCATTTAACAATTCATCTGGAGTATTTGAGTTGAAATTATTTTGTATCTGAGTGAGAGAAATATGCTAAGGAGATGAGGAGCTAGCTTATGATGCCATGAGGAGGTCAAGGCATAGATTTAGGTTAAGGAAGAGGTTCACCTAGTAAGGAACTCAAACTATTTCCTATTTTTATCATTTTTGTTATCTTTTTTACTATTTTTACTAAAAAAGATCTAGTTTAGAGCCTATTTTGGATAGAACGGTAGTAGTGTCCCATTCTGAGCACTATTAGATAGGACCTGGTGCTAGTGTCCAATGTGTGGTGCTAATGTCCTCTATACACTGCTTGTGTCCAGTAGTCCTGAGATGTGATGTTGAGTATTATTGATTGGTTTTTGATGCAAGTTGTTATCTATTGGGTTTAGTTTTATTTTGTTGATGTTTGATTTGGTTGTAATCTTATAGGTTAATGCATGCATGAGGGAGTTTGGCATGGGGTAGATGATGGATACCTTGTAGGGTTTGCCCTTAGTGGATGCTAAGATGGAGGTACTTGAAAGAGCAAGCTTGAGATATGTTACTTTTTTGGAGCTTATGCCCTAGAATAAGCATATGATTATTGCATTATGTGAGAGATGGGACATAGATACATGCACATTCTATATACCTACTGGTGAGATGACTATTACATTAGAGGATGTGTATCATATTCTATTATTACCGATCTCTAGGCAACATGCTATATTACAAGAGGCTATTAGTCCTCGGGCCATAGAACAAGCATCTAGATATTTCTCTACCATGGTAGTAGGGACCCATCATATAGGGAATTCCAATGATATATTGTTGACCTTGATTATGACTGCTGAGGTTTCATGATTGTGAAAGTTCCTAGTTGTGTTACTATCTTCATTTATTATTATTGATGGGAGTGGTATTTTGATTTCCTATAGGATGCATGAGATAGTGTAGGACATCAAGAGCATGACACTATGTAATCTTGGGTTTGTATGATGTTATCTCACCTCTACAAGTATATATATCATTTCACATAAGAAATGTATGGTGGGGGTGTTAGAGCATTGATGTTATTACATTACTGGGTATATGAGCATATAGTTGTGAGTAGGCCAATGGCACATCATGGGATAAATGGGCTCATCTATAATTATTTGTAGAGAGATGGATAGGTATAGGTCATGCATTGAGGAGGAGCACTATTCACTATTGGTATTTGTTAGACAATTTGACATCAAGGGATGTCATCTGGAGACCGTACAGGGGATACCAAGGGTGGTTTGAGGATAATACACAACTAAGGTGGATTCAAGTGAGTTTTTGGCTATATGATTGTTGAGATACTATATATGAGTGATTTTAGTATGAATAGGTCATACGACAATTTGGTGTTATGCAATATCTACCCCCAATACCTATGATATAGTTGAGGATGTTTTAGGCTCTTGAGAGGCCAAGTAATAAGTTGAGGTTATCTATTGCTGAGCTAGATCCTATTTTCTTAACAGAGCATGACCTTGATATTGATATACTAGATATAGATGATGTGGGAGTGATTGAGGCCTACATAGCCTAGTGGAGTGACCATATATGGGCACCTCTATTTTTGAGAGGTGGGATGATTACATAAGATATATTAAATGTAGAGCCCCTAAAGGATGCTAATGGTAAGTTAAATATTATGTTTGTATATTTTATGTAATGCTGATTATGTCTTTATGTGATGAGAAATATTATGAAGTGTGTGGACACTTTCAGGTTCAGGGGATGATGAGTATTGGGAGGTCACCATTGAGTCAACATTTTATGAGTTGACATGACATATTCTTGATGATGCCATGGAGGATGGATTGGTGGAGAGGGCCACCAATGTGGTTGGGTTACATGTCCATTTATTTGATCAAGTTGTGATAGTGACTGTGACATATAGGTGAGAAATGACATATAGATATGAGGCACATGTTGAGTTGCATAGACATACCATGTCCACACCTGATGCTCTAGGTGGGGCTAGTATTCAGATAGTAGATGACTACATATGACTTCAGTAAGAGCATGTAGAGTGTATGGCTGAGTTGGGCATGTACCATGAGAGGGAGAGTAGATGGAGTCATCAATATAAGTCACATAGAGATAGTGGGGCCTTTAGTTATAGCTTTGATGTATTTGAGAGTGAGAGTGAAGGAGTTGGTCCTAGTAATCATGTCCACATCATTGAGTGATAGACTATATTTATATTGAAAACTATATTCTGAGTTATATATATGGATGCTTGTTGTTTAATTTGGCACTATGTGTATTGGCAACTAGATCTTGTTATATTGCATATATTTTTATGTGTTGATTTTGTTTGATTTCTTGAAATGTTGAGATTTGTAATTTATTTTGGTTGGAGTAAAATTAATGAATTTTTATATATTTTATGAATGTTTATACATATGTGTAGTGGATTAGGATTTTGTATTTATTGGTATAGGGTTTTGGTTTATGTTCCATAATATTTTTGCATGTATAACATGTAATGGTGGTATACCCTATTTGAACACGGATGGCATGGAGAACCAATGACCTTACTATTCATGTTGTGCCAATGTACAAGGAGACTATACAACTAGAGTTGCATGTGATGCACTATTAGTGTATAAATGTGTAGACTCTGGTGCAAAAATATTGATTGGTTGACATTTTAAAACTTCACTCCGAGTTGTATGATTGTTGGAAAATATATTAATCATTATAAAAATTGGAGATATGTTATGATCTCTATAATTATTTCCATATATATTTATTGGTGTTTAAACTAAAACTGTGCCCTTAGGTTTGTATTTATTCCCATATATCTTGATTGGTGTATGCACTGGAGGTGTATTTTGATCTATGTAATTATTTACATATATATTCATTGGTGTTTAAACTAAAATTTTGTCCTTGGGTTTGTAGTTGTTCCCATATATCTTGATTTATGTATGCACTGGAGGTATGTTTTGATCTCTAAAAACTAGTTACCATCATTACTGAAACTATGGTGTATGAGACAACTCATAATAGGTGTCCTGAAAGTCATAGGGCTCATACAATGACTAACCAATGATTTCTTAAAATGAACATCCTTGGATAACTTTGTCCTAAAGGAGTGTGATTTAGGAGAGTATGGTGAATGAGGTCTTGGTTGCCCCTATGTAAACTCTATGATGCCTCGAGTACCATACTGGTCGATGCGAGCTTAGTGTGCATAACAATGATCATCAAAATGTAAATTTATTTTGTGAAAATGGAAATATTGATGATGTAGTACATGGTGCAAAGGGTGTGGTGGATCATCATTATTAGAAAGAAGTGTGATCATCCCCCTATCTAATAGTGTAAGTAAAATGTCATGAGGCCCAACCTTATCTAAAAATTGTATAACCCCTTTGTGTATATCCTATGTTCTACTCAATGTAGAAGGTGATGTGTAGAGTGGCTCTCTGTCCTTACTGAGTATCTTTATTGGTGGTCTTTATTCTATTGAGTTCTTAATTTGAAGTGGGTAGGATCTTGTCCCAGATTAGATGACTAAGGCTCTGAGGGGTCTATAGCCGAATCTACCTCTGAGTATGTAAATAATAATCCCAACTCTTCCTCTAATGTTATATATATGTTACATAGATGTTGGAATGATTTAGATGTTTGATATAGTAATCTCTCCTTAGGAGAATAGATTAAACTTCTAGCAAAGATGTACTACACTTCTAAATCTATTGGTTAATAAATCAACTGATACAACCAAGTTTTGAACCTTAGAATGTATTCTAATATTGGATTTATCTCACCCTCATGTAATGAAGGCAACCTCTCATGTGTGACTAAAGGTCCCTTATTTGGTATGTAATGCCTGAGAAATACTATCTCTAGCTTCTCATATATGTGTAAAGATCCAATGCATGATGGAACCAATCTAGTGCTTTCCCATTTAGGGACAAGGGAAATAATTGTAGTAGAGTCAACTTATTTGTAATATGGGCAATAGCTTTCGCATAATCCTAAAGGTGCAAGTATGGATCTCCATGTCCATCAAATATCGATAATACTGGTATCTGAAAGTTGTGTGTCAACCTTGTAGTTGAGATTCTGCATGGAATAGGGTTGACATGTATAACATTGGCATTAGACTGATATTTGTATGCTTTGTTATCCAAAGTGATATGGTGTAATTTTTTTTGTAAATCACCCATAACATGCATTAAATAAATCACTACTTTTGAAGGTATGCTATCATTATCAAGTGGTTTATTTAATGCTTGAATGCTATTATTTATCTTAGCCATTGGTACATTGTATTGGAAATCTTGTTTAGATAAAGGTTGGTTTGCTCTCAATAATCTTTTGGTGTGTGGTAGCTAAGACTTGGTTAGAGGGAAATGAGATACCACCCTCATTTAGGTTAGTTTAAAAAACATGTTCTACTATATTAAGGGGGGTTAAGGGACATTCATTGGTATCTTTTATATTTTTAAGTTGTGAAGAAGTATCACATGCTAGTTGAATAAAAGGTACGTTATTCTCAAGTAAATGTAAATTAAGAACATAAAAATAAGTGTGTGTGCATGTGTGTCTTTTTACATGTGACCTAGTGTTTGGTTGAACAAGAGAGATAGGTGAGGTAAGAGAAGAAGTAGAAGGTGTAGATTCTATGTGATCTTCATCATAATCACAATAATCATCATTATCCCATGGTTAATCAAAATCAAAATTTAATTCATTTGTATAAGTAAGAGTAGAAGAAGTATCATCCACATTCTAATTAAGAGAGAGATAAGGGGAAGATTTTAACTTTTTAATACTATGCAATGTGTAATCATATGTAGGTGTAATGCAAGGCATTTATTCACTAGTTTTTTTTGGAATGCAAACATGATTATGACTTTCAATTTTGGAATCAAGGGTAGGAGAAGTAACCATAATGTTCTATTTTTTCATATTATGACATATATGAGAAGAGTTATAACTCTTTATATTTTTAATTTGTGAAGAAGTATCACATGCTAGTTGAATAAAAGGTACTTTATTCTCAAGTAAATGTAAATTAAGAACATAAAAATAAGTGTGTGTGCATGTGTGTCTTTTTACATGTGACCTAGTGTTTGGTTGAACAAGAGAGATAGGTGAGGTAAGAGAAGAAGTAGAAGGTGTAGAATCTATGTCATCTTCATCATAATCACAATAATCATCATTATCCCATGGTTAATCAAAATCAAAATTTAATTCATCTGTATAAGTAAGATTAGAAGAAGTATCATCCACATTCTAATTAAAAGAGATAAGGGGAAGATTTTAACTTTTTAATACTATGCAATGTGTAATCATATGTAGGTGTAATGCAAGGCATTTATTCACTAGTTTTTTTTGGAATGCAAACATGATTATGACTTTCAATTCTGGAATCAAGGGTAGGAGAAGTAACCATAATGTTCTATTTTTTGCATATTATGACATATTATGTTTGTAAAGAGTTATAAACATTTACATTATCAACTTTTTGTAAAGAGTTATAAACTAAGGTGGAAGCTACCTACATTAACTCCAATGCTAGGGGTCTTAGATCATATGTATTTATCCCTTAGGAAACATGCACCATCAACTTGCATGATATGCTAGAATGACTTTAGCTTAGGCCATTCTTTTATCAAGCATGTAAATGTCTAGGTGTGAAGACTAAGTAGTATGTATAATATTTGAGCTATAGTATTGGTTGATTTTATGTAAATAAATGCCAAAATAGTAAGTGCTAGATGTAAAATATCTTGTGAGGCTCTTTACATATAAAGATGTTTATTTTCGATATAATACCTTGTTCGTTGGCTAACAAGTCATAAAAGATAGATAAAAATCTAAGATAAGGCTCATAGAAGGGTTAGGACTCAAACACATGTGAAAGGGTCGGTCATACACTAGAGCCACAAGTGGACACTAGCACCATGTGGTGCTAGTATCCTAAACATGGTGTTAGTGTCTTAAGGCTCATAACATAGATAAAATAAGAGAAGATGGGCTAGGGGGGCCTATGATTGGGATCCAGTGACTTGTGACTATTAAGAGTGTTGAAAATAAGGAAAATAAAACATAATAAAGATTAAAAGACTCAAAATGACCAAGCAAACAAGGATTATAACCATCACTAAGACCCTCATGTGAAATAGCAACAAAAGATAGTACTTGTGGTTGTTTGACCACATTTGGGTGTTTAAAAAATGCATTTATAATGGCATTGATCCATTCATTGGGTTGCCTAAAACATGACATACAAGAAACTTATAAATGTATCAAAACATTAAATGGAAAAAAATAAACCACTTGGGGACACATTGTGTTACCATTTTATCTCTTTCTATATTATCCACTTATTTTCTAGTTCTACCACAAAATGGAGTTTTTGATATGATATGACGATTACCATGGTTATAGAAGCTATGTGATGTACCTTCCATCGTACATATATTCCTAAATTATATTCATTGTAACCAAGTGGTCACTATTTAAATAATTATATATGAGTACCCTCTACAATTTATGGTACCTCCTCCTCACCATCCACCACCTTAGTGCATTGATATATCTATTCAAGAAAAAAACACAATTAAAATTATTGCATCTATGTAAAATATTTTAATACAACCAATTTATAAAAAAGTGCAAAATTTTCAAAATAAATCAATCCAAAAACAAAGAAAATATTAGAAAAAAGTGTTAAGATCACAAAAAGAACCATTACATACAACATCTTCTAAAATGATGATACATACAAATCAACATGTTCCACAAAGAAAAAAAACATTTGGAACAACCTTATATTTATCCTCATCATATTTCAAACCCTCCTACATCTTTTAGAGCTACTTATCCCACATGGTTTTACACAATTATTGATCTAGATAATTACATTGCAACACCTGATATCTTTTCTAATTTTGAGTTATCCACATCTATCACTTTTCATCCATAAAAGGTGACTCTTGCATATTTTATTTTAAACCCTTATTATGACTCTCCTATTAAGGGATCATTATTTAACACATTTTAATTTCAAATACTCTAAAAAACACAAAAACATTCAATTGATCAAAAAAGAAAAAACTTATTGTACATAGCTCCTTGATTTCTTGTGCTTTATTTTCTTCCACTTTTCACATGTGATAGATTCGATCAATCTTCTATCCCTTGGCTATTTATGTATTTTTGGACTCTTGGCTCTTATTTTTAACTTTTCCAATATGATCAATTTAAGATAGTGATATGATATTATCACCTTTTCTATTTAACATGTTGTTTTAACAATCTAACATAATAGACTATATTTTCCATCACACACATTAGCAACCATAAATAATCAAAATTGATTCTCTATATTATCATAAATATGATGATACCAACATGTATCTTTTTACACATTCAATTGAAGAATTGAGCAATTAGATCCTTAATACATCCAAATTTTTAGTGTTATTCTTAGTTATAGTCTAAATAATAGTGTTATTTCATGCAAAATATTTATTTATGAGCTCCATTATTTATACATGTGTATTAAATACATAAAAAGTGCATATTTTATGAGATTAGGATGTAAAATCATTCATATACATACATATTTTATCTCCCACATACCTTTTAGCTATAATTCACATATATAATGGGAACATTTTATAAATACATTACCATGCCATCATATTCAATGCATACTTTACCTCAACACATGTTGAAAATTATTTAGATCTCTTCCCTTTATTATACTTTTAAATCCATGTTTTATCTCTTAGTATCTATTCTTCCTATTTAAATATTTTAAAAAGTATAAAAAATTTAAATATGTCAAAAATATAAAAACATTTAAAATATTTTAAAAATTCACAACTAGGATGTAAACATGATTAAACATATAGTTTTACATCAATTTCATATGTTATTTATCTCATGATTTGTAGATAACATAATGTTTTTTTTTCACACATATATTTCACTGATATTTATGAGTGTTATTCTAGACATACAAGTTTTACATGGACTTAGATGTTGGACTTTCTTCTACCCAATAACCATGTCATGTTGGGGACATCTTATGCAAAGGTTACATTATTTACAAGTGTTTTCATTGTATAACCCCAATATTGTGTTGAGATATATACTCTTTATAAATTTCTTCTAACATCTCAATCTTATATCATGTACATGGATATGCTATTTGCTAGGATATGGTCACATTACTTATACATAGTGTAGAATATTTTTCTAGTTTTATGCTCCGTTAATGTTACTTGTACATAGTAGATTAGAATTTTATTATATATTATGTGTGGCTATTGGCCCTTGTGATTTACTACTATATATTCATGCCCATTTACTGAATAACCCTTAGTCTTATTTGAGTGTGAAAAATTATTATGTCCTTAGCGTTTTGGCCCTTGGCCCTTTGAGTGACATTGCACTTATTGTGTTTGTGTGATAGTTGATATTGTTGAATTTAAATAATATAATGATCCATATTATGAACTAAATATTACATAGGTTTCTTCTATTACATTTAATACTATGAGATTCATTGATACAATTGTTTAGATTTGACACTTTAGGGCTTACCTCATATGTTACATACATAATTTCAATGATACATATGTTACTATGATGATATATATTTTCACATATGCTACGATATTAAATTATTATATCTCTATACATATGATAAAGGTATATTTTATTTTAATATGAATATATTTTATGAAACATCCCTCAACTCAAAAGGGGGGCATTTCAGTAGGATTTTCATACATGAGATAAGCCTTTATAGCCAAAAATCAATTTTGGGTACAAAGTATAGTTTCAAAGAATAAAAAGTAGTTAAATATTTAGTTATTAGAAAGAGTGTGGGGACATATACCATTCATATTCATTCACATTATAAATTACATATTCATATTCATACATATTAGGTGCATATGCACACAAGTTTCAAATATAAATTATAAAGTTTACATCTACAAATAGTTATATATTTTATATTTATCGCATGGGAGAATACAAAATATTCATGCAGACTATATTATTCTTCAAATAAGGGTAAGGACACCCTTCCCTTCTTCTATGAGTTTTTAAGATTTTAAGCTTCTGTTATGAGTATCAAATGAACTAAGAAAAAAGTGACAATTGAATCTATATTCCATATGTAGTGGTTGATTAAGTTAAAGTACATAATTTATTTTTTATTTTCAATGTCATTTATCATTATATCTTATGAATCCATTATGGAATCCAACCCATTTTTGTCTTGGGGTTACAATGACCAACAATGCAAATTAAGGTTTTTGCATCCTTTGATGAGTTATATTTTATTTATGTGTTCACTTGAATTTGGGGATCCACCACACTTGATTCACCATGGTTAAAAATAAAAATTAATCCCTCCAAGTGCTTCATGGGAAGCACCAATTTTCCACTGCTTCAATGAAGCATCATTGTCAAACAAAGTTAAAATAGAAACATCAGATTCACACATACAGATATACTACTTGTTATTTAATATATTTTCAATTCAATTTTTAATTTCAAATATGAACATTAAATACTTTTAAATCATTATAGGATTTACTATGGAACACCTTAGATGATTTGAGCTTCCTCCTAAAGGTAAAGTGTCGTGTACACACGTAGATATATTTTTTCTTTTACTCTATTAGTTTCATTTTTAGATTAAAAGATGAGGGGGATTTCAAATACTTGAATTTGATCATGAATACTTGATAATATTAGTTTTGGCCTACATTTACCTTAATTGACTTGAGCACATAAATTGGTTCTATTTCACCACCTCACTCTATCATAGCTACTTTTATGGTCCCATCCCTTCTAAGTTGTTTTAAACCTAAAAAAATATTATTAATTTCTAAAAAACTCCAAGCATATGTATGGACATTTAAAATCTTTAAGTTCAAATTTCACCCTAAAAAAGTTAGAATAGACCCACATAGGTCAGGATCAGTAGTTGATCTCAACCTTTAAGATTCAATCTTGGCCTTCACCTAAAATGACTCCTTTTCAAAATTTAAACATTCCTTATAGTTTTTTTTCATATTTTTAGGATGGGTAACATGAGGTTTTCCACTTTTATACTACTATAAATTCACATCTAAATCTCTTATTCTACCTACTTGAAAACATTGGTAATTTAACTATTCGAGTACATAAGCAAAGCTTTCCTATTTTTTCAAAATTTTATTCTATTCACTTTAATTATCCCTTAACCTATTATATATTATTCAAGAAAAACATTATCATGTATTCAAACCATATATATATATATATATATATATATATATATATATATATATATATATATATATATATATATATGCATGCATGTAGTAAAAGAACACTATTGCACTAAGTACTTTAGGTGGGATAATTACGTGGGCTTGATTCCCTCTTTAGAGTAATATGGATATATAGTTAACGTTAAATCATTATAGGGGTGATTAGGATCATATCAACCCATCACACTCTCCCTTCTTTTTTGTAGGTTTTCAATTATCACAAGCCCTAGTGGGGTTTCAACCTTGAAGAGGTCATTTGGAGGTCATACATGCATAATTGATAGTCAAAATTGCATATAAATTCAAATTTCAATAAGGCACAACTGATTAAACCATTAGTTTCCTATTTTTTCACATAAGTCAAAATTGAACCACATAGGTCAAGAAAAACAATCAATATTAATTATTTCCAGTCGATTTTGACTTAGAATAGTGACAATTATTAATTTATTTACACATGTATAATCAGTCTAAGTTGGTCATTTCGATCCATATTTTAGTCACACATAATAAACCTCATAGGTATATATCAGCTAAATCTTATTGTTGCTTACATAACATGTCTTAATTTCATCACCAAAATCATGGAACCTTTTTTTTGCTTGAGTTTGATCATTATCCTTTAATGAGTTCTAGGTGGTTTTATTATTTTATATGCCATATCTGATCTTCAAGTTTCTAAATGATAAATTTTATGTGAATAAGTATGCTTCATTATGATGTTCTTTAATTTTAAAACACTCGGTCCAATCTTTGCATCTAGAATTATTACTAGTTATCTGAATTTGCTTAAGTTTTAATGGTTTGGGATACTTTAAAATTATGTTTTGAAAATATTTTAAAAATCACCTTTTGGATCATTCAATAAAAACCTATGAAAATTATTTAGGTTTAACTTAGATCTTGTTCATGACCTTCCCCTATCATATTAATCCAATATTGCTCTATTAATTAAACTAAATTGACCAAGTGTTCATTTATGTATTGACATTAGTCACTCGATTAATTTGAGCTTGATGATTGGCTTGGGAGTGGGTGTTTTTTTAATTCTTGAACTTTTTTCTATGATTTAGTCAAAATCTAGAAAAGCAGCCTCTTTAAAAGTATTCATTTCACTAACTTTAGGCTTAATTATTTAAATACCTGAGCTTTTATTATGAAATTTTATATTTCATGAAAACACCCCTAATTGCACTCTCACAAGAAATTAGAGGTGTTTTAATGACAGGGATGGTAATTTTTTTACAAAATGGATACCAACTCCGTAGCCCAATGGACAAGGCTTAGTTTGTTTAATGTTTCACTTATTAGATGTGAAGAGTTCAAGGTGAAGAAAACTGCATCAAATCTTGTACAATACTTTGAGATTATAAAGGCTGATACATTTAGTGATTTTTAGAGTAATAGTGCAGATGGATATGCATTTGAAGAGAATAATTTGTTCAACCCTAATTTAGGAGTTTTGAATCACAAAGTTGGGGGTGTTGAGGATATCTCAATAATTTTTCTTTCAATAGAATAAGGTGGAAAATTTGATTTCAATCTAAGGTATGAAAATATTTTAGATTCATTATTTCATATTGTCATCATGGAAAGAATGCTAAAAATGGAGATAAATTCAAGGATATAACTTGTATTATAGGGCATGAATATTATTATTACATATGAGATCTAGGTGATCTTTTAAGGGTCAAATAGGATAATGGCCTTGATATCACTATTGAATTATTCATCTTTTGAATTTATATAGAAAGAAAGTTAATGAGGAATCATATAGGGCATTTTTTTCATTATAATAAATAGGTAAAGGTCCATTGTTTGTGATTCATAGACCACTCCTTGTAACTAAGTCCCACACTTGAATACAAGGTTATAAGTGGTCTAATTGGATAGTCACAATAGGATTTTTGATGTTAGATAAAGTGACATATAGGTTTTCCACCCTTGGATGTATAAATGAGAACTCATGAAGGCTAATACAATAGATAAATCATAAGCTCCCCTTACACATGGAATGGAACTCATATTAGCTAAATCACATAAGGTAACAAATAAGGCTTGTAATGAGCCTATTATCAATTCTTGGATTTGATATTATTCTGTACAAAATTAAGTTATGAAATTTCACTGATAGGACTATAATAAGCCTGCATTTATATATTGGGTCAAGACATTGTGATGAAGTTACAACTTTAATCATTGGAATCAAATTTAAAGTGTTGAATATTTCAAAAATGATTCAAGGCACATTTATTTGTAATTATGCTTCAATTCTAGACTTGAATAATTGCTCAGAGGTTGTTCCCAATTTCAAGTGTGCAAAGAGAGTATAATAAATAGAAGTACAAAAGAAAGTAAAGTCTTCCTTGTTTAGGATTGAAATGCCTTATCTCTAAAATATCCTCGACAGACAAGGTCAAAATAGACTCAAGAAGAAACAAAGAACAAAAGAAAAAAATTTAAAGTCTTTCCTTACTATAATTTAGCCCCATGCTCGGCACATCATCAAATCTTGATGTGTGTCCAGACATGTTAGATCCTAACATACTTGTAAATATGCCCTTTATAAACCACCATGTGTCTGAACATAGGACAAAATTTTCAATGTGTCCAAGCAAGGTAGAATTCTAAACATGTCCAAGTAGGGTCCAAGTTCCCTGTGTCTATAACTTTCACATCCGATCTCTATTTTAATACATTGGAAATATAATGTGATGAATAAAAATTTACCTTAGGACCCATGATGATAACGTTCATCTTGAACTTCTAAAATCAAGGGGGAGAATCATAGTTGTCTAATTAGGGTCCACGTTCCCTTTGTCCATAACTTTTGCATATGAACTATATTTTATCTCTCATTTGATGCATTGAAAAGATAATTTGATGAATAAAATTTTACCTTGATGAACCATGGTGGAAAAACTTCATTTTAAACTTACAAAATCAAAGGGAGAATCATAGTCATAGAAATAGGGAGAAGTTCCCACAAATGCAAAGGAGGAGGCAAAGTTTATGGTTTTCAAGTTATGAAAATTTGCTAAGTCCCTTTTTTAGGTTTGAAGTTGTGCAAGACTATCAAGTCACTTTTTAAAGTTATGTTAATTTATCAACACACTTTTTAAAGTTGTGAAAATTTGTCAATGCATTTTTTCAAGTTGTGCAAATTTATCAATGCAAATTTCAAATTGTACAAATTTATCAATGCATTTTTTAAGTTATGTAAATATGTCAATGCACTTTATCAAATTGTGAGAATATGTCAATGCATTTTTACAAGTTTTAAATTGTGATAAAATTTTAATATACTTTTTCAAGTCATGAAAAAACACCAACACACTTTTACAAGTCATGTAAATTAGTCATTGCACTTTTACAAGTTGTGCAAATTGTTCAATATATTGTTGTAATTTTTAAGTTGTGCATTTTCACTAATGTATTTTTGTAAGCTCTTAAAAATGTATAAACTATGGTTTCATAGTGTAACCACCTATTCTAACCTATAATTATGTGCTTGAAACTCTTTTTAAGGGTTAAATTTTAAAATATTAGGACTTTTGGAAAGATGGAAGGAAGGAGTATGTATGTACAACCCCATGAAGGATTAATACATATGAATTTACAAGACTTCATGCCAAAAATATTTTTGGTGAATGACTTCCATGAGAATTTCAATATGTTTTTATTCTTCTTCTTTCAATTTGTTAAAATACTATTGTTAGATAGTCAATGAATGAAAAAAAATTAGTGTAGAATTTCTTTTTGAATATGTATTAAGAATTTATGTAATCATAAAACTTTGGTAGGTTAATAATAGAATTTTTGTCCATTATTTTGAAGAAATATAGAGTTGTTATTTATCACTTTTCATAGTGTTATTCAATCTCTCTGGTGTATGTATTTTGTTTCTATGTCTAGAATATGTATTTCATGTCCCATTTCTATGATAAAGGTTTATTCTACTAAAATCCTCCTTATTCAGATTAATCTAATGAGTCCCTATGTTTAGCTACTTATAGTTATCATTTTTCTTCCTTGGGATTATCATAGAAATTTTTTTGTGTTTAACTAGCTAGAATCATCCCATTATCCCTTCCCCCTTTCTTTTATCTTTTTCCTCATTTTCATCATTCCCTTCATTTTCCTTTCTATCACTTTTTCATACTTTATGGTTAAAAATATGAAACTCCTATTAAAAATAGTTTTGTTTTAAATAGATGTGATTAACTCTTTTTTTGCTTTCCCTTTTTGGTTTTCAATAAAAGTAGTTCCACCTGCTAGTAGGAGAGGGCCTTAATCTCCATGTTGTTTACTGATGAAAGGAGTTCATCCCCATGATGTTGACTAAAATTCCATATTTGTCTTGATAAATTTTCAACCAAGAACTATAAAATGACCTTTTTTATTTTGTTCATTAGGGTCTAATTAATCATTTATGGACTTAATTTTCATTTTGATCACTTTATTTCATTTTTTTAAATCTTTCACTTCATTTTTTAGTCTTTTGACGTAATCATTTTCAATGAAAATATTACAAGACAAAAGACTTCCTAGCATTCTGAGATAGATACGTGTTCCTATCACATTTTTTATCAAAATTTGGAGGTTGATTAAAATAGTTTCTAAGTCTAAAAATATTCCATAGGCTAAGATTTTGACTTATGTCATTTCTATGGAGCCTTGACATTAGATCTAAATGGCTAAGTGATTCAGGATTCTTAAATCACTAATATCCTACCACATGTCATGATATTAAGGAGTTAGTTTGATGAAAAATAATAAAGGGAATACATTATCCCTTAAGCCTCGAAGGCCTGCAATGTCACCATGTGGAGACATCTAGGGATCATGAGACTCAACTAAGGTTGGTTGATCAATGAAGAGTTACGAAGCCTGAAGGACTGAGATGTCACCACATGGAAACATGTTGAAATATTGGGACTCATAATAATTCGAAGGAAGATGTAGATCCCCTAATAAATAAAGTCCTAAAATGTCTCCATGTGGTAACATTTAAGGAGATCAGGACCTATGAGAAATATGTCAATGGACATAGGGCCCCCAAACCCCAAAGGCATAAGATGTTACCATGTGGTGACATATATGGATCATGAGACCTAAGGGAAATCCTTCGATAAACACAAATACCCAAGCCCTATTGGGATATTTTCCTTTAGTCTATAATATCTTTTCCCTAATCATGTGCCTAAGAAAATAAGAGTTATAATGAGTTGGCATGTTGACATGTCACATAATAAAAGGTACTTGTGCGCTCACCAAAGCACATAGCTTAAGACTAGTTCTTATGGGTTTTTTCATGTGAAGGTGTATTCATTTAATTTCATAAGATATGGTGCTCAAAAAAGCACTTAGTTCTAAACTCATACCTATTTCCATGTCTAACTCTTAATTTAGTTATTATTTCACCAAAAAAAAAGAAACTGGATGCAAATTGGTAACAAAATAATATTAAATCCTTATAATTAAGAATGGATTGCACAAGTTTTTCATAAACACAAGATTCCTTTCATTACATTTATAAGTTATGTCAAGATTACAATGGTATAGAATTACAATGATCAACAACAATGCTAAGTAAAAAAATGGGGTATTTATACATGGTTCACCTTGACCATTCACTTACAAAAGTAAGTACAGACAAGATGATACTCCAATGACCATTAACAAAAATGAGTTATGGAAGGTTGGTTAAAATGAATTCCTAAGGACTTGGGCCTAACTTACCTTATATGTTCTCTCTATGCTATATTCTTATCATCGTGTACTTATCTTCCCATAAGTCGGTGCTGGATTCACTATTGACTTATTATTTTTTGATGTTCATGTGAACCGGTCCCTAAACATCTCCATTTTTTATGTCTTTCCAAAACTTTTCACTAATATATGAGTCCTAAATTCTCTAGTTTTTTTATATATCATGATTCTTTATTCCACGCAACTTGCCTCTTTTGTGCCATAGTATTTCACACCATAGTCTTATATGTCATGTCTCTTCCATACCACTTCTCTTCAAAAAGTACTTAGCCATAATTTATTCAAAATTAAGGGCCAAAAATCACCCACACTAAGTCAATAGTCTATCCTAGACTATGAATTTTGTTTAAGTCCCTCTACCAAAAACTCAGGTCTCATTGTGAACAAAGAATCCAGTAGAGGGTATATTAGTATAGTGTTAGTTCAATAAAACTAAATCAAAATAACACACTAAACACTAAAACCTCTAGCCTAAACACTAGGGGGAGCATAGGTAACAAAAATATAGTAAAAACACAACTAAAAAACTAAAAAAATCATCTTTTTACCTTCTTTGTAGCTCCAAATGGCTTGTTTAAGCGGGTTTTTTGGTTTTTATGCATCAAGAAGTGTTTATCAATAAAGATCCACTTGGTCCTTCTCTCCTTAGCACCTTGGATTAGCTGGTTGGCTTATGAATTTGGCATGTTAACATTACTTGAAAGGATTCTTGGAGGTATTTTGTCATAATAACATTGCACTAATGAAGCTTGTTGATCAATAGGTAGGGCCTTGTATTTATAGCCTCTAAAGTTAACTCTCACCCAACATGAGTTAATGTTGAGTTTAAACATGGAATGAGTTTAAACTAACCCTAGGTGAGTTGAGGTTAATTTCAATTTAGTTAAAAAGGTGTATGTAATTATGTTTTTTAATTAATAAGCATGGCTTTGAAATTAGATATTTTTATATATTTTGAGAGAGCTTGACAACTCATAAAGATAATGATGAAGAAGCTTGATATTTTGAATTTTTTATTTTAAAATATTCATTAATTACAAATGGATAATTTATATAATCATTTAATTTGGTTTAATTATATGATTCATTCTGATTAGCATTTTATCTCTTTTAATAATTGTTTAAGTGCCCCGCTTAATGGGTCTATAGGCCAAACTACCAGTTTTTAGGTTGTAAGACGACTGGAGATGAATTCATGAAAAGTTATTGTTGTGTATGGGCTAGTATCCCAAATAGGGATGCCTCAACATGATTATGAGTACTAATGAATTATGTGCATATAAAATTGGGATGTTCAATAATTTTTAGGCTTAATTTGCACTATTTGGTAGAAATGAGTCTAAAGTCTGATCGGAAGCTAGTTATGGCCAGAATGGGGTGTCTATAGTTTACCCATATTTAAGAAGGTGTTGCAAGCTAAAGGAATAGTAATATATTCTCAAATAATAAAAATTTCCTTAAGAATTAAATAAGATAATGATTAAAGAAGAAGCTCTAAACAACATTTGGGAAGCCTATAATGATGTATTTTTAAAGGAGTGACTGACACTTATTATTGATGGATGGTCCCTTCAAAACAAGTAAGAAAAAAAATGAAATTAACCCATGGGTAACATTAATACAATCGAGATAATGCTTTCATGCATTGATTTAAAAAGTATTGATTTTCTTAAAGGTGGTTGTAATTAGTAACAGAATCTGAGACACTAATTTTACCAAAAATGGTTATAATTAGTGACACAAGCATGTGCCCTAGCAGGGTGAATGAGTCAAAATAATGATTTGACCATAGATGGTTATAATCATTAATATGACCTAGATTAAATAATGATTTTTTAATATGCCCCAATAGGGTGAATTTAATCATGATAAATTGGTTATGCCCCAGTAGGGTATATTAGAAAGCATAACTCAAGGATATAACTTGTCATATAGATTAAAGATGATCATGTTCAAACATAGATGTGATGGTATAATGATTGAATAATCCACACACAACCAAGCACACAAGGATGCACAAAGTGATGAAAGAGATGATTGAAAGAATAAAGTTGGCTGAACTGACTTGAGATATGTTATGTATCCAATCACTACCTACAAGTTGAAATGGACCTTAGGCAAATGTAATTCACCTAGAAGTGGGAGAAAATGAAATGAGGAATATAATATAAAAATAAGAATTGATCAATGTGAATGATTTAATTGTACCTACCAATGTGGATATAATCATCCTTATTAGCATTAATATAACTAAAATGGAAAACGGGTTGATTTGATTAAGGAAGGTGAGAAGATTTGCCAAGGTGAACCAGGAGAAGTTTCTATGGCACCATTGATTATAATATTTTTTGAGCTAATTTTTTCTATAGCATGTGATAGTATACATCATGATATAAAACAACATGATAACCTAGTTATAATGTGCATAAGGACTGACTCTTGATCTAATAAATAATTGAAAACAATGCACCAATGATAAAAACTATGATGACAATGTTAATGTATAAATATGGATAGACTCAAGAATAATGCACAAAGAATCACCTAATGTATGCATATAGACTAATTCAGGGCACAAAAATGAAAACAAATAAATGAGTAAGTAAACAAACAAATAACTAAATAAATAAACACATAGAAATCTTAAAATTAAAAGTAAAAGAAAGCATCCTATCATCAACCAAATCAATATATACATGTGAAGGCTTAATAAAATGATAAAAAAGTAGTGCCCCCAAGTAAGGATACATGCAAAGGGAAGATCACATCCCTAATGGTAATGGAATGAATTAGAACCAACAATGGATTTTCTCTATTAGGGCAGATTGAGGATGACTAACTAGGTTTAAATAAGACAAACATGTTTGGATTTTGAGGTTTTATATCTCTCTAGGAGATGGTAATCCAATTTTATAATTTTTAAGATTTTAAAATGTTTTAAATATTTTTAAAATTTTCTAAGTATCTCAACTCGATAGAGAATTATGAGAGATGAAACGGTCCAACTCGTAAAATAGTGAGAGTGTGTCTTAGGTTGCTCACAAAATGGGGAGAGTGTTTAAAATAAAAAATTCTCACAAAATGGTGAGAGCGTTAAAGATTATATTACTCATAAAATGGTGACAATGTGGTAAAAGGGTGATTGAGATGACCTCAACATAAATCAAGCAATACCTACATAGTCCCAATGGGACCTCAAGTCACTGTAGTTTTGCCTTACAATGGAAGAATTTGACTAGGTATCATCAAGTTCGTGAGTTAGGTAAATAGCATAGTATGGAAAATAAGAATGGCAAGATGATATGTCAATGTGTGATAAAGGCATTGTTCTTAATTTTCCCATAGGTAGTTATAATTAGGAAATAATGGCATAGGTCAATTTGTTCAAAAGTAATTATAATTAGTAACACAGAGTGGGACACTAATTTTTTCAAAGGTGGTTATAATTAGTAACATTTAGAATGAAATGGAACAAAAAATAAAAGATACAACTTTAAAACCACTATCATATTTGTCCAAGATACTACCTCCATCTAGAATACTTAATCAACTGCTGAAATTTTATCTGAATCCCCTTGTTGAAGGTGCCCAAAGAACCAAGGTCAAAGGGGTGGGGACGGAGGGTAAAAATAAAATTGGTCAATAGGGAAGGTATGGTAGAATGGTATATAATATGGCACAAGGAAGATGATGTTATGACAACTGAATGTAATGGTAATATGGTTTCCCCCAAGTGACAAGGTAAAGTAAATGATAGGGTATAAAACAATGGCAAGGTAAATGGCAAATGAAAAAGGCAAAGTAAATGGAAAGGCAAAGATATGGTTTTATTCTTCTTGATGATGTAGAGATGCACATCTTAATCAACATATGATACAACCAAAATAGTCAATCATGAAAATTAATAGCCCACATCTCTTTTGAATAGTTACTCTGTTAAGAACCTACTATAGATTTTGACTCTAATAATGTTGTTATGATCTTTGTTGGCCATTGATTTGATTTCCTTAAAATACTGAGACAAGATGTATTCATAGCCTATATAAAGGAAAGTGCAACTAGGGATGGTAAATATAGATAAATGTTGGTTGATAGGTTTGATCGACAATGTAATATAGCTATAAAATGAATAAATGGATTATATTGGCATGTATAATTGTCGGGAAATAAATGAAGATTTGGATTTTTAAGCACACACAATGTTGTTGATTCTGGATTTGACATTACTTTGGTTGTGGTGGGGCTGAAGACTTTTGAATATTTTCTCTATAAGACCACTAGATTTTTTTGTTATTTGGGCTTGAGAGTAGCTACTATATGATTAAGTTGTAGATTGGAGGTTTTATTGATTTTATCTTTAATAATGTCTTCATCAAGTAATGAATAACTGTTGTGCTTAGCTATTGTCTCCTCGATGAGGTTTTCACCAATAAATTTGTATTGATTATCCCATAGTGATTTTGAGAAGGTTTCACTAAGAAATGTTGACTTTTGACTTTGATTATATTCTAGTACCTTCAAAAAGGTTTCACTAGAAGATGCTAAGTTTTGAATTTGATTTCCCTCTAGCGCCTCTGAAAATATTTCACTAGGAGATTGTTCTTATTCTTCATGCATGTGGTCTTGGTCCCCCTGATATTATTCAATTGATATGTTGCCATGAATGCAATTCAATAAGATGTGATTTTCTCAGTCATAATCGACACTTGTAGGAGGTAATGTCAATATAATGTCTATGTTGATTGGTGTTAATGGAAAATAGAATGGTTATGTAATGGAAGAGGCAACACAATCCTCAAAGAAGATACTAGGAGAACTTGTGTTGATGCTGAAGTAGTCATCCTAAAAACTGTGAAAATATCACAAATATATTCAAATTGATTTGTAAGGCATATGTAGCCAATATTATAACAACCATTAATGTATTCTGATTTTGAAGTTGATTATGATTTAAGGGACTCTAAGTATAATGTTGAGACTAATGTTGATTTTGATTTTGATGTTAAATTTGATATTAGTTCAAAAATAAAACTTGACTCTAATTTTTATTCTTCAACTAGTGTAAATGTTGTTATAATGATGTTTGGTTAAATATTATCTATTGAATACATAATGGCCTATGATGACATAATGGGCTCTTTAATAATAGTTTCATCTAAGAAGGGTTCAACATATACTAGCTCATCTATGTGAAGCCCCTTAAAGAGAGGGGATGGCTCGAGGGGTGACTCCACAAAGACTGGTTTGTCAAAGTGAGACTCCTCAATGAGGGGGAAAAGGTCAAGAGATAACTCCACAAAGATTGGCTTGTCAAAAGGGGCTCTTTAAAAATAGTATACTTATCAAGATAATGATTTACCCAAAGGTGGTTATAATCATTAAGACATGAATTATAAAATACTACTTCATCAGAGTGAGATTCCTCAACAACAGGTATGGGATCAAAAGGAGATTCATCATAGGTTAACTTATCACAAAAAGGTGTTTCAACAAAAACGTCATGAATTGGTTGGTTTTCTTGGCCTTGGTTTACACTTGGTTACAAAATATCATTGTGGAATACATTTTAGTCTTTAAATGATGGCTCTTGAAGAGGTAATGTTGGATCTATTGGGGCTCGATGATTGGCATGGATTTTATAAAGTGGGGGAAGGTAGGCAATGGAGGAAGAATGATCAATTTTTGGATAATGACCTCTTTGTGAATAAACTCATAAAATATGGGCTCAATATAGGTAGGCTCCTAGTTTAGGATGGTAACTGTGACTTGTTGAGTCATGATTGCACAACTTTGTTGGGATAATGAGCTATCATATTCAGAAGGGCCTAGAATGGTAATGAAAGGGAATTGAAAATCTTGGTTACTAACATAAGACAAAGGATGAGGGCCTAGGATGGTAATGGATGGATGTTATAAATCTTGGTTGCTAATGCAAGAGAAAGGATGAGGGCCTAGAATGGTAGTAGAAGGCATTATGGATTTTGGTTACTAGTATAGGCCAAAGGATGAGGTCCTAGAATAGTAATGTATGGGCATTAAAAATCTTAGTTGTTAATACAATCCAAAGGATGACGGTCTAGAATGGTAATGGAAAGGCATTTTGAAGCTTGGTTTATGATGCAAGACAAAAGGCAAGGGCCTCTAATGGTAATCCTTAGGTGCTGTGAAGCTTGGTTGTTGATGCAAGCTAAAATATAAAGGTCTGGAATGGTAATCCTTTGGCAATGTGACACTTGGTCACTAGCACTAGCTAAAGGATGAGGGCATGAAATAGTAATCCTTGGGCATTGTGAAGCTTAATTGTTGAGACAAGCCAAAGGATGAGCACCTAGAATGGTAATGTATGGATGTTGTGGATCCTGGTTACTAGCACAAAGCAAAGGACAAGGGCCTAGAATGGTAATCTTTGGGCACTGTGAAGCTTGGTTATTAATTCAAGCCAAAGGATGAGGGCTTGGAATGGTAGTCCTTGCGAATTGTAAAGCTTGGTTGTTAATATAAGCCAAAGGATGAGGGACTAGAATGGTAATCTTTAGGTGTTGTGAAGCTTGGTGGTTGTTGAAATCTAAAGGATGATTAATGGTATAGGTAGGGGATTGGGTACCATTATCATTAAAGGGAAAACTTGGTATGTTAATTATCCCAAATAAGGGCGATCGTATCATATGATAATTGGAATGGATAGGATTTGGAAATTAGACTAAAGAGGGTAGTTTAGGTCTATAAAAATGGTCATGTCCTAGGTTTAGGTTTAAAAGCGGCATTCATCTAGGAATGGGTCTAAGAATGGAGTCATTCTCTAAATTTTGATCAATGATAAACTCAGTCTCAAATGTCTTCAAGGTCTAACATCAAATATCTCAAATAAATGGTCAAGTGAATAGGATAAATATAAATTATAAACTCAATAAAGAACTGTTTCAAATAATTATAATCTAGGTCTAAATATAAAATAAATGTTACTATGTCTTTGGAAATAAGGCACAGATATAGGCTCAAAATAACTATTTCTAAAACAAAGAGGTAAGCTGTTACGACTCTTGGAAACATGGCATAAGAGCTAGACCTAGAACACACTAGGTCTTTTGGGAGCATGACACAAAATCTAGACTTGGCACAAACTAGGTCTAAAATTCAATAAGGGAATTGTTAGGTATTTTGGAAACATGACATAAAAGCTAGATATGGCAAAAACTAGGTCTAAAAGGAAAGATAACTAATCTAAAAAAATTGAAACACTTAGACTCAGACTAGGCATTTGAATTCAAACATAAACTTAAATTTTGGTAAAAGACATTAGACTTATACATACGTAAAATATACCACTTCCCACATCTAGGCACAAAAATAGTCTTTAAATCGAGTAAGGAATTAGTCTAAGTTTCACAACCCAAATTTGAGAGATAAATGTTTAAGTCAAAATTTACACAAGTCATAAGCATAAACCAATTAATGTTTGAATCTAAACTTATCAAGACCAATTTTGAACTTGATTTGGAAGGTTTGGTTCTTAAATGGATAAAAATCTAGACCAAAATGGATGATATACCAATACTAGGCATAAACCAAGAAGGCACACGTGGTTTTGGAATTGCAATTGGCCACAAGGCAAAAAGTCTTTGAAATAATGTGAGCAGTGTAATGATGTTATCTTACTCTAAAGTTATGACAAATGGTTTATTTCAAAAACTCTAAGACACAATACTTGTAATGAAATGGGTAGCATAATTATTCCCTTTTAAATAAATCACACACACACACACACACACACACACACACACACACACACAAGTTTTGACAAATGACTAAGGCAAAGTGTGGTGTCAAAAAAATGACATAATACCTCTTCAAATAAAAGAGTTATTTGCAAACATGACTTGTTTTAAATTTGGTTTTAAACAAACAAACATTTTTTACTTAAAATAATGTAAGTAAAAATAAAAGATGATAAAAACACCTAAGTGTATCATCCTAATCCTAAAAAATGACAAGGTGGCTTCATACTATCAAATTTTGTCTATATACTTGCTCTTGAGAGGAAATTATGTTTTTAATCCAAAAATTAAAATGTGCATGAAAATTAGGGTTTTTAGGGCACCTCTTCTCTAAATATTTCATATCATAACATGAAACTTTAGACTACTTGCCCTGCATTGATAGTATATCCACAACAAGTGGGGTTGTCTAAAAACTGTTAGGTTGTGGAGCTAAAAGCTTCACTGATGCAGACATGGAGGAGGTTGCAGGATGAGTTGCTGAGTGTCAGAAGAAACTGGCGTTGGTCTGGCCAACCGACGTCGGTAGGATAAGACAGGAAGGCAACCGACGTTGGTCATGGATAGGTCGGCGTCAGTGACCCCCAGGCAGACAGGGACCGACGTCGGTCGCCTGTGTGGTTCGACTGTGAGCATATTACGGGCAGTTAGCTAACGAACCAAGTGTTTGCATGATTAGATCTATTTTTAGACTGAGAGCTGCGGATCTAATTATTGTAATTAGATGTCTAATCATTGTTTGGATGAGATCTATATAATAGACTCATGGTTGTATTGAAAAAGTGTTCTAGTTCGAGTTGAGCAAAGTTTGTTCCTTCTGTGTGTGAGGTGAGCAAGGGTGTTCCTCCTAGTTCCACAGTACCAGGTGTAGGTGCTGGTTTTGGAGAGTCAGCAGGATTCTTCAGGTGTGTAGGATCTTGGTCACAGTTGCATGGCCTATATAGGAGATCTACATGGTAAGTAAGATCGTTGATCTGTAGGTGTATGTGTGTGCAAGGTCAAGGTTCACAGGTGTGCATAACTGGGTTGATTTGCAGGTGTGCAAGATCATATAGACAGCAACACAACAGGTAGCAGTATCAGGCAGGATCTACTTGGAGTACAGGTGTGTACTCAGATAGAGCAAAGAGGAAGGCAAGGGAGTTCCTTCCATAAGTATGGTCTGTTGAAGTTTAGGTTATTGCAGGTTCATGGGAGATCTACTTGAAGTACCTTGAGTACTTGTGGAGTACGTGGAGTACTTGTGGAGTGCGTGGAGCACTTGTGGTGTGCATGGAGCACAGGAGGTGAACACCAACTCTGTATTTGAGTTGTGTGTTGGGACCTGAGAGGGAGAGCTTTGGGGAGAAGAATTACTGTTCACTTGAGGTGTGGCGAGCCTCTGAAGAGGTGGTGGAGAAGAAGTGGCATCTTCTTTATTGTATAAAGTGTTAATACAATTTGTGTATTGTCTCTCATATCATGTGTTATTCTGAATTCTAGTTACTTGGTGAATCTGGTTTATTTCTGCATTTAAAGTTGCTTGGTTTGGTAATCATATTGTGCTCTTTTGGTGGAGCAAGATCTTGACAAGTGGTATCAAAGCCAGGTTGGTGGCTCATAGCTTGATACCACTGACAAGTGGTATCAGAACTTTTAGTTGGGATACTAACATATTGGTTTAGATCTAGGTAGTGTGTTTTGATTACAGGTCACTCTCAGGGGTTTCTGATTGAGTGGGAGTAGAGCAATGGCAGATGAAAGTAAGCTAAGAATGGAAGAGTTGAAAAGCACAGATGGTCACTCACGGTCCTATGGAAAGAAAGAGCAGGTAAAAGATTATTGTTGGTTGGTAGCAGATCAGCATGAAGAAACTAAAGAAGCAGATGTAGCAGGTGTTGTTGCACAGGATGCTCTGGGAGGTTTCTTGGATAAAGTTGAATCTTGGATAAAAGATTCGGTTGCCTCTTTCCATGCAGCCCCAGGTAGAGGAGCTGGTGAGCCTTGCCAAAGAATTGGCAAAGGGGAAGTGAAGCTGAAATTGCAGGCGGCCAACACACAGGTGTTGATGAAGGTCATGCAGGTCCCAGGTTTGGAGATATGGCTAATTTCTTCAGAAAGATTGGGTGATGAGAGATGCACAAGAACTCTCATAGCGGATGCACTTGAATTAGCTGGTGGTAAGAAAACAGGTACTCTTTATCTACTTGTTTATATTACTGATTCTTCTTTTGTTGCAGAGACGTGGCTTCGTAGGCTTGGTCACATGAGTAGGAAGGAGATGCATGTTCTTAAGCGGAAGACTGATATATTTGACAGGCTTAAGAACTGGAAAGCCTTGGTGTTTATGGAGGAGATGGCGGACAGAACCCATTGGATGGTGCTGGATACTTTTGAGCAGGGCAGTTTGGACATGGGGATTGATTCAAAGGAGCTCGCGGGCAAAAAGTCATCACTCACAGGCGAACACAGATACCGATGTCGGTCAAGAGGAACTAGCGTCGAACAGACAGGTGCCGATGTCGGTCATGTGCAGACCGAAGCTGGCGATGTCAGGCAGGGTAAGACCGACGTCAGTCAGGAGGATCGACGTCGGCAGTAGGTAAGACCGATGTCGGTCAGGAGGACCGACGTCGGCAGAAGGGACACCGATGTCGGTAGGGTTGGTAGTTAGGGACAGACGCATGGGAACCGACGTCGGTCAGATGCAGACTATGGAGTGACCGAGGTCGGTCACTGTAACAGATTTTGGGTGGACAACACGCTGTCAAGGAGTCTCAAACACCCATACGGAGGACTGAAGGCATAATTAGGCCCTCAAATTCATTGTTCCTCTCCTTTATACTCGTTGCTAATTGTAGAGCAGGAAGGATCCAGGAAACAGGTGTGAGATTGGCATGGATGAGGATGTGATTCCTTGGAGGAGAACCAAATAGGTGTTTTTGGTAGGGTTGCCAGCAGGTATGAAAGCATAGAGACGAATGGATTCCTTAGTAGAAGAATAGAGAGAATGGATACGTGAGACGGAAGACCAGGTATATGGTCTTGAGGAACTGCAGGACAGTGGTACAGGTTTTGACAGGTGGAGGACGAAGCATGGCTTCAGTCAATGTTAGGTAACTACTGTGGTTTGCCTTACTAGGTGGATGATGAGTCATGACATCATTCTGTTGCTGTATGTGGATGGTATGTTTTGCTAGCAGGATTGTACATACAGGGTTTTGCTGAGCTAAGGGTAAGATTAGTTCAGTGGCATGTCAGGAGGAGTTTGGAGCAACAAAATTCTTTGACATGGGAGACATGGAGATCACAGGTTGATTTTGTCTCGAGTGGGAGCTGATGTGAATCAGGTGTTGGCGAGGTTCAGGATGCAGAGCCAGAGCACACTAAGGGCTGGACAGGTATAGTGTCCAAAATCACATGAGGTCTGGTATAGACCTGAGTATTCCCATGCAGTGGGCGCTGTCAGAGAGTTAGGAGCCAATTCGGGGAAGTGGGTTCTCAGGTATTTGAGAGGGACCAGCAGTAGGGATTCATGCTATGCAAGGTCAGGACTTCACTACATGTGTTTTTAGGTTCGAATGTGGCAGGGTACTCGGATGACAGGAGGTACATCACAGGTTGTGTGGTGGGTTGTCTTCAGGATTGATCTTGAAGAGGGATACAAACTAGGAAATAGATTAGACAGAGTACAGGTACAATTACAGTGCAACTATTTATCTCCAAGTGGGAGATTGTTAGGTTTTGGAGCTAAAAGCTTCACTAATGCAGACATGGAGGAGGTTGCAGGATGAGTTGCTGAGTGTCAGAAGAAACTGGCGTTGGTCTGGCCAACCGACGTCGGCAAAATAAGACAGGAAGGCAACCGACATCGGTCATGGATTGGCCGGCGTCGGTGACCCCCAGGCGGATAGGGACCGACGTCGGTTGCCTATTTGGTTCGACTGTGAGCTTATTACGGGCAGTTAGCTAACGAACCAAGTGTTTGCATGATTAGATCTATTTTTAGACTGAGAGCTACGGATCTAATTATTGTAATTAGATGTCTAATCATTGTTTGGATGAGATCTATATAATAGACTCATGGTTGTATTGAAAAAGTGTTCTAGTTCGAGTTGAGCAAAGTTTGTTCCTTCTGTGTGTGAGGTGAGCAAGGGTGTTCCTCCTAGTTCCACAGTACCAGGTGTAGGTGCTGGTTTTGGAGAGTCAGCAGGATTCTTCAGGTGTGTAAGATCTTGGTCACAGTTGCATGGCCTATATAGGAGATCTACATGGTAATTAAGATCGTTGATCTGCAGGTGTATGTGTGTGCAAGGTCAAGGTTCACAGGTGTGCAGAACCGGGTTGATTTGCAAGTGTGCAGGATCATATAGACAACAACACAACAGGGAGCAGTATCAGGCAGGATCTACTTGGAGTATAGGTGTGTACTCGGATAGAGCAAAGAGGAAGGCAAGGGAGTTCCTTCCATAAGTATGGTCTGTTGAAGTGCAGGTTATTGCAAGTTCATGGGAGATCTACTTGAAGTACCTTGAGTACTTGTGGAGTACGTGGAGTACTTGTGGAGTGCGTGGAGCACTTGTGGTGTGCGTGGAGCACAGGAGGTGAACACCAACTCTGTATTTGAGTTGTGTGTTGGGACCTGAGAGGGAGAGCTTTGGGGAGAAGAATTACTGTTCACTTGAGGTGTGGTGAGCCTCTGAAGAGGTGGTGGAGAAGAAGTGGCATCTTCTTTATTGTATTCTTTTCTGTATAAAGTGTTAATACAATTTGTGTATTGTCTCTCATATCATGTGTTATTCTGAATTCTAGTTACTTGGTGAATCTGGTTTATTTACGCATTTGAAGTTGCTTGGTTTGGTAATCATATTGTGCTCTTTAGGTGGAGTAAGATCCTGACAAAAACTATCAATTTTTGTATATTCTAAATGGTGCCATATATATGGTTAACACTAGGGCACAAAAAAACATTTAGATCTATGTTAAATGGTTTGTTGTAAAAAGGTATTATCATTTTCATAGCCATTACATACATTAATTTCTCAGTCTAGTGTGATGTATGAGTTAAACATACATTCTGAGGTAGTTTCTTACTAATAGAGCATGCTTAACTGCTCAAACAAGCATCCTAGTAAGTTGACCATAATTTGTATACCCCTACATTGGAGTGGGTTTGAAGTGATGCTAGGAGATGAATTATCAAGTCAACACTTCCCTAGAGAACTCAAGGGGGGGGAATTAACTCCTACCCACAATCCAAAATGCATGAAATAAAAACTAAGTAGAAGGACTTTAAGGTTACCCAAATTACTTAGATTTTGGGGAGGACTTATAGACTTTCCTTCCATGATTTTGGACAAAGCAAAAAATATAATAGTGAAGAATTTTTTATCACCTAAGTTCCTTAAAGGGGACGGGGGGAGAGCGTACACACAACACTTAGCTTGTAAAATAAACACTCAAAAAAAATCATAAAAATGAAAAATCTTATGAATATTTAAGTAAAGTGTGAATTCATTTTTATAACACTAAAAAAAATATGTCATGAAGTTTATCCACTTGGCATTTTTTTTAAAACTTTAAATAAAATGAAAATAACTCAAGTAATATTTTAAAACACCAAATTTAAATGTGACTTTTGAATCTTAGAATGTTTTAAAATGTCTTTTCTTGGCCTTTGGGTTTTACAAAAAATGTTAGGGGGTCCTTGTGCTTAGAAGCAAAAAGCAAGTGAACAAATAGATTTTGAAATTTAGCTCTCGAGTTTCAAATTTTCTTCACACAGTGCAAAATCGTAGAAGCATAGAGCAATACTGCAACTTCTCCTACAAAACCACAACTGCCTACAAATAGAGTGTTAGTACAAAATTTCAACTCTTAAAGCAATATCCCATAAATTAAGACAATACCGCCACTCTTAAGGAAAAATCACAACTTATCTTGTAACAAAAAATGATTAGTGTAAAACCATGATGGTTACGGCAATATCATGACTTATCAAGCAAAATAACAACTAATTATGCAAAATCTCTACTTATCATGCAAAATTACAACTTATCATGCAAAATTGCAACTCTTCTTGCAACACAAAATGGTTAGTGCAAAAATGTGATAGTTATGGCAAAATAGATATTATTAAGACAAAACCAAAATTGCAAATTCATAATATTGAAGTGAAATATCACAATTCTTCAATGCAATACTATAATTATAGAGAGAGAAATCATAATTATACAGAACAAAAATGTGATTTCTTGTAGGATGTCTATGAACTTTTAATTTCCACTTTTTTGGTTAGCAAGTTAGGATTTTTATATGAAAATTATTAGGAAGACATACTAAAATGTCTTGAAAAAAACTTTGGGGGGTACGGGTCCCAACATGCATGACATCACATAAACAAGGAATCCAATAGAGGGGATACTTGTATAGTGTTAGTTCAATAAAACCAACTCAAAATAACATACTAAACACTAATTCCACTAGCCTAGACACTAGGGAGAACATAGGTAACATTCATTCAATGAAACACAACTAGAAAATAAAATAAATCATCCTTTTACCTTCCTTGTAGCTCCAACTGGCTTGTTGAAATGGCTTGCTTGATTTTTATGCATCAAGAATTATTTATTAATGAAGCTCTATTTACTCCTCTCTTTGGCACCTTGGATTGGGTGGTTGGATTGTGAATTTGGCATGGTAACATTACTTGAAAGGCTTCTTAGAGGTATTTTGGCATAATAACATTGTACTAATCAAGGTTGTTTATCAATAGGTAGGGCCTTGTATTTATAGCCTCCAAAGCTAACTCTCACCCAAGATGAGTTAGGTTGAATTTAAAAATGGAATGAGTTCAAACTAACCCTAGGTGAGTTGAGGTTAACTCTACTTGAGATAAAAATGTATATGTAATTATGTTTTTTAATTAATAGGCATGGCTCTCAAATTATATATTTTAAAATAATTTGAGAGACTTAGACAACTCATAAAGGCAATGATGAAGAAGATTGATATTTTGATATTTTGATTTTTCATTTTTAGACATTCATTAATTTTAAATAGATAGTTTAGATAAGAATTTAATCTAGTTTAATTAGATGATTCATTTTGATTAGCATTATTAGCTCTTTTAAGAATTGGTCAAGTGCCCCACTTAATGGGTCTATAGGCCAAACTACTAGTTATTAGGTTGTAAGGTGAGTGGAGATGAATCAATGAGAGGTTATTGTTATGTATAGGCTAGTATTCCAATTAGGGAGGACTCAACATGATTTTGAGCACTAATGAATGATGTGCATATGAATTTGAGACATTTAGTGATTCTTAGGCTTAATTTACATTATTTGGTAGAAATCAGTCTGAAGTCTAGTGAGAAGCCAGTTGTGGCCAGAATGGGGTGATACATGCATTTGTTCCACCTACAACTTCAATCCTTCCTAATGATTCAATGAATTTTGGATCTTAGAAGTGATTTACTCAACTACCTCTTTAATCCTCTAGTCTCCTCAAGTTGTTTTAGAAAATCACCTACTTGAATGGTTAAATGTTCAAGTGATGTAAAAGCATCCTTATGAACACCTTCTAATGAATAAACCTCTATCAAAACCTATCCTTGGAGCATTGTAAAATTATCATTTAACACTTGATAGTGAGTGCTTGTTTTTTTCTAGGGCCTCCACATCTTGAAATTCTTTGGTAGGCTCAGCTTGATCTTTTATTATCAATGGTTTTTATCCAACTATTGGCATTAAAGTTATTTTGCATGAAGTCATGCTTTAAAAAATTTCTCGGGCCATACCGGTTTATAAAAAACCCCATCAAGGATGGGAACCTTGTCTCCAACTCTATTCAAAATTCTCTTACATACTTTGATGGCCCCAATAAACTATTCCATCACCCAAGTTTGATCAAGTTGAGGATTGGGATAGTATTTAAATTTATTCAACAATAGCTCCACCAGGGTTCTTAACTTATCAATAGCCTCTTCAGTAAGAGGTACTCCATATGCAAGGGTTAACTCTTATTCCAAAATAGACTTGTCAATTTTTAGGATCTTTAATCTAGCCATTCTCATTATTTCCAATTGGTGTTTGAGCTCTCCTAACTCCTATTCAAGTTTAATCTTTGCTGCACACTCATTGCAATAGAGAACCATAACCTCTTGATGTTTCCTCCAAAGTTATTTCACATCAAATTCCTACAAGGCATTTCACCTTGCCACCTCATGAGAAAATTTCAATAGTATTTTTTTCCTATGACATTGTGCACATTCGGAGATCTACATAAATTATGTTAGGAAGTTCCACCTCTCTTGGTGCCCAAATAATTCTCTCTAAAGGTGGTTAACATTGGTGATCTTAATTAAATATATATCATTATAAAATTAAAATTCTCATCAATTTTTCTTGGTCAAGTCCTCCTTAGGGAAATATTCCCATATAAATAGTCTTTTTCTGACACACCCTATTGATACTAAGCACAAAGGGTCAGGGTTACACTGATAGTCACCAGGCTTTACTGTGTGGATTCATTAATAGGTTCCTTCCCTTTAGAGGGATCTCACTCAAGTATTTATACATATAGATCCTCCTCCTAGTGATTTAGACTTACATCAAGATCACTCATGCCCAAATTTATGTTTATGTCATCCACCTCTTCACCAGTGGGGCTCTCCACATCCACTTGTGTTTCATAAAGGGTAGCTTCTTCATGTTTCTCTAGGGAGGAATCCTTATATGACTCTAGTGTGGATTCTTGTTCTTATTGTTCCTTAGGGGAAGGTCCCCTCTCTAGTGTTGCATCCATAGTTGTTGCCTTTAATTTAGGGTCATCATCCTTAGGTGATGAAGTATCTTATTCTAGAGGAATAAATGTATGAGTATTAGAATCAGGACATTTTGGTTAACATGTAGGCACTTTATCCTTTAGTGTAAAAAAGGTAGTCCTTTTCCATTTAGATTGTTCAGGTTAAGCACTCATGCTAGCATCGTGCCCCAGCCTATTCTACTTTTGATGCTTCCCAATCTCTGGTAGGGGTAAAATAGTTGCTTTCTTATCCTCAACACTCCTCAATGTCCTCTTCCATGGTTTCAAAATATAAAATAATAAATGAATAGAATACCCAAAAAAAATTGTTGGGCCTTGATGTCAATATTATCTGACTCCATGTTCTCTCTATAGGCCATCTTCCCTAGATAAACATACGTTTGATGAAGAGTATGAGTCTCAATGTTATTATTTTCAGCATCAATCGTTAAGGGGCACACATCATATATATTATCAATGACATTAATAAAATACCTTGTATTGAAATCATATGGCAACTTGAGCCATCCATATAAGTCATTTGAAAGGTTCATCTAGATGTGTGCTTAAGAAAAATGTTGATTTACTACAAATTAGGCTTAGTCTCTTAGCTGAACAAGCAAGTCATTGGGAGTATGTCACTCATTTCTAAAGTATTCTTTCATTATACCATACCATCCCTTCATCTTAGCTTAATGAGTATGGATTATAGTGACAGGGCATGTGAATACTTTAAAACTTTATGTTGGAGACTTGTTCTCTGTAGGGTAAGCCCACTTCAACTCATCACTTGAGTACTCCAGCATGTCAGTTTCATAAAACACCAACAATAAAATTTTAGCACCCCAAGCAAACTTTTAATTAGGGAGGTAGTGGGCCTATTTTCTCAGTAAAATATTATGAAAAAATTATATTTGACCCTAAGGGTTATTTTATGGGCAACATAAAAGTGTGCCATGTTTACTTCCTTCCATTGATCTACACTTCCAATATTGGTCATAACTAAGTGTGCAAACAATCTAAGGGTGGGATCGTCATGACTAGTTATATACATTATGTCACCTTATTTCTTGTACTCAAGTGCCATCATAATATTTTCAATTTCCTCCTGATCTTCCAAATCTCCTTTGAGGTCATCACCTAAGTATTATAGACTTGTAATTTTTATAACTCTCTAGAATGTGATCTTCATCCTACGCTCTTCAAAATATAATTAATCCTCATGTATACATGAGATAATAAAACTCATGACCTTTAAAGGTTTCTGAAATTAAGGTAAATTAAATAGATAAAAAAGTCTAACATCATTGATTTTATTGAAAATAGTAAGATCATAAATAATTTTATTATGATTATTCTACCGCTCAACCTAATAATCATGTTGTAACTCCACCTAATTCTCTAGTTGGAGGTGATTATAGTCAAAAACTTAGCAATTCATCACATTATACTCCCACTTCTTCGTGCACAACACTGCTTCATGATACTGCATATCTCCAATTATTTATTGGGGGTTGAGGTGGTGTTGTTACTATCTTCTTTGCCTAGCATGCCATATTTTATTCTTTCTTGTTCATTGTTTTTATCTACTATGGTAATCTTTCCTCTTTCACATCAAATTCATTGGGTACTAATTATGTTATCAAAACTTGATTTACTCATGCACTTTCAAACTCTTATTCCTCATGCATTATAGGCAAGGGGTCACTATGTTGGGCCTTTTTATTTGGTCGCATAACCCTTAAAGAGCCTAAAGATTGAGGTGTGGTTACCTGTTCCTCCCAGAAAAATACATAATTACTAATTTAAATCCCTTGACTCTTCTTCTTCAACATCCTCTAATGGAAAATGCTGACATTTTCAACTTATAAATCCTTCAATATGTGCTTCCCCAGTCATTATTCCACCACTTTACCTATTCAATACAATCTCTTTACCCCAAAATATTCAAATTGGTCACTGAAAGTTAATTAACACAACTCTTCTTGGCTCTATAAATTCACAAATTATCAATAGTAAAGTGTAAAAATGATGATTGGTTAACCTTATATATATTTTAGAGGTAATCCACACTTCCCTATTACCTCATCCATCATTTCACATATTTAATGCCTATATCGATATTTCCACAATTTACATTTGGCACACTTACCATTACACATGATTTTATTGCATTTAACACATTTTTCCCATCCCACACTTTTCTCAAAGTGCATGACAACTATAAAGAATATTAAAAAAATTCATTTCTAAGGTGGCAACCTCCTTTCTTTATCGTGACTATTCATAGTATTTATGCATTGAATCCTATGTATCCACTTGTCCTTCTACACTTCCACTTATGCAACCCTTTTTCCCATATGTATTCGCTTCCACCATTTCCTTGGGGCTCTATAGTTTTAATCATTTCACACTTCTTACCCCACACTAAAAGATGTTTGTGGCCATCCATGACATGACATATAAAATAATAAATAACCAAGTGTTGATCTAAACCTAAAAAAGGTCACACAACCAATGCCATGACTTATTAAAAAACAAACCAAAATCCTAAACTAAACTAGTAGCATAAACCTTATTAACAAAAATGAAACATCACCCAGAATGGTAGGGGTGAAGCTGACTACCACTGAAATGTCCTAGAGGAAACTATCCATCTAACCGCTTTAAATTACTTGCGCCTATGGGATAATTACTATAAATAATAAATGGACCATCCCAATAAATGAAAAGTTTTCATAAATGGTGTGAAAACTTAGAGTCATAAAACAAAACTTGCATACCCATAAAAAAGTCTTATTCTTAAGATGTCATCATGTAAGGCCTTCTATTTCCATTTTTACACTCCTTGACTCCAATGCATTAGTAAATTGGTTTTATCCATCTGAAGCAAGGGACCTAGGTGTACTTTTAAATATTCCTCATCATACAACTAACTAATGTGTGCAATACATAGATAAGGTACAAGGAACTTAACTAGGAGAATGGATTTGACACCAAGACAATATTAAAGGGAGTACTCTTATTTAACTATTTATATGTGATCTGATATGCCTATAATACTTTATAAACATGATCATCCCAATTAGTGAAAACAATATTACAAATATTCATCAACATATGACCCAATATTTTATTAAATTCTTCAACTATACCATTGGCTTAAGGGTGGTAAGGTGTAGTTTTGTGGTGTGTAATAACGAACTCAGCCAAAAGGATGTGAATTGTCTAATTAAGGAAATGAGTGCCTCAATCACTAGTCAAATTTAATGGACATCCATACCTTGTAATAATATTATCCCAAATAAATATACAATCTTAGGTTGGTGTTGCTTAATCCCAACAAGCGAGGTAATCAGTGGTAGTAATTACATAGTGTGCTCTAATACACCTCCCTACTAGATTAATGGGGCCAACAAAAGTAACAACCCATTTATCAAAGGGTTCATGATCCAAGATCAGATGAAGGGGCATAAAATCCCTATAGTTTGGTTTAACCATGCACTAACATATATTACATTGGCACACATAAACTTTAGCATCCTTAAACATATTAGGCCACCAAAACATAGATAATAGAACCTTCTAACTTGTATCATCACCGATATAATGTCCTCTTATGACACTTTCATGAACATCCTGAATAACTTTAGTGCACTCATGATGTATGACATAGTGGCATAACACTTCATCCCATCCAAGATTATAAAGGTCACCCCAAATGAGATGGAAAGGAGTAGCATGAACATCCAACTACTTTTTCTCCTAAGTGCTGAGGTGGGATGGTGTTGAACCTATATTAGTAAAAGATGCAATATCCTCTAATTTTTTTATCATACATGACTTGAAAAAGTTGCATATAAGGTAGGTCATACTCAATGGTGCATGTTATTTTACTAGATTCAACATGCAACAAGTGACTAGGTACAAAATTAGCTTTACCCAGTTTCACCATCATAGAAAACTTAAATTCTAAAATAGCAAAAACTAATGATAAATGTGTTCATGGAACACCAACCTTTTTATGAGGTATTTGATGCTTCATGATTTTTAAATAAAATGAATGGGGTGGCCAAAAAATAATGATGAAACTTTTAAATTATGTATACTATGGACAAGGCTTCGCATTTTATAGTTGAGTAATTTTATTCACCTATAGTGATATTTTGACTAGCAAAGTAGATAGGATGATCAAGATTGCCCTCACTAGGTTGAGCAAGGATAATACCCACTACCATGTCTAAAGCATCAACATGCATATGAAAGGGCTTCATCTAATTTATAAACTGGAGAATGGGGGAAGTGATTAGCTTATCCTTGAGTAATATAAATTTTTTTTGGTGAACATATATCCATATGAATTGACCATTCTATTTAAGTAATTCCCCCAATGGTGATACAATCTTAGCATAACCCCAAATGAACTTCTTATATTATCCCATGTGTCCTAGGAAGGTGCAAACCTTATGATGGGTAGTTGGTGTTGGAAGGTAAAGAATGAATAAATATGGATTTGTTGAGATAAATCAATCATAAGGTGAATATTGACACAATGATCCTACACTAAATTGTAGACTATCCAATCATCCAAGTAGACTTGAAGGATTTTATGAATAAAATATTTAAAATCCTCAACTATAGTCCATGAGAACATGATTTGAAAAATTATTTAACCCAAAGGGCATTGCATTATAAGTGAATGAACCCCATTCAATTACAAAGGTGGTCTTTAGTTTATCTTATTTTATGATATAGACTTGATGATATCCAAAAAAACCATTAGTGAAGGTATGAATCTTGCACCCAACAACTCCTAAAATCTTATCATTATAAGGTGTCATAAAAGGGTCGATTACACAAGAAACATTGAATACCTGATAGTTGACATAAACATGAATGTGTTCATCCTTGATATTAATCACCATGGGGCTCACTCATTTAGACTTATTAATAGGAGTGATAACTCCAACACATAACATACTATCAATCTCCTCCTTGAATTGAGTGTGAAAATTAGGATTCATATGATAAGATCTATTTTTGATAGGTCAAACACCCTAAACCAACTTGATGTGTATCTTATCTAATGAATAATGTGCTCATTTCAACTTGGTGTAGTTTCATGGAAAAAATTCTTGATACTCCTTTAATAGTTCAAAAACCTTCGAGATCTCAGTAACAAACCAATAATTCCCCGTAATGGCCATCTTGGACACATCCTTTTTTCCAATATTATGATAAATCATCTAAACTAGATCTATATAATATATTGGTCATTCTATATGGTTTCTCAGATATTGTGTACTCCATACTCAGTATGTAAAGCCAAATGATCAATGGATGGATCTAGCAGGTCAAAACTAGTACCTTTATCAACCTAGTACACAAATTTTTATTTGCCTTTTCAAATATATTCCCTTAAATCATGGTCTAATTGAGATTTAATCAGTGAAATAGATGAAGTTTTTATATTAGATTCTTAGAAAATAGACAAGCTATCCTCATGTGCACCATGTATATGTCTTATGTGGTCTTCAACTAGCATTGAATCACCTAAAATAGCTTGAAGTATGGATTTTAAGTTCATGCATAAGTCCATCTAAGGAGATGTGTAATATAGTGCCAAAATCAAATTACTTTGAAGGATACTCTAAGAATCCATATTCAAATGTCATTATTGATGTACATACCATGCTCTAGCCCAGGTACATAAAGTACCATAGAATGCATGAACCCACATATACACCATCCATATTCCACAAGTTTTTTTAGGCCTCAAGATTATCTTCTAGAGCACTAATGCCATCATAACTTAAGGTGACAAAAACACATTTATTGTGATGAAAATAATAGTGCATAACAATATGAACTCAACCCCAAGTGAGAAAATTATGATGGTGAGTTACCCACTAGTGAATAGTTGTTCCATAAAAAATATTGATAATAAAACACATATGTTCATCCTCAAACACATATAAAGCTTCCAACCACTACACATACTATTGGACATCCATCTGACTATGAAATATAGGAGCTTCATCTAACCACATGGGTGGTGTAGCCATAATACATCCATGAAGAAGGTGAACAAACTTATGACATTTAGGTTTATTTTTTAGAGCATCCTCTTGAATACCAATAACACCATAAATTTACCCATTAAGATCATACTCTCCATGAGCCTAATACTCACAAGCATTATTGGTAGTGTTAGATCTAGACTATGCATCTACCCAATGCAATATGCCATCCAAACTCAATCAAGGCGTTCAATTCTGAGTTGTGACATTATAGATATCATTATTATCCTCATTAGTGTTAATTGGATCAACAAAAGGAGGTCCTTGAGCATGTTTTAAAGGGATTACAATGTGTTGATCATAATTTTCAAACTGATGTAGCACTTTTTGCAACTCAAGTCAGCATTATTTTCATAACACCAAGGGAAACCCAAAAGAGATAGAAAATCATCATCTTCAACCAACTCAATTACTTCAAAATAAACCTTGAAAGTGACCCTAACATGTCCATAGTGTCATATTTAAGAATTCTTATGGATAGTGCATGAGTCTTATTATCCATGAAAAACATATGAGGAGAGGGATGCAAAGTAGGGCTTGTCATCTTTCTCTAAGCAACCTAAGTGAGTACATTCACTTCTATGATAGTGTCAACTAGGATATCCTAAATGATCCAACCATCAATCGTTGTATTTACCAATATTTATTTATCACCCCTTGTACTATGTTAGACATGAGCCTCTTGTCATCATGCATGGATCAATCAATGATCCTCTATAGGATTTGGTACTTGATAACTTAGCCAATTTTACAAAATGGGCTTGATGTCTTCATCAAGAAGTCATGTGCATAACTGATGAAACTCATCATGCACTGATTCTTGAAGATCTGAAGCTTTCTACATTTCAATGAATGTAGTAACATCTCTATCCTTAAGGAATTAAATTTTACCTTGCTTATCATGTACCAAAGTCATTGTGTCATGTAACACTTCCATTTATTATTGATCATCTAAATAGTGATTCACATGAGACTCCTCCTATTGAACCTTATCAACATGTATATTTCAAATGGACTAGGAAGGAGAAGCACTTTGAGTAGTAATATTGACCTTGGGACTAGTCAAAGTAGTAGTGTGAAGTATCCATTGAGTAGTTGGGGTATTTTTAATTTGTATCATTCTAGCACCCTTTTCATTTTTATTCTTGGTGATGGTGGTATAAAATTCTAGGCATTCCTTCAAATGATGCTCATTCTTACAAAAACACACATGGGATAAACTACATAATCACATTGGTAATGTTTTGTAAATCCACATTTGTAGTAGGTTCTAGGAAAAAATTGATCACCTCCATGTCCACAACCATAACCTCTATAAGACTTTACTCCGCCCTTATCTTGTTGTTATAAACATAAGTCTAAAGAGTATCATGCATTTGGGCCTCATTAATCTCACTAATAAGGTGGAAATCATTATATCATATGCATCACATATTTTACAATATGAGGATACCTTTGATTGTGTAGCATATTAAAGTATGGGGCAATCCCTCACATCATGGTCTTCTTGGAATATCCCATAGTATTTCTTTACCACAACATTAATACTCTTTTTGGGATAATTATTCTTATTATGACCTTTAGTTTCATAGTCAACACACCATAAACTTTTGTGAGTATCATGAGTATTGTTTATAGTGAGATTCTCTAACTGATATGCCATAGTAGTAATCTGAGCTTCCATAAAGGGACTAATCCTTGTGTTGATACTTTCAATAGATTCAACATGAAGGGTAGATTACAAGTCCTTACACAAGTCAGATGATGTGTGTTGAAAGGGAAGTAATAAGCCTCCTAAAAACCACTAGGAAGGTTGAGTTGCATTTATCTCAAATGATAGCTTAGAAATAAGCATTTTAAAATGTGCATCATACTCATGTTCTATTGTTCAAAATATATGATATAAAATTATTGGATAAAATCTACCTTTAACTGCTCATAGTTCACCATAGCTTGTTGAGGATCAAAATTTCGGTACCACTTATGTGTGTAGTCTAAAAGAGTAATAATAAACTAAATTGATTTTAATTTAGTAGAGGTGATGCCATGAACTCACCAGATAAGATCACACTTGTGAACATGTTCTAATGCATTTTTCACACCATGATACTCAAGTACATGGTGGTGGGAAGACTAGATGCTATAAATGGAGCTTGTTTTGATGTACTTCCAATTGTTCCTAGACCTTATGTGGGAGGTCCACAAATACCTCCTATACCACCTTTCGATCCTCCAATTGAACCATTATTGATGCCATCTCATATACCTCTTGTAATAGTATAAACACCTAATATGTTGGGGAAAAAAGTAGGTTGATTAACTATGGAAGGGACAATACTCTATCCACTAGCTATGCTTGGTACACAAAGTATTCCAAATTGATCCACAGGGTTGACTTGTAATGGAAAGGAAATTAATAACAAACTATTATCTTGGTCTTGTTATTTAAAATAACTTTCAATAGGTTTAGTCTTTGACTCTAAACTATATGTATCCCAATTTTGTACAATAACATCATCTAAATCAAGGGCATGAGCATGTGATATGGGTTGGAAATTGGGCCTATCTAGATTAGGTTCTTTAGTCACCAATGCTTGATTTTTCCCAAGCATACTTGTTCTGGTGTTGGGTGCAGTATTACAGTTGGGGAGTACTCATTATGTATTTTTTCCTCCTTACAGATCTTCATGGAACTTATTGAGTCCTCCTCACCCCTCTCTAGATCACTTTCAGTCATAGACTTCTACCTAGCCTCATCATACTTGCAATTCCACAAATCTTGCTAACTATTTTCCATGTTTAACCAAAAATCTTATATCAAAATGTACCCCTTCATTTCCCCACCAATTGTGTTGCTCACGTGAAAGAGAGTTTATCCATCCATGTGGAAGCTTTCAAGTCCATAATCAACTATAATATGCTTAATCTCAAATGAAAATTACATTAGATACATTCTGCATGGCTCTCGAAAGAAGTTAAACTGGGATTCCTTTGGATAAGAGTACATTGAGACTATATATTCTAAAATATATCTATTTAGGATTACTCAATACCAAACATCCACTACACGCATCTAAGTTGTTCCCAAATTTTGCAAGCCCAACTGATGCTCTACTAACCAAGAGATACTATGTCCATAGTTCCTTGAATAGTCTTACATGTATGACAAAATCCAAGCATGTAAGTGAACAAGAACTTATACAAATAAATATTCATAGAGTGAGTCATACATGCATTATTTTTCACATGCATGGTTAGAAACTCTTGGTTCAAGATACTATAACACAAAATTATCTTATACAATAGAAACCCATTATTTGACATTTTCTAAAGATAGTCATTAAAGCATCTTCAAACCATCATCCAAAAAATCACTATAGGTCCCAAAAATAAAACTAATATAGTGGGATATTTTACTTAAGTCTAACATATATTTTCCCTAGTTGTGCACCTAATAAAATAAGAGTTACAATGAGTTATCATGCTGACATATCACATAAGAAAAGGTTCTTGCATGCTTATCTAAAACATGTAGCTTAAGACTAGTTCCCATAGGTTTTGACACATGAAGGTGTATTCATTTACTTTCATAATCTAGGGAACTCTGACAAGCACCTAGTTCTAAACTCATACCTAGTTTTGTGTCTAACTTTTAACTATTCAGTTATTACTTAACCAAAGAAAAAGAAGTTGGATACAAACTAGTAATAAAATAATATTAACTCTATTATAATTAAAAAAAAATTACACAAGTATTTCATCAACACAATATTCCTTTTTGGAGGTTTGTCAATGATGTATAAAAGGTGACCAATGATGTTGATGAGTTGTCATGTGTGTTAGAATGACAATGACAAAGTGTGCTTCAATGTGCCTCAATGTTCTTACATAATTATTCATGGATTGACTTGGATAGGAAATTTATGGATGATATTGATGGTATGGACATGTTACAAATAACCTATGATATGTTATGAGTGCTTAGAGTGCTTATGGAAGTGAATGGAATTCATCAGATCAATCGTTTGAATGTCTAAGCTCAAGTAGTCATATTGACAAATAAAATTGAGTGAGTAGATTGATGATGTCATATTTGAAATGTGAAGGTTTCAAGAGTAGCTTGATACATGGATGAATTCTCATAAGTGAGGAGATCATATGGTTATAATTTTAGGTTTGGACATGGAACGGAGCAAAATTTATTAAGGTGCAAATTTGGCTTCTTAGATAGATTTCAACAAATATCATTAAGTTCCCATACCTAGCCAATTTTATGATATCAACATTTATGATCATAATTTAATTATATATTAGATCTAATGATGAGAATTATTCTAACTAGATAATGATCTAATAGAGTGCATGATCTTGTTATAAAAATATCAATAATGCACATGAAGTTAAAATGCCAAAGGATGCTCAAAAGGCACGCGCTAGTGACATGTGTCACAATCATAGAGATTGAGAAAAAGATCTGATGGTGAATGTTAAATTAATCAGACAAAGATATAATATAGTGCATGAAACTATCATATAAATATCAATGGTGTGTATTAAGTCAATAAGTCAACAAGGTGCTTAGAGGACATATGGGGCTGCCAAGTGGCACAATCGTGGGAGCTCTGATCTAAGATGAATGGTGAACATTACTTGATAAAGACCAGGATACTCCAAGAAGATTGATGGATTATATTTGTTCAAATTTTCCATGGATTATGAGATGATGTCAAAGTTTCCTAAGTTTAACAATTGCTCAACGACTATTGGAATTTGAATTTTCAAATCAATGAAAGAAAACTAGTGCTCAATTTTTAGGTTATATCTTTTGATCCAAGATGAATTTATTGATGAAGTAAAAAAAAGTTGTATATTACTTCAAGAAGCATCAAAAAAAAATTATTATAATATTTTCATGTTCTTAAAATTATATATATTTATCTTTGAAGTTTATTGTGTGTTTGAATGTGTTTTACAAATGATCTAATAAGGATATTTGAGTTATTATTGATAGTATTTTGATGTTTCAAGATGAAATAACTATTGGGGAGTGTTTTAGACTATATTAATACTATATATATAAAATTTTGAGGTTTTAATAATCCATATTCATTACGAACAATTTCTTATAAGTTGACTATGTTTGTTGAAAGTACTGACAATTTGAGTGACCATCTTGCAGAGGTAAGTTGAAGGTGTTCTGATAAGAATTGAAGAAGAAAATAAGTATGAAGATGTTGTATAAGTCTCAAAGGATTATGATAAAGTATTTTATGTCATTATATATCCCTGATCAATTATGGAGAGTCAAAATAGCTTCTCTGTATTTTTGACTGTGTGTAACCAATCTAAGTGGTCATTCTGAGAGAGTTGATTTGAGTGCTTGATGCCTATGTTGAAGTGCCTAAAGAACATGGAGATGTATATAAGGTATTGAAGGGTTAAACCATGTGATATAATCATATTTATTTATGAAATATTTAAGTAGTTACTTCATAAGTTTGAGATTGTGTTTTTTATGTTTGAAGGCCTAAAGAGCGATGAGACCTAATTGGTAGGTTCAAGTGTTGAGTTGGTGTTCCAGGTGGCATGGACACATGCATGAGTAAGAAAGGGGATATTTGAGATATTTTTTATGTGTTATAAGAATTTTTAAAGGATGAAGGTGGTCAAAGTAGTCTCATATGTAATGTGTGAGTATGAAGGCCTAATTATTTTAAGTCTCGCCAAGACCTAATGGTGGTTTGGGGTTAATAAGGTAATGGCCAACCTATGATAATGGATTTGAGATATGTATTAGCATGATATAAGTCTTAAGTCTTAATTCAAATATTTTGGTTTCCAAAGAAGATAATATTCATGAAGAATCTATAAATATAAAAAGTAAAGATGATGGTTTCTAGAATTGAGAATCAAGTGTTGAGCTATTGTGAGTGTGTGTGATGAGAAAAGGATTTGTGAAGGTTTTGAGAGATATTTATATGTATTGAGAGGTAGATATGAATTTTTATTGCATGTATGACCTTGTGGTCATAATTATATTTTTGAATTTATAGGTTTGATGCATGAGAACAAGTGAAGGTGTGTAGTTTGATCCAAAAGGTGGTTTTAGATGCCTTGCTTGGCTGTGAAGGTTTAGATGAGTGAAGAGGATTTAAGGAAGTTTTTTTTATGGTTAAACCATCATATTGATAAGAAATTATAGTTATGGAGTTATTATTTTTTATAGATGTTGTGCTGGTACTCAACATCTTAGGCAAGTTGGTGCTTGTCATATTTAGGGGTTGGTGCTCCTTGTGAAGTGAGTGCTTCACTAAAGTCTCATATTTGTAATAATATTATAGGACAAGTAGCTGATGTGTTTTCAAGATTTATAGTTAGTTTTTTTCCCCAAGAGGGTTTCCCACATAGATCTTATTTTATCCTTCTTATCTTTCATGTTCATTTTTATGAGTGGGTTATTTATTTTTTGATTGCTTATGGTGCATAGATAAGGTTTGAAGGATTTAGATTGAAGTTTTGTAATATATTGATTCACTGATTCACCCACCCCTCTTGGTTATTTTAAATCTAATAATTGGTATCAGAGCTAGACCTTCTATACAAGTTTAGCCACTTGAAGGTAATCTTATGTATAATGATAAGTTCTCAAGGTTTGTATATTAAGCAAGATCAATTGTTTAATGGATCCAATTATGATTTTTGGAGTTCAAGAATGAGACCTACATCGTGTCCTTAGGGTTTGGCACTTGGAAATTTATTTTGGATGGTTATTGCATGCCACCTACTCCTCCAACTAGTACTGTAAACAAGAAGCTAAGTGAGAATAATTTCAAAGATATTAATGTTATCATTTGTGGTATTTTTGAGGTTGAGTTCACTAAGGTAATCCATTACAAGTATGCCAAGGATATTTAGGACAAATTTCAGCTCATCTATGAAGAAGATTCAAAATTTAAGTTGGCCAAACTACAAACCTATTGAAGGCAATTTGAAAGTCTCAAAATAAAGGAAGAGGATACTTTGGCTTCCTATCTTCTAAGAGTTCATGAGTTAGTGAATATGATAAAAGGCATGGGAGAGATTATTTAAGAAGACACTATACTGAAAAAGGTATTAAGATATCTCACTTTCAAATTTAATTCAAAAGTCTCTACTATAGAATAAATTCATTATCTCACCAAAATGAAGATAGATGAATTGAATGGTACTCTTTTTGCCTATGAGATGAGAGTTAATGAGGACAAACCACAAAAGAAAGAAGCAAATTTTTATGCAAAGAAAAATACAAATAAAAATTTCAAAGGTAAGAAGGTCAAGGATGATGAGATTTTTTATTCTGATGATGATGAACTAATATCTCTGTTAACAAGAAAACTAAAAATAGGTTCAGGCAAATTTAAAGGTAAACTTTCCTTTAAATGTTTCAATTGTGGAGAGATAAGTCACTTTGACAAAAAGTTTCTACATAAGCATAAGGTAAATGATAATGACAAGAAGAAATTTAGGTTTGATAAGAGCATGAACAATTTCAAAAGGTATAATGGCCAAAAAAAGTTTTACAAGGATAAGAGGAGTCTCTACACCAAGAGATATTGCAACTCATCTAATGAGAATTATGGTAGTGATTATAATTACGATCATAAAGATAATGGTCCTAGTGAATATGAAGCTATCTTCATGGTTGAAGAAGGTAATTGCTCATATCAAGAAGAATCTACATGGTTTAGAGGTGGTTTGGGTGATACTGATGATGAAGAAGACAAGGTAAACTTTGAGACTGAGTTGATGAATGCCCTTGAAGATATAAAGATTGAGAAGAAAAACAAAAAGTTTAAATCTCAAATAAAGGATTATGAAGAGCAATTCAGTATGTGTGAGGAAAGAATAAATGAAGATACTAAGGAACATGAATATATAGTCAAGCAGATTAATTGTCAATTACAAATCATATCTAAAAGCTTAAAAGATAAAGAAGATGAATCTCAAGGTATGTGATTGAACATGAGTCATTGAAATTTGAGTTAGAAAATACAGTAAGATGAAGTCATATGTGATGTTTGAAAAGAGCTCAATTGATCTAGACAACATTATGAATAGTCAAAAGCATGCTAGTTATAGAAATGGATTTGGTTACAAAGAATAACAAAAGAATGTAACCCAAGACAAGATAAAGACCAATGTGAACAAGGATAATCAAACCTTGAAGATCAATTTTCATCAGTCAAGAAATGAAGATGTTGAAAGAATGAGGACACATTAGATTAGAAAACCAAATGCCATGAGGTATACAACTTTCAATTGTTACTGCTATACTTGTAATCAATTCGGACATAAGGATAGAGAGTACATAAGACCTTCCAGGAATGAATTTTCTTGTAAATATGAATGGAATCATCAATAAAGTATTGTGATTCAAAGTGAGTGTTGTAGTTCTCATGACATAGGACATGTTGCTAGATTTTGTCCAAATTAGGAAAGGTAAGATGAGTTCACTTCAAGAAGAATGGTTTGCTACAACTATGAGAAGATTGGTCACATTTCTAGGTTATGCAAGTAAAGAACATCAAGTCAAAAAAAGTTTAATCAGACTCCTATAATAGAAAGAAGAAGGCAAGCTAAAATATGGAAACCAAAAGTGGATAATATGTGTCATGATCAGTCTGTAGGTCCAAGTGTACTATTTGCCATAGTAAATAATGTTATAGAGGTTGAAGAGAATTAGAAGATCTCATTATCTGCTCATTTTTGGAATGAAGAGGATTCAAGTGAACATCTTGATACTGATGAGAAAGTTTCCTATGAATAATATATGTTGATAATGTCAATTATTGATGCATTAAAGTGTGAGACTAATACTTCAAGTGAAAAGGTATGTCAAGAATCTTTATTTTCTCCATGTATTGTCAATACCATCCTAGACTAAAATAATAATATTATTTTAGATGAGCATGTTGTTTATTTTAAGCCTAAAAAGAAGAAAAAGAACTATCAGTATCAGATGACTAAGGAGGAGAAGGAATATGAGGAATTATGGATAACTCCTAGTTTCACATTGTTCTAGGATATTATGGGTTAGGGTATCTCTCTCTAGGCTTCAAATACACACTTTACAAAAAGAGGAATCATGGTGGATGCTTGTTAGGTCTTGGCTGGTTTTGCATGACAATAAAGCCATGAAGGTAGTCCTTGATGTAGAGTGAGAGGTCTTTGAGTGATGAGATTGTGAAGATGAGTTACAGTAGAATAAATTAGTATGATAACTCTTGAGAGAGTACTTGTGGGCCATATAAGTTTAGAGATTGGTATGCTTCATCATCTCAAGTAAAGCAACTCAGCTAAAGGTATGTTCATTTAAATTAGGTTTGATTCTAAGGTGTGTGAGAAGTCATAATATACGTGAAAAATATTGAGAAAGGTCAGATCAATATTATTAAGGACAAGATACTGAATATGTGCTTGGTTAAGAGAGAGAAAAGAGTTTTATATAACTACTCCAAAATGTTGTGATCAAATGATTCAAAAGATATATTTAGGGACAGTGATCCTAAAGTCAAAGTTTTGGTCAATATTTGATGGATGGTCTAGTTGGTCAATATGGTGAAGAATGAATCTATGTATACAAGGTCTATAAATAGGGAATGTAAGTTTACAAGTGTCTAATCAAGGATGTTGAGTTTTCAAGATTTTCTATTGCATAGAAATACTAAAGACAAGATAAATATGAAGGATGAGGAGAATGTGTTGTCATATTGTTGGTATCATCAAGAAGGTCTTAGAGTTTTGTATATGACAAGTTATGTATGTCATGGAGTTCACTATGTTCTAAATATGAGTTAGTTCCATGAGAGTGTTTTGAAAAGGTTATAAAACATGATGACTTTTAGAGGATAAAATGGAAATTATCTTGAGATCCATATGATAGTTATTCATGATGTTTCCATAAGAGTTTTGACTGAAGTGTGGACAGTGTTGAAGAGTTACTAACAAACCTATATCTTTGAGAAGACTTTTTGAATATGTCATGATCTAGATGAAGCATGGATTTAGGAAGAGCTAACTTAGTTTGAAAGGCTTAAAAATCTATGCATGATGTGAGGGGGAGCATGTGTGAGATGTTTCAGTCATGGTGGACATATGATTAAGTATGCTACAGATGTGAACTCAAGCATGTTGATATGATGACTTGATCAAACCAATTCAAGTATTTTGACAATGCATTAATCCTTGTACATAAACAAATGGGGAGTTTTGTAAATGGTCAGGTCTTAGGTTCAGAGGACTGGGTAGTAAAATTTGAGAGAAAAGAGTATGATCAAAGAAGAGTGTAGTCATGGAGCATGTTTGAGAAGTTCAAGGTAAGAAGAGATATGCAAAATGTTAGGGGGAGTTTGTATCATCTCTCAAAGGTGACCCTTTCCTATTTTTTTGGTTCCTTGAAGTATGTTTAGGTCTGCAAGATCAGGGGTTGAGACCACTTTATCATTGTGTCAAAGGGGGAGAAAATACTTCAAGAGGGAGACATAGTCTGAGCATAAAGATTTGTATTGGTGTTTTGACATCAATAACAAATGGAGAGTTTCTTGGAGGTTTGTAAATGATGTCTCCAAGGTGACCAATGATGTTGATGAGGTGTCATGTGTGTTAGAATGACAATGACAAAGTGTGCTTCAATGTGCCTCAATGTTCTTGCATAGTTCTTCACTGATTGACTTGGATAGGCAATTGATGGATGATATTGATGGTATGGACATGTTTCAAAGACCCTATGGGATGTTATGAGTTCCTATGAAAGTGAAAAAAAATTATTAGAATAGTCATTTGAATGTCTAAGCTCAAGTAGTCATCTTGACATATAAAGCTAAGTGAGTAGATTGATGACATCATATTTCACATGTGTGAAGGTTTTATGAGTATTTTGATACATTTATGGATTACACTATGTGAGGAGATCATATTTTTTAAATTTTAGGTCTGGAGATGGAGAGAAATAAAAGTTATTAAGGTACAAAGTGGCTTCTTAGACATATTTCAACATAGATCATTAAGTTCCCATACTTATCAAATTTTGTGATATTGAATATATATGGTTAAAATTTAATCATATATCAGACCTAATAGAAATAATTTATTCTAATTTGATAATTATCTAATATATCATGTGATCTTGTTAGACAGAGATCAATGACGTGCATGAAGTCAAAATGTCAAAGGATTCTCAGAAGGCACATGTTAGTGACATGTGTCATAATTAGATTGAGAAAAAGATATAATAAAGAGTATGAAACCTATAAAATGAAGATCCTATGGAGTTTTTTATCTTTTTATATAAATATCAATGGTGCATATTAAGTCACTAAGTCAACATGGTGCTCAGAGGGCATGTGGGGCTGCTAAGTGGCACAATCACAGAAACTTTGATTTAAGATCAATGGTGAGCATTATTTGATAAAAAATAGGCTACCTTGAGGATATCAATGGAGTGTATTTGTTAAAAGTTTCCATGGATCACAAGATGAGTTTAAAGTGTCTAAAGTTTAACATTTGCTCAGTGACCATTGGAATTTGAATTTTCAAATCAATGAAGGAAAATCATTGCTTAATTTTTAGGCTATCTTTTGATCCAAGATAAATTTATTGATGTAGTAAAAATAAAAAATTTAGAGGACCTAAATTATCATAAATTTTTTTTTATTATAATATTTGTATGTTCATATAGTTACAGATATTGAGCTTTAAAGTTGACTATGTGTTTGACTATGTTTTGTAAATGATCTATGAAGGATATTTGAGTTATTATTGATAGTATTTTGATGTTTAAAGATGAAATAAATATTATGGAGTGTTTCATACTCTATGAATACTATCTATATGTATTTATAATGTTTGACTAATCTATATTCATTATGAATAATTGCTTAGAAGTTGACTATGTTGAAAAAACTAGCAATTTGAGTGACCATCTTGCAAAGGCAAGTTGAAAGTGTTCTGAGTAGAATTGAAGAATAAAATGAGTATTAATATGTTTTATAATTATCAAAGTCTTATGATAAATTATTTGATGTCATGATATGCCCCTGATCAGTTATGGAGAGTCAAAATATCTTGAATATATTTTTGACTGTGTAACCAATCTAAGTGGTCATTCTGAGAGAGTTGATTCGAGTGTTTGGTGACTATGTTAAAGTTTCTAAAGCACATGGATATGTATCCTAAGTCCTAAATGGTTCACCCATGTGATATAATCATATGGATTTGTGAAATATTTGAGTAGTGTATTGTGTTTTCAATGTTTGAAGGCCTAAAGAGTGAGGAGACCTAATTGGTAGGTTCAAGTGTTGAGTTAGTGTTATAGGTGTCATGGATCCATGTGTGAGTAATCAATGGGATATTGGAGATAGGTTTGATGTGTTTTAATTATTATTAATGGATGAAGTTGGTCCAAGTAGTCTCACATGTAATGTGTGAGTATGAAGGCCTAATTGTTTTAGGTCTCACCAAGACCTAATGTTGGTTTGGGGATAATAAAGTAATGACCAACCTATGAGAATGGATTTGAGATATGCCTTAGCATGATATAATTCTTAAGAGTTAAGGAAAGTCTTTTGGCTGACCAAGAATATAATATTCATGAAGACTCTATAAAGAGTAAAAGCAAAGATGATGGTTTCTAGACTTGAGAATGAAGTGTTGATCTATTGTGAGTGTGTGTGATGACAAAATGATTTATGAAGGTTGTGAGAGTTGTGTGGATGTTTTGAGAGGTATATCAGAGTGCGTATTTCATGTATGATCTTTTGGTCATAATTTTATTATTGAATTTATAGGTTTGATGTATGAGAACAAGTGAAGGTGTGTAGTTTGATCTAAAATGTGGTTTTAGATGCCTTGCTTGGGTGTAAAAGTTCAAATGAATAAATAGTATTGAAGGAGATTGTTTTTTATGGTTTCTCCATCAAATTGATAAGAAATAAACATTGTGGAGTTATTCTTTTCATATATTTTGTGTTGGTTCTCAACATCATAGGCAAGTTAGTGCTTGTCATCTTTAGTGGTTGGTGCTCCTTGTGAAGTGGGTGCTTCACTAAAGTATCATGTTTGTAATCATCTTATAGGACAAGTATTCCATATTTTTTAAGGCTTTAGAGTGGGTTTTTTCCCCAAGAGGGTTTCCCACATAGATCGTGTGTTATCTTGCTTAGCTTTCATGTTTGTTACTATGAGTGGGTTATTTGCTTCTTGATTGCTTATGGTGTATGACTAAGGGTTTGAAGGATTTAGATTAAAGTTTTGAAATATCTTGATTCACTGATTCACACTCCATCTCAATGATTGTACCTCTAATAGTCCTTTCATTACATTCATAAGTTATGTCAAGATTACAATTATTCCATAATTACAATGATAAAAAACAATACTAAGTAAAGCAAGGGGTTATTTTTACATGGTTCACCCTGACCATTATATTATAGAAGTAAAAACAAACAAGATGACTTGACAATGACCATTAAAAGAAATGAGTTATGGCAATCCATTTACAATGAATTCATAAGGACCCATGCCTAACTACCCCTATACGATCTCTCTATGCTAGATCCTCATCATCGTGTACCTATATTCTCATTAGATGGTGTTATATTCATGATTGACTTATTATTTTATGATGTTTATGCAAACTACTTCCTAATCATCTCCACTTTCCATGCCTTTCTGAAGTATTTCACTAATATCTGAGTCCTAAATTATTAGGTTTTCCATGTATCATGCTTCTTTGTTGTAATTGAATTGCTTATTTTATGTCATGGTATTTTGTGTCATGGCCTTTTACATTGTGTCTCTCCCATATTTATTGTATTCAAAAAATACTTATCCAAATTTTCTTCAAACTTGAAGGCCCAACAATCTCTGAAGGCCCAAGATGTATCCATGTGGTGACATCTTGAGAGCACAAGACTCAGTGGGATAAATAAGCATGAAAGGCATCTGATATACCTCTAAATCCTTGACTCACTAGGATGAGGTCACATGGAATCATCCCAAAATTTTAGGTTGATATAATAACATAAATAGCCCATCGGGGCAAAGGAAGGTTGGAAAGTGTGATTTGTCCATATGACTAAGGAGGGAGATCTCAAGAGAGTAGATGGTTGTCATTTGGTAGTGGAAATACCAAAAGGTATAATAAAGTGAAGGCCAAGGAAGGTAGTGATGGACTAACTAATGGACAAGAAATCATATCTAGTCATCCTAGTAGGCAAAGAGCTCAAACTTGATAGTCGTATGGCCCATCAAGGTTGTCAAGCTTGAGAAATAAGCTTTTACATCTATAAAAATAGAAATGAACAAAGACTATAGACTTGAATGTGGAACTAAAAAAGGGTATTAATCATAAGTATGCCAACCATGTTTAGAGGGAACAAGGACATGAAAGGCAAGTAATGCCTTAATGACTTTGGCTAAAAGTCTATGAACAAGGACATAGAAAACAAGAGAGTTGTCTTAAATGAACATGGTATATGTTAAAAGAGTATAGAATGGATGAAAAATATAAAGAATATCAACCACATTCCCACCATTTCAAGTCATCATTGAATGTTTGTATCCACCCCAATAGTGGGTTGAACCTAGAATAACTCCATAGACTGAGATTTATATATATGATTTGACTCATGGTGAAAGAGCAAGTTGGTTCTTTTAGATTTAGAGGCTAGAGTAGTGAGATATACTCATTTATTTTCAGATTTTTCTTGCTTTCTAGATTTATCTTTTCTCTTTTCATGAGTTGAGGCTATTTGGAATCATACCTATAAATTCATCTAAGTATTAGATGAATCCTCAATTTGATCCTTCAATGAAATCATCTTTTATCTAAAAGTTTTATCAATAGATAGACATAGTATACATATGTATATGGTGGATCAATTTTTTCTTTTACATTGCTAACTTTATACCCCTTAAAATTTTACATCATCTTTATCCATGGTTGTGCCATGCTGGCCAAAAAAAGACTAGTTTCATGAAGGGATTGGTCTTCTCAACAAAATCAGATATGTCTCCTCTAGAAAGTGGGCCAATCTTTTCTTTCTCCTACCCTTATCTCTTTACCCTTTTCTTTTACAAGTTGGTTAGAGTAGGTAGATTAGTTTCTCTTGGGTATCAATGAATGTAATCTGAATCTACATGTTTATCTTGATTTTAAGACTTGTTTATTATCATTATAATATTATTGAATATAAGTAATGAGCAAATAATATAAATCAACTATTTTCAAGTCCTATAAATATCAAGATGCTAGATTTCATTTAAGGTATGTTTATGTAGGTATTGTTATTAAAAATATCCTTTGTGATCATATTTGTAAATCCTTTCACCCCCTCTATAGTGGTTAAATTTGGTATAATCCCTTGAATCTCAATTTTTAAAATAGGCTCCTTGTGAACAGTTTGTATTGGCCAACTAGTCTTGTCTATTACATCAATAACTAGTAGAAGAAACCTTAGGGAGGTCATGTAAATCTCACTCCAATATAGGTAGATGTTACTCAAATATACATTTGAATGTATTGTGTTGGCCATGTAAAAACACCAAAAAAATAAATTTGGTGCTAAAAGGTGGGCCTGAACACAAGCTAAGATTTACAGCCAAAGCTTAGACTGAAAAACTTTAGAAATGTTTGCCTAAACTAAGTTATACTAGAATTAAAGCTATAAATCAAAAGGAAGAACACTATATTAAAGTTTTTTAAATTTGAATTTGAGCTCTTTCAACTCAGTGAACATATAAAATCAAGGATCAATAAAGGGAAAATAAAAACTAAATATATCTAATCAACTAGTAGCTCACCTACATTTGAATTCAATCTATTTGTTAATTTATTTTTTGTCCCTTAGAATGAATAAATGGTCATCCAATGGTCTAGTTTATTCAAGGTGGTTTCCTTGTTAATGTTATAGTTATTCCTCATGACCAACCTAAGAACCTGAATAAGTTCTAGACAAAATATGTAACTGGTGGAGTTTAGGCTACTGAAGAACACATCTAGGCACCTAAATATTCCCTTATTCAAATATTCAAGGTGGTTTCCTTGTTAATGTTCTAGTTATTCCTCACGACCAACCTAAGAACTTGAACAAGTTCTAGCCAAAATATGTAACTGGTGGAATTTAGGCTACTAAAGAACACATCTAGGCATTTAAATATTCCCTTATTCAAACCTAGGTTCAATATGATGATGTAACATGACATTTATTTCCTTATTCATTGGGGGAAATTATCTATGCTTGGTATCTAGTCTTACCAATTAGCTCTATCACCTCTTGGGATGATCTTGAGGTAGTGTTTATGAATCACTTCAGGCTCTCAATTGATTTAGTTATTCTGTATCACCAATTTATTATTTTTAGGAGACAACCAAATGAGTTCATGAGCATGTTTAATCCTCAATTTCACAAGTTATAATAGAGGCTAAAATATCCATATATCTTAATAGAGGGTCTAGCTATTCAGACCTACTTAAGAGCCCTTGATCCATACACATCCACATTCCTTAAGATAAATCCTATTGCACTCACATATGTATCCTTGGATTATAATGAATCAAATAATATTGAACATTATATGGTCCTACAAGGGTATCGTTTAGGACCACTACCATCATTAGGGAAACAAGGTGCTTATAATCAAATACACGTGCTCAATCAAAGTCTTATATAGAACACACCACTAATGAACCCAATCCTAGGAGCTATGTATTCAAATCCAAATCTAGTGTATAGTCCACTCCCCTTGAACCTCATGTCTAGTGGTCATCCATATATGCCTCCAAATCACATAATTTCCCAAGCAAATAATCAACAATTAGTTCCCATGGCATATAACAATGTTGCTACTATGCTAAGCATTAGCGGTTATGTTGCTTCAATTGGTAGTCAACAAGTTATACCTTAATTTATAAATAATCAAATGCCTATAAATATCACTCATAACCAATCACACATGGCTAACCCAACATTTAATAACATTTTTTCACATGTGCTCAATGAATACTAGTGTAGACCCTCAAGTCACCAATTTGTAGTAAATGGTTTGAAGATTATCAAATGACATGGTTAATTTATAGAGGCAAGTTCCTAATAACATAAACCAAACTACAAATAGCCCACCTCAAATTAGGAATTTTAACTTTCAAAGGACCAATAGGCAATGGAATACTAGGCCTAACAATGGAAATATTCTTAGTCCCCTAGATAATATAAATCAATAAACCAATAATAGGGCCTTAGAATCAATAGGGATTTAGAATTAGTAAACATGATTGACTTAGCCTTGTCAACATGGTGTAGAGTACACAACACAATGGATCATGCAAAAATAGATTGCATCAAATTCATGGCTACCTGTAATAACTTCCAAAAAGAGATGGATAATCTTGAAATAGTTCCCGTATCTAATGATAATTCAAACTAGGATGGATGAAACACAAATACAACCCTAGCCTTGGAGATTTATGAAATCCTATTTTAGGATGATAATGAACCTAAGGATAACTTAGATGAGGTCCATGCCTTTAAGCAGTTCCAAAAGGGAAAAAATTATCAGTTGAGGAGTAAATTTCAAAATACTTTGACCACCTATACTCCTTCAATAACACTCAGGTTTCCCCTGATGTGTATTGAATAACCCACAACATCATATCAATATAATAATAACATAACCCCTCTATAGGTTGATAAACTAACAAATCAAAATAAACTTGTGTATAACATTGTAGAATATCTAAAGAGAACAAAGGAAAATATAACTATGTATGAGATGCTTAAAATTTCTAATAAAAAATGTTATTAAAAGAAATATGTCATCTTATAATTAAGGAACATGCTAAGATTAAAGATGCACATGTTTCCATTTACAAATAAAAAATTAAAACTCCACCTTTTCAAATTACAATTCATATTTTTGGTAAAAACATACATAATTACCTTGTGGATTCAAGTACTTTAGGTAAAATTATTCCATATATAATTTATCAACAATTAGGCCTCACTCTAGTGAAATCAAACAAAAAAATTGTCCAACTAGACAAGATAGAGGTGAAAGTGGTGGGTGAGTTTAACCACATACATATGTAACTAGCTTCAAATCTAATAATTCAAATATTTATTGTCATCCAAGTGGTAAACATACCAGATGCATATAATCTTGAGCAGAGATTAGTCCAAGAAACTTAATGTTTATATAGAAAATGACTTCTCACATATGTGGATCCCATGGAGAGGCATCCAATACAAATCAAAATTGAGAGAGAACTCAAGATGACTCACATGATTATAGAATACAATAGGACTAATGAAATTCTATATAGAGAGTCAAAACTTAGGGTGTATACATTAGAAAAGGAAATAGAAGATTGTGAAATATTATATATTTATATGTTGATTGTGAAACGTAAAAAATCATAATTAGATGAGCTAGACCAATTGGATTAAGATGATTCTTTTAGTGCTCTTGAAATAATTTCATTTTAGAGTCTTGTCCTATCAAATGAATAAGTATGGTAGACTAATCTAAGTCATTACATGGAGATTTTAAATTTTTTATAATGATTAAATGACCATTTTATACACTTATATTCCTATATTCCCCACTGATAATCAATACAAAGGGTCTCTTTTAGCTAATAAACATAGTGGTTGCTCAATAAAATATGAGGGAGTAAACCAAGAAGTAAACACTTTAGTAGTGCCTATGCTATGGAGCCCAATCCTCACTACTAAAAATAATTTATGGACCTTGAAATTTTATGGATATAAATCAAGGAATGGGTGTGGTGATAGGATTTAACTCATTAACCCTAGAGGGAGGTCCTATTTGGCTACTTTCCATTTATAGTTTACTTACACAAATAATGTGGTTGAATATGAGGAACTAATTCATGGCCTTCAATTTGCTTTGAAAAGAAAGTGAAGAATATCAAATTGATTGGTGATTCATAATTGGTTATCAATAAAGTGATGATCCAATATGATTTCAATGATAAACATTTATCTAGATAGCGCAGTCGAGTATGGAACTTGATAGAGGACGTTGATGCATTTGATATACAAACATTGCCTCGTAAAAAAACTACACTATAGATGCAAGTACCATATAACCTATTTCTAACTCTAAAATTAATATATTTTCAATGGATTTGGTCTCCATTCCCTTATTTCTTGATAACATTATGAATTTCTAGGTGTTTAATGATGATCGATACATTCTTGACTTCATTACCAACACTGAGGTGTTTACAAACCAAATTATAGATGAAAATAGCTGAGAAGAGTGTGAATTAGATCAAGAGGAGATTATAATCTTGAAAACCATTAGCATAATGAATGGAATGATGTCATTAGAGTGACTATTTGAAATGTCTTATCAAGGAGAATATGAAATATCAACCTTAAAAAAAGGTATGCTTTAGGAGCGTTACAATTTAGGCAATGCCAATGATTTGAAAAATGTGCTTTTAGGCATGACATGCACTTAAAATTAAAAATAAGGGATTATACAAGCCCTTATATAATTCAAGGATGTCATTTCATGGAGCTATGAATACTTGAAAGTAGTTGACACTTCCATTTTCACACATATTATCCCTCTCAAGCCTAGGGTCAAGTCATTCGAAGAAAGACAAATGCTCGTAAATCCATTGCTAGAGCTATTAATCCTCAAGGAAGTACATAAGTTTCTCTAATCAAGTATTATATTTCCTATAATACACTCCACATGGATGGCTAATTCGGTCCCATTCAAAAATAAAAATGGAGAGATACACCTTTGTGTCAACTTTTGTAACTTAAACAAGGCCTCAAAAAAGAATAATTACCTATTACCTTCACTAGATGAATTTCTCAAAATAGTGAATGGTTTGTGGATGATGTTATTTATTTATGGGTATTCATTTTATAACTAGGTAGTGGATAACTATGAGGATGGAATCAAGACATTATTCACAAAAAAATGGGGAACATTCACATACAATAGATGTCATTCAATCTAATCAATGTGGGTTCTACCTTTCAAAGAGCCATGGAAATTAAATTTAAATATATAATCATAAAATGCATATTCATATACATGGATGATCTAACCATATTTTCAAATAGTATAGGAGACCACATCAAATATTTGAGGATGGTGTTGTAGAAGTGTAGAGACCATGGGATTTCCTTGAATCCTAAGACATGTATCTTTAGGGTGACTGAGGGAAAGTTATTGGGCCATATTATTTATAAAAAATGCATATCCATTGATCCATATATATTATATGAAATTATGACTATCCCATTGCCTACAAACATGAAGGGGTTAAAATATTTTATTGGAAAAATTAATTTCGTGAAGAAGTTTATTTTATGCTTTGCAGAGATAGTCAATCCACTCAATAACATGTTGAAGAAGGATGTAAATATAAATTGGATAATTGAATTATAAGTATATTTTTATCATATCAAGGATACCATTGTAAACACTCCATTACTCATCAGTCTAGATTACACACAACCCTTCTATATCTACTCCTTTGCTTCAAAACATTCAAGTGCAATTGTTTTAACATAAAATAAATAATATGGATATGAGAGGCTTGTGTCCTTCATGATTTTTGTTTTAAGAAACATCAAACTCAAGTATTAAATTATTGATAAACAAGCCTTTCTTTGATCAAGGAAGTTAAAAAATTTAGACAATACATTCTATGTAGGAAGGTGTTTGTCATAGTGCCTGATCCAACTATGAAGGTTATGCTAATGTAGAATGAATTGGGTGCAAGACATGGCATTTGGATGACCATTATATAATAATTAAACCTATAAATCCAAACTATTAAAATCAATATAGGTTAGTGACTCAATAAATCTATGATTTAAATAGACCCCCAGATCATTTTTCAGTAGTATATAGTGCAAAATATTTCAATAGATGCTTGGTACCAAGACATTGTCTTTTACTTGCTAAATATAGAGTGTCCATGCCACCTGAATTATACCCAAAGGATATCACTACACTTTAATAGAAATAAATTCATAATTAAATCAGCCATGTTATATAGAAAGAACCACGAAGGCATATATCTAATATACCTAAATAAAGAGCAAGCAGGTAAAGTACTTGTAAATTTTCATGGGAAGTATAGAATTGGAAATAGTTTATGAAGTAATAAAACCCAAAAAATATTAAGGGTAGCCTAGTATTAGCCTCATATATATAAATAATCTCATTTTCATGTCAAAAACTACCATACCATCCAAGTTATAGCACACAGAGAATGCATGTCTCCTATGCCCTTATAACTTATTATTAAGGTCAAACCATTCACCAAATGGGGATTGGACTTCATGGGATCCATTAATGCAACTTATTTCATTCTAAACAAATTCATCCTAACAATAATTTATTTTTATACGTGTTAGGCCAAAACCCAAACTTTCAAAATTTTCACAACTGACATAGTGATCAGCTTCCTCAAAGATCACATTATCATCACATTTGGCAGGCCATATTTTTGATATGTGACAATGGCCCTTCTTTCTCTTCATTTCAATTCATTGAATGATCCTATGAAAACTAGGTAATCCTTTAATAATATTCAAATTATTGTCCATAAGGTAATGGGGTTGTTGAATCTACAGATAAGAATTTACTTAATGTCATTTAGAGAATTTAGAGAAAAAAACCTCAAGGATTAGCACAACATGTTAAAATTTGCATTATAGTCTTATAGGACTAGGATAAAAACTTTTATAACTACTTTACTGTACCATTTGGTATATGGCCAAGATCTCATATTCCCTATGTAACTGAAAATCTCAACCTTACAATTTATGAATGACTACCTAAAAACTAGTGATAAAATATAATCTCACCTCTTGAATATTATACAACTTGAAGAAGAATGTAATTGTACTTTGCTACACTTTAACAAGCATCAAGAGGTCATCAAACATTAGTTTGATAAATGAGATAGAAATAAAGCCTTATGGATATGTATTCTGGTCTTTTTTAAGGACAAGGCTCATGAAAATAATTAATAATATGGAAAATTTGATGCCTTATGGCTAGGTGCCTATCAAATATCGAAAATCCTAGGCGAGATTGCCTTCCACCTAAGGTGTCTCACTAGTGAGGATGTTCCATTTTCTATTAATGGATAATTCTTCAAGCATTATTTTCAAGCTTGAATTAGCTTGGTTGTTCCTATAAATAATTTTTTTCCCTCTCCTATTTTGTTTTTTATTTCTTTTCATTTCCTTTCTGTCTATTTTTTATACTTCCTCTTTGTTGATCTAATTTCATTATTGTTCGTTTTTGGCCCAGACTATTTGTTTTGACCATAGGGTTCCCAAGTTTATCAATGAATGATGAATAAAGGCTTGTAATGTAGGTAGCATGGTTAGAACTATAAGATATTAAAAGATAAAAATTCTTGCCTAAATGCTTGCATAAATTATTATGATTTCTATACATTTTCATAGTTGTGAAGGCCTATAATTCCAAACATAACATGTTGATTTTAAAAACATTTATTTTCTTGTCTAGGGCCATTAAATGCACTTCATGTAATATTTGAAGTTGATGAAGCATTGAATTTATTTAAACTTATCTTAATAGTCATGAAATTTTTGAATTTCATTTTACCCATTACTTGGTTTCTAACCCTCAATGGATTAAACCTAAAAATATTTTCCAAAAGGAAATGAATTTTTTGAAGGAAACTAAATTAAAACACAAAATCTTGAATTTTCCTCAAAAGGGTGATTCAAAAAACTCCACCAAATGCTTTTTTCATGGCTATAAATGGATAAATTCCTTGAATAGAACCATAAATATCTTTATTGGTGATATGGATGCATGTCTGAAATCATAACAATGCCCATGCAATTCCCCCCCAATCCAAATTGTAATACCTTTCTCCCTGAGAATTTATGATTTCTTAAGAAAATATGAATGGTTTTGTGTGAATGTAAATTTGTAAATGAATCAATCAATCAAGCACACACCGATGATCTCTTGATAGTAATGGAACTTAATATGTTACACGTTGAAGTAAACTTTTGTGCCTTCATGTTTTGATTTTATATTGGGTAACTGTTTATAGCTAAAGTTTTTTATTTGGGTTTTAAAACTAAGATTTTGTATTCTTAGAATACTTGAGAGTATTTTCCATTAAAATCACAAGTTTTTATTGCTTTCATAACATTCCCTAGTTTCATCACTAAAATCATGAAACCTCTTTTTGCTCTGTAGACTTTTTTGTGTCCTTTGAGGAATTTTGGCAAGTTTTGTTGTTTTGATATGTCATCTTTAATCTAAAATTTACTACATGGTAATTTTTAAGTGACTAAGTATGCTTCATTATGATGTTCTTTAATTTTAAAACACTCAATCCAAGATTTGCATCTACAATTATTAGAACCAATTATCTAATTTTGCATAAGTTTTAAGGTTCTATGGTACTTTAAACTTATATTTTGAAGTGATTTAAAAAAATCACATTTTGGATCATTTAACAAATACTTATGTAAATTATTTTGGTTTAACATAGAGCTTGTTCATGACCTTCCCCTAGCCTTTTATTCTAATATTGCTCTATTAATTGAATTAAATTGACCAAGTGTTCATTTATGTATTGACATTAAATGCTTGGTCAATTTGGGCTTTATGATTGGCTTGGGAGTCAGTGTTTTTTAATTTTGTAATGTTTGTCTATGATTTAGTCAAAATCTAGACAAGATTCCTCTTTAAAATGATTCATTTCACTAAATTTAGGCTTAATTATTCAAATACCTAAGCTGCAAAAGGACCTTTTTATGTTTTTCATTCAGGCCTAATTAATCATTTTATGTACTTATTTTTCTTTTTGATCACTTTATTTTATTTGTCTAAGTTATTTGATTCACCTTTTTGATCTTTTGACTTAATCATTTTAAGTGAAAATCTTGTAGGCCCAAAGACTTCGCAACATTTTGAGTTCTAGATGTATGTCCCTATCACATTTTCCCTAAAATTAGGAGGTCAATTCAAAAACTTTATAAGCCTAAAAATATCCTATGGGCTGAGATCTTGATGTGTGTCATTCGTACAGAGCCCTGATGTTTTATCAAAATGGGTAAGTTATTCAAGATTCTTAAATATGTGAGATCATGCCACATAGCATAATCTTAGGAATTTAGCTTGATGAAAAACAACATAGCAAACACATTATCCCTTGAGCCTTGAAGGCTTATGATGCCATCATGTGGTGACATCTCGAGAGCCTCAGATATTATAGAGGTCAATTGATCAATGAAGATATCTAAGGCCTAAAGACCTGAGGTGTTACCACATGAAAAAAATTCAAGAGCTTGGGCTTAAAATGTGGATATAGATCCCCTTGATCTATGAAGGCATGATATACTACCATGTGGTGACATCATGAGAGCTTAGATTTTGGGGTTAGTCAACCAATGCATGTAGATCCCTTGAGACCCAAAGGCCTGAGATAATGCCATGTAGAAATATCTTAGGATCCCATGACCCAGGGGTAGTTCATTGATAAACATATATCCCTCAATCCCTTAAGGCCTGACATGTTTCCATGTGGTGACATCTCGATAGCCTAAGACTCAATGGGAGAAACAAGCATGGGAAGTAGTCGATATCACTCCAAATGCATAACTCACCAAGATGATACCATGTGGCATCATGTTATAAGTCAAGACTGATATAATAAAACAAATAACCTATGGGCATAAATGAAGGTAAAAACAACATGATTTGGCTATATGGCCAAGGAGGGAGATCCTAGGAGAATGGATGGTTATCACATGGTAGTGAAAAGACCATATGGGATAAAAAATCAAAGGCCAAAGAAGGTAGTGATGGACTACTTGATGGCTTAGAAATAATATTGAATCATATTAGTATGAAAAGGGATCAAACTTGATGATCGTCAAACTTGTCAAGGCCATCAAGCACAATAAATAAACTATGCCATCTTAAAAAATTGAAATGAACAAAGACTGTAGACTTTAATATGGAACTGACCAAGGGCATTAATCTTAATATGGAAGCCACATTCACAGGGAACAAAGACATGAAAGGTGAGGACTACCTTAATGATAGTGGCTAAAATTAAGTAGGCAAAGACAGAAAATAAGAGCATTATCTTAAATGAGCATGTTATCTACTGCGAGAGTATGGCTTGGCTAAAAAATTCAAAGAATATTAACCATAGTCCCCCTATTTCAAGTTATCATTGAATGCTTTTAATCACCCCAATAGTGGGTTGAAAATGGAACAATTCCATATACTAAGATTTGTATATATGATCTAACTTATAGTGAAAGAGGGGGCTAGCTCTTTAGAATTAGAGGTTAAAGTAATGAATTATGTTTGTTTATTTATATTTTTTTCCTACTTTCTAGATTTAGCTTTTCCCTTTGCATGAGTCAAGGTTGTTTGGACCTACACTGTAACTTCACTTCAGTATTGGATGAATCCACAATTTGATCCTTCAATGATATCATCTTTTATCTAAAAGCTTTTTCAATAAATAAACACAATTTGTGTATTTATATAGTGGCTCATTTTTTTATTTTGCATTGCTAAATCTATACCCCTTATAATCTTGCATCATATTTCCCATAGTTGTGCCATGTCAGGGAAGCAAAGACTTGTTTTATAAAGGGATTGGTTTACTCAACATAATTATATATGGCTCATCTAGAAAGAAAGCTCATCTTTTCTTTTTCCCTGCCCTTCTCTCTTTTGTTCTTTTCTTTTACAACTTGGTTAGATTAGGTAGATTAATTTCTATTGGGTATCAATGAATACAATATGAATCTACATATTTATCTTAATTGTAAGTCTTATTTATTACCATTATAGCATTGTCGAATATAAGTAATGAGAAAAAAATATAAATCATCTCTTTTCAAGTCTCGTAAATATCAAGACATTGGATTTCATTTAGGTTATGTTTATGCAAGTATTATTATTAAAACTCTCCTTTGTGAGTAGAGTTGTAAAACCTTGCACCACCTCTATAATAGTTAAAGTTAGTAGAACCCTCTAAATCTCAATTTATAAAATAAGGCCCTATGAACAGTTTGTATTGGCCAATTGGTCTTTTCTAATACATCAAGAATTGGTAGAATAAACCTTGGGTAGGTCTAGTAGATATCCTTTTAAGAGAGTTAGAGGTTCCTCAAATTTACCTATGCCTATGTTTTGTTGGCCATGTCAAAACACCAAAAAATAAGTCTTATTATCCTCTTTGTGATTTTCACAACTATCATATTTCATTCATTCATGTTTTGTTTATTGTTAGGTTGTGGAGCTAAAAGCTTCACCAGGATGCGAACAGGAGGAGTTGCTGAAGTGTCACAGTAACCGGCGTCAGTCAGGACAACCAACATCGGTCAGGAGTGGATAGGAAGTTTTCGACATCGGTCATGGATCAGCCGACGTCGATCACCTCTAGACAGACAGGGACCGACGTCGATTGCCTGTGCGATTTTAGAACTGCGAGTTGATGAACTGTTAGTTTAATGAACCGGTTGTTTGCATGTAAAAGACTATTTTTGGTCTTGAGTTGCGTGTCTAATTATTGTAATTAGGGTCTAATTATTATATGCATGAGATCTATATAATAGACTCATGGGCTATATTGTAAAGTGTGCTAGATAGCCATTGTGCTTGTAGAGAGAGCAAGAGTAGCTCCTCCTAGTTTCAAAAGAGTGCTGAGTGTGTATGATCTGGGAGAGTTGCAGGTTGTGCAAGTTTTGGTAGAAGATCCACCAGGGTACTGGTTGAAGAATCATAAGGACTTGGTGAGGCAAGGACAAGGGTTATTTAGGGTGTAGAGATATTTACATGGGAAGTAAGGTCTGGTGATTTTTAGGTTGTTGCAAGAGCAGGGAGATCTACTTGGAGTATAGTTGTGTACTTGGTGTACTGGCATCGTTGTTACTGATTGGTGGAGGTGAACAATAACTCTGTGTTTGAGTTGATTGTTGTGACCGTAATTGAGAGAGTGAACTGCTGAAGGAGAATTACTGGTGAGCCTTAGAAGTGTGGGAGCTCTAGAGGTGTGGGAAGAAGTGTGGCATCTTCTTTATTATGTTTTCTTTTGAATGAGTATTAATACAATTGGGTATTGTCTCTCATATTCTATGTTGTTTCTGAATTTTCTAGTTACTTATTCATTTTGGTTAAATTCCATGTTTAGTTGCTTATACAAAGGTAATAATGTGTGCTCTTAGTAAAGCAGTAGGATCCTGACAATTGGTATCAGAGCTTTGTGAGCCTAGGTCCTAACAAGTGGTATCAGAGCGAGGTTGCAGGTTCATCAGAGCTTGGGTTCACTAACAGGGGGTTTTAGATTTGGTTAGTGTTTGTTGTTTATAGGTCACTCTCAAGGGTTTCAGATTGAGTGGGAGTATAGCAATGGCAGAAGAAAGTAAGCTACGAATGGAGAAACTGAATAGCATGAATGGTCAATTACTGTTTGATGGAAAGAAAGAGTAGGTAAAGAAAGATTGTTGGTTGGTAGAAGATCAGCATGAAGAAAATGAAGAAGCAAATGTTTTAGGTGTTGTTGCACAGGATGTTCTAGATAAAGTAGAATCTTAGTTTATAGATTTTATTGCCTCTTTCCATGCAGCCCAAAATAGAGCATCTTTTCATGAGTATGTCCAGGGAGACTTTGGAGAGATTTATTTAGGGGTTGGTGAGCCTTATCACATGGTTGGCAAAGAGGAAGTGAAGCTGAAATTGTAGACAGGTAACACACGGGTGTTGAATGAGGTCATGTAGGTACCAGTCTTGGAGATGAGTCTAATTTCTTTAGGAAAGTTGGGTGATGAGAGATGCACAATAACTCTCATAGTGGATGCACTTGAATTAGACAGTGGTAAGAAAGTAGGTATCCTTTATCTATCTACTTATATTATTGATTCACCTTCTGTTGTAGAGATGTGGATTTGTAGGCTTGGTCACATATGTAAGAAGGGAATGCATGTTCTTAAGCGGAAGACAGATATCTTTGACAAACTTAAGAACTGGAAAGCCTTGGTGTTCATGGAGGAGATGATGGACATAGATCAGTTGAGGGGACTAAATTATTCTAAGTAGGGCTGTGTTAATTTGGATAGAGTTTTGATCCAAGATGAGCTCGCAGGTAAAAAGTCATCACTCATAGGAAAACATAGTTATCGGCGTCGATCATGGAAAATCGACTTTGAATAGACAGGTACCGACATCGATCATATGCAAATCAGTAGTGTCGGTGGTGTCGGGCAAGTTGAGACTGATGTCGGTCATGGAGTACCAACGTCGGAAGTAAGGGTCAGTCACATGGAATCGACATCGGTTGGGTGTAGACTAGGAGATGGCTGAGATTGGTCACTGGAACGGATGTTGGATGGATAGCAAGCTGTCAAGGGGTATCAAACGCCCATGTGGAGGATTGAAAGGGTAAGTAAGCCTCATATTTGTTGTTCACCTTCTTTATACTACTTGTTGCTCACTGATGGTCAAGAACTAGGAAGACGTGAAGAGGCAATACAGGTAGAATCCAATAAATAGTGGGAGCATGGCATGAATTCTTTAGAAGAGAACCAAGTGAGAGATTTGGTAGAATTGCCAACCGGGATGAAAGCACTGAAAGATGAATGGATTCCTAGGTTAAAGAAGAGAGTAGATGGATACGTGAGATGGAAGGCCAGGGTATATGGTCTTGAGCAAGCTACAGAATAGTGGTATAGGTTTGATAGGAGTATGACAAAGCATGGCTTTAGTCATGGGTTACACATGCAGGGAGTTTTTGAGCTAAAGGTAAAGTTAGTTTAGAGGTATGTCATGAAGAATTTGGGAGCAGCAAAATTATTTGGCATGAGAGACATGGAAGATCACAGGTTGATTTTGTCTCCAGTGGGAGCTAATGTGAAGAAGGTGTTGGCAGGGTTCAATACGTAGGATGTAGAACTGGTAAGCACACCAAGGGCTGGATAGTTCAAGCTGAGCTTAGAATAGTGTTTGAAATCACATGAGGTCTGGTGTAGACCTGAGTTTTTCCAAGTAGTGAGAGTTGTCAGAGAGTTTAGAGCCAATTCGGGGAAGGTGGATTCTCAAGTATCTGAGGGGGACTAGTAGTAGGTTAACATGTTATGCAGGGTCAAGGTCTTCACTACATGGAGTTGTAGGTTCGGATGTGGCGGGTTACTTGGATGACAAGAGGTGCACCATAGGTTGTGTGGTGGTTGGTCTTCAAGATTGAACTTGAAGAGGGATACAAGCCAAGAAATGAATTAGATGAAGGTACATGTATAGGTACAGGTGTAGCTATTTATCTCCAAGTAGGAGATTGTTAGGTTGTGGAGCTAAAAGCTTCACCAAGATGTGAACAAGAGGAGTTGCTGAAGTGTCACAATAACTGGCATCGGTCAGGACAACCGACATTGGTCAAGAGTGGACAAGAAGCTACTGACATCGATTATGGATCGGCCGACGTCGGTCACCTCCAGACAGATAGGGACTGACGTTGGTCACCTGTGCGGTTCCATAACTGTGAGTTGATGAACTGTTAGTTTAATGAACTAGTTGTTTGCATGTAAAAGACTATTTTTGGTCTTGAGTTACATGTCTAATTATTGTAATTAGGGTCTAATTATTGTATGCATGAGATATATATAATAGACTCATGGGCTGTATTGTAAAGTGTGCTAGATAGCCATTGTACTTGTAGAGAGAGAAAGAGTAGCTCTTCCTAGTTCCAAAGGAGTGCTGAGTGTGTATGATCAGGGAGAGTTGCAGGTTGTGCAAGTTCTAGTAGAAGATCCACCGGGGTACTAGTTAAAGAATCATAAGGACTTGGTGAGGCAAGGACAAGGGTTCTTCAAGGTGTAGAGATATCTACATGGTAAGTAAGGTCTGGTGATTTGCAGGTTGTTGCAAGAGCAGGGAGATCTACTTGGAGTATAGTTGTGTACTTGGTGTACTGGCAGTGTTGTTACTGACTAGTGGAGGTGAACAACAACTCTGTGTTTGAGTTTATTATCGTGACCGTAATTGAGAGAGTGAACTGTTGAAGGAGAATTACTGGTGAGCCCTAGAAGTGTGGGAGCTCTAGAGGTGTGGGAAGAAGTGTGGCATCTTCTTTATTGTATTTTCTTCTGAATGAGTATTAATACAATTGGGTATTGTCTCTCATATTCCGTGTTGTTTCTAAATTTTCTAGTTACTTATTCATTCTAGTTAAATTTCGTGTTTAGTTGCTTATACAAAGGTAATCATGTGTGCTCTTAGTGGAGCAGTAGGATCCTGACAGTTGGTATCAGAGCTTTGTGAGCCTAGGTCCTAACATTTATTTTGGTACTTTACTTTCATTTTGTTAATTGCAAGTCATTTATAATATTCTATACCCTTCAATTCATTTAACTTAATTAGATTTGATATACCAATTAATTCCAAATTATGATAAAATAAGAAAGAAGAATTCTTGAAATGACAGATCAAAAATAGGACCAAAAAATATCTCTAGATATGACCACTATAGGATGACTTAATTGTAATTCACTTTAGTCTATTGACCAAAAACTTATCTTAGTTGATTGTGCTAGAGAACTAGTTATTCGACCTTGTGCATCTATGAATGTTGAGTAATTTGATATTTCCCAACTAGATTTTTACTATGTATAAATTGTTATTTGTTTTCTCTTGTCTTTGAAACCCTTAGAACACTTTGAATACTTTAAAACCTACATGAAAAAAAGGGATTGTAATAGGATGAGATGACCTTAATCACCCCCTTGATGATTTACCACTGTCTACATATCCAATATTTCAAAGAGGGAAATCAATCCCACGTAGTTCTCCTACCTAGATTGAATTTATAATTATGTTCCTTTGACTAAATGTATGAGATAAAAATGGCTTTGATTCTTGACAAAGATAGCTCTTGACTCACTTGATAAGGATCTTAACTTGGCTTATGGTTGCTCTTTTTGATTGACCTTGAATTTGGAAAGAACGAGATGGATTTTATTAATGTGTAGAAGTGTGAAATCTTGAACCAAGTGAATAATAAGTGGTTTGAATGAATGACCTTATATTATATATTTTTAAATTTTCCTTTAGATGAACTTATGAAAAGTGTAAGAAGACCAAAAATGATATTTTGAATATTTAAACTATTTATTATCTAGTGTGGGACACAATCAGCCTATGTCGACAACATCATAGTGTGCGCTTATCTACCTATCACGAACTTGTCCAAAATGATCAAGGACATTTGTCATGAATTAGAGAAAATCCAATAGTAAATTTAGCTAGTTTGATCATTTGACATTGAAATTTTGTGTAATAGTAAATAAAAGCAAAGGTTTGATCCTACATATAGATAAATGGCTTAAAGGAATGGTGAATAAGAACCATGTATTTATGTACATTTCATGTGGTTTAGAGTGTGTTAATAATTTGCATTGTCAATCACATATAAAAAATTTATGTATCAATATTCCCCCTATTATAGTAATTAATTTACTAGATTAAATTATAAATAATTAAACCTAAGTGTGTACAACATAATTTTTATTTGAGTGTACTTCACTTATTTAAGGCATTCAATTAATCAAACCTTGTAACAACTCATGAAGTAGTCATTTGTGCATTTTTGAATTTAAAAAAGCTAACTTTAAAAATTAAAAATTTGAAAAGAGAGAAAGGGAGGAGTACACCTATATATAGGTGAAAGAAAATTCTCATGTAACCCATAACTAACGATGGATAATTACGCCCGCTTATTGAATCACTTACATAATTTTAACTAATGGAAAATTAAGAGTGATCTAGACCCAATTTTGAATAATTGGTCAAGATATTGATTTATAAATATACATTATTCCAAACCCTTATGAATGGGTAAAATTATCTATTGTACTAATAAAAAAAAGTGAAACTATGATAGATTCGCTATAAATGATGTTAAGTCTATTGAGTGTCACTAGAATTGAACATGCATCCCCTTCATATATTCAAAGCACACTATTGTAAATGAATATAAATTTAATTTGCATGATCAAAATATATTAAATAATATTCATGCCCCCATCATGACTACATTTCTCATAGACTTACATTGAAATGATTATTTTTATTTTAAACTTCAAACTTTAAACATTGAAAATGTGTATGAACAAGTATCATGCCTTTTTGTTATTTTAAAATTTTAAATTTTTTAAAATTTGAATAAGCATTAACGTGAATGAGTATTGTTACCCCTAAATTTGTGCTAAGTGATATAGAATGCTATGCACTTATATGCTCAATTATACCTATGTTTTCAACCTATAACTTTGATCTTCTAATTGTTTTGTATATATTTATGCATATGTACTCAAATTAGTATAATTATGTAATTTTGAGTCTTTTAAAACTGAATTCATATGTATGTCATATTCCCAATGTACCAGTGTTTGATTTATGAATTACTTTGTATTTTTAAAAACATGTATCCTATTATAAAATCTATTTTTGCATTACTTTGAATCTTTGAAAACATCTTTTCTATATTTTTGGAACCTGTACTTTATATTTTTGAAACATGCACTTTGTCCCAAATATGATTTTTTTCTTATATGGAGCCTTGGATCTCTAAGACACACTCATTGTTATGTCTCACTGCCCCACATTTGAGATGAGGGATGTAGCCTACAAGTCATCCACCTCAAAAGAAGAGTTAAATTTATCATGTGATAAAGATATGATCATTTAGTATAATGTCAACATGTGGAGAGCATTTCATTATATAATTTCAATTTTCATTTGAAAAATTTATGCAATAGATGTAATGTGAGGCATACTAATGCTTTAACCTTCCCTCTCTTATCAAACCATATCTTGATCACATCCTAGTTTTTGCTTAAGTTATGTAAGTCCTCAGTCCATGAATCTTTCATTTCTATGATGTCCAACAATCTTGACTCTGTTTCATCACATGGTTCCATATAGTCCTACATGAACTACTAAGTAGGTAACTTTAGCATAATTGGGAATACAGGCCTACATCCATAGACCAATATATAGGGTGAAGCTTTAAGGGCTTGTTCAAATCTAGGTAGATATAGTGCAATGAATCATGCAATTAAGTAACTGGCTCTAAAGTAGACTATGTAGTAACAATGCATGATAAGTATCATGACAAAACTTCATCAAGCTCAACACTCACATAGGCACATAATAAAAATGTGATGCAATGTCATATAATAATTTCAAGGGCCACATACAAGGTACATGTTCAAATGTTGCATAAGAAAAGATTGCACACCTAGGGTTGAAGGTCACAACCAATGGACATGTTCAAATGTCACACATACTAAACAATGATGTCATAGATATTTTAAAACAATTTGCACACAAGGGCAAAGGGACACATACAATAAGCAATCAATGTATAACATATCATGCAATAAATTAAACATCATGAAAGGAGCATATAACAAGTGAACTATAGTTTATTCCATTCATATTTATCAATATCACATCATAGCAAAGTAGTGTATCTTTGTAACACAATGTAAAAATATGAGTGATTGGAAAGATATGTAATAATATATGTATCTCAATATTTATTTTGAGGTCATATATAAGTTTAATTTTTTATAATGTAACTTATAAAAGGATATGCCTCCAACGTTAGCCTAGCCACTGGGTAGAAAGGATTCCAACATCCAAGAATGCATGTATTATGTATGTCTTACATCACACTCATATACTTCATGAAACTCATGTGTGTATAAAAGAATAATATGCCATCTAACAAAATATGTGATAAATAATATATGTAAATAAGTAGACTACTATCTTATGTCATGATCAAGTCTTGATTTTTTATTTTTTTAAAATATTTTGAATGTTTTAGTATTTTTGTAGTATTGATTTTTTTTTAAATATTTGATTTTATTATGTCTTATAATGGAAACTAGCCTATGATCCCATCTGTTGTCCCCAAAAATAGACTTCTCATTTTTGGGACAACATGTGAACTATTTTGGTTTAACAGACCAAAATAATCTCTTCCCTTCTTGAAATTTGTTATGAGCAATCAAATTTCTCATTTTTCAAGCTTCTCAAAAATCTACGAACTTTGCAGGCTTAAATGTACGGACTCCGCAGGCCAAGTTCTACGGGCTTCACAGGTTGATTTCTATGGACTCTGTAGGAAAGAAGCAAGCTCTCAACACTTAGGTGAATTCAAAGTTGGTTCAATGACAAGGTTCAACCAAAAGAGTTCATCGGCAAGCTTCTAAGCAAGGATTGAACCATTGAACCATTGAACTTTGAACCATTTTGGTTCAACGGGTTCAATGGGTTCAAAGGTTCAACATCAGCAACAAGAGTTAAGCGCATTTATCAAGGTTCAAAGGTTCAATGGGTTCAATGGTTCAACAGGTTCAAAAACCAAATGGTTCAACGCGTTTGGTTCAAAAAGATTAAAAGGACTTAGCCAAATAAAAAGAATGAACCGATTGAACCATTGAACCTTGAACCAAAGGGTTCAACGAGTTCACAGGTTCAAAGGTTCAACTAGTGTGATGAAGATCAAAGAGATTAGAAAGAAAAAGGAAGTGACAGACTAATGGTTCAATAGGTTTAAAGGCTTCTACAGTTAGGTTCAATCAAAAGAACAAGTTTCTAACACTTAGTCATTTTCAAGACTAGTTCAAGGTTTAATGGGTTCAAGGTTCAACGGGTTCAACGAGGCTTGTTTCAAAGAATCTTGGTTCAAGTGATCAATAGAAACAAGGGAATGAACCATTGAACCAAAGTTGGTTCAATCAGTCAGTTTAAGTGATAAGTTCAAAGGAGTGCCCCAAACATCAAAGACACAAGTGCCCTTGCAAAGGGAATTTTTGTGGCAAAAGTGACTAAGGAATGAAACAAAAACCCGACAGAACTCAACAGATGCTGCCAAGTGTCATCTTTCGAGTCTCATTTCACTTTGTTTCTAAAAGCAGTGGATGCTACCACGTGTCCTCTATAATTTAAGTGAAACACCCCAAGTGGCATCATCCACATGAATCTAAAATGAATCCCACATGGTTCTATAGTGTTTCCAAAATGCAGCAAAAGCTGCCAAGTGTCATCTTCTACAAGACACTTAAAAGGCATCCAAAGCTTCTACAAGTTCAATGGATGCTACCATGTTTCCTTCCCTATTTCACAACGGATGCTGCCACATGTCACAATTTGAGATTCACATAAAATCGACTAAGGCAAATTTCCAAGGGACAAACAACCCTTTTGGAGGACACTCAGAAGTTGAAATGAACCGTTGCAAAAACCCAAAAGGCTAATTTGGAGCTCAAACAACCCTTGAAAAGGGCAGGAAGTGGGCAAATGGACTAATTCAAAGGCCAAAAGAGCAAAGGGATTTCCTTCAAAAAAGTTCCCCTGGCAAAAGTGACAAAGAGACAATTCCTTTAGACAAATTGTTTGAAAGAATTCCTTTAGACTTTTTCCTCCAAAAGAAAAGTCTGAAGAAATAGAAAACCCACTATGCTACCACATGTCATCTTCAAAGTCACAGTGGAAGCCACCACGTGTCATCTATTGAGACACAGTATCAAATGCAGTGGAAGCTGCCAAGTGCCATCTTTCACAGGGTTCTTAAAAGACCAGTAGGAAGCGACTAAGGAATATAGCATTGAACTAAATCAAGGACCCGATTCAAATAACCATAAAAGGAGGAACGAGGAGGAATGACCAGAAACATTTGTGCATCAGATATGTTTCTATAAGTAGATCGCCAGGTGGATATTGAAAGATGCAAACTTTCAATAGCGTGACCCATTTCTCTGCATTGAGAAAAGCAAATGGGTAAATGCCCCTAAATTCCAACATGTCTTCTTAACAAAATTCAATGCAACATGATGTGTTACTATTCCCAAGTCCTTCTTGAAAAGGCTATATAAGGGACTCTCTTTTATTGTTTTAGGGGCTCTCTCTCTCTGATTATCAAAAATAAAACTCTGCCCAAATTGAAAGGCTCTCTCTCTCTGATTATCATATTTTGTTATTGGAATAAGAAAGCAAGTGACTTTTCAGACTTTGTGCTATGATATCTTTGTTGTTAGGGAAACTGTTCTTATGTCTTTTTCCTTAATATTTTTTCTATTCCTTTAATTCAATAAGCAAAATTAGTGAAAGTAGTCAGGAAGGTGTCCTGAAGCCAATTGTGGAGAGACTTTGTGCCCCCACAATTGCCTTTAGTGTGTTTTCTTTTTGTTTCTGTGTAAAGGACCTTGGGACGACTTTATGCCCTCATTGTCCTTCGTATCTCACTCTTGCACAATTGAGGTGGAGACTTTGTGCTACATCTCAATCTGCTGGTTACTACGTCCTTGGTTACATTTTGCAATTACTACCAGGAATATTCTTGTGGTTTGCTGAATAGTACTTCTGAAAGAAGAGGAGTGCTTTCTATCATTTCCCTTGAGATTTCTCCTTTGATTTACATGCATCAGCTCTGAAAAAAGAGAGATGGATGGTTTATTCTACCCATGAGTATTATTTCATATATATATATATATATATATATATATATATATATATATATATGGAACCTCCCCTTGATGAGAGGAGAGATTGATCTCTTTTTGATGTGGTAAACCTACACATTTGGCCGACCAATCTTCCTACTTTGGATGATCAGACCTATTTTGTTTATCAGTATGTTGATCGATAAATATTCAGCCAACACCATCAATAAAAGTACTATAGTGTATGCTTGGGTAATATATTTGGAGAATGACTTTCCATGGATGAAAATTGCTACATGTGGATATATCTGAATATGAAAAGGCATCAAGTGTTGTATTGCAACTATCCTTATTACTAAATATAGAATATATTTACACATGTATTAAAATACTTGGTTGAGTTTTTTATATAATAAGATAATGTCTCACTACCTTTTTTTTGTGTGTAACATGATTATTTGTCTATGGTTCTACCTTAGAATGTGTTATAAAATATTTTGATTTATTTAGAATTTGAGTAATTTTCTAAAATGAATCTTGTTTTTTGGTAAGGTATACTATTTTACTATGAACTAATTAAAAATAAAAATTATGTATAGGTGCCATGGGTGATTTTACACTATTCTATTTAATGGCTTCATTGATTGTCTTTATATTATGCTCTTAAATAGGTGTGATTATTTTTTGTACTGTGTTCTTAAATATATATCATTATTGTCTTTATATTATGATCTTTAATAAGTACCATAACCAATTGTGGTGGTGAAGGGATGAGAAGTAATTATCACTGACTATAGAGGGTACTCATATTAAATGCCTCAAACTTTAACCACTTGATTTCAATGTATGTATTTGAGAAATTTGTGTATTGTAGATGGTATTGTGTAGATTTTCTATATCCAAGGGTGTCAGAATAACATATTAAAGGTCCAAGTGTTTGGTAAAAATAGAAATGGAGTTTTCATTGTTTCTAAACCAATTTGGATAGGTAACATTATGTTTCTGAAAGTATCATATGTATGACCATTGAATGCTTTGACTATTCTTGATGTAGCTTGTAAATATTACTCTATATATCCAAGAGTGTGAATAAGTGTCATATTACTTGATTTTTCACTTAACTGATTATTGATCATAACACTGTATAATTTCACTAATTAAGAATCATATATTGAGTTGACTACCCTAACAAAAATAAGAAAATTGCATCATATTGATTGCCATTCACAACTGCCTTTTAATACTAAATATTTGGCTATGTTCTTAGAAATAGTAACACATATTTTAGTTATCTTTGATATATGTGGTTGATATATGTTATGTTATTTTTATATATTTAAAGTATTCTTTACATGTTCATATCTTTGAATTAAAGCTTGGTAATATATATTTGGTAACCATGTTTGTGTAATGTGAGATATAACTTTATCATTGACCATAATGTCCTTCATGCTTGTTTTATTTATTTGAAATGTAATAATTTGTTTTTATACAAGTTGTGTAATATTTCCTCATAATGCATAAAAATCATTATCTTGTTATCCATTAATACCATGATAAAGAAAAAATCCATTACCTTTAGTGTACTCGTGATGATGAGGAGAATCATAATAATTAGGAGGGGGAGTGATTAACTTTTCATCTAACAATGTATGTAGAATATCATGTGGTCAATATTTAAATCTATCAAATTGAAGTGGTTTCCTCTTCTATAATGTGTATTTATTCACATTATCTAGTGACTTTTAAACTGGTTATTTTCATTTATTGAGTAACTTAACTTTATCTTCCTTGATTTTAATTATTTATGTTGATTAATCTATCTTATTAGAGATTTTAATTAGAATATTTATTTTAAACATTAAATCTAATTCCATTATTTTATAGGTAATTTCCTTATTATGTGAAGACAAAATTGATTCATTTGTATTAATAGCCTTATGTGTTTCATAATTTATATCACATGCATATTTAAACATTTCCATGTATAATTCCTAAAAATAAGTATAAATTTTATGTATGGCTCTTTTTTTAGTGGAGGCAAAATACCCCTACTGAAGATGAATTGATTTTCTAAATATGAGGGTTGATAAGTTAAGAAATGAAAAGTAACTTTGAATTGTAAAATCTAATCTCATATAAGCTCATCATGTCCCTATTACAAATCTTGTAGATGTTCCAATGTGAATTTAGGTATCATGTGTTTTTTAAAAACTGATAAGAACACATCTTCTAATATTTCTAAATTAGGTAAGGAGTCACTAGGTAGACTATAAAACCAATTTGATGTATCTCTTATGAGACTTATATAAAAATATTTTAGTATAATGTGTCCATCAGTAACCCAATCTCCAAAAGAAAGTGTATATTGAGTGAAATGAACACAAAGTTCTCCATGGCCATCGAATAATGTAAGTATGGTCATAACAAAGTCTTTTAGATATACATATTCATATACATCTCTAGTAGGGGTATGTACTAAATTAACATTATCTTTGATATTGGCATAACATGATTAAGTTTTCAAAGTGAGATCAAGTACAAGTCTTGAAGATCAATATCATCATGGACACAATCTAACTAGTAAGGATAGTAATGGTTTGGAAAGGCTCATGCATGGGTTATAATTGATCATCTAATTTGAACATTAGAATGAGATAATATTTATAAATATCATTGTATTGCTTAAAATCTTATTCTAAGAAAAAATTAGTGCATTTTTTAGAATTAGTGAATATTTTATCAAATTGAGTTTCTACATAAATAGAAATATCACATTGTTTCTCATTGAATTCTTTTGACTTAGGAGAGTAGGGAGAGTCATCAAACCTAGTGTTATCATGAGACTCGCATTTTATATATGGAGTATGACTATATTGAGGCCCTTTTCATAATATGACATGATCATCATTTTTAAAATGTAAAGCAATAATGACACTTTTTGTTTGTATTTCACATTCATTTTCATCATTTGATATTGTAGTAGAGGAAAAATAAGTATCATTCAATGCTACCACATTATTTATCATTTATAGGGGAGGAGAAATATTATCACAATATTGTATATCATTATCCATGCTTAAAAGATATTGTGGAATATCATATGCATTTAGATCATCTACCTTTTCTAAATAAAGAGAGGGACTAGCACATGCATTTGTATCATTTTCCATTTCTATGCAAAGGGTATGTTTTTTCAGTTTATATTGATCGATGTGATGCAATGTATTAGAAAACTTAAGAAGTAACAAATATGCACTAACTATTTATTCTTCACATTTGTATCTTTATGATAGATTAAGGGAAATAATATATTTATTATCAATATGTTATTTTTTTCTACTTTATGAAAATACAAATATAAGGGAAGAATTGGTTTTTAAATTTCTAAATTAGTTTTTTCATGTTCCTTTTCACTATTATACCAATCATATTGAATTTTTTTAGTGTAACCACCATTATAATCATTATCTTATCTATCACAATCATGTTATTTATTGACATAAGAAGAATTATAAATTGTACAAGTATGATAATTAGTCAATTCATTATAATAAGCATAAGGTGTAGCACTATTAGAGAATATAAAATTCAAGGGATGAACACCTTTGAGAATTTCATATTTAGAAGCCATTTTATATTTTCTAACCCATAAAATAATAAATATGATAAATATTGAGCTTATTTCTAGCAAAAAATGATCATACCACGAATGAAAAGATATCAATGGGTGTAACTAGATAAGGTATGTATGTTTTGTAGGTTCTTATATATACTTATCCCAGTCATAAATAGTTAACATGGACACAAATGAACTAACTACAAATGATTACATTGGTCCCATAACCATAATATCCCATCTCAAGGGTACATTCAGGGTAACTTTCTGGGGCTAACAACATTTTGATGCACTATAAAATGAATGGCCAAAAGTTTCATATGGTTCAAAATTAAAACCTACACATTTATGATATATTGTATAGTATGTGGAAACTAAAATACATATATATTATTTTTTATAATCTTGATTATTTGATTAATAAACCTCACACCATAGCTTAATTAAAACTAAAGACCACTTTTCCCATAATGATAGCTCCTATGAGTTTTAAAGCAGCCATTAAAATAATTTATAGGAAAACAAAGAAAAAAAGAAATGAAAAACCAATAACAAAAACATATTTTGGTGAAAACTAGACAATAATTCAATATTAATCCCTAAGGTAAAGGATAATTTGTCTTTAGTGTGTATAATAAATTAATTTTGAAATCCTAAAAAAAAGATAAAAAATGAAAATCAATGTTCAAAATAAAAATGTGTGGATTCACCAATATATTTTACCCTTTTTTCATAAAACATAATAATTTATATTTGATTATAGGTGTAAAACTATATAATATTAGAATTTTAAATATTTAAAGTAATTAACAATTCTAATTTTGAAAAGATGTTAAAGATAGAAACTTGTTATTTTGGAAAGTACTTAGAAGAGATATGCTTAGCTTGCACACATTTTTTTTGGAATGTTATGACTATTAGATAGACAAAATCAGTGAAAGAGATTATTTTTTAAGTTTAGGAACATAATCATAAATATAATCTTATAGGTTTGTTTTAAGTAGATGGAAATGCAGTGTGTTTAAGTCTATTAACCATAGACTTGTCTCTATTGACTGTGATAAGTGGCTAACAAGAAATGACAGAGAAGATAGAATTCAGGTAATGACAGATTGACAATAGGATCATAAAATATCTATGGATGTGACTATTATATTAGGATTAAAATTTAGTAAACTCAAGTCCGTTGACCATAAACATTTTTTGTTGAATGTGTTGAATAATTGGTTTTTGTACCTTTTATTATTGTGAAGATTGATTTATCTAAGATATCACAACTAAGATTTTACCACTCAAAAATCTATATTTATATTACTTTTTATTTGAAACACTTAGGTAACGTTGATAAATTTAAAACATGTAATAAAATATGAGAATGTAATAGGTTGATCTTACCTCAAACACCCCTTTGATGATTGATTGTTGCCTACATATTCAATATTCTAAGGAAGGAAATCAAGCCCATGTAGTTCTACCGCCAAGATTGAATGTGCATTTTTGATCCTTTGACTATATTTATGTAACTAAAAAATGTATTTGATATTTGACAATGATAGTTCTCAAATTTTTTTAGAAGGCTCATAACTTGGCTTATCATTGCTCCTTGTGAATGATCTTGAATTTGGATAGAATATGGTGATTTTCTCCATGTGAAAATGTGTGTAAGCTTGAATAAAGTGAATAGAAAGTGGTTTAAATGATTAACCTTATATGTGTATATATAGGAAAATATTTTTATAATTTCCTTTAACCAACCTTATAAATTATGCAGGCAGACCCAAAATGATTTTTGAATCTAGGAAACTAGTCATCATTTTGCAATGGATGCAGTCAACCTAAATGGATAGGAGCACAATGCACTACTATTAAAATTATTAAAAAGGAACAAGGACACATTTTTAGAATTAGAGATGTGATTAAATGTATTTTAGATAGCTTAAACATTTGACATTAGAAGTTTTGTGTAATAGCAATGATAAATAAAGGATCAATCCTACATATAGATAAATGGATTAGAGGAATGGAGAATAAGAGTCATGTATTTGTGTACAAGTTGTTAGAGGTACAATTTTTGAGAGGGGAGGTGAATCAATGAGCCCAAATAATCCAACTTCAATTTTAAACCTTTAAAACTCTTAATCAATTACCACAGGCATTTCATGAATCACACATATCATCCATAGTAATGAACAAGAGATACAATACAAAATCAAGCACATAACACATGACATATATGGGAAACATGTTAGAAATATTTTCATTGATGTCAAAGGTCTAGCATTATTGGTGATAAAGGCCCCATTGCATTTAATGTTGTTTATCTTGGCTAATATGAGTTAATATTTATTTAATATTAATGAATATATTTTTGGTTGCATATGAGACAAAAGAAGGGCCCATGGGGAAGTCGAAGAGCCACGGGGCAAAGACAAAAGAAGGATGGGACAAAATTTCTCATGAAGAGTCATCTTGGGTAATTCCAAGAGTCACCAAGTGAAGACAAAAGAGTAAGGGCACAATTTCTCATGAAGGGACACTTTGAGAAATACAAAAAGTCACCAAAGATAAGGACAAAAGTGGGAAGGACGTTTTTGGACATGAAGGGTCACCACATGACTTTTCAAAGGCTTGAATATGAAGGGTCATACAAGTTTGGTGCCCTTTTCCATGAGGATTGAAGGGTCACAAAGGGGGAAGGCCAAAGGTCATTTGGAAAGCTATAAATGAAGGCTTGAGAAGCCTTTTATATATATGGAAGATAGATGTTGATTTGATATTGTAATATCTAACTTAGAAGAGCAATTGTGAGAGATGAATATGATTTGTATTTGTTATATCTAGCTTAGAAGAGCAAAGGTGAGAGAGAGGAAAGAGATGTTGTATTGATCTATCATTTGTTGAGATAGCAACATTGAGAGATAGGTGTGTGGTATACACAAAGGGGTTGGTGGTCCTGTGGGTTGGTGATCACAAATTATTGCTGGGTTGGTGCTCCTGTGGGTTGGTGCTCATGAATAGTAGTTGGGTTGGTGCCCGGCAAAGGGGTATGGTGCTCCTGCAAGCTTGGCTTGCGAATATTGTTTGGGTTTGTGCTCATTCATATACTTGAGATTGTTCTCTGTGGTTTTTCCCAAATTAGGTTTTCACATTATATCTGGTGTCTCTCTCTATCTTGTGTGGTGTTTATTGTTTGAGTTTTATTACATATCTTGAATGTTTGATTAAGTGGAATTTGGTTAAATAAAATATTTATAAGATATATGATATACTGATTCACCCCCCCTCTCAGTATATCATGTGCTTAACAAAACCCTCTTGGAAGAAAAAAACCATTAGAACCTACAATTGGACTAATGCCCTATAATAAAAATAACCAATTTAAACTAGTAATAACTAATCAAGGAACTACCATTCCTTATTTTAGTGAGACTACAATTCCATAAGGAGCTTCTATACCTGTCTAGCTGAGCAACCACAACAACTAGACCTTTAGCAAGTTTCACCTTGCAAGGAGGCTAAAACCCCCTAGATGTTGATCAGACACAACACCTATGAATATAACAACTCTTAGAACACTGATTGATTACCAATATGATGGAGATACAAAGTATATCATCTCTCTTCAGATTTACACACTTAATGAATCTAAAGCAACCTTTTGGATCACCCTAGACCTCTTTTCTCATCCTCAACCTATAAGATCACTATTATGATATCAAAAACATGACCCATAAGTCATACACATAGTTATAAATATACTCATCTACTAGGAAATCTCCCTCTCTTTCACTCCAAAACTCTCACATGCACCCTCCTCTTCCAAGTCTAGAAACCATCATCTTTGGTTTCACTATTTATAGAGCATTCATGAACATCACTATCTTGGTTAAATATTAGACATGAATTATCCCTTAAGGAATATATCACACCAAAACATATCTCAATACAATACACAAAGGTTAGCCATATCATTCATGGATCACCCTTAATCAATAACCCCTTTCAATTAGGCCATACTAGCCCTTATAAGTCTCACGGAGACCTATTCACTTCATTATCATAATGACAATAAAAATAAAAGAAAACTTCAAAATTAATAAGTACACTCTACATGACCCCTTATTCATCCTAAAATGATCACAATCATCTATACTCACCTTTGTGTATGCTCAATCAACTCAAATAATGACCTCGTACACAGGAACACCATGAACGAACACACAGTCAACTTATTAAGAATTGTTCATACTCAAGATATATTGATCACACATAAAAAATACATACATAAGATCCTCATGAAATTTAGAACACTCTCCAATATCTAGGTCATCATGAAACATTGAAATAACATCAACATAAGCTCAATTATCCTTATCAAGTCACTTACAGTCCTTGCATGAAAACATAATCAAATTTGAAAAATTATAAATTTTATTGTACATACTTTCAAATATTCAAATATATATTTCCATATGTTCCTTGTATTCCTTTACAAATTCTTTTTGTATACCATGATCTAATTCTAATTGTATCAAAAGATATGTCCCAAAAACCAAACACTAGTCTTTCCTTTGTTAAATTCAAATATTTAAATTCAAACAATCACAGTTAAACTTCAGTCATAAAGATATCATCTCGTGTTCTCTATACTTATGTTAATCACACACCATTGATATTATTGTAAGGATCTTGACCTTTACCTTTCATCATTCATCATTGGATCTTCATTTTGACAATCTGACTTGATGCATTCTATCGATCTCCTATATGTAGCTTAGTCTCTAACTTCGTTAACCAACAAACACTTTGACCTCTTTGACTCAAAACACACCATAAATATTCACTGTATGATCACCCACAAACCATTATGTCTCCATTTTATCCTGATCTTTAACATCGTGTAAAATAGACTAAGTATGGGGACCATTGTTGTCTGCCTGGAAGGCTAACTTTGCACAGGCATATCTTTTGCCTCGATCAATATCATAATCTCAAATTTGGACTAAATGATCTTCATTCATAGGATAATCCAACCATGTGTCAAAATTATCTTGAAACCTTCACATGTGTAAGATATAACTCCATTAATTTTCTTACTCATTTTTTCTTCTACCATAGAGCCAACTATGTCAAGAACTATCTAGAAGGCAAACTTTGTATATGCATATATTTTTATGTTCTTCATCGCATGACCTAAAAATTAGCACAAATCAACTAGGCACAAAATTAAACAAACTCATATGATCATTTTTTCTTTACACTACCACATGTATGAAATATGACTACATCAAAATGACTACTTAGCTTTTCTTACCACAAGCAAATTTGGCTAAGTATGGGAAAACACTGTTAAACTTCTTGGGAGCCCAACTTTGTAATTGCATATATTATGTGGCACTTCATTACATGACCTTAAATTTAGCACATAACAACTAGTTATAAATGTGATCAAAGCCATATGACCAATTCCCCCTGACTCATCCACATGTGGCAATGGTGACGTCAGTAAACTACCTACTTAAATTTTCTACCACTAGACCCAAAATATCTAGATGAAAATATGATCAACCAGATGAAATCCACTCATGTACACAAGTACTCAATACATACTTGACCTCTAATAGGACCCCTTACACATCCTTAAATCACCATACTCATCTTTGAACATCTTTAATCATGTAAACTCTGAAGATCAACCAAGCCTTCTTCAAGCATACTAGGACAAACACATTGCACAATTTGTCATTTTCACTTAGACTATCAAGACACTTCATCCATTCACCTGGACACCTCCATGACATCACCATGACAACTTTCCAACACAAGTCATGTGTTTTAGGATGTGTCAAGGATTAGTATTGTCAGGTACCTTTGATCAAAATTACATGTCTACATTTGATAGAGGAAAAATAATTTAATGCCTTTGTGTCATGACGGGCTTCAATATGAAGTATGTTATTATTTGGAGACATGGGATGAATAAGTGTAGTTATCTCATTGGTGATAGGGTACATTTGGTGGAAAGAAATAATTAGAAAACCATGTATTAATAGACGAGGTTGACAATGTCCCATTAGGGGTGCCCTCTAAGGATGGGTACCATGAGAATTAAAAATAGTACAAGGCATAATTTTCAAAGCATCCTAAAATACAAGTTCATTGGCATCAAAATGTAAATATGCATAGCTACCACAATTCAAGCTTTGTTTAAACGTTCTAGATCCCTTTGGGCCCTAAAAGGTCTACATTGGTATGTTTTCCATGTAAGAGGTGTATATTATTGACATTTTCAATCCCTTTCCCAAGCGTTATTTTTACCTAAGCTGAAATAACATCTACTCCAATAAGGCATTTCACCTTATTGAAAGAAACAAACTCATATAATATAATATCAACTTTCAAAATTATCTCAATAAATTAATAAAATAATACAATAAAAATTATTTACATGAATAAATAGACACTAATCATATCATTATTTTGAACATATTGAATGAGAAATAACGTAAAACCATGTTTTGCATCCATGTGAGAATCAAAACCTTTATCACTACCATAATACTCAAAGCACTATACCAAAATATAACTTCTTAAAGTCATATGACAAGTAAGATATCATATAATTGTAAGTACAATCTAAAAATGCAATTGTATTATTTTTGAATACATGACCAAGCTTAAAATAACTTAATCCTTCAACAAAAATTTAAAACCCTTTTCTACATCATATAAAACATTAGAGACCAAAATAAGTCATTCTTCACAAAACTGATTTGAAAATCACATTTTCATTTTCTATTGTAAATGAAAAACTTATTACCACTTTTATTATTTTTGAATAACTTTGAAGACATCAAATACAACTTTATGAAAGTATAGGATAGGCATGAGACTATGATCATAAGTGTATTCTAAAAATGTTGTTTATTACTACCATGTATTACAAGCCAACAAAAAGCTAGTCTTTGATCAAAATATTATGTATTCGTATGACTTCATGGTTCCAATATAATGAAACATTCAAGCCCCAAAATTATTCTCTTGCACAAATATATATTAAAATAACACATTTGGAATTTCACCATGTCTGTAGAAATCTATAATATTTAATTTATTGTTGAATACCCAAGGCATAATAATTGTCCCAAACAAAATTATCCCATTATGTTTCAAACCATAAGTATTTATTGCACATCATTCATTATTTTATTAAAACAAAAAAGTCACCTTCCACTTGGATTTGACTAAAGACTGCATCAGATTTATAAACCTTTATAAGACGAAACAACTTTTTTCTTATAACGAAATATAACATTTAGAGTTTCAATTTTTACTTAAAAATATGAAATCATTTCGTTGATAATAATAATGTAAAGCACTTTATCTAACCAATACACAATACATATTGCATTGAAAATGTAAACACAAACATTGAAAATGTAAGTTTAAAAGAAACAATTTCTAATTTAACACATCCATGTTATTATAGTTATGAAACTTTATGATTTATCTTCTTGAACATAATTGCATTCATTTAGCTTTGAAAACTTAAGAACTTGTCTAAACTCAAACATATTAATATATTCATTTTGTTTGAAACTTTTGCAATTTTTTAATATAATAAAAAATCAAAACAATTTGTTATTACAATAAAATGGAGCATAGCTAATAAATTTGAGACTAAAATCCTAAATATTGATTTTGAAACAAACTTATGTCAAAAATAAAAGCAACCTATAATATGCATATTTATCTCCATCTCGATAAAATAATTAGGGTTTAGAGTGTTTCCATGAGAAAATGTTACAACAAATAAAGTCATTATCATCTCATTAAAACTGCAACATAATAAATACAACCAAAGCATTTCAAATTTTCAATTGTCAAATATCTCAAAAAACATTACCTTACAAAGATGACAATGCAATGATTTTCTACCTTTAATATGATTTTGTTAGAATGTATTCATTAATACATCAAACTGAAAGATTTATCCTTTGAGCAAACTCTTATTTGACAAAACCCAGAAACATGAAATGGTTTGAAGAGTAGAGAATCATAAACCCATAACTTGTAAATAGAGTTTCAACTTGTTGTTTCTTAAATGAAAACTCAATCATTCCAAAGACATCTACACATTCTTTGTAGATGATATAACAATTTTAAAAACCTGAAAACTAAATGTGCTCGAAATAGAGATAGAATAACCACAATATAAATAACATGCAAGTTTTAAGAATCGTATACCATATGCAAATGACACTATTTGATGAATATTTCTCTAAAACCCCTGGTACCTAAAGCTCCACAAGTAATATTTAAACTTAAACTGAAACCCATATTGTGCTTTCCAAATTGTACAAAAATAGAAAACCGTATTATTAAAAAAAACCATCGAGAACACTAAGAAAGAATGAATCTTGTACATAATTTAAAACTTAAACTCTACATGCAATTAAATGTCATATTATCCTCATTTCATGCAACCCAAACCTTTCATACAAACCCATGAAGGCATTTTTTAAATAAATATTTCTTCATTCTTATTTCTTTGAAGTAAAATAAATTTTCATACTTGAACAACTATATGATATGCACCCAAAGATGTATACTCATATATCGAATCCTACAACTTCCCAATGCTCCATGAACCAAAAAAAAAAAATCCCATGCATAGAGATTTCACAATATTACAAATGAAAATTATTTAAATATTAAAACCTAATGGCCAACTGAGAAGACCAAAAATGAGGCGCATTAATTGTGTAGTAAGGTATTACTGGGGAGGCCATTGAATGTAAGAACATTGTGTGATATTTTTAATTCATAAGATGCCAAATTAGCTTGGTCACTTCAAAATATGGTTTTGTTTTCCAACTTCACAATTACCTTAGAAACCTTTGAAAATATTAATTCAAACACTTGACATATGAACCAAAAATTTCCATGCACGATGACCAAATTTTAATTTGATTCATGATGCCATCAAAGGTAACCATTTAATAATGCCATGTAACTATAATCATAGACTAGTTAAAAATAATATGGGATAATTTTAGAACAGGTTTATTTAAAACATTTTCATTTTTGGAGTAATATCATGAACTAAGATTAACCTGTAAGCTGATTAATATTTACTTGTCAACAAATTTTTTAATATTATGCAAATTAAAAATGATTAAAATTTTAAAATATTATATGTCAAATCATTTTTTATTGTACCAAATTTGACATTTATACAATTCTTTTATGTTTCAAAAATTGTATCACTTACATAGTCTAGGTGTATTGTTTATCACTTTCAAAAATGTGTTTGAGACATGAGCCAAACATCAATAATCAAAACAAATTTCAAAAAGTCTCTTTTCACTTAAAATGTAACCATAAGTCTAATAGAGAAACTATTCATTTAAATTTGAGTATTCACACCAAATCATATATTACTAATATCATGTGCTCATATTATTGTGTCAATGGTAAATTACATTAAAAATAAATCAAACATGAAAGTTGACGAGCAATAAAATATGTGAAATGAATCAAACATGAAAGTTGGTGAGCAATAAAATATGTGAAGTGATAAAAAGCAAAAGTAAAAACAAGTTTTCCCCCACCATGTATGGTGAAAATTTAAATCATATATGATATAATTTAATAAAATGACAAATATTTATCCAGAAAGAAAAAATTGGCAAGGGTGTAAAATTTTGCCATATCATGTTCCTCTCTTTCTCTTCTTAGATGTCACTAAATTCTGTAACACCTCTTGAACTTTGCCTGTAAACAATATAAAATGGGTTCTTTCTAGTAATTTTATTTACTAAATTATTGTATGAAAATTTTTCTTGCATCAAGATTAAGTCCCATAGTCTAGGATTTTCTCCCACTCTGCATCTTAAATGATGTGTAAATCTCCTATTAACCACCTCTATTTAACCATCCATCTTAGGATGATACACTGAACTAAACTACAACTAAGTGTTAAATTTATTCCATAATGTTTTGCTGGAAGTGTCCTAAAAACTCAATATCCCTATCATAAACTCTGTATTTTATCAAAATTGGAGAGTAAGAGAGTATTAATATAAATAGAATAGTTTGTTAAGTAAATTAGATTATGTAATTTATGCATTAAATATAAGACTAATTTGGAACTTAAAATTTTTAGATGTTAAAAGGGGAAAGTATTAATAAATAGATGACTTAGTTATAACTTGAGACTACGTGACTATAATAGTGACTTTGGAAATGATTGTAAGGTTGTTTGAGGTGGGTACGAATTAGTAATAGGGATCTGCTTTATCATGGGATAAGGTCGCATTATCTAGACTCTACCACTCTGTGCTACCATCTATAGGGTGTGGCTTCATCCTTTAGGATTTTTTCCCTCTATGTAAATTTTGATTGGTGCACCTTTGCTTGTAGGTCATGTGTATATATTTTGGGTCACTTTATCCATTATGGTAGCCATTGTGTGCCTTCTTATTCACTTCAATCCTAGTATAATGAAAAATAGAATAATAATTCAATAAATGGGGAAAAAGGGGTTAGGGTCTAAAGTTGTACTTGACCTCAACATCTCGTATGTTAAGTGTTTCTTACATACCAATACTCCGAATAAGGATCAAACTCCATGTAGTTATCCCATGATACAATGGTGTGCATTTAATATTAGTGAAATGTTATATGATGGTGAAATCCTAGTGTACTTATATGCTTGAACAATGACTTGTTATCATGTTATTTTATTCAGACCTAGACCAGGGTTACTTGGATTGTATGGATTCATAATTAGGAGAAATAGATATTTTCCTCTGAATATATAGTTACATAATTATGAAATTTTTAATATCGGTAGCCTCCTACCATTTTGTGAACAAATGAATAGAAAATGTAATTATATAGTGGTATTTTTTGGATTACCTCAAATGGGACTTGATAAATGTGTGGGATGACCCATTAGTCTGAATTTTAATTTGAGCAACTAGTCATTATTTGGTATCAGGATAAAACTAGCAGACTTAGACACTATCATCCAACAAGATTGTCCTAAATGAGTGGTTAAATCTGAGGAATAAAGATAGCTAAACTAGAAATGTGAATTAGTCTAATAGTGAGTTTAGGATGCTCATAATGAGGGATATGAATATTCAATATTAGAGTTGCCCAAGGGTAAGGATCGTCCACACAAAAGTAGAAGAAAATTAGTTTTGAACCATGGAATTAATCATAGGTTAAGTGTGCACAAGGAATTATCACAAATGTATTTTTTACATTAAATTTTAATTTTAGTGATTACATAATGTAGTTCATAAATCCCTATAACCTTTGAAATTACATAAAAAATAAATTATCTATTTTTATAGCATCATTAGTCTATTTATAAGCCATAAAAATATCCATTTAAAAAAATAAATCTACCATAACAAAGATAGAATCAATTCCCTTCTATGCCATACATAATCCCAAACCGAAATTTATGCTCAGAGGCTCCCATGCTTTCTTAGGTGCTTAAAAATGTTGATACAACCTTGTGTTCTAACTTCAACCTTTTTCTAATTGGAAAATCCTAAACCCCTATACTATAGATATTAAAATCTGGTTCTTGGTACTTGACAATGACAAACTTAACACATTTAACATGCATGACTTGAGCACTCAAACAAGGTCCAAATCCATATTTATCTTATAATTGTATGATATATTATGATTCAACCCTTTAATTTTAATTATATACACCTACATGAACCTCATTGTCTATTTCAAACCTGTTAAATAACCTACACAAACATCTCTATACTCAGTTAAATATACATATATACAAGTCGGTTCCACCAAACCTAAGTAGTATTACTAGTAAATAGTAACCTGATCTAGTTGGTATCAACCCACTCCCAACAAGGTATATTTAAAAAAATGAAACCCATCCTCAGGGTCATCCCATTAGCCTAGTGCATCGATAGTGTGAGAAAAAATATGCCATTGGATCCATCTATAAACAAATCAAGGTCTCACTAAAAAATTATACTTTACACTTATCTAATATACATATATACAATATTTCACTCTAAAAAAATTTGTTTATTCTTCCCATAGGAGTATTCACAATCCAAGTTTGAATTATATCAAATCTGATTCAAAATAAGGATTGTCAAGTATCAATCCTAATCATTAGTTGCACACATATATGTAAAGAGCATAATTTCACAATCATGGCATGTGGGATAACCAAGGGTGGATTTAATTCCCTAATCATAGTATTGGATATGTAGGCAATGGTCAATCATAATACATGGGTAATTGGGGTTAACTCAAACCTTTAGACTTTCCCTTATTTTTTTAGGCTTCTATCCCTCACAAGCACATCTATGGTTTCAAGGCATAGGAGGTTGATTTCTAGATATGTGCATTGCATCAAGGTTAAAAATCATAAACATAGATAAAGCAAAGAAAACTAAAGGTTACCATATAGTAATTATGCCATACTTATGCACAAGTCAGTATCAATTAGAAGGTCATTATCAACTAGTGATAGTAGCCTGATCCTGTGGAATTGACTTAGAGCAATGAGAGAATAAGTTATAAAATCAAGAAAGCTATAGATATGTCTATCCCTAATTTTAAATTTCATATTATAGTCATAGTCATATAGTTAACCATAAAATATAAGTATCTTGATCTCCTTAGTACTTTCTATATTCAACATATGCCACTTTTAAAATTAAAAAAATGAATATCAGTCTCTTACATTCAGATGTATGCTTGAATTGCATATTTATTGATCTGAACTTTATTACAAATTTTTAAATTAATTAGAATAATCACACTCATTAATCCAAATTATGTCAAAACATATTGGTGAAACCATACACATATCGAATAGTGAAAAAACTTCAGGTTTTACCTTAGAGTTTCATCCTTCTAAGGTCTAATATTTTTTTATAAGGTTTGAAATATAATATCTATTTTTTCCCATACAAAAGACAATAAATATTTTCACCTTTGACCCTAACCTTATGCATAATTTCATGATTTTATTCTATGCTAACCTATAGGGCTAGTTCCCTTATACCTCCAAGACACAGTGCTAGATTAAATCAAAACTATATAGAGCATAATCATATCCCTATTATTCCAATTAAAATGGATGTAATGAATGTTTCTTGTTATTTTGATGATGCAATTATTCATGAACATCAAAAAAAAATTGATTATGTTGGTATGCCTCCACTATAACCATGAATATTCAACTTAATCAAAATGACCATAATGATCAAGATAATTATGAAGACTGAGAACTTAATGGGGTATATCCTAACCAAATTAAAGTCTTGTCTAATTTCTATGAAATAATTCATTAATTTTGTGAAGATGTGGGTAGACTTTTCCAATTGATCCTAACATCTAAGGATACACACTAATCTAATATTTTAATGTCCCTAGTACCTCAAAAATATCCCTTTATCATTATTAACCAATCCTTTTGAGTTATTACTTATACTTCATGTATTCATACCATTACTACCGGTATTATCCCTATTCCTACACCTTCAATGACCTATGCAATATCCGCCCTAATTTTAGGGGAAACACAAGGCTTTCAACATATTTTGATAAATACTCATGTGTAGGTAACCTTTTTTCATCCCATGATGGTTATGCACATTCCATTTCTAACCTCGTCTAATTCACATTCCTTTGAGAAAGATATTATAGCTCTGCATACCAAGGTGTTACAATTAGATTAAGGTGCATTGAGTGCTAGTCATTCCATGGAATCACACAATTTTTCCATAATCCATTATCCCCTAACATAGAATGCTACCTTTTACTAATAGGTTTCATAGCTCTCAAACTCCCATTGTATGAAGGTAAAGGTGATCCTGAGTAACACCTTATATCATTCCATGCAGTATGCTTGGACTATGCATATAATGATAAAATTTTGACCAAGTTAACTCTAATGAGCCTAAAATATTATGAATTATGTTCATTCTATGATATCCCTCTCCAATCCATAAGAGCATCCAACCCCTTGGCCAACTAATTCTTAGTGTACTTTTCTATCAACATCAATGAGAAGTTTTCATATGCATAAATTATTAAGCTCAAGTAAGGATCTAATAAACCAATCAGTGACTATGTGCTTTGGTACAAGACAAAGCTAGCCAAGATAACCAACGTCATGGTCGATAATGAATTATAGGATATATTCAAATAAAATTTTCTATCACCACTACATTAGTCCATTATAGTCAAGAAATTCAAATCATTAAATGAATTATTCTACACACTGAGGGACATAGGTATCAATATAATTTATTTGAATAAAATTAAGTGTACATTAGTCCCTATGACTAAGTTTAAAATCAAACCAAGTGATAAAAATAATGAGTTAAAGGTTACAGTTAATGCAGTGTCCCAACCTACAAATAAACTATGATTGATAACTCCATCATAGAGGAAGTTTTCAAGATAACCATCACCTCCTGATGTGCTACTAAATAATTTTATCAAGTGTAACCTTATCACACTCCTTCCTCAATAAGAGCTCAATCCAACTAGGTCTAGACCGAGGAACTACGATGCCAATCACTTTTATGACTATCATCATATTGTGGGTGAAATATAAAAATAGATGTTTTCAAATTAAGACATAAGATACAAGATATTATTGATGATAACGTTATAAACTTTGGCACCCATACTAAGGAAGTTAGACCATAATACAATAGAAATAAAAATTTGAATATATTTAGTGATCCTTTCCCTAAACATGACACAATAGATCCTAAGGATATTTCATAGCCACATTATGCATACCACATGCATCCCCCACCTACCACGTATGATCATCCAATTAATGACACTATTATAACACTTACTGATACTTTACCATAGTGGCCTATGATCACATTTGATGATATAAATATAGTTGATGATAATTCATATTTTCATGCACTCTTAATATAATTCTATATCGATTAAAAATATATACATTGTGAAATTATTAACAATGGTTCAAGTGAGAACATTTTCATGATGACACTTCTTCACCACCTTTGGGTACAAATGAAAGGATTTAATATATATATATATATATATATATATATATATATATATATATATATATATATATATATATATATATATATATATATATATATAATAGTTTAAGGGTTATATGGATAGAAACATAATACCTTAAAATGCATAGTATTACATCTTCAAGTTGGCCCAACCATACTAACCGCACCATTCCTAGTTCTATATAGAAATGGGATCTATGGCATGTTGTTAGGATGCATTTGGATGCAAAGATTATGAGAAATACCATCCATAGTGAATTGATGCATAAAGTACATAAACTATAATAGAGTAGTCATAGTTCTAGGTGTATGGTATGAGTACCCTTTATCTTCATTGATATATTCTCCTCCACCCCCACCACCACCATGATTATTTGATACACATATTTAAGATCATTATTCAGATATGGTTACTACGCATTCATAATCATTATTCATAAATATTTGATATACATGGTTATGATCAACCTACATAATCAATTATTACATAAATACAAGATCAATCTATATAGCCAATTCAAATGAACATGGTTGGGCCCACTCACCAACCACCTATTTGGCATTGATCATGTTAGAGAGATACTCAGGTCCCACAGAGGTTATCATATCCTATAGTACATACTCAATCAACATCACATATAGTTCATCATGTTCCACAACAAACACAAGTAATGAGACACCTTTAAACTATATAACATACCCCACAGAGTCCTCGATCATATAGAATTATTCATTACACATTGATTTCTATGAGTAGTGATTCTGATGAATATATTACACCACATGACTCTTTATTAGATCCCAATCCACCATAATTGGTACATCCCATCCATGATGAATGACCCTCCCACTATCTAATATAGGAACTCACCATGACTCTCCTATTGATATGATAATTGGTTAGCTTTTACAAATTCCAAATATTCAATAAATACAAAAAATAACATAATCATAAAATAAAAAAATATTCAAATATTCAAAAACTCCAAGATCAGGACCCGAGCATACCTTGATTGCTAGCTTACACTTTTTACATATGTTAATTATCACATGTTTGATAGATGGCATATTCTTTGCGTACACACATGCATTTCACAATAAATCAGTGTTATACATGACATACAAGTTAAACATGGACATAAAGATGTTTTTTCCCTCTACCTAGTGGCCATGCCAATATTGGGGGAATATTGTTTCACATATTTCAATATTGCATGCTATATATATCCATGACCTTTGAATCATATTGAGCTACCTATAGTATTTACACATTCCTTGGTAGTTACTCATATATTACATAATTATACATGACATGCCATTGTACTACAATGTGACATTGATACATGTGGATGGTGTAGACTAGTTTACTTGTTTTATGCTCCATTGATGTTTTTACTCTATTACATTTTAATATATTTTATGCTTGACTATTTTTTTTGGCCTTTAGCCTTGTTGAATATGACATTATTGATGTCCCTTGTTTTAAAAAATTTTTGCATCCCATTGCACGTATCCCTTGGCTTTTTTTGTTGCAAAATTTCATGTCCCTTGTATGCAGGACTTAGCGTAGAGTATGATAGTAACACCTGATCTTGGTGCACCTATTGAGCTTAATGGCATTGAGTGGTATTATGATTTATATCATGAAATTTTATTACATGGTCTTATTCAGTGATCTCAATATTTCATGCTTTATTGATAGATGTATTTAGACATGATACTTAAATTCCATGTATTCCATAATCTTACATGCATGTTTTGATCAATTTATGCATTCATATGATGGCATTTTATCAACATGTTTACTTGATATTACATTATTTTATCTTTATACATGACATGATATAATTAAATCTTATTTTAAGATGATTCACTCATAGGATACATACTTCATCTCAAAATGGGGCCAATACAATGGTATTATCATAGAAACATAGCCTCCATGAGAAAATTATAATTTTTTATAGATTTTAAAGATTCATAATGATTTAGTTATATGAAAAATATTGGCACATCAGTGCATATTATGAGTCCATATGCCCTGCATATGCACCACTTTACGTGGATTTTGGTACATATTCATGCTCACAAGGATCATATGCACATAATTTACAAGAACAAGAATTATAGATTTCCATATAAACATACATTTGAGATACAAATTCAACATATAGATGTACAAATTTATATATTAGTTGGCATTGACTTGTAGGGAATGATACTTCTTAATGCACACATATACACATTTTTTAGATTCATGGGGCATAATACTAGTTCATGCACATATGTAACAACATAGTTTATAATTGAATGGAAAATGGTTGTCATTCCACTTCATATTTATCATATCTATGGTCATGATGGGGGAATTAACCTTGTCCATTTTATTTCAATCATGCATTCTATTATACATTAAACAAAACTACACATATAAACATGTGTTTATGATGGGAGCATGACTATTTTTCATTCCCTTTTGATCATGTTTTTTATATGGAACTAAATTAAGTGAAACAATAAAATTGAGTCTATAAGCCATCTCAATGGTTGATTCATTTTGAGATAACTTGGTTGGATGGTTATCTCATTTACCTATGTAGTTATTTATTTGAGAGAAACTGGCCTAATGTTTCTCTCACTTCTTTACATTCTTATTTGGGTTAGTACATTGTTTACTTTTCCCTACATTCATGAGGATTGGAAAACACATCTCCCCAACCTAAGATCCTACATAGTTACACACATTTAGGCAAATCAACCCAACTCTCCATGTGCTTCACCAACAAAGAACACGTTTATCCAATGATTTAATGAAGAAGCATAATATCCAACAAGTTTCAAGGGAAAAAAACATTTTCACCAATGCAAAAATATAATCTACCCCTTTTTCTCTCAAAATGTCAAAAAACCAGTTTTAGATTTAAAATAGTCAATCTATGGACCTTGACTACACATGCTTGTAGGTTTTTCTATTGAGTGATCTACAGAAATGGAGCTTCATACTAAATATGAAGTATGTTTTATATAATCGAGTAAATTTTATCCTTTTACTCTAGAAATTCCATTACTATAATAAAAGGGGCATTTGTAGATATTAAAATATGGTTCTTGGTACTTGACAATGACAAGTTGGACATACATTTACCACACATGACTTAAACACTCAAATAGGGTCTAAATCCACCATTCTTTCACACTTGAATTATATATCATGATTCAACCCTTCTTATCTATTGATATATACCTAGAGGAACCTCACTATCTACTTAAAAATTTCTAAATACCTTGCACATACGTCTATAGACTCTCAATTTAGTTTATTTGTACATAAGTTAGTTTTGCCAAACCTGGTATATATCATTAGTCGATACTAACTTAATCTATTGGGTACTAACCTACTCCCAACAATGGTTAGTTTCCATTACTAAACTCATCTTTAGCATCAACTCATTAGCCTAGCATATTGGTGGCATGAAAAAATATTCAATTAGATCCATATATAAACAAATTAAGGTCTCATTCAAAAAGGACTTGGCACATATCTGATATACATCTATAAAATATTGCACACTAAGAAACTTTCCTTATTATTCCCATATTTCAAACCAATCACTAGAATTAGTTACAAGATAATTTTAAATCAACCAAATCTGATCTATAGCAAGCATTATCAAGTATCAAGGTTAATCATTATATTTATGCATATAGTGAAGAAGCACAATTACACAATCACAATAAATTGGAGAACTATATGTGGCTTGACTTCTTTCCTCGAAGAATTACATACATAAGCATCAATAAATCATTATATAAAATTGATTGGGTTTAGATTATCCCATTACACTTTCTCCAAATTTTGTATGTTTCTATCCCTCAGAAGCACATATAGGGTTTTAGAACAAATAAGGCTGATTTATGGATCTACATGCATCATCAACATTTGTTATATTAAATGCAAAGTAAGAAAATACAGTCATAGGTGATGATATAATCACTATGCCCTACTTTCATGTAGGTCAATAATGATTAGATTTTCAATGTCAACTAATAATATTGACCCGATCCTATGGTACTGAACTAGTGTAGTTAGCATTCCTCAGGGGTAAAAATTGACCAAAATGTTAGTAATGACTAAAAATATTGACTAGATCTTGAAAAAATGACACAATGTAGTTATCAAATCAATTCCAAAACTGAGTAATCCATAGGTATGTTTGTACCTAAGTTTCACTTCTAGAATATAGTCATAGCAAGACAATTAACCAGAAAATCTATCTTTATCTCTATAGTAATTTATATATTTAACATATGCCACTTGTTAAATTAGAAGAACCAATATCAATATTTTACAATTATATGTATTTTTGAATGCCATATTTATTAATCTGTTTATTATTACAAAGTTCTATATTAATTATATTAATTGCATCCATTAATCCAAATCAGGATAAATCATGTACATATTTTCACATATTTGTAGACACACATGGACAAATATATCCTTCACTTAATTGTGACATTATTTTATAAATAATAAAATGAATATATAATTGTTCACTATGATTCTTCTCGATTAGATTCTCGTGCATTAATCCCATGGGTATGCACAAATGTTCTCCTTTGAATAGTATCCCCTCTTGTAAAAATTAATACATTTTAAGTGTTTTGTCTACATGCATTGGATATACACATGCCTTATATGCTTCATTTAAGTCTCTATCCTCTCCACACAACTCCTCCATGGAATTGAATCATGTGAACTCTACGTGCATATCACTCAACAAACCACATCTTCTACTCAATGCATTTGCTAATTGGTTTTTTTTTGGGGGGGGCTCTTATGTTTCAAGTAACTTTGAAAGAATTCTACCTTTTTCATATGTATTTTATTTATTTTACCTTAAATATTTATGAATTACAACACATGGTGATCTATATATAACAACAACTCTTTTGGCAACATATAGTGTCTCCATTTCTTCAGTGCTTGCATAATAACATAGAATTCATGGTCATAAAATAAATATTTCTACCATGAATCATTAAATTTCTTTTTGAATTAAGTGATAGGATTACCTCCTAGACTAATCATATATTTAATGGCTATACCACTCAAATCACAATCTACCTGAAATATCTTGTTGAAATTAGGTAATGCCAACATAGGTTGTTTCATTATCTTCTTAAATTTATAAAAATTGTACTCAATTGTTGTAGTCTATAAAAACTCCTTCATGTCACCCCTCATCGCCTCTCTGATAGATGGAAAAATCTCATTAAATTTTCTAATGAACTTTAGATACAATCTCACCAATCCATGTAAACTTCACACTTCAAAATCAATTTTTTGAAATGGCCATTTAAGGTAGTTATCATCTTATTCATATCCATCTTCAATCCTTATTGATATATTACCAATCCCAAGTACATCAATCCTATTTTCATGAAATTATATTTATTCAAATTTACAAGCGAATTCTCCTTTTGCAAACTTTGTAACACTTTTTGTAAGTGTGCTTAGTTTTATTATTTTGACCTACTAAAAACTAGTTTGTCATTCAAATATAAAATGACAAATTTACAAAAAAGGGCTCCATCACTTTACTTGATCGATCACAATAAGGTGTTGAAGCACATTATTCATACCAAAAGACATAACCAACCATTCATATAAACCATCATTCATCTTGAAATCAACCTTACATTAAAGACATTATCTTATTATGATTTTATGGTATCCACTTTATAGGATTATCTTAGTGAAGTATTGTTCTCTACTCAATAAATTCATTAATTCATCTAAGTTAAATAGTGGGAATATTTACTTAGTGGTGATCTTATTTATGGCCCTAGAATCAATGCACATCCTCCATTCTATACCATTCTTTGGTGCTATAATTGCAAGTCTTGTGCATAGATTTAGGGTTTCTATGATTAATCCATTCTCAATAAATTATTCAACTTTATTCTTCACCTTCTCATTCTCTTGTGGCATCATCTATATGTTGTTTTGTTTGGAAAAATGGATTGTGGAAATCAGAACCATTTTATGGCTTATGTTGTGCATAGTTGGTAACTCATTTGGAACATCTTTAGACATTATATCCTTGCACTCACCAAATATATCCTTCACTTCACATAAGATTCCCTATTTTTCACCCTTTGTACTTATAATTTGTGCATGTTTCATCATGAGTGCATAACATTTGTGCTCCTTATTTTATTTCTTCAAAGTTTTATTTCCCAACACTAGCACTAATCTCATACTAATCTCTACCTCTACACTTTTATCCTTCAAAGGATTCAAAGTGTATTTTTTACAATCCTTCCACAAGGTATAAGTATTTTACCTTCCATCATGCAAATATTTCCTATAAAACTACCAAGGACCACCCAAAAATAAGTGGTAAATGTCCATTAGCATGATATCATATATGACTTCATCCTTATACACATCTATCTAAAAACTAACTAGGCATTGTTCATTCACTAAAAACTAATGTCCATTTAACAACCAAGACACCTAAAATTATGATGTTCAATCCATTTTAAACCAATTTTCTCTACCATCTTATTAGAAATGATATTTTCAATACTGCCACTATCAATGATTACTTTACAATGTTATCTTCCAAATTTATAAATGGTCCTAAATAGATTTTTTGAATGTGTTGGTGCATTATGTTCTTTCTATAGATTTAAAAATACTCTTTTCATGATGAGATCCCTTCCACACTCTATATATTATATTTGATTTATTGATGCAACACTTTCCTTGTCAACTTATGCAATATGGTTGCCAGCATTTATTATGTGCATAACTCCACTTTGTTGTGTGTGTGTGCACTTGAATGATTTATGCCATAATTCCCTACATATAAAGTAATTACTAGTGAAAAAATTTCCTCATCCACATACATTGTATCATCTTCCTCTTTATGTATGATCACGACCATGAAATTCGCTTTTTTCCCCCTTGTATGTGTGTGTTTATTATATTTTTATTTACACACATCTCCTCTTTCATTTGTAAACTTACCATTCCTGGCATGGTGCCTTGTTGCATTCAATATAAAATTTCTTCTACCTTTAATGGACATTGATAGGCTTCTTATATTTCCTTTGGGTTGACCATACTGAATTCACCCTAAATGGAAACATAAATTATATTCACATACTTCAATAATTTATTTGTGTCATCTTCAATGTGATCCACACAAAATTTCAATCTATAGAATTATTATATATAGACCTTGATGCTTGTATTTTTTTGTCTCAAGTTCTAAATGTTTTTAAAAATATTCATCTGATATTTTTTTTGGGGGGGGAAACACTATGCATTAAAATTGGAAACCATTATATGCCAAGTGGTCATTGTTTTTAGCCATGTGCACACTAGTCATGCACCACACACACATATCCCAACACTAAACCTACTCAAGTTGTCATATCATGTAATACATATTTAAGATATCATCTGAGGTGCATATAGATATAATGGGTTGGGTTAGGGTTAGTTGCATATAATGATGCATTACATTTGTCTCATATTTTCCCTTGTGTATGTGAAGATACATGTAAATATATTATATTACTTATCATCTCATAGCAACAACTATGCATAAAATGAAAAATGGTATAATAAAATTATTCTACATAAATATTTATCATCATAATAGAAAAATGTCAACAATTGTAATTATAATTTTTCTTAATAGAAACATTAGTGTTGACAATTTTGCCACCATTGGTCAAAGTTGCTTATGTGTAGATTTCAAAAAGACTCTATTTATGGAATGAGGACTTAGGAGATTATCTAAAAAATTATAAAATATTCATCAAAATAAAATCATGCTCAAGAACAACTCACAAATCTAAATTTTGACAGATGTTTCTTTTATTCCTCTAACTAGCTAGTTGCAAGCTAGTGAAGAAAATTTTCAAATGCTTGGTACACGAAGTAGAAGAAGATTTGGTTTGAATAGTATTATGGGTAGTTTGTGTCCTTTATTTCATAAATATTCCATATATTTTTTTAATTTTATAGTGTCTTATATTTATGAACAATCGTTAAGAAGAACAAGTGCTCTAAAACCCTTCTTAAACTCCAATGGCTCAGTTTTAAGAGATATAATTGCATTTTTGAGTTCCTTGTTGAAAAATAAAAGTTATGTGAGATATTATGGGGCATAAATTACCTTTATACACCTTCCTAAATCAAAATTTTAGGACAAATAATAGATAAAGTCAAAGGCAAAGGTATCAAGGTTTTAAGCAAGCAAGAGATAGTCAAAAAAAGCAATTTTTGAGAGGTTTAAGAGATTGGTTGAGTACATCCAATGGTTGGAATGATGAGATGGGTTCCTAAAAGTCCTAATTAAAAATAAATAGTGTATTTAGTCTTCATAAAACTCAATAAAATATCAAAATTCATATTTATAAGAATTCAAGAATGAAATTGTGCAAGCTAGGAAACACCAAAAAGTGCATATTTTGAATTTTATTGAATAAAATATTTTCAAATTTTACATAGAGGTATGTTTGGATGTCCTTGAAAGTTTAAAAGTGGTTTAATGTCTATAATATATCTAAAGAGAGATAAAATTCTAAAATGTAGGTCTAATCATGAAGGAAACCAAGTTTTTTCACTATTTTATTCACAAATGGAGTTAGAAATGAGTGTTTCAAGTACTTTCAATGGCATAAAAAGATTTGAGTCTATCCAAGAGAGCAAAACAAAGCATAAATGATATTTTTTAAAGTTGTACATGGATTTTGGAGTAAATATTTGTTTAAAGGTATATGCCACCATGGTCATGATGTTTCAATCATATTTACACTTCTTCTCTGATCAAATAATTCAAATTCATCAAGTTCCAAGTTCTCACAATGTATTCAATAAGTTTCTCAAGTTGCAGAAGATAGGAATATGGAAGAAGAACATGCATAAAGATTTGTAAGAGTCATCATCAAATGAATAATTAGCAGATATATTTCATGGATAATTAAACATCAAAATGGTCCTCTCTCTCTAAATTATATACCCTTTTTCTAGCTAAATTTAGAAAAAAATCAAGTCAATAGGAAGAGTCTCTAATTACTCCTAGAAAAGTGAAGTTTGAAACATGCAAAAGAGGAAAAGTTGAGTTAGAATCTTGGTTAAGATTTGAGGCCCTATTTTCATGAAAGAGACTCCTTATAATGTCAACATGTAATATATTTCCTACTACACCCCACTTGGTCTAATTTTAGAAAAGTCAAGAAGTCAAACATGCAGGCATGATGCAAGTCAAGATAGCTCAAGTCAAACTATAATTTAAAAGTTAAGTTAAATAAAGTCAAACTCCAAGATGGAATAAAGGTAACTGAAGTCAAAATTTAAGATCCATGCAAGATTAAAAGGATTTTAGTGAAGATCAAAAATATTTCAAATTGTTCATAAGGAGTTAACTAAAGATAATCAAAGATCTCTTCAAGTTGAAGATTATTCAAACACATGCAAGAATATTTGAATTTTCAAACATTAAAACTACCTTATCTCTCTCATTTCCACACCATATTCTAAGGAAAATATGTTTAAACTAAATTTATACTTTGTAATCTTGGAAATAGAAGCTTGGATTGGTTTTCAATTAGTGGAGTTGAAGAAAAAAGTGAATTATGACTAGACAGGGACATCTCCTAGTTAGGGCTTCTTGTCTTCTCTCTCTTATTTTTTATATATACATTAATTTTTAAATTATCTTGAGGAGATTATGTTTTTGGCTTATTTAAACTCTACCAAAAATTTTACTACCTCACATTTGAAGCAACAAAGAATTAATTTTTCCTTCACTCTCAAACTATTGAAGTGTGTTCTTAATAGATATTGATGTTACTTAATGAATGATTGATTTTATTATGTTAATATATGAATGTATCATCTTTATGCATAAAATAAGAACTATTTCAAGTCATATAATGTGTTTAAGTCTGATTTCTATGTAATTTGGAAGTGAATTCAATCATTGTTCATTCTTTCCAAGCTAGTGTGAGTGTTTAGCTAGACCTTTGTGTGAAATACTGATGCAAGAGTTATTATATGAAGATGAAGTGAATGTGTGTAGGTTATTTAGCTTTCAAGGTATGTCAAGTATAGGCATAATTGATATTAACATTGGTGCATTACCACAGTTTTCAATTTTTATTTTTATTTTCATTTTTAACTTTAGCATTGTTCCTTGTACCCTTTTCCTAGTCAAGAAAGTGCAGAATTAGAGAGTTTAGAGATATGTAGGTGAGTGTACCAAAAGGAACCAGCCCTTAATTTGGATATTATCTTAAATATAATGTCCCAAACCTTGAATATTTTCCATTGTGTCAACATAATTGAGAATAAAGCAAACATTCTCAGTAGGGTGCACTTCTAAGTGATAATAATTTTTAACACACCCAGTGGGACACAGAAGATTGATAAAGAACGGTGTTGGTTTTAGTAATTTGTAGCAAACACATTGCTCAAATACTTAGTATCTATTTAATCCAAGCTATATATAATTCATTTAATCAGTTCAAGTACCTAAATATCATCAATTATTGATTCACTTGGAGACATGTCAAAGAGATTGACAAGTAGAAAAAGAGTTGATCTAACTATAATGGCATTTAAATAGTAGCTTGTTAGGCATATTCATCAAACATATGGAGAGGAACTGATAGTTTTTTTTTTATCCAATTATATCTTGAGTGTTGTATGTAGTAATGATAGATTTCATTTTCCTCTAAGTGATATTTTGCACACTCTTCATTTGGTAGTTGTCCTAGTTTTCAATTCAATAAGTGATTATACCCAAATGTTGTAGTTATTTTAGGGAATTCTTAATTTTATATTTTGTGATATTTTAATTACTCTATTTCCAAATGGATATAGATACTAGTCTTGAGTGTTTAACAAGCAAACATTCTATCAAATTTGCCAAGAATGTTGATAATTTTGCCACCATTGATCAAAGTTGCTTACGTGCAGGTTTTTAATAAGACTAAATTCATGGAGTGAGGATTTAGATAGTTATCCAAAACATAATACAACCTTAATCATTCCAAATTAATTCTCATAAACAACTCACAAGTCCAAATTTTGACATAGGTTTCTTTTATTCCTTTAACTAGCTACTTGTAAAGCAGTGAAGGCAATTTTCAAATGCTCAGTACACAAAAGTGAAGAAGAGTTAGTTAGAATAGTATAAATGAGAATTTAGGTCCCCTATTCACTCAATATGACATGCATTTTTTTTAGGTTATATTGGCTAAACTTTATGAATAATTGTTAAGAAAAACATGTGCTCTAAAACCTTTCTTAAACCCCTATGACTTAGTTTTAAGAGATATAATTATATTTTTGAGTTCTTTGTTGTAAAATAAAAGTTTTGTGAGCTATTATGAGTCATAAATTATATTTATACATATTTATAAATCAAAATTTTAGGATAAATAATGGATAAATGTAAAGGTACATGTATTAGAGTTTTAAGCAAGCAAGAGAAACAGTCAAAAAAAGTAATTTTTAAGAGGTTTAAGAAATCAATTGATATATAAAATGGTTTTAATGAGGATATGGGTTATTTCATGACCTAACTAAAAAATAATAAGGTATTTAAGCCTCATAAAACTCAATAAATGGTAAAACATAGACCTATAGGCATTCAAAAATGAAATTACGCAAGATAAGAAACACCAAAAAGTGCATTTTTTGAGATTTATTAAATGAAATCTTTTAAAATTTTACATGGAGGTATTTTTTATGTAATTTAAGATTTTAAAATTTTTTTAGGTCCATAATTTATCTGAAGAGAGATAAAATGTTAAAATTTAAGTCTGATCATGAATTAAACTAAGGTTTTTAACTATTTTACTCACAAATGGAGTTAGAAATGAGTGCTTCAAGTCCTTCCAATGAAAAAAATGATTTTAGAGTGTATATAATTTGTTTATAAGTTTGAATAAATTCTCATTCAATGAAAACTAAATCAAAATAAGCTCAACCATTGAAAAAGATCTCCAAATCACCCTTAGAATAACAAACAGATACTTTATTGTGAATTTTTGTTTGGGAGTCTACTGAAAATTTTTGGATATTTTCAAAATTTTATAGGTCTAAAAAATTAATGCCTATATGATGATTATATTATGAGTGTTTTGTGATGATTCTAATTAATTTTAAACCCCCTAATCCAAATCAATGTTTATTGACTCCAAGAGAGCATAAAATGACATTTTTTGAAGTTGTACATGGAGTTTGGATTTAAAAATCTGTGTCACCATGGTGATGATGTTAAAATCATATTTACACTCCTTATTTAATAATATAATTCAAATTAATTATGTCATATGATCTCATAGTGTATTCAAGAAGCTTGTCAAATTGTAGAAGATAGACATATAGAATAAGAACCAACATTAAGAGTTATAATTGTCATCATAAAACAAATAATAAGAAAAAATATTTCATGTATAATTCAACATAAACATAATCCTTTCTCTCTAACTTATACACCCTATTTTTTTCTAAATTTATAAAATTTCAAGTCAATAGGAAGAGTCTCCAATTAACCCTACAAAAGAGGAGTTTGAAATATGCAAAAGTGGAGAAATTGAGTCGAAGTCTTGGTTAATATTTGAGGCATTATTTTCATGAAAGATAATTATTAGAATGTTAACATGTGATTTATTTCATACTACATCTCACTTGGGCTACTTTTAGGAAAGTCAAGAAGTCAAACATGCATGCAAAATGCAAGTCAAGTTAGCTCAAGTCAAACTCTAGGTTACAAATCAAATTAAATCAAGTAAAACTCAAAGATGGAATAAAGGTAACTGAAATCAAATTTCAAGATGCATGCAAGATAAAAAATAGTTCAATGAAGATAAAAAATTGTTCAAATTGTTAACAAGGATTTAACTAAATATAGTCAAATATCTCTTTAAGTTGAAGACTATTCAAACACATGCAAGAAATTTGACTTTTCAAACATTCAAACTACATTCTCTATCTCTCTCTCATTTCCATGCCATATTTGAAGTAAAATAGGTTTAAACTCAAATTATATGTTGGAATTTGGGAAATTAAATCTTGATTTGGTTTTTAGTTAGTGGAGTTGAAGTAAAAAGTGAACTATGACTAGAGAAGGACATCTCATATTTAGAGCTTCTTGTCTTCTCTCTATCTTATTCCTTTCTATATGTACATTCAAATTTAAATTATTATGAGAATATTATGCTTTTATATTATTTAACCCCCACCAAAAATTATACTACCTCACCTTTGAAGCAATAAAGAGATGAATTTTCCTCCATTTTCAAGTTGTGCATGAAGTGTGTTTTTAATATCCATTGATGTAGCTTAGTGAATAATTGATTTTCCTATGTTTATGTCTGGATCTCAAAATTTTATGAAATAAATAATAACTATTTTAGATTATATAACATGTCTTAGTCTAATTTCTACCTAATCTGGAAGTGAATTCAATCATTGTTTATTCCTTCTAAGCTAGTGTGAGTATTTGTCTAGACCTCTTTGTGAAATACTGATGCAAGAGTCATTGTATGAAGATGAATTAAATGTGTGTAGGTTATTTATCTTAAAAATTGTGTCAAGTATAGGCATAATTGACCTTAATATTAGTGCATCACCCCAATTTTTAGTTTTAATTTCTATTTTTACCTTTAGCATTATTCTTTGTACCCTTTTCTTAGTCAAGAAAGTACAATATTAGAGAGTTCAGAGAGAAGTAGGTGAGTGTACCAAAGTGAACCAACCCTTCATCTAGATATTCTCTCCACCATAAGTTCCCACACCTTGGATATTTTCCATTTTATCAATAAGAGTGATAATAAAGCACATATTCTCAGTAGGGTGTAGTTTTAAGTGATAATAATTAATATAAAAAATTTTGTAACATCTCATGGTTACAAAGTACACAATAACACTAATTAAATTAACATCAATTATACCAATCTTAGTATAATACCTAAGAGAAATGATTACTACCCAATCAATGCATCAAAGTGGTATTTTATTGTGTCCAAGCATTATTTTTGTGCTTAGAAGACCAAATTCCTACTTAACTATGTTCCCACAATACTTTAAATCTATACCTCTACATGTATAATATTTAAGACAATGGATCAAAAAGGTGATACAATGCACTGTATGCATGCCATGTTGGTTGTATTTCAACCTACTCATAGTTTTCATTTTCATGCCATCCTTTCTTGTGGATCCACCTCCCACCTTTGTGATTAATGTAACAACATTTTTAATTCCCATTATTCTCCTCATTTCACAGTGGTTATTTTGTCATATTTACGCACATGGACTTCATTGGTCATTATGTGTCACACTCTTTGGACTTGAGGCATTATGGCATCAAGATGGACTCAGTAAAAAATATCAAATCCCATAAAATGTTTGGATCAACATCACCCCATAATAACTCATCTTTAAACACTTAGACAACCCATTAATAACCTAAGCACCAACAAGCAACTCTAGCACCTCTTTATTTAACTCAACTTCAAATTAGTTTAGTGGGTGAGTGTAACCTAAACTTCTTCTATGATATTATAGATCTGCATAGTTAAGTACTTAAACTCACAATGCTACTCCTATGACCCCTAAGCTTTTTATTTGATCATATTGACCTTCTTCATCATCTCCTTGAGCACATCCTCCAGTACACTTTCTTCATCCACCCTCTACCATTGAAGACTCTTGAAGATTTCTTCTAACTTTTGTTGGCCCATGCCAATTTTCTTATTGATGTTTTCTACTTCCTTTAGATGTTTGATTCTCTCATATTTTCCTTATTCATTTAAATTTTCATATCCAAATCATCTTGTTCTTATTTCTTCACCTAAAAATGTGTTGTGCTCACAGAACTCTTCTAGGAAAAGTTTAAGAAAATATGCTCATCTTTGGTAGCTCTCTTAGTGAGCTTACTCAAGAGGTCCTCGTATCCCTTGATTTGTCCTATGAACTTGATATGGGATCACTCTTGCACTTCATATTTTTCATCCCATATACCCTTTTTCCTTTGAAATAGGTGGTCTACCATTATACATACTTTGTCTACCAACTAAACTCCTTCCAAGTCTACTATATCTAAGAGGTTAGGCTCCTCCTTCATAATGTGTCAGCATAGCCTTAACATTTTATGTTCCATGATAGCCAACTTATTTTTTGCCTAATCATGTTACTAATATATTTGAACCAAATACACCTATTGGCTCCTTATTTTGATTTTATTTGTAATGTTCTAGTGATTTACCTCAATTGTCAATTTAAGTAGCATGATTCCATCCTCGGGTAAAATTTAGTGGCTAATAAAAAAATGAACTTAGGTTATTTCAAGTGAATATAATTTGAAATTATGGTGAGTTTGTTTATAATGTGGATAATTATGTGGTTGAATCAAGCATTGGAAAGGGATGAATTGAGGACACATGCAGACATATTAATTACACATGCAAATGGGTCAACTGCACATATAGTATGGTTGACTACACATAAAGATAGGTTGTCTAAATCAAAAAATTACCTAAACCTAAATATGATTGCATATTTGGAATCCTCGTGAATAGTTATGCATTTTTAAAAAATATCTCAGTCTAAGTTTGTATGCAAAATTTATGGCCTCTAGAAGCTGCCATAACTTACATTGCATACACAGATGGTTGATTACATGTCATATGCAATTGACCAGCTACATTTGATATGCAATTAGTCAGATTCATGATGAATTTCATCCATTTGGTTGCATATGAAATGTATTTGGTTGGCTTCATATGACATGCAGTTGGTTGGCTACAAGTGGCATTACTTACATTAGATATACAAATGATCAGTTGCATGTCATATGTAGTTATCTAGCTACATTACATATAAAACTGGTTAGCCGCATGATGACTTAAAGTCAGTTGGTTGCATATGAAATGCAGTCAGCCAATTGCATATGACATATAGTCAGCTATCAGCATATCCAATGTAAGTTCTCCCAGCTTTTGAAGGCCATAACTTTTGCATGTGGACTCAAATTGAGATGTTTCTTTAAAAAACTTGCGTAACTCTTCAAGAGGAATCTAAATATGTAATTAGATTTAGGTTTAGGGAAGTTTTTTACACCATTTTTCTTTTACCCCACAACCTATCTATTTTATCTCTTCAATGCATGTAGTGACTTCCCCCTAATGGTGAATACACCTAGATTGACTTTTGAGGTCCCAGTGAAATACATTTATAATGATGCAATTTATTTTAAACATTAGGTGAGCCAAACCTAACAAGTAACTTACATCCTAAAAATTTAGGTGATTCTATGATGTTGACTACCCCATAAAATCACTAAATATAAATTTCTAAAATTAGAATATTCATAAATTAACAAATATTCTCCATTAAAATTTACCTTGTTCCATCCTTGACCTCATTGATCTTATTTGGGTCAACATAGATAATCTTGCATTCACCTTGGGTTGTGTAGGGATCTTGTTCTTCGATGCAACCAATGGGTACTTTGATCATGGGCTCATCCATATATGCATAAAATGAAAAACACATTTGACTTTGCATGTGTTGTCTTATCCTCCACTTTCATGGAATACCACAATTATAGGTTCATAATAAACCATTTCCAAAACCCTCACGTCCTCAGTTGTTTCCTTTGATTGTATTGGCATGTATTTTATGAATCTAAGGATCATTTGGGATATTCTTCAATAACTTTTCTATTTTCTTTACCTAGTTCATATCTTCTAAAGTTTAAATTTTGAGCACCTCAAGCTCAAACTATCATTTCATTTTCCTTCTTCTCCAATCACACTAAGTTATTTATACTCCTCTTTCTACAATCCACTTTGGCCACTAAGATATTCTTCTTCAGTATTGGTTTCATCATGTGCACTAGTCTTCCCTTCTTCTACCTCAGACTCACTCTAACCACTCAAAATTTATTTTATTTCTAATTGGGTTTTCAACATAGTATCAACTCCTTTTTTGAAAACCATCTAAATGTAATGCATGCTCAAAGTATCTTCCTTACTTTCCCCTTTGTACTATCTTATGCATGGCCATGTTGTTTCTCTTTTTCATCACCACCATCCCTTACTCCTACCTCTAGTGTTAACACTAGGGCATCTTGGGTTGGAATTGTATGACCAGTGTGATTATTATAAGGGGTGATGGATTGGGAGAGGATGGTCATGCAAGTGGTATAGGAGTGATTATATGTACCTCATATTTTATAAAGGGAATGATATCTTCTTTAGACTCAGTTTGCTCATAATCTTTGATTATAACCTCCAACACCATGAACTTCCTTTTCTTGGACTTCATCTTTTTGGAGGTTGTTGGCTTGATTGTAACTCATGGTTTTTACACTACTGAACCTTCATCCTTATGCCTTGGATTTAGCCTTTATAAAACTTATGTAATTTGTTCTTTATTGAAACCTCTTCTTGAGGATCAATGTCATAGTCATCATCTAAGTCTTCAATCTTTGGTGCAACCTTACTTAGATAGGCCAAGATTCTCCTTAAGGTGTGTCAGTCATTTCTATGCCTACCACATTTATCGATACATGATGTGAGGGTGTTATCTTTGTGATGGAGTCTGAAAAGTAGCTCACATTGAAACAATATGGTGCCTTGATCCAACCATAGGTATATTTGTCTTCAATTTAGACTTTGGAAAGATTATAGTGTTGAATTATAATAAACTCTAGTCATCCTAGGATACACTCATAAAATTTATTAGGTTGTGCCACTCATTCCAAAAATCTAGAACCATGTTGTCAAACCACCTCTTTATCTTAACTTTGTATTTCCTAACATAGACAGTAGTACATGTGTGTATGGTATCTCTTGGTCAAATATTTGTCCTCCAAAAGGAAGGACTAGATCTTGTCTTCATAGACATCAGGGATCCCAATCTCGTATATTACTAATAAGATCAAAATGGTACCCCACCTAAAGAATTCACCGATCCTATGTAACTTATATGTGCCCTCAATGATGGAGTCTAAATGAAATTTGAGATGTCGTAAATGGTACCATGAGACATTTGGTGCACAATATATAGAAAGCATCTATATATCTTGGCACATCTATCAGCTCTAGTTATTTTTGTCTTCACAAGTTATGTGTCTACCTTTATTACATGATCAATAATGTTTTCTATAGGAAACTAAAGTTTTCCTTCTTATATTTCAAGATTTGAGTGACCCTCTCTAACTTTTGATCTGCACCACGAGACCTAAGACCAAGTGTATCCATAAGTGTATCCATAAGTGATATTTCAAGATTTGAGTGTATAGATAAATAAGTGAGGATCTTCTTTTATTACATAAGACATACACACAAATAATTTACCCATTTTTGAAGAGCAATGGTATCCATTGCATCAATGTACAACTGAGGAAAATGCACTTGACGCTGTTGAAAAGTGTACCATTTGGCTTGATCAAAATATTTTCCCACCTTGACCACTCATAAAAGTTGATGTGTGTCATGGTGGGTGCATGTGTCTATCACTTCAATGATCTAGTCATTCTCTATGGGGAACAAATGGTCAAGATTCAAATTATAAAGATGTTATGTCATAGCTGGCTCAAGAAGTGGTAGAATATAAGGCTTGAGAAATTTCACATTGAAGACTGGGTACATGCCAAAGTATGAAGGCAGATCAAGAATGAAGACATTCTCACTAGAAGTGCATAGAATGGTGTAAGGACCATAATGCAGAGGCTTTATCTTCTTGTGTATACCTTTGAAGCACTCAATTTAAATTGTGACCAAACTTTATCATGAAATCAAAATACATGATGTGTGTGACTTACACATGGCACTCCTTGTCCTTTTATTTGTGTGCAAGAGAGAATCTGTTGAACTTGTTAATGAATAGATTGGATGTGGTGTAAAAACTTCTTGATTTTTTTGCATCCCATTTTTGTGTGTGAAAATAAGTTCTAGTTTTTACATGGCAGGATGTCTAGAAGTGTCACAGGTTGAAAACCAAGACATGGTTAGAATGGACTATGCCTTGTAGAGCTATGAAGGGATTTATTATAGGCATATTGAATGTAAAATAGGTTATCATCCCAAGTGTGATCATGTGTGTGGTTGTACATTTTTAGATGATGAACAAGTGTATGATTGACCATTTTGGTTTACCCATATATCTATGGATGAAAATTCATCAATCAATCCAACTACATGCCCATCAAGTCCCACAATGCTTTCCAAAAGTGACTTACTAAGTGTGGATCTCGATCAGAGATGATGGATGATGGAAGACTAAAATGATCCCAAACATGGTTGAATAATGATTGTGAAGTGCCAATTGCATCAATGTCTTTCTTGAAAGTGACCATGACATCCATCTTGGAAAATATATCCACTATAATGAATACAATGTCATGCTAACATCTTGTTATAGGCAACCCAATCATGAAATCCATGCTGATAGATTCCCATGGTCTAGATGGAACCATTAGAGGTGTGTATAATCTTAAATTTATATTCACAGGATTAGTGATGTAATAAGGAATGCAAAACTTGATGTGGCATTCCATGTCTATGTGTATATGTGACTAATAGAAGTGTAATTACAATGGGGATAGAGTCTTTGTCATGTTGAAGTATCCTAAAGTCTTGACATAATGTGCCTCCAACATGATTCATTGGCAAGGGGCACTACTAAGAAAGCAAATATGTCTGAGCTTGTGGATAATATAGTCATACAAGTAGAACTTCTAAACTTGTTTACCTTGCACTATGCTAGTGTAAGTCACTATGAAATCCTAATAAGTTGGGTATATGGATACCCATTATGCAAAGTTATGGTTGCTATGTCTAGCACCGTGATGAGTGTGTGAACCAGTAGATGGATAAGGAAATTTTCTACCTTGTTATCCTTCCCTATATTATGTTTAAACATGAGATGGAACTATTGCAGGGAAGTCATCCATTTCATGTGTCATGCATTCTCCAATTTGCTCTATGTCTATAGGAACTAAAGTGGCATGTGGTCCAAATGAACAACTATATCCTTCCCCAAAATGTAGTGGTGCCATTTTTGGATTGATTGAAAAAAAACACATAGTTATTTCTCATAATTGGAGTAACTTTACCATGTCATTGAACATCTCTAAATGGTATGTAATTGGATGTCCATGTTACATGAGCACTACACTGAGTGCATAGTCAGATGCATCGGTGTGAATTTTGAAGGAATGTGAAATTTTGGGAATTTCAAGAAAAGGTGTTTCATAAAGGTGTTTCTTGAGTGGCTCAAAAGTGTATTGTTATGTATGAGTCCAATTGAACTTGGATTTTACATGTGTTATCTAACTGAGAGCCCAAGGGATGTGAAAAAAACCAAGGACTAACCTATGGTATAAGTTATCAAGTCCAATAAAATTCCTCAATTATGTGAGATTGTGAAGACTAGGCCAATCATGGATCACTTTGATCTTCTTTATATCTACATAGATACCTATGCAATAAATGATGTAGCCTAGGTACTAAATCTACTTAGTTTTAAATGTGCACTTTGATAGTTGGCTTGTAACTTGTGTTGATGTAAAGTGTCCAGGACACATGTGACATGTTCCATATGTTCCTCCCAAGTCTTATTAAAGATGAGAATGTAATCCAAGTAGATGATGACAAAGGAGTTCAAAAAATACCCAAGTAGATCATCCATCAAGCACATGAATGTAGTTGGTACATTGGTTAAGTTGAAAGGCATGACCAACCATTTATACAATCCTTCATGTGTCTTGAATGTTGTCTTTCAGACATCTTCAAGATGGACTAGAACCTGATCGTGACCTAACTTCAAGTCAAACTTGGTGAAGTATTGTGCACCTCAAATCTGGTCTAGAATGTTGTTAATGTATGGAAGTGGGCACCTTAATTTTTTGAGAGCATAATAGTCTATGCAAAGACCCCAAGACCAATCCTTCTTACATGTGAGGACTATTAGAATCCCACTAAGAGCTCTTGTATCTAGTGCCATATTTCATCATTCTCCCAAACTAATCTACGATACAAGGGACTATTCAAAAGAAGGGATCCATGAAATAAATTGAAGTGGTTTTTTACTTCATAATGTGTTAGAAGATCTTTAGTCTCTATGTATACTCTACTATGATTCTTTAGTAACTTGTCAGTTACTACAGATGCAAGGTTTTACGAGTGATGAGTGTTACCAAAGTGTGATTTGTCTTCTATGCAAGTGTGATAGGATGAACCATAAACAACACAAACTTATGTGTGTGTGAGATGAGTTTGTGACATTGTTTGGTAGAGACCAAGGTGACATTAATCATGGGATATAACTCAAAGAGATGTAGAAGCAATCTTGTGCATGAATAGTCCAACATTGTGTCTTAGATTTATATGTAGCTTCCCATCCATGCAAATATGGTCTCCCTAGCAAGATGTCACAGACGTTTAAAGGTGTGATGTCATAAGTAATGATTTCCTCTATAAGCTTGGCTTTGTACTAAAAAGTGCATTCTCGTCGAACATGTATATCTTCCCCTATTATAGCCAACCTAAATAATATGACTTAGAGTGCATATTAGTGGCAATACCAAGGTGTTGAGCTATGGATTGCACAATGATGTTCTTATGATAGCCATCATTTATGATGACATGAAGAGGTTGACCCTTCACCTAGACTTGTTGTGGAAGAGATGTTCACGCTCCTCAAATATGTCAATCATAGTGGTGTTGGTACTTAGACAAGAGGAATCTAGATTAGTGTTCTCCATTGGTGTGGGTCCTGATGTAGATTATGTGGGTAAGGATTGCTAATCATGACATTCAGAATCATCATAAGTGGATGAGCAATGGTGGTGGCACAATTTAGCACCTAACTTCTTCTTTCCTTTATGTGAAGTAAAAGGCATAGGAGCCTTTGAGTTCTATGTATTATTTAGAGGTTGTTCACCTTTGTGAGAAGTGTTATGATTTTATTGCGATGTGTAATTATGCAAGGGTTACCCCTTGTGCACTACTCTGGATGAAAGAGGTGGAACACTGCTTAATATTTGCCTTGGATTCAAACTAAACAATCAAAACACATTCAATGGAGCAGAAGCATTACTTGTAATAAATGTAACTTTTATTCCATAGTAGAGATTAGGGAAAATGGTATAATGTGTTACAACTCATGTGTTATAGAATAGATATGTGGAGCATGTTATCTATGTTATAATTATGTACCACATCCCCCTAGGTTAGGTGCATATGTTACATATTTAACATGAATAATATAAGATCAGTTACAACTATTTTTGGTTATAAAGAAGATGGATAACATTTGAGCTTTCATGTTGGTGGTGACTAATGGTCTAACTACTGACAAGATTCTTAGCTAGATAATGCCACTTGATAAGCCACACAATCAAAGTAGGTTGACACATGGATGTGCTAAGGTGAGGATAGATGTAGGCATGTGAGCCTATGAATAAGTACCAAGATGGTATGTAGAGATATGAGTTGAGTGCATAAGCATCTAAACAAGTGTATGACTTATGCACAAGAGTGTAAGCAATTTTCATGTAGAGGAGTGAAAAGGAGTGGATAGAAGGTGTGAGCTATGTTTAGATAAATAATTGAGGATATTATTCTATTGCGTAGGAGTTATGCACATGTCACCTGTGTTATATGAGCAAGCACTTTTCTAATTTCCCCTCCTAAGTAAGGAAGTTTAGTGGATTTATTGATATGAATTGTTGAGATCTTTAATCTACACCCAAAAAATAGAACTGAATCATGAATGCACAATAAAAAGAAATGAACTTAGTTATCTAGCTTACCAAAATAGGGGAACTCAAATAATTGGAACATTCCCACCTTCTCATGTGATTTTTTAATAGTTACATCAAATATTATAGCGCTATCTACAATCATTTTTTCAATATCCACCATGTAGTCATTTCTTAGGTATGTCTCACTATTATCCCCTCATGGTTATAATCTTTGACTTTCTGTTTCACAACCTTGGACTCCCACTCTTATTGCATAGCAACATGGTTAGGTATTATATCTATATAGACTTCAACAACTCCGTTGCCACTAAATTCTCCATCTCTTCAATGGTGACTTATTTAATGTATACTAGTTCATTTTTGAGTGCCTCTTTTATGAATGCACACTTACTACTATTAGATGATTTGGGTGATAAGGCAACCACTACCTTATACTTTCTCTTTGTCATGTGTCTAAATCCTCTTGTGTATACCCATGGACTATTTACTCTCCTAAAACACCTGATCATGGCACACCTTTCCTACCACCAAAAATGAGAAGGTATACTTCAACCACAAGCTTCACATAGCTCTAATGGTAGAACATGACCTTTGAAACCTGAAAATGCCTCTAACTCCTTCCTAGTTCATTTTTTTTACCCTTTTTTCTCTCAATCCATGTGTAATCTTATGGTGTTTTAAATTTCGTGATTTAAATGTGTCAAATCTTTCACCCTAGTCTTGAATTCTTATATATTGGTTATGGGGTCTAAAAATCTATTTTAAAGTGGCAAGTGAGGAAAATGACTTACATCGTGCATTTTATATGTCCCAATGACATTCATTTAATAGTGTGAGTTGTATGGATAAGACATCATTAACATCACTTTAACCCATTTACATTTATTTACTTTGTTCATCGTCATCTATATTTATGTTTCCACATGCTTACATTTACTCTAATTTCTCAATTGATATTTTTATTTATTGCAGTGCATGATAGCTAGCATAGTTACATGATAGCTAGCAAAAGTTTGAATTTGGTTTAATAGTTACATTCATTTAATAGTGTGAGTTGCATGACCTTTACCCTACTTTTTTTTATTGTGTTCCTAGGTGTCGCTCTTCACTCCTAGCATGCATCTTTACCCTATGAATCCCTTTCATGTATCTGGATACTTGTTAGATTTTCATCACATGCATCCAATCTTCTTCTTTCCTTCAGCAACTAGGTACCCCTATTCCACACAAAATTTTGTGTGTAGTTCTCCAATGTAGTGAATACATTTATGTCGACAAGTTCGTAACCTTTTATATGCAAAAAACATGATTTTTCTTTAAATATTTCAAGGGTATAATCATTAGGTATTTGTGTGAACATATTTTTATTAAATTTTAACAATCATTAAGAGAAGATTTTTTAAAAATGGTGCAATATCACTTGCCCAAAAATACAACTTGTTAAATGAGGTTATGTACTCTATTACAAACACTATAGTGTACAAACATTATAATTATGACCTAATCTACTCTATACTATCCTAATAAAAACAAAATATAGAGAAACAAATGGCATATGCCTTAATACAACATGTCTCAATCACAATATGCATGGTATAGCTTGAGTCAACTCCCATTGAAATTTGTAGAGAGCATTGTGTCATTAAAGATGCATAGCTTACATGCACTATTGTCTAAAATATTATGGATTATGAAGGTCCCCAGATAATGAATACCAGGCTTCCCTAGGTGTTTCAAGTACTTATAATCTTAGAGTAAAACAAGGGAAACTTCAAGAAATATCTTTCCCTTGATGTGTTGGTCATGCCAAACCTTATGTTGGGCCTTCTTCATAATTTAGCTCAATTCAGATATGGTGTGCCTTTTGTCTAACCGCATGATGTCTTAAGGCATGCATTGAATGACTCAATGTCCTCTAGTCAACCCACATACATGATGCTTAGAGATGGAACTAAAAATTCCATAGTAATAATTGCCTCCATCTCGAACATAAGCTAAGAAGGAGTGGAATTATTGAGGTGTTTTTAACTCATTCTATAGGCCCATAATACCACCGAAATATGGTCATCCCAGTCTTTGCACCCAAAATCATAAATATTGGTCAGTATATTATGAATAATCTTGTTGAAATCTTTTATGATCCCATTTTATTGTGGGTTGTGTTGTCCCCCAAAAAATATCCCTCATTTTTGAGACAACATTTGAACTATTTTGATCCTACAGACCAAAATTGTCTCTTCCCTTTCTAACATTTGTCCTGGGCATTCAAATTCCTCATTTTTCAAGCATCAGCAGCAAGAGTTCAAATTGCTTCCAGGTTCAAAGACTTCTACAGTCGGGTTCAAAAGTCTTCTACAAATAGGTTCAATGCATTTGGTTCAATAGGTTTAAAAGCTCTCAACACAACTGGGAAGTTCAATTGGCAAAGTTCATCACTTTGGTTCAATCAAATGGTTCGTCAGTTGGTTCAAAGGCTTCGTTTGAACTTTTGAACCAAAGCTTGGTTCAACGGGTGGTTCAATGCTTTGGTTCATCAGCTTGAACCATCAGCTTGAACCATTTTGGTTCATCAGCTTGGTTGAACCTTTGGTTCAACCAAGCGGTTCAATGCTTTGGTTCAATCAAATGGTTCACTCAGTTGGATCAATCAAAGGGATCATTGACTTGGTTCAAAGCTTGGTTCAAAGGAGCAGTTCAAATGCAAAAGTTCAAAGAAGCCTCTCGAAGGACAAGTGCCCTTGCAGAGGGCACTTGGTCGACAAAAGCACCCTTCGGAAGGGTCATTTTCAAAGAAGGCCACAAAGGTAAATTCTTTAAAATTTTTGTTTAAGGCAGTTGAAAAAGATTAAGGCGAGAAATAATTCCTTCAAACTTTTTGTCCAAAAGAATTCCTTCAGACAAAAAGTTTAAAGGAATTCGGGAAAGTAGCTGCGGGAGGAAAACTCGAAGGATTTTTCAAAGGCAAAGTGATCGAAACAATTCTGTGGACTTTTTGTCCGCAGGAAATATCCATGGACTTTTTGTCCGCGGGAAATGTCTGCAGACTTTTTGTCTGCGAGAAGTTGTTCACGGGGAAAATGTCCATGGGAATTGTCCGCAGGAAATGTCCGTGAGAGACTCCAAAGAAAAGGCTGTCGAAGGACCCCGAAGGGTAGGTACCCTTGTAAGGGACTCTCGGCGGCCAACTTAAAGGACACTCCCCCAAAGCCGAAGGGTCACCTTCCCTTCGGGAGGATGCAAAATAGGAAAGCTGAAGAAGGACCAAGGGGTGACGTGCTCAAAGACGTCAAATTCAAGAACAGAAAACTAGCCATTGGAAATTCAAGTGTATTGACGAGTACACGAACATCAATTTCAAAGCTCATAAAATAGCCATTGATCCTTGTAATCTACAGACCCAAATGCATTCATAGGATTTAAGGCCAAGACTAGTAGGAAGCGACTAAGGAGTAGAGCATCAAATTGAATCAAGGACCCGATTCACTTAACCAAAAAAGGAGGAACGATGAGGAAGGATCAGATCGCCAAGTGAACATTGAAAGATGCAAACTTTCAATAGCTTGACTTGTTTCTCTGCATTGAAAAAAACAAATGGATAGATGCCCCTAAATTCTAGCTTGTCTTCTTAACAAATTTCAATGCAACATGATGTGTTATTGTTCCTGAGTCCTTCTTGAAGAGGCTATATAAGGGACTCTCTTTTATTGTAAATATATCTCTTTTTGACAATCAGAAATGAAACTCTACCCAAATTGAAAGGCATTACTGAGACTTTGAGCTCAGATTGTTGATCATATTTTTTATTGGAATAAGAAAGCAAGTGACTTTTCATACTTTGTGCTGTGATATCTTTGTTATTGGGGAAATTTTTCTTATATCTTTTTCCTTAATATATTTTCTATTCTTTTAATTCAACAAGCAAAATTAGTGAAAGTAGTTAGGAAGGTGTCCTGAAGAGTCAACTGTGGAGAGACTTTGTGCCCCCATAATTGCCTTTAGTGTTTTTTCTTTTCATTTCTATGTAAAGGACCTTGGGATGACTTTGTGCCCTCATTGTCCTTCGAATCTCACTCTTGAGCAATTCAGGTGGAGACTTTGTGCTACATCTCAATTTGCTGGTTACTACATCCTTGGTTACACTTTGCATTTATTACCAGGAGTATTCTTGTGGTTTTTTTAGTAGTACTTCTGAAAGAAGAGGAGTGCTTCCTGTCATTTCCCTTGAGATTTCTCCATTGATCTGCATGCATCATCTCTGAAAAAAGAGAGATGGATGGTTTATCCTACCCTTGAGTATTATTTTCTGTTCATATATATATATATATATATATATATATATATATATATATATATATATATATATATATATATATATATATATATATATATAAGGAACCTCCCCTTTATGAGAGGAGAGATTAGTCCCCTTTTGAAGTGGTAAACCTACACATTTGGATGACCAATCTTCCTACTTTGGCTGATCAGACCTATTTTGTTTATCAGTACGTTGATCGACAAAATATTCAACTAACAGGTTGTATAGAGTATTCTTGTGATGAACAACCATGAAGTCAAACTATATGATACGCACAGTTCCATTGATGAAATGGGTACCTCAATCACTTTTAAAGATAATATGGCACCCATATTGACTAATGACATTCCCCCTCAAAAATCATAATGTTTTTATTGTTGTGAATTTTTTCATGATGTCTCATCCCATTGAGTGAAATATTCAATAGTAATAATAACATATCAGACATCAATCATGCACATGGTTAAAGAGATTGGGCCAAAAAAACATGATCCCACTATTCAAATGGTTCCTAAGCTATGATAGGGATCAAAGGCATCTCATCCTGATGGTTGGGTTTCCCAATCTGTTGGTATACATCACATTTATGTGCATATTCTTTAACATCTCAAAATAAGGTAGGCCACCATATACTAGAAAAATAATCTTATGTGGAGTATTTTTTTGATCAAAGTGACCAATTTCAATTCTTCATATCCTTCATGTAACACCCCTAGGTTCGCATGTTCTAGGATACACCTATGTATGACTTTTTCATGCCTAATCTTGTAAATTTCACCCCAAATGAGATAAAATGTAGTGGCATAGATAGATAATTATTATTTTTATTTAAATGGAAAGGTTGTTAGGATCAATGTCCAATGTGAGAAAACTATTAATATCCTCAACATCCTTGGGGACATGCTAGACCATGTACAATTAAGCACGTATGAGGCCATTCTCAATGTTTTGTACATACTCACCTATATTGATGTGTAACAAGTGGTCAGGTCCCAGGTTCTATTTACTAGACTTCACAACCACATAAAATTGGAATTCTTAAAATAACATGATCCATCAACAAACTCTTCCATGGAATGCCATATTTTTTACAAGGTACTTCAATGCCTCATGATCAATAAAGAATAAAAATGGTATGACCAATAGATATTGGTAGAAATTATACAACATATACACCATTGCAAGTTTCTCACACTCAATGGTTATGTAAATCTACTTAGCTACCATAATATCATCTTGTTATCACTTGATTGAGTTAGGATGGTGATTGTCACTATACCCAATGCATCAACATGTACATGAAATGGGTTCATCCAATATGGGAATTAGAAGATCAACGTATTTACAATATTCTTCTTGAAAATTTAAAATTCCTCCTCTTGTGCCTCACCCCATGTTAATATACCATTCTTTCACAAAATTTACTCCGATGATGTTGAGATCTTGGCATAGTAAAAGATGAACTTACATTAGTAGTTGGTATGTCCTAAAAATAGGCACACTTCCTTACTGAGTGGTGGGTGCCTCAAGCTAGATAATGTGGCCACCTTAGTAAGTTTGATAAGGAGGCCATCCGTACAAATCACATGGCCAATAAAAATTATAAAAGGTGATATAAAATGCACTTATTCAAATTAAGATGGTCCTTCACTAGCCCATGCAATGTCTAGTCATCCAAATATATTTATGGTGAATAAATTCCTTGAAGGCTACTATGATGATGTGCAATAAAATGGTAAGCACATTCTTCAAGTGGAACGACATGAAATTTCAGACAAATAAACCAAATATGGTATAGAAGGTGGTTTTAGCCTTATCCTCCTCTTTGATTTGTACTTGATAATATCCCAAAAATCCATTGGTGAAGGTGTAAATCTTCAAACCTATCATTCCCTCAAGAAATTCCTTAGTGAAAGGAGTGAGAAAGTAGAATGTGATACACATGGAATTGAGGAGTTGATAGTCAACACATATTCAAATGTGCCTATCCTTCTTTATACTAATAAACATTGGGCTCACCCATTCATATTACTCAAATAAAGAGATCACATTAGTAACAACATGTTTTTAATTTCTTCTTTAACCTTGGTGCATAAATTTGGGTTCATCTAATATGGTCACTTCTTCATGGGTCTTATGTCATCCACCAATATGATATTCAATTTCCCCAAAGAATAATACACACACCCTTAATCTCATTGTAGCTTATTAGGAAGAGGTCTTAAAATTCCTAAAGTGGGTCCATGATGCACTCTAATTTTAAATCAAACTATTAATCCCCAATTGTGTCCATTTTGGGCTCTCTTTCTGAGCTGGTATTCACCTTAGTCATTATCAAAGGCTCTCAATAGAATTTGTGTTGATAAGCTTGTGTGTCTATTAATTATTTATCCCCATGATAAGTCTCAACTCATAAGTGAATGGGGGTATCCTCTTGGTGTTATTCATCAACCTTACACACAATTTTCTACTTCCAAGCCTTACATTGTTAATTGCATGCCATTAACACTACTTCATCATCATCATTAGAATAATTGTTCAACTTACAGAATTCAAATAACTTGGGAATCACAAGTCCCCTCTTGTCATACATGTGTTTTACCCACTCTTATATTATGGCTTCATCCTCTAGGATAGCATAATGGATGCATTACAGGGGTTTGATCAGCTCTACGTTGGATGAGGAGAAAGAAAAGATATGTATGAAATTCTACTACAAGACCTTCCAATCATCAGTTTTATTATGCATCTCATTCACAACATACCACATATGAGCCCAATTTTTAAGTGTCTAATAGAAAGAATGAATTCATATCCCTACTGGGAAACAAGGTGTGCACCTTGACCAAATGTCTTCATGCTCAAAAACATGTGTCCATGGATCTGAGATGCCACTATTTGTAGGTAATCCTTGGTGGTCATTATTATGCTCAAATCTAGAGCATATAACATCCTTGATTTGGGTCTAGGTGGGAATACTTAGCTTGTGAGTGGCCTACCAGTGCACAATAATGATCTTTAAAGTGTATACCAAAACATCTAAACAATCTTTCTCCTTAAGGACACATTCCTTAATATTATGAAAAAATGGGGTAGCACTCATGGATAAATTATATCAAGGAAATGAAACAAGTTTTTCCCTGCTTATGTAGAATACACTCTTCACCTTGGATTTGGTGTGTTTTACCCAAATATTATTTACAACTGAGGAAGGCTTAACGCTAGCCCATAACAATTTTTATGCAAGTAAAAACTGAGGTTTTGAGCACACTATGCCACATTTTATCCATGTGGGTTCATATGATTCCTACACCCATTAGTTGTAGGTAATGCTTGTGGTGTCAAAATTGGGTTGTGCCTCATCCCAACTCAGTATCCCATCCCTATTGTGATCCAAGTTTTCCAATCCCTACATAATGATATTATAGATGTTGTTTATCTCTTCCTCTAATTCAACACTTTATATGTAGGGGGTCTTGATCACTTGATAGGGGAATTACTACATGTTCTTTTCCATTTAAAAAACTCATGTAGTTATTCTTGAAGTGCATATCCACATTATTGGCATAACACCAAAATTGACCAAGTAAATCTAGGTAGTTTTTTGCCTTAGTGAGCTCAATTACCTCAAAGTCTACTTGAAACTTTGTGCCCATTATATCAAAATTAGCATTTTTCAAAATCCCTATGGGTTGAGCATAGGTTTTTTTTGGCCATGAAGAATATGTTTGGTGAGGGTTTAAAAGTGAGGTTTCCCATCTTAGACCAAGTAATTCCTATGAGGATATTAAATTTGTAACTTATGTCCACCAATATGCCACCCATTAGCCACCCATTAATGTATACATTTATGAGCGTCTCCTGGTCATATCCTACATCATGGGCTACTATTACCTCATGCCCTCATGTTAGGTGTGGAACAATTACTTTCATTAGCTATGTTTTTGTATATTAGGCCAAAATATTCTTCAACATAAGGATCCTTCCCTCAAAGCACATGAGAGATAATATGTCAGTAAGATCATTCCCTTACTCATCAACATTTATTGGGGGTTAGATATCCTTCTTTGTCTTTTCCTCCAATTCTTGAAAATTTTGAAGTTTACCCTATTTATTTTGTATGACATCCATGACTCATCTTAGTACCTCCTTATAGCATAAGCCATATGATTAAAGTGTTATGGAGGATTCAGGGCATGTCACCTTATCTTCAGATCTTATCATCTCTTATCCTACTCAAACCTTCTCCATGGGAGTTTATGTTAGTCCTAATTTATGCCACTATGGGTTTTTATATGCACCTTTGATCCAACATCCATTCAATTTTATGCCATTATAAGCCACTGCTTTAAGTTATATGCAAGTTTGATCATGTTGGTACCCTTATCTAGTATATTCTTGTGTGTGAGTTTGGAATTCAAATATAGGCACTCTTCAACTCTATGTTCACCATGATAATACCAATCAATGGGATACATAGGGTAGTCTCTCTAGTAATGGTTCGGTGATCCATAATTTTATTAAGTGCACGTGGAAAACCTTCCACCTCTATGTCCCCCATTGTGGCCTCAGTATCCATGTTTTTTCCTAACCACCATAAGTTTGGCTAATTGGCCCTGTTATGTTCTACCACGCACCTTGTTCTCTCACCTCATGGATTTATTTAATCATCTAATAATCTTTGGTGTTGTGGTTGGGGGCATCATAAATTTTATAATAGAGATAGACCTTAATATGGGTTGCATGCTAAAGGAGATGATAGTTGTGCACATTGTGGCCCTCATGATAAATCTCACAATATGTAATGAGGGATATCACATTATACCTTAGAAAAAAAAATTCAATATGTACCTCCACCTCATAATCATTAAACCAAAACTAGATTTGAGAATCTTGTGCACTATTGGCCATAATCCTCTGTAGTTATGATGTCATTAAATTAATGTATGCCTCCATGAATGGGTTGATACCCATATTTATGTATCTAATAGATTCAGCTCTTAGTTCCACCTCAATGGATTCCTTATGCTCAATGGACATCTTCATGGATAGGAAGCAACCCTCTAAAAAACCAATGTACATGTTACACTGAGTGAATTTTAAATGAGAGATTGGACACAAGATTCTTAAACCTAGAATCATACACATGGATACTCTATATCAAATATTTCTTGATATCCTTCTGTGCAAAAATGATATACTAATCAAACTTTGAGATATCAAACTCCCTCAAGAAGGTTGTCTTTAGGTGATCATAGTCCATAATGGCCTAGTTTGGAACAAGTTTTTGATACTAGGTATGATCACACATGATAAATGAGTTGTCATTTATGAACATGCTCTATGGCATTATCCACTCTACCATATTTAGGCAAACTCAAAGACATTTCATAAAATATTTGGGGAGCTAGTATGGGCATGGTTGATGTTTGTGTCACTGGTGTGCCCCCTGAACTCTAACTTCATCTCAAGTTTTCTCTCGTACCTCTTCCACTTCCTCCTATTAGGGATGCAGCTCCACCAATTACCAAAACATATGATACAACATTTCCTCCTATCACTTATAGTATTTGTTGGCATGTTAGCACTATGTCAACTCCTACTTTCCCTCCTTGCATTGTGTTACTTTCCTATGGATTTAGACTCCCTTCTATTGGAGGCATATCATACATCATGGTGCTTAACTATTTTTTGGGATATATGATTATTGATCTAAATGATTGGTAAGGAAATATTTACCACAATAAACTCATTTATTCTCCCCATACTATAAACCCTATTATACTTGACAAATTCATAGTGTCTTGGTTGACTTATTCCATTTGTGGACAAAGTGCATGAGCATGTGCTTTAGATAGAATGGAAATGGGAATTTCCTCAGTATTATTTCCATGTATGTCTTTTATATCCTCAAGCACTTTAACTTCTCTTTACAGAGTTCATCTTAACCCACTAGTGCACACTTCGTCATCAGTAGAGTGCATATTCTCTACGCAAGATTCATCCTCATGCCATCCCCGTACTACATGGATCCTCATGGCATACCTTGAGTCAGAGTCTACCCTTTCCCTAAGGTCCTTTTCATCCATCACCTTTCACTAAATCTCATCATACTTTCACCTTCTAAGCTCATGCTCATCTGGGCCCTCCATGTTAAAGGATTTCTTCCTTGATATCTCACATAAACCATGCCCCTTTTTACCTTCTACCTTCTACGTCTCTCATATGCATAGGAGCTTAGTTAGCCATTGGTAAGCTTTCTATTCCATTATCTACCATCAACTTCTTAATATCCAATAAAATTTACTTTAGATATGAACCCCTAGGTTCATAGAAGAACTAGTATTTGGATTTATTTAAATAATAATATGTGGATACATAAAATTATAGCATGTATTTTTTCAATGCCCCATGTCACTAGACATCAAAAACTTTTCTCCAAATTACGTATAGGTCCTTTAGCTACTTATGCATTGTTTTATCCAAAGGTATTACCACCCAAAGTTTTTATTCTCTTTCATTGTATATATTTTAATCAATGCATGCAAATGTATTAGTAGCTCGTAGAAAAACACTTCATAGAGTGTATTATGCAGCTTTTCCTCCACCAATTCCTTTGGCTCTTGATTATCATGATTGAGATGGTTCATTGCAAAAAAATATCCACCTGATCTAACCAACACTCAATATTTTCAGATGAGATTTGGTACATCATCCCTACTCACCATTGTATCATTAAAATTATACCATACTAGGAATGAAACCAAAATGTTGGGTGTTTTTAGCTGTGCCCCACTAGTCATATGCCACACACACATATCCGAACACTAAATCTACTTGTGCCAGCATATCATGTAAGATATCATTATGGACTAACCTAAGGTGAAAATAGATATATTGGGGTGGGTAAAGGTTAGTTAACAATGATGATGCAGTATATTTATCTCATGAATGCCATTATGTGAGTGAGGATACTTGGAAATATTTTATATTTCTTATCAACTCATGGTGATAACTATGTATAAAATTAACAACGATAGAAGAAAATTTTTCACCATAAGTAATTATCTTCCCAATGGAAAAACATCAACAACTATAATAATGACTTCTCTTAATAACAACATTAGTCTAAAAAATAATGGTAGCATCTCATGACTATAAATCCCACAATATCACTAATGGAATTAATGTCAATTCTACCAATCTTAGAATCATGCCAACAAAAATGAAAACCACCCATTCAATGCATTAAGGTAAAATTTTGTAGTGTCCAAGCATTTTTCTTGTACTTATTTTGAACAAGAAATCCATAGAGGGGAGATTAGTATAGTGTTAGTCAAGAAAAATAAATAAAGACAAACACACTAAACACTAACACCTCTAGCCTAGACACTAAGGAGAGCATATGTAATAAGAATACAATGAAAACACAACTATAAAACAAAATAAATCATCCTTTTACCTTAATTGAAGCTCCAAAATCACTTGTTAATTTGGCTTATTCAACTATACGCTCAAGAAATCTTTGTCAATGAAGCTCCATTGCTCCACCTTTCCTTGGAACCTTGGCAATGTTGGTTGGCTTAGCTTGGCTTGGCTTGTGAAATTAGCATGATAATACTACTATAAAATCTTATTGCATCTATTTGAGCATAATAAATTTATAAAAAAAGAGCTTATGGATCAATGGGTGAGGCCTTCTATTTATAGCCTCCAAAGTTAACTCTTACACAATTTGAGTTAGGTTAGGATTTAAGCATGGAATGAGTTCAAACTAACCCTAGGTGAGTTAAATTTAATTCTAATTGAGTTAAGTAGGGTACATGTAATTATGATTTTTAATTAATATGCATGGATCACAAATTAGATATTTTTTAGATATTCGGTGAGAGCTTGACAACTCATAAAGGCAATGATGAACAAGCTTCATATTTTAATTTTTTAAATTTCTATTTTTAGATATTCATTAATTGCAAATGAAATATTTAGCTTAGCATTTAATCTGGTTTAATTAGTTGATACATTTTGATTAACATTTTAGCTCTTTTAAGAAATGTTCAAGTGCCCTACTTAATGGGTTCATAGGCCAAACTACCAATTGTTAGGTTGTAAGGTGACTAGAGATGAATCTGTGAGAAGCTATTATTGTGTACGGTATAATACCTCAAATAGGGATGCCTCAACATGATTATGAGCATTAATTAATGATGTGTAGATGAAATTAAGATGTTTAATAATTTTTAAGCTTAATTTGCATTGTTTGATATAAATCAGTATGAGGTCTAGTTGGAAGCTAGTTGTAGCCAGAATTAGGTGTCTACATTTTGCCCTTGTTTGGAAAGGCATTGTAAGTTATATACATAGTAACGTCTTCTCAAAAAATTAAAAGGTATTTAATGCCTAATACCCCAACAGGAAATGGATGAGTCATGGATGCCCCCTCAAGGGAGTGGGTAGCAAAGAAGGTCAAATATCAATCCATCGAAAGAAGGAAAATGATGGGACCAAAGCTTGAAGGGGGTGGAAAAGAATGATTTTCCCAAAGGCAATTATAAGCAGTGGCATAGTGAGATGCCTTAGTTGGATAGATAAAAAGGATTATTTTTCCAAAGGTAGTTATAATCATTGGCATATCAAGGTAAAAAGATAATTATTTTCTCAAAGCCAGATATAATTATTATAAAAATGAAAAGGTAAGATAATGATTTACCCAAATGCAGTTATAATCATTAGCCAAATAAAAAAATGCCCTAGTTGGGTGGATAGAGATAATGATTTACCTAAAGCCAGTTATTATCATTAGCACAATGAAAACATGCCCCTATAAGGCAAGAGAATGATAATGACTTTTCCAAAGGTGTTTATAATCATTAGCACAATGAAAACATGCCCCTATATAGTAGGAGAATGATAATGATTTTCCCAAAGGTGGTTATAATCATTAGTATCCAAGTAGATCGAAACCTAATGATTTTTCTAAAGGTGGTTATAATCATTAGTATCCAAGTAGATTGAAACCTAATGATTTAACCAAAGGTGGTTATAATCATTGGTATGGTAGTTTGGGATAATATGGAAAATTGGAAAATGGGGATTGCATACTGAATTCATACTCACAGAGTAAGAGTAAGTCAATATAAAGGATAGGCATGAATTCAGGCTACCTGCTAGTATGGATATGCACATCCTAACTAGCAAGGATAAAAATTCATTCATGATTTAATTCTCTGTATTTGGAAAATGATTTGGATAGATCAAGAATTTTTCAAGTGACCAAGGAGAAGTACCTCAGCATCATTGCTTATAATATTTTTTGAGCTAATTTTTGTTGTAGCATGTGATGGTATGCATCATGATATAAAACACTATGATGAAAATATTGATGTATGAATATAGATGGACTTCATTATAATGCGCAAATAATCACCCAATGAATGCATATAAACTAAGTCAAGGCATAAAAATGAAACCAAATAAGCAACACATTAATAAACAAAAAGGACAACAAAACACCAAGAAATAAAAAGTGAACAAAATAATCAAAATAAGATAAAATGAACATAAATAATAGTTAATTACAATTTTAGTGCAAACATAAGACAAATTATGCATGCATGTGTAATAGAGGTGTTACTCTTGACGACAAGGTGACCCCTAAGCTAGACAACAATAATGCAAGTATAATAACACAAGAACAATGGCACAAGGTTTCCCCTAGGTGATAAAAAAATAATGACACAAATAAGATGATAGACATTTCCCCTAGGATATAGGAGACAATGAAATAAATAGATGAAATGGGGGGAATAGAAGAAAAGGAAGGGGCTAAGCTGACTCCAGATGCACTTAACAAGTAGATGTTGCCTACATAGTTTCAAAGATGTAAGATACAATATGAATTTTAGGCCATATGTACTTCTCCCAAGATATGGGATAGATTAAAATCATGATCAAGAAAAATGTGATTGTGTTGTAGAGGAATATGGGAAAGGTCTCACAAAATGGTGAGTGTGTAAGATTAAGACCAATAAGTATGAGGAAACAAAATGATAAGTGGTTACTTGTGAAATAGCTAGGATTCCTAGAATCTTTAAGGCAAAAAAATGGTTAGAAAAGAAATGAAGGTGTAGCCAAGCTAACCTAAGATACCTCATGTATCCAAGTGTTTCCTACATAGTCTGTGCAAACCTCAGTTTGATGTAGTTCTCCTAGGATATGGGATAGAAGGAAATGATGATCGATAAAAACATGATTATGTTATAGAGGAATATGGGAATGGTCTCATCAAATGATGAGTGCATAAGATTAAGGCCAATAGGGATGGAGAAATTAAAGGAAAAGTGGTTAGTTGTGAAATAATTAGGAGTCTCAAAATCCGTAAGGCAAAGAAATGGTTAGAAAATAAAGGAAGGTGTAACTGAGCTAACCCAAGATACCCCATGTATCTAAGTGTTACCTACATAGTCCATGCAAACCTTAGGTCGATGTAGTTTTTCTAGAAATGCGAGGAAAAGAGACCAAAGTGGTTAGAAATAAACTAAATAAAGACGATGGCCCATCCTAAAAAATTTGATGGATTTATATCTCGCATGGAAATTCTAAGCCAATTTTCATGATTTTGTGATTTTTTGGATTTTTTAGATCTTTTAAAAATGTTTTTAGAATTTTCCAAGCACCTCAACTCAATCAAGAATGATTATATACAAAATGATCCAACTTGAAAAATGGCGAGAGCATGGCTTAGGTTGCTCATAAAATGGAGAGAGCATTCAAACTTAAATTACTCATAAAATGACAAGAGCGTGACTAAAGGGGTGACTAAGCTACCCTCAATGTGAATCAAGATTTGCCTACATATTCCCATTAGGACCTCAAGTCATTGTATTTATTCCTTATAGTGGAGGAATCCAACTAGGTAGCAACAAGTTCATTAATTAGGAATTGGCACAATATAGCATAAGAATGGCAAGGTAATGCGACAAGGCATGGTAAAGGTGTCGTTATTAATTTTCTCATAAGCAGTTATAATTAGGAAATAATAGCATAAGTCAATGATACTAATTTACCCAAAGTCGATTATAATTAGTAGCATGGAGTGGGACACTAATTTTTCCAAAGGCAATTATGATTAGTAACACTCAAAATGAAATGAAATAACAAATGGAGAATGCAACTATCAAACCACTATCATATTAGTCCAAGATACTACCTCTGTCTAAAATATTGAATCAACTACTGAAACTAGATCAGAATCCCCTCACTAAAGGTTCCCAAAGAACTAATGGAATATAAGTAAGTGTAAATATAACTTCAGTCAATAGGGAAGGTATGGTAGAACAGTATATGGTATGGTAGGAAAAACATGATGATATGATACAACGTAAACGTGCCTCATAAACAATACTTGAATCCTCTCAAGTGAAATAACGTTTGAGGCATATGATGTTCATTGGCTCATCAATTCCATCTCTATCTAGTGTAGTAAGTCTATATGCTTCAGAGCCATAATTTGTAACAATGACATATGGGTCTATCCAATTAGGTTTGAACTTATCTTTATTCTTCTTCTCGATCGTGATGTTCTTTTGGTTTTCTTTGAGAACAAGATCACCAATCTCGATCTCTTTATATATGACCCATCAGTTATAATAGCCATGAAATTTGTTTTGGTATCCTTGAAGTTTGTTGACAGTGGCCATGCATTTTTCATCAAGTAACTCTAGTTCTTGAAAGCAAGTTACTTTGAATCTTCATCTTCTAGGACATGTTTCAAGGAGATACTCAGAGAAGGTAACTCAACCTCGATGGGAAGAATGGCCTTAGTTCCATAGACTAGGGAATATGGAGTGGCTCCGATTGGAGTATGGGAATTAGTGTGATATGTCCAAACGATGTGAAAGATTTGGATGTGTCAATCATGGCCAACATCATTTATAATATTTTTAAGGATGTTGACAATGGTTTTATTGGATTCCTCTACTTTACCATTATCTTATGGGTAATATGTAGTAGAAAAGTGTTGAATGATGTTAATCTCAGCACAAACCACTTTGACATCGTTGTTCTTAAATGATCTGCCATTATCACATACAATGTTGGATGGGATACCATAGTAGAAAATGAGATGATTGAAGATGAATTTGGAAATATGTTTTCCAATCACATTAGTGATGGGTATATCTTCAACCCACTTACTAAAATATTTGGTAGCACTAAGGCCATGTTTATGTCCATCATATGAGGTAGGGTTAATTTTTCCAATGAGATTGAGTCCCCATGTTGTAAACAATCATGGTGTAAGCATTGGTATTAGAAGTTTAGTTGGGTCATGAATTAAATTGGCATACCTTTGATACTTGTCACACTTTTTGACATAAGCAGTTGCATCTACTTCCATAGTTGGCCAATAGTGACTGGTACGTAAAATATTTTTGGTAAGGACAACCCTATTAGTGTGGGCTCCACATACTCCTTCATTAATCATAGTGCTAATGTGGCCTCTGTTGAATTTACATAATGAAGCAGAGTTCCATCAAAGCTTCAGCAATAAAGGATTGGGCCAAGTAGGATATAGTGAGAGGCTTGATGTGTAAAGGCTTTTTGTTGTTTGCATGATAGTTCTGGTGGCATGATATGGTCATGGAGGTAGAGAAAGAGGTCTGAGTACCAAATAGACATGGGAACAATAATATCACATATCATTTTTACAGTCAAAGTTTTATGATTAGGTGTTAAAAGATTTTCAATGAGGAATTGATATTCTTTTACCTTGTCTGTGTGGCAGATCAAAGAACCAATGGTGGCCATGGCATCCATTGTCATGTTACTAGCCCTAGGTATGTTTTCAAATTATACATCGGTGATCTTCTATTTGAGAATGTTGATATGACCTTATATGGCACCATCTTGTCATCTTTGGTCTGAAAGTGGTCTATAACCTAATTGATTATTAACTGAGAATCACCATAAACCATGAGATGTTGAATATTCCATTGTACTACCTGACAAAGCCGTGTAACAAGTGCTTCATACTTATCCATGTTGTTAATATAAGGAAAGATGATATAGAATGATTTAGGGATAATATATCCCTCTGGTTCAATAAATGATAGGCTTGCCCCTTATCCATGCAATGTGCATGATCCATCAAAATACAGCTTCCAGTGCTGCTCCTCAGGAGGTGTTTCGATGATGGTCATGATGGACTCGACTGAGAGTTGAAAAGTGAGTGGTTTAGTATCTTCAAGGGAATATTTAGCAAGCTAATATATAAGTATTTATCCCTTTATGCCCTTATGTTTGACATACTCGATCTCAAACTCACTCAGAAGCATGATCTATTTAGCCATGCAACCTTGTAAAGTTATCTTGGGTAGTAGATACTTGAGCAGATCTACTTTGGAAATAACTATGGTCTTGTTGTTAAGCATGTAATGTCACAGATTCTAAGATATAAAGACCATAGATAAACAATATTTTTATATTGGCATGTAGTTGTGTTCAAATGTTACTAGTATATAGCTTAGATAGTACATGGCATGCTCTTTTCCATTGTCATCATACTAAGCTAGAAGTGCCCCCAAGGATTTATCTATGGCAAATAGGTACAATAAAAATGATTTTCTTGGCATTAGTGGTAACACAATAGGTGGATTAGCAAGATATTATTTAAGGTGCTGAAAGGTTTTCTGGCATTCTTCATTCGAATGAAATGTGACACCCTTCGTCAATAAGTGAGTGAAAGTATGGAAGTTGTCATCCAACTACAAAATGAAGCATCTAATAGACTGAATTTTCCCCTGCAAACTATAGAGTTGCTTCAAATTAGAAGGTGGTAGCATCTTAATAATGGCCTATATTTTGGAAAGATCAAATTCAATGTCCCAATGACAGATGATAAAACTAACAATTTTCCTGAAGTGACACCAAAGATGTACTTCTTAGGATTAGTATGACCTTGTATTCATAAAGCCTCTCAAATATTGTTCATTGTATAGCTGGATGATCAGCACGAGTCTTTGATTTACACAATATGTCATCAACATAGTCTTTAACAATGTCACACATCATATCATAAAATATTATGGTCATGACTCTTTGGTATATGGACCCATCATGCTTGACGTTGAATGACATAACCTTATAACAAAACATTCCCTAAGGAATGGTGAATGTTGTCTTATGTTGGTCTTCTAGTGTGATCCTAATCTGATTGTACCCTGGAAATCCATCCATAAGAGAAAGTATTTCATCCCCATTGTGGAGATAACTATCATGTTGATATTCAGTAGAAGAAACTCATTCTTAGTGCAGACCTTGTATATATCTCTGAAATCAATGCAGATTATGATTTCTTATAGCTTCTTACTAATAGGCATAAAATTTGAGATCCACTCTAAATAGGCAATCAGTCAGATACATCTTGCTTCTAAGATTTTTTCCAAATCTTTCTTTACTAGTATAGTAATATGAGAATGCATCTTACGTAATTTATGCTTCACAAGTTTGGCATCAGGATGTATAACAAGGTGATGTACAACCAAAGTGGGGTCCAAACTTTGAATGTCTGAATAGGCCCATGCAAAAATGTCAAAAAATTTCCTCAAAAGGGGTGTAAAGATTTCATGTTCCTCCTCAGTGAGAGATGCACCTAATTTGATCCACTTCAAGTCATCTGGAGTCTCGATGTTGACTTTTGTAGTATCTTCTATGAGGAGAATCGAGCCATATTCGAGAATGGTTGGCAATGATGTGAATTGGCTTGTAACCATAAAATCCTTTAGTTGGATTGGTTCTTCAATCTCTCCTAAACAAGATGAATCTAAATCACCTGATGGAAATGATGGCTATGTCACAAACATTAAAGAAATTATTGGGCAATTCGATCAAAGGCATGTTGTTCTGTTGAACTAAAATCGGATCCAAAATCAAGTTCATTTTTGGTGGTCTCCTAAGCTTCATTTGAGGAAAGGTGAACACCTGCATCTAATGGCACCCAAAATAGGTTTTCACTAAAAGACTAGCCTTTTTCTTTACTTTTATCCTGGTTCAAAAGTGCCTTAAAGAGGTTTTCACTTAGGGACCTCAATGTTTTGTTCTTTTGTTTTTGGCTAAGGATGTTCACCCATTCTCCAAAATAGGATGTGGGATCTAGTTTGATAGAGAACCCTTTTTTTAGGGCCTAGAAAATCATAAAAGGCCTCATCATTCTCAAACTCATCTACAGTCATTGTGGATTCTTGTTGGTCTCAGGCTATAAGTTGAAGGTGATAAAGAGGAAGTGGGTTACGTCAGATTACTGGGGTAATGGTACAAATGATATGCGGTTCAAATAGGTTGGTATTAGCAAGATCTTCATAAATTCTATGATCAAACTATGTTTCATTGTTGACATCATCATCACTAGATGTTGGCATTGAAACATGAATAAGATATGTGGGGTCACTCCCAGGTAGTTTAAATTTGAGACAATAAGTTCTTTTGTACTGGGTCATAGAAATTAGCTCAAGAGTACCTTATTTATTTGGCTTGAGGCCTCCTCCTTCATAGGCTTGGTTCTCCATGATCCCTTTAGGGATGTGATATTTGGCAATTTTTTAGTAATTGGCCAATTTGTCATTGTACAACTAGGATTCGTCATTGGCAAGTGGGTCCTCTATTTGGCCAGTGGCTAATGTGAAAATAAAAGGTGATGGACTATGAAGCTTGCCTTTTCCTTTTCATTTATATTCTAGGCAAGGTGGCCTATCTTTATGTCTTTCATAGGACTTAGGGTTATGTAGAAGTTTAGAAATGTGTAATGTGTTTTGGGTCAAATACTCTCCTAGGCCATTGGCCAAGATCGTAAAATGATTATAAATTGCAAGAGGAGGCATATGTGAAGATAATTCAAGACTATCTAGATTTATAAAATTGGACTCTAGAAATTTGACAAGTATTTCTTTGTCTTTTTCCTTTTTGGGAACCATATCTAGGCCAAAGCGATAGTTTTAACTTTTGTACTCAACCTCTAAATGTTTGTAATGTTCATAGGGTTGCAAATCTCCATTGATATTGACCTCCATGCCTAAGTTTGAGAACTTGAGACACTAATGCAATTTCAAAGGGATTGCACGAATTTCATGTATCCAATGTCTACCCAAGAGTAAATTGTATGATAAATCTAGCTCTAACACATGGCAAAGTGTATCATGGGTCAAGGGCCCAACAATAACTGGCAAGCTTACGGTGCCTTGTGATTCACGTTCTTCATCATCGTAGGCTTTGATATTAATTATGTCTAGTTGTAGATCAGTTGTTGTATATCTGAGATGCTTGATGAGCTTCAAATACATAATATTTAGGCCCGATCCATTGTCTATGAGGACACATTTGACTTCATGTCATAGTTATGACAACTTCAATGTATAGGGGATTGTTATGGAAAGGGCCAAGGGATGACATATAGCTTTTCAACTATTGGCTTGGGGCTAGATGTCCAACCAAAGCTTGGAATTTGTCTGAGGTTATGTCATTTGGAACTTGGGATTAGCCTAGGAGTTTTTTAAAATGTTCTTATGGACAATAAATGTATGCAACAAATCTAGAATGGAGATTTATTTGGGTGTCTTATGGATTTGTTCCAAAGTGTCATATGACTTTTACCTAATAATGATAAATGGCTTGTTCCTAGCCAGCACAGTGGGTTGGATTGGTTCTTTGGCAGGAGGATGTGGGCATGGAATTGTAATCTTAGACTACCAAGTTGTGATTTCATAATCAAGATTGGATACAGGATCATTGTCACTTAATGATGATGGAGATAGACCATATAGGATAAGTCTTGATTATTAGTGCACTTGGTTGTGGTCATGAAGAAATTATAAGGTATTAGTATAAGGCTTTCAAATAGTAATCCCTGGTTGTTTTTGCACTTAGTTGCAGTCATAGATCAAGGAAGGATTATTGGCATAGGTAGGTTGATTGGTATTGTTTGGCAATGGTCCTGGTCTATTAGCACTTGGTCTAGGGTTAATGGTGATGGTAGAAACATGACCTCCTATAATATGACCTACAACTTTTTTGTAGTCATGTGAAACTATGTGGTAAGTTTATTGATTTTTGGAATCATTTTGGACTTGATTCCTCCCATTCGGTTGACATTCTTGTTATTGTTGATGATATTTCTTTTGTTATCATAGTGGTTGTTGATATTTTTATTGTTATTGTTATTGTTATAGTATTCATTGTTTCTATTATTGATTATTAGTTTTATGTTGTGGAAAAGGGTTTGGGTTGATACCTAGGTTCTGATTGGATGTAGATGCTCTATTATCCAATTTAATATCCCCACTTTCCAACATATTTTCTATGAGGTGCTTTAACTGCACATAATGGCATATAGAATGTCCATGAAAATGGTGGTATTCATAGAACTTGTGCTCTTTGTACTAGTATGGATATAGAATACCCTTAGGATAGTGCTTCAGAATTGGCCAACTAATTATATTAGTCATGGCTAGCTTATGAAACACTGCTTCGATAGGTTCACCAAGGTTGTTGAAGACTCGAGGAGTGGATCTTCTTCTTAGAGGATGAGTTTGAAAAGGTGATGGTTACTACATTTGTGAAGTTGTTCTAGATTGATGCATAGGCTGCACTTACTAAATAGGTTGTTGATGAGGACTGAGTTGAATTTGTGGCATATGTTACATAGACAGTGTTTTCACCATTTGGATATGGCATGACTCAGTTACTCGATTTCCAACAACATTATTATTATGGTTTTATTACTTGTATTTCTCATAGTTACTAGCCTGAGTTGGTGTCGACGCTTGTGCTTAGACTTGGTTAGGGTTTTGACTTGGACCTGTGCCTTGGTTTTGGTTTTGATTTTGGTTCAAGGAGGTTAACTTGATAATTCCTTTGCTAATAAGGGAATTTTCAATATATAAAACTTTATTGATAATCTCTTTGAATTTATGCACACATTGAAACTCCAGATGATAGGATATCTCATTGTGTAAATTTTTAATAAACACAATGGTTAATTGTCTATCTGGTAAGTTGTGGGTGAAATGACTAGCAAGCACTCTCCATCTCTATATATAACTAGAAAAACTCTCACCAATTTTATGCTTGGCCTGAGTCAAATCTACTAATGAAATATCATGCTTGAGATTATAGGAGAAATGCTTCACAAATTTGTTTGAGAGGTCATCAAAATTAGATATAGAATTCTTTAGTAATTTGAGGAATCACTCCAAAGCCTGTCCTACTAGACTTCAAGGAAATAAAAAGAGTAGGTAAATGTCACTATAAGCCACTAATTATCAAACAAAAAATAACTCTGTCAAATGGGCCTTAGGGTCTCCTTTACCTTTGTTTTTATCAAATTTTGGCAGTTCATAACTTAGAGGAAATGGTATATGAATATACTCCATGTTGAATGGGTATAAACACACGTCATCTAATTTGAATTTCTTGGTTTGCTTCCCTATTTGAATGGATGTAATTGCATCCTTCATTTATTGCAATTCTTGGGCCAATAAACTAGATGATACATTTGGTTAAGGTGGTGGATGGTTGGTCAAAGGTGGATTACCCTGATTAGGGTATAATGGAGGTATGGTTCACTATAGAATGTTGGTTTGATGAGTGAACTGACCAAGAATATGCATACACATATTGAGATGTGATTGTTGAAATTGCATGCATTGTTGGATTATATTCTAGTTTGGATTTGGTATATAGCCTTGGTTTTGAGGGAATTGGGGTTGTGATGGAAGGATATGGCTTTGGGTAAAGTATTGTGCCTACTAAGATTGAGTAGGGACTTGTTGCTGACTAGTCAAACCTAACTGAATAAGGGGAAGATGTTATAGACCAATGCCCTATCTTTGGATATGTGGCATGTGCTGAGTAAAAAGCAATTGCTACCTAATTGGTACTTGTTGTATAGTGATACCTCTTTGTTGCACAAACACCTTTTGTGAACTAGATTCTTGTTATGTCTTTGACATTTGTCTTTGACCAATATACACATGTTGTTGATTAAAAACTGTTCACCATTGTAAAGGTCTATTGGTTTGAAACTTTATAGGTACATTTATCACTACTTGTTGAGGTGGAATAGGGCCATCGGCCAAAATACCATTTGTTAGGTTGCAAGGTGACTAGTGATGAATCCATGAGAGGTTATTATTGCATATGGTGTAATACCGCAAATAGGGATGCCTCAACATGATTATGAGCATTAATGAATGATGTGTGGATGAAATTGGGATGTTTAGTGATTCTTCAGCTTGATTTTCATTATTTGGTATAAATCAGTCTGAGATTTGGTTAAAATCCAGTTGTGCCCAGAATGGGGTGTCTACACTTACAAGACTAAATGCCTACTTAACAAATGTTCAATATGTATTAAACCTCAATATTAAATATGTGCCCATAATACATTGAATGCACACCTTTATGCATACAATATTTAATACAATGGATCAATAAGGTGCCATGATGCACTTCATACATGCCATCTTGTTTGTCTTCAAACCTACTACTTCTTATCCTACTTGTGCTAGCCTGACTTATGGCTCTGCCTCTCATGCCTTCATGATTAACGTAACACCGTATTGGATTCCTATGATCCTCCTCATTTCACTCTTGATTTTTTATGTATGTTCACATGTGTATTGGCTTATCGTTATGCATTGTGCTCTTGGGACTTGAGGCACTTTTGCACCAAGCTAGACTTAGTGAAAACTATCAAATCTCGTCAAAATCTGGGATCAACACCAAGCTTCAATTTTATCCTTTTCCTTTCTTCACCTATCCATCAAGATATAACCCTACCATAAATATACATGACCTTTCAATTTGGTACACACAAATCACACATTATTAGGGTCTTCTATGTACTTCTATTCAAATTACTTATCCAATTCCATAATCCAGTCTATCAAATATTCTAGACATAAACTCCTTGTGTAGTTTTGAATGTCCAAGTGCAACTTACCACCTATCTTGGAGATGGCCCTTAACAATCCACCCTATGTTGGATTTGATTAAATTATGCCATATGCACTTCATGTGCCTCGTCATCACTCTAATTTTAATTTATTCCCCATTTTTTATTCAAAACTATGGCTTCCACTATTGCTTAGAGATCTTACATTAATTTTGCTAAATCTACTGCTCTTGGTGGTTAATTCCTTCCTCTTCCTCCTCTGAGAGGAATCCATCTGTATTCCAATTTTTTTCCTTGTGTAATCATTACAACAACTAAACTCACTACACCTTCTACCCAATGGACTTTGTGTTGGATAATGTATTCACTATTTTCTATCCATATTCACAAATGTAGAAAATGAAATTCATTTTGCAAATTTAACCCACTATGATACCAAGTGATGTAGTCATAATTAGAGAGTCCAAATGAAGCACTACATTAGAATACACATCCCACAATACCCATGCACTAACACCCATTATTGGTGTGCATAATAATGCCTTTCAACATCAAAAAATAGTTAAGCAAATTAATGACAATGGATAAAAACACAAAAATAGGCATGGAACATTATCTTCTTATTATAATCTTCAAATTTAGAGATTACAATAATCCCAAACATGATGTCAACATAAAATACTCTTAAATTATGCATTTAGGTTTGCAAGGATCTACAAAAATGAAAAATAATTCCTTCTTCTCTCACAGGTCACAACAACTCATAATCTTATTCTCAGACTTGGCTCTATGTATTATTACTCTAGTCGCCAACAATTCAATAATTTGACAATCAAATGTATAGACATAATAAGTCATTATGTAAGTTGAAATGGTTTCCTTTGTTTTCATCTAATCATCTGACCATGACTCACTACCTTCTGATTATCATGGTTTGACTTAGACATAACACATAGTGTCTAAATCAATGTTGATTTAAACCAACATGTGGGTGATGCTCTACCTTCTATCTTTATAGAGGTACACAAACACCTAATTTTGGCATGCAAGCTTTGTGACTACTTATGTGCTTGATCTCACAAGCCACCATCCATTTTTGCCTAATGTGCAAGCTATCACCTTTGTGCATGACTAAAATTTTATGAAAATATATTCAAGCCCAAATTTAGCTACCGAAAAAATGCACATGCACATTGTTGCACTTTAACTTTCTACCAAAGACTACACACACCAAAATTTATGCAAAACTACCTATTCCAACTCTAATTATTTTTGGGATATGCAAATTTCTTGTACCTTTGGATGTTCTTGCATCACACTTGTTCGAGATATTCCATCCACATGCCATAGAACTATGTGGAGTTATGATTCTGACCATGTGGGATATGTAGTTTCAATATTACTTCAATAGTTACTCGACTGCATTATTAATGTTTTGCTTTGGAGTGTGTAAGCTAGGGCAAAGAGAATATTTAGTCATATAACATACTCTACATTACATATATGTGAAGTAAAGGTGCATTCAAAATCAATAAATTACAAGACATGCATTATAAAAATCAAACTATGAAACCCTAAAAATACAAGCCCAATGTCACAAACATGGAATCAACACCACAAAGATGGGATCGATGTGTTAGGCTTGTTATAGCTAGGCATGTATTGGGCATTCTCTTATAGCTACGAACTCATCTTAGATCACAATGTAGGTCCAAAAATTTAGAATTCGGTTAAGCATTGTTATCACATTCAGAATATAGTCTCAAACCAAAAATTAGTCATGGTGCATGTGTTTCTTAACCTCTTTGTTAATGCATTACATTACTTTAGCTTATGTTTGAAACACTTAACTTATTTTTGTATTTATACATCCTATGTAGGTCTATTGTAGGTCTAAATTTTGTATTTTAATTGTATATGTTTAGGTCTACTTAGAGTTAGGGTAAACATTATCTTATTCGAACCTGTAACCAAAAAACACTTTTATAATTATATGATATGTTGAACATTTTTAAAATTACTTAATATTAATTAGTTTTTTTATAATGTATTTTATCTATAACATATACATATTATTTTTTAATATATATGTTACATATTATATATGATATATGCATGTTATTTTTTTAATATGAATTTGATATATTTAATCGTTTTATTACATCTATAGACTAAAGTACAATATATATTGTTGATTCAATCATCCCTATCAAAAATGGATCTCAATTATTTTTAAAATATCATCTCTATCCAAAAAAAAAAAAATGAATCTCGGTAATTTTTAAAATACCGTCCCTATCAAAAATGAATTTCAATTATTTTTGAGTTGGAGGCATTTTCATTGTGAAGCTACAAACAAATATTCACTTTACCAAAATTTGTTAAAATATTTGATTTTGCACTTTTGGGAAAACACATGATTGGAAAGCTAGATTAGAAAATTAGCATATTTGCTTTACCAAAAATTACTAAAATATTTGACTTTGCACTTTTGGAAAAATGCATGATCAGAAAGCTAGATAGAAAATTAAGGACTGATCATGCCCTATGAAAGAATTATTGGAAAGCTAAATAATAATTGAAGGCTTTGTAAATGAGATGCATTAAGCAATCATATGGTATTGACTCCATGGAGATTTACGCAAATGTATAGAGGTGATTAAGATTTAGGATGTAAATTTATGATAATTGAAAATAGAAATTGCACATTGTATGGTTGGGAATGTGCATCCTTGACTACTACAAGAATGCATATTGATTGACAACATGATTGATTAATGTGACCATTACTACAAGAATGCGGATGGTCATAAGATTGGGAGGCAGTAGGGATTAAATTTGATGTTCACCCCTATTCGTTAAGAATTTTTTTGTGATGGTTTTTAAACTAATGTCACCTTACACATGTCGTTCATTTATCATTTTTGAATTTTATAATTTTTATATAGATATAAACTATATTTTTTCGTATAATAAAATGATATAACAATAGATATATATCCTAATGATCTACGGGTTGTTTTTAATTGGAGGAATCGTGTCAGTGTTGGAAATAGTAAAAGCTTAATAGTGTTATCACAACATAGCCATAAAAAAAAGTTGGCCTACCTAGTAGGCCTAGATATGACATTGCTTTAATAAATTATTTTGTTGAAAGATGAAAAAAAAATTATAAATTTAGAGGTTTTTAAGCTACAATTTAATAGAGATGTGTTGTATGACATATTTTGTGTCATGGAAAGTACAACATAAAAGAGAGTTAGTGATGAAATAGAATGAAAATAATGACATTTTTTGTTGCTTTTCCCTTAAAATATATTAATATTGTTAATAAATTTTAATTTGAAATGGTCCAATAATTATAAATATTAGTGTCAATAAAAATAACTATGTAATTATTAAAATAAATTTACAACAATTAGATTTTTTAATATTTGTTGGGTATTATAAACAAAATTTAGTATAAAAGACATCAAAACTTGTCTTGAGTCATAACTCATCACCATTAGTTATTTTTTATAAAATAAAACAAATCAATTATAACTTATTAATTTAATTTCGTTACAAGTTAAAAATTTGAAGAGCACATTCTAAAATTTTAGATTTAGACTCTTAACTTTTCAATTTGTTCAAAATATTTAATTAAAATTCACGAACATATTATAAATTACAATTGAACAAACATATAGTGAATTTATAATATCGAGTCCATATTTTAGAAATAAGCATATAACAGATTTACAATGTTGAGTAAGTGTACATCTAAATTAATGAGTTCTTTTGGCTAATCAGTCATGAATAAGGGGCATTCATGCCATCAAAATCACCCAGGTCGTGATCTTGGCCTTAACTGCTTGACTCTCCATGTCAAGTATTTAAAGAGATTTATACCTTGGTGGATGGATATAAGCAACCATCATCCTCACCAATTGGACTACAACCTTTTCTATTTGAGTTTAAATTTTAAAATTTATTACTTTAAATTTGTATTCCTTTAAAATCATTTCAAAGTGAAGGAAAAAATCATTAAAGTTGAATTTTAAAAAATAAAAAATGGCTTTTAAATTACGAAGTGAAATTGTAAACCCATAAGACCTCACGTGAACATTGAGAATCATCAAAACACATCGAGCATAGACATTCAAGCTGCTCTACTCTGCTTCTCATTATTGTCATCATTCAAACATTTTGGTGTGTTATTTTGGGGTCACTATCCCTACCGGCTGCCATAGTTTTGTGGGTGGGATGGAGTTTTCTCTTCTTTTTAAAATAAATGTTTTGTCAAATACAGAGGCCTCAAAATCCTCCTCAGCCCTGATTGAGGAGCAGTGACATTAGCAGTAATAAGAAGAAGAAACAGTTGGACTGTTGGTGCTTCTGATGGCACAAAGCCAAATGCATCACATGCAACTCAGACACAAGGCAGAATAGATCATATTTTGGGGGGAAAATAAAAATAAAGAGGAAAGCACTTGGCTGATTTATGCAAATAGTGTTACAAACAAGTTAAAATAATAGGTAGATAAGCCCTAAAGAGTCATGTTTATGATAACATATCCATCAAATCCTTTAACAGCTTAACCAAGCACAAGTTTTGGAAGTGATTCAGTAAACGTATAATGTGTCTATCAAGGTGTGGTATAGCAGTAAGATGGAGCAGTTACAACAAAATTGACCCAGGTTCAAAACCCACGAACATGTCCTCCATGTTAAAGCATTATCTATGTTAATATAGCTAGGTGTATGTAGTAGAGGAGTTGAGTTTAAATGAAACCAAGATTCGATCAACAAAATGAAAATTATTATTATTATTATAAAAAATATACAACAATAATCCTAGATTAAAGAGATGATCTTCCCAACAGAAAGAAACACATGCAAATTATTGTGGAATTGAGGGACAAGTTTTGCCTAAGTGAATTCTTAATAATAAGAAAACAAAAAGTATTGCCTCAACAAGGGTTCAGGATGAGGATATTACTACAAATTAAAGTAACCTGGCTAAAAATATGAGGTCAAGTTTCAAATGGAAAGGAAGAAGCACAACATTTGAAGGCACTAAAAACTAATTTATGCACTCTACTTTTTATATATGTTCCCTAAATACATTTAAAGGGTTTGAAATGTTCTTAATGAAAAATGAAAACAGAAAAGGGTATTGACAACATGGAAGCCTCATAAGTAGTCCATTTCAACAAATCCAAATAGCCTAACTAAAATTCTGAGACAAGCTTGAAAATGGGAAGTAAAAAGTGCAAAAGCTGGAATTGAAACTGAATTGATTACTCTGCTGATTATGTTTTTTGTAAAATCAAACTAGGCACCATTAAACAAGTAGCTTTAGTAAAAGATCGAGTGTTTGTTGGCTCGTATGCAAGAAAACACCATTACAAATATGTCCACATAAAATATTTTAAGATATTTCAAATCCTTATTTATTTGACATCTTTCCAAATTTCAAAAACCCTATTCTAGTCCACCATTGATTAATGAAGTCACGTCAACAAAACTCGCATCAAGGCATCCAATGTATCCAATGAGAGTTTTTTATTTGCATATCTTTTTTTATTTTTTGTCTTGAAAATCCTCTCACCTGCCACTGTACTTTTTAGAATGGTAAGTATTGTTTGTCATAGTTTTGTCATATTTGGAAAGATTGTATGTGAATTTGTAGCACAAAAACCCTCTAAGCCTCTTTCATGTAGAATCCTTCCCAACTAAAGTGGAGAGTATCAACAAAGTTATACAACTCTTTTGAACAAAATTCAAAATCAAAGAAAGACTTTTCTTCTCCCTCACACAAAGTATGTTGCAAGTGTTTAAAATTTTCAAGAAGACAACACTTTGAATTTTCTTCTCTGGTATGTGCATCCTCTGAATAATAACAATGGCTAAACAACTTTATACAATTGAAAAATGAAAGATCTAGGAATCTTTATTTTAAATAATATATAAATTTTTGAACATATTCTTTTGCAAGATTTTTGCATCTCTTTAGTGACCCGCTAATGCAAGGCTTCATTCTTTGTTTGGTGCATCAACATAATCATCATGCACATTTGGAATTGCCACAAATTGCAATTCATGCCTATGAATGTGTCCATCTTGATCAATAATCTGTAGATAACCATATTTAGAGCTCTTTAAAAATTTATACAAATAATTTGTGCCATTTGCAAAAGTGTTAGACCTTAGAAACCACCTACTTAAAGTTTGTATAGTAGAATCTATGATTGCCCCTAAAGATGTGGCATTCGTATTCTCTTCTTGATTTTTCGCATTCAACTTGTTTAGTTCACACAATACATATGCAAGTACATGTAAGAAAAATTGTACTAAGAAGATCCTAGCCTTGTCATACCATGAGTCTATCTTCTCACTTTTCCACAAAGTCAACAATGGAGGCATCAGCACAATAAGTATTTCAATAACTTGTCCTCTTGAGAGCCATATAACTCCATGAATTTGAAGAGCTTGGAGTTTTTCAAGTTGCATGAGTTCGTAAAGTGTCTTTTAATATAATTTTGGACCCAAAGATACACCTTATTTTCCATCTTTTCAACAAACACCAATTCAAGTAAAGTAGCATAAACCACAAGGTGTTTCTCTAAGATTCAATCTATACTTTCATCCAATATCAAAGAGAACAATGGATTGTCTAACATTTTTGCACTTTGTCACCCTTCAAGATACTTAGATATGGAAAAAAAGGAATTCATTTGCAGCCATATGATTTGTAAATGATTTATAGTCCTTATTTTTTGGCATTTTTTGTGTTTTTAAGTACATTTCAAGAGAGCAAAGGGACTCTATACTATGAGAGGGTCAAGTCTTATTGCACAACCAAATAAACTAATTTCATGGTTATGATGATTCTTTTCTTATTGGTGTCATCAATGTTTGCAACATGTTATGGAATTGATTTTACTTTCTCTTGATTTCTACATATATATTTTGCTTGTAAAATTTTATGTATGTTTGCATCATGTTTCAAAGTAGTACAACCAGTTCTAGTGCCCCATAGCCCTGTGGACTTGTGTTCTTCACAATATGTGCATTTCATGATTGTTTTCCCTTTGTACATTGCATATCTTAACCACTTTGATTTAACTTCTCATTCATCTCTAAACACTTTTTTTTTGTGTTGAAGTTTTTCCCTCTTGAAATTCTTCACCATACTCATCATCATACCCTAATATATTTAAGTCTTGATTTAAATCAAAATTATGATCTTTTTATAATGAAGCCTTTGATGTTCTGGGTCATGCAAAAAACTTTTTGATTGAAGATTGGTTCTTTTTATTCAAACCAAATAATAAAAAATGATTGAATATAAAAAATTAGATGTAACTATATAAATTTCATGAATTAGTTGCACAAATAATTATAAATGAACCCCTATTAAAAGATAATTGATAATTAATCTCAACTACTTTACTTTATTTTTTGGTAATGTAATCCATAATTTCACACACAAAAATTAACTAACTTTTAAATATTGACACCCACAGCATAAAAATTGTTTTAACCCCTCCATCTCCGATAACTCTCTCTAGGGCAAGAGAGTAACAAAGCTATGGTTGGCTGATTTTTTCCATGGATGAATAAGGCAAGAAGTTGAGGACTTTCCTCAACTAATAGGCAGAGGATACAAATGTCCTGATATCAAAGGTAGTTTTTAATTGAAATCCCTTTATCTACTTTAATTTTTATAATTTTATTTAGAAGGTAATTTTTTTTGGGCTTCCAAGGGATTGTTTTCCAATATACATATCTTAGCATCTACAAATTTGAACATGTAATACTCCCTAATACGCATGCATTGGCCATCAGGATTCAGGTCCACTCAACTTACAATATGAGTCTTCAACTATGTCATGAAGTAGATAGCAGTTTTGAGATGTTTGGAACATATTTCCCTGGCCACATAATCAAATAGTGAATGTGCATAAACAATCTTTCCCCAGCTACAAAAATAATCCTCATTATGTTTGCTTGTTAATGAGTTTGTAAGGAGATAATTGGATGGTCCGAAGTTCATTTTTAACAGCTATAAGGTGTCGCCAATAAATTGCCATCCATTTGAATCTTTCAGATTTCAACAAGCAAAAAATATGCTTAGATCACTCTATGTGGCTACCCTGGACTATCCACAGACTATCCCAGACTAAATATTACCATTCTATCCAGTATGCATCTTTTCAATTTTCAATAGATTAGATTATCATCTTAATAAGGTTTTGATTTGTGGCATTCTCATATTGTATGGGGAAAAACTGCATATGTAGAATACGATAAGAGGGGGAAGTAGGGCATACTAATGGGAAAAAAGTAACCAGTAACAGCAGGACAAAGAAAAGATATCAGGAATTCATCCATACAAATTGAATCCAAATGGACATTAAATACTTCTAATATTTCGGCTACTACGGTTTTATTCACTTCCACTAATTACCATGAACATTTGATTATAAAAAGATACGTGCAGCTAGGGCACTGAACTTTGTCATGGATGATTCCACAATTTGATTATAATTTTTTTATTTTTTTTAAATATTTTCCAAAAATGGTAATTGAGATTTTTTAAATAATTTCCCGAATCAACAGTTATGTCCACTTTCAGTTTGGTAAATCTTGCGTGAGGTTATGGACCTTCTTTATCAGAGTGTGGATATGCTTGGACCACCTTACAAAGTTACAGGCTCTGTTATGGATAATGGGAATAGCGGGACCCCTCTGACTAAACATGGGAAAACACCCACAGGTTACAGGGTACAATTGTTGATTATCTTTTTGGACGACAATTACATTAACAGGGGCCATTGCCAATAACGAATTTTAGATTTAATAATGGAAACTTGAAAGATAATGAGAAATTAAAAATCCAAAAGGGGTAATTATGTCCATTGTTAAGCAAAATATTTACTAATTTGAGACCACAGGTCCACAATAGTCCGGCAAAACTGGAAAAAAATATGAGAACTTGAAAAATGGGAGGCTCACCAGAAGGTAAAATGGTAAACCAAGTCGAGCAGCGCACGTATACACCTATAGGCTGTTTGAATCCCTAACACTCCAAGCAGCTCTGAATCAGTCTGGGCTATCTATCCTTTTACAGTTGAACCATTGTCAATGTCGTTTCCAGTTGATTTGATCATTTTCTCCTCAAATTTCCATTATGGCATTGGCAGCCCGTGGAAAATCCATTAATTTGTTGCAGATTGCAGTCTCCAAACTTCTTTGCTAATGTGATCCGCTCCGTGATTCTCTATAACGATTCACCCAGCCTCTGAATCTGGATACACAAGTGATAAATCTGTTTGGTAGCCTTAGAATGCGTTTGGTCCATTGTTTGATACGATTAAAAATATAATATGACTGTATTTCACAGATAAAAACGTCAAAAACCACCAAACAGCTGTCAAATTTAACCCCTGGCAGAAGTGAAATACAATCAATGGTCACCTCACAATTTATCACACATATCCAAAAGCCCAATCAAAACTTGGAAAGAGAAATGTATGTGATATCACTGTTAAAATAAACGAAATAACCATGGCCTTGGATTAAAATGTACCTGCATATATCATATTTGTAAAATACTTGATGGTTAAAACAATGTTTAATTATGTTGAATCTAAGTTACAAGGACTACCATGGTGTTTAATTCAAGGCGTGGAATGGGCCCTGCCCTACATCTATTTAAAAGGAGACTCATGTAATTGGGCCACATTACAAATGAAAGATTGAACAAAATAGTAAAATACAAGGCTTGTAAAATGATCAATTTTAAAAAAATTTAAAAAAAATATTTAAAAGAAAAATGTGATAAATATTTATTTACATATTTTTTATACTAAATTTTATAATGTGATTGTAAAAATTGATACAAATAAAAAAAAATTAATTTTTTTACACATCTTTTTATAAATAATTATGGATTAAGGAAACCATAAATCTTAAGCTTTTCATCTTTCTCAATATTTCTACTCTTGATACAACAGAGATGAATGTTGATGGGATTTTGATGTAGATGATTCTATTACATCTATATTGATATAACTGACACTCATCATTCTTGAACAGCGATTACATTGATGTGTCAATTTTAGATTGTGTGAGACACATACTACCATTTGCACTCATTCAATATATAATATATTACTACATTATAATATATTAATATTATATAATAATATAGTATATATTATTAGTATGTATAATAATATATTAATATTATTTTGGTAAATGTAAATGTTTTTTAAACCGGAGCTATGAACTGGAAATGGGAGCTTTTGTAGAGGCTAGAGTTCCAAACTGGTATTGAGGCACAACAGGGGGCCCAGTCCCCAACAACACTAACCCAATAGAGAAAATCACAAGCACGAGAACTAACCAAAGGCTAACCAAGAGAGACAGAGAAAAGACTTAAAACTAAAATGACATAAGATGACTAGTTTACAAAAAAGTTGATACTTGCCAAAAACTAGTCAACGAAAGTATTGTAAATCAAATGAACACCTCCCAAACAACAAAGGACAAAACATACCACAAAAGAGAGGTAAATGACCATGAAGCATAGGAAAATGGAATCACCCATAGGCGGGGATCAACATTCTTTTGGAAGGGAAGTCTCAGAACCTCCTCTGGTACCCATCTATAATCAGTTCCTCAACTTCATGTCTCAGCCTTTCCACCTCAGATCTTCAACCTCTCCGTTTTGTCGACATATCTAAGTTAGCCTTAAGATTCCCTTATATGGATCTAGTAGATAAAATGGGCTTTAGAGAAGCTGATTGGTCCTCCAGAAAACCATTATTAAGAGTCCCTTCATTACAATCCCCAAAATCTACAAGAGGTAGGGTTGCCTCCCCCTTAGGGTTATAATTCTCCTCTACCAACACCTTCGCATAAGAAGCGCCCAAAGGGTCAGAAGAGATAGGAAGGGAAGGATTAGCATGTTAGGAAAATAAAATACAATGGTTGCACCAGAAAAAAATCATCATTGGAAGGGCCCTCTTTTTTTTCCGTACTCATAGACGACCTAAAAAACTATGAGCAAAGCAAGAAGTAACACAATGACCAATATAGTTGAAATAAAAACCCCTAAAGGGAAGGCCTTCGAAGTTGATAAATTAAGTCCAAGAGCCTTGATAAGGTTCCACCTTGAAAAAGTTAAAAAGAAGCTTGGATAAGTCTATGATTGCACAAACCCTCGTAATTTTGCTTTCCCTGTAGCTCTCATCCAACTTGATGAAAGAGCCCACAAAATTAGTCAATTGTTTGATATGATTATCATTATAAATGACATGAAAAATGTTGTAAAATTTAAACCAAAAAGGAGTGTTGAAATGATCACCTTGTCCATATTGAAGAAGGGGCCAAGGGAAAAAGAATAAGCCATGAATCCCCCAAAACCAAGGTCCAGACATCCCAACAAATTCAAAATCCTCAAATCATCTAAAAGTGACCAGGAAGAAACCTCTACCAAGCAAAGAGATGGATGGGAAAGAAATTTAATTCCATTTAGAGGAAGCCCAACTGAATTGCTCAACCTTGGACAAATAAATTTCCATACATTTTCCAAACAGGTATTTGTTGTTTATGTCAGACTTTGTCCCCACAATAGACAACTTAGGGATCATGATAAAATGAGACTTATTAGTGAATAAAATGGGAATGTCACCTACCTAGAAGCCATGTTTGCTAAAGTTGGACTGTGGCTAGAAAGGAATAGCATTTGGAAGAGTCAATCCCTCAAAATGAAGGGCAGGGGTTACCTAAAGATTGTGCCTAAACCAAAGGTGAAGTAAAGGAGGTTGACAATGAGATAAGCATTAAGCAATACACAAAGTAACTTTAAAATGGATTTAAAGAATTTATGTAGCTTTGTTACGCCCATTGTTCCTCAGAAACTGGATATTTGATGGCAAAGGAGCCAATAGGTCTAATTAATTCTAAATTTTGTCTAGGTCACTCAGGGGATTTGGAATTAGGGGGAATAATAAAATCCTTGATCAGGGCTTTATCTTGAGTTGTAGGTTTCGGTCCATTCCTAACACTGACACAAAAACTATTTGACTCTGCTAGAGGAACAACTATTGACATGAAAACAGTCTCTGGCAGCACCGATCCATCATCATATTGATCGTACTCATTTAACAAAGCTAAAACATATGCCTTTGACCCAAAAACATCTATGCAAGAATCCTGGTGATGACCTTGCTAACATTTTTAGTTTGAATTTATCTTTGTCATTTGTTATTTTCTTTGATGTAAATTTTGGCGCCATTTTTATTCACTATATTTTTTTACTAGATAATTGATTTTGGCCAAAGTAAAACTAGATATGGGATACAATAGAGGGCCAAATCCTCAAAAAAAAGGAAGCTAAAAAACATGGGCAGGGTCGAGCCATAACCCAAAAATAAAACCCAACACAACTCAAGCAAAGGTACCAGTACAACAAGAAATCCAAACCAAAGCCCTACAAAACCAATCGAAACCACAGGTAATGCCATGGAGAAAAACAAACACCAAATCAAATTAACCCATAAAGGGATGAATTCACCACATCACAGTCTCTCAATTATGAGCCACAAGCATTCTCATTCCCCTATTAGAGAGAAGGGATTCCATAGTCCATTGAGTGCCATTGTCAATGGGATACATTGCATCCAATTAAAATCATTTCACTATTAGCTTCCTACCTCTTCTTCTTTACTTGCCACAATTTGGTTTTTAGAGCAAGAAATTACACTGAGCAAGGCACAAAATTTCTCTAGATCAAATTACTCACTAGAGTCAGCCTAAAATAAGGCCCCATCCTCTTCTCAACCACCTACTTGCAAAGAGCCTTCTTCCTCTGAACCCGAATCAATCTGACTCTAAAGTTTAGTCACCCCTCCTCTACACATTGAATACAGCTTGATCAAAGAGGATAATTCCTCTAAGTTCTAAAAATCCCTACCTTACTGAAAAGAGAAATATGTTCAAAATTGGAACCACAACAACCCTGTTGCACATTAGTGGCCAATAAACTCTAAGAAAGGCCCTTAACAGCCAAAGGATCAACCACAGTAAACACTAAACTGACTACTAGAGAGGATTAAACAAGTTTAATAACCACATCCTAAGCCAAAGGAGGCTCCATCCCATCTGTTGTAGGATCCCCAAGCTTAACAAAGGAAACCTTGGCCAGGCTCGAAGAGCCATCTCAAGAATCATTGCTCTACCCTTGGGAATTGCTAAAAGAGTAGGAAGAGTTTGAAAACTATTCACAAGATCAAAGTTAGGACAACCAATTTTTCTAACCCAATGTTTGAAGAAGGGGAACTAGAGCCAATGGAAATCTTCCTCTGACACTCTGCCACTTTGTGACCAATCTAGTTACATTCAAAACACCTGAAAGGTATCCCTTCTTAGTTGACAAATTACATCCTAAAAACATGGGAAGACAGGATCTTGACAGAATGATGGAAAGGTTTATAAAAATATGCCATGATATAGACCCTCACGAAATGTTGTTGAACACCCACGTCCTTATCAAAACAAAGAAAATCCCCTAACTTCATGACCAACTATTGAAGCAGCCCAGGATCACACAAGGCCAAAGGGAGATTGTATAAACGGATCCAAATTGGAGCCCTCAAAATCTTTATGTCTGCAGGGTCGAAGAAAGGATACCAAGGGTGCATAAAAACACCAAGTTTTCCAAAAAACCAAGGATCATTATTCCACACAAAATCCTACTCCACCTTTTGAAAAAGGATTAAAAAGAATCCATTAGGAAACAAGGAAAGGGTAGCATCTGAAATGTTAGGCCAAACTGCTTTTGACCAATGAGAAAACTCCTCCCAAGAAGTATGTTACCCCATACATCTTTAAATAATATTTTTACACCCATATTCCTTGTCAATGGCTAGGAGAGCCTCATCTTTGATCTCTAAAATAGGGGAGCCATTCGAAAAAATCAAGGGGATATCCCCATGGAAAGCCAACTCAAAGTCAGGCTGAATTATTTCCACAGACTCCAACCCCACCTCTAGACTGCAAGTGTGCCCTACCTCCTCCAAACCACACATGTTAGACTCAGGGGACGAGAGGGCATTCCTATGAATCAGCTACAAATAAAGGTTAGTGTTTAAGTGAAGGATATCCATTTTACAAAAGACCTCGTAGGAAAGGAAGGAATTAGAAACATCATGGCATTCAGGGAACACCAGTATCTTGCTTTGAGGGGCCTCCACAGACTCTGTCGTGTCACCAATAAACCTCAATCCATCCCCAACACTAAGCCACCGCCATCCTTCTTGGTAAACCCTACCCAATCCACAACACGAAAAACTAAGCCTTTCTACCTTTAATCCTACGACCAACATCTCCCACTAAATGATGGTGAAGCTCCCTGAGATTGAGACTATCGACATTGCAATTGTTATTGCCAAACCCATCGTCATCATCGTATTGCATTGCTCCTATTTTTTTAAAAGTTGGGTAATAAGGTTTTTTAAACAAAGCCAGAACCATAGACATTTTTATAATTGGAATGCCCAAACCAGTGGTGAATAATATTCCTAGTCATGGGTTGTGGACTTGCCTCATTGCATTGAACACAGGGTTCAAGCCACATTCTGACCCTCATCGCATTGACCACCGAGCCAGTAGTCAATTGCATCAGATAATTTTTATGAATAACCCGTTGTAGCTTAGTGTGGGAATGATGCTAGAGAATGGTTATCCCAAGAATGGACCCTGAGACCTGCCACATCTAACACTCGACTCACTCACCGCTAGGCTATCATCATCAAATTTATTTTTATTCACTATATTACTATATTATATATAAATATATAATTAATATATAAATTACTCTATTATATATAATATATTATATTAAAATAAAATATTATATAATTATATATAGTTAACTAATATTATCTATTAATTAACTACATATATTATACGTAGTTAGATATTATTATTATAATTACTTTATTTATATAAATATTAAAATAATAATATTTAACTATATAATTTACAATTTATAGGTTACGAATAAATATTACCACTTGTTGGTAACATAACCACATGGTTTAGCGAAGACCACTACCACGGAACAATGAATGGAACATGTACCCTATGAAGTGCACATGTGTTAAAATAACCACAAGGTACGACCACATTATTAAACAATCATCACTCAGCTCACATTGAAATATTTCACCACTTGCATGTTTTATATGGTTTTGCCCTTCCCCACTACTTCGTCATTTCTTAACTTACAGTGAAACGGAACATCTCTTCCCTGAATAGTGCATTGCCACATCGTATGAAGAAACACACAACCTCTTTTTTCATCATCACCTCCACCACAAATATATGATTATCGTTGTTTAACTCTTCATTCACAAAAGTTGAGATGGGGTCAATATTCATAGGTTTCAATTGAGGTATGACTATTGATTTACACTCTTTCACTTTACAAAAGACCACTTTACCAAAATATAAAATTACATCTCTTCCAACATAACTTGCACCTTGGGGCAACTACTTGTAAAAACAAGTGACGTGATGTGGTTTTAGTACCTTCTCTTAAGAATAATATTTGGAGTGGAAGAGTTTTGACAAATATCACCATCCCAATGGCTCAAACTTGGGAGTTTCTCCACAAAGGCCTTTAGGTGAGATCTTGGTGGTCGGGATAATCATTTTTTATAGTGATTGTGGAAAATCCATTAGGCTTAGTCGTCGTGGCTTAATTATTATTACTAAAACTATATACGATTATATGATTTATAACTTAGACTTAGTTGCTTGATATCATTTTGTGTCTTAGAGTTTCATATGTTGTTGTGATCACAGGTAATTCATGATGAGGCCACGTGATGCTCATCTCGTTATTATGGCTATTACAGTGATTGGTGGCCATGTGTATCACCTTGAAAACTATGAAGAGTTTTTTGAGAATTTCATGACTTGACATGGGTGGATATAAGTAACATTAAGATAATACCGAAGTATTAATATTTGGGGCCATATAGATATACATATTATTATCAACACTGTAAATTAACATAATGCATTAACTTTATATAGTAAAATGGCTAGTGACCCTTTCGAGGTATAGTTAAAATTTTCATCAACATTTCAGTTAGATAACTCATAATAGTCTATAACTATTACAAAAAATTGCATTTAGTAATCTCCAAAAAAAAATAGTAAGTGGTTAAGGAATTTCTCATCATGGTAATTTATTTGGATTTTAAACCAAGTTATTTTGTGAGATAAAACCATAAAGATGATATATAATAATGCATACACATATAATATCAAGCATGGTATGTAAAAAGGTTATAAACTAAAATGATCAAACACAACATCACTTCTAGACATCTAATCTAATTAAATTCACATTTTCTTAAAAGGTGCAAGTTATCCCAAAAGGAATGTGATTTTTTATTTTAATAAAGCAAGATTTTGTAAAGTGAAAGTGTGTAAATTGGCAGTCGTGTCTCACTCAAAACTTCATGACTATTGACCCCATCTCATTATGTGCACGAAATATTAAAAAACAATAATCTTATATTTATGGTGAAGGTGATGGTAGAAATTGAGGTTGTGTTTCTTCATATGATATGGCAATGAGCTTGAACAATAGCGAGGTGGTGGGAAAGGGCAAGGCCATATAGAATATGCAAGTTGTGAAAGATTTAAAAGTGAGTTGGGTGGTGATGGTCAGGGCAATGATAGAGTATTTTAGTGCTGGACTAGAAGAACCCTAGGCAAATAATGTGTAAAGTTGGATGACATGTCATAGCTATAAATGTAATACGTAGCTTTCGCCAAATTGTTTCATTCTCCCAATACATGAATGGAACATGTGTCATCTCAATGAAAACATGGGTCAGATATCCAATGGTTCCTTTAACAATGTACATAATGCAGCACGTGTTAATTTAGATGAGCCTAAAACTAATCAGATGAAGAATTATGACCATGTTAACTATATTAAACCCAACGAAGCGACTCTAAAATCAATTATACTAAAAATAGAAAAGGCTTCTTCGATGGAAAACAACTCCTATATAATCTAATTGATTGATGTAGGATGCCATATGTAAATAGATATGGATACATATATTTACACGCTTTTTCCATTCTGATTGATTAAAATAGAGGATGCCCTCTGCAAATATATATGGATACAGATATAACACTAACAACAATAATTGTATTCCTAATAATTATAGTGCACATTTTTCTTGCAGCATTATGGTACTCAAATGTGTCTCAAATCAGGTCCACCTCAACTATTATAGCTTCTTTTATGGAAGCTATGACTATTATACTATAGAGTGTGAGTCATATCAAAAGAAATGTTATTTTATATTTTTATAAAATATGATTTTGTAAAATGAAAGAGTATAAATCAATAATTGTACCTCATTCAAAACTATGAATGCCAACCTCATATCATATATATATATATACATTGCTCCACCTAAGACAAAGGGACATTGTTGTGGTGGAGGTAGAAATATAGATGCATTGCCTTTTGCAGGCTAGTGGGACGAGAGGCTAGGGTTTTTGTGGGAAATGCTTGTACATGACCAATGAGGAGACGAGATTATAGGCCACTGTGAGAATAGTGTATTAGTGCAATAATTGTGGTCTTGACTAGAAGTCAATGTATTCAACCAACTAGACATCAACAGGCGGAGTGTCGCCCCACGAGATCTTATAGTGGACTATGAGTTTGTCAACTACGACAACGAGGCCAACACTTAATTACTCTAAAGCATCAACTAATAGATATGAAACAAACAATATGGTTCCTTATCAGCGTTTTCATTTTTATAAACTATAGTTTGTATTTAATTTTAGTAATTGATGTGATTTCGTTGGGCAGTGTCAAGTATTAAATGATAAAATTAATGTGAAGACTTTAAAAAGTAAAAAATATTTAGCAAGGAGCATTTATTTTTCTCTAAGAATTAATTGGTAAAACCGATTACAATAGATATTTTTTGGGAAATATTAGTAAAATTTACAAAAGTAAGTATGAGCTTTCTTTCCATCTTTTTTTTGATATGGGTAAATGTTTTTATAGAATTTGAAGTTATGAACTAAAGGGAATAGTATTGATATCAGTGTGGATACAAATGGAAGGTTCAAATCTCCCTAATAAGTCATCAACTATTGCTAATGGGATGCTATAGCGAATATCACCAATGTCTCCAATCGTCTGGGTCATCTCCAACAACTACAACCAATCTAATATGCCCTTTGAGATTTGACACTATATGACATTGGACATAACTAAACCTCTTAACCACTCCACCTGCACCTCATTAACTTTCTAAAAAATATTGTAAATGAAATTGTACATTTTAAAGATGAATAGTATCTAACTTTATAACCACAATTATTCTGTGTCCCTTAATTAAATCCCTATGTTGTTACGAGACCACATATATTTTTATTTTAAAAAACACGTAAAGAGATGGGGTATGTGTTTGCCTACATTAACTACTCTACCCACATGTCATCATGCCATTGTCTTTCCTAGGAAATTTGTAAATAAAATTATGCTTTTTGTGGGGGAATACCATCGAACTTTATAACCACAATTATTGTCCTTCCCTTAATTAGATATTTGTGTTGTTACCACGCCACATATAATTCTTTTTTAAAAGGGACACGTGGAAAGATGAGGGTGAATATCATGAGCAAATGGGGAGGGTGTGCATTGAAATGAAATGAAATGAGTTTTAATAACGTCCACGAGACCACACAGTCTATGGGACCAAGTGTCAAGACCATTAGAGATTCTTCATATTCCTTTCGAAGTCATCTCGCCTCCTATAAATCTTTACCAACAGCCAGGCGGTGTTGTGTAGCCTCTCCTCCTCAAATAATTCACTAAAACTGCCCACATTCACACTGTTATCCTGCTGCATACGGATATCCTTGAAGAGGCAACGTGAAATGATGCGAGAGATTGAGGTGAGGCCAGGATTTGGAAGATGTGAAAAGATTTGGAAGGATGTTGCTTGCCTACATTGACGCCCACCACAAGGCAAGCACTGCTATTGACGAGGAAGGGGGCATAAACCCCAGGTGGAAGGAACCACATCACATGACCACCTGCTTTCGCACACCCTGGCTGCTCTCAACGTGGGCATCTACGCCCGCGGTCACATGAGGGACAAGCTGGTGGGCACCGCCAGGGTATGATAAGGTGCAGAACCCCATAGATTGCCCGCCGGTAGTCGTGAGGAGGCCGTCCGGTCGTCCGCAGGGAATTCTGAACGTGTGGGTGCCTCCTCATCCGGAGAAGTTCTCTCTCTTTTGCCCGCTCCGATCACGACGGCCCCCTTCAGTTTAGTTTAATGTCGAAGACGATGAGGAACACGAGATTCAGGTAGAGGAGCCAAACAAACAAACAATAACGTTGTCTTGTAGCTTTCATGAAATTTCATTTTCCAATTAATTCATTGGAGCTTATCTCCATATGTTACCAGTTTTTCATTTTTCATCTTCTTTTAAAAAAACAAGATTATGATCTTATAACATTCATTCTAAACAATGAAAATCTATAAATATTTCGCATAACATTTATATTTTCAAATCTGTATATAGTTTTAATTTGGAAAAAAACATAGCATTCACAAAATGGGATATTTAAAATTATACAAACATTCAAATTGTAAAATTGTATTTAGTTTACAAATGTTTCTTAATATTTCAATCTAGATATTGTTACTCATATAATGTTCCATAATTACAATCATTCAAAAAAAAAAAAAAAACAATTATAAACATGAAAATTATTAATAAAGTTTGTGCCCACTAAAACTTCGTAAATACCCAATTATTGTATTATTTGTTGGTGAGCCAAAAAAGTTTAATAAATTTTGTGACCACTAAAACTTCGTAGTCATTGTATCACTATTGTTGAGCCTCTTGATAGCTATAACAAAGCCAATGCCAACTCATAAGCAACATGTTCAATGCATGTTTTGTAGGCTTGTGTTTTTAATGGAAAACACACAATGTAATTATAGGCTAACAAAAGTACCCTAAACTAATATAAATATGTGCTCAAGATAAATCTAACTTAATTATAACATAACAATAGAAATATATTGATAACTTAAATACAACATAACAATATATTGATATGTATAAAAACATACATTAAGATGCTTGAAATTTGTTAAGGAAAATGTGTTGAGAAATACTTGAATTCAAATTTATCTATACATTGTCAAATGTTGAAACTACGCAAAAATGGGTCTAGAAGCAGACTCTAAGAAAATTTTAAGAAAATGGTGCAAATTAAGTATTGCAGAAAAACAATTTTAATCATATGGTCGATCTTGGCAAGTTAAAGTTTGATTTTCACAATAGAGTTCAATTTCAACCAAATAATGTCAAATCCCCCTGAAAATTTGTAAGCGCCTTTATCTATGTCTATTGATCAAAGATATATCAAAATTATCAAATTTATTTGTGGATCTTATAGAGTTTCTTTTTCTTTCTCCAAGACCTAATCTGCACCAAGAGACCTTTCAAGAGTATAAAAAATGGGTGTATTTATGAGGGGTTTGCTTTAGTCAGACCATGTTCTTAGATGGTTTGGAAATTAGCACTCATGAATATGGTAAGTAGCTCTATGTCATATAAAGACTCATACCTTTATCCTTATGTATGGGATGTAAGAATATCATATATTATATGGTCTTGCATTGATTCTTAAAGTTTTGGTACAAAGATTACATACACTTCAATTTATGCCAGTAGTAATAAAAAATAAAAAGCAACCTAGGACATAAATTCTAATACCTGGTTTCCTTATGTACCTTTCTATATGTTAAATGCATTAGTATGTTTTTGTACATATAAACTTCCTGAATTTAAGTTAAGACATATTAGCATGCAAACTAATAATAAAAAAGAGAAAACTGAAAAACAAGACACAAAAGAGTGAAAAAATCAGGGATAGTGATACTGGGACCCACAAAGCACAAGTGATCAAGATCAAGTGGATCAATCTAGGTCACAAATTAAATTGAACGACTTGATTTTGGCAACAACCAAGATTGACAAGTTGATCTCAAAATATTGACCTCAAATACAAAATTAATGTGTAATCTTCTAGAAGCATCAAAATTCATGTTAAGGTTAAAATCTTCAATATGTAGGTTTTCAAGTGTTCTAGATTGAATGGTTGCATTATGATAGACCCAAGGTAAAGTGAAAGTAAATTTGTAAGGATAACACAAATTAAAGGAAAGAAAACAAAGCACAATATAAGGGAAAACATGCCAATAAAATCAATCGTTTACCAAAATTAAGTGTCTACCTAAATCTTCATTTTGATGTGTATGTGTGTGTATATATCAAAGTAAAACAAACAAGTGCACCTGAAAGACTCGAAGAAGAAGTTGCAGCTAAAACTTGTGAATGTTGCTCGAAGTGTAATGAAATTACTTAGAAAGATCAAGTCAGTCCACAATAATGTAAATATCACACGCAAATTAACAACAATATAGAGTAATAATGAGAATAAAATATGATGATCCACACCAATAATTGACAACATAACATAATAATTTATATATAAAACTAAGCCGCTTCGAGGGAGAAACCTCCATAACCATGCAATAAGAATAAAATTTTTACTACAAGTACTAGCCACTACCTCATATTTATTGTACTTAGGCTATGGTTACTCCACGAGCTAACCCTACTAAAAATATGAAAACATAGATAAATGTGACAAGATAAGATAAAAGGTGATGTATACCATAGATTAGCCACACATATACCTATACACATTATAAGTTAAGGGCATAGTATGTCCCCCTCTTTAAAGCAACATTTCCTTCAATGTTGAATAATTCTAGATGTTGTTGCTAGAATGTTTCATCCTTCCATTTTGCATCCTCACTCGTCAGATTCTTCCACTTGATCAAATACTTCTTAATCTCACTTGTTTGTAGTCTTTTAGTGTGTGTTTGAAGGATCTCGTAATGTTCTATAATGACTATGCCTTCCTCATCTAGCTCAGGTAACTCAATCTAGGTGGATAATTGTTGTTCAATTGCCTTCTTTAAGCAAGAGTCATGAAATAATGGATGTATGCGTGTAGACTAAGGTAACTCTAGTTTTATATGTGTCATTGACATTTTTTTACAGGATTTGATAATGGCCATAATACTTAGGATAAGTTTTGTTATCTTTTTTTTAGCTTCAAGGATGTTTGCTTGTATGGTTGTAGGCGCACAAAGACCCTATCACTCATTTCAAAATTTATCTTGCTATGGTGTTGATCTGCTTGTTTATTTAGTCAATTATGTGTCTTTGCCAAATTCTCTCTTAAACTAGTTATTGCCTTCTAATAGTGTTGAAGGTGTTCCTCAATAATTCGAACCCTTGGCTATACCCTTAAGGATGAATTTATGGATGGGAGTTAATAGCCATACAGTGCCACAAATGGAGACATTTCGGATGATGTATTGAAGTGTTATACCACCATTCTGCTAGTGGCAGCCAATGAACTCATCTTTCCTATTTATCCGATGCAAAAAATGGAGATAACCCTCTAGGTATTTGTTGACCACATTTGTTTGCCCAATCATATTGAGGATGATATGATGACCTATGAATCAACTAAGTACTCAAACATGAGAATAAATTAGTCCAAAAATTACTAGTAAAGATAGAATTGCGATCACTTACTGTGATATTGGGAATACCATGTAGCTTTTGACATGTATCCTAAAAAGCATATGTTATTATATTGGCTAAAAAATGGCTTGGACAAGGCACAAAATGAGCATATTTTGTGAGCCTATCCACAATTTATTTAATAACATAATTACCATACAACCTAGGCAAACCTATTATAAAATCCATGGAAACCTCTTCCCACATTTGGCTAGGAATAGATAAGGGTTGTAGAAGACCTGGGGCCTTAATTGTTTGACCCTTGTTTTGCAAACACGCCATGCATTTTTCCAAAAAAAATGTATCTACCCCTAGATTCCTTCCTAAAATAAATATTTCTTGATTCTATGATAGCTTTTCAAAAATCATGAATGCCCCCTCCTAGAAATGCACAGAGCTCTATAAGAATCTTGTGTTTGAGGGTAGAATTATTACACATGTAGAATCTAATTTTATTCCATAAGGCATTCCATTTCCACTCATATTCATCTAAGACAGTAAAATCTTGTTGGAGCTGTTGAATTAGAACATGTGTATCATTTTTATTTTCCCATTTTGATCTTGTCTCATCCAATCAATCTACTTACCATATGGACATTGCACATAATAATGCCTCTGTGGATTCATCCATCCTAGATGTTGCATCTATGACTACATTATCATTTCCTTTCTTTTATATGATTTAAAATTCATACTCAAACATCTTGGTCACCCATTTTTATTATTCTTCAAATGAAAACCTCTATTCCAAAAATTATTTTAGACTATCATGATCGATTTTCACCTTAAAATGTCTACCCATCAAATAAGGTCTCCATTAGATTTTTTTTTGTGGGATTTTTTGATTGCATGAATAATAGACATCATCTAATTCTTATATATAAGCTTTCAAAATGTATTACACTTGATTTGATGACTCTCAAATGCAATGGGACGCCCTTCTTGCATGAATAATACCCACATTCCATATCTTGACACATCACATTCAACAATGAAGGTCTTTGAAAAATATGAGGTAGCCAAAAATGGAGTGGAGAACGTAGCCTCCTTTAGTTTCTAAAATGCCTTGGTGGCAGATTCATTCCAATGGAAGGATTACTTAATAAAAATAATTGTGAATGGTGGTGTTACGCTTCCATGATTTTTTACAAACCGATGAAAGTAACCTATCAACCCTAAAAAAAATATGAGTTTATTGAGGTTTATTTTAACTTTCCATTCTATCATAACCTTGATATTTTTAGGGTCTAATTTGGTGTCTTCATACAACATAATCTGACCTAAGTACTCTACCTCTTGTACTCAAAAAACACATTTGGAAAGCTTGGGGTAAAGCTGATGTTGTTCTAAACTTATCAATACCTTACTCACATGCTTCAAGTATTCTTCCCATGTCTTATTGAATATTAGTATGTCATAAAAAAAAACCAAGATAAAATTCCAAAAAAAGGGTCTAAAGATGTTGGGTTTTTATTCTTAATGATGTTTCGGGCACTAAAGTGTAGCCCCAATGAGCTAGCGTGTTGGCCCTTCATGCAAGACTGTGGTCTTCCACACTCACCTGAAGCACATAGCTAGAGATCAGTTCTCATGGGTTATGTTGCACAGTAACATATCGATCATATTCTTCAGGTTAAGACTTATATTTGATTATAAATTACATATAAAAAGAGATACATGACTTTGATCCTAGTATCATTACACTCGATAACCATAATTATGCAAATAAGTGCCATGAAGCTCAGATATTATTACTTAAAAAAGGTAAAAGTTTGCATGGATTTCATATTAAGTTCCAACAAGTGCTCAACTCAAACTTACCACAGATACACAATTATCAACTTAACTAGAACATGAACATCAGAATTGATTATAATATCCAAAACTCTTATATTATGCTTTAGCAAATGTTATAAAAAATTTGTCACATCCAATGTTTACATATAGAGGTGTTTATACTTGTTTATCCCTAACCAAGTAGTTAAAATATAAATGACAGGAGTAATTGTCAGTGAACTCTCTATAAACTGAAGGTCATGATGGTCTATTAACTTGTGTCTCCTAAGGACTTGGGACTTTGCACCCCCTAAATACTCATTCTATGTTAGATCCTTACTACCATGTGTTTATCTCCTTGTGGGCCGGTGTAAAACTCCTGATGGATAAGGTCTTAGTGAACCTTGAGAATCGCTCCTTAACTGTCTCTGACTTCCCATGCACTCCCCAAGTCTGTTGTTGTTATTCTGAGTCTTATGCCCTCAGGTTCCTCGTAGTTAATTCTCCTTGTTGATTGGGTCCTCTCACATTGGTACCTTTGTGCCTTCGTCTTTTTTCACCCTGTTGGTTCCAAGCCATGGTGCTTTTGTGCTAGTTTAGTTCCATGCCATAGTCTTTTTGCGCTATGTTCCTTCCACATCTTGTCGGTTCCATGCCAAAATATCAAAACACTTGGCCAAAATTTGGGGTCCAACATCACCCCACACTATGCTCTTAGTCTATCACAGACTAAGTCTGGGGGGTGGCTTCCACCAAAAATTTAGCCCCCATCTATTCAACCTACTTTTTGACATTGTCCTAATGTCATAATGTGTCAAGTAGCTTTGCAGTGATTTCTTCAATGCCCACTTTAGACTCCAACTCTTCGGGTTATTCAGAAATCTTGTTGGTATTTTTGACCAATTCATCCAAGGATGAGTTGACATCCTTCTAGACTTCTTCTAGCATCAAGATTTCTTTGATAACCTATCCTCGAAGGGTTGCAAAACTAGCATTCAATTATTGGCGATGTGCATTTATTTTCTCCTCCATTGTTTCCACATACTTGAATGCTTTCTGATATTTGGCATGATCCCTTATTAAAATGGCAACATCAACCATTTTCTACCTTTGTGATTCCTCTGCATGGATTCAAGCCTCCAATATTTTATTTGGTCACACCAGCCATTCAAAAATCCCATCCAAGATGGGGATGACTTCCCCAACTCTTTTGAGGGTACGCTTGCACACTTCCACTGCCTCGGTGAAGTGCTCTACTAGTACCAATGTCTCATTCCTTAGCATGGATTGCTCTTTACAGTGCTTCAAAAGGATATTTACTAAATCTCTAGTTTTTTTATGGCATCCCCATCTAGAGGCACACCATCCACTAGTGTTGGCTCTTTGCCCAAAATTATCTTGCATAGATTCAATGTTTTAACTTTGGTGTTTGTGGCCTCCTTTACTTGCTACTTCAAATCAACCACTTCCTCTACAAGTGCCTTCTTGGTGTCAAATTACTTCTCATACATACCCACCACATGGTCATGTTTCTGTTATATGTCATACACATCAGAGTCTGACAATATATTCTGGCACATGACTTCAAGATCCATATCCAAAAATACAGTGTTGGCTTGAAGAGGGGTGATCTTTTAGGGATCAACCCATAGTGGTTTTGGCAGCGTTGGAGCATCAACACCTAAGAGAAGGTTGTCTTGAGGGAGCTCAAAGTGGTGCTCCTCATTGTACATGTCCAAAAGGAAGGACATCTGCCACCTTGTATCTAGGGCTGCATCTTGGGGAAGTGTGACCATAAGTATAACATCCTTTTAGGGATGCTCGTTTGATACTAGACGTTTAGATTGGCAGATGCATCAATGGTAGGTTCTTCCTTAGATCTGGTCAGCTCCTTCCCTTTGTTTGGGTTGCACTCTAATATCTCAACCTCTACTTTGGTAGCTAGAGAAGTACTATCGATCATCATTTTTCCCATTTGATGATCATCACCATCCCCCTCTTTACCAAATAACCCCCAATGTCCAATGGTGAGTCTTCAAAGGTGGCCTCCTCCTTACGCATCGAAGAGGGTGCCTTCTCATAATTGGTATGTAACTCTTCCTTGTGGACTGCAGGTTCTTACTGCTCGAGCTCTTGCTGTTAGGTTGTGGAGCTAAAAGCTTCAACTCTTTGCAAATAGTGGGAACAGAAGGTTGTTGAGATCCAAGAGCACCGGCGTTGGCAGCAGGACTAACGTCAGTCGTGACCAGTGCAGAAGGCCACCGGTGACGGCAGGAAGTCGGCCGACGTCGATAGAACCAGACAAGCAGGGACCGGCGTCGGTCGCCTGTGTGTTCCAAAACTGCTCATTTCACGGACAGTTAGTTAAGTGAACGAAGAGTTTGCATGTTAAGACCAGTTAGAGTCTTGGGCTGCGAGGATAATTGTCTAAATTAAGAGTCTAAGTTATTGTTTAAGTTAGGGATTTATTTATAGACCCATTGGCATGTATTGTATAAGTATGAGATAGAAAGGAAGAGTTCCTTCTAGTTGTAAGATCATTGAGTTGCAGGGTGTTGCAAGCTCATAGGGGATCTACATGTAAGTTTGGTCTATTGAATTGCAGGTTGCAGGTTCATGGGAGATCAACTTGAAGTGCTATAGAGTGCTTGGTGTACCGGCAGGGTTATTACTGACTGGTTGGTGAGGTGAATACCAATTATGTGTGTGAGTTGGTTGTTGGGACCGTTTTTTGTGTAGGAGAGTGTGTGTGAGAAGAATTACTGTACACTTGAGGTGTGGGAAACCTCTGTAAGGTGGAAGAGTGTGGCGGCTCTTTGTAGTATTCTTTTTTGTAAAGTGTTAATACAATATAGTGTATTGTCTCTCATATTCTGTGCTATTGGTGAATTCTAGTTACTTGTGTTTCTGGTTATTTCTGCATATTTAATTGCTTATATTTGGTAATCATATTGTGCTCTTTCTGAGGAGCAAGATCCTAACAGGAGGAATCAGAACATGTGTGTTTGTTCTTGATTTCCCCCTCCCTACAACTGGTATCAGAGCTTTTGGTTGGGATACTAATAGATTGGTTTAGATCTGGGTAGTGTGTTTTGATTATAGGTTACTCACAGGGTTTCTGTTTGAGTGGGAGTTGAGCAATGGCAGAAGACAGTAAGCTACGAATGGAAAAGTTTAATGGCAAGAACTACCAATTATGGAGGATGCATATTGAGGACTATCTGTATAAGAAAGATTTGTACTTACCGTTGGGTGGGGTTAATAGCAAACCCTCGGATATGAAGGATGAAGAATGGGAGGTTCTTGATCGGAAGGCTCTGGGATCTATTAGATTGAGTCTTGCATCATCTGTGATTTCCAGCTTATCACAGTGTAAGACAACGGTGGAGTTGATGGAATCTTTGGCAAATTTATATGAAAAACCCTCAGCTTCTAATAAGGTATTTCTTATGAAGCGTTTATTTAATTTGCAAATGTTGGAAGGTGGATCTATTCATAGCCATCTTAGTGATTTCCATGGTTTGGTAAACCAGTTAAGTTCAGTCAATATTGTATTTGATGATGAAATTAGAGCTCTCTTAATCTTGTGTTCATTACCTAAAAGTTGGGAAGGTTTGGTAATGGCAGTTTCTAATACTGTGTCTCCTTCAAAAGTCTTAAAAGTGGATGATGTTGTGAGTGTGATCTTGAATGAAGAGATACGCAGGAAAAGCACAGGTGAATCATCAAGAGATGCTTTGAGTGTTGAAGGCAGAGGAAGGCCAAGAGAGAAGATAGAGCGTGGGAGATCAAGGTCGAAGATAGGCAGAAGATCCAAGTCCAGGTATGGCAGAATAACCTGATGGAAATGTCGAAAGCAAGGGCACTTAAAGAGAGATTGCAGATCGGGTGAAGATCAGCATGAAGGACATGGAGAAGAAGCAGATGTTGCAGACTACATTACACAGGATGCTCTGGTATGTTCTTTGGATAAAGTAGAATCTTGGGTTTTAGATTCTGGTGCCTCTTTTCATGCATCCCCACATAGGGAATTTTTTCATGAGTATGTCCAGGGAGACTTTGGAGAAATTTGTGTAGGGGATGGTAAGCCTTGTCAGATTGTTGGCAAAGGAAAAGTGAAGCTGAAATTGCAGACAAGTGACACATGGGTGTTAAAGGAGGTCATGCATGTCCCAGTTCTTGAGTAGAATTTGATTTTTGTTAGAAGTTTGGGTGATGAGGGTTGCACAGTAACTCTCACAGTGGACTCTTGGAAGGTTACCAAGGGTACACTTGTTGTAGCTAGAGGTAAGAAAGTAGGTACGCTTTATCTATCTACTTGTATTACTGATTCTCTTTTTGGGTTATCTACTTCAGCTGTAGATTCGGAGATGTGGCTTAATAGGCTTGGTCACATAGATAAGAAGGAGATGCTTGTTCTTGAGTCAAAGAGTATGCTTTCGGATTTGGAAGGTATGGATCGTGGTTTCTGTATGCAGAAGAAGAAGGTGACGTTTCTTGAGGAATCCGATGTTAGTGACAAGAACATGAAAGCCTTGGTTTTCAAGGAGAAGGTGACGGACAGAGTTCAGCACAAGATGCAGAGGAATTTTGAGCAGAGAAAGGGTGATTTGGACAAGGGTTTGATCCAAAAGGAGCTCACGAGAAAAAGTCAAGTATCACTAGAAAAACACAGAGACCGACATCGGCAGAAAAACCGACGTCGGTGTCCAGACAGGGACCGATGTCGGCTATGTGCAGCTCGACATTGGTGACTCGGGGTAGATAACGACCGACGTCGGCCAGGAAAAACCGACGTCGGCAAGGTGGCAGTCGCAGGGAACCGACATCGATCAGTTACAGACTGAGATGTGACTGGCATCGGTCACTGAGATGAATTTTGGGTGGACAGCCAGCTGTCATGGAGTCTCACGCACCCATATGGAGGACTGAAGGCGTAAGTAAGTTCTTAAATTCGTCATTTCCCTTCTTTACACTACTTGTTGCTCACTTATGGTATAAAACTAGGGAGTTGTTAAAGAAGCAGAACAAGTAGATCCAGGAAACAGTGAGAGCTTGGCATGGATGAGGATGTGATTCCTTGGAGGAGAACCAAACAGGTGTTTTGGGTAGAGTTGCTAGCTGGAAGTAAGCACTGAGAGACGAATGGATGTTCAGGATGAAGAAGAGCGGAAATGGATACGTGAGATGGAAGATCAGGGTATATGGTCTTGTATTAGCTGCAGGGCAATGGAGGTTTGATCATTGTGTTTCTCTTTACCAGGTTGGATAATATTAGCTACATTATCCTATTTCTGTATGATGTGCTTGTTGCAGGGTTACATATACAGGTATTGCTGAACTAAAGGTAAAGCTAGTTCAAGGGTGTGTCATGGAGAATCTGGGAGCAGCAAGATTCTTTGGCATGAGTGTGTTCTAGAGACATGGAGGTCACATGTTGACTTTGTTTCATGATGATTGTGTGAGACCGGTTAGCACGCCGATGGTTGGACAGTTCACATAACAGGTGTCTTGATTCACATAATGAGGTTGAGTGCATGGTATGTACTAAACCTGAGTTTTCCCAAGCAGTGGGAGTTGTCACAAGTTTGGAGTCAATTTGGGAAAGTAATACTGAAGGGCAGTTCAGTGGGACCAGCAACAGATGCACATGCTATGCAAGGTCAAGTTCTTTTTCTACATGGTTGTAGATGCGGATGTGGCAGGTAATTTGGATGACAGGTTTTGCACTAAAGGATTTGTGGTGGTTGGTCTTCAAGAGTGATCTTGAGGAGGGATACAAAGCCAAGGGAACAAACTAGACAGAGTACAGGTACAGGTACAGGTTGCAGCTGTTTATCTCCAAGTGGGAGATTGTTAGGTTGTGGAGCTAAAAGATTCAACTCTTTGCAAATAGTGGGAACAGAAGGTTGCTGAGATCCAGGAGCATCGGCGTCGGCAGCAGGACCGATGTCGATCGTGACCAGTGTAGAAGGCCACCGACGACGGCAGGAAGTTGGCCGACGTCGGCAGAACCAAACAAGCAGGGACCGGCGTCAGTCGCCTATGTGTTCCAGAACTGCTCGTTTCACGGACAGTTAGTTAAGTGAACGAAGAGTTTGCATGTTAAGACCAGTTAGAGTCTTGGGCTGCGAGGATAATTGTCTAAATTAAGAGTCTAAGTTATTGTTTAAGTTAGGGATCTATTTATAGACCCATTGGCATGTATTGTATAAGTATGAGATAGAAAGGAAGAGTTCCTTCTAGTTGTAAGATCATTGAGTTGCAGGGTGTTGCAAGCTCATAGGGGATCTACATGTAAGTTTGGTCTGTTGAATTGCAGGTTGCAGGTTCATGGGAGATCAACTTGAAGTGCTATAGAGTGCTTGGTGTACCGGCAGGGTTATTACTGACTGGTTGGTGAGGTGAACACCAATTCTGTGTGTGAGTTGGTTGTTGGGACCATTTTTTGTGTAGGAGAGTGTGTGTGAGAATAATTACTGTACACTTGAGGTGTGGAAAACCTCTGTAAGGTGGAAGAGTGTGGCATCTCTTTGTAGTATTCTTTTCTGTAAAGTGTTAATACAATATAGTGTATTGTCTCTCATATTCTGTGCTATTGGTGAATTCTAGTTACTTGTGTTTCTAGTTATTTTCACATATTTAATTGCTTATATTTGGTAATCATACTGTGCTCTTTCTGAGGAGCAAGATCCTAACAGGAGGAATCAGAACAGGTGTGTTTGTTCTTGATTTCCCCCTCCCTACACTTGCTCTATGCTCGTTGTGGTACATCCCCTAATGATGAAGATTTTGGGGGTGATGTTTGTGAAGAAGTCTTAGGAGGTGAATGTGGAGGTGGAGGAATATGTGGAGGAGAAGGTGGGGGTTAAGGGACTTGTGGAGGTAAAACTTTGGGTGGAGAAGGTTGAGGAGGAGAAAGTCAGGGAGGTGAGGGTTAGGGAAGAGAAGGTCTCGATGGAGAAGGGTGGGGAGGTGAAGGTATCAATGGAGAAGGGCGGGGAGGTGAAGGTATTGGTGGTGAGGGGATATGCTACAGTGGTTAGGCAATCCTCTATCATTTTTGAGGAACTTGTTATAAGCTTGTGCCGACATCGTGCCCAGCCCACTTATTCTTCAAGGGAGGTACTGGTGGGAGCTTTTCCCACATATGTTTTGCGCCCTTTGAACTCTTATGTCTGGGCCACATCATATAAAATAGATTATGTACCTATTTTCCCACTAGTATTGGTTTGACCTTGATATCCATTTGGTCACTCTCCTTCTTCTCCCTGTAAGCCTTCTTGCATGGATAAACATACATCTTCTAAAGAGTGTGAATATCCACATCAATTGTGTCTGCTTCTAAGGCAATTGGTGATACATCATAAATTCAGTTCATTGAGTCAATGAAGTACCAGGCCAAAAAGGCATAAGGTAGCTTCAGCCATGTGGAGAGTATTATGTAAGGGACCATCTTAATGCATGCTAGAGATAAGAATTGATTCACAAAAAACTATGCTTGCTCTCCATCCAAGGTGGGTAGATCCTTCAAGATGTGCCATTGATTTTTGAATGCCTCCTTCATCCCATCAAACCAAGACTTCATTTTTATTTTATAGGAGGGGGTGATATGCCTCAGGGATGTGAATGCCTTATAGCACTCAACATGGTACTTGTTCTCAGGTGGGTATGCCCACTTTAGCACTCCCATGGTGTAATCAGGTACACCAATCTCATTAAACACCATTAATAACAAAAATACTCCCCATATAAACCTATGACCTGATATTCGATGGGTCTTCTCTACATCCTCAATGATTTTTTTGGTTAAAGTACATATCCCAATTATACTTCAAGCCCTCTGTAACTTGGTGGGCCATGTCTACCTCTTTCCAATGATCAGTGACACCGATCTTGGTCATTATAATGTGCGTTATGACCCAAAGGGCAGGATACTACAGGTTTTTAATGTGCATGGCATGGCCCTGATTTTGATACATCAACATCATGGCTATCTTTTGGGTCTCATCGGTGTCCCCCAAGTCATGTGCCACATCTAACCCCGAACACTGTAGCCCCGACACCTTGCTTATCCTCTCAAGTGTGATCTTCATGCTATGCCCAACGAAGTAGAGGTAGTCCTCATGGATGCATGAGAGTAGGAATTTGATTGCCTCCATGGGTTTTCTAAATTAAGGCAAATTAAATAATTGGAACAACCTTGTAGCATCTAAGGCATTGAAGATATTGAGTTCATACACCAATTGGTTCTTGGTGTTCTAGCACTCAACCTGGTAGTCATTTTATAATTCAACCTCAATCCTAAGTTGATGATGGTTATAATAAAAAATTGTTCAAGTAGGCACCTTGGAGACCTAGTTCTTTGAACCTAACACCGTCTCTGGGTACTGTATTTCTTCAATCATCAATGGCAGGAGTAGAGATGATTATGTCTTCTTTGCCTATCATGCCATACTAGCTTCTTCTCTTTCTACGTGATGTGCCTATTCTTTACGTGTTTCTTCTCTAATGAATATTGCTTCTCCCCCAAGTACTTATTCCTCTGGTATTGCCGGTAATGGATTAGTCCTTAAGGCCTTCTTCTTAGCCCACATCACCCTTAAAGGATCCCAAAGGTTGAGGCATGGTTGTCTAATGTTCCTGAAGGAATACATTATTACAGCAGTGACTTTAACTTTTCATGCTTTGTTACCCTCTAATGGTAGACTTCTACTTATGCAACCTGTAACTACAAGTTCTTCCTGTTGTGGTTGTATTTCAAAGTTTGTCTAGTGTTTTGATTACATAGCTTTAATGCTCATTTACTTGCTCGAGAATCAAACTTGTTTTCTTCGCTCTCGCTTTGGTATTTCTTTGCTCTTGTCTCTGTGATCTCAAATGGAAGCAAAGTTTAAATGTAAAAATGAGCTAACTTGTCTTTTTATAGGCTTGAGGGGTTAACCTGTATTTACTACCCATTTCCTTTCATCTATCATTTCTCATCATTAATGCCTTTTTAATCGCTGCCATTCTTCAACTGTCACTTCTCGCCATAAATGTATTTAATAGTATTGTCTTGTCACGATGTTGGCACATTTCTCGTAACCACTATTATTTTTGTATTAATGACACGTCCCATCCCACACTTTACTTTGAAGTGGAAGATAGTTGTGCCTTACACTTTTCTTTGAAGTGGAAGATAATTTTTCTTGTTTATTGTGATTTTTCAAACTATTTGGCGGGAACACTATTCTAGGGTTATGTAGTTTGTGTGCCTTAAGTAACTTGCATGCCTAAATTAACTTGAACACCTATCTTTAATCATGAATTCAGATACCTTTTATGCCACACAAAAAATGTATCATGGTCCTCCACAAAAAAATGCAAGTACAACACGAAGCTACTCTATATTAAAAAAATGTTGCGCACAACAATGGTAGTGCTTTTATTGAAAATTGGAAATCCTAGTGTAATGGTATAAGCTTTATTGTTATAAAATATTTAACTATTCAGTGGTGAAATATGGTTGGAGTTGGCTTCCATTGTAATGCCCAAGAAGAAATTGGGTGTCTAACCTTGTAATCAAAAAGCGTCGATAGGTCAAATGCTATGAATTACAAAAGGGTCATCCTAGTGAATTCAAATTTTTCCAGAATGGCACACAAACTTGGAGTCATATAATAAGACTTTCATTCCAAGCGTAAATGTCTTAAGCTTGATGTGTCGATCATGTTATTCATTTTGTTTGTGCTTTTCCACATCTTGGCTCCAATAAGAAAGAAATCGAGCCTCATCCAATTATAACAAAATATCCAGGAATGCCTTCAAGGATGACTCGTCATCCAATTATCCAACACATGTAATAAAAAGAGATGGTACCAAGAACTTAACTAGTAGGATTGCCTCTTTACCATATACCAAATTAAACAGTGTGTTTTTGTTCAGGTGCTTATAGGTTATTTGATAAGCCCATAGTACCATAGACACTCTATCATCCCAATTAGTTTGGCCACTATTACAGATTTTTGTTAGTGTTTTGCCTAAGATTTTATTGAAGGCCTCAATAGTTCCATTGGCTTGTGGATGATAGGGTGTTATTTTATGATGAGCAATCATGAATTCAACAAATAGGATGCAAATAGTTTCATTTAGGAAATGGGTCCCATGATCACTAGTAAAATTTAGTGGGCATCCAAATTGAGTTATGATATGTTCCCAAATGAAGCACATAGCAGTATTAGTAGTACAATTCCTTATTAACACAACTTCAGCTCAACATGTGAGATAATCAGTTGTTATGATGATATATCAGAAACCTATTAATCGTCCAGCTGGAGTGACGGGGCCAAAAAAATCAATGGCCCACTTTTCAAATGGTTCTTGAGAGAGAATTGGATGTAGAGGCATGACATCATAGAGATTTGATTTTCTCACATGCTAATAAATATCACACTTCCTAGCATATATCTTAGCATCTTGAAAAAGGGTAGGCCACCATAATCCGACCAGTAGAACCTTGCATGCGGTAGCCTCTCCAACATAGTGTCCACCTACAATGCCTTGGAATGCTCATATTTCATGACACAACAATTAAGAACTTCATCTTGTCCAAGCCTATAAAGGTCCCCTCCTATGAGTTAAAAGGGTGTGGTGTAAACTGTTAGTTGTTTTTTGGTTTGCAAATTTAGATAGTCAAGCACTGAACCATTAGTTAGAAACGTTGCAATATCTTCCAACTCCTCAGATACACGAGTAATACAAAAGAGTTGAGCATTAGGTAAGTCATCTTTAATAGTGTGTGTGGTTCTCTAGAATCAATCCATGAGAAGTGATCAAGGCCACAATTGGTTTTTCAAGGTTTGACCATAACAAAAAATTAAAACTCTTGGAATAACACTATCTAGAGGTAGATTCATCCATGTATCACTGATTTATTTACTATATACTTTAAGGCTTCATGATCTATATAGAATATAAAAGGTGTTGCCAATAAGTATTATAAAACTTTCTATAGAGTATAGACCATTGATAATGCTTTATGCTCTATAGTGGTGTAATTCCACTCAGCTAGAGTAAGTTTCCTACTAGCAAAGTAGATCGGGTGATGATTTAACTATTTTGGAAATATTAGGGTCTTATTCCTAATTTAGTTAAGGGTTTGAGTTAATTAAATCAATAAATAATATTGAAATAATTAATCTACTAATTTGTATAATTTAATTATAATTTGAACCTTTCTAAAAATAGTAATAAATGTGGAGAAAATAAGATTTAGCTGGAAACAAACTGAGACGATTGAGACAGGGTCTAAAATTTATTGTGCAGGACTGGGATAGTGTCACAAATTAGGATCTAGATTTCATTTTATGAAAGGATAAGAGCTTCAAAATATGACACCCTAGGGTCTAGTTTTATAGTCCTCTTTTACCACTATTATTCAGGAGACCTAAGCTTTTTGGGTTTTGTTCGTTGCCCTTGTATGAGCCTGCCTATGAAATTTCAAATGTTAGATGTCTGTAGAACTCCTTGTAGAGCTAATTTAGTCTTCAAACCCTAGACTTCATTATGCTTTGACAAAATTTGAGATAAATGGGGGCTTAGTGTGTTTAATATGCACTGAACATGTATCCACACCCCTTGTGTAGGCACACTGCCTACATACCAATACTTCGAAGAGGGATAAAGCCATATGTAGTTTTCTCACTTGACATGTTTTGTGAAATAGTGAATATAAAGATGTAAAATGCTAAATTGGGTATGCTTGAGGTGGATAAGGACTGTTGTAAGGGTTTGAATAAGCTTGTGGTTGTATTGAATGGTTGTATGCAGCGAATAGGGAAATATCCCTGAGTAGTCTTGCTTGTATTCTTGTTTGATTTGTTATATTTGTCAACCCCTTCTAAATTAACTTTGAATGGGTTTTTATAGCGATTTGTTGGTCATAAGTTGTATGTATTCATGTTAGGCTGACAAGAAGAAGGGTAGGAACCGAAAGGAAATGACCATTGGAGATAAAAATGCAATTGGATAGGAGCGCCAAAAATGGCCACCCTAGGGTCCGATGCTATAGTCCAAATTGGGTGCCATTGTTCTGAGGGTATGAGACCTAGGGGGATGGAAATATCATAGGAAAAATAGCCTAGAGGAAGTGGACTCACTTTTTGGAAGGCTATGAATAACTGAGAATCAGTGAAAAGGTGCCTAAAAGGGTCATGAGAGCAAGCAAGATGGACCTATGGATTGGGTGTCATAAGCCACACTCAAGTTATCAATTTTTACATTTTATATGACTACATTTACCCCTACTTTATTCTAGTGATACAGTAAAGTGAAATATTAGGATAAAGGAAAAGTAGAAAGAGTACCTGAACCTACCTGTAAGGGTGAAGCCCATGAAGTTGTGTGATGTTGGGTGTGCGTAGAGAAAGCATGTTGTGAAGTGTAAATCTGTAATAAAAAAAGAGTAGATCAGTTCTTATTAGATACGCTATATCTAAAATAAGAATGTACAAAGATGGGTAAGAGAGAGGAAGAGAAAAGAATGAATACACCTCACCAAGTATGCGAACCAATATAAAACTTGTTGTGATGTTGAGTGATGTTGGATGATGTTGAGTAATGTTGGGTATGTGTTGTACCAAGAGTAATATCATGAATGGAGTTGAGTGCTCAATTCCCCAAGAGTGACTTAATAATGCAAAGACTGGCCCTTTGGCTCCATCATTGCCCACTGAGTGAAGCTATGTGATCATGCATGTGTTAATCGATGTTTGGATTGTGTCCAATCCTTCTGAATAGGTGGTTCAAGAATACAAATGCTAGTTAGTCATTTGGCTCCATCATTTCCCCATGAAGTGAAGCTATGAACTGATATCAATATGAAATGTGTGTTATAGGAGATGGCTTCTGAAGTTCATGAATGCTTTGTAATCTGACAATGTCGACATGGATAGTCAAATGTATGCTAAAAACTAGGCCACTCTTGGCCACTTGGAAAAGGTGGAGATTAGGCTTGTATGAAAGCCACTCCAAAATTGGGCAATAGGCTTATGTGGAAACCACTAAAAAATGATGCCAACCACCTGAAGATAGAATAATGCATTAAACTACTGAGAATACATGGGTGATGTACTGAACTTAGAAATAAAATAAGTCAAATGTGCCATGCACATTGCCCCCAATCACTAGTGTCTGAAACATGGATTTTGATCTGGAAGTTATACCAACTTTCATATTTGAAAATTGAAGCAAGAGCCATCATGCCATGCATGATGCCCCATATATCTGGATTCTCTATGAAAAACTATATTAAAACTGTTGATTTTAAACTAAACTGTTGTTGATAAAATTAAAATTAGACTTACTTTTCTATCTATTTTTGATTTTTTTTTTTTGTTGTTGTTTGGATAGTAGTGCCAAAATTGGACACCCTATTGTTCAGCATTGTATTCCAATCTTGGTGCTCTTATCTTGCACTAATTTTGATGATTGTTTTGTAATTGTCACTATCTACCTGTTATGTTCTGCTTAGTTTGAAGTCTGGATACTGTTATAGGTGTTCTGAAAGCTAATTTTTTGATCAGTAAGAGCTATGATCTCTATGATAAAACCCCTATTTATTGCCCCTTCTTATGAAGGTAGGAATGAATACCCTGCAATGACTGCCCTCAAAAAAAATCTCTACAAGTATGTTATACTACAAGAATACATGATATGGCAATCATAATTGATAAGATATCTCAAGATCTAGCATGGTTTGTAATGAAGATTGTTAGATCAACAGGGGTATGCCTAGATAGATATCACAATATAATAGCATGTGAAATATATTGAATTGAAATTACAAATGTTAGTTGTTAGTTTTCAAGGAGGGATGGAGCATGATGTCCATCATGGCATCCAAGAAAGCAAGGTAATGCATGATGTGGATCATTGCATTGCAAACAATTAAAAAACAATCAATTAATAAGCACACAATGCAAGAAGTAAGAAACATATAAGAGTGGCCAAGGAGCCAATCAAACAAGGTAGATGGGCACATGTCACTCAAAATAGAAACCAAACATAAAAGACATGTTCAAATGCCACATACACATACAATCGAAAATAACCAAGGTTGGTGTGAAAGCCACAATCACATAGAAGAGTACAAGCAAAAGATATTGGCAAATGTCTTAAGACACACGAGAATAGAATCAAAGGACATTGGAAAATGTCTTGAGGCACATACAGGATAAAAAACAAGAACTGAGAAATGCAATCACATCTAGCTACGTAAAACAAGAAAGGAAATCAATGTAAATGCTGAAAATACAATCGCATCTAACTAATCAAAGCAAGAAGTAAAAAGTATGCAAGATGTGTAGTACAAGACTAGGTATAGGCTAAGAAATACATAAGTGCTATATATTAATGAGTGTCGATAGGTTAATTTTTGTAAGCTAGTAAATAATGTACATCAATATGATAACTAGAGTGTGTGGTGTAGGAATGACATAACCTGGATGGTGTAGTCATGTAGATGATGCCCCTAGTGGGTAGATATATTGATGTATGTCTCGAATGTAGAAGTAGGATGCCCCCTCAATGGGTAGAGTGAAGCAATCAAGGATCTGGATGTCACTGCACACACTCAAAAAAGATCAAGTGAAATATGGTAATGTAGATAAATCAACAAACAATAGCATAAAACAGCAAAATGTAAATCTAGCATGGTAGTAGAAATGTAAAGCATGGATGATGCATACAACTGAAATATTTTTGGTGTTTTTGATTTATTTGAATGTTTTTGTATTTTTAAATTATTTGAATGTTTTTGGTATTTTTAAATATTATATTATTTTTGGTATTTTTGATATTTTTAGCTATGTAAAATCAATCATAAGAAGACTACGTACAAGAAAAATTGAGAAACTATGTACAAGTAAGCAAAAATAAACTATGTACAAGTAATTTGAAAGAAATTAATATATACATAATGACATAAAATACTAGGTTGGAGGAAGTAAAGGGTCCAAAGATGGAACCTGTTGGGGACAGAGATGGAGGAAGTGATCGCGGTCATCATTAAATGCCTCAAGATCATCATCATAAGTATCATCATATGCTACAAATTCTTTATGCATGGTGGTTGTCTCCTCAGGTGTTAGTAAGATCTATGCTCTATGTGTAGTCAGAGATATATCACTCATGATGGTGTCATCTTGTCGATGATGAACTGAAGGTTGATTTGGTGCTGAAGATATTGAGTCCCCTTTGGGATGTTTAGTTCTGGTAGTAGATGGTTTCAATGGAAGTGGTGTAGCAAGTGTTGGTGGTGATGTAATCTGAATAATACCCTAAACTTGCAGTTTATCCAATATTTGTTGTAAAGTTGTACATGAGTTTGTATCATGGCCTGTGATCTTGTGAAAGAGACAAAATAGGTGAGATCTATGATCTATGGAGAAAATAAGTCTTAGCTAGAAACAGACTGAGATGACTAAGATAGGGTCTAGAATTTGTTGTGTAAGACTGAGATAGTGTCACAAATTAAGATCTAGTTTTTATTTTATGAAAGGATAGGAGCACCAAAATAAGACACCTTGGGGTCCGATGATATAGTCCTCTTCTATCATTATTGTCCAAGAAACTTGAGCTTTCTAGATTTTATTCATTACCCATGTGTGAGCCTGCTTATAAAATTTCAGATGTTGGATGTCTGCCAAACTCCTTGTATAGATGATTTATTCTTCAAACCTTAGACTCCATTGTGATTTGATAAAATTTGAGATAGAGGTGGGGTTAGTTTGTGTAAGATGCACTAAATGTGTATCCACACTCTTTGTGTGGGCACATTGCCTACATAGCAATACTTTGAAGAGGGATCAAGCCATATGTAGTTCTCCCAATTGATCTGCTTTGTACAATAGTGTATATGAAGATGTAAAATGCTAAAATTGGGTGTGCTCGAGGTGGCTAGGGAATGATGTAAGGGTTTGAATAAGCTTGTAGTTGTATGCAGAGAATAGGGAAATATGCCTAAGTAGTCTTGCTTGTATTCTTAATTGCTCTGTGATATTTGCCAACCCCTTCTAAATGAACTTTGAATGGGTTTTTATAGAGATCTATTGGTCATGGGTCGAATATATTCATGTTAGGCCAACAAGAATGAGGGTAAGAACCAAAAGGAAATGACCATTGGAGCTAAAAATGTAATTGGATAAGAGCGTCAAAAATGGACACCCTAGGTTTCGATGCTATAGTCTAAGTTGGGTGCTATTGTCTTGAGGGTATGGGACCTAGGGGGATGGAATGCCATAGGAAAAACAACTTGTAATAGGTGTAATCACTATCTGGAAGGCTACATATGACTATGAATCAGTGAAAAGGTACCTAGAAGGTTCATGAGAGCAAGCAAGAGGGACCTACGGGTTGAGTGTCATAAGCCACACTCAAGTTACCAATTTTCACATTTTATATGACTACAGGTGATCAAAGTGATTTTCACTTGGTTGTGCAAGGATTGTACTAATTACCATTCCAGATGCATCCACATGGATATGGAATGGGCTTGTCCAATCAGGGAATTAGAGGATTGGGGTGGTAACCAACTTGTCCTTTAAAGACTCAAAATTTTATTGGTAGGAGCAAGTCCAGATGAAGTGATCATTATCTTTTAAAATTTCCTCTAGAGGCATGGAAATCTTTGCATATCCACGGATGAATTTCTAATAATAACATGTATGTCCTAAAAAGGTGTGGACCTTGTGTTGAGACTTGGGCACTAGGTGGCAAATAATAACATATACATTTATTGGGTCTATCATAATTCCATCTTTACAAATAATTTATCTTATAAGAACACCGAAGGGTGTAGAAAATAGACACTTCTTTATATTTAATGATATTTGTAAGACTTGGCAGTGCTCAAGCATGAGTCATAGATTAGAGCGATGGTCTTTGACCAAGCCATAGATGGTCCAATCATCCAAGTAGACTTGAAGAAACTTATGGATGAAATCTTTAAAGGCTTAGATGGCTATACGTGAGAACATAGCTATGCATTCTTTAACCCAAAAGGCATGACAATAAATGCAAAGGATCCCCATTCAGTGGCAAACATAGTCTTAGGTTGTTCCTCCTCAATGATATGGACCTGATGGTACCTTGAAAATCCATCTATGAAAGTATATATTTCACACCTAGCAATGCCTTCAAATATTTCCTCTATGAATGGTATTGGGAAAGGATTAGTGATGAAAGACACGTTAAGTATTTGATAATCAACACAATTTTGAATGCGTCCATCTTTCTTTATATTGATCACCATGGGACTGACCCACTCAGATTTGTCAATTGGGGTGATTACTCCAACGTGCAACATAATATCAATTTCTTCTTTTACGTACACTCATATATTAAGACTCATCCTATATGGCCTTTTTTTTACTAGTCAAGCACCGTCAACCAGTTTAATATGCATCTTACCTAAAGATGGATGAACTCTTTTCATCTCATTGTAGCTTCTTGAAAGACATATTGGTATTATTTTAACTCAAATATCTTTGAAACTTCAATGTTAGTCCAGTGATTACCTATAGTAGCTATTTTGGGTTCTTCTTATGCGTCAATGTTGTGCTAGATAGTTTGAATTGACCCTGAGTAAGGGTGGTCTATGTCGAGACCAATGTCATGAATAACTCATGTGCCATAGTCCATAGGAATATCCAAATGATTTGACAAAGGGTCAAGTGGTTCAGACCCTTCACCCTCTTCTACTTGAAGTACTAGTTTTTATTTCCCTTGGCGTATCTCTTCATGTTGATCTTGATCAAAGATTGGTTCTAGCACGAGAACACATTGTGTAGATGATTCATTGAAAAGAACTAAACCTTCTTTAGGGGCATTATGGGTATTCCTTAGGTGATCTTTAATGGGACTAGGGTCACCAATAAATACATCACGTCGTGCATGGCCTAAAGAGTGAGGCATAAATCCATCCTTAGAGAAGAATAAGGCAGTGTCAAGTTCATGTTTTCCTTCAATAGATGCCACAATCGAGTACCCATATGTCACTCTTCATGAACATACCATGCTCACACCCAAGTTTGTAAAGTTCCATAAAATGCATGTACCCATAAGTACTCTAGTAAATAAGACTCTTCAACTCTCCATATTGACTCACAGGCCTCTATATGGGGTTTAGATGCTTATACTCCACTATAGTTTATTATTCCCCTAACTCATTTGTCATGATGGAATCAGTGATGCAAGGCCAAACATACTTGATCCCATTGGAGAAGTCCCTCATTATGGGTTCACCACCATCTTATAGTTGTACCATCAAAGAGGTGAATCATGGATTGTATATGATCATTATCAGTGTGATAATATTCTTTAAGGCACTGGACAAAGTTGTAGACTTCCATTTGTCCATAAAATTGAGGGGTTGCATCCAGTCTTTCTAAAGGTTCCTCTATCATTGGTCCCCTCATGACCTAGCCAGTAATAAGGTAGATGAACCTGTGGAATTTATGAAATTAGCACAGAATATTTTCCAAACTACCAATGGTACTACACACTCTTCTAGTGAGGTCATAGTCAACATGGGTCCAACAATTGCAAGCATTGCTTGTAGTATCAGAGAGGGACTGGGTGTCCATCCATCGGAGGATGCCATCAGGAGTAGCATCACTTTGCTCACCATCTCAGGAAGTGACATTATAGATGTGGTTAATATCTTCTTCCACATTAATAGGGTCTATATATGGGGGCCCTTCTGTTGGATCTAAGGGAATAACAATGCATTGATCAACATTCTCAAAATTATTGTAGTGCTTTTTGAAACTTCAGTCTACATTATTTTCATAACACTAGGGTTGCCTCAATAGAGATGGAAAATCATCTTCCTCACCTAACTCGAGAACTTCAAAATTAGCTTTGAAAGGTACTCCAAGTATATCAATCATTGCATTCTTGAGGAAACCAATTAGTAGAGCTCGAGTTTTATTAGCCATAAACAACACGTGCAATGAAGGTTGTAGTGTTGGGCTAGCCATTTTATGCCATGCATCCTTAGTGAGGACATTAACTTCAATAGCAGTGTCAACTAAGATGTCCTAAATTACCCAACCATCGATAGAAGCATTCATTAGTATTTCTTTATCCTCAAGAAGGCTAGGAGGAATAGGGTTATCTTACTGATGAGCATGATTCAAACAATGATTTTCATTCTATCAAGTTATTTGAGGTTGAGCATCAATTGGTGCTTGTGCCTATTTTAAATCCAAATTCTTAGTTATGGGATAATGTCTTCGTCTAGCATACGCTTGTATAGCTCTTGAAAATTATCGTGCATCACATTTTGAGGTTTTTACCTTCTACATATCAATGCATTACATTGCTTCTTTGTCCTTGAGAAATTAAATTTCTCTCTATAGTTATTAAACCAACATCATAGTCTCTTGGAGCACATCCTTTTGTTATTGGGCATCAGGATACTTCCTTGCTCAAGGATCTTCATGCTGTACCTTCTCAATAAGAGTAGATGTATATTGAGATTATCCTCCACTACACATAGTGATATTCACTTATTGAGTTGGTGGGGTGTTTGAATGTGCATGTCAATGTGGTTTCTCAATGTGAATCATACTTTCACCTTTTTAATTTCACTCCTTAGTGATGGTTTTGTATAATTCAGGACATTCTTCCAACCAATGGTCCATTTTACAAAAACCACATGTAGGGTAAATTGGACAATCTCTTTGATAGTGGTCTAGGGATCCACATTTATAACATGTTATTGGTGGAAAATGACCACCTTCTCATCCTCATCCTCTACCTCGACCATGATAGCCACCATTATCCTAATTTTTGGACATAGAGATTTGGCGCATACTACATGCACATGTTTCATGGATATCACTAATCAGTCAACAATCATTTGTGTCATGGGTGTAGGCATCACATATTTTATAATAGTTAGATACCTTATAATGTGTGGCTCATTGTAAGAGAGGACAGAAGCATACATCATTCTCTTCATGGGAGATTTCACATGACTGCTTTAGCACAACATAAATGTTTTTACGTGGGTAGTTACTTCAGTTATGCCCTTCAAACTCGTAATTAGTACACCAAAGACCATTATGAGAATCATATGCATGTTTTTAGTTTTTTTCAAGTTACGATGCCATTGAATCTCTTTGGGCCTCCATGAAGGGACTAATCCCCATGTTAATACTTCCAATAGCTTCAGCATGGAGGGCAACTTCTAATGCTTTGAATGGACTAGTAAAATTTTATTGGGATAGCGTTCATCGAAAGGGAAGTAGCAAACCTCATATGAACCACTATGCATGTTGAACAACATTTATTTCAAATGATAGCTTTAAAAAAAGTGTTTTGAAATTTATGCCATATTCCCATACACTTTCAGTAAGTTCCTACTTTATATCCTTCAGCACGGTAATAGTTTGTTGTTCAAATTTGAGAATGTCAAATTCCTAAAGGAAGGCTATTTTGAGATGATCATAGTTAATGATGGCTTATTGAGGGTCAAAATTTCTATACCACTTATGCTCTATCTCCAAAAGTGTAGCCATGAATTGTGTGGCTTTTCGCTCAGAGGAAGTGATGCCTTGTGCCCTCCAAATAAGTTCACACTTATGGATGTGTTATGTTGCATTTTCTACACCTCAATATTTAGGTAGATGAAGCGTCATTTCATAATACATTGTTGGTAGCTGAGGTGTTTGTGCTGGTGGTTGTTTAGAACCCCTAGATCCTATCCCTTAAGGGGAAATTCTACCACTTCCTCCCATGCCACCTTCAACTCTACCTCCAGCACCTCTAGTAGAAATACCCATGCCATGGGGCACAATAGATGGTTGATCAATAAGATTTGAGCCCATATTCTATCCACTCTAAATGCCAGGTCCTCCAGGCATCCCAAGTTATGCCATAGAATTCCCTTGAAGAGGGAAAGAAAATTTTAATTCCATATGAGTTATAATTCGCTCAGTTATAATATCCCTTATAAGATCAATTTTTGATTCCACACTATCTATATCCCAATTATGTATACATAGTTTATATGATTCAAAATCATGAGTGCACACTATGGTTGGGGAGCTTGGTTAGTTCAAACTTAGCTCTTCAGTTTCTATTATCGAGCTAGTTTCTCCTTCATATGATATAAGTGGCCTAGGGCATGATTCAAAAGTGATGGGGTCCTCTTCATTTGTTTCCACTTTCCTTCAGATCTTAAGAACACTTCTTGAGTTCTCCTAGTCTCTTCCTGAATCGTTGACTCCTATGATCCTCTGCCAAGCTTCATCATATTTATGCTTCTATAGTGCCTACTAACTGGCTACCATTCTGAACCTAAAATCTTCTACCAACTCTTCTCTATTCCCCTTCTAAATGTGTGGCTCATGAAAATATGGTTTTAGTCCTCCATTGGCATAATTTCAAACCCATATTCAATACATAACTTCTTAATTTCTAATGAAAAATGTCTAATATACCGGCCACATGGTTTTATGAGGAACTAGAACTTGTCTTCTTTAGGAAAAGAATAGGTAGTTACAACATACTCTAGAATGTATCTATTCAACACTCCTTTCCACCAAATATTAACAGCTTGGGTCCATGGTGTTCCAAGTCATGCTAAATCTCTTTGTCATTCTAACATCTAAGGTTGCCTTCTTCCAAAGTTTTGTGATCGACCTTGAGCATAAATAAATAACCAAGTATGCAAGTGAATCAGGGTTTCAACAGAGAAAGTTTTGTATAATGCACTATAGAGATTCTATTCTACCCACTAATGTGTGGAAACTCCTAGTTCAAGGTAAGGAACCATAAAATTATCCTCAACCCCAGTAATCCATTGCTCAATACTCTCAAGGGTGATACGTTCAAGCATGTTTCATTACTATACATCAAGCGCTACAGGTCCCAGCAATAGAACCAAAATGTTAGGTTTTTATTCTTAATAATATTTTGGCACTGAAGTGTAGCCCCAATGAGGTAGCATGTTGGCCCTTCATGCAAGACTGTGGTCCTACATGCTCACCTGAAGCGTGAAACTACACACCGATTCTCATGAGTTATGTTGTGCAATAACATATAGGTTATATTCTTCAGGTTAAGACTTATATTTGATTATAAGTTACATATAAAAAGAGAGATGAATTTTATCCTAATATCATTACGCTTAATAACCATAATTACGCAAAGAAGTGCCATGAAGCTCAAATATTATTACTTAGAGAAAGTAAAATTTTGTAGGGATTTCATATTGAGTTCCAACAAGTTCTCAACTTGAACTTACCACAGATACACAATTATCAACTTAATTAGAACATGAACATTAGAATCGATTATAATATTCATAACTCTTATATTATGCTTTATCAAATGTTATAAAAAATCTATCATGTCTAATGCTTACATATAGGGGTATTTATACTTGTTTATCCCTGACCAAGTAGTTACAACATAAATGACATGATTAATTGGCCAATAAACTCTTTGTGAACTGAGATTCATGGTACTCTGTTAACTAGTGTCTCCTAAGGACCCAAGCTTTTGCACCTCCTAAATACTCGTTCTATGTTAGATCCTTTATGCCATGTGTCTATCTCCTTACGGGCTGATGCAAAACTCCTGATGGATAAGGTCTTGGTGACCCTTGATAATTGATCCTTAATCATCTCCCACTTCTTATGCGCTCCCCAATTTTTTCATTGTTATTTTGAGTCTTATGCCCTTGGGTTCCTCATGGTTAATTATCCTCTTTGATTGAGTCCTTTCGCATTGGTATCTTTACACCTTTGTCCTTTCATGCCCTTTTGGTTTTGAGCCATGGTGATTTTGTGCCAGGTTAGATTTGTGCCATGGTCTTTCTACACTATGTTCCTTCCACACCATGCCAGTTCTGTGCCAAAATATAAAAACACTCAACCAAAATTTGGGTTCTAATAAAAGCCAATATTCATCAAACTTTAGAATGAAGATGGTGAATTTATGAGACCAAAAGTCATTACTAAAAAATTTCTTATGTATATCCTCATCTATGATCTAAATTTTATGGTAACTTGAATGAATATCCAATTTTGTAAGGTAGGCAACACCATGCAATTCATATATAAAATCATCAATTACCAGAATATGGAGCTTAAATTTGATGGTTTACTTGTTAAGTTCTTTATAATATGTGTACATCCTCCAAGTATCATCCTTATTATGCACCAATAACATAGGGAACAAATATGCACATTGGCTATGCCTGATAATACCAACCTTCAACATTTCTTGTATCATCTTTTTCAAATCACTCTTTTGGACATATGGGTACCTGTATAGTCTAATGTTTGGTAGTTGCCTCCCTGAAATAAATCAAATACCATGATAATGTTCTGTTTTCAGTGTATTCTTATTAACATTGCTTTAAAAACAATAGAGTGTTTATCAATAATCTTTGATAGATTAGTCTATGTAGACATCTTTGTTGGTTTTACTTCTAAATAAAAATGCTATGCAAAAAACCCATATGTCCCCTTTTTTAGAATCTTCTACATCTAATGAAATCTAAACAGTTGTGGAGACTCTTCACACAATCCATGCAATTAAAATGTCATACCTTTAGAATGAAAACACATGAACAACTTATGGAAACTCATCTCTATCATGCCCAAGGTTGTGAGCTATTGGACTCCTAAAACTATGTGAGCCCCACCCATGGGAATAGAAACATAGGAAAGTCTAGCCTATAATCTCTCATGGAAATTTTGATACTTCCAAATTTCCCTAAACAATTGATTGTGCCATCATCTATAATCATGACCTAAAATTATGGAGTTGGATAAACAAAATAATTCAAGCATGTCACCAACTTATTATTCATGAAGTTATATGTACTCCCTAAGTTAACCAATATTTTCATTTTTTGTTTCTTGAGGAAACCCAAAACCTTGAGGGTTTGTGGAATGATAATACTTGAAATTGCATGGCATGATATAGTTGGTTTGGAATCTTTAGACTTATCCTTTGGATCCTCCTCACCCTCACCTGATATTTCATCATCTTCTTCATCTTCATTATCCCCTTCAATGTAGAACAATTTATTCTCAACACATTTATGTGTTTTGTTGTATATTATATCATAGTTGAAACATAACCATTTTTCTTATTTCTCTTCAATTTTTTGAGGAGTCAATCTAGTACAATAAAGGAATGATTGTGTTGGAATAATGCACTTTCTACTATTAGTGAAAACCTACCATTTGACCATGGACTTTAATATTGAACTTAAATTAAGCGTGCGAACATCAAGTTGTATGATATCCTTGATCCCACCCAATAATAGCTAATTCAAGTTTTCTTATGTGATGCCATCCATGCACATATATAGGTTTTAGAATTGTCAAATATAATACTTGGTATTCTCCATTTGTATCACTATTACTAATTGGCTGAAATAGTTTTATGTGACACTATTGTGGTAGTGCATCTACATCACATTAGTAAACACTAACCATGTAACATTAAGTCCCTTATTTTTCCTTTGAGCACATAACCATCCATACCAAATATTTTTTTATGGCTCTAAATACAAATATGCCATGACCACTTTTTGTGCAAAAGGGGTTTGATGTAGACCACATAAGTTTCCATTTGATTGATCTAGGTAACCAGATCCTTACCACCAAACTTGTGCACTTCCACTTTTGGTAGCGAGTTCCTCAGACATGTATTTGATCCTTGATTGTTCTAGTTTGGAGAATTCAATTGGCCCAGTGGAGAATTATTGGATGGTGGCATTTTCAAATTATGAGCCAAAAGAGTTTCTAATGTCCCATTGATGCTGCTCAACTCTGAATTCATTACATCCATATTCTATTTGACCACATTTAGATCTTATTTTTTTGCCATGCTTTGCACATCTTCTTGGAGTTGGGTAACCAACCTAGAAATCCCATAATTAGAAGTTTCAGACTCAATGCCCTCCTTTCTAGGCATTTTTCCTAGAGTGGCTTGCCCTATTCTACAACCTCAACTATTTGGACTAGACAGGTAGGAACTCTAGGGTTTAGTCTGGAGGGTTTCGAGTTAGAAAAAATTATACTGGAGGCATATACCATTGCAATCGTCTCATCAAGACAAATTTAATGACTACTAATTTTCACAAAGGTGAAAAAATATTCTAAACTTTTTTTTTATGTAAAAAAACCTCAATAAATATTATGCTAATGGAAAAAATAAATTCTTCTTAGATCACAAGTTATGTTTTTTTCTCTGTGGAGGGTTTCGAGTTTTAAAAAAATATATTGGAAGCCTATACCATTGCAATTATCTTATCGAGACAAATCTAGTGACTTCTAATTTACACAAAGGTGAAAAAAAAATTCCAAACTTGAAGCAATATTACGCTGATGGAAAAAATAAATTCTTCCTAGATCATAATTTATGTTTTTTTGCTCCTTTAGCTCCTAGATTAAGAATAGTTGCTCTTAATCTAGAAAACAAATACTATGTCATAGAACCTTGTGAAAATAAAAGCTTTAATACTACTTGTAATGAAATTACATAGATATATCAAGTCAATTCACAACAATGTAAATATCACGAGTAAATTAACAATAATATAGAGCAATAATGAGAACATTATAAGAAGATCCACACCAATAATTAACAACAAAGCAAAATACTTGATAAATAAGACTGAGGCACTTCTAGGGGGAAATCTCAACAAACATGAAATAAGAATAAAATTACTAATATGATACTCAATTAGTAATGAATACCTCCTATATATATCCTACTTAGGCTATGGTTACTCTATAGGCCAACCCTAACATTAATATATGATCATAGAGAAATGTGACAAGGTGATGTAGGCCACATATTAATCACATGTATCCTTAGACATGATATAGGTTAAAGGTGTAGCATGAAGATAATGCCAAATATGTTAATAAACTAAAATTCAAAATGAGGATAAATATTACCTTATCACATATTCTAGCTCATGTGACCTACAAACCTTGTCTACTCACTAATATGCATCCTTGTCTTGACTATCATTGAGTGTCTAAAATAATAATCAATCTTCATGTGTTTTGTGTGTGAATATCTTGTGTATCTAAAAACAAATGGAAACATTTTCAAGAAAATCAATGTCTATATAAATCGAAAATAAAAAACTATTAAAATCGCTAAGTCAATAATAAAAAGAAGGAACAAATACACCTAGTGTTATGTGACATGTATTGTCATCTCTATATACTTTTTGAATATGTGAAGTGTGTCTTATAACTCTTTGGAGTGTACATTATGCTTTATTACTTTTTGATGTGCACCTCTCATTTTTTTTTAAAAAATATGATAGCTCTTTTGTGCGAATGCTAAAAAATATGTGAGGGAAAGTGTCATATAACACTCAAGTGTGTGCCTCCAACTATGCAGGATCAAATATTTGTAGTGTGCCTAGTTTTTATCATCATGTAGCTAAATATATAATAAGTTGATTATATGCCCCAAATTTGAGGTGTGGCATAACCTGCATATCACTCATCTCTAAAGAAGGAATTAAATATATCGTGAGTAAAATCTATATATCATAAGAGCAAAATAACTACTGAAATCTCATTTATGACATATTTTGGTATAACATAGAAAAATATCATCATTCAAGCATATATATGATTCAAGAGAATATGAACAGTGGGGGCCTAAATCATGTAAGTGAGATATCATTATGAAAGTGTATATGCAACTCAAGAAAGTGTGACCATATGGGTTGAAATCATGTAAAAATGGACATGCAACTCAAGAGAGTTCAATTTATATATGTATCTTATCATCATGAAAGCATGTTTGTAGTAAATAACTAAAGTCATGTATTCTAGAATGAAAGCAATGTGGGAATCAATGGTACTACCCTTTTTATGGATAAGGTGTGGTCTATATAAGCATAAGATGGATATGTTGTCCTCTATATAGAAAAGTGTAATTAATATAAACACAAAAATAGTAGACTTAACCTAAGAAGGAAAGTATAATAAATGTGAGTTCAAGCAATAGTATGCACCAGCATAGACTAAAATTTGATAAGGAATTACAAAAAAAGGCATGCCCCAATATAAGTAAATATAATGCATAGGCATAAATAATAGTATGGCCCGATGTGAATAAGATTTACATAAGGGCATATGACAAGAGCCCACCCAAATATAAGAAATGTATAATCTATAAGCATGTGGGTTTATCAAGGCCCCAATCAACAATATATATGAAATAAAGCATAACAATAATGTTTCCAGGTACATATTATATAGAATCGATACATATATATTAATAGGTTTCTCCCTATATGAAAAAGTTTTAATTGATGAAGCATAACCATAGTATGCACTATTATGGACAAGAAATAAACAAATGAAGGCATTAGTGTAAAACATGCCCTAATATGGATAAAGATATTATCGATGACATACATGAGTATTGTGTAAGTATCATGCACCTTGGTAGGAAATATATGATCATTATAAGCAAATAGCATGCCCCATTATGGCCAGGTTATAACTAATATAAGTGAGCACCTAAGGGTCTAGTCATAAATATGGATCATAGTTACATAGGAAAAAATATTTGATTGATATGAGTCACAGTGAATAAGGGATATGAGGACATGTGGTGCTCAAGACAACAGAATGAAAAGAAACTAATAGAATTAAGTGTGTGTATACGAAGAGAAGTATGTGAACAAAATATTAAAAAAATAAATTTTGGTAAATAATAAAAAAATAACAACTAATGCTAATTAGAAATAAAGTCCAAACAATGCAAAAAAAATCATAATAAGATGCCCACACAATGCCCTATGAGTCAAATGTGAATCCACAATCATATAATATATAGAGGTGCCACATTTAACTCAAGAGAACTAGAGTGAATTATAATATTATATATAGATGGTGAAGAGTTTAAGCAAAAAATATATTAACAAAGTTAACAAATAGTTTAAGAAAATTCTTGAATAAATAGACTAGTTCTTGATTAATATCATATTCAAATGTTGTGAGGCATGACTTTTAGAAAGCTCACCTATTTTATAAATAGTCTTGATTAATGTCATATTCAATATTATTTTTTATTATTTTATATTTTATCTTTTTAATTTTAATTAATAAATAGGTGAGAGTCTTGATATTGATTTAGATGTTTAAAATCAACATTTTTCTATCATTTGTGTGTTCTTTATTTTCTTTTAAAGTTGATTTTGTCATTTATGATGATTTTTCTATCATTTGTGTGTTCTTTATTTTCTTCAAAAGTTGAGTTTGTCATTTAAAATTGAGTTTGTCATCTATCTTTATTGTCTAAGACCTAAATAAAATATACTTAAATGATTAAATGACTTTTTTGAGAGCATACTTATATGATTGAATCATTTATTCATAATTGAGGAGCTTGGAATATTTGTCACATTTATGAATTAAAATTCATATCCATTTCCTGAAAAATTTATGAAGTCATTTTAAATGAAATATTATATTATGTTTAATATGAATTTTAAAAAATAAAAAATTGTTCCTTAAGTAGAGGTTTATTTGGTCTGATATCACATTAAAAAAAATTATATTTGAATACTTTCTTATTTCAAAAACTTAATTATGAAGTAATAGGTTGGAACTAGACTTATATTATACATCTTTATCCTAGATAAAAACTTAGCAATGATTTTAAGTGATTTTAATAAGGAATGTATTATATCATGTTAATCATTTTTATACACTAAAGGTTATTAATAATTAGGGTCATGGTTGTAAAATTTGGTGTAGCCTATGTGATGCAGATTTAGGGTTAAGCTTCCCCTCATGTCTAAGTAACCCCTTCTCTATAATGGTTATTGAATGATTATATTAATTACTCTCTCTCAATCACGTTAGAATTATAATTAAAATATATGTTTCAATTGAGTATTTCTTGTAACTTGATCTTTGGAATAATTTGTCGAAGTTGAACTTAGTTACACTTGATTTGATTCCTTATATGAGTAAAGGGGAGAGAGTTTTCAAGTTGAAAGGACAATCTTATATGAAAACTTAGAATGTGAAATTTTTAAAATCTCATGGTGTAGTTGTACCATGTGATGGAACTGTGTCAGATAATTGAGCCTGGAAAACATGTGGCATTGCCATACCTTAGATAATATTTAGAAGTTAAATCAATAAAATTGAAGTTAATTAACTAGTGAAATTAATATAAAAAATATAAGTTGATCAAATAGATATCAATGGATTTAATTAAGAGAAAGATCAATTAGGAAAAATTGATTAGGTCTACGTGATCAATGTAAATAAACTACTTTAATTAGATTGAGAAATTGATTTGACTTTTTTATCAGGATAAATAGGAGAGTTTTGAAAGGATCCCTAAACCATTTACATAACCATGGAAGATAAAGCAATGAAGCTCTAAACAAAAACTAACAAGAGACTAGTCTACAAACCAATCAAGCCATAAAACAACCAAGGAAATTATTAGCTATACATCAACAAAAGGTCAACATCCACACATCAAAAAGATAGAAAACAAAACACCCACCGTCACTAATCATTTAGATCTTCAATAATCTTAGCTGCTTCCATTTCTTCCTACAAGGCTTGAATCTTAATGGCCAATGAATCATCCATTATTTCCACTTCATTGGATTCTTTCTTCTTCTTTTGCCCCTAGTCTTCCTAATAGTCCTCTTATTAGGACTGTCTTGGATTTCCATGACCTTCCCCTTCATTGCCTTCCCTTGAGAGTCAATCATGTTAATGACATTTCTCTTATTCATCTTAGTGATCTCTTACTATTTTCCTGTCATCAACTATATCTCTTCATCCATATTCTTCATTTTGATTTCCATTTTAACCATCTCCTCCTTCAAATGATCTATATTATGCAGTAGATCCTTTTGTACTTGGTTCTCTTTCATGCTTTCCTTATAGTGTTTGTCAAATTGGTCTACATGTCCTTCTTCACCTTCTTAAACTCATTAAATAACTCCTTCGGGATACTCAGTTGGGTGTTAATATCTTATTCCAACTTATCAACCCTATCACTAATGGAATCATGAGGATTCAGAATATTCATCTTGGTTGAAATAATAATATTGGGGATATGGTCATAATTAATCTAGGGGAATTGTAGATCATCCTTACTACTCAAGAATTTCTCAAACAATAGGTTTAAAGTAACCATTAGGGCCTTCCTTTTAACACTTTTAGGGCTACAACTAGCTTCAGGGGACTATAGCTCCTCCCTAGGACTATTTGAGTCCTTAGCCTTCTTCTTATTAGATATATTAGATAAATGAGCCAAAGTTTCTTCCTCTTCCACATTCTTGTTCATATTTTCCTCTTCAAAACTATGAGAGAGTAATTTTCACACCTTTGAAAAAATCAAATTAGAAGTCCTAAGATCCCCAATAGGAGGAGTTAGGGTAGGTTGACCTGATTGGACAAGGGGATAATGAGATATTGATGTATGGTCATATCAATTTTTTACTCATGTTACTCCATCACAAAATTTTCAAGAGACAAAAAGGTATAAATGAATGTTAATTACCTTATTGTGCCTGAAATGATTAAGCAAGAAGAAGAGGTGCGATAGAGCTTTTGATACCTTTCTTTTAGGGTAACATGCTTCATTATCTATATACACACCTCCCCCACATAGTAGGTAAAGAGGTATGTAAAATGCCATATTTTAATTCATGAATTCTCTCCCTTTCTTTGAAAAAGTTGTGAATTTCTTCAATTTTCCATTTTTTATCTTTGAAGACATTCAAACATTTTGTGTCCATATCAGATAATTTTGTAACACTTCCCTTTAAGGTTTCCATCCTAAACCCTCACACAGTAATAAATCTATCCCTCTAGGATTTTGTGAAGTCCAAAGGAAATCCTGGGTCATAATCATGTGTTCTTTTAATATATTAGGTCAAACCTCCTCGTTTCAATATATTACAAACCATGTTGTTCCTTTTAAGCCCCACACAGGATATGGGTTCCACTTGCAAACATTCATTACCCATTTCTTCTCTGTCAACCAATATCCTCCTCTTGGCTTTGGTGACACCACTAATCTAGGTAAGCCATAAATCCAAGACCTTATTTTAATCAACATCACAGCTAAATTTAAATATGACATCATATAGATAGTTATTACTTTGAGCAGCCCTTTGTCTCTCTCTTGACTCATGATGTGAAATCACATGGGAGATTCAAGGCATTTATTTTCTCCTTTCCCAAAAATTGATTGTCTCATAAATGATCCTATCATATGGATTATGGGAACTTGAGGTCCTAATGGGAATTGATCATTCCCAAATAAAATTAATTAGATAAATAATTATCTTCTAAAATCATGATATTAATTATAGGATGTGGCAAATCAATAATATTAGTCCATTAAATTTTTTTTTCATCCCTTATCTTTTATTTCGTTATTGTTCAGATGCTACTTTTTAGTTATGTATGGGTTGGTTTTTGTTCCTTTATGTTTCATGTTCCTTCTTCTTCAAGCATACATGTCTATAAGTTTTCTGACCTTGCCTAGATTTATTTTGTATGTGTAGGGCCCCTTAAAACCCCACTTTTACCTTAAATAAAAACATTAGTCCATTTAATGAAGTTCAAACTTGAGACTCCTTTGTTTGCTAGCCAATCTACATAGTCGTTACCTTCTTTATAGGTGTGAGTAATCTTCAATTCATCAAAGTTTTACATGAGGTTCTGAGCATCCCTCACCACATTCTTAATGGTCCAACATGGATTGCTTTTTTCTTTGAGGCAATTAATAATGTTTAAACAATCACCTTCTATAACAATAGATTTTAAGTTTAAATCCTTAACTAATTGTATACCCCACAAATTTGCCCTTGTTTCCACTACATGATTCATTTGGACTCCCAAGGGTCCTGCATAGGTTACTACAAAGACTCCATTGTTGTCTTTGATAACCCCTCCTCCTCTTAATTTTCTTGGGTTCCCTTTCAAAGTTATGTCATAATTCAATTTAAACCATAAACAGGGTAGATTTATCCATTTGACTAGTCTTATATCTGTCATCTCCTTATTCTCATCTAGCTTTGAAGATATATTTAATTTCTAGTTTTTGATTATTCTCTCTTATATTTTGGAGACATTGTTTCTATCACTATTTTTGAAGACCTGCATATTCTCCTTGATTGACTCAATGATCAACATCCCTAATTTGGCTATGTTTTTTTTCTCATTTTGGAAAAATTTAAAGTTTTTTTCTTTCCATGTTCCCCATATAAGGTTGGGTAGGGTTAGCTTCCAAAGTTTCTTTAGGATGGGTGAGAGTAAAGGACATTTTCCATTGGATAATGAGCTCCAACATAGTTTTTGGTCTCACCCAAGAACTATTAAAAAGAGAGATCATGATGTCCATCATCCTATAAGCAAAAAAGCATTCCAAAAATAAGTGTTAATGAACTCAACTTCATTTTCATAGAGTACGCATCTATTAGGAATAGGCATAGCCCTTCTCAGAATATTATCGATTGTGAGTATTTTATTTTGAGTCATTAGCTAGCATAAAATATTTACTTTCAGAATGAGGTCCTTGTCCCAAAGGGATATCCATGGCAAACCTCCTCACTGAGCTCAAGGTAAATAAAGTACCCAAATTTAACTAAAAAGTAACCATATTCTGATGTTGACCAAATTAATTCGTCATCTTTAGGGAACTAGCTAATGTGAAAACTCTTCATCTTGTAGTTTAGGCCTCTAAACTGATCAAGAACTTCATGATCAGTTTTTCCAAAGTCATAAGTTTCCATGTTTTTCTAATAGCATTAACTTCCCATTAATCCATAACCCTTTCCCCAATGTATCTCTTAAATATAGGGCACAAATAATTCCAAGTCATAGAGCTTAAAGGAGAACTATAGAGCCAAACATCATCCCAAAATGATGTTTTTTTGTTGTCTTCAATATTCCACCTACACCCCTTACTCAAGCTTCATGCTCTTAACGAGAGCATTCCAAAAATATCCCTATGGGGGGAATCCAAAGTCAAGAGATTGTCAGCATCCCTATCTTCAAAGTATTGAGCCTTTATAGTGTTAGTCCATAGAGAATTTTCTCTTAATAGCTTCCAGCCCATTTTAGCCAAGAGAGTTATATCCATCCCTTTAATTTTTATTATACCAAGACATCCATGAGTTTTGGGTAAGCATACTCTATCCTAGGCACAGGAAGGATTCTATTTTTCTCTTTAGTTCTAAATCAAATGAGTCTTTTCTAAATTTGTTTAATCCTTTCTACTAATTTTTGAGGCACTTTTAAAAGAGACATCATATGAATGGGTAAGCTTTGGAGAGAGCTCTTAAGGATTTGAAGTTTACCCACTTAAGTGAATAGGCTATCCTTCCAACTTGCCAGTTAAAGTTGGAGATTGTCCAAAATATTGTTTTGGTTGAAATTATCCATTCTTCCTTTAAAAAGGGTCATACCCAGATAAGTAGAGGGGAGGTCTTGCATTTGACATTCTAGGATGTTAGCAATCCTTAATTTTCTTGTCTTTGGGGTGTTGATGAATAAGATAGAGCTTTTGTTCAAGTTAATGCATTGGCCTAAAACCTTTGTATAATCCTTGGAAAAAAATTGATGATTTTTTATTCTTAAATCATGGCTTCCCCTAACACAAAATTATCATCCAAAAATTGTTGGTGGGTTATAGGATCCATGTTAAGTGTTATATGGATCCCCTTCAAAAATTCATTTACCCTAGATTTCTTGAGACTTCTTCCCAAAGTTTCTACCAAGTTGATAAATGAGTACGAAGATAGGGGATCTCATTGCCTTATCCCTCTCTCTACTGGGAAGAAGCCCATTGGGGATCCATTGAATATAGCTGAGAATCTAGGAGTAGTAATGTAGGAAATAATAATCTCTTTTAAATTTAGGATGGAAGCCCAACCTTTCCAAGATCTTCTCCAAGAAACTCCACGAGACTCTATCATATGCCTTGTTCATGTCTATCTTCAAGAACATACCCTCCCTACAAGATTTATCAATAGAGTGTAAGGTTTCATGAATCATAATTATACTATTTGTAATCTACCTCCCAAAGACAAATGCTCCCTGATGGATGGATATAATCTTGGGCAACATGGATTGGAGTCTCAAGGTTATGGTTTTAGAGAAAATTTTGTAGATAATATTACACAAGCTAATGGGTTTGAAGTAATTCAAAACTCTTGCCCATGCCTTCTTAGGAAAGAGAACCAAGAAGGTATTGTTGGTTTCTTTTACAATATTGCCTTATTAAAAAAATTATGTCATTGCTACCACCACATCCATCTGAACAATATCCCAAAACTATTGGAAGAAGACTAGAAAAAAGCCAATTGACTCAGGGGGTTTATCCCCTTCCATAGCGAAGACAACAAACTTGAATTATTTTGGATATGGAGGTCTGATCAATTTAACATTGTCATCCTAATTAAAGACATTATAAAACAATTTTAGAAAAGCTTCTTCTTTTATTGAGTCAGGATAGGTTCTTCCTGATAAAATATTTATGAAGAAAGATATAACTTCCTCATTTATTTATTCCAAATCGGAACAAACTAAGCTATCATCATTTACCACCATATTAATTTTTTTTATTCACATGTTTGATAGTTGAGAGATGGAATAAGTTGGAATTTCTCTCTCTCTTTCAGCCATATATTCCTATATTTCCGCCTTCGAAACATTTCCTCCTTAGCCTCAATATTATGGGAATTATTGGTTAGATCTTTTTCTTTCAGGAGAAGGTTTTGGTCTAAACCTTTATTTTGAACCTCTTATTCCAAAATCAACATTTTTTATTTTTTGATCTAATATATTGCCAAAGGTAACTTTATTCCATTTCTTCAACTCGTTCTTAACATACTTTAGGTTATGGGTTATTTTAAACATACATGAGCCTTGAAACTCCGTGTTCCACCATTCTCTAATATTTTATTTAAGGTTCAGATGTTAAAGCCACATTTTTTCAAACCTAAAGGAGTAATTTCCCTTTCTATTCTCCATTTGTGTGTACAGTGAAATTGATTTGATTCAATTAAGAGAAATGTTGTAAAAAAAAAGTTGAATTTTTTGTTAGGTCAAATTAAGTTGAAAACTAATTTAAATCTTTTGAGATTTAGGCCATTAAGTTCAATTCAAGACAAGTTGAGTTTATAAAATCAATTTGGGTACTAATAAAATTGATAGGGTGAACTAGACTTATTAGTTATGTTAGATCAACTTTGAAATGTATATAAAATCAATATTTAAATGAAAACGACAAGATCTATTAAAACTTAGAAATATCAAATAAAAATAAAAATTATTAATGTTATAGCATGTTAGAACAATTAGATCAAGTAATCCAAGATTGAGGATTTTAATATTAGCTCATATTGTATATTATATTCTCATTGGGGAGCATTTTAAGGCATTTTTTCAAATTAGTTAAACAGGTTACAATTACCTTATTTGGTATTGTGAGTTAGGATTTGCTAATGGGATTTTCCCCTAAGAATATCTCCTTGTGTGTTCCAAGTTAGATGTTAAACTATGTATACCAAAAAAAAATAACCTAATGAGGGACCCCCAATGTATATGGTACACATGCATCATATAATCCTGGGTGTCCTTTATGCCTAGGTTGGATAAAATCATCCAACATATTTATATGAGTATGATATGTTTATGCTCAATATTTGAAATAGTTACATAAGAGCCTATGTGAATATTTTGAAAAGGAATTTATAATCTTTCCCTAATTTTGATCAAGATGATATGGTTTTTTTTTGCAGTTAGATTTATAATATGAGGATTAAGAGTCAATTAAGCACCTCAATACTGTTTGACACTCTTATGTGGACAATTTCTATGAAATAACTTCAATGTGAAGAATAGTTTTGCAAAAAATAGTTATTATTTCACATTGTACATCACAAACATCTAAATATCAATACCATAAGATAAAAGAGGAGATTGTGAAATAGTTTAAGGTTGATGATCCTCACACAATATTCCTTTCTCATTTTTGAACAACCCATTCATACTTTAGAGGCTTTGGCCTAGTTTATGACATTTTTAAACATGAAATTCATTATGAACATGAGCATAAGTTAATCCAAAATGGAGTTAATGTTCCACATCCTAAATCTAAGAAAGAATGCTTAACTAGAGAAAAAAATATCAATGGTATTAAAAGACCCACATCATAAATTAAACTTATTTATGACTTGAAATTAAATTATACAATGAACCTTATTATAAATATATTTCAAGTGCGATATGTATGTAATTTTTATGATGTATTATAAATATTATTATTGTTCAAATTGTTGGGAATCAAATCATGTGATCTTATTTATAAAAGATTAGCAAAAATTAAAAATATAATGGTTAGAGAGGTGTTATTATAATAACATTTATTCTTAAGATGACAAGTGTGTTAGAGTGAGCGGGTTACCTTAAAATTCTACAATATATATAGGTAATGCCTTGCAGACCAACATTTTATGTTTGCATAGAGAAGTGAATAAAAATCAAGACATTGTAATGGTGTTTGAAATTATAGAAATAATAACATGCATAGTATTACTATTGTGAATTATATAAATCATTATGAGAAGTATAGTATTAATGTTATGAATTATAGAAATCATTATGAGATGTATAGGAAATTTAGTACATTGAAAATGATCAAGTAAGGAGGTTTAAGAAAATTATAAATATTTAAACCACTTGGAATTACTTTCGATCAACCCATCATAAATTAAAAACATTAAATTTCATTATAAAAGCTTTTAAAAACCATAATCCTTATTTGTAACTAGCCGAGGATCTACGAACCAGGACATGGGTCATTGTTTGATGAATTAGATGTCATCCTCAAACTATATGATTGTGTTTATATTTTTTTATCATTGTTAGGTGCCATAATGGCTGTAGATAGTGATTATTTTGTCTAATAAACTTAGAAGCATCCAGTTGTTGATTACCATAGAGGATGAAACACCTTGTTTACTTCCCTTTATAGATTTAAGTAACTCGTTTCTTTGGAAAATAATTTATATATTATATATATTTTATCGTCTAATAATAATCCTAACATGTTAATAGGACTACAATAAATGTAATTCTAAATAAAAATTTGCAAGAGAAAAAGAGTAAATGAAACATGATATTATTATTCAATAATAACTATAATAGGTTAATATGACTGCAAGAAAAGTACATTTAAAATAAGAACTTGAAAGAGAAAGAGTACATAACACATAAATGAGTGCTAAATTATTGAGACCTTTCTTTTAACAACTCATGACCAAAAGAGCTTTGGAGATTTCAGTAAGTAAATTAAACTTTAAACCCCTAAAAGATTATAGTTAATACTATGTTGAATATTAGTGAATGGGATGAATACCTTGAACTATTATATAATGTTGGGGAAACTATTTTATTTTAAGGCTTAAGCCTTGATATTAACTTAAATCTTTTATTAAGGTTTTTGAAGAATTTATTTTAATTTAAGAATTTAGTAAGAGGTCAAAGAATGTGTTCAACCCTATAATGGTTGTGAGATGTGTTAAGGTAGTATAATAACACGTTATCATTTTTAGTATCATAATATTTATTGCTAGTCTAGTTTCATTAACGACTAGGGATTGGCATTGAATCAATTCCCATTCCTTGGTTGGATGACTTGGAAACTACACTGAAAAAAAATCCCTTGTATTTTTTTGGTATTCAACTGAGGGGTTTTTTAAAAAGGAATTTTATGGTACTAACAGAATTTTTGTGCAAATTTTTTTTAAAATAACTTATTTTACAAGCCTACCAAGCCCATATCACTATTGCTTTGGCACCTTACACCATTATGTTTCTTACATATAGCCAATTAAGTGAAGGTATGTATGTCTATTTGTTTCCTTTCTTAGATTTATCATCATTTATTATAACATGATTATTTATCTTATGGTACTATGTTATTTTCCCAATGCACCAGATCTCATGTTATACTATAGTGACATGTGATGAGCATTGGGTGGAGCATATGTATACATATTATTTTCACTTACAAACATTTTTTATTCATTGGGCTCATCAAATGATGTATTATCTCCTAGAGATTTTTGTACATTATTGGTCAGGCCAATGACATCAATCAAAATTGAGTTATGACTTTTAGGGGTTAGATGTGTATTTATAGACTTCTTATTTTTCTTTTATCAAATTATAGGCATCCAATCCTCTTTGTGTGTGCACTCAAATCCACCTTAGTAAGAATAAATGAGAATTTGGGATAAGGATCTAACAGTTGAGAAAGACTATTTAGTACAAGGACTTGAAGATTTCAAGAAGAAAAATTGAACCAAAAAGGTACACCTAATCTTTGCAGTCCCCAAATTTACTAAGGCCTTAATTTCTCCATCTCAACTTCAAGTACAACCATTTCTCACAAAGTGTCACTTGAGCCAAGGGGGAGATCAATGCATCGACAAGTTAACCCCGGGTAAATACCCTATCTCTATACTCTTTCTTTTATACTTTTGTGGTTATATTATGTTAGTTTGTTTATTCATGCTTAGATTAGTACATATTCGTTAGTACTTTAATCACTATTCTTTGCATTATATTTATTTACACCTCATGGTTTTTATTAAAAGACACCTTTACAACCCTTAGTTAAGATACCTCATGATTGTTGCCTAATGGCATTTTAATTTTGATTGTTTACATCTCTTGGTTGCCATCTAACGACACCTTGGATCTAGTTATGATATAGGGCCTAATAGGAACCCAACGGGATAACACCTTAAATGAGAATATATGTCGTGTATGCATGAGCAAAAACTAAATGAGATAATATGCAAAGAATCGAGAGAGAAATAATAAAATTGGAACATAAATTTGTATTAATTAGTATATTTTGTACATGGCATACTCTTGAAAAATTTGTATGGTTGTTTATATTCTACTATGATTGCTAACAAAAGCTAAAAATGTGTAATACATATATTACAAACCCATGAAGGCATAAATTACCATTATAAAGGTCAAAATGGTTGATCTTCTATTTGACCCTTCATTTACTGATAATTGAGTTGATACATGTGCTCTGCACCTATTGAGATGGAGGAAATAAGTTGTTGGCACCGGATGGTACTGCACAAGGTGAGTTGGCCCTTTACGATGTGGCATGGAGGTGTGTCGGACATAACCAAAGCCAATGGTGGATATGGCATAAGGTTTGGTGTATGCATGAGTGGCACCACATCCAATTCACATAGATTCTATTGTGTTACTGTATAATCGTGTGTAGCATCTGTTGGGGTAGATTGGCAATCTTGGAGGTACCGTGAACCCCTACACTTTATTTGGAGGTACCACAATAAACACAAACCATGAGAAAGGGTTTGGCGGTATCATTGGAACCACTTTTGGGAGATCCTCTGAGGTCAGTCACCCCTCATAAAGCCATAGTCTCGATTGTGTTAGATCTAGAAAACAAGTGTAGAACCCTGACTTCTAGCTTTATCTAAGTGGACCATTTCTCTTGTTGTGAGTGTTAACCTGCTCTGATGACTTTGTATATAGGCATAGAACAATTACATATACATGGTTTCTAGAATCTAATTTATCTTTGCCAATTGAGGTTGTGCATCAGTAGGAGGTGAAGTTGTGAATTTGAATATGCATAGTCGTATTACACAATCTTTGTAGGAGTTGGTGCATAGTTGTATTGCATAATATTTGTAGGAGTTGGCTCAACATGTTTAGAGCATGGAATCACTTCAAGGATCTAATATCTCTTACTATATAGTGATACAAATATGCTTTGATCATTGGCATTGTACACACATTGGTGACTATGCATGTATGGATGCTCAAAGAGTACAAAAAAAACATCAATTTCCATTACATCACAAACTAACTCCTTTGAAAGAATAGGTAGCATATGAGAAGTGGCATTGGAGTAATGTGTATACTTTTGTTGTTGCAGGTTTCAACCACCCCAATTTTTAAGGTTACGGATGTGGTATGGTTGGCAAATCCAATCATTTAATGGTTGCTTGAAGCAAGAGGTTCTTTATGCTACCACCATTGATAAAAAAATCTTGTGGTTCTTCATACTACCACCAACCACAAGTAATATGGATCCACCCATTTGTGGATCATCTCTTAGATTGCATCTTGTGAGTTATTATCCCTTGCCATTTGAATTTACTTGAACAACATAATAAGTAGTCTAATAAGTCTCATGATTTGATGTTGAGCTTCAAATACTCACCTCATTTGATGAGAGATGCACGAATAAGATGAACTTCTCTAATACCACTAAATTAAGCCCATGGAACAACTCAGGGATACTGTTAGATACCCAACCAAAGAACTCTATCACCGCCTTTGTTGGGAATTATGAAAGCACACAATTAATTACCAAGCAACTTAACATGCGGAAATTAACCAGAATACACAACTAACTAGAATTCAGAAATAACACAGAATATGAGAGACAATACACAACTTGTATTAAAACTCATACAAAAAAGAATACAATAAAGAAGATGCCACTTCTTCTTCACCACCTCTCAGAGGCTTCCCACACCTCAAGTGAACAGTAATTCTCTCCTCAAAGCTCTCTCTCTTACGGTCACAACACACAACTCAAACACAGAGTTGGTGTTCACCTCCAACCAGCCAGTATCCACTACTGCCAGTGCTCCACGCACTCCACAAGTGCTTCACGCACTCCAAGTAGATCACCCCTGAACTGCAACAACCTGCAACCCAACAGATCTTACTTATGGAAGGAACTACCTTGCCTTCCTCTTTGCTCTCTTTCTGAGTACACACTGTACTCCAAGTAAATCCTGCCTGATTCTGCTCCCTGTTGTGTTGTTGTCCTCCCTGATCTTGCACACCTGCAAATCAATCTGGTTCTGCACACCTGCAAACCTAGATCATGCACACACATACACCTGCAGATCAATGATCTTACTTACCATGTAGATCTCCTAATGTAGCCATGCACACCTGCTGACAAAGATCCTACACAACTGAAGAACCCTTCGGATTCTCCAAAACCAGCGCCCACACTTGGCACTGCTGTGAAACTAGGAGGAACACCCTTGGTCACCTCACACACAGAAAGAGCTAACTTTGTTCAACTCAAACTAGAACACTTTACAATACAACCCATGAGTCTATTATATAGATCTCATCCAAACAATAATTAGACATCCAATTACAATAATTAGATCCGCAACTTCTAGTCTAAAATTAACTCTTGACATGCAAACACTTGGTTCGTTAACTAACTGCCCGTAAAACTTGCAGTTCTGAACCGCACAGGTGACCGACGTCGATCCCTGTCTGCCTGGAGGTGACCGACGTCAGCCGATCTCTGACCGACGTCGGTTGTTATCCCTATCTAATCCTGCCGACGTCGATTGGCCTGACCAACGCCGGTGTTTGACACTCAGCAACCTCTCTGCAACCTCCTCTGTTTGCATCAGTGAAGCTTTTAGCTCCACAACTTAATAATCTCCCACTTGGAGATAAACAGATGCACTGTACCTGTACCTGTACCCCGTCTAATCTGTTTTCTGGCTTATATCCCTCTTCAAGCTCAACCCTGAAGACCACCCATCACACAAACTGTGGTGCACCTCCTGTCATATGAGCACCCTGCCACATCCAAACCTACAAACCCATGTAGTGAAGTCCTGACCTTGCATAGCATGTATCCCTGCTACTGGTCCCTCTCAAATACCTGAGAACCCACTTCTCCGAATTGGCTCCTAACTCTCTGACAGCTCCCACTGCTTGAGAAAACTCAGGTCTATACCAAACCTCATGTGATTTCAGACACTAAACTGTCCAGCCCTTAGTGTGCTCCGGTTCTGCATCCTGCGTAATGAACTTCGCCAACACCTGATTCACATCAGCTCCCACTGGAGACAAAATCACCTTGTGATCTTCTATGTCTCTCATGCCAAAGAATTTTGCTGCTCCAAATTCTTCATGACATGCCACTGAACTAACCTTACCCTTAGCTCAGCAAAACCCTGTATGTACAAACCTGCTAGGTAGCATACCATCTACATACAGTAACAAGATAATGTAGCTATCATCATCCACCTGGTAAGACAAACACAATGGTTACACTGACATTGACTAAAGCCCTGCTTTGTCATCCACCTGTCAAACCCTGTACCACTGCCTTGCAGCTTCCTCTCTGCAACCTCCTCTGTTTGCATCAGTGAAGCTTTTAGCTCCACAACCTAATAATCTCCCACTTGGAGATAAACAGATGCACTGTACCTGTACCTGTACCCCGTCTAATCTGTTTCCTGGCTTATATCCCTCTTCAAGCTCAACCCTGAAGACCACCCATCACACAAACTGTGGTGCACCTCCTGTCATATGAGCACCCTGCCACATCCAAACCTACAAACCCATGTAGTGAAGTCCTGACCCTGCATAGCATGTATCCCTGCTACTGGTCCCTCTCAAATACCTGAGAACCCACTTCTCCAAATTGGCTCCTAACTCTCTGACAGCTCCCACTGCTTGAGAAAACTCAGGTCTATACCAAACCTCATGTGATTTCGGACACTAACTGTCCAGCCCTTAGTGTGCTCCGGTTCTGCATCCTGCGTAATGAACTTCGCCAACACCTGATTCACATCAGCTCCCACTGGAGACAAAATCACGTTGTGATCTTCCATGTCTCTCATGCCAAAGAATTTTGCTGCTCCAAATTCTTCATGACATGCCACTGAACTACCCTTACCCTTAGCTCAGCAAAACCCTGTATGTACAAACCTACTAGGTAGCATACCATCTACATACAGTAACAAGATAATGTAGCTATCATCATCCACCTGGTAAGACAAACACAATGGTTACACTGACATTGACTAAAGCCCTGCTTTGTCATCCACCTGTCAAACCCTGTACCACTGCCTTGCAGCTTCCTCAAGACCATATGACCTGGCCTTCTGTCTCACGTGTCCATTCTCTCTATTCTTCAACTAAGGAATCCATTCGTCTCAGTGCTTTTATACCGGCTGGCAACCCTACCAAATCTCTCGTTTGGTCCTGCATCTTGTTCATGCCAAGCTCCCACTGTTTCCTGGATCCTTGCTGCTCTGCAGTCAGCAACTAGTATAAAGAAGAGGAACAACGAATTTGAGGCTTACTTACACTTTCAGTCCTCTCCATGGGCGTTTGAGACTCCTTGACAGCTTGCTGTCCGCCTAAAATCCGTCTCAGTGACCGACCTCGGTCACCACACAATCTGCATCCGATCGACGTCGATTCCCATGCGACTGTCCTTTCTGTCGATGCCGATTTTCTGACCGACGTCGGTCTTACCTGGTCATCGACGTCGATTTTCTGACCGACGTCGACAGCCACTCTACCCGACACCACCGGATCTGGTCTGCACATGACCGACATCGACACCTATCTGTTCGACGCCAGTTCCCCCTGACCGATGCCGGTACCTGTGTTTGCCTGTGAGTGATGACTTTTTACCTGCGAGCTCCTTTGAATCAATCCCATGTCCAAACTGCTCTGCTTTGAAGTATCCAGCCCCATCCACTGGTCTCTGTCTGCCATCTCTTCCATAAACACCAAGGCTTTTCAGTTCTTGAGCCTGTCAAACACATCTGACTTCCTCTTAAGAACATGCATCTCTTTTTTGCTCATGTGACCAAGCCTACAAAGCCACGTCTTCGCAACAGAAGAAGAATCAGTAATATAAGTAGATAGATAAAAGATACCTACTTTTTTACCACCAGCTAATTCAAGTGTATCCACTGTGAGAGTTCTTGTGCATCTCTCATCACCCAACTTTTTTGAAGAAATTAGCCGCATCTCCAAGACTGGGACCTGCATGACCTCCTTCAACACCCATGTGTTGGTCGCCTGCAATTTCAGCGTCACTTCCCCTTTGCCAACAATCTGACAAGGCTCACCAACCCCTCTACTTGGGGCTGCATGGAAAGAGGCAACATAATCTATTATCCAAGATTCAATTTTATCTAGAGCATCCTTTGCAACACCTGCAACGTCTGCTTCTTCATGCTGATCTGCTACCAACCAACAATCTTTCTTTTTCTGCTCTTTTTTTTCATAGGACCGTAATAGACCATTCGTGCTTTTCAATTCCTCCATTCTTAGCTTACTTTCTTCTGCCATTGCTCTACTCCCACTTAATCAGAAACCCCTGAGAGTGACCTGTAACCAAACACAAAACCTGCTCCCTGCAACCTTAGCTCTGATCCCACTTTGTTAGATACCCAACAAAAGAACTCTATCACTGCCTTTGTTGGGAATTATGGAAGCACACAATTGATTACCAAGCAACTTAACATGCAAAAATTAACCAGAATACACAAGTAACTAAAATTCAAAAATAACACAAAATATGAGAGACAATACACAACTTGTATTAAAACTCATACAGAAAAAAATACAATAAAGAAGATGCCACTTCTTCTTCACCACCTCTCAGAGGCTTCCCACACCTCAAGTGAACAGTAATTCTCTCATCAAAGCTCTCTCTCTTACAGTCACAACACACAACTCAAACACAGAGTTGATGTTCACCTCCAATCAGCCAGTATCCACTATTGCCAGTACTCCAGTGCTCCACGCATTCCACAAGTGCTTCACGCACTCCAAGTAGATCACCCTTGAACTGCAACAACCTGCAACCCAATAGATCTTACTTATGGAAGGAACTACCTTGCCTTCCTCTTTGCTCTCTTTCTGAGTACACACTGTACTCTAAGTAGACCCTGCCTGATCCTGCTCCCTGTTGTGTTGCTGTCTTCCCTGATCTTACACACCTGAAAATCAATCTGGTTCTGCACACCAGCAAACCTGGATCATGCACACACATACACTTGCAGATCAATGATCTTACTTACCATGTAAATCTCCTAATGTAGCCATGCACACCTGCTGACCAAGATCCTACACAACTGAAGAACCCTTCTGATTCTCCAAAACCAGCGCCCACACTTGGCACTGTTGTGGAACTAGGAGGAACACCCTTGCTCACCTCACGCACTCCAAGTAGATCACCCCTGAACTGCAACAACTTGCAACCCAACGGATCTTACTTATGGAAGGAACTACCTTGCCTTCCTCTTTGCTCTCTTTTTGAGTACACACTGTACTCCAAGTAGACCCTGCCTGATCCTGCTCCCTGTTGTGTTGCTGTCCTACCTGATCTTACACACCTGTAAATCAATCTGATTCTGCACACCTGCAAATCTGGATCATGCACACATATACACCTGCAGATCAATGATCTTACTTACCATGTAGATCTCCTCATGTAGCCATGCACACCTGTTGACCAAGATCCTACACAACTAAAGAACCCTTCTGATTCTCCAAAACCAACGCCCACACTTGGCACTGCTGTGGAACTAGGAGGAACACCCTTGCTCACCTCACACACAGAAGGAGCTAACTTTGCTCAACTCAAACTAGAACACTTTACAATACAACCCATGAGTTTATTATATAGATCTCATCCAAACAATAATTAGACATCCAATTACAATAATTAGATCTGCAGCTTCTAGTCTAAAATTGGCTCTTGACATGCAAACACTTGGTTCGTTAACTAACTGCCCGTAAAACTTGCAGTTCTGAACCGCACAGGGGACCGACGTCGGTCCCTGTCTGCCTGGAGGTGACCGACGCCGACCGATCTCTGACCGACGTCAATTTTTATTCCTGTCTAATCCTGCCGACGTCGGTTGCCCTGACCGACGCCGGTGTTTGACACTCAGCAACCTCTCTGCAACCTCCTCCTCTGTTTGCATCAGTGAAGCTTTTAGCTCTACAACCTAACAGATACAACATCCTAAATAAGAATCTAGATGTGTTGTGTGTGGGCACTATATGAGAAAATATGTAGACAATCAAGAGAGAGAATAGAACTGTAATTATGAAATTATTAATTTATGTACTATACATGGTATAATTTTAAGAAAAGCGTATGGTTGTCTATCTTATACTTTATTTTCTAAGTAAAGTTAAATATGTGTATACATATAAAACAAAAATATTAAGGCAAAAACAATTGTTACAAAAGTCAAAACGGTTGAGCTTTTGTGACTCTTAGTCTTCTAATGAATGAGTTGATCGATATCAAAAGTAATACTCAATTTTTTTTGCATGAGATGTTTCCCTACGAAAGAGGCATTATCCCCCAACCCTACATTGGCTAAGCCTTTGAAAAATGTGATCCACATCTATTGGAATGGAGTCAGCGAGTTGTCAACACATGGTGACATTGCACATGGTCAGTTGACCTTTGTGTTGGGTATAGAGGTGCATAGAACCACACCAAAGACATTGTTGGATGTTGTATAAGGTTTGGTGCATTAATTGGTGGTGCCATTGTTGGATGTTGTATACATATTGTGTTATATCATTGTAAAAGTATGTGTATATTTTGGAGACGAGTTAATGATCTTGGAAGTATTGTGAACCTCTACATGGTGTTTTGGGGTACCATAGACCATTGTAGAGTAATTGTTATAATTGTAAGCTATGAGAATGGGCTTAACAATATCGTTGGAACCATTTTTTGGAGATCCTATAGATCTAATTAAACTTACGCTTATTATTGATGGTGTAGATCACTTTAAAACTTCCTTACACATTATCCTTATCTATAACCCCACACCGATTTGTAAACTGATAACTTACCCTTATATATATGTGTGTGTGTGTGTGTATGTATGTATATATATACACATATATATGCATACATATATACATACATATATATATACACATGTATATGTATATATACACACACACACATATGTATATGTATGTATGTATGTATGTATATATGTATATATATACATATATATACATACATATATACACACATACAGATACACACACACACACACACACACACTCTAATATGCCCTACTATCTTTTCTTATTTTAAAGAATTCTCAAATTGTTGATCATACTAGACTTACATATATGTCACATGTCAACTAATGATGACAACATAATCAATGTGTTTTAATATCCATCAAAAACTAGTCATTTGCATTAAACTATAGAAAACGAAAAAAGAAGGGTTATGTAGCGGCTAGTCCTTGCCTTGTATTTGTATCAAGAATTTTTGTGTTTGAGTTTGTATGCAAATTTGCAATGTAATCTTATTTTAATAATTTAAACTTAAAATTGCAAATTTAATATTGTATAATTTATTGTTACAATTTAAATTTAATTAGCAATAGTTTTTTTTTGAGTTTAATGGTTGCAAAAATGATAGTGCTAAGAAGAGAGTATTAACATTACTTTTAAGCACTAACTATTTATCAAGCTCTTCACTAATACTCAATATTAATCACAACCTGCCAAATAAAATTTAAATAAATCTAAAGTAATATGCAAAAATTTTAAAAAAATGAAATAAAAAATAAAACTATAAATTCTATGAACATGAAGCACTATAATATAAATCAAATGTTAACAACACTCAATATATAATTGGAATGTACTGACAAAATATTGGCAATAAATTTTAAAAAATAATTTATGTTAATGTTTATCGAAAATAAATTTTAAAAAATAGAAAAGAAACCATACGCTGGAGTTGGAGGATGGGAAGGAATGTGAAGGGGGGCATGCCATAGACCCAAAAACTTTAGATATACATTATAGGAGATTAGTTGCAATAGTTGATGGGTGGAAAATTGATATGCTAATTAATCTGGTGCTCTCTATTTGTTCCTAGCAAAAAAACATAGGATTGTTGTTGCTCATTTTATGTCATTACGGCTGCCTTGTGCAATCATCTTATCAAGCAGGGTTAACTATAATGTTTTTCCCAAATTTGGATCTTTACCTTCTAAGAGCAATGAGATATTCTTCCTTGGTAACCTTGTGCATTTCCTCCAGCTCCTTCATTTAAGTAATTAATTGAGGATATCAGTGCGATGAGGATTGACTTTCAACAAAAGCAAAGCAAATATTGAAGTTAATCAACTCAAATAAATTAAAATGCATTCATTCAATCTCAAAGGAAAGTTTAGGATGGTTTTTGTTACCCGGTATTTGAGAGCAGTCAAATCATATGAGTGTGTCGCAACCTCTTCATTGTTATATGCTTCTGAATTCAAAATGAGAGTAATTTAGATCTTGAGGACCTCATTTTCATCGAAACTACAATAATATATATATTTAGGGGAAATAAATGAATACATACCTAAGTAAACTGATATGAAATGCAAAAATATATATTTCAGATTAATAAATATAAATACATTAAAGGCATAAATCCATTAATACCTTGTCTGCCTTTTTTTAGCGTGTCTGTGGTTCCAACAGTTCTTATCCCACAAATGTGCTTCGTATTATTGGAAAAACCTACAGCACTATTGGTTGTATAGGAGAGAAAGAATAACAAAAATTTACAGGTCCAATTGGGCAACTAATAGACAATACCAGATAGAAACAGAACAGGGGAGAAAATGGAGAAATAAACACTAAATTTGCATATATATAAATCTAAAAAAAATCTTTTACAAACACAACTACTGTTGTTACAAAACAACATACAAAAGAAATCAAAAACTTTTCTTAACTGCTGGAAATATCTTCGCAAGATATGGATTGTTGCTGCAGTTAGCTCCTTTATTCTTCTCTATTCAAATACTCTGTTCTATTGTCTTTTACAAGCTGCTCACTCACCTCTCACAGACTGTTGTTGTGTTCAGTTTTTTGTTGCTCTTTTCTTTTGCTACGGACAGTTGTTGATGCTTGTTCTCTTTGCTACGAACTGTTGGGAATATTTCCCTGCTCTGCTCTCCTATAGGTTGTTGCACTGTTCTCTCTCCTCACTGTTGCGTTGAATATCTCTTATGTATATTCTTTCTCTACATATTCTCTTACTTTGTCTCTTTATAACAAACTCACCCAACACCCAATCTACTGCCCAACTCTAAACGACAGTGCAAATTTCAAAATTCAAAAAAATGCATTTAATGGTTGTAGCTGTCAAGTTCCGTAGCTAGCTATAGTGTTAGGTAGGAATCAAAAATATTAATATTTTAACACGTATCTACCAGTGTAACAGTGCCTTAACATTTCATTGAAACCAAATCTAAATCATGATATTTGGAGAGAGAATACCAATCTCAAATCACATTAAATCTATCATAAAATGAATCTAGTTATGAATGCACCTAGTTATTCCTTTGTAGATGGAACTACGGCCTCCTTTTGTAGCAGTCTACAATTTATATTTCCTACTGAATTTAGATATAATTGAAACAAATTCCTCCCATAAAGTGAAACAAATAATTAGGTTAAGCTTAAAATTTGAGAAACATGCCTAACCAAAAATGCAAGATATTTAGAGGAAACTGCATTGTAAAAAACTAGTCAGTTTTAATAATGTTTACCAGTCATTTCTCTATGTGTAAATGTGTATGAAATCAATGTTTACATTTGCGACATCAATTGTAGTAGAGGTTTCAAATAATTGAGTTTCTCGAGGGTTTTTTTCGTAGTTGAGAATAGGAATTTTTGTATGCATATTCATGCTTTGTTGATATTGTTTTTTTTTCCAAGATGGTGATTTATAGTTGCGTTGGGGTTGAACGGAAACAAATGCTCCTATGGTGGTATTATAGGTACCTACTACCACCAATAATATAAACCTAGTGGTCCCCAATCCATCATTTTCCCAAGCATAGCAGCACAAATCCACCAACTACTAATTTCTCTGAAATTAGATGAAATAGTGAAATCGATATGCAGAGAGCTTTCCAAAAATTCCATGACATTTTGCACTTTGTTTTGACAGGGACAAGTGCTCGGAGCAAAAATAATGTATTCAAGGAGACCTAATAAACGTGCCATTCCATTGTCATGTAGCAGTGCAATGGCAACGGGCAAGGTACATCTTAATTAAATATTTTTCATTTTTAAATAATTTTTTTATTATTATATTGATAGAAATGAAATGTTCTTTCACAAGGGCGCCATGTGCCAAGTCTCTGCGGGTAGAATTGAATCGAAATTTGTTTTAAGTATTTTGTAAAAGAAAATTGATATAATGGAGAACATTGATATTAAAAAAATTAGTTAAAGAAGAATACAAAAATGTTTTCCAAAATTTACAAGATTTCAAAATGTCTGCCATAATTCTAATTGCATCGCTGTGATAGTGAAGCATATCTTCAAACATGACCATTTCACTGTATATACCAACTATATACCAACTGGCACCATGAACTTTATAGCAAATTGCACAAAAATAACCAGCATATCATCCTTTTAATTCTTGTTACGCATATTTGAGTGAGAGATGTGTATGTATATATTCATGATATTTAATACTAAGAGAGGAGACTAGAAAATAGTGTATATTGATATTACATAAAATATAATTACCAAAAAATGTGAGTACAGTGAAACAGAGTACATCCTCATCCTATACAGGAGTTCCTGATAATTACGCTTAAAACTGATTTAAATTCATATCCTCCTGCAACGTTGCACTGGCTTCAAGCCATGATAACTAGTGCCCCACAACACGGGATTCCAATATAAAAGCATTTGGGCTTAACAATGTTCACATTTAACACCAATCTATGAAACTAAATTAGAATTCAACAAACTGTAAACACGGGGAATTTCATTTAATTTTTAAGACCCAATGTGCACAGAACCTAGAAAACTGACCCCTAATGAAAAATTAGGATAACGACTAGACCAACTTACTGTTTAAGGGCATTCTGCAAATTTAAGGTGGCTTCCAGCACTTCTTGTTGAGTTGGCACTGACCCAAAAATGAGACAATCACAAAGATGGTGGTAGTGATCTAGGTGGGCATGTGTGTGTGTCTGGAATCCTTCTTACCCCCCTGCAAGCTCACAGTCATCAAATCAGGTTCCAACATTATGACTCCTAGCACTGTCATGAGTGGAGGCATTTCTCTCATTCTCATCCTCTACATTTTTGTGCAAAAATAAGATTCTTGACTTAACATCATAGTCATATGGAGATTTAGATAATGGACATTTCAAATCAAGGTACAGATGTGAATTAATGAGTGTACATTGATATTACATAAAACATAGTTAACAAAAGATGCGGGTACATGAAATAGAGTACATTCTAATCATGTACTAAAATTTCCAGATAATTAAGCTTGTGACTAATTTAAATAAATTAGTATTGTCCTGCAGAGTCATGAGCAAACTGAAACCATAACCAATTTCATTTAATTTTTAAGACCCAATGTGCATAGAACCTAGAAAAACGACACCTAATGCAAAATTGGGATAAGGGGCAGAGCAACTTATTCTGCGAATTTGAGGAGGCTTCCAGCTGAATTGGCACTGAACCACAAATGAGGCAATCACGAAAATGGTGGCGTTGATCCAGATGGGCATGTGGGTGTGTTTGGTATCCGTCTTGGTTCCCTACAAGCTCACAGTATTGAATGATTGTAAAGAAAGGAGCATCTGAAGAAGAAGAAATATTTGTGTTTGGTGAAGGGGAATTGATGGCCGCCCCAACTCCCACACCAATTAATCTGCTGATCCCACGTAAAACAGCCCTTCCTCATATTGCAATTACTACAAACACCCTTGCTCACTGTAAAGTGGTATATGCAAATGAATTTTAACAGCTCTGAGCTTAAAACTTCCTATCCCTCCCAAGCTTGGTCATGGGATCAAAACCTACGATTAAGACTCTTGAATAATATATAAGGTAAATAGAAAGAAATCACCTTCTGGACTTCCAAGGTGCAATCTCATATGCCAAATTGGCATCTAGCTAGACCATGACCAAGAAAAAAACATCTTCCCTTACTCGGAAGCAACATCTAGTCACAAGCACTGAGCAGTCCTTTCCAACTAACTTAAAGCTGTGAAAAAGAATGACACTGATCTAAAATCAAACAACGATACAACCATACCTCTCAACATGATAGCTTTAACTTCTTGATCGACATGGTACAAGCCATTCTAAACTGCAAAATTTAAAAAAAAACAACAATTTTTTTTTAGCAGTCTAAGAAACATCAAGAAATATAAACATCAACAAACATAAGATGAGGTGATCTTTGATGTTACTAATGCCAAAATGATCTCTAGGACATATTACACACTGTCCAAATGTGCTTATACAAGTGTTTAGTTTTAAATAAAATCTCCCAAGCCTTTATTTCATAGTTTTGACATAAGATTAGGTTTTGAGTGCAAGAATCAAAGAATGAAAATAAGAAGCACATAATGTGAGATTACGTTGCGCAGGAGGATCCTAGGATATGAATTCATAGATGAAAGATGGTAGTTATAGCCTACATTATGGATCTTTGTGTTTATTTTATGTAAAATTTAAATATCTGGGCAAACACGTAAAATGTAAAAGAAATGCATTATATCGCCTAAATTTCATTTCAATTCTTCTCTTTTCCGTTCTGCAATAGAAATCCGAATTGAAATAGCCATTTCGAAGTAAAAAAGATCATTCAACACAATTAAATTCCAAGCTTTTTTTTTTTAATTTATCAAGAAACCTTAGTTTACAGACTCAGAAACCCTGGAGAAGCTCAATCTTCTGAGGCGACTAGCAACTAGTTTGGATGGCCGATTAAATTCAACATTTTTCTCAGCTGTAATTTTAAACTTAGGCATTAACTGCTCAACAAGCATTGTTGTTTCCTTTGGTAAGCATTCAGATCCCTTGTTTTTTTTTAATTCTTGGATTTGAAAAGGTTATCATTTGCATCTTCTTCTCCACCTTCCTCTACGTGCACATTATGCGTTCTTCATACGTAAAAAATATCACCATTTTTTTTTAGATCATAAAGTGCAATAATGTTAAAACTTCCTAATCAATAGCAACTGCATAAGATTATGGTGAGAGACTTTCGGTTCTTGATGACATCACTTATCTACCCTTTAATAACATCTTTCTAATTTATACCAATCAGAATATTTTTTGTTAAAATATGTATAACTATTAAAAAAATTATATATTTCAATGTATGAAAAAATAATGAATTTTTATTGGTAGAGAAAGAAAAGTTTAATCCAAAGTTAAACGAAATTGATTCATTTAGATCTTAAACTTTAAAATTGATAATGTAATATTTTTTGTCAAAAAAATTGATGGGCTTGAACAAAAAAATAATTTGTCCAAATGATTCTTATAGTTCCCTACCTTGAGAGGGATTAATTTAAAAAAAATAGAAATCAAGAAGAAAAATCAAATTAAATAATCGTTGCTTTTAATGTGTTAGTTGTAATATAAATTGTAATGTACATTGTATCAAGTTAACTTAAGACATTTTAGAGGTTAAGTTATGGTTTAGTGGGACAAAAATTACATATTAGAACATGACAATCCTTGTTATTGAATATGGAAAGAAACTATTGTCATTGTATAACCCTGTATAATATATAAATAAAATTTATATAGTTAAGTGTGTGCATTTCAAACCACTAGCATTTTTTTGGATATATATATATATATATAAACATAAACATGTTTATATTTATATATGATAATATAATTGATAAATGTTTTTCATAAAAATAAAAAAAACAAATGACGAATAATGTAGAACTAAATATTTACTCATCTTATTTAATAATTATTTAAATTTAAAATCATGGATAATAAATTATTAAAATTTATTATTTAATTAAGAAGGAATAAGATTTAAAAAATAATTATCATCATAAAATTGTTATAAAATTTAACAAAAATCTAATACTCCGATTTTAAGTGTGTTATATATAAAATATATGATATTATATTTATGTTAAAAATTAGTTGAAGTGTCAATACTAATATATAAATAATATTTATTTTTAAAAAATATATTATTAAAATGATTATAATATTAAAAAATATATATTATTATATTTATATCACTGATGCCTTTAAAAATTTCAAAAAAATGAATATCATAAATTAATTATTTTTTTCCAAAAAATAAAGAGATAAAATCAACATTAATTTACAAACAAAATAAATTGATCCAAAAATTGTATAGTTAAAATGATTCTTATTAGTATTAAAAAAATAAAATAAGTTATTAATTAGAATAGAAACATAATAAATTTTAACAAGTAATATTAAATTCAATTAGTGACTTGTATAATTTAAGGTTTTTTGAAAACAACTACTATTAAATATAAAAACGTGAATCATTTTTTATTTATTTTTTGAAAATATGTGATGCTAAAAATAAAAAAATTAAATCAATCATTGATAAATATATAGGATATTTCACAATATCATCTTATAATATATTCTCAAAAATTCGATGCTAAATTTTAGAATAATTTAAATAATATATATTAATCCTAACATTTTTTTATTTTTATTTTTGGGGTGGTTGGGTAAAAGCTAATATTACCGTGCAGGGCTAGGAGCATGAATTTGGAAGTAAAGTAATTGAAAAACATTTACCGATAATCACCCAGCGAACGACGTGTCAAATATTAATCACGTGACAAACAGCGGATAGGAATTATGAACAGTAAGGGTAGCCTCATCTCCAAGGCAAGCCCTAACTATGTTTCACAGATTTCATGGTATTGAGCAAAAAGGAATGCCAATTTGAAATTCGATTTCTGCAAAATTACTCCGACAGATCACTAAGACTCGTGTTCTTCAAAACTTACTGTATAACATTCGTGGACTTGGATATCGTGTCCGAAAAATTCTTTTGCATTCATACCAAAACAATCCAAGTGATAAGTCATCTCCCGACTGATGCAGCCAATAATGGGTGTGTCCTTAGCGGTTGTATAGATTAGGAAACAGTTATCTGAGTGAATTTAAGAATGTCCGAAGCATTCGTATGAAAATTCACCATTCTTGTGGGAAACTTTAATATTCCTTATTATTTACTACATGCACACAATTTTGAACCTCTTAAATTCCTACAATGATTTTTTCTTCATAAGTATCTTTATATGTAATACCGAGCTTCATTTCTATTTTTTGGGCATTATTCTTTCAAAAATCATTACCCAAACATCCTTTGACATCAGCCCAGCCTGGATTCAGTTTCTTCTCCCTGTACTTACAAAAGCACAAGATTGTTAACTGGAAAGGAATGAACTACACTTTCAATTTGATAGCATCTTTTTCTGCAATCATCACCAGTTTTTATTTAAGCTTTGCACTGTGCCAGAATGTACAAATCTGATCACCTCCATCTACATCAGTCATTTTAGGTTCATGAGTCAATCTTGGACCTTAACCTTACACAAGAAACCATTAGATGAAGGTGGCCCTAACTATTTCTGGCTTTGGCTCTGTATAAAAAAATTGCTACATCCAAAAACTGAAGAACATGACCCAACTTCTACAATGAAATGGAAGGCCAAAAAAATGAGGCCCCGCAATGAAATCTTATGCCGAAAGGGGGCCTCACTGATACTAATCAAATCGACGTCCAAAAAGAAGACCCCACTGATACCATGAAATCAAATGTCGAAAAGTTGGCCCAACTGTTAACAATAAAATCCATAGCCAAAATAATGAGGCCATACTGACCCAAAAGCATAAGCATTGTGAAAGTACAGAGAAAATAGGTCTTCCGAAACCAAAGAAGTATCTCCTCTCTTCTGAATCATACTGCCTCACAAATTTCTGATGTGCGTACATTCTTCTCTTGTTTCCCTGTGCTAAAATTTTCTGGCCAATATGATGAAAGTGCTACTACTTTACCAATTATGATCAAAGTAGGTGAGACTAAATGAGCATCTATTACCTCATCGGGCAAGTTCTGAAGTTCGGCAAAAACCTGCATGCATACAGAGATGGAAGTTAATCTCAAATATGCACTCGATATAAGTTATTAATTTTACACAATTAACCGAACGTTAACAGCATACACGGAAGCTTGACAGAACATTAACAATATGGATCAAGGAATTGTCAAAAATAAATGTCACATTGCATTATGTTGTGACATAAGATAGTAACATCAACTAATCTGACAAATACAGCTAAAAGTATGGTGACATAAAACATTCAAGGGACTGCTGGAAGGAAGCATCCAGCTTCATTAGATAATGCATGCTGTATGATGACACATGAATCTTAGAAAATTTTATGAAAGAGATTAACAGTTGAGAAGATGAGGCATTGTTTAAAAGGATGTAAGAAGAAAAAGTGATTTTTAGTCGGGATCTGTTTGCATTATCAGTCGCATAGAAATCTTTGAAAAAATTTGTCAAATGAAGGTGACTGGAACTCATTGCAGATAAATCTTGCAGGTAATCGATAAACAGCCCATGGGCCGGGGTGTAGTGGTAGGGTTCAGGGCCTACCACGCTGCCGCCCTGGGGTTTGAGCCACAGCCCGGCTCCCTGTTGGGCACCTCCGAGCATTCATAAATATAAAAAAAGGTAAAAGATAAATAAATGAGAGACAACTTAAGACTGAACGAAGCAAAGGAGATTTATGGTCATTATCAAAGACAATATACTTAAAACCAGATGAATATAAATATACCAACCAAGAATGAAATTAAATAAAGAGGGAAAGAGTCAAGACAGATCAGCATAAAACATAGCCTCCCAGAAAAACCTATGTTGCCTTTGTTAATTCATTTCCAGCTCTTAAAAAATATCCCTGTAATAGACACAAGCATAATAACAATTCAGAAGTCAGATGTACAAATACCATTCGTTGTTGAGTAGTAGTTCCACGCTCAATGGCGGCGGCTGGAGTTTCAGGAGACAGTCCACACAAAATTAGTTTGTCTGTAAGAGCTGGAAGAGTTGCCAATCCCATGTAGATTACAAGTGTTGACTCAGGATCAGCTGCATGCTTAGCTACAAATAGAGGATCTGTTCCTCCCTTCCTAGAGTGACCAGTGAGGAACCTAACACTAAAGCACACAAGTATAAGTTTTCTAATAAGGAGATACCACTGACTATTACTCACTGACGACAAAAACAAAAACTTGGTTATCTACTTCTGAAAAAGAGATTTAAAAATAAATAATGCAGCACTGCCATCCATGATTCTTAGTAAAATCAATGTCTTTTGAGCTCATTCAAAAAAAATCCAGAATATTTCAGATATGCTATTAGTATCCAGTCCTGTGACAACCAGATCCAACGCAGCTAAAGAATGGATCTAGAGTGCTAAAACTCCCAATTACACAACTAACAAATATAATTTTGCTGCCCAAAAGAGCTAATATTTCTTTGTAGCAACTTCCAAGAAGAGATTGCAACTTTACTACACATTTCAAGGGGCCATCATATTGCATGGAATTTCCTGAAGCAAGTTGATGGAATAACCCCTATTTATCATTCAGCCCAGCACAATTTGTGTGATTTAAAATACCTATGAAATCTACACAGTTCTATCTGCCTAGTTTAGTAAAATTCCGAGCACAAGAAGGCAGAAAACTATAACTACCAACTTAAATGTGATCAAGAATATTGGAGCCCTTGTTCCTTCCCATCTCTTCAATAACACGGACAGTCCCTATTTTGAATAAATGGCAGGGTTTTCAGTTATTGGGCTTGGCAAGGCGACACTAGAAGTAGAAACATAGATAATGCCAATGAAATTGTAAGTAACAGAGTGATGCATATGAATTAGATATTTGGCACTAAATCCAGACCTGAAGCTTCTATTTATTTACTATACTTCCTAGGCCACTTTGATTGTTTCAAATTAGGTATTTTTCTTGTTAATGTTTATAGGAGATTAGGTAATTTTCTTGTTAAGAGTTTTTATGAAATAATAACAATAGGACAATGGCAAAGATGCACCACTTTTCCACCATTGAAAGGGTGCTAGGAAAAGTGTTTGGAGTAAAATACAAAAAATGCATTGCCCTACATTTCCACATTGATTAATAGAAAGCTCCACTTGTGGGAATACCATAATGGATGAAAAGAAATTATTTTTCTATAGAATAATTTCATTTGTTTACACGCTACACCTGATGTTGTAAGGATTAACAAACAAACAAAGTTCATCCCAAAGTTCATCCATTCCTAAGCTAGCTGTTTTCACCAATAAAAAAAATAGTTAAAATGGTCGCATACCTATTTGCAACACCCCGGTGTGTCAGTGGAATTCCCAACTCTGCTGCAATGCCTGAAGCAGCAGTGATTCCTGCAAGATGTTTCATTAAGCATTTATTTACAAGACACATAATTTTTTATTATTTCCATTGCATTTTAGCACTTCAATTGCAAGACTAATGTCTAAAACAGGTATACCTGGAACAACTTTGACTTCAATGCCTTGCTGTTGGAGAAAGTCCATCTCCTCCCCGCCCCTGCCAAACACCTGCATACAATGTCTTAAGACTGTTAGGGAAGAAAATATAATATGACCTCGATTAACAACATAATGGACTACTTGTAATGAAAGGGAATTTATTTTAGTTAAATCAACCATTATCCATTCCCTCAGTTTGTTAATGTGGTAGCACCAGTAGCCATTTCAATTGCACGCATGGACAAACTGGAGTAGTTTTTAATTGGGATAAGGATGAGATAGAAATAATTAACCCTTGGATAGTGCAACTGTTAGATCTAGTCCTCCATGAGAGCTTCTTGCTTCAAAGTTCAAAGAAATTTATGCCCTTTAAATGAAGAGATTTTATATCTTATGCACTCAATCTACTTGGCTCAAGGATCCTAATTAGTATTGGAATGCTTCAGTAAAACTTTTATTACAACAACAAAAAAAATTTACATGAGGTTACATAACAAAGCAGCCGGTTGGAATTCACAGCTCACACTCGCTGCGGGAGGAGCAAATCTGGTTCAAAACAAGTGAACGCCGGCAAAGCACGTCAAGTCAAAAAACAACCAAGCAACTACAAAAGAAACAACAAGATATTAAGCTGAGGCCACCACACCAGGAGGAAGTGGAGGATCGTCCTTAGGCGGTTGAGCACTCCAAGAAGAAGGCTTAGCAAAAGGAGGATCAAGAGCCACCCATCCATTCATGGGCTCTGAAGGAGCCAAAAAACAAAAGTAATGCCCCACCCAAGAGGAGGCTGCACCACTGCCAACAGGGCTAGGATCAAGAGTAGGCGAACCCCACTAAGATGAACCATCAAGGGATTTCCTATGAGGAGGCGGCGAACCTTACCCCTCATTGAGCAGGAGGGGTGGAGAAACAACTGCAACCATGTGAGTGGCTCCGCCAATGTCTAGGTGCCGATGGTGGAGAGCCCCAAGGTGGAAGATGCAAGGGGACGCAGCTCATAGCACAAGGAGCACTCCCCCAATGGTCAAGCAGCACCTGTAGATCCTGAGCTCATGGCCACCTTTTCAACCTGGGCTTGAATATGCATAAAGGCCTCAAAAATCACAAACACCGTGTTGTTAATGGTAAAATGACAAGAAGTTTCTTCATTGTTGAACAAAACGGAGTTTCTAACTTTCCATAATTGAAAAAAAATAACAGCTCTAAAAAAATTCCATAGAAAAGCTAGATATGTTGACCACTTTGCAGAATCCCCAAAGAGGACCAAACGCCATGAGAAAGGATCATGGTGGAAGGGCTGAAAGAGACTGTGTATCCATTGCCAAGCAAATTGAGCTTAGGGACATGTCAAAAAGATATGCTTAAAGGACTCTAGTCTGAAACAGGACGGACACTTGGGTTGAGCAAATCCAAGATGAGAAAGACGCTCTCCAAGAGGAAGGCCTTGATAAAACAAACACCAGACAAAATGAGCAAGCTTGGGCTCAATCTTAGCAGTCCATATTTTGTTGAGTGGGGCAAGCCAAGTCTTGAGAGAGGAATTAAGATTTCAACACCTATTGAGCTTGCCCAAAGCTAGAAAGAATGGGCTCATGATTTGATATAGGAGGCCTGAAGATTAGTTCTTGAAATGAGTATCACAATTATATATCCAATCTTTCCACCAAGCACGTGGAGATTGTAGACCCAATTTGTGAATCGTAACATCCAACATTAAGTCTTGAACATGACGAACAACAAGTAAGTCAAAATTGTTTAAATCGAGTTTAGCTTTTAGTAGAAGCCAAGGAATCCAATCACGATTTGAGACCAAATCCTTCACAGTTTGAATTCCTTTCTTGAAAAATCTCAAAGCTTTCATTCCAGGCAACTCTGCTAAGCTAAGAGTAGACTAGTATTTGTCATAACTAGGGACCACTAGAGGTTATGGTCATTGAAAGAAAGACCACTAAGAAAACCATCTCCAACCCATTTTAAATAGGGTTTGATAGATTCAAAAGCTTTCCAAATACTTTTAGCAACAAATGAGCCCTCAATTTTAACTAGGGCAGCAGAGATCAGCAATGTGTGGAAGCCAATGTTTTTTCCAATTAGATGTACCGTAGGGAGATCTACAAGAAATATAGCGTCGTAGGAGAATTTTCCAAGTTTCATTACCTTCAACAGCTCTAACAACCCATTTAGCACAAAGGGCAATGCTCTGCCTGTAAATATCAACAATCCCCATACTTCCTTTATCGCAAGGTAGATAGCAAATATCCCAAGCAACTTTGTGGAACCCTCGAGTTTGCTTGGCATTAGACCAGAGAAAACCTCTAAGAATCTTAGCCAATTTGTCATAGGAGGCTTTAGAGGGGGCCTAACAAGAGGAGCAGTAAACATGAGTATTAGCAACAATCTTAGTACACAATTGGAATTTCCCTACTAAAGAGAGAAGCTTGGTGACCCAATACTCATCAGTTGAACTATCGAAAGCAAAGGGAATGCTCAAAATTTTGAATTGCTCCCCTCAATGCATCCTCTTCCATTTGTAATGGTGTAACCACTCTGGCATAGGCATCATACTTTTGTCTTTAGCATTGGGTTTTAGTCCATTGCAAGCTGGAACCAGAAGTTTTGCAACAAAGTCCAGGGAATGCAAGGCCTCAAAAGATTTTTCTTGCTATTCAAGAGTAAGAAAAGTATCATTAGCAAAATGGCCATTGATGAGTTGAGAAGATCTATAAGGAAGAACAATGCCCCTGATGAGACCTCACTTGAATCTATGAGCCAAAAGATATCCCAGAGCCTCAGCAGACAAAACATATAAGGCTAGCAAAAGATTTTTCTTGCTATTCAAGAGTAAGAAAAGTATCATCAGCAAAATTCCCATTGATGAGTTGAGAAGATCTATCAGGAAGAACAATGCCCCTGATGAGACCTTGCTTGAATCTATGAGCCAAAAGCTATCCCAGAGCCTCAGCAGACAAAACATATAAGGCTAGCGCAAGAGAACAACCTTGTCGTATAAAGCGGAAGAGACCAAAACTGTCAAACTTGAGCCCCATTGATATTGAGACAAGCCGAGGTGTCCGAGACTAGAGTTTGGACAATTGAAATAAAGAATTGACCGAAGCCAAGAGCTTGAAGCATAGCAAGAATAAAAGGCCACTTGACCTATCATAATCTTTTTCAAAATCAAATTTGAGAAACATGGTTCATTGACGAAAGGATCTCACCTAATCCATTTCCTCCCAAACAACAATAAGGTTGTCTAAGATATATTTTTTTTTTATCAAACCCTTTTGCTCTGGTTTGACAATGGCAAGCAAAATGAGTATGAGACGGTTAGCAAGGATTTTATATGACACATTGAGGAGCATGATGGGGCGCCAACTAGTAATAAGCTCAAGGTCACCGATCTTGGGAATAAATTTGATGTTGCCTTTATTAATAAGAGAGCCCAAAGATTTTTTCTGTAAAGCTTCTTTGTAATCTTGGAGCAAGTTAGGCCCAACAAAATCCCAAGTAGCTTTATAAAATTCATAGGGAAAACCATCAAAGCCCGAAGCTTTATAATTACTCATGCATTGCAGAGCATGAAGGAGCTCATCAAGAGATAAAGGAGCATCACATTATTTTTGGTCAACGAGATTAAGCTTGTGAGAAACAAAATCTAAACATTCTTGCAAAGCTTGAGCTCTCTCCACTGTTTCCTCCTAGGCTTGGAAACTAGTTTATAGTGGTTCACAAAAGTAGCGGAGATGTCAGGGAGATTAGTAAGTCTTTGTTGTGCTAACTTGATGGCCTTGATCTGGTCTCGAGCTTGCATGGATATGACATATTTAAAGAATCTTTTGGAGGCCTTATCCCCAATTTTGAGCCAATGAAGGCGAGCGTGAATTTGCGCCCCTCTAAATGCATGGTTGTCCACAATTTTGATTTGGTGCTTGAGAGAAGTTGCCAAAGTTTGCAATTGCGAATCAAATGGATTGCACTCAAGGAGAGAATAGATTCTCTGGTATTCTTTAAGCACAGTGCCATCTGCTCACTTTCGAACTCACATTATCGGTTTACCATAATGCGGAAAAAGGTGGTGGTGCAAATGATGGCCTCGTTCCACCATCCAATCCAATTGGCAGCGTAAGTCTGATGTGGCGCAAGATTCCAAACTCTGGCAATGAGAGGATGATGCCCTCGTGGCAAGGGAGGGAGGTGTTAAGAAAGAATTGATTGCATGGCACTTTGAAGTAATTGCCACTCCACTCCACTCTGCAAGTGATGGGATTGTGGTCTAATAGAACATATTCAAAATGCACAAAGATTGGTTGCCCATCGAAAAGAGCAAAAGAGAAGACGTGTTGCTTGAAAAGCATAAAACAATCCAACCTCTTGAGGACCCTATCGACGTCGACTCGGCAGTTGGACCACGTAAACCAAGTAGTGGTAGTTAATGAACACTGTCAGAGGAGAGGGTCCACAAGACCCCACCAATTTTTAGAATAAAACTATGCCTTACGTTGTCCCACACACCATCGCATGGGAAGGGAACCGACCTTGTCTTCGGGACTCGATCATATTGAAGTCTCTGCACACTAGCCAAGTGGCGAGGGGTAGTTTGTCAACCAAATATAGCCATAAAATTGTTCTATCAGGGCCATCATTTGGGGTGTAAATATAGAGGACCCCTAATGAATGACCATTAAAACTAAGGAGAAGCCAAATAGCCTGGTGTAATGGATCTCCCTCCGAGGCAACAATTAAGGGGGGAAATTTTGAGGAAATCAAGTACGGGTGCCACCATGACCCTCTTCATGCAAAGTGGAGAAGTGAGTTGCGTCAAACCACATGCATTTCAAAGTCGTTAGAAAAAAGAACCCTAAAATTTTAATTTCCTGCAGACACAAAATCTAGAGTTGCCAATTGTTGACAAGCAACTTGCACAGAGAATTTGCGAGAGGACTCTGTGAGACCTCGAACATTCCAAGATAAAGCATTCATTGGGGAGCATCATCCATGTGGAGTTTCGCCTAACCATCTGCAACATCTTCAAGAGCCGCAAAACTATTTCCCAAAAGAGTTCATTGTTTATTTAACACAAAATCCTCAAGCAAGATGAAGCGGCGTTTAGCTCCACGTCCTCTAGAGGAGCGTTTCCACCGCCACGAGGTGGGTTGCACAACCGCCTAGAGGTAGGACCGCTCATAAAGGATGTCCTAGTAAGAGATGAACTTGTGTGGTTGAATGAATTGTGAAACTCGACTCTGAGAAGCCATTGGAACTCTAAGACGCTCAAGGGGAAGATTGTCCTTGTGCACTTCAAAAGAGAGTTTTGGAGCAAGAGCAATGACAAGCTGGGAACTTTTGTTACCAACAGAAGACTTTTTATTAGTCATTGCAGTCCAACAATTATTATTCTCCGCCACCTTGGGCTTGTCAAAGGGTGTTTGTTCAACAAAGGGTTTCAATCGCCCCATGAGGGGGCATCGTTAATCCGATGGTCGGAAGACTAGCAACGAAAACAAGTTTTTGGAAGATTGAATTATATGACCTTTTGCGCCCAACATTCCATGTCGACTTGAATATTGATCAATTCTTTCAAATCCTTAGTCAAATCGATCTCCATGCAGACATGCTTGTTGGGGCATGCAGAATAAAACTTGTTTTACTTATGACACACCACTCACCCTATGGGTTTAACAATTTCCTTGAGAAAGGCGCATAGAGGAAGTGGGAGGCCAGGGAATTCAATCCAAACCGGCACCCGAAGGGATGAGGCGTCAGAAACATTGAATTTTTGGGTCCAAGGGGGCAAAATCATAAGAGTGTTCCTGGAGAACCAAAAACTCAACTTAGCAAGGAGGGCTTGGACTTGGGACAGCTACTTAAAGGAGAAAAGAAAGAACCTTTTTGTGAGGTTTTCAATGCTAGTGACATGGACACCCGATGGTTCCCACTGGTGTTGAAACCAGGCACTGAGGGATTCCTCAGTGCGGATACAGCCAACATAGTAAGTTATAACACAATAATTTCCATACCACTTACAGAAATTATCAACGACATCAAGTTGTAAACAAACCTCAGGCTGAGAGGGAGAGTCGGAGCTATACCTCGTCATAAACGTTCGAGACAAATTTCTTGACTCACTTTGGTGCCATCCTACCATCTGCAACAAAAGTTGCAACAAAGTGGACAGGGGCCTTATATATCAAAAATTCGTCCAAGGGGTGGAGAATAATGCGAAATAAATGCACGATTAGCTTTAGAACTCCTGCATACGCGGTGTGACAGACAAAGAAAACTAGAAATCAAAACAAAGCAAGATGGACATGAAACCCTAGTAGAGCAATTTTTCACAAGATCAGACCTCCTTTTCTTTTTTCAAGGATCCTAACTAGAGTAATTAATGAGTTAGGAAATCTGACCTGATAAAAATATAAGAAACAGTAGGAATAGCACTTAAATATATACATACAGATATATGAATAAGTAACAATAACAACAATAGGCATAGCATTTGCATATATGCATACATATAGATGAATAAGTACTATAACAGACCTGTATGGAGAGATATTCCTTGAGAAGCATCAAAAAGAGAAATGGAAGCTAATGCTATTTTTATTAAGTCCTTAGTGCTTGATTTAGGCAAAAGGTTTCAGTGTACTAAAAATTGCAATATCCATCTCCTATAAGGATTACAATCAAAAGCTCTGTAGCTCTCGTACACATTGCAACAAAATATGCCTCAACACCATATGTCCACAGTTTTTATTGCATTGGAAACTTGACAAAACGAATTTAGATTGAAGCCCATTTAGTAAAAGTGTACTACTATAACTCAGTAAAACTTGAAGATGTGAGCCCTGGATTTTTTAAGCAGTTGGTGAGTTAGCATTCAGACAATAATAGCCCAAAGGGTTGACATAAATGCATACACACAGTTGACCTAATGGTAATAATAACAAACATCCAGGCCATGTCTTTTTCAGAAACCAACTATAATGCAACATTAAAAAGCCTAATTATAGTGAATTCAAGACCTAAGTTGCTTCTGATGAGCTATCTTCCTTAGGTACAAGCCAGTTCAAATGTTCAGCATATTCTGCAGTGATACTGTGGCAAGGTTCTTGGAAGAAAATAGTTTGAATGATTAGTCATAATTTCTAATAATCAAATCAAATAAGAAAAGAAAGTTCATAGTTTTCCTTGTGTTATTGATTAGTTATATATTGAGATTTTTCTGATAAATATTGCAGACAGTACGCTCAATCAAAGGGGGTGTGGTTCTTGCAACGATTCTCGCTATTATGAAATCGTGTGGAATTGTAGACTAAGCTTGTCATCAGGACAGCCCTTTATCCATGAGTTGAGAACACATAAATAATAATTTGGAGTGTTAAACACTGTGGATTGTCTATATCGAATGTGTATTGTTTGCTAAAGGAGCACGATGTGCATGGCTGGAGAAGAACACAATTATAAAATTCTTTCATTGTCCTCCAGATATTACGCTATGGTTCATTTTACAGAATTTGTTAGACCAGGTTTAGTAGACAGGCATGCTCATTGCTGGCATATAGCTGCATAATCACTAACATAATTACAAGACTCGGACTTGGCTCCGAATCGCCAAAAGACTCCACTACTCCAATCAAGGTCTTTAACCTGCAATTGAGGGATTTTTTCCTCTAATTTAAAGGTGGTAAAGTCACATGCTCGGACTTGGAGAGTCTCAGAGAGTTGATCCTTTGTCAACTTGTTTAGGTTTTATAATTTACTTTGAAAATCGCACAACCATGATCTCTGAAGCTGTCAACTGATTTTAAAAGGCAAGACAATGTGGCTTTACTGTTGAGGTGGCAATGGCAAACAGGAGCATTTTACTTGCAACAGAGCCAATCACACCAAAACCAGATTTCCAACTTGTCAAAATGACAAATCGGGTTTTATCATGATAATGAGGGAGTTGAGCTTTGGGTGAGTTTCATTTCGTTTGAGCGCAAGAAATAAGATAGCTACTTTGATGCCTTGGGTATCTATTATGTAACCGAAGAGAATGCAGCATAAAAATATTACAACAAAAATCATCACAAACTTACGAGGGGGTCCCCGCCTTTAAGCCTGACAACAGTAGCTCCAGCGTGGGCGAAACTAAGCAGTAGTTGATGAATCTCATCCTAAAGAAACAGTCAAAACAATCATTTATGAGTCCTCGACTTGCAAAACCTTGACAAATTACAAACCCAAATTCAGAAATGCCGTATTTTAAATATGATTATAAAGTGAGTGTATGAGCATTGAGGAGCTAACCAACAAACCTGAGTACGACTATGGTAACCAGCAGTCTTTCCCACATATAACAGTGTGGCTCCTGAGTGGACCATATTCAATATATCTGTGGAAACAAGGCGGTCATAGAGAACAAGATCAGCTGTCCGCATCACTCTTAATGCTTTCAATGTTACCAGCTCAGGGTCGCCAGGCCCTGTTCCCACCAGATAAACATTTCCTGGGCCTCCCCCTCTTATTTTTTCTCCCCCTTCATCTTCATCATTACTGCCCTGTTTTTTTCTGAGTAATTGTAGCATTTGATGCAGCCGAGGCAGCTTCAGAGCAATATCATGTTCATGTTCGTGTTCGTGTTCATGTTCATTTGATAAAGAAGGAAGGCCTTGGGCAATTGCAATTGGGGAGTATCTCTTCAGTCTTTCTACTTCTGTGAAGGGGGAAGAAAAGTTGGTATTTGCATTTGCATTTGGATTGAGGTAGGCTTTAATTCTTGGTAAGTGTGATTGGAAACGCAGGGTGTTATGGGGTGTATGGTATTGGATGGGCAAAAACGAGGAGGTTGCAGATTCAGGGAGAGTTACACAGCGGAGAAACGCCATGGTTAAGGAGTGAATCAAACAAGGTTGTTCGGTCAGCCCTTAAGAAAGGGTATATTTATTTGTGTGTGACCACCGTTTGGGAGAATTGAGAGTCACAATCCATCCCTGTTTGGCCTTTGCAAATCCTCAAACGACAATTTTGGTCAAATTTAACAGATTTATTTATTAGTTTTCTGGGTCGATCGCTTCCCCTGTACAAATGTGACGGCTTGGCAAAATCATTTAAAAGCAACTCTTTCGTATGAGATCCTCTTGGCGGAGGCCGGTACTTTCTCAATGGAAGCTGCGGCGATTTCACCGTTACTAAGCTATTTAAAAAAATTAAAAATATGGGGAATCACTGGTGGCCCAAAATGATGGGGAACGAGGTGTTAGATCGGAGGAAGAAGACGTGGATGAAGCAAAACATCAAGTGGTTGGGAAAATGGGACATTAAGTTACATGCGTGCCCTAACAACAAAGAGGAAATAAAAAAGTTTGTGTTAGAAAAATTCAGGGCAGCCATGTGAACAAATCAGATTGGGCGTAAAAAAATGCGTTAAATTAAAAGTTCAATCCCACTTGGGAACACGGGGATAAAACATACCTAAGTGCCAATCTTAAAGGTAAAGCTAGGCTCCTAGTGGCACAATTGAGGACTGGTTCACACCATCTTAGGTGTGAAACTAGTAAATGGACGGTTCCCAAGGAAAGATGGGAAGATAGGACTTGCATTTTCTGCAGTGATAGAGCGGTTGAAACTGAACGGCACTTCATTAGGGAGTGCGATGTGTACAAGGATATCCGTATGCAGCAGGATAACAGCGTGAATGTGGGTAGTTTTAGTGAGTTATTTGAGGAAGAGAAGCTACACAACACGGCCCGGCTGTTGGTAAAGATTCATAAGAGGCAGGATGACATCGAAAGGAATTTGAAGAACTCCTAATGGTCTTGACACTTGGTCCCATACACTGTTTGGTCTCATGGACGTTATTAAAACTCATTCATTCATTCAAGGCGGAATGAGTCCAAGTCCAATGTACCATCCACAACTCACTAGAAACTGTGTGATTTCTCCTCAATTCATTTGGGATGTTGTTGTTTAGCTACGTACAATGTACCCACATGTACATTTATATATTAATAATTAAGGGAAATTTATTTGTTTATTTTATTTTATTTTATACTAATTTAAAATATGACTTTCCCTCCAGGATATATATTAAACAAAAAATATGCATTAAAAACATGTTAAACTTCCAAATAGATGTTCATATATTAATTAATGTGTATATGATATATTTATTACCTTATTATTTGAGGTTGTACAACTATTAGCACCTTTCTTATAAAGGTTGTACAGTTACTAGCACCTTTCTTATAAATAGACGAATAGGGTAGACCAAAATAGCAGAGTAGACAAGGGCCCACAAAATCAAGTTGATGGATTTAAAGGAGAAATACGGATTTGAAGGAGAAAGAGCTAGCATAGAACCCAAGGTTTAGAGCAGAGAGTTATTCCGAATGCAGAGCAGGTTTCCATGATAATAGAGATAAAAAGATAAGATGTTGGACACAGACAAGGTATATTGATAGCATCGAGAAGAATCCATTATGATAGCAAACATATTGAAAGTAGTGCAACTTCCTAAGTAGAGCAAGGTAAGGGCCAATAAAATTAATATGTAAGTGCGCAATATTTTTCTTATAATTTTTTTTGGTCCTATGTTCTTAAGTATCTATTTAAGATAATCATTTACAAAAATAGTGCACATTCTTCCTTGAAGTAAATTTTACTCAAATAAATTACATGTTGTATAACCTGATAGTTTTCACCATTATCACTTTACTGACGGTTTTTCTTGCAGGGGCTTGTCGGTGCATCAATCTTCCTAAGTGCACATCTTAAGAAGTGCATCGAGAATGGGGTGGGATTGGCACATGGTGCTTTGCGAGAGATGTTTGTATACTATTATGTCATACCTTCATTATTATTAGTCTGACCTCCTCTAAGTCTCTATATGTCTTATCTCTTCATCTATTTTTCATATAGTTTTGCTAACCACCCTATATTCCTATTGTATCGGCTAGGTCAATGTAGTTTGTTTCATGCTTGCTTTTCTTTGTATTGTATTGGCCTAGTCGATACAATTATGAGTTTTGTGTTTGTCAGTTGTATTGTATTGACGTGGCCGATATAATTCTGTGTCAGAGAACAACCTTTTCGACAGTATCAACCTAGGTGATACCGTCAACTCAAAGTTTAGGGTTATTTCTAGGTTTGAAGCCAATATATATAGGGGTGATAATTATCATTTTTCATAACAACAACACTCATATACTATGCTTGCACTTGCATTTCATCTCTTAAATAGTAAAAGGAGTTAGAGGTTAAGGATTTATTCTTGGGGGTCAAGTCTTACTCAAGGTCTTTGAAACTCAATAGGAGAAGTTGAATCAAGGAGGTACACCTGGGCTTTGGAGTCCCCAACTAAGGATACCTAAGTCTTCATCTTTCCATTTGAGGTATTCATCCTACATCTCTCACAAAGTGCCACTTGAGCCAAGGGGGAGATTGATGTGCCAAAAAGTCAATCCGATGGTAAGTATCTATATTCATTCTCTTTTATATATGTACTTAATAGATAGATATGTTTTGTTTATTATTATAATAAGTGCATGTTATTTGTCCTTATTTATGTTTCTCCTTAAAATGAACAAGCTCATATAAATATAGAGTTCTTAGGCTTGCTATTTATCCCCTTAGGTTGAATTGACCACCCATTGGTTGACCATTGCACCACTTATTTATTACTTAGTTTAGTGTTTATAACTATCTTGAATTTAAGTTGTTATTGTCCATCAACTCTTTTCATGTGGTCTCCTTATTATATCATTTATACACCTTTGTATTATTGTTATATTGTTGATTTAATTTTGGGATCTAATCAGAGCCATTACCCTATATTTTGTGCATAGACTTTAAAACCCTATACCCTTGAAATTAAATGTGGATTGCATAATGAACTTGAATACTATCAAGATAATTAAATTACCAATAGGCAAAGCTTCTGAAACAATAACCTGTATTGATTCGTATTAAATGAATTCAAATAATTACAAACCATGCATAAATAAGCTTGAATTCAGAATTAAATTTGACATGCGAAATTCAAAACGCTAAAAATAAATAAAACTCGACTTGCTATTTTTATTAGTTACTATTTTTACTAAGCTTCGCATGCAAGCGCGCGTAGTTTTAAAAATCTCCAAAAATAAACTAAATTTTAAAATAACCTATCGGATGAATTTCAACTGAAGTTCAAGTCTGGTTACAAAAATAGAAAATTTTTAAATTTAGAAAAAACTTGAAAATAAAATTAAACTGCAACTTTGACCTTCAGATGGTCATGTATGGCCTCTAAAAAATATTTAAAAATGTCTCATAATCAGAAGGGTTGGTTATGGTTGCATTGAAAATTTTGAGGCAATCATTTTGACCCAAATATGGGCTCAAACAAAGTTACAAATCAAAAGTTATGGCCTCTGGAAGTTTGACTTCTTTTCTGTATCATTCTCCTCTGGTTGAAAACAACTCAGCTCCTGTGAGTTACTCTGATAGTATTGTTGTCATTTGTTCTTATCAGTCTTCTTTAGCTCCCATTCTATAATCCAAATGTTGTCTTCTTGTTGTAATCCTTTCCAATATACCAAATCCCTGTCATAACTTTGTTGTCTTGTGTTTAATGTCTTCTTATCTAGAACTTGCACTATCTTTTCTTTCTTTTTCTTTAGCACATGTTGCTTCCAATCTACTTCTTCACCTTTTTCACCTTCACTATCTTCTCCATGAAAATTATATAAATCTAAAACATTAAATACTAGAGAGATATCAAAATTCTATGATAAACTCACCTTATAAGCATTATCATTGATTTTCTTCACAATTTTGCATGGTCCAATTTTTTTATACTTCAACTTGTTAAATGTGTCTTTCAGAATTCTCTCTTTCCTCAAGTAAACCATCACCAAATCTCTTTCTTTAAATATTTTTGACATTTTTTTTTACATCTATTGTGGATTATACTTTTCATTACTTTCAAACAACTTTCTTCTTACTTCTTGTAACTGTGGTATATGTTCTACAAATGCTTATGCATTATCACTAACTCATTCTACAATTGGTAAGTATACCACTTCTAAAACACTCATAGTATTTCTCCCATAAATAATCTAAAATGTTGATTTATCTATTGATCTATTCATTGAACTATTATATGCAAACTCATCTAGTGGTAAATCCAAGTCTCATTACTTGGGCTTCTCTCCAACTACGCATCTCAATAAATTTCCTAAGCTCACATTTACAACTTCTATCTATCCATCTATTTGGGGATGGTATGCACTACTGAATTGTATAGTAGTCCCCATCTTCCTCCATAAAGTCCTCAAAAATGACTTAAAAATTGTGTCCCCATCTAATGTAATGGTTTTTGGAACACCATGCAATCTCACAATATCCATAAAAAATAGCTCTACAACTCTAGTATCATCATTAGTTTTCTTACATACAATAAAGTGAACCATCTTAGAAAAATTGTCTATAACAAAAAAAATGAATCATTACCTCTTTGTATGTTTGGTAATCTCAACACAAAATTCATACTCAAATCTATCCATGGTCCTTTTGAAATCGGTAATGGCATGTACAAGCCCTATATTTTTTACATGTCCTATTTTCACCTAACATATCATGTGGTTGAAACATATCTTGTCACATCTCTCTTCAACTTTGACCAAAAATACTTCTCCACCAAAGTTATTGTCTTTGTCTTACCAAAATATCCAACCAAACCACCACTATGAAATTCTCTTATAATATTGTCTCTTAGAGACCCAATTGGAATATATAATTTTTTTTTGAAGAGATAACCATCTTGCATAATATACTCTTCATAAATATTATTTGTATCACCTGTTAATGTATTCCTGCATTGCTCAACTATCTTGTCAAAATCTAGATCAGTATCATATACTTCTTTAATAAATTCAAATCTAACTACTTCACTCACCATAGTAGTTATCAACCCTACTCACCTGCTCAAATCATCAACTACTTGATTATGTTTTCCCGATTTGTGCTTCAACACAAAAGTATAAACATGCAAGAAAGACACCCACTTTGCATGCCTACTATTTAACTTCTTTGGAGTGTTCACACACTTCAAAGTCTCATCATTAGTAAATAAGATAAACTCCTTAAGCATCAGGTACCTCCAATGTCTTAATGTTTGTATAATGGCATAAAATTTAACATCATATGTAGAATACTTATTCTTACCTCATTCAATTTCTCACTGAAATATATTATTGGCTTCCCTTCTTAACTCAACATGGCACCAATTCCCACAAATGAAGCATTGCATTCAACCTCAAACACTTTGCTAAAATCTGGTAATGTTAAAATAGGCTTTTTTGTAATTTTATTCTTCAACAACTCAAAGCTTTCTGTTGTTGCCCTTGTATGTGCAAATTCTTTTTGTCTCATACAATTTGTTATTGGTGTAATAATACTTCTAAAATTCTTAATATTTTTTTTGTAAAAAGTTGTTAAACAATGGAAACCTTTTATCTCTGTAATGTTGTTTCGAATAGGCCACTCAATAATTGCCTTTATTTTTTCTTCATCCATTCTTACACCATCTACTAAAACTACAAATCCCCAAAATATCAAACTATTCTGCATAACCTTGCACTTCTTCAAATTCACATAGAGCTTCTCTTTTCTTAACAATTATAATACCATTATCAAATGTTGTAAGTGTTCTTCTTTAGTCTTACTGAATATTAAAATATCATCAAAATAAACCACCACAAACTTACCACTATATTCTCATAGCACTGTGTTCATCACCTTCATAATTATGTTGGGTACATTAGACAATCTGAATGGCATCGCCATCCACTCATATAAACCATCTCTAGTCTTGAATGTTGTATTCCATTCATTTTCTTCACAAATTTGAATCTAATAGTATCTACTCCTTAGATCAATCTCAGTGAAATATTTTTTTCTTGTAAGAACATCCATCATATCATCTAAACAAGGTATATGAAATCTATACTTGATTTTAATTTTATTGATTGCTCTACTATCCACACACATCCTTCACCCTCCATCTTTCTTTGGAGTTAGCAACGTTGGTGTTGCGCATGGACTCATGCTCTCCCTTACTATACCCTTCCTCACCAATTTAGTAACCTATTTATTTATTTTTTCATGTTTTATTGGACTCATCCTATGAGTTTCTTGATTGGGTAGAGTTAATCTTGAAATCAAATCAATATGATGTTGAACATCTCTCTTTGGTGGTATACAATCTGGTAACTCATCAAGTATAACATCTACATATTCTTTCAATACTACTACTTATACTGGTATTTGCACCACTTATGTGTCTTCTTTCTTCACTACTAATGTATAACAACAACCTAGTCTTCATGTCTTTCATAAATTATTTTGTAGTTAGCAAGCTTTTAGCCTGCCCTTTTTCTTTAAGAGGTTACAAAACTACCTTCATACCACCTTTCTATAAAATATGTGTTATTTGCTCCATTGTGAACTTTTTAAAAATCAAACTGCCATGGTCTTCCAAATAACACATGACATGCATCCATTGATATAACATCACACCATATTTCATCATTATAATTTTTACCTAGAGAAAAACTTGATAAAGCACCTTTTATCTACTGTAACTTCATTCCCTTTATTAAACCATGAAATCCGATAAGGATTGGGATGCTTTTCACATTGCAAACCTAGTTTTTCAATTTTATCTTTATAAACTATATTTTCACAACTACCACCATCTATAATTACCTTGCATATCTTACCTCTTGAAGTACACGTTGTTTAAAATATATTTGTTTGCAACCATGCATCACCACCTTCTTTATTTTTCACATGTTCTTTCCTTAGAACAATCATTATTCTTTTCATCACAAGATTCTCTAATATCTACTATTGTAACTTCAATATTTTGCTCTTATGTTTCAACTTTAACTAAATTCACTCTTAGCTGATCCTCTTGCCTCTTTTCTTTATCTTGGTAGTGTGGACACTCAAACACTCTATGACCTTCTTCTCCACATATGTAACAAACATAAGACATGCATTGATTTGGAACCATCCTCTACCACCACCATAGCTTTGTCCTCTCTAAAATATTTTTTTTCTTTATTGGTTTTGAAACCCTTGTCTATTACCTTCTTGTGATGATTCTCCTCTAGTTGTATTAAACCCACTTATGCTTGTATTAAATCTACCTCATCCCCTTATTGGATGGGATTGTCCTCTTCTTGGCCCAATAGATGTTCTTTTGAAATTCTGTCTATTTTGTTTTTCTTTTGCCTTCAAACTAACTGATAAGCTTCCTCCATACAAATATTATATGCATGCATAATTCATCTTGAATAGAAAATTTTAAACCATTTACATACCTTGCAACCATCTGCTCTTCTTCTCATCATGCTCCACATGTATGGAAAGCTTGTAAAAATCATTTGTATACTCTTGTATATTGTGATCCTTCTGGCTCTAATTTCGAAATCTTCTGTATAGGCTTTGTGCATAATTCATAAGAAAAAATTTCTCCCTCAACTTCTTCTCCATCTTTTTTTAGGAGCTGATCTTCTCTTTACCTTTTTCTATCTTTCTTTCTGTAGGTGATCCCATCGAATCATTACATGACCCTTCAATTTCATACATGTAAACTTTACCTTTTTGTCTTCTCTCATACTTCTACATTCAAAAAAATTCTCTAGTTGTTCATCCAATCTATTAACTCCTTTAGTTTTAAACTTCCCCCATAATCTGGAATGTCAACCTTGATTCCTTCTAAATATCTTATCATCCTCTCTTCCATTGATGGTAATTGTTCTTATTGCTCCTCTTACATAATTTATTCTTCATGATCCATGTCATCTTCTACATCATCTTCTACTCTCCTTTGTCTTTGATTCGCAATGATCTTAGTTAAAATATTGTACTTACCTCTACAACTATTGCATAGTATGATTCATCTAAGTGATTCCTCCTCATCCTCTCACCATTTTTTACACATCCAAGATTCGAACGTGCTTTGATACCAAATAATAGACCTAGATACTATCAAGATAAATAAATTACCAATAGGTAAATCTTCTGAAACAATAACTTGTATTGATTTGTATTGAATGAATTTAAATAAATACAAACCATGCATAAATAAGTCTCAACTCAAAATTAGAGCTGACATGCATAATGCAAAACTCTAAAAATAAATAAAAATCGACTTGCTATTTTTAGTAAGTTTCACATGCAAGTGCGTGTAGCTCTAAAAATTAACTAAATTCTAAAATTAACCTATCAGACGAATTTCAACTAAAGTTTAAGTTTGGTTATAAAAATAGACAATTTCTAAATTTATAAAAAAATTGAAAATAAAATTAAATTGCAATTTCAAACCCTCGGATGGTCACGTATGGCCTCCAAAAAACATTGAAAATGTCCCATATTTGGAAAGGATGATTATGGTTGCATTGAAATTTTTGAGGTGGTCATTTTGGCATGAAGATGGGCTCAAATAGAGTTACAGATCAAAATTTATGGCCTCTAAAAGTTCAATATCTTTTTCTACATCACTTTTGCTATATATATAGCCACCTCAAGCACTGTCATTGTATCGTCCTAGTCTATAGAGATAAAGAGGGTTGTTAGTTGTCATCCTAACCTGCGCATGCACATACCAAAAAATTAGGAAAATGGGATGAAGGAATAATTATAGGGGAATAGGGGTAACACAAACCCATTTGAAAAGAGATGGGGCATATGTGAAAGTGATACCTCAAAAATAAAGATGGGGGGAAAACCACAAAGGGACCACAAATACAATTATTAGAAAATAAAGGGGTTACAAACGTTATAGTGTTAGAATCACAAACAATCATTGGTGTCATTGTAGTAATATAACCTAAAAAATAAAAACACCTAGATGGGCCATTAAAGGGAAGGATGTCACATAGGGCCATGTTAATCCCATTGTATTACATAATACATCACCCAACAAGACATCAATTTATTTACCCATAATTTAATCTTTATCATTACATAGGCACTGTAGATACTAAAACTTAGTTTTGTACACTTAATGATGTCAATTTTAACCTATTCACCATACATGACTCATGCACATATGTATGCCTCTTATTTGTCATTCTCTCACATCCACATACTAGCTATGAGTTTGGCCCTCCAGTTTTGTTGTCAATCACCTATAAGAACCTCTCAGGCTATGTCAAACTAACTGTCTTACTCAGACATCTCCAAATCATCAAATTTAATTGCCTTTCTCTTGGACACTAATGTCAGGCTCAGACAATTTCATTGACAAAACTAACCTAAGTGTGACATTAGTGACCTTAGCGTAGAAATGATTATTTTTCAAAATTAAATCATTCATATGGGTTGGCCCATATGCCTAACATGTTGGTAGAATGAAAATTTACCCAGATGGACTCATATAAATATAAATCAAACTCACACTTTGGATTCACATGGATCTTGTCTATCAAGCATTTATACACTACTACATAGATAAATATGCCATATTTTTCCCAAATTGCAAATTTGTTACAAGGATTTATAATCAACAAAGTCTTAAGCACACCAATCCAAGTCTAGAGAGAATATTTTCAAGTATCCAAAGCTAGATTATAGGTGCATTCATATATAAAATGAACATAATTGCACATTCACATTAAGGAGAAGAATTATATGTGGTTTGACTTCCCTCATTAAAGTATTGGATACGTAAGCAATGATCAATCATCATTAGGAGTGATTGGGATCAACTTAGCCCATTATAATTCCTATGTTTTTATAGATTTTTACCCTTCATAAAAAGACCTAGGGTTTCAAGGATAAAGAAGTTGATTTATGGAGTTGTGCACACAATCACATGTCAATATTGCACACATAGAGGTATTATAAGCAGATGTAGCTAATAATATGGTCACAGAGAGCCAAAAGAACCCAATAAAATAATTTCAGTCTTGGTCTCTAGTGTTAATGTACTTGTCCCAACTTGACGTTAGTAACCCTACATGTACTAACAATTACATTTAGATATGATCAATTCATAGGCCTACTTCCATCCCTTTACCACTATCAGAAGTCAGTCACAAACAGTCAGTGAATCAATAAATTTAAGTATCTTGATCTCTTTAATAATTTCTATATTCAACATATGATACTTGTTAAATCTATTTCAATTGTTTACATTCAAATTCATGCTTAATTTTCATACTGTATAATCTGAATTAAGTTTAAGTTTTTATCTTAATTAGGTTTTTACAATCCAAATTAAGCTATAATATATTGGTGAACCTACATATTTATTGAACAGTATTAAACCTTAGGGTTTCATCCTTCTCTCCAAGGTTTTCAGATTTTAGCATTAGGTTTAATTTTTAGATCTGATTCCCAATTATTTCCAACTTTATAGGTGTAAATCTGATGCTTTCTCCCTTGTGTCCTAGGGTTTCATGTCTATTCACCCATTAGGGCATACTCTAATAGGGTTATTCCTTGATTGGTTGATATTTGGATTAAAAAAACTCTATTTTCCAAATGCTCCTAGTTTTTTCCTAGTCGTATTGAGTGGATAAAATACCTATTTTTTCCAGCCAAAATATTGTACTTATTTTTAAAATTTTGCAATTTACTATTTTTTGTAAATTCCACCTAGAGGGTGAATGGTATACCTCTTTCCAATTTAATTTATGGGTTTCGTTTATCTACTAATTTTTATCAAAAAGATATTTTTTATTTGAAAAATTCCTCATGTATATCTTTAGGTGATTGATTATTTATTCTATATATTTTATGGTGGTTATAATGGATACTCGTAATGTATATTTTCTAAAATAAGTAATGATTATTATAGCTACATGTTGTTGGCATAAAATATGTAATATATTTCATAATCATGTAATGGTGACAATCATGTATAATAAAATTAAGGGTGAAATTAATAATGATCAATTCTTAAATCTCCTTAATAATACATCTTTTATGAATGTAGAATCCAAAATAATTTCATATGTGTTTTCTTTGGCCCCGCCTCAAGGTTGTGATAAATACCATATATATATTATATAGGTCCATATTGTCACTCCAAAGAGGTAGGGTGACCCATCCTATAGTATAAATTAGAGGTCATAACAATGTTCCTCCTTGCCCCCCTCCACCTACCACACTTCCTCTTAAGGGTTCTTGCACGCATGTTTAATCAAAAGTGCCTAATGGATGTGCTTGTGAAGCAATTATTGATCATATGGTTACTATGAGAAATTTGAAAGAGGATTCAATAACAAATGCATCTAAATATTCAATCACTCGAGGATAAGATTGCATATATCAAGAATCCTAAGCATGTTAGTATCAATTGCATTTATGCTTCCCCATTTTAAAACTTTGTGCCTCAAAAGATTTCATCTCTAGTACGGGTTCAAAAACAAAATATACCTACAACTAATGGTTCAATGAGATTTCATAAGGTTAACAAGAAACCAAGTGAAACTTTAAGAGAATATGCTTCACAATGAGTTTATTAAATTGTCTCATATGCATCTTGCAAGGAAATCAAAATATTATTGTGCCTATCATAGAATGCATGGACGTCTTATAGATAATTATTGGGATTTGAAGAAAAAAATACATAGTATCATTGATAATGGTGATAATTCATTAGATACATCCATTAAACCATCACCAATTCAAGCACATCTTCTAAAGTTAGTCAACCTACTCAAACCATGACTATGTTTTACCCTAATTTAGATTAAGATGAATTACTTAATCTAATTAAGATAGAAAGTAGCATGTGGATTCAAATTACTAAATATGTCATTGAGTCATAAATCTAAATGTAAAATATTGAAATTAATTACAAAGATTCGATAAGTGGCATATGTTGAATATAGTAAGTACAATAAAGGGATGAGTACTTAGCTTTTTTGATTGATTGTCTAAATATGACTGAATTCTTACACTAAAATACAAATTGAATCATGCATGTTATTCATCAGGTTTAGGAACTATATCTATTTATATAAGGTTGATTCTATCAAATCTAGGTCATTATCAACTATTGATACTGACCTGTAATGGTCGGTAGTGACTTATGCTAGAAGAGGGGTTTGTGATCATACGATCATCTTCACTTGTCTCTAAAATATATGTATATGTGATGCAAAACCTTGATGATGTCAACCCTAAATAAATATTTGATTTTAAAAATTAGTCATTGTTAGGAGAGGGTCACTATTGTCTGGCACAAGTCAGTATCAATTGGTGATACTGACCTAGTGCAAAGTTAGTGACCCATGCATAAAAACACTAAACTGAATATCTTGGGATGTTTGTATGAGATATTAAGTTAATTTGGCACAAAATGTAAGGTTCCTTTAGGCATTTGAAAATAAAAAGAGAGGGTCTAACTCATAAGATATCATGTAGGTGTGAGATAATGGTAGGTTAGGATCATATTTGTGCACACAAGTCATGCGTAGTAAATTTATATCAAACTTACCATTGTCAAGTACTTAATACTATATTTTAGTGTCTACATTTTGCATCTTTCAAAGAACAAGTGTAAAAATAACAAAATGAATAGTTACAAAAGGCATAATTAAAGATTAAAATATTACAAAAGGAACACGAGGACAAAAAAAGGTTTCATAAAGAACAATTAGAAAAACAAAGGTTACAAAAGGAACAACTCAAAAATCAAATGTTACAATTGGAACAATTGGAAATGAAAAGTTTAGAAAGGGAAAAAAATGAAAGGAAAAGTTACAAAGGGAACAAATCTAAAAGGAAAGGTTACAATTGAAAAGATTAGAATAAGAGTAGTTATAAAAAATATAGATTACATAAAATAAAGGTTGTAAAAAGAAGCATAGGTTAAGCAAGATAACATCCTTAAGAAAGGGTTTCTCAAGAAGTAATTCCAAAATCAAGATTTCCTTGAAAAGGCTACTTTCACAAGTGTGGTTTCAAAGGAGTCAACTACAATGCATTCCTCATATCTATGACTGAATTCTTACACTAGAATATAAATTGAAGCACACATATGATTCATCAAGTTTGGGAATTATATTTATTTACATAGGGTCAATTCTATCAAATCTAGGTCAGTATCAACTATCGATACTGACTTGTAATGATCGGTAGTGACTTGTGTCGGAAGAGGGGTTTGTGATCATATGGTCACCTTCACTTGTCTCTAAAATATATGTATATGTGATGCCAAACCTTGATGATGCCAACCCTAAATAAATTAGTAATTATTAGGAGAGGGTCACTATTGTCAGGGACAAATTAGTATCAATTGGTGATACTAAGTTAGTGTAAAGTTAATGACCCATGCATAAAAGGACTGAACTAAAGGTTTTGGGATGTTTGTATGAGATATTAAGTTAATTTAGCATAAAATGTAAGGTTCCTTTAGGTGTTTGAAAATAAACAGAGAGGGTTAAACTCATAAGATATCATGTAGGTGTGAGAGAATAGTAGGTTAGGACCATATTTGTGTACACAAGTCATGCATGGTAAATGTATGTCAAACTTTCCATTGTCAAGTACTTAATACTATATTTTAATGTCTACATTTTGCATCCTCCAAAGAACAAGTGTAAAAATAACAAAAAGAATAATTACAAAAGGCACGATTAGAAAATGAAATATTACAAAAATAACACGAGGACAAAAAAAAGGTTTCATAAAGAAAAATTACAAAATGAACAATTAGAAAAATTAAGGTTACAAAAGGAATGACTCAAAAATCGAATATTACAATGGGAATAATTGGAAATGAAAATGTTAGAAAGGGAAATAAAATGAAAGGAAAAGTTACAAAGGAAACAAATCTAAAAATGAAAGGTTACAATTGAAAAGATTAGAATAAGAGTAATTATAAAAAGATAAATTACATAAAATAAAGGTTTCAAAAATAAATGCAGGCTAAGCAAGACAACATCCTTAAGAAAGGTTTCTCAAGAAGGAAGTCCAAAAGCAAGATATCCTTAATAAGGTTACTATCATAAGTGTGGTTTTAAAGGAGGTAACTAAAACGTATTCCTCATATCTATGACTAAATTCTTCCACTAGAATACAGATTGAAGCATGTATGTGATTCGTCAGGTTTGGGAACTATATCTATTTGCTTAGGGTCTATTTTATCTAGTCTAGGTTAGTATTGACTATCGATACTAACTTTTAGTAGTCATTAGTGACTTATACCAGAAGAGGGATTTATGATCAAGTAGTCACCTTCGCTTGTCTCTAAAAGATATGTATATGTGGTGCCAAACCTTGATGATGCTAGCCCTAAATAAACATTTGATTTTAAAAATTAGTCATAGTTAGGAGAGTGTCACTATTGTCAGGCACAAGTTAGTATCAATTGGTGATATTGACCTAGTGTAAAATTAGTGACCCATGCATAGAAGGAATAAACTAAAGACCTTGGGATGTTTATATTAGATATTAAGTTAATCTGGCACAAAATGTAAGGTTCCTTTAGGTGTTTGAAACTAAATAGAGAGGGTCAAACTCATAAGATATCATGTAGGTGTGAGAGAATAGTAGGTTAGGACCATATTTGTGCACACATGTCATGCATGGTAAATGTATGTCAAACTTGCCATTGTCAAGTACTTAATACTAGATTTTAGTGTCTACATTTTGCATTGTCCAAAGAACAAGTGTAAAAATAATAAAAGGAATAGTTACAAAAGGCATAATTAGAAAATGAAATATTACAAAAGAACATGAGGACAAAAAAATGTTTCATAAAGAACAATTATAAAAGGAATAGTAAGAAAATTATCGAAAATAAAATATTACAATGGGAATAATTGGAAATGAAAATGTTAGAAAGGGGGGGGGGGAAATGAAAGGAAAAGTTACAAAGGGAACAAATCTAAAAGGAAAGGTTACAATTGAAAAGATTAGAATAAGAGTAGTTATAAAAAGATAAATTATAGAAAATAAAGTTTGCAAAAAGAAGCGTAGGCTAACCAAGACAACATCCTGAAGAAAGGGTTTCTTAAAAAGGAAGTCCAAAAGTAAGATATCCTTGAAAAGTCTACTATCACAAGTGTGGTTTCAAAGGAGACAAATACAACACATTCCTCATAGCTATGATTGAATTCTTACACTAGAATACATATTAAATCACACATGTGATTTGTCATGTTTGGGAACTATATCTATTTTCATAGGGTTAGTTATATCAAATCTAGGTTAGTATTGACTATCGATACTGACCTATAGTGGTCGATAGTGACTTGTGATAGAAGAGGGGTTTATGATCATAAGGTCACCTTCACTTGTCTCTAAAATATATGTATATGTGATGCCAAACCTTGATGATGCCAACCCTAAAGAAATATATGATTTTAAAAATTAGTCATTATTAGTAGAGGGTCACTATTGTTAGGGACAAGTCAATATCAACTGGTGATATTGATCTAGTGTAAAGTTAATGACCCATGCCTAGAAGGACTGAAATGAAAATTTCTTCATCCCAAACATGCATTGGATCTATTATGTTTCCTACAACTCTTGGTCCTAAATCATGTGATGTTTTATTCCACATTGATCTAGACTTACATCAATACAATGTTATCCTAGGAAGATCGTGACTAAGGGAAATGAAGGTGACACTTGATAAAAAACATGACTACATTACATTTGATCATGAATATGAGACTATTACTATTCAAGGGATGACACATAAAAATCAAGACAAGAATGTAGAAACCACTCTTACAAAGGATGTTATCCTAGGAAGATCGTGACTAAGGGAAATGAAGGTGACACTTGATAAAAATCATGACTACATTACATTTGATCATGAATATGAGACTATTACTATTCAAGGGATGACACATAAAAATCAAGACAAGAATGTAGAAACTACTCTTACAAAGGATGATATAGTTGCTTCTACATATTCTATGAAGGATAATGAATATAGTGAAAATTATGCCAGTGCAAGTGTTATTAACAATACAATGTCATAGTTACAACATTAGGTTTAAGTTACCCATAAGGTTTCAGATTTTATCAATTCTTACTTCTGAATGGTTGGCAAAATTCTTACACACCTCATATGTCTATCTGGGGTGATTCCATGGATTAGTTAATCACACATAATATATTATACATAGCTTCTTGGTGCTTGTTTGATTGCTCATCCCATTTATTGTTTTATCCTGGCACACATGTACATATGATCTTGCATTGATCATTCTTCTAGCCCTTGGGCTTTTTTTTACTTGGCCCTTGCCTTTTGATTATCCTAATCTAGACATTTATGACCTCTATCCTACCATGATGCATCCTTCATAATAGTCTCATTCTAGTGCCCTTTCTTGGCAACATGTTACTTTCTCAGTCATACATATTGAGTATATACATGTTATGACTTACATTAAACTTACACAATCATATACATTTATATCTACTTATTACATGAACATACATTAATTATTAAGCTACATTATTGTAAGTCATATATATAGTGGGGGTATATTTCTTACTTTCACTTCATTCACATCAGCTTGTTACTACACTTAATGCACACTATACCTTGTCACATGTTGTTGATTGTTCATATCCCTCATAGTATTTTATTTTTGAAGCCTTGTTACTTAGCCTTACTAGAAAACATAGATGAATGTTAAAATTTACAATATTCCAAAAATACAAAAAAATACTAAATAATTCAAAAATACAAGAGCATTCAAAATATTCATAAATCAAAATCACAACCTAAGCATGACATGATTACTTGATTACATTACTTATATATATTATTTATCACATGTTTGATAGATGGCATTTTTTTTCATACAAACATGCATTTCATGGTATGTGAGTGCAATGCAATACATGCAAATCATACATGGACACATAGATGCTAGACTTTCTTATAGCTAGTGGTCATGCTAATGTTGGGGGCATCTTATTCCACAAGTCAAATTATCATAGGTTATATCTTTCTATGGCACTTTTTTACCATGTTGAGCTATCTAGATTGCTTACATATGTCTTACTAGTTGCTAATATTTTCCATAGTACTACATGAATATGCTATTTAACTATGTTATGTTATTGACATATATGGATGGTGTAGACTAGTTTTCACTTATATGCTTCATTGATGTTGTTATTTTTTTGCATGATAGGCTAGTCATTGTTTGACTATTATGTACAAGAATTGGCCTTGTATGTGTGAAATTAATTTGTCATTTGTTTATGACATCATTATGTCCCTTGATTGTGGCCCCTTGGCCTTGTTTATTATGACATATTTATGTCCCTTTTATGTGGCCCTTAGTAGGTTGTTTATTGTGACATATTTTTGTCCCTTGTTTGCCACCCTTGGCCTTATGTGTGACATTATGTGCTTATGAATGGATTAATATAGTATTATCTCTAAGTTTTTTGTACTTTTTGAGCTTATTAAGATTTTTGATTTTGTGAATATCGTAAAACATATCATGCACCTCCCCTTTGTCTATAGTGACACGATTTACCTCATGTACCTCCTTAAAACATAAGCTTATTCAGTTCTTATATTAGTGATAGTTACTACTACATGCAAAATTGATACATCTATCTTGACATGACATTTATATGCTTTGCATTACATATGTTAAATACATACCTTAATAACATATACATTACTATGGTGACATATTCTCCACATGTTTCATGAATATACATGATTAAATCTTTATGCATGACATGATACAATTAACCTTTTTTTGAGATGAGTGACTTACATGCTACATCCCTCACCTCAAAAGGGGGGAATGTTACTGTTGCCTTCACCAACACACCACATTTTAACATTTAAAATAGGGACCCTCTTTTTTTGAGCTAAATCTTGGTTTACCTAGTCTACAAGACCTCTTTGGATGTCTTTACTTAAGCCCTTCCATGATTGGCAACTAGTTAGATGCCAAATTACAAACAATTGTTTTTATACCTTTTGCATTTTGTTCAATTCAGTCTAAGCTTTCATCTATGAATAATAAGTTCTAACTTATAGGTTTCATTTAAAGCCTATGAAGTCTTAGTCCATAATAAAATACCTTAGTATTTTCCCATGTGGATGTTGGACCTAGGCTTTTAACAAGTTCATCTAGGTTTTATGGCCCCTTTTTATGGCTTTCTTTTGACAATGTAACTCATGATTATGTTCTTCATAGTAAATTGGCTTGAATATTTGTAAAACTTCATTTAAGTGTTAGCTAAATATTTAATAATCATGATATTCTTTGCTTGCGAATAAAGTCTATTTCTCCTTTGTTTTAAATAATTTTATCACATGTTGTTATACAATTTATTAATTTTTGGGATTAAATCTCTATTTTTATATGAATGAATGGTTTCAATTCTTGCATTGATCGACTGCTTCTCATATAAAATTTACATTGCAAAACTTGGGTTTATTGGAAAAACTTTACGTAGTCATTTTTGTTGTTTTCTCATAGGTTTTGAAGACTTTTGGGGTCCTCCATATTCTTCCATGTGTCCAAATATCATCGATGTGTGACTTCAACGTCAAATTATTTTGGAAAAATGACAACCTTATAAATCCCTAGGGGCCTGAGATCATACCACATGACATGATCTAGTGACCCAACTCGATGAGAGTTGAAGGCATTAATAAAACTTCAAAACCTTAGAACATCGAAAGCATTAAAGTATTAGCTCAACAACCCATAATGAATTCATAGATGTAAAGTTTTATGCCCCTGAGTGCCTAAGATTTTGCCATGTGGCACCATCCTAGAGGCTCAAGAGCTTAAAGGATTGAAAACATTAACTTGGAAGCCTGTAAAGAAATTAGCCCAAATGCATGGATATCCTGAGAACTTGAGAAACATCCATGTGGCCATGTTGATGATAGAGGTAGACATTTAGGTAAGCCTAGAAACCTCGATGGACTACCAAGTGGTAAAATGGCACCCAACAAATTAGGCCAATATGTTAGTGCATGAGAAGGAATACAACACTGAGAAAGAGCCATGTGACAACGATGACATCCATATAGCCCAAGAACTATGATTGACAATCCATTTGGCCATCAAAATTGTCAGGAGTCCCAAGAGGACTGTGTGTCAGGTTTAGAAAGTGTAATCAAAGTACAATTAGTTTCTCAACAACTAAAAGGTTGAAAAGTGATAGATTATGGGCTAATAAAGGACTGAACTAATCCAAGAGACCTTAAAATCAAGATATGGATGGTTCCTTCATTTAATTATCTCTTAAAATTGAATGCAAAAGTATGCATAAGGCATGATGGAATGACATTCCCAAGAAAATCTTAATGATAATCTGCCAGTAATATTTGAATCTGATCATTATTAGCCCCCAAAATTGAATGAAAAGTAGTCAATATGGCATGAGTCACCACATGGTGTGCACATGGAAGAAGGCTAAAGGGATATAATGAGCATAAAAACAAAATTTAGCCTTTAATAAGCAGAGTCTCTAAACTAAAAATCATGCTCAATTCGATGAATCTATCGAAATCCTAATTGCATTCCACAATCATCATTAAATGTTTATAACCACTCTAATAGTGGGATGAGCAAAATTCATGGACAAATTTATCTATATAAGGGTTGTTTTTTCCCTCTATAATGGTCTGCACTCTATGTAATTAAACTCTATCAAAACTATAATGTAATGGTTTGCACTTTGTGTAAAGAAACTCTATCAAAACTGTAATAAAACTTTTACTTGTTTAGATTTTGTCTTCTACTCACCTAATGTTGTATATTGTTCCTAGTTTTGATTCTATGCTTGTGTAAGAGGATTAATTTTATTTTATGATTAGTTATAGATGTATATGTGGTAATTAGATTGTGCTTAAGCTAATCTAGTTCCTTATTTTTCTTTCACTCTCTCTTGAATGCTCTATGATTTATGTGTTTTCAATTATAAAGTGTTTCAAAAGCTTTGTGGGTAGTTTACTACAAATCTTTGAGTGTTTTTAGTTGGTGAAGAGTTCAAAGGTTGATCATATAAATTTAGATCCGTAGAAAATTTCCCATTGTGTCCCTAAAAGTTTGTGCAACTGCTGACAAAGGTACATAGTGGTATAACTATGACTTTGCATGCTTCAGTTCTCAAGCATTGACATGCTCTTAACTTGAAACTTTATTTTTTGCTCTCCCTTCCCCTCTTCTTTATGTTTGTTTTGAATTGAAGCACTCTCCCTTATTTTATAAATTGGGAGATTCAATCTCAACAACAATCAGTAATCAAGTTCAATCATCTGATAATAATTCCAAGTGTCATCAAATAGACATTGAGCCTATGGTGGTAATAGTTCATGCTCTTTGAGTAAAATAGGTTAAATTATTCAATATTTAGATTAAATCAATATCAATTCTAAAATTAAAGAGGGGATATCTTTATCCCATGCATTACCCCCCTCTTTTATCTCTAGAACACTCAACCTCATGAGTGCTTTCAAACCATGATTTTGGGGTGAATAACAACTGGTGTCAGAAGGAGGGCCATGAGTTGTAGTTTTAGCTTTGATTAAGCATAATAATACTTATAAATTGTTGAAAGTTGTTAAAAATTAATTAAGAATTTTTATATGCTTTGGAATTCACTAACTTTTGCTTTGCTTATTTCTACTTCTCTCCCATCTGGTTGTGAGCTTGAACACATACACTAGTTGGCCCAAGAAGAATAGTTATGATAAAATTCTACATGGTAAAACCAAGTTGGATGCTAATGGGCACATTACCTAGTCCTAATCCATCTATGGGAGGTTGATTATCAAACCCTTATAGATCCATAAAAGAGCTCAAATTACTAGAGGTAGACCTAATCCTTTGGTTACTCGTATTGGCTCAGCCTCTCAAACCACCCATAATCAACATATACCCATGGTGTTACCTATGGCTTGGCTTGTTGGGTCTACCATAAATGTACCTAAGTTGTCCATGACTTACCTAGGAATCCAAATATATACTTTCCAAGATTCACTCCTAGTGTAGGAAAGATTGCAGAGGAACACGTAACATCATACAAAACTGCTCTGAGTCTTCTTGATGTTTAGCATGAAGACTTGGATCTTAGACTGTTACCCTTCATACTTATGGATGCATCATATGATTGGTTTTTAAACCTTTCCAAGGACTCCATTACAAGTTGGGACCAGTTTAGTAGTACTTTCCTAGCCTAATTTGGGCAAGTTATAAACCCAAACATCATAAATCAATAATTTGCACGTATTAAATGAGAGCCCAACCAGCTTATTAGTAATTTCAATGCCTATTTCTAGAAGATGTATAGTTGAATCACTAATATTTACAAGTTTGATGCTTAACTAGCATTAGATATGTATAAACATGCATTGAAACCATGGGCTACATTGTTATTGAGACAAGACCCTACAGTAGTAACCTTACCTTTGGCAAATGTTGAAGATATCAAGGTCGATAGAAAATTCCACCCCCAAGGTCAAATGATGGCTCTCATAATTAATGTATTACCCAACATGCCATCCTTGAACCTCATTCCTAATTAAAACCATAATTTGACTTTGTCTCAACCTTTGCCAATAACTAACCAACTCTCTTTGAGACATGTTGCTCTAAATCACCACTTAGGGTTTCTTAACCAGGTGAATAATAAGATGGTTCCCCAGTTGCAAAACCAAATGATGTTATCAGCTGCTAATAACACCTAGAACATATTCCAAAAGTCTATAAAAAAAGAGTTAGATGCCATCAAGATAGCCATTGCTCAAGCTCTAGTTATGATTAGCTCAGGCTTCAATAAATACTTCTATCTTTATTTTTTTGCTTCAGAACATACTATAGCTGTTATACTTACACATAAGGTGGATGATAATGAACATCCCATTGCCTTCATGATTACCAATCTAAGGGATGAAAATTTGAAATAATCTATTATAGACAAACAAATATATTCCCTGATCAAGGCTATTAAAAAATACAGGCATTATATTTTGAGGAACAAGACATATACCATCATCCTAGACCTGGTTGTCAAGCTCACACTTGGACATAATGACTTGGGTGAGAGAAGAGACAAGTGGATGGCCAAATTTTAGGAGTTTGATCTTGAAATTAAGCCAACCAAAATTATGAGAGGCCAAAGAATCATCCACCTGATGACCAAGATTTATCAACACATTAGTATTGAATAAATTAATGAGACTCATGTAACTGGTGGTGAGTGGTACACTTAAATAATCCATTATTTACTCATAGGTGCATGTCCCCTTAAGCTAGACAAAGAGCAGAGACAAGCCTTCAGGCTCAAATCAACTCATTATATGATCAAGAAGGGAGTCCTATACAAAAATAACTATGAGGGCATCTATTTAAGGTGTGTTTCAAGAAAAGAAGCTGTGGACATCCTAGACAATATACATCGGAAGATTGGTATTGGACATCCCTCAAGCAACACCACAACCTAATTTTTTTTAAGGCTAAGATATTACTAGCCCATGATATTAAAAAATGCACATAACCATGTTAGGACCTACCATGAGTGCTAGATATTTGGAAAAAAAACAAGTGAATCCTGCCATGTCTTTATAGCTAGTCATCGAAGGATGCCCTTTTTCCCAATGGGGTCTTGAATTTATATGGGAAATGAATGCAAAATCTTCATTAAGACACAAGTTTGTCCTAATAACTACTAATTATTATACCAGATGGATACAAGTTATGGTAATAAATAACTCCAGAGCATTAGATGTCATCAAAATTTTGGAAGAGATCATACTAACCAAGTTTGGTACCCCAATTTTTTTGGTTTATGATAATGGCCTAGCATTCTAGTCTATGAAATTTACTATTTGGGTCTACAAAAATAAAATCACCATCAAGTTCTCCTCAAACTACTACCTACAAGGGAATGGAGTGGATGTATCTATCAATGAGAATCTGATGGATGCCATCAAGAAATCAACACATGATAAACCAAGGGAATGGCATATCTTATTAAAGTATGCACTTTAGGTTGACCAAACTAGACACAAACAAGCTCTCAAGAATTCACCTTTTCTGCTAGTGTATGGGTGACAACTAGTCTTTTCCATTACTTTCAAAATCTCAATGTATATATTCATGCAAGAGTACATGGGAGAAGATGAAAGAGTAAATTATAAACTACTTGATATAATCTAGATGGAAGATGCAAGAATTGAAGCACTGCAAATATTTAGTAAACATCAAGATATTATCAAAAGATGGTTTAACAAAAGATCTAAGATCAAAGCCTTCAAGATTTCAAACCTAGTGCTTCGATGGGATAAATCACATGAGAAGAAATGACAACATATAAGTTCACTCCTTTATGGATTGGGCCATATCAAATATAATAAATCTTAGGTAATAATGCCTTCTACTTAAAGGAACTTTAAGGTAATGTCCTCGCCTTTCCATTCAATAGACAATTTTTAAAACATTATTTCATCACTACTTTAATTGGATATGCTTTTGAGTGATAGTAAGTAGAAATGCATAAGTATGAGTAGATTATATTTTCTATTTTATAGATTAAATTTCTTGCTTTTTGCATTTACTTTTAGTAGATTAGTTGTTATGATTTCTAGATTAGTTTTCTAAAATTGTTGGAGTTACAAAATACTTACCAAAAATAAAGGGATAATTTATGAGGATGCACAATTGATTTTCACATGGATCCATTCTAACAATATTTGAGCTTCTAGGTTTGAGGTATGTGTTACGACTGAATTAGGTTCTACTTAGACTGATTGAGTTTACTAGACCTCTAAGAGTTACTCTTATATAATCATGAAACTTTTAGAAAGACTTCCCATTTCTAAATATTAATTTCACTGCTACATACCAAAACTTAAAGAGATAATAAATATAGAAATGGATACACATTGATAAGAACATTAATTAAAATAATTTTTCTTATACATACATCCATCTAATGGTGATTTTAAACATTTCTTCTATCTGTGTTCAAAATAGAAATTAAAAAAAACCATCATCATACAAATTGATGGAAGATGGGTGATTCAAGTAATCTTTACTGCGGCTATGGACATTTGGATCGTATTAGAGTAAAACTTTGATTGGAATCAAAAGTATCTTTGTTAGGGCTATGGATGCCTAGTTAGTAGTAGATCAATGCTCATGATTCCCTTACCATTTGGTTATAAAATCTGAATTCAAAATGAAACCTACAATGTTTATCCAAGTCTTTGTCAAAACTCTCAATAAAAAGGAAAACAAACTCATAAAATCACACACTTAAATCTAAAGAATTGAAAGGGTTAGTATGTTACATGAGGAAGTAAGATTTTTTTTTCAGGGTCTAGTTTATTTATTCTTTTATCTTTAGAGCTGAAGTTTGTTAGGATTCATTATTGAGGTTCTAGGTTCACAAATACTCAAGAATATTTTCCCCTCTGAGTTTCCATTTGTTGTGCCCTAACACACCATTTAAAAATTTAAACATGGACCCATTATTTGATTAAATACCCTTATTCAAAGTCTTTTGAACTAGAAGTATATAACATGGAAGTTGAAAAGCATGAACTTGAGGTTATTTCTATGTTGTAGTATGTTTTAAAGTTATAAGAGAATCAAAGCTATGTACAAACCATATTATGTGATTACTTTTTGACTTTGATTTTACTTTATCACTATGCTTATGTACATGTTTGATTTGAGATTGAAGGACTAACCAGACTGATGTGTTATGTTTTTAATTGGTTATTTGCCATGTTTTATCTTAAATAGAATATTTCATACTTGAGTGTTCCCTAGAACACTATCGAGCTCATCAAATTTTTCCATGTAGTATTATTCCACTAATATGAAGCCCAAGTAAAGAATATAAGTCACTGGGAAAATGGATCACTAAGATCCATCCACATGCCATCATCCCTCTAACTAGGAGGTGATATCAACATAGTTACATATACAAACTATCCTAGGCAAGTGGATCACTGAGAGCTATCCACATGTCATCATCTCGCTAACCTAGAGGTTATGTCAATAGAATTCCATGTACAAATTATCCTAGGAAAGTGGATCATTAAGAGCCATCCATGTCTCATCATCCTGCTAACCCATATGTGACATCATCATAATTCCATATATGGACTATCCCAGGCATGTAGATCATTGAGAGTCATCCATGCATCATCATCCCACTAATTTGGAGGTGATATCAACATATTTCCATATACAGACTATCCTAGGTAAGCAGATCACTAAGAGAAATCTATGTGTCATCATCCCACTAACCTATAGGTGATGTCAACATAGTTCCATATATGGACTATCTTGGGCAAGTGGATCACCAAGAGCTATCCACACATCATCATCCCACTAACCTGTAGCCAAAAAGAAAAAAACACAATAATACACAACTCAAATACTAGAGGAATATTGATAGTTGGACACATGTCCCTCAACCATTTAAATAGATAACAAAGATAGTGTGGATATTGATTTATAAAGTCCAAGCCTAAAAGTACTAAAAGAGACATCTATCACTTTATGCTAACTAATAATCTAGGGACAAGTAAAAGAAGCCACATGGAAATAAAATATGTGAAAATCAACTTTATGAAATTCAAATGAAAACAATAGGCATGGACTGGAAAAAATCTATTGTCACCATTAATTCACATGAATTGATGAATTAATACATTCAATTATCAAGCCTAACACATCCAAAATAATATAATTCTAATTTCCACTTTAGTCTAATCACATTGCCTTATACCTATCAATTGTAAACTATGAATTTAGAGATCTATTACAAACTGTGAATCCAAAACTCCATTACGACCAAGAGTTTATATAATTTTCATAGCACATGCATTTTTATATAAGAGTTCTAATGGCTTCCTCATCTCACACTTTAGTTCCTTCTATATATTCAATTGCAGGATTGACTGAATATATTGATACAATGCTTGATTCAAAAAATTTGAACCATGATTTCAAACATGACTCCACTATTTAGGATGAGTCATTTCAGTGAATCAATATAAGGCCGAAGACAAGCTTTCAATTTTCAAACAGAGGTACAAGGACAACTTGTTAAAAAAAAGTGGTTGGCCTCCATAACACAAAAACTAAACCAGAGGTAATGCCCTATGTTTATATATTATTTGATTTATTTTTGAATGGAAAAATCTCTGAGAAAATATTATACTTTAGGCTCAACAATACCCCAACAACATACATAAGTGGGAATGCTTTTGAGAGGTAATATAGACTCCCTCTACCCAAAATGACCTATAAGAAGGACATAATTGATTCATAAATCCTCATAGCCAACATCCATAATAAATTGAAAGAATGGGATGGTAACCTAAGTAACTTTGTGATTCAGGGACCTAATTCTACTATCCCCATTGTTGTCTTTAGACCAGAGGTGAAAATTGCCATGGCCCTATTGAACAAAATATATGGTTTTTCAACCATTACTTATGTCAATAAGAAATGGGTCCCATTGTTGGATATTATCCTAACATCCAAATAAATCATAGCCTTAGAAGAGATAATTAACTCCAATTTGATTCTACGAATCAAAGATCTAGGAAATTTATTAGATAGTAACTTATATATGATGTCTTATGTTGTAGATGTTGTGACTAAAATTGTGTACTCAACATATGAAGAGCCTTGGTTACCATCTATGAAATACCCAAAGAGCAAAATTTGTGATGAATTCAACATTATCCATGTGCACAGGTTTAGAAAGTAGATGTAAATTTTAACAAAGACCTTTTACCCTATGGTGTACAAAGCCATATATGATAAGCACATGCCTAGACTATCAGACCCTATAAAGAAGAGTATTCAAAAAATAGGCGACTATTAGTTTTATCCTGAGCACACTATACTTAGGATAGAAGGCACCAAGGCACACCCTTTATATTTACCTCAACTTGTGCCTAAAAAATTGCCCAAGTAAGAAATTGTTACTCAATTAGCTGATAATGTGGATATTTATTTATGAAGTTCTAAGCAAGAATCCATCTACCCAACCCCTCTCAACATTGGATGAATGCAATACACAAGGTGGGAACACTTCTAATTTTTTGGAAGGTTAAGGATGCATTATGGATTGAACTAGGCACCATTTAGGCAGTGGGACCCAAGGAAAAATGTTAGGAAACATATCAAAAGATACAAAATAAAATTTAAAATAAAATATGATCATAAATCCTACAATCATGATAGTGTCTTCATGAATGCAGAGGATGACACTGAAGTAGCTATCAGGATGAGAAGGTTAAACATGTCAATGATTGTGGCACAAAGGATCCAATATAATCCTTTAATTACCAAGGAAGATGCCAAATGAATTGAAAAGGAATAATGGATTTATAAACTTGTTCATGGACCTACCCCTCATATAAAATTAGATATATAAGAACAAAATTCCCCATCTGAGGAAGTAGATATTGAAGAAAGAGTGGATATTGCTCTAAGCCCCCTACATACATAGTTTTTTTTGCTTCTCCACACATAGCTAGTGAAGAGTGACTTGTAAGTCCTGCTACAATAAATAGAATATTTTCCATGTTACCACTACCTCCTTTGACTATAGTTCGATAAGTAAGTCTTCTTGATTTCTTATCTCATGTTTCCAGTGTTTCTCTTCCTAGGTCACCACCTATTATGACAACAACACCATCAATAATAATGCCTCAGTCTTCTGGGCAACCACCTTCACCATCCATGATTCATCCAGTGGTCACCACTCCTTAGCTTTCATTATCATTGGTTACTATTGCAGTACCTTCATATCCCATTCCACCTTTTATAGGGCCATATCCTATTATTTCTAAACTAACAATAACCTATAAAACAAGTGCAAGAGTCCACATGTTTCACCCTAAAAGGTGGGGGTAGAAGGGAAATAGGCATAAGTCCCTGAAGAAAGGAAGAATGTGAAAACAAAGATTGGACCTTGTCCAAATATATGACAATGATGAAGAAGACAAGAGAGGGGCCACTTAAGAATAATGGGTGTCCAAGGTAGACATCGAGGAAATAAAGTCATTCAATGAAATGATTGAATGAAATGAAGAAGATGAATGTATGACTAAAATAAGTACTCAGTCTGAAGGGACTAAACTATTAGAATATTTTGAAGAGGTTAATCAAGGAGATGTGGGCTTGATGGCCATAAAGTTGGTATTAGATGAAGAATGAGATGTAGATTTAAAACTACAAACCTCAATACAAGGGTCATCATTAACTACACCATCATGTTCTCCACCTCTAGTTACTATAGTGACAACTGTAATAACCACTGCCCCATCTATCCCCTTTTAGGTTGTAAGTCTACCAATCACTCATTCTTTGATGACTTCCTTAAGTGGTGTTACTACAATTGGTATGATAGATTCTACTTTACATTCCTTAGATTAATTAAATAATCCTTAGGCAACTGTAGTGCCAAATTTTCCTACTATAGCCTATTTTACTATTGGGTACCCTGCTACTACTATTATGACTACTAGGGTTACATATACATCAGTGACATATTACTTACATAATTTACTTAACACCCCATAAACTTATTCATTATTTAGTGGAAGTATTCTTGAGTCCCCTGAGCCATCAAAGAGGATACATTTTAAAAACCTAGTGTCCACTTCCATTTTTCTTGCATAAACCACCCCTACCATGTTATGTACATAATTGGGAATGCCCATTAGATAAGTTGCACAAATAGAATCTCCTACATTTTTAGTGCTTAGAGCTATAGGGAAGACTAAATACATAATTGATACACCAATCCAAAAGTAAGTCTCTATATGGGGGAAAACTATCCACCCTTTCTCTACAAGAGGGACATCTTCTCCCATGACCATGCTTCTTCTGGGGCAATCTACTATGCCATTAACCTATAGTGCATCAAGGGATATGTGTGGCTAACTTGTGGCTTACATATCTTCATATTAGCTTGTTGTATTTCTTGATATTCTTAGTATGGTCAGCCTATGGAATAACCATGGCTAAGTAGAGTATATATAGGAGGTAGTGGTTAGTATTTTATCATCATACTATGGATTATGGTCTTATTGCATTATTTTATTCTATTCTTTTGCCAATTATTATTGTGGATCAACATATTCTTCTCTTAATTCTACCATATAAAATTATAATGTTGTGAATCATCTAAGTAATTTCCTTACAAGTGGAATCAAAGAATCATTTTGGACAAGTTTCTATGGCACAATTTCTCAAATCTTGCATCATGAGCACTAGAAGGTTGAAAAAACATAACTTGTGATATGGGAGGAGTTGATTTTTTTCATCACTATAGTTTTATTCTTGAAGTTTTTTACAAGAAAAAACATTATTTTGGGTTAAAAAAAAGTATGAAATTTTTTTTACATTGTGTAAATTAGTAGTTGTTGGATTTGTCACTGTGAGATGATCGTAATGGTATATTCTACTAGTACACTTTTTTTTTGGGTTGAATTTTTTCACCCTTGTACACAATAGCAGTAGTCGGATTTATCTCAGTGAGATGATCACAATGGTGTATTCCACCAGTACATTTTTTTGGGGCTAAAATGCTCTTAGGGTTTATGCATGACTAGTCCAAACACTCATGGACATGGAAAATGGCAAGAAACTCCAAAAAATACTCACAAGGATGACATGGAATCTGAAACTTCTGATCCATCTATTTCAGAGGTAGTTCAATAGCTTAAGTTAGAGTTTTAGGGCATGGTGAAAAAGATGATTTTGATATGATTCAAGGGGACATTATAGGTTTGATAGGGGACTTGGATATCATGAAGGATCAATTACAATAAATATTTGGGTAATTGGCCAACTTTTTAGCTCAGCCACTGCAAAATAATCTTCCACCACTTCATTTTGGTTCTCCTACTCCAAAAAATTCTAATACCAATTCTAGCCCTAAGTTGATGTTGCTAAAAGTGGACTTGTGCAAGTTTGATGGTAATGATCCACTCACTTGGCTCACTCAAATTAAAATTTGTTTGATCTACGTCAAAATCCATGTTTGCAAAAAGTGGTTATGGAATCTCTCTATCTAAAACCTAAGCCATTCATTTGGTATCATTAGTTGTGTGCTCAAAATAAAAAGAAGGGTGTCCCAAGTTCATGGTTGGTATTTTTTAAGGAGTTGCAGCTCCACTATCACAAAAAAGTATTTAAAAATTACTTCAGTTATCTAACCAAGTTGTGCCAAATTGAGACTGTCAAGGACTACATTCATTAATCTCATAATCTCTCCTTACATATGGTAGACATCATTGAGTAAAATTTGACTGACCTATTTTTAGGTGGCCTCAAATATAGCATCTAATTAAAGGTTCACATGTTTCATCCTAGTACTGTATCTGAGGCCATACCAAAGGCACACATGGTTGATCAAAAAAAGTTGATCAGATGAAGACCTTTCACTAATGTTTGTGAATGCACCTTTACAACACCATCATTTCATTAGCCTACTAGATTGACACCTTAACAAGTGGAAGAAAAGTATGTAAAAGGTTTGTGTTTTGGCTATGACAAAAAATGGAGCAAAGGGAATCGATATGCTAAAAAGAAGTTTTATATTGACATTAAAATGATGAGGAAGAATATGAGAAGTCTTCAAGGGAAGGGTCAGAAGAACCTGAGGATGAATCTAAAGATTCTCAACCTATTATTTCTTATCATGTAATTTTAGGGATTAGTAATCCTCACACTCATAAGGTGGTGGGGTTACTGAAGAAACATAAGGTGACTATATTAATTGGCTTTGTGAGTATAGATAACTTCATCAATAGTAAGTTGGATACTCATTTGAATTGTTTCATTTACCTATCTCTAGACTTTTAGGTCATTATTGTAGATGCTGGTACGGCCAACTATTTTGGAAAATGTCATAGTATTAAGCTTGTTATGGGAGACTATTTGTTAGATTCTCCTATGTTTTCTATTCTCATGGGAGGAGTTGACATTATTTTGGGAGTGCAATGGCTCACCACTTTGGGTATTATTGAGATGAATTTCCAAGAATTATTCATGAGGGTCTATTTAAAAGGAAGGACTTTTGAACTACATACATTACAAGCTAAATATCCACAATTGGTTAATTTCCATCAGATGACAAATATTCTTAGAAAAGGTGTAGAAGGTTTTATGGCATGATTATTTTCCATGGAGGTTCAACCAACCAAGGGGTATACACATATTTATTTTCAAAAGATGTTGGATGATCATTCTATTGTTTTTGGCGACATGCCAAAAATACTTCCTCCAAGTCATGCACATGATCATGCCATTAGACTCATTCCAATAAGTACATCACCTAATATTAGACCCTATAGGTATCCCTATGCCCAAAAGAGTGAAATTGAAAATATGGTATAAGAGATCTTAGAGGCAGGAATCATCCAACATAATTAAAGTGAATATTCTTCCCTGGTGGTCATGATGCAGAAGAAGGATGATAGTTGGAGGATGTGCCCAGATTATAGATAACTCATCAAATACACCATCAAATATAAGTTTCCTATTCTAGTAATTGATGATTTGCTAGATAAATTTCATGGTGCTATTTATTTTACCAAGTTGGATCTTTGCTTTGGATATCATCAGATTCACATCCACAATGAGGACATACTTAAAATAGATTTTAGAACTCATGAAGGCCATTATGAATTTATGGTCATGCCTTTTGACCTCACAAAGGCACCATCTACATTTCAAAGTTTGATGAATACTATTTTTATGCCATTTTTTAGAAATTTTGTACTAGTTTTTTTTATGATATCCTCCTCTACAATAAAAATTGGGAAGACCATTTTAAGCATGTAAAATAGGTGCTTTCACTTCTAAAGCAACATTAGCTTTATGCCAAACCTTACAAATGTGCTTTTATTATCCAAGAGGTGGAGTACTTGGGTCATATTATTTCACATGGAGTGAAAGTTGATCCTAAGAAAATCCAAACAATGATGGAGTGACAGGTTCCCAAGACCCTCAAGAACCTCTGTGGATTTATGGGGCTAACTAGTTACTATTGTAGGTTTGTCAAAAATTATGGTAGCATTGCATCCCCACTCACTTTTTTGTTGAATAAGGACTCCTTCTAGTGGAATGATTCAACTACTAAGTCATTTGAACAATTCAAAATGGTTATGTGCATAACTCCAATTTTAGCTACTTCTGATTTTTCAAAAAAATTTGTTGTGGAGTGTGACACATTAGGATATGGCATGGGGGCTATACTCGTGAAAAAAGGAAAACCATTAGCATTTAAAAGTTGTTAAATTAAGGGAAAAAATAGGCTCAAACCAATATATGAGAAAGAGATGATGGATATTCTACATGTAGTGAAGCAATGGAGACCATATCTGATGGGTCATCACTTTCAGGTAAAGACTAATCATGATAGCCTCAAATAGTTTTTGGAACAATGCTTGTCATCTAAAGAATAAGAGAAATGGGGACTAAAATTTTAGGCAATGACTTTGAAATAGTGTTTAAGAAAGGAAAATATAATGTGGTGGTAAATGCCCTCTCTCAATGGGATGAATTAGTTTAGGCATTGTTATGTGTCATGACCATGTGGCAGGCATATTGGCTAGATGAGGTAAGATCATAATAGGATAATGATAGTGCTATCAAGGATTTGATTCACAATATTTAGCAGGGTTATGAAAAATCTAAAAAATTACATGGAAGGGGAACACATTATGGTATAAAGATAAATTATACCTTTGTAAGCATTCTCTCCGTAAACATAAAATTCTTCAGGAACTTCATGCCTCTCCACTTCGAGGACACTCATGATTTTTGAAAACATATCATAGAATCAAGCAAGATTTATTTTGGGAAGGACTCAAAGGGTATGTTCATAAATATGTGGTTGAACGCATGGTATGCCAATAAAATAAAGGTGAAACCTTTAAGACCCTAGGTCTTTTGTAGCATTTCTCCATCCCTAGCCAACATTGGGAAGAGGTTTTCATGGATTTCATTATAAGATTACAAAGGTCTAAGGGTAAATTTTTTATCATGGTAGTTATGGATTGAATCACTAAGTATGCTCATTTTTGTTCCTTATCACAACCATTTGTTGTTAGTACGGTAGCTTTTGCTTTTCTCAATATAGTTCAAAAATTGCATGACACTCTAAAGATAATTGTAAGTGACCAAGATCCCATATTTACTAGTAATTTTTAGACTAAATTATTATCATGTCAGGGTACCTATTTATCTCATAGCTCATCCTATTATTCTTAATCTAATGGACAAATAGAGGTAGCCAACAAATGTATCGAAGGGTATCTTCATTGTTTTGTTTCTAACAAACATGATAAATGGGTTCATTGGTTGTCACTTGCTAAATGGTGGTATAACACTTCTTCCAATATATCTCCCTTTATGGTATTGTATGGGTATCACCCCCATCCATCACTTTAATTTTGATAATGCATCTTAAGGTTTGAGTTATTGAGGAACACATTCACCGTCAATAGGAAATGTTAGTCAGTTTGTGAGTGAATTTAGAAATATCACAAAATCAAATGAAGCAACAAGTAGATCAACACCATAATGAATGACATTTTGACATAGGTGATTGGGTCTTTGTGTTTCTGTAGACATATAAGTAGATGTCTCTAAGGCAATAGAAAAAGGATAAAAAACTATCACCTAAGTATTATGGCCCTTACTAGATCTTGCAAAAAATTGATAATGTGGCTTACAAGTTAAAATTACCCCCAATGACTCACATACATCTGATATTACATGTATCTTTCTTAAAAAAATTAATTGGACATAGAGTTCCCACTCAAATTGAGGTACCTGAATTAGATGAAGAAGGCAGAGTCATTCTAGACCCTGAAGAGATCCTTCACATGCACACTAAGTAATTAATGACTAGAGCCATTAATCATTATTTGATCAAATGAAAGAACATACATTTTTAAGATGTAACATGGAAGGATGAATCATTCCTATAGAAACATCCTGGTTTGATTCAACATTGAGGAAAACATTGTTTTTAAAGGGAGGGGCATGTTATGACCTTAACCTATAGTATGTCTAGGGATATGTGTGGCCAACTTGTGGCTTACTCATCTTCATATTAGCTTATTGCATTTCTTGATGTTCTTAGTATGGTCAGCCTATGGAATATCCATGGATATGTAGAGTATATATAGGAGGTAAGGGTTAGTATTTTATCATCATATTATGAATTCTATTCATATTGCATTATTGTGGAGGTTGCCCCCTCAAAGTGGCTCAATCATAATATTCAAATATTCTGCTTTTTTGCCAATTGTTATTGTGAATCTACTTATTCTACTCTTAATTATGCCATATATAATTCTACTATTACAAATAATCTAGTTAATTTCCTTATACAATCTCCTTCATATATTTCTGTAGAGCAAGTAGACCAAACAAATCAACAATATGCATTAAACATTCCTTCATGGATCAAGAAGATGCAACAAGAAGAAGGCATGACCTAGTGATTTTTGAACAACCAAAAATCAAATTCCATTTTGATATATAAAAAAATACCATGAGAAAGGTTAAAATAAATATTTTGGTTGTAGAAGGACAATATGTTGAGTTAGAATAAAGAGAAGACATATTCTTTCTGACAAAGAAAAAAAAATCTCAGACCTAGATGGATACATAGAGGATCTTTATAATTTTATAGATGGTACTAGAAGAGTGATAAAATAAATGTTCAAAATCTTTGACCAACCAATTTAGAGGTCACCAGAGAAGATCACCATTTAGTCTCCTAAATAAATTATAGATAACTTGCAATGGGAAACTAGAAAGCAATATGATACTATTAATTTAATAAGGTTTGCAAAGACCACATCCCAACCTAAGTGGGGAGACAGACTGTAATTGTTCAATAAAATAAAGGAAATTGATGGCAAGTTTCACTTTCTAAGACAAACAACCGAAAATAAGGCTTATGCCCATTTAAATTTAATAACAACATCTGAGGCTGCATGGGTCCAAAATTTTGTTACTTCTAAGAGAGATAACTTACTTGAATGGAACCAAGATATTTAACTCTAACACAATAATTTGTAAATCAATAAAAAGAAATAGTTTATATTTTGACTTATATGAAAGTCACCTAGGTAAACACTCTTTTTGGGAAATTGGTTCCCAAACCCATTTTTGAGAATCTCCTTCAGGCAATAGTTGATAGATTTTGAGCTAATATTGAGAGCATGGTCTATAGGACCAATGATGAGACTATATAACTAGTGAATTTTGTGAGATATAGAATTATAGGAACTAAAACACTTTATGTGGAGGTGAAAGTTACATTATGAACACATTAAAAGTTGATGGACAAGCTTCCATAGTTGTTCAAGAGACATTTGATTGATTTTGAGACTATTAAAATTGAATTTTAAGCAACACATGTATTAAATTTTCAAATGGAAGTAACCAAATAATCAATTTCAACACCAGGGGAAAAACTTACACCTCTTTAGGGTACTTAGTATCTGAAAGACACACTAGTGTAAACACAAACTAGGCCCACATATGTGCTAGTTCTAATTTTCACTACTATAATTACGTTAGTGAAAATTTTGGGCTTATCAAAAATTACAGTGCATGTTTTAGTTATAACTCAAGTTACAATGATAATTTCATTTACTTTAGCTTCTACAATTGTTATTCCATAGTTTTCTTCTTCTGGTAGTACCACATCATCACCCCTCTAAATACATATGTATTTGCATGTTTCGGCTAGGTTGAGACTGATAGTTACTAATTTATTTTGGAACGTATATATTGTATTTTAATTGAGGAATTATATTCTAGGCAAACACCATTGTACATGCATACTTTTCATGAGAATTGACACCTCATTCTATTTTTGTACATGTATACTTTGCATGATGATTGGTATACAATGTTAATTCTGGAGATGTAATTTTAAATTTCGCTTAGAGGACGAAGCCTTCCCCTTCCCCAAGCCTATATATTTGTATGATCCTAATTTTCAAGGGAGGAGAATTTTGGCTATTGAGATTAATAGGAAATTTTGAGGAAATTTCTACATTTATTCTTGATGTGTAAATCTTGATTCTTCTCCAAATTTGTGGATTGTGAAAGATGTGCTATCATTATAGTATATTAGTTTTTTAATTGTGCATGAGTTGTATTTTCAATATAGTTATTCTTATTATGCTATTTATGATTTGAATTACCTTTTGTATAGTAATCATAATCCCCCTTTGTAGATGTGCTAACGTAATCTTATAAACATGATAACTTTTGATTATATATGGTTAATTTTATTATATTTCCCATTTCCTTGGACTTCTAACTATGCTTGATTGTTGGTGTGCTATTATCATCTTGAAATAAATATGGGTTTTTAATTACTCATCCAAACTTTAGTTCAAGTTTTGGCTTATAAAGGTTTCATTTTGCTTGACCCACATGCCTCCTTTTCTACCTTACTTTTCCCTCTTTTGGGTTTCTTTTGGTTCTACCCACCTTAGGTTAGATCCATCATCAATCCACCCATATCAATTAGGCTTAGATTCATCCATATACAAATTCATCCATGGTAAAAAAAATTGCTCCACTCACTACTATTCCACCAATAAGTTGTTTATAAAATTCAATATCCCATAACTCATGCCTTGGAGTGAATCTTTATTTATAGATTCTAAAATGTTAGAGTCTACCTTGTAATATTTATAAAGTGTGCATAAAACCTACATCAATAGGAATTTATCCTACCTACCTTAAGTTAGATCCATCATCAATGCATCCATCTTAAGTAGGTTTAGGTTTATCCATAGTGAACTCATCCGTGGTAAACAAACTACTCTGCTCACTGCTATTATACCAACATGTTGTTTAAAAAATCTAATACCCTACAACTCATGTCTTGGAGTGAATATTTATTCATAGATCATGAAACATTAGAGGCTACATCATAAATTTTTTGGGGTATGCATGAAACCCACATCAACAATTATGTTTTCAAAATAAAAATAAGGGTGGTCATGTTACCTAGTCCATGTTTATCGAGGAGCTATAAATAGACTATCGTAATAACTTCTCAAAAAAATACTTCAACTAGTTAACACAGTTGCGATAGATAGGTACTATTAAGGATTATATTCAACATTTTTATAATCTATCCTTATGTATGTATGACATTACTGAGAACAACTTGACTGACCTACTCTTGGGCAAGAACAATTCTACAAAGGAATAGATAATGTAGCATGTATATAGAAACCAAGTAGACAATGTACACAAAATTTGAAATATAATGGGTAAGGTAGAAAAGGGTCTTGAATGATTTTTAGACTCTCAGAGATACTCATCCATTAGATTATGTTGGCTCAATATTTTAGAGCATTAATAATAGTGGTAAAACCATAACTATAGCCCATTAGACCTAGTTTTAAGGGTAAATTGAGAGTAACTTTTTGAGGCTAACTACTTATTAGTGCACTACAAAATTAGATAAATACTAAATGTTTCCTTCTAATTAATTATAGGGTATGTGGTTAAACATTTTCAAACCACGACTCCTTGTTTTCACCAAATCTCGCACCTTAGAAAAGGGTGTTCAAGCCTCTTCTAGATTTGGGGCAACATAAGAACACTTATAGGTATGTGGTTGTACCTATAGTGGAAGTGAGACTCTAGATTTTAAGGGCTAGCTCCTTGAATGTATCTTGAAGTGCTTTCACCTATGATAATGCTTGCTTATGGGAAAAGAGTTAAAATTTGCATGAAATAAACATAATATAAGGGGGTGATACACCAACATGTATTCTATATGACCATCATAATTTCCTACACTAAGAAACAATACACATAAACTAACGTCCAAGTCCTATGGATGAATATTTTAATATGGAGGTGAGATGCACGAGATCTATCCAAGGTAAGTGAACCATAGGCTAGCTGTAGGAACTAAGGCTCATTTTACACTTAAAAGATAGGCTCATACACTTGAAAACACTCATTATTACCTGTTATAGTAGGAACTCTTTCATAAATATGGGAGGATAAGGGAAGAAAGGATAGATAATTATCACTTAACATCACCATACATCACTTGCACACTCAGATAATTATTCAAGAACTAAAAATTAGAATTGTATTAATGTTCAAAGGCAAAATATGACATCATTTTAGTAGGGCTTTGCCATAGGTGAAGTGGAACTTCTTTAAAATAGCTCAAGAGCTATATTTATAGAAAAGCGGGGCAAGAGAGAGAGGGCCTTGGTGCTCAAAAAAGGAATCAATTAGTTCTAATATTTGAACTGTAGTTACAACTGCCTCTACAAATATTCTTATTCAAACCATTTGATTGATCCAGGGCACCTAGAGTGGTTTCATAGTTACATATTCTCCCATTGATGCTCCCTGATGGTTAAAATGGTGGTATCAAGTTGTTTCAAGCTAGGTCCTAGTAACAATGTAGTTACAACACTTAGATCCATCATTTAGGATCATGTCTTATTGCCAACTACTTTTGACTGGTTTGTTGATGCATGACAAAGTGGAGATAATGGTACTTTTCATGTAGTTGGTCCTAGAGAATAGACCATTTGAGTCTACGTGTATGCCTTCATGGCACCCATTAAAATGCCAAATCTCATTTCACCCAGATCATGCTCAAACTAGTTCTTCTACTCATAGGTCTACTAAGATGGAAGCCAATCTCAGACTATTGGTTTTCCTATAGTCATTATATTACTATAGGAGTCAAGGGTTTATATATGCATGGACACTTATCTTATAATGGCAAATAGAGTCCCCAAATAATGCTACTTAAAAGATAGACCCTGTATGTAATAAATCTACAAACCAGAGGTCTGTGTTGATTTCTAGTGGCATCCCTATATGTTCTTTGTACCTTACTACATCATATCATTCACTTCATGGAATTTGAATGAGCTTCAATAGCATTAAGAAGGCTCTGTAAAACCTTGCTTTCATGGTCAAAAATAACCTTTCAACCCTCATCGAGAATCCTGGTCTCATTGTTACTCTCAACCTTAATTTTCATTGGTTGTTAATGCTTGATCCAGATCCATGACTCATTAACCAACGCACTTAATTGATTTATATTGGTATGAATGCTTGAGAACCATCAATCCTCTGCCAGTTGAATGCATCTTTGACACTTGTCATGCACACATTCTCCCTTGAGATTCGCTAACCCTTTGGCCTCTACATGCTATTGGATTGAGATATACGATCAAGCATGGATCATTGATCTTATCAGGACCCATTATTTAAAAGCCAATAGCTAGTCCAAGATCTAAAAATTGATAATCTATGGGACGTTATTTGATGTTTACATGATCATTAAATTTAAGCTCAAAATGATTGTCTTGATCTGTCTCTCAATTTAACATTCATGTGACCATCATTCATCATTCTATAGAATGTGATTGATGTCCTGTGGACCATCAAATTTAAACACAGGTAGATTTTCACCATAGCTTTAACTTGACATTCACATGAACATTTTATGTTTTTTGACCAACTTTGAAAGCTTGAATCTTGAATCATGAGAAACATGGAGGTCCCAAATTTATAGGAGATGCTCTTCTTACCAAGAAGGATGAACCCATTTGATGTGATGGTCTTAAGAGATTTTTAGGTGAAGATATTCAAAGTTTAAGAAATTTAGTTCATAATTGCTTCTACGTGATGTCCCACGATGACCAAACTCAAATGACTATGGGAAACTTAGCAGAAATGCTTAGGAGCCCAACTTTACACATGTATAACTCTATTTGCTCTTTGATAGAAGACCTCAGACTTGGTGCATAAAAACTTAGGACCAACATGAATAAACCCATTTGACCATCTTCCCCTATAACTACTGCATGCACAAGATATATATTCTTGAAGATGCTCACTTGGCTCTGCTTGAACCTTTTGAGAAAATGGTTAAGTATGAGAAAACATGTAGAATGTGGCTAAGAGGCCAACTTTGGACCTTTGTAAATTTTGATGCACTTGGGAGGAGGACCTATGATTTGGTGCATATGAGCTTGGTATAAAGCGAACAAACCCATATGACCAATTCCTCTTGACTTGTCCACACGTGCGAGATCTAGCCTCAACAAACTACCCACTTGTACTTTCTACCACTAGACCCAAGATGTTAGGATGAATACAATGAAGAAATAGATGAACATTGAAAGCCTCCTAAGTCATTCCAAGCATTATTAGCATCCCATAGGGTCTCTAAAATATTCTCCATCTGCTCATCCATTAGTACCCTGATCCATGCCTACTGTATTGATCACCATGAAGACCTGCCACTTGCAAACATGACTCTAAAATAGTCCATTAGACCCCAAATGAAACAAGGACCATGTTAGACTACGATTAAACTAGAATGGCATAGTAAATGACATTAACAAAGCTGCAACATATTCTATGACATTATAGAAGGCCCTTATATAAGATTTTGACTATAGGGGGTTGACCCATTTTGGCCTATGGGGAAAAAATGGTCAACACTCCTCGCTAGGGTTTTTTCTATGAATTTTGAGCCAAATAAATTTTATTTTAGAATCTAGTAGAGGTTTTTGTTTTTAATACATAAATAAGTAAAAACATGGTTTTTTCTCAAAAAATTATTTCATATTTTTTATAGAAATAGTAATTTACTATTTTTAGTAAATACTTGCATAACTGAAAATAGACAAATCTATTCTTTAATTTATTTTAGGGTTTTGTAAATTTAATATTTTTATGTTTAAACCTATCTTATATTTTAAAAATATTTATCCATTTTTATGTAATTACAAATTTTCTCTTGTACTTATTCTAGGGTTTCATTTCAAATAGCTTCACTAATTATTTGTTAGATGAAATTACATGGTGCTGATTATTTTACCAAACTAGATAATTCATTATAGGTTTCTTCAAATTTAGATAAAAGATGAGGATATCCATAAGATAGCTTTCAAAACTCATGAAGGCCATTATGAGTTAATGGTCATGCCTTTTACTCTCACAAATGCACAACCTACATTTTAGAGTTTGATGAATACTATTTTAGGCCATTTTCAAGGAAGTTTGTGTTGGTATTTTTTGATAACATCTTACTTTACAATAAAACTTGGGAAGTACATTTGAAGCATGCAAAACATGTACTATTAGTTTTGGAACAACATCAAATTTATGATAAACCTTTAAATTATGATTTTGGCATCTATAAGGTGGAGTACTTGGGTCATATTTTTTCACATGAAGGAATCAAAGTTGATCCTAAGAAGATCAAATCTATGATGGAGTGGAAAGTACCAAATACACTCAAGAAACTTCATGGTTTTTTAGGGATAACATGGTACTATCACATATTTCTAAAAAATTATGGTAGCATAACAACTTCACTCATATTGTTGTTAAATAAAGATTCCTTCCATTGAACTAAACTAGTTACTAAGGCATTTGAGAATCTACAAGAGGTTATGTGCACCACTCTAGTTTTGGTGGCTCTTAGATTTTCTAAAATGTTTTTTTATCAAATGTGATGCATCAGGATAGGGTATGGGAGAAATACTCATGCAATAAGGAAGACCCATTTCATTTGAGAGTCATCAACTCAAGGGAAAAAATAAGCTCAAGCCAATCTATGAGAAAGAGATGATGGATATTATTCATGCAGTAAAGAAATGGAGACGTTATCTAATGGGTAGACACTTTTAGGTTAAAAATATTCATAATAGTCTAAAATACTTTTTGGAACAATGATTGTCATCAAAAGATCATAAAAAATGGGTGACTAAAATGTTAGGATATGACTTTGAAATAGTTTATGAGAAATGAAAAGAGAATGTGGTAGTAGATGCACTTTTTAGGAGGGATGAATTAGATGAGGCATTGTTATGCACAATGACCATTTGGTAAGATGATTGGTTAGAATAAGAAATATCAGAATGGGAGAATGACAAGGATACATAGGTCCTGATTTAGACTCTTCAGCATGGATCAAGTGTTTTTGAAAATTTTGAGTGCAAATGGAAGACATTATGGTATAAATATAGATTGTAACTATGTAAGTATTTATGTCCTCAAACATAATATCATTCAAGAGCTTCACTCATATCTAATATGGGGGATTTTATTATTTTTTAAGACATATCATCACATCAAGCAAGATTTATTTTGTGATGAGCTCAAGGGGGATATACAAAAAATTGTGAAAAAATGCACATTTTTTTAATAGAAAAATAAGATAAATAATTAAGATACCAAGTCTTATATAAGCATTATCTATCCCTAGCTAGTGGTGGGAGGAGGTTTCCATGTATTTCATTACAAGTTTATCGAGACTAAGGGTTAAAATGTCATCATGGTGGTTGTTGACATGCTCACAAAATATTCTCATTTTTATTCCATATCATAACTATTTTTAGCCCAGTACATTAATTGTTACTTTTCTCAATATAGTTCAAAAGTTGCATGGTACCAAAAAAATCATTGTAAGTGATCATGATCCTATCTTCACCAATAGATTTTAGACCGAGTTATTTGTAATTTTGGATACTCAGTTGAATCATACTCATCTTATCATCCTCGATCTGATGGGGAAATAGAGGTTGTCAATAAGTGCCTAGAAGGGTATATCTATTATTTTGCATTAGATAAACAAGAACGTTGGGTCCATTAGCTACCACTAGTAAAATGGTGGTACAACACTTCTTTCCATACCTATTTTAAAATGTCTCCCATTGTGGCACTTTATGGCTATCATCTCCCATCCATCACTTCATCTTTGAAGGTGAAACCCATGTTCGAGCTATTGAGGAACACATTAAACATAAATAAGATGCAAAAGCTGGTTTAAGGAAGAATTTAGTAATAACACAAAATAGAGTGAAGAAGCAAGCTAATCAATACTGTAGTGAGAGGAATTTTGATATTGGCGATTGGGTATTTTTGTGATTGCAACCATATAAGTATATGTCTTTGAAGAAACCTAAAAAGTAATATAAAACTATATTCTAAGTATTATTGCCCTTATCAAATCCTTTAGAAAATTGATAAGGTGGCATACAAGCTGGAGTGACCCCAATCCACTCGCATATATCCCATATTTAATGTATCTTTCCTGAATAAGGTCATTAGATAGAGAGTTTATACCTAGATTGAGTTACTTGAATTTGATGAAGAAGGCAGAGTCATTTTAGAATTTGAGGAGATCCTTCACACACACACAAAAAGGCTACGAAAAAGAGAGCTTAAGGAGTATTTGATAAAGTGGAAGAGTCTGAATCATGAAGATGTAACATGGGAAGATGAAGCTTTCCTACAACAACATCCATATTTGATTCAATATTGAGGGAAATATTATTTATAAGGGGAGGGGCATGATACACCCTTCATCTATAGTGTGTCTAGGGATATGTGTGGCTTACATACCTTTCATAATATCTTATTGTATTTCTCCATGTTCTTAATATGGTTAGCCTATGGAATAATTATGGCTAAGTAGTGTATGTATAAGAGGTAGTGGATAGTATTTTTTCATGGTATTACAAATTATTATTTTATTGCCTTATTGTGGAGGTTTCCCCTCAAAATGAATGTCATTATTATCAAGTATTATGCTCTTTTATCAATTATTATTGTGGATCTGATTATTCTACTCTTAATTCTAATCTCTAAGTAACTTCATTACATTGCATGTCTTAGATCTCCTCTTTCCATATTGCCACCTATAATGAGAGGTAAGAATATTCCTCTTTTTATTCCTCATTAATATCATCACTATAGTGATGATGATCATGTTTATACTAATGATGAACATGTTCCTTCTCTAGAACCTTCTCCATTGTCCTTTTCTAGTAATGAGAATATATATACATATTGCAATGATATATCTCATTTTCCTCTACCAATTCAAATATATGAACAATAGGATTATAATACTCATAATGTTAAATCTACTATACACATTAAAATTATATTAAAACTCAACGAATCTCCCCAACCAATCATCTATAAAGAAGAACCTTTTCCTAAGCATACTTTGCCCATACATACTAGTATACCAATGGTTAAGATTAAAAACACAATCCAACCCTTAAATGAACCTCTTAAAAATGCAAATATACCTTCCCAATAGGTCATTTACTTAATGAATGTTATAGGTGCTTTGCAAGCAAAAGTACACCATTTGTATTTATAAAGTAAAGCATATCATGCTTGGGTTGACTCTAATTCCATTCTTGGTAATCCTATTGTGCATAATATATTATATTCACCTTTACTTCTTAAATTCCAAATCCTTACATTTTCCATATTTGATGGAAATGGTGACCCTTACACCTTACAAGTTTTTGTGAGACCATGAGTGGATACAATGGTAGTCAATTATTATTATAATTATTTCCTAAAACCCTATAGGGATGTGCACTTCATTGGTTTGAATCCATTACTAGTGGATCCTTATTTACTTATCTTGAGCTATAAGAAGCATTCTTAATTCAATATATTAAAAATAAAGAACCTAGGGTTACTTATTAAAATCTAGCCTCTTTTCACCAAGGTAAAAATGAGCAAGTATGTGATTACATTTTATGATTTAAAACTAATATGCATCAACCAATTTACCAACCTGTATATTTATAAGTAAAATCCATATTTTCCCAAGGTCTTATTTATCCACTAGAAGAGATGCTAGTTTACAAAACTTGTGAATCATTCATAGCTCTTTGTTTTGAGGCCTTAGCATTAGAAGAAGAATTAGGTCTTGTTACCATTTTAAATCATATGCAAAAATACATTTAATTATTTCAAAAATATAAATAACCTAAAATTAATGTAACTACTTCTAATAAAACACATCACTATATATTTTGTAACAATACATGCACTAATCATAAAACACACCTTAATACTTTAGTACATAATGTTGAATTTGAATATGAGCAAGTCAAAGTTTTTCATAAAGGAAAACATTATACTCCTAAAGTTAAGAAAGCTTGTTCTTTCCCATTAAGAAATAAATAACCACTAATATTTTATCTTCATGAATGCTCACATGATATATTTCCTAAAATATTAGACAAAAGGCTAATCAAATTATGCCCTAATTAATATCATCCTCCATATTGCTTGGAAAAATCAAAGTCCAACCATTTTGTACTTACAATGTCATTAATGGGCATCATGATGATAACTATTATGCACTAAGAGAAAAATGAACTTACAAATCAAGGAATCATCTCATTTTATAAATTTCATAACTATGCCAACCAACCTCCTAAAGCTCCAAATATTCAAATAAATGCACTATAATATCCAAATCACATTCGAAATAATAATGATCATATCAATCTTAGTAATAGACATATAGTCATACAAAAAGTCTCTAATGACATAACTACTAAATTAACCACCCAGATTTGGGTTCCTAAATCAACACAAATATAAATTGGTCACACTAATCTACATACACATGTTAACTTAGATAAGGTAATTGTAAAGTTTCAAATCTTCAATCCATATGAGGCATTTCTATATCCATATAGTCATCTAGTTTATTAAACATTAAAACAATGCAAAAGATAACAAATTACACCAAAGAAATAATATAACATAATTCATAAGTTAAAATCACATAATTCCTAAATCCATAACACATGTTCATATATGATTACACATGATGATCCTGATCATATATGATATCGTACTATACTTCCATTACACATAGATTGGGGGAATCTCATGTGTCTTCCATCTTGATACACTTTGATTTCACACTTTAAGGATTGTTCAAATTAATCCTTGTATGTCTAGTTTCGAAGCCTTGCTTTCAAATATTTTTATTTTTTAAATTTTACATATTTACATTTCAAACATGGAAATTTTACAAACGACAAGTATCTTTTTCCATACACAAATATCAAAATATTTTCAACACTCACAACTCAATATCTCTAAGCATTTCTTCATGTGGCTAATTTACTATCTTTGCACATGTCATCTATTTTATGTTAAGTAGATAACATATTTTTATTCATTTTTCAATAAAAAATGGTTTTTCACAAGGTATGTGAGTCTGATACAAGACATACTTTTACATTGGTTTGATGTTGGGCAAACTGTCAGGATATGAAACATCGGAAGCACACAATTGATTACCAAACCAAGCAACTTAATATGCGGAAATTAACCAGAATCACAAGTAACTAGAATTCAGAATAACACATGATATGAGAGACAATACACAACTTGTATTAAAACACTTGAAGAAAAGAATACAATAAAGAAGATGCCACTTCTTCTCCACCACCTCTTCAGAGGCTTCCCACACCTCAAGTGAACAGTAATTCTCTCCTCAAAGCTCTCTCTTAGGTCCCAACACCCAACTCAAACTCTGAGTTGGTGTTCACCTCCAGTGCTCCACACACACCACAAGTGCTCCACGCACTCCACAAGTACTCAACATACTTCAAGTAGATCTCCCATGAACCTGCAATAACCTGCAATTCAACAGACCATACTTATGGAAGGAACTCCCTTGCCTTCCTCTTTGCTCTATCCGAGTACACACCTGTACTCCAAGTAGATCCTGCCTGATTCTGATCCCTATTATGTTGCTGTCCTATCTGATCTTGCACACCTGCAAATCAACCTGGTTCTGCACACCTGTGAACCTTGACCTTGCACACACATACACCTACAGATCAACGATCTTACTTACCATGTAGATCTCCTATATAGGCCATGCACACCTACTGACCAAGATCCTACACCCCTGAAGAATCTTGCTGACTCTCCAAAACCATCACCCACCTTGGTACTGCTGTGGAACTAGGAGGAACACCCTTGCTCACCTCACACACAGAAGGAGCTAACTTTGCTCAACTCAAACTAGAACAAGTTTCCAATACAACTTGAGTCTATTATATAGATCTCATCCAAACAATAATTAGACATCTAATTACAATAATTAGATCCATAGCTCTCAGTCTATAATTAGCTCTCATCATGTAAACACTTGGTTTGTTAGCTAACTGCCCGTAATAAACTCACAGTCGAACCACACAGGTGATCGATGTCGGTCTCTGTCTGCCTGGAGGTGACCGACGTCGGTCGATCCCTGACCGACGTCGGTTGCTCTGACACTCAGCAACCTTCAGCAACCCCTCCAATGGCCTTCTCCATGTCTGCATCAGTGAAGCTTTTAGCTCCATAACCTAACAATCTCCCACTTGGAGATAAATAGCTGCACTGTACCTGTACCTGTACTCCATCTAATCTATTTCTTGGTTTGTATCCCTCTTCAAGATCAATCTTGAAGACAATGCACCACACATCCCATGGTGTACCTCCTATCATCTAAGTACCCTGCCACATCCGAACCTACAAACACATGTAGTGAAGTCCTGAACCTGCATAGCATGAATCCCTACTGCTGGTCCCTCTCAAATACCTGAGAATCCACTTCCCCGAATTGACTCCTAACTCTCTGACAGCTCCCACTGCATGGGAATACTCAGGTCTATACCAGACCTCATGTGATTTCAGACACTGTACCTATCTAGCCCTTAGTGTGCTCTGGCTCTGCATCCTGAACCTCGCCAACACCTGATTCACATCAGCTCCCACTGGAGACAAAATCAACCTGTGATCTCCATGTCTCCCATGTCAAAGAATTTTGCTACTCCAAACTCCTCGTGACATGCCACTGAACTAACCTTACCCTTAGCTCAGCAAAACCCTGTATGTCTGAACCTCTACCAAGTTCATCCTCCACATACAGCAACAGGATAATGTTGCGACCATCATCCACCTGGTAAGACAAACACAATGGTTATACTGACATTGACTAAAGCCCTGCTTTGTCATCCACCTAGTACCACCTGTCAGTCCTGTCCCACTGTCTTGCAGCTCCCACAAGACCATATAACCTGGTCTTCCATCTCATGTGTCCGTTCACTCTATTCTTCAACTAAGGAATCCATTCGTCTCTGTGCTTTCTTCCCACTGGAAACCCTACCAAATCTCTGCTTGGTGTCTTCAATCTCTCCATGCCATGCTCCCACCTGTTTCCTGGATCCTTCCTGCTCTACAATCAACAACATGTATAAAGAAGAGGAACAATGAATTTGAGGCTTACTTACGTCTTCAGTCCTCTATATGGGTGTTTGAGACTCCTTGATAGCGTGCTGTCCACCCAAAATCCATTACAGTGACCGACCTCGGCCACCCCACAGTCTGCATCTGATCGACGTCAGTTCCCATGCGTCTGTCCCTGACTACCGACCCTGCCGATGTCGGTGTCCCTGCTGTCGACGTCGGTCCTTGTGACCAACGTCGGTCTTACATACTGCCGACGTCAGTTTTCCTGCCGACGCCAGTACCTAACTTTTTACCCGCGAGCTCCTTTGAATCAATCCCCATGTCCAAACTGCCCTGCTCAGAAGTATCCAGCCCCATCCACTGGTCTCTGTCTGCCATCTCCTCCAAGTACACCAAAGCTTTCCAATTCTTAAGCTTGTCAAATATATCTATCTTTCGATTAAGAACATGCATCTCCTTCCTACTCATGTGACCAAGCCTACGAAGCCACGTCTCTACAACAAAAGAAGAATCAGTAATATAAACAAGTAGATAAAGAGTACCTGTTTTCTTGCCACCAGCTAATTCAAGTGCATCCATTATGAGAGCTCTCATACATCTCTCATCACCCAACCTTTCTGAAGAAATTAGCCATATCTCCAAACCTGGGACCTGCATGACCTCCTTCAACACCCATGTGTTGGCCTCCGCCTGCAATTTCAGCTTCACTTCCCCTTTGCCAATTCTTTGGCAAGGCTCACCAGCTCTTCTACCTAGAGCTGCATGGAAAGAGGCAACCGAATATTTTATCCAAGATTCAACTTTATCCAAGAAACCTCCCAGAGCATCCTGTGCAACAACACTTGCAACATCTGCATCTTCAGTTCCTTCATGCTGATCTGCTACCAACCAACAATATTCTTTTACTTGCTCTTTCTTTCCATATGACCGTTGGTGACCACCTGTGCTTTTCAACTCCTCCATTCTTAGCTTACTTTGATCTGCCATTGCTCTACTCCCACTCGATCAGAAACCCCTGAGAGTGACCTGTAACCAAACACAAAACCTGCTCCCTGCAACCTTAGCTCTGATACCACTTGTCAGGATACGAAACACCGGAAGCACACAATTGATTACCAAACCAAGCAACTTAATATGCGGAAATTAACCAGAATCACAAGTAACTAGAATTCAGAATAACACATGATATGAGAGACAATACACAACTTGTATTAAAACTCTTGAAGAAAAGAATACAATAAAGAAGATGCCACTTCTTCTCCACCACCTCTTCAGAGGCTTCCCACACCTCAAGTGAACAGTAATTCTCTCCTCAAAGCTCTCTCTTAGGTCCCAACACCCAACTCAAACTCTGAGTTGGTGTTCACCTCCAGTGCTCCACGCACACCACAAGTGCTCCACGCACACCACAAGTGCTCCACGCACTCCACAAGTACTCAATGTACTTCAAGTAGATCTCCCATGAACTTGCAACAACCTGCAATTCAACAGACCATACTTATGGAAGGAACTCCCTTGCCTTCCTCTTTGCTCTATCCGAGTACACACCTGTACTCCAAGTAGATCCTGCCTGATTTTGCTCCCTATTGTGTTGCTGTCCTATCTGATCTTGCACACCTGCAAATCAACCTGGTTCTACACACTTGTGAACCTTGACCTTGCACACACATACACCTACAGATTAACGATCTTACTTACCATGTAGATCTCCTATATAGGCCATGCACACTTGCTGACCAAGATCCTACACCCCTGAAGAATCTTGCTGACTCTCCAAAACCAGCACCCACCTTGGTACTGTTGTGGAACTAGGAGGAACACCCTTGCTCACCTCACACACAGAAGGAGCTAACTTTTCTCAACTCAAACTAGAACAAGTTTCCAATACAACCATGAGTCTATTATATAGATCTCATCCAAACAATAATTAGACATCTAATTACAATAATTAGATCCACAGCTCTCAGTCTATAATTAGCTCTCATCATGCAAACACTTGGTTCGTTAGCTAACTGCCCGTAATAAACTCGCAGTCAAACCACACATGCGACCGACATCGGTCCCTGTCTGCCTGGAGGTGACCGACGTCAGCTGATCCCTGACCGATGTCGGTTGCTTCTCTTCACTATCCTGCCGACGTCGGCTGATCAGACTGACGCCGATTGCTTTGACACTCAGCAACCTTCAGCAACCCCTCCAATGGCCTTCTCCATGTCTGCATCAGTGAAGCTTTTAGCTCCACAACCTAACACAAACCTTTTACCCACCAACCTTTCTAAGTTAAGGGCATCTCATTGTTATATACAAACACTTTTACAAGTCATATTTATCCACAACCTCTTTTCTATGTTGAGTTGTATATTATACAAATTTCTTGTTATTAATTCATACTTTATATATGTTACACTGGATATACTATTTGCTAATTGACATTGATACATAAAATTGACATATGATAGTTTTATTTGCTTTCATATTACACAACATGCTTAAACTTGCTTGCTTATTATATACATCAAACACATACTATGGTTCATTATAAACTAATTACTTTCAATGCTTCATATATAATTCAATGCTATATTTAATTTCATGATGCAATGCACCTTCAATACTTGAAATTTATTTACATGATTTATCTACAACTCTATGTTTACAGTACGTCTTCAACACTTTCAAGTTCTACTCCATCCACTATTTCAATGTTATATTCAAATACATGATGTAATTCAATATACAAACTCTTCATATGTTTCAAAGTTATATTTCTCAGATTCTAATATGTAAAATATTATTACATGATTATATATTTCATAAATTCTCTAAGTTTTTTATTTTGTGATAAATGATTTGAAAACTACATCACTCATCTCAAAAGGGGGGAATCATATTGGGCTTGTCTTGAATTCATGTTCTCATAATAAACTTATTTCAGAATCATAAAAACGTACACTATGAAAAATTATCAATATTATGAGGGCATATGGCTTGCACATGAACCCCACTCTTACAAATACTTGAGCACAAGTTCACATATACAAATATTTACAATGTTAAAATTATCACTCTATATAATACATGGGGCATGATGTTGGTTCATGTACTCCCCTCTTTTCTATTTTTCAATAAACAAGTTTTTAATAAATTAAAATTTGAATTTAGATCCATCTATAGTGGTGTGATTTGTATTTTACAAGTGGACCACATTTGAGCTTATTGATGCTCCACATCTTGGTGTAATTTAACAAGCCATGCATTAGCTCCCACGTCTTCTTTTTAGTTTAGAAATTGAACCACATTTGAGCTTAACGATGCTCAATGTCTTGGTTGTAATTTATCAAATCATGTTCTGGTTCCCCCCTCTTTTTTATTATTTTTCCCTTATATTTTAGTGACACTTGATAGGTAACATATTTAATTTTTCTTAGATAAATATTCACAAGTGAAAGCATATCCTTGTTTAAATCAAAAGCTTCACTCATCGAGACTTGATCACTCTTGATTTTTCTATAGGTGCAAATCCTATGAGTTGTTACAATTATGGTTTAGTGACACCCAATGGCCTACCACTCATCCTATTACCACTTTCAAAATTATTTGTTCTCTCTAGCTAGGAATCATATAAGAAATCAAACTTCTCCTCTCAAGACAAAGTGTGTTTCCACACTAAGGTTTTGATAAAATATATGAGTAGATTATAAACAAATTGGACAAATTACACTAGAGACAAATTACATATAATTCATTCAATCAAGATATTCAAATACATTCAAGATATTATATATATTCCAGTCAAATTTAATATGGAATATTACATATAAATAAGATTTGGATCCTCTAAAAACTAAAAGTCCAAACCTATCTCATTATCCCTCGTATCTCTCCATGTGATTCTACAAATCTCTCACACACATCCCCAATATATCTCCAAGGATATCTCACACACCTATTTTAATGTTGAGTTATTATTACAACTCAACTTACACAAAATAATATATTATACTAATATTATGAGTTGTCACAATAACTCATAAACTATTACAAATAATATCTATCCAATTACATAAATGTGAGCACTAATACAAATATTCCTAACATTCCTCCCCTTAGTGCTAATATGGTATAAAACAATTACACTTCTTCTACAGTGTGCCACCTCTACGTGCTCATGATCTTGGTATGCAACTTGAACTGAAGGTAGAGAAGGAACTCATCAACTTTTCATCAACCATTCACTATAGGGAACACATTTACCGAGTTAGTGTTGGAGCTAATAACATGAACCATCTGCCTCTCATTAACCATTCACTAATGAGAACTAATCAACATAATTAGTGTGGGATATACTGATATGGTTCTCCTCTATTTAAATTTCAAATGGATTTACTCAGGTTAACAAATAACCCAACCACGAACATGGACACATACATTTGTTTGACCTCCATAAAATAATTTTACATAAGATTACCAATAACCTAGGAATGAACAAGGAAACACACATCTCTTCATCCTCTTCAAGTATTGTGATGTTGCTTTACATTTGTGTTTTTATCTTTCCACTATATTTTCACATCAAGGACTATATATAAAAATTGATCACTTATTAAATATCTAAACATGAACATACTTATGTTCTTATTTCAAAACACACCATAAAATGTTGAAAAAATCAAAAAAATCAAAATGAGGATTAAATCCTCGCTATCACTTTTTTAGCCTCTACACATGATTGCTGCCACTCAATCTCACACATCATAGATAGTTGCCACTACTATTGGTGATCATCTTCAACATAGTCATTTTGGTCCATAATATGCCACTATCTCAAAATGTAGCCTCACCGCTAATGACTTGTGAGAGGATGTTATTTGTCCTCTAACTCCTATGTTCTCCATCCTCATGTATTATGTTACTTACAAACTTTAAATTTGAGGCTCAATTTTAGAATGCGCCGCCCCCCCCCCCCCACCCCCCCCCCCCCCCCCCCCCCCCAAAAAAAAAAAAAAAAAAAAAAAAGATGGATATGACATATAAAAGACAGTGCATCCAATTATAATTAAAGCATTTAAAAAAAAATCCAACTCTTTTATAATGAGACATTTGTCTAGACATAATGACACACTAATATAGAATTTTAAACACAAAATTTAAAAAGTAATCCTACTAAATTACTTTTAAAATAATACTAAACTAAAGAGTCAAAAAATGATTTTCAGACTTTTAAAGTGACTCACCTGGATAATCTAAATGAAATAAATTAACCACTTTAACCATTAAGTGGTTATGACAAAAATGTTAAGACAAAACTATAGGACTTTTGGACCCATTAACAAAATATAGACATATTACAAACAAACATCGACTCCCCAAAATTAACCTTGCATGGTTTTACTCACTGTTTGACACTTGGTTGACTTGTATGAAACATCAATCTAGACATTAGAAATAGCGACTATATTGATAAACCACGTTGTGATTTTTGAAACCATGGGCTTGCTCTATTTCATGGAGGAGGTTTCAATCCAGACTAGTTTGTGATACAAATTATGGCATTGACTGAGATCCATGGAATAGATTATGACTGAGATCCATGTAATAGATTATGCCTGAGAGTATGGTGACCAAAATCCTGACACAAAACATAAGCGATGTGTTCTAGCATTGAGGATTAAATGTACAACCATCTAAAAGGCATGAGATAACTACAAAATAAAGGCTAACAGGACTGTCGATCATAGCAAATCCAAACAAATAATAAATTGAATTATCAATAGCATTGTGTAGAGATCAGATGGCTGACATGTTCAAGCTCAATTGGTGACCAAATAAAACAGAGAATGATCTACAAGGTGAATGATCCGATCCAAAATGCTGAGAAATGCAAGCTGTGCCGAATCAGGATCCAAAGTTGAGTCTGGCAGCTGGGACATTACTATTCAGGGTTGATCATTATATAAATATGCAGGTTTGAATAGAAGTACATAGATATGGCAAAACACCATTAGAAATATTTGGTGAACGGAGGTAGTCAGAATTGAGATTTGATGAGGAAGACGCCTCAACGAACTTAGGCTCTTACACCTTTAATTTGACCCCCTTAAAGGCTTTTTCCACATTTTTTCTAACCATTCGAAGTCAAAGCTTGGCGATTAAAATCGGTAGATAAATATTAGAATAACGTCTCATCCATCAGGATAATAGTAAACAAAACTACTCCCTTACATAATTTTAAACCATTCTAACATAGGCAATGGTCCTTGATTTGATACCAATGATAAATATTGGAGTAAATTATACACAAATTGAATAAATTATAGTAGAGACAAATAGCATAGAATTTATTCAATCAAGATATTTAAATACATTGATGACATTATATATATTTGGGACAAATTACATTATCAAAGATTACATATAAATAATATTTGGATCCTTTACAAATTAGGAGTCCAAACCTATCTCATTATACCTTATATCTGTCCATATGATTCCACAAATCTTTTACACACATCCCTAACATATCTCCAAAGATATCTCATGCACCTATTTTAATGTTGAGTTGTTATTACAACTTAACGTACACATAATAATATACTATCTTAATATTATGAGTTGTCACAACAACTCATAAATTATTACAAATAATATTTATCCAATTACATAAATGTGAGCACTAATACAAATATTCCTAACAAGTTTATCTCTCTCTCTTTTACTCTAGTAATTTCACTTTGTTGCATGACTAAAATAAAGGAGGAAAAATTTAGACACATAAATGTAATCAATAAATTCTTGAAAATTCTTATTCTTGACATCCTTACCTTAGTATTTTTGCCATGTCATTAACCAAAATCATTCCAAGAGCCTTCAATATCTTAAAAATAATAACAAAATAGCTTGCAAACATCCATATTTCATTTCTATTCATCCCTATTATACTCACAAATAATTCATAACAAGTTTTAAAAGTTTTTGACATTTTGGGACAAGATGCACTAGGCAAACAAGAACAAAGTGCAACCCTGTCCCCTAATATGCCCTTGTCCGCTTGCTCCAATGGAAATTTTTTATAATTGAGATATTTAATAACGACTGTCCTGTAATTTTCATAAGGTTGGATTATGAAAATAATTGAAATATTCTTCTATAAAATCACATCAAATCCACTCAATGTATTACCTAACAATCATCTAGCAATTTGATTTCATAAATATTATATATTCAGCAAAAGAGCACTATTTTTTCCAATTTCAATTTTTTCGTTTTCTTACAATCATAGGCTAAGTTTAATAATGATTTATTGTAGGTCAAGGTAATTTATTATCAAGCATTCTAGTTAATATTCTAGTCATATTCATCAAAAAAATTCTTACTTTCCCTAAAAGGGAGAACTACATCGACATGAGGCCCTTTGGGCTATGTAGACAACACTTAGTTAACAAGGGTTTTTTTGAGGATATCTCAACCATTCCTACTTCCCCCTATTTTTCCCCATTTTAAATTTGATCTCTTTTGTGTGATTGTATAAGACCAGGGGCATCACTTTTATAGGTATTATTTGCATCTATTCGCGCCCCACAGAATCAGGCAACACTTACAGGCAATCACACACACTCCAATAAACAATCATTGATACAATCAACAAGGGCAACTGGTAGAAGGCAGATAAATCCACACTATGCTCCTATCCTTCTAGTGTGCTCCTGTCCATTTACCATCTAGATTGGTGATTTATGTGTCAACATAACTTAGGGATGATCAATTCCCAATCATTTCACCATCTATATATTTAGAAATCAGTCAATTTCAAGCTATGTACATATTTTCCCTCTTATAATTTACTATCATAGCTTATTTTTAGCTTTTTAATTTACTGCTTTTTATTATATATATATATTTTACATTAGTTTATATACTTTATTCTAATTTAATTTATTAATTACAATTAATTATAAGGTAAACACCTGGGAATTTGTGTTTACTAATTATAATTGATGTGTGTAGTCATCTGAACTCTTATCCTTTGAGATAACACTGATTCACCACAACATTACAAGGCTAAATATAATATTCAAAGTTAGTGGTTTGAGCCCCATTGAGGGTTAAAATTACATATTTTTCACTCTTAGAATCAATGTTCATGTAGTTTATATGAGCGACCCAACCCAAGTGAGAGAAAGGATTTCACCCTTTCTCCTAATATATTCAATATAAAATATATATGCTCATTAATGTAACCTTATTTTGGTAAACGTATGTAACTAAAGACTCTAATAGATAATGAGAGAAAAATATGATCAATGTCCAAGGTCCTTAACAAGTGTGTGAAAGATATAATCAAAGTGTGTAGTAATTAAATGACTTATAGTACATGTGTATATATAGGCATATTTAAATTTCAATTATAATACATGAACATCTAGGCTGATCATGGAAATGCATTAAATCCAAATTTAAAAGAAAGAAAAACACATGGAAAATGGCATAAAGGAATTACAAAAAATCCACCATTATTACCCATTATCAAAATTGTGCAAATCACTTTCAGCCACTACCTAAAATGGTGCAAATAACTTTCAGCTACTATCTAAAATTTAAAGAGGAAAATGCTAAAATAATGTTTTGGACATTCTAAGAGCATACAATGTCATAACAAGGAAAATAAATAGTCGGTACGCAGGTTTTTTATTATAATAGGTTGTATGGAGGTGTTATCATGGGCCCAAAATGAATATAAAGTCAATTTATAAAGAAAACCTAAGTCAATGGAATATAATAGTGGGCTTGACACAAAGGGAAAGTGTACCAAAATGAGCTAAATGAATGTAAATGCACAAAATGCACAAATACATCACAATAATGTTGCAACTACATGAATTATACCAAAAATAGGCATTTGAATAATGCCTCACTTTGATGTGTGTGTGCATACATGTGTATCAACATAGAAACAAGAGCTAAAAATTGATACATGAATACTACACAAGAGGGATTGAAGATGAAATCTGAAATTCTAGAATAGGTTGCCCACTCTTCGATGTCAATAACTTGAATGTACTTACAAGCAAACATGAATGCCAACAATTAGACCAATGTCATGGTATATCAATAATTAATGCAACAAAATGAAATAAATTAAACTATAAATGATCAAAGGAGTGAATACACATGGTAGTATACAAACAATGTTATCATTCTTGGAACTCTGAAACTAAAAAAGAAAATCATAAATTTAAATTGGAATTAAAAATTCGTTAGACATCCAATTTCGGTAAAATCCTTCTTATTGTATTATTTTTAAATCAACAACATGCAATTGTTCCAACTTTTTAAATTTTCATATTATGAATGGATTGTTTTTAAAATTCCAAATATGTATGTTTATTGTTTCTAGTCACTAGGGAAGATATGAAGGTACTGTTTTACCTTGTTAAATATTATATTTCCTTATGCAATCATTTTACCTTATTGTTGATGGTAATTCTCCTAAAACAAAAATAAGGTAAAACATATTGGTGAATCCCCAATTATTGCATTCAACATAGTGTTTATACCCTCTTAGGGATTATATTTTGGATTCATATCAGATTTTAATTTAGGTTTCATACAAGCCCTCTTCATTGCTTGTGCCTTTCTTCAAGACTCTTACTTGTTTGAACCATGATGACTATGCAAAATAAGGGTTTATATTTCTCTAATGAATCTACATTTCTTGTGCCTTAATTCAAGGCTATTAATTGATTGAACCATGATGACTATGAAAAATATGGGTTTATCTTTCTCTAATGGTTCATATCTAGGTTTGTGTTACTTTTCTCACATCATGGGTAGGATTCATTTATTTTTAAAAATTCATGGGGTAGCTTAATTTTACATAAGTTTGAATTCATAGTTGTTAAGTAAATCTTAATTATTTATTACACATCCATTTTCTAGCATCTATCATAAAATATTTGTTTGTGGAGTGAGACATCATAGTGTTGTTTTCTATGTTTTTATATGATGATACCCTAGCCCTTGATATCATTGCTTGTACTTCATCTAGTGATGTTTCTTTAGTTTATAAATGTATGATGGTTCACTAGGATATTAATGTTGTAAAAATTGAAAATTTAGGACATGCAATGTCATTCTCCATCCTCATGATTCTCAAGTTGGGGTAAACCAAAATACCTTAAATATTCCTCCTCATCCTTCTAAGATTTACATTAACAAGCCATATGATCTATTAGACAAAATTTAAAATACACAAGCCAAGATATTCAATTTGGAATTACTTAAAAGATAAATTCTTTTCAAAACCATATTATGAGATGGTTTACGTGATGCCACTTTGCCAACCAACATTGAAACTTATTAATTTGCTTCCCTTGTGGACACTTTAAAAAATAGTGAACACCTCATTGCCTTTGAACTTGAGGATATACTTCCTAGAAACATTATAGATGAAAATTTTCCTTTATACATTCAAGCCCAAGCAAATTGTTCAGGAATTAAGAGGGTCATTTTGGACAATGGTGTTAGATTGAATGTTTTTAATATGGAATTTATTAATGCAATAGGCATTGATCACAAGTATATTTCACCTTCAGAAAAAATCATGAAAGGATTTTAAAATCAAGTGCATAGTCCCTTAGGAATATTTACATTGAACATAACACTTAGGCCTAAGAATCTACCCGCAAAGTGCCAATTAATATATTACTAAGTTAACTTTATCATTTTGTTGGGAAGACCATGGACTCATTCTATGAATGTCATACCCTTCACATTACATAGATGTATCAATTTTTTACATGAGGGTTTCATAGATACTTCTCCCATAGATGATGCTCCTTTCCAATATTATAGACACGCTATACCTAAGAGATTATTATATCACCTAGCCACATGCCTTAAAAAAAGGTCATAACATCTCAACAAAATATTCCCATAAAAAAAATGCATACATAATTTATGGTTGACTCTAGTAAGATCAGTGATATTACTCATGTCTAAGATGATGATAAGCATGACAATTATAACCCTGATCACATATATGACCAATTATAAAAAAATAGCTTTACATCATGTGGACTAGGAAAATATCTAGACGACATGAACACATTTGGAATTTTCTAATTAAATTATAATCACATAGACTATGGGTGAACTTTACCACCATGCATGCTTAATAGCATTGTACTCCTTACAAATAAATAAGGAAAACCTATAAAAACCACTTGTTTAAATGTTATTCATCTAACACAGGCTAGTAGTCCTCCACTCATTCATTTCAAAAAGACTGTCATTAGATTTAGATATATAAAAACAAAAATTAGTGAATACAATAAAAAATTGAGATAATAATGAGCAAAAAAACATTGATCCACATGATCCCATCTTATAATCTCTCAACATTATGGAAATACAAATTGACAAGGTGAGTGAGTGTGCTCTAGTATATGCATCTTTAATAATAATGAATAATAGTTTCATAAAAGGAAATCTTACAATGTCAAATATAATATGATTCAACCACATTGTCCAAGCTCCAAAAACCTTGTGTATTACCTAACTAAACCTAAAAACTGTATGGTTAGATAATCTAAAACACCACCTATAAACAAATACCTATATCTAAAACACCATCTATAAACAAAGACCTATATCAAGTGTCAATTACATGCTTATGCTATATGCCCTTAATGTCAAGCCAACCTTGTGCTTTAAAAAATTTAACTTACAATGATTTTTTAGGAACTTGAATCTTATATTATTGATTCAACACCTTTTCTTATTTTTTTACTATACATGTTCTTTATTTCATATCATGAGCCTTAACTATTTTGATTTTTGACACAATTTTATGAATCCTTGTACCTAATCATATTATACTTGAGATTATTATTACAAATTTAGAGTTCCACTTCATATGATATTTTAGACTATGAACCTCACTTATTTGGAAGTGCTACTTGTTTTTTGGCCCTCTATCCATGGTGACTATCTCATTTTATGATTTAAGTTCTTACTCACATACTATATGTTATATTTGACATTTGGTGTGTCACTTTAGAATATTTATGGCTATGACATTATGATTTTGCTTATATTTTACAATAGTTCATGATTGCCTACATATAGTGCTTCATTACTACATCATTATTATAACAAATTGTATATAACTTATTATGTACTTTCACTATAAATTGAAAAAATAACGAAAAAACTTTTTAAAAAACAAAAATCAAATCCTTTATCTTGGTCATATGATATATATCATGTTTATCTATCTATTTTAGAGGTTTATATATTCATGTTTTCTACACTTGATTCTTATGGTATGCTTTGAGTGGGTGAGATGCAATATATATATGTTATATATGGTTAATAGAAAAAATAATGTTATGGGGGCATATTTATATAAAAAATTTATATGATGACATATTTATAACTTACTATTATTATATAGAGCTAATTTATATAGATTAGACATATCTTGCTATTGTAGACATTGTTTGTAAATTATATAACACCTCAATCACGTACACTTAGAAAATAGAGACCTTAGATGTTCTTCTCAGTTTTAGACCTCTTCCCATTACCGAAAGGATTAAAAATGATATTATTTGTTCATATTACTTATCTCATAGTCCAACCAATATTATTATGATGACGTAGAATTTATATCATGCTCAAAATGTTATAAACCTTCTTATCTTCTATTTCTCTAGGTTCTGTACTTGTGTCTACTTTCTAGCTACTTAGACACTTACCTCCCAATCAAACACCTACATCGATTCAAGTGTCCTATCCCAATAGAAGTGTCCAAAGCCCTAAATTCATCCAATTTGAAAATTAAATGTATCCTTGTAGTAAGCCTAAGTTCTTTAATGTGAGACATTCTCCAAGAGGATTGGTATATATGCATAATCAATCCTCATTCATTCCTCACATAGGATAAACCAAACAACTTACAAGGTAATTTACCAAAAGCATTCAATCAAGCATTTAAGTGAGCAAAGCTTCTTTATTTCCCCTATTTATATAACAATCATAGGGATAACATATCTATAGGTTTGAAGTACCAAAGGAGAAGTCCATGAGCCATATTTTCTAAGTTATATCTAGGTCATTATTGTACTTGCTTATCACATATTGCATCCTTATACACATAAAATCCCACATGTAGGGGATAAATACATGAGTCTAAAGCCATATTTAGAGTAGTAGCTATGTAGGTAGTACCCACTAGCAAAGGGGTTTTTAGGGTTAGCTTAACACTATGAGCCCACTAACCCATTTTTCCCATAGTCACTATGAAGATGAAGAACTCAAGTTTTGGATATTCAAAAAGAGTGACAACTTGTGAGTTAGATCTAAATGCACTAGAGTAAAGGTGACATAGAACCTCCAGGTGGTTGCATATAGATCCAACAACTATTTTGTACTAAACACATGCATCTAGGTTAGATAAAAGCATCACAACTATATAAGGTTGATGTAAGTGTTTGAGGTCACTAAGGTCAAATTTATAAAATATGATGACTGATCTAGAATCCAGATACAATATATTTCTAGCTTATTCCATATCAGATATGAATGGACATAGTAAACCAACTAAGTACTCTTATTTATGATTTATTGAAATATCAATAATAGTAATACTTTCTATTTTTTAGCATATCTCAGTATTATAAATTTAGAACATTGTTTATCTAAAGTTGTAAATTAATTGGCCTACTATAGAGATAGTTTATCACCCTTGTACCCTAGGATATCTCTATCCCCTTTAACCCTAGATTATTTAATCTATATTTTAGGGTTGAATAATTATCATTTGTACATTTGGAATGTGTACATGGATATCTACATCCTATTATTATATGTATGCTTACATATTATACCTTGTAATTGATACTTGTCTATATATTACACCTTAGTATCATACCATCCATACTTCTACTATTATGACTATGATTCATTGTTATACATAACCTTCTTAGAATCACATCACCTACATGAGACATATTTTACCTTGCTATTTGGAAAAACATACCTCCATGTATCCTTGAGCTCATTCTATACATTATGTGCATATGGAGTATCTATTGGGGCACATTTTGTGTCCCTCTCACCATTGAGCCTATCATCTATATCTTGTAAGTTGGAAGAAACATGCTATTTTTTCATATGACACTAGATTTATATTGAGCATTACATGAGTATACATCTATACACATACCTTCATTCCCACATCTGCATGCTACACATTATCTATACTTGAGCACCATTTATACTATAATACTTTCTAGAGCCATACATTACCTACTTGAATTACATTATTATACCAGTGGGCACCTATACCCTATACACATTTTACATCTTGTAACATTAAGATTTTTATACTTCCTATACACATGATAATATCTAACTCATTAATGTCCAAGACTTATACATTTTGAATAGGGGAATTATACCTACATGGTCCTTCATTTGACATATTTTTTGTAGTTAAGGACATCCTCACCATCATTATACTCACATATCCTATGAGCTTCAATGATCACATATATAATTATAATCTTATATGTGTGAAGGATACCCACATATATGCTCCATAGACCTTATATTGACATGTTTCTTATATATGGATCCTATCACAAACTTGTGTCTAATGTGCTTACATTGATTATTCATAAAAACATGGTATCATCTTACATATACATGGAAATAGATTTGGTATTTACACATATTGTGATTATTATTTAACATTTTAGGACATCACTTCATCCCCATCCACTTGGCTACATCAGGGCATATTGTTTGTCAAAACCTAAATAAAGCATGACTTTTTTTTAAATTATAATTAATTATTTGTACCAAACAACATAAGTCATAAAGGAAGTGTGACACACAAAATTAATTAAGTGATTAATTAATTAATTTAACTAATAACACATGTCACAAAATTCAAGAAGGTAGTGTGATGTGATACTAAAGTACTAATGTGAAATTCAACATTATACAAAGTTATTTGATTCAATTAAGCTCATGAAGTAATCAATCCCTTGTTTAGTATCAAAACCTTTATTCACTCATGATTCATTTAGATTTTGGTTTTAATTAAATTTCATTATCAAGTTCAACAAGATCATATTATAAATTATTTGTAAATGGATAATTTAATACCTATCCTTTTCTTGTAATACAAAATACAAAAATAATATGTATAAGTAGACTCTATGGCAAAATGCCTATTTTAATTTAAATATTATTTTCATTATTATAATTTTGTAAAAATAAACTATAATTCTCCTAAGATAAACTATCCAATAGTATCATTTGACACACAAGTAAATTTTAATAAACCTAGGTTATATTTGAAGGGGTTTCCAGACCATGGAAAATGTAGTGGGTCTAAGTTATAAATATTAGTCTATCATTATTTCAAGGTAATTCACAAAAACATTTACCTTTGTAAAAGAGTCTTAGTCTAACTCAAGGATTGGTGATAACATAACCCTAACACAAGCTAAGACCTAGGATCCTAATGCCCCACTCAGCTAGGACAAACTACATATCCACTTAGAATCATGGTCCAATGTAATTATGTACTTGAACGAGTGAATCATATCTTTTACAAGACATCATCACCAAAGGGGTTGGAGATCTAAAACAATACAAGTGATGTAAAATATTGTGACTTGGATGAGATTTTATAAGCTCTAAAAAAGGACACATAAACTATTGCTTAGAATTTAATTTCATCCTTAGGTTTTCGTGAGAGAAAGATGCAAGTAATTCTAACTTTCTAATCCCTTGTTCTCTCTCAGAAACATCATCTTAGAATAAAATAATATGGTGTTAATAGGACTATCAATAAGGTCTTCCTACTCTTACTCATTAATTATTTGTGACATCATGACAAAATTCAATATTACATCACTAGGAGTATTTAGTTTAATTTATTTTAATGATCAATTTATTTAGTGTTAAATTCTTAAGATTTACTCAATTATTATTATAGATTAAGACCTTTAGTGGTTTCAATTTGAATTTAAATATGAGTAGGGGGAAGTAACAGTAACTACAGAAGACCTTCAGCACTTAGAATTTGAATTTTAATATGAGGAGGAGGAAGTAACGAAAACTATGGAGGACCTTCAATAATTTCATTTTGAATTTCAATCAGAGTGGGAGGAAGTAATAGTAACTATAGAAGACCTTCAGTACTTTAAATTTGATTTTCATTTTAAGTGGGAGGAAGTAATGGTGACTACGGAAGAGCTTCAACAACTCTAATTAAAATTTTAATCTAAGTAGGAGGAAGTTACATTCACTGAAGAGGACCTTCAACAACTTCAATTTGAATTTCAATCTGAGTGGGAAAAAGTAATAGTAACTATGAAAGATATTCAACAATTTGAAGTTCACTTTTATTCGGTCAAAGAGAGCAAAAGGAGTAGAAGGAGACTTATTCCATTAGGACATGGACAAGAAGGAAAGAAAGGGCAAGGAGGATATGAAGATGTTACATTTCTAGGTGGACTGGGGGTAGTCCATTCTACCATTGACATCCCCCATAATTTTGATTGGAAAACTACGTGGGAGAGTCTCGGTATGAAAGACATATAGTATTCTAAATTCCAATTTGAGATGGAAAACCAAAACACCTATTTTGACATGGATGGGAGTAGAAGGATTGAAAGGAGAATTCTTCTAATAGGACGTGGGTGTGAAGGAAAACAAGGGAAAGTAGGAGATGAAGATGACCTAGATTTGAGTAGACTGGGGGTTGTCCATGCCATCAATGACATCCTCCTTAAGACTGAATGGCAAGCTGGATGGGAAATAATCAATTTTGTAGTTTGATGGAAGGGAGAATCTAGGTGTAATTTGAAAAAGAAAGTAGAAGTTGCTCATAACACCTGTTGGTTTTCTTCAAGAGCCCCTACTCAGGAAGGAAGTGAATCTACTTGGGGTTTCTGTGAGGAGATCCTGGTACCAAAAAAGTCTCGAGAGTGGAAGGAGTGAAAGACCTTTAATAGCTTGAATTTTATTTCAATCCAAAAAGCTAGAGCAAAATTGGGTTTTCTTTTGTGGTCCTTCTATGGGGCAGATGATGGAGGATCCCACCCCAGAATCCTTTTTTAGGGTAAGTTGGATATTAGAGGAACCCACTCCCCTATTTTTTTGAGTGGCATGGATATTAGAGGAGCCCATGCTTTAACCCCTTTTGTTGGCTTATAAAATAAAAAAATCCATTTATCTCACATGAGTACCGTAAGTATTTTGGTTTATCTATGGTCCTTTATTGGGGTGGAAGATGGAGAATCCCACCCCATGATTATATTTTGGGGAAAGATGGATGTTAGAGGAACCCACTCCCTTTCTCTATTGAATGGCATGGTTATTGGAGGATACCATGTTTTAAACTTATCCAAATTCTTGGACAATGGAATAATCTATTTACCTCATCCTAACATTGTTAGTGTTTTGGTCTATCTCAAAGTGCTTATTTTTATGGAATGTAGGTTTTTAGGAATACTAAAATCCATAGAAGGCATTTTTTTGGGTTTAAGAGGACCATGTTTTTTGGTGGCTTCCTTTTCCAGTTTAAGAGTGGATGTTAGAGGAGCCCACCCTTGGTCTCACCAAGTTACAGAATCTTATGGAATCAAATTGGTTATGGATGAAGCCTTTTCAAGGGATATTATTTTATTCAATCATGTTTGGTAGTGTGGAGGTTGGTCAGAAGACCCAAGTGGTATAAGATCTTCTTCTTTGGATGATCTTCTATCTGACAATGTCCTCAAGAATGACATGACAAAGGGGGCCCGCTATTTGAGATTCACTATTTTGTTTCATCTTTTTATGTTTAATGGTTGTGAAAACATTAAAACCACCTTGATATGCTTCATAAAGTTTTTGGTTCTAAGTGGGAAGATAATCCCACTTGTTGTGATTCACCTATGTGGTGGCTGTGTAGAAGACCCAAGGGGTGGAAGACCTCCTTTTTCAATTGAACTTATGTTTTGGAGTTTGTTTCTTGTTGTGTTTCACCAGGTTGTGGGAGCCTAAAGACTCCTTTGTTTTTCCAAGGTCATGTGTACCTTTAATTCTCCTTTTAATGGTTATGGGAGCCACAAAAATCCATTTTTATGCTTTGAATAAGTTGTGAATCTTAGTGGGAAGATAAACCCACTCATTGTAACTCTGTTGTATGGAGGCTATGTAGAAGACAACTGGTGGTAGAAGAGTTGCTTCTCCAATGGATCTTATATTTTGTAGTGCCCTCAGAGAAGACATAATAAAGGGAGATAGACCTTCAAAATTCACTGTTTAGTAACATCTTTATGTACTACAGGTCATGGGATCCTTAAAACCCTTGGTTGTGAGAACACTTAAAACCCTTATGTTCTCTAGTCTTGCCAAGGTTATGGGTACCTTTAATTCACTTGTTTAAGGCTAGAGGAGCCTTCAAACCCTTTTCATTTTAATTGGTTGCTATGGGGATCCTTTGTTACCCTCTTTGTTGTACTTGGATGTGGGTCCAATTGTCAAAACCCTCACCTCACTGGTTCATAGCTCTGGTTTCAAAAGTGTTTTACCCAATCAAATAAAAAAGAATATAAAGAAGGTTAGATAATAGTTAATGAATAAAATAAAAAATAACTTAAAGAAAATAAAATTCCAATCCTAATCCCTAGGATTGATCAAGGTCAAACACAAGATGATAAACATTGTTGTACCATCCTTAGAAACTTATTTACTTATTCATCCGAAGAGGTTTGTTCTCAACTTGTAGATTATAGATATTTGGAAATTTTGAATCCATGAAAGGGAAAATTTCCCCCTTATATACTATTAGCTTGGCTAAGAAATTGACATGAGAATATTGAAACTTTACTATGATTTATGTATGATAAGTTTAGTTCAAGAGAGCCTATCTATAATGACTAAAGGCCCTTATGTTTATAAAATTTTGGTTTGAATGTGGATGATTGATCTAAGCTCAAGATGAATGGTGGAGAAGGAGTCATACAATGTATTATTTCACACATGGAGTGTGTAAGAAACTCCATTCAAGACCCTTTTTAGAGTGTGAAAGGAAGATTGGAAGAAAAGTGCAATGATGGGTCCTTTAGAGTGTGTCATAGGCCATGTAAGAGAGGAGTGTATAAAAAGATCTATAAGAGGTGTAAGAGAGTGTTTAAGTGGCCATGTCATAGAACAAATTTCCCACACTCCACTCCATTTCATTGACTTGCCCGTATGATGTCACTAAAGTGAGGTAATAAATTAGTTTTGATTTAGAAAAATAGGATAATTCCAAAAATGTATGGAATTTCTTATTGGAGGAAGATTAAGCTTGATTAAGTGGGATTAATCAATAATTATAATAATAGTGGTATTTTTTAATATTCCTTTGCCAATAAAATATTCATTTGATTACATTTTAATAACACTTACAAAGGGTCAACTTGATTTGGGATGCATTTGATAAGATTAATGTTGCAATATGATCTATTGCTCAAATTAGGGATGTGTCACTAATATTTTGGATTAAACATGTATTTTTTTCTTAAATTGGATCAATTTAAGATTTTTGGTTAAATTTGTGTGTGATTGTATAAAGTCATTCTGATTGTAGTTTAGACACGAAAGTGGTTAAAATGAAGTGTCTATATTTTACCCCTATTTGACAAGGTGTTAGAAGACATAGGCACACCAACATATTTTCAAACAATGATAAATTTGTTAAGAATACATTTGATAATGCTTGAATAATGATGTGTCCATGTTTTGCAAAATTTATGGGCTAATGGACTCAAATTTAATCCTCAGAGGGAGCTTGATAAGCCCTATATGCCCCCTCAAGGAAACAGATGGAAAATAACTTTAAAATGGATGAGGCCTCAAAATGAATAAAACATATGGTTTTTAGGCAAATAGGTTGAAAAAGGAAGAATATATGAGAAAACAGGATGAAAAATGAACAACTTAGCCAAAAATGGGCCTCTGAGGAAGAAGAAAATAAGAAGGGGGAATCGGGGGGGGGGTGTGTAAATTTCAAATTGTAATCTTTATATCCCCCTTAGGGGGTAAAAACTATTCATTTTTACCCTCCCCTTCGAAAGAAAAGTTCTCTAGTTTTGCGTGAGAGATTATGGTAAATAATGGCTCCTCGTGCATGCCAAAGACACATCAACAACTGGGTTAAAGAGTACAGGTGGCCACCATAGGATGGGAAACTAGTAATTAGTCTCTTCTTTTGTGAATTTTATATTTAATAACATTTATTACTAGTTTTAGGTAGGAGTTTTGTGATTCCATTGATTTTATGAAAATAGGAAATCGATGGTTTTACTATCAAAAATGATAAAAATGCCATGGAATTGGTGAAAACATTGATAAAATGATAGTTTTGACATAAACGGTGAAAATGCTAAAAAATATGGGAAACACTTATTCAATGAAAAATGCCTAAAAGGCAAACCACCAAAAAAATAAAAAAATGCCCCAAAAGGAAAAAATGATGAAGGAAATAATGCAAATGTTGAAGATGTTAAATTCATCTAGGAGAGAGAAATTAGGTATATGTAGAAAATAAATGGTCTATTAGTCTAGGTGAATAATAAATTATAATGATGTTTTCAACATGTAGAATAAATTAGATTTATCTTGAAAAACTATTAGCTAGATTTGACTATTAATAGATTTAGTGATTTGTGCTAACTTTCCTATGGTTGTAGGCGTGGCTAGCTATCTTGATAATGTTGAGCAACATTCACACTACTTTTAGTTGAGGAACATCTGGAGTGAGGAGATGTGCATGTTCTTAGAGGCCTTAGGTTTATTACACATTGCTTGCATGCCTATGATTAGATAAAATAGAACATATCTCAGTGCATTAGTCAAGAAATGGCACTTGAGGATGTCAACATTCCATTTACCCATTAGATAAGCCATCATCACTTTAGAGGATATATAGTTGATTCTAAGGCTATTGACTAGAGGATGAACACTATACTAGATTGTCTTTATAGGTTGATATGCATTGTTGGATGCCCTAGCTAGTGGATTTGATATTCCCATTAAGAGAGGGATAATGGACATTGATTTTATTGAAACTTACACAAATATTTAGTTAGATGACCTAAAATTAGAGGATACTTATCCACCAACAAATATTGATTAAGAGGTAGTGGTACTCATGGCTATTGTCAACAACATCCTACTACCTAACAAGAGTGGTTTATTATTCCACATTGGCTTAGGTAGCATTATTAGAGACATGATATATGATACTACTATCTTTGCTTGGGAGAGTACTATATTGGCCCAACTATATCAAGATTTATTTACACATGATGCTATATCAAGGTGGTTAGAGCATCGGTTTATCTACATTACTCCCAGTTTTGGCTTGGGAGCACATTGTTATAAAGTGTAAAGTGGGTCAGAGATGATTAAGAGGCCTAGAGGATCTTATGGCATATATATGGGTCCAAACAAGAGCATGCCATAGAGGGTACAAAGGGGATATATACTTATATCATAGGGTGATATATGACATGGTAGATAGGGACTTTATTTGGCATCTATATCAACCATTATAGATTTAGTGGTGGAGTGATGATTGGTATACTACATTTATGACCACTAGATGCTTCATTATAGGTAAAAAAACACATTTTTAAGGAGTACAAACTAGATTAGGTACAACACCAGTTCAACATGCAACAAGATGTAATAAAGGGTCTGTGATTCTTTGCTAATGTGACCAAAGAGATTGGTAGATGGGGTGATCCATAAAATGGCACTAATTTTCATGCAAAATTTTACTTTGGATCTTTATAGGAAATTTACTAAATATACTAAAATTAATCCATAAAATAATCAACTTAAAGAAAAACAATGCAAGAATACCAACCACACTACATAAGAGTTGATTACAAAGTTCAACAATGCATACATCTCCAAGTTCACAAATTAGCTAGACCAATTCATTATTAAATGTTTGTAAGTACAAGGCAAACCTTATAGAACAATAATGAATTCACATGTTATAGACCTTCAAATAATCTCAGAACTCTCAGACAGATTCTTCACCTTCCCAAAACACTTCTAAATGTGTATGTTTGGCTCTTCAAAGAATATTAAAACTCTCAAACAGATTATCCACTTTCCTAAAGCACACCTTTAAGACTACATAAAACTTAGCAATAGACCTTTGAAAAGTCCTAGAACTCATAGACAAAGCTTCTACCTTCTTATCGTGAAAATCAATCTTGCATTCTTGAAGTTCTCTACAAAAAGCCTTACTTTGAAACTTTAAAAAGTGCCTCAAACAAACTCAAATCATGTCTCTCAACATATGGATAGATTCATCTCTTGCTTTGGCTCTTGAATCTTAGCTCTTTGGCTCTTTATCTCTCAGATTTGGATCTTGACTCTTCAGCTCTCAACTCTCAGCTCTTTGGCTCTTCGAATCTTGACTCTCATTTCTCAACTCTTCGACTCTCAGATCTTAGGATTTTCATCTCTTGATGAGTCCTATGCAATGGTATAGGTCTCAGTCTAATTTAGGAATTTTTAAAAAATGATCTTTGGATCATACCTCCCCACTAAGAAGGATTTTGGTCCACCAAAATCTAGTATCCACTAAAATTTCTACCGGTTTCAAAGATACTTTGATGGGTCTTATCGATTTACTCAGGTTTCACAATTATGCCTATAATACTTGGAACAAATGACTGATCACATCTTCCATAATCCCTCTACTACTGTATGATCATCAATAGCATCTACATAGGTCTAGGGTTAAAAGTGTGATGACTTCCTCTATTATATAGCTTCACAAGAACCTCTACATAGATAAGCCTAGTAATCTTTTCTATTACATGACTTCAATGAGCCTCTACACATAAGTCTAGTGATCTCCTCTGCTACATGATTACAATGAAAATCTACATAGAAGTCTAGTGATCTCCTCTACTACATGGATATAATGAACCTCTACATAGATTTGAGATCTTGAATCTCCTCTACTACATGACCTCAATGAGCCTCTACACAAATCTAAGATTCTACACATACATCCATGTTCTCCTCTGATACACATCCGATCAAGGGCCTCTACATAGGACTAAGATCCTAAATCTCCTCTATTGCACATTTGTAATAAGCCTCTACATAGATCTAAAATTTTGTATGCGCATCTACATCCTCTTCTATTACAAGACTTCAATGGCCTCTACACAAAAGTATGTGTGGATAATAACACATCCATCAATGTCCTCTTCTGTTGCATAACCTCAATGGCCTCTACACAAAAGTATGTGTGTGGATAATAACACATCCATCAATGTCTTCTTCTGCTACATAGCCTCAATGACCTCTATATAGAAGTACATGTGTGGACCTAGTGCTTCTTGGGTCTGCTAAACTATTCTCTATAGAATAACACTTGACAAAAACAAGAATATAACATACCCTAATCTGCATATACTATTGTTAATGGGAAATGTATACCAAAATGTGATAAGACAACTTGATTATGATAAACCTGTCACTCAATTCTTATCAACAAGTGACTCCACAATAAAATAAACTACAATTTTTACAATGTATATATATACAAATACAAACAGTGCCTCTTGGGTCCTTAAAAACTATGCATGGTGTATGTCACAATATTTCCCATATGGGTCTTATTCATACATCCTAGCTAGCACATTATTTATGCTGGTTCTATGAGCATATACAAATGGATAAACTAAAATGCTTGAAAGCCTTTAAATACCACCTAATATTTCTAACCAACCATTGAATCCTAGTGTGGGATTGGATCCTTCAATAGTCACTCTATTGGATCATCATGTAGCTCACCTTCAGGTTCCCAATGGTCACTTGGTATATACAAGTTCAATGTCTGACTAGAATCATCGTGACTAGGTTTAGAGACCTACCCTATCTCAAACTGCATAATCCAAGTGTGATCCAAGTGAAGATCTATGACATCATCTTTGAAGGATGCTTGCTAAGTGAAGAGGTAAAAATTTACTAGAACAATATCATTCATCGAGAGTCACCTTGTCTAATAACTATCTTCCAACTACAAATCACAAGGTGAAATAACATATTACCATACCTTGGACAATGCCATTCTACATGCTAACTATTTTGGCATGTGGTAGTGGCAACATTGACAAGCCCAATATATGTACTATAGAAATAATTACATAATCCATTATGATGTCCCCATTGAACATAATGTTAACAACACATCCCTCTGAAATAATTGGAACACTCTACCTGCAAGCTCTTACAAAATCTCAAGACAATGTCTAGAGGTCTAGATGGTATCCTTTATCAAATTGGGGATTTTGAATGTTGACTAGTACTTTAGATAGCAAGAGCCTTTCCTCTATTTGTGTTCCTTTATTGGAACCATTGTGGTGCATATCTATTGAAAATATAGTCCCAAATAACCTATGCTTCCATGTCAATACACAAATAGAAGCTCACTAACATAATGCAAAAAAACTGTTAGCAACTGGCAAGAACTGCTCTGATACCAAAATTGATCTGTAAACTAGCACTAATTTTCATGAAAAATTTTTACCTTAGATCTTTGTAGGCAATTTATTAAATATACTAAAATTAATCCATAAAATAATCAACTTAAATAAAAATAATGCAAGAATACCAACCACACTGTACAAGAGTTGATTACGGAGTTCAACAATACCTAAATCTTCAAGTTCACAAATTAGGTGAACCAATTCATTATTAAATGTCTACACGTACAAGGCAACCCTTATAAAATAATAATGAATTCATGTGTTACAGACCTTCAAATAATCTTAGAACTCTCAGATAGATTCTTCACCTTCCCAAAACACTTCCAAATGTGTATGTTTGACCCTTTAAATAATCTCAAAACTCTTGAACAGACTCTCCACTTTCTTGAAGCACACCTCTAAGACTACATAAAACTCAACAAAAAACCTTCAAAAAGTCCCAAAACTCATGGACAAACCTTCCACCTTCTTTTTGTGAAAATCAATCTCACATTCCTAAAGTTCTTTTTCTAAAAGCATTACTTTGAGACTTTAAAAAGTGGCTCAAATGAACTCAAATCAAGTCTCTCAGCATATGGCTAGATTCTTCTCTTGCTCTAACTCTTAGTTCTCAACTCTTAAGCTCTTCAGATCTCAACTCGTAGATCTTAGATCTTCAGCTCTTAGCTCTTAGCTCTTGGCTCTTTGTCTCTTTAGCTCTCAGTTCTCAGTTCTTAGCTCTCAACTCTTCAGCTCTTCGAATCTTAGCTCTTTGGCTCTTGATGAGTCCTATACAATGGTATTGGTCTTAGTCTAATTTGGGAAATTTTCCAAAATGATCTTTGGATCATGAGGGTAGCCTATAGACAAGCATTCAACTAGATCAAGCTATGGCTTAGTACCACATATTGCCTAGACATATGGAAAAGGCCCAATAGATGTAGGAATTATATTAGCCTACATAACATGGTGGGTCTATTTAGGCTCAAGAGTGCTGCTATTTAGGTGATACTAGTGCCAATAGCTCAGATAGTTGGTTAAGAACATGATCAGGGTTAGGGCCAAGTACAAGTGGATGTAAAATTAGAGGGTAAGGTTGGGGGTATAGAGATGGAGGGTGGGGACACCAAGATTTAGGGTCGGGATACAAAGGAAAATAGCCCAAACCCAAGGCTAGATGTTGAGATTATAGGGACACATTTTAAGGGATCTTATGAGATGCTAAGGAGGATGAGGGACCGTAGTGAGGCAAGTCCTTTAGGTACAACTAGAGAAGGTAGATATGAAGACATGCTTGAGGAGGAGATTATTAATTGAATAGTAGAGATAGATGATTTATAGGCTAGGGTGATTTAGTTATAATAGTGGGTAACCCATAAAGATACATAAATTATAGAACTTCAGTCATAAATTACCTCACTAAAGGAAAAGGTGGCCCAAATGATAGCATTTTAGGTTGAGAGAGACATGGCTAGGGTAGATGTTCAGAGGCTCCATAGGGAGTGAGATACAACATGCCAAGTGCTTATAGGTCTAGGGATATAAACTAGGGAATATGATGTGGATCTTATTAGGGTTCATGTATTAGTATGGTAGGCCTAGAGGGCATGAAATAATTATAAATGTTAATCATGACCAATGACATTAATAATATTTGTAGGGATTTAGACTAAGGTCTTGTTAGATGCCTCAACTTGGCCATTTTTTAAGTGAAAATAAGGAGTGGAAAACCATTGTTTGATAAGGTAGTTAGCATAGAGGGATTTAATGTCCTTATTTTTAAAAGATCTACCATTATCATAAATGGTGTTAGAAGGAATGCCAAAGTGATAGATAAAGTGATTCAAAATGAACTTGGAAATTTTCTTATCGGTTATGTAAGTGAGGGGAATGACTTCAACCCACTTAGTAAAATATTCAATGGTAGTGAGGATGTATTTTTGTCCATATGAATAAGTAGGATTGATTTTCCCTACAAGATTATGTCCCTATTTAGAAAATGGCTGAGTAGTAATAGACTAAAGTGCTCGGGTTGGACCATAAATGATATTGGCATGTTTATAACAACTTAAATACTTATTATCATGGGCACATGCATCTACCTCCATAATGTGCTAGTAATACCCTGTAGATAGGAGTTTCTTGGAAAGGAGTAATCCACTAGTGTGGGCCTCACACATTCCTTTGTGTACTTATTTAAATGCTAATCTAGATTCTACCAAAGTTAAATAATGAAGTAGAGTTTCATCATATCCTCTACAATAAAGTGTAGCACCGAATAAGGTAGCCAAGATGCATTGTGAATAAAGTATTTTTATTTGTTACATGAAAGGTTATCAGGAAGGATGTGGTCATGGAGGTATTCATATAGGTTGTGGTACTAAGGTGAGTTGGGACCAACAATATCACATACCATTTTTGATGTTTAATGTTCATGATCTAGTTTCAAAAGATGTTCAATAAGGAACTGGTAGTCTAGAACCTAATCTGTGATTACTATTAATGATCCAATTATTGCCATGGCATCCATAGTTCTATTATTGGCTCTTGGTATCTTCTCAAAGTGGATATGTTCAAAGTTCTACTTGAGACAATCCACCATATTTTTATAAGGTATAATCTTATCATATTTGTTTTATTATTACTCTATTACCTAGTTAATGATCAACTAGGAATCCCCATAAACATGTAATTGCTTCATATTCCACTGTACTGCTAGGAGAAGCCCTATAATGAGTACTTCATACTCTTATATATTGTTGGTGCAAGTGAAACCAATGTTGAAGGATTTGGAAATAAGACCCCCTTGTGGTTTTTCAAATATAATTCTAACACTAGACCCACAAGATTTGTAGGAACCATCAAAGTAGAGTTAGCAGTGTTATGATTCAAAAGAAGTTTCGTCTAGAATCAATATGGACTCATTAGGGAAACTAAAAGTGAGTGGATTTATATATGATAAAGGAGCTTCAATAAGTTGATATGTAATTAATTTCCCCTTAATTTATTTTTGATGTACTTATTCAATCTCAAACTCATTCAAGAGTATGATCCATTTGGCCATGTAGCTAGTCAAAGCTACCTTGAAAAGTATATATTTAAGTGGATCCACTTTGGAAATGGCAATGGTTTTATTGTTGAGCATGTAAAGTCACAAATTTTGAGTTATGGATACTATTGTTTAGTAGGCTTTTTAATTTGGTGTATAGTTGTGTTAATAGGCCACCTATGTTTTGCTTAAATAATACACTACTCATTCTTTCCCTTGATCATCATGTTGGGCAAGGATTTCCCCCAAAGCTTTGTTTGTTATTGAAATGTAGAGAATTAGTGTCTTCCCAGGTGTTAGTGGAGCTAAGACAAGTAGATTTACCAAATATTCTTTTGAATGTTCAAATTATTTTTGGTAGTTGGTGTTCCATGAAAAGGTGGTGGCCTTGTTCAAAAGATGAGGGAAAAGATGACATTGGTCTGCTAATTATGAAATGAATCATCAAATAGATTGAATTTTTCCCTATAAACTATGAAGCTACTTTAGATTAGATTGAGTAGGAATTTTTTTAATGGCATTAACCTTAGTTGGATCAAATTTGATGTCCCTTTAAGAGAAAATAAAGCCTAGAAATTTTATGGAAGTGAAGTTTAATACACACTTCTTAGGATTAAGATGAACCTTATATTCATTAAACCTTTCAAAGATTATTCATAAAACTTTTAGATGGCCTACTTTGGTCTTGGATTTTCCCAAGATGTTAGCAAATAGTCTTATACAATATCATGCATCATGTCATAGAAGATGACATACATCACACATCGGTAAGTAGCACCAACACACTTAAGGCTAAAAGGCATCACTTAATAATAGAATGTTCCCCATGGAGTGGTGGAAATTGTTTTGTGATGGTCTTTGAGTGCTATTTTTATCTGATTATATCCTAAGAAGCCATCCATGAGAGATAACGTCTCATACCCTATTATGGAATCTATAATAATATCCATGTTTGGAAAAGGAAAATAATCCTTTGGGCATGCTTTATTGATATCTATGAAATTTATACATGTGTGGATTCCTTATGGCTTCTTGCTGATTAGGATGATGTTTGATATCCATTATGAATAATCTATGGGATGAATGCATTTTGCCTTTAATAATTTTTTTAATTCCTTTTTTACTAGTATGGAAATGTGAGGATGCATTTTTCTAAGATTTTGTTTGATTATCTTGGCATCTAGGTATACAACAAGGTGATGCACAAATAGAGAAGGATACAATCTAGGTATATCTAAATAGGACTAGGAAAAAATATCAATAATCTCCTGAAAGAGGGTAGAAATAAGTTTGTGTTCCTCTTTAGTGAGGGATGCTCCAAGTTTGATCCATTTGGGATCATCTTTAGTTCCAATGTTTACTTTTGTGGTATCTTCAATGAGCAGTGTAGAACCATCATCTATAATAGTTGGAAATGAGGTACATTGATTTTATTCAAAATATTGTGGTTCAAATAGTTCATCAAGCTCTCCCATCTATGAATAATCTAAAACACCAAATGTTGGTAACCCCACTCATCAAAGTCATGCAAAAAATCTTGAACCAATTGTTTGAATACTTTCTAATATTTTGAACTGATTTATGATTGGCATGAGGTTATATGACTAGAGGCACCCTATGATTTATTTGAAAGAGGATGAACTTACCCATCTAATAGCACCTAAAACATGTTTTCACCATGGGACTCATCTTTTTATTTACTATTTTCCTAGTACAAAAGTGCCTTAAAGATGTTTTCACTTTGGGACCTCAATGTTTCATTTTCATTTTTTTTATTTTTATTTTTTACCAAGGAAGTTCACCTACTCTTAGAAATAGGTGGCAAGGTCCAATGTAATAGTGAATCCTTTCTTATGATCATCAATCATAAAACTATCACCGAGGCCCATGAATTTTGAATTTGCCTCATCATTCTAAAAATAATCTAATGGTATATGTGCATCTTATTGGTCCCACTAAATTAATTAGGGGAAATGGAAGAAAATAGGGTAATTAGAGGTGAGAGGGGTAATGGTACAAATGGTGTTGATATTGAAAATGTTGGTATTAGCTAAATTATCATAGATGTTATAATAGGACTCTACGTTGTTATCCACATCTTCATTGTTAGATGGTAAATTTGTATCACTCTCGATATTATAGGGGTCACCCCCAGGTAGTTTGTATCTAATACCCAAAGTTCATTTGTGTTTGGTAATAGATACTAGCTCAATAGGAACTTATTTATTTGCCCCCAAGACCTTGCCTTCATAAGATTTATTATCTATTATTTTGTTGGGAATAGAATATTTGTTGCTTTTGTAGTAAGTAGCAGAGTCATCATTGTACAACCATGAGTCATCATCACCTTTGATCTATTCTTGTTATCATTTAGTAGTCATAATGAAATCAATAGGTCCTTTCTAGTGAGATTCATCTTCTATATGCCATTCCATTATGACACTTTTTAATTTGGGATGGCCATGTGATTTAGGTGTTTTAGGCAAGTTGGTTATATGAAAAGAATTGCTAATTTGGTATTCATCATGGCATTTGTCTGTAATAATAAAATGGTTGGATATTTGAGGAGGTGGTCTAAAGAATTAAATGCAAAGGTACTTAGATTGACGTAATTTGACTCATAAAGTTGAATAACTACCTCTTTATACTTTTTAGGGACATGTTATAGACTAAGGTGTTAATTGTAGCTTTCATATTCTAGTTTAATATGTTTACAATAATGGTAAAGGTATAAATATCTAGGTATGGTGACTTTTAAACCTAAGTGAGGGAATTTGATAAAATGATGTATATTAGAAGGTAATGTGCATAATTCATGTATCCAAGGTCATCAAAAGAGTAAGTTGTATGATAAATCTAGGTCCAAGACATAGTAACAAGTATCGTTGGTTAAAGGCCCAATGATAAAAGGCAAACAGATAGTGCCCTATGATTCTCTATCCTTATTATCATAGGCCTTGATGATAATAATATATAGTTATATATATCCTACTATGTAGCCCAAATGTTTGACTAACTTCAAAGTCACAATATTCCAACTTGAACCATTGTCTATGAGGACACTTGATTTTATGTCTGGAAATGACTACCTTTATATAAAGTAGGTTATTATGAAAAGGACTAAGGGGTGATATATCACTTTGGTCAAATGTAAGTTATTATCCTAGGGCCAAATTACTAACAAGCATTTGGAATTATTTAGGAGTAATGTCAATTGGGAATTTGGATTGGCTTAAAATCTCATTTAATATGTTTTTATGAACATTTGACATATGTAGAAGATCTAGGATATAAATGTGCACTGGTGTCTTTTGTAATCGTTCCAAAATATCATATGGATCATCAGTAGTAGAATCAATTGGTTTAGGTTTTGAGGTGGAGAACCTTGAATGAGATTTTTAGATAAAGAAAGTGGGGGTCTTTAGATGGTAACCTTGGAATGTTGAGTTATAATTGTGCAATCCTGAGTTGGTGAGAGGTTATTATAATTAGAAGAAAGGATAGGGATGGTAAATCTTGGTCATTAGATAACATTAATGTCATTTCTAACCAAAGGAGGATTATCGATATATGAGGGATGAAGTCCTAAAATGGATAGTGATAGACATCAAATATTATTTGTTATTGGCTTGGGATTGATTTTGATAGTGGTGATATGCCCACTAGTAATGTACCATACAACATTTATATTTTTATAGGGGACATTATTATAGCTAAATTGGTTAGATTAGGTCTCCTAACCTTGATTATGATTAGTTTTTTAGGAGGCCTATTCTGGTTCTGATTATTGGCTTGACATTGATTTTGATGTTGGTTATTAGAGTTATGTTACAAAAAAGGCTTTTAGTAGATACACAAATTTAGATTCGATGTTGGAATAACATTATCCAACTCTATTTCACCATTTTCTAGAAAATCATGAATGAAGTGGTGAAGTTGCACACATCTATAAATAAAATAAACTATATCCTAATGATAGTCATATAACACATGTTCATTATAATAATTAGGTTTAGGTTGGCCTTCTATAAATAATTTTACAACTGGCCAAATGATCATGTTAACTATAACCAACTTCTAGAACATGACCTCAATGGGTTCGCCAAGATCACTAAAAATTCTATTTTGGTATTGACCTCTTCTTAGAGGTGGCTATTATAAGGCAAGTGGCTGAGTAAGTGGGTTTACTTGAGTAGGTAATGGTTACACCATTTGCACATGTTTAGATTATGTTACCCCATCACCTACAAAATTTTTGTCCTTGCTGAACAACTTAGGATTTTTTGATTTACTCACTTGAACTTGCATCAGATCTAACATCTAAACCTTGTTCTAAATTTGGTTTTGAGAATAGACATTTATCACCCCTTTATCAATGAGGGCTTGTTCAATTTGTAGTCCTTTAGTGATAATCTATTCAAATGTGTTTGCATAATGAAGTCAAAGAATATAAGTGATATCTAATTGTAGATTGGTAGTAATGATTATGACCAACTATTTATTAGGGAGATTATTCAAGAATAAACTAACTAATGTATGCCACTTTTACAATTAACTAAAAAAATTTCTCCTCCTCTTTTTTTGGAATGACACAAATTAGGCATAGTCACCTTGTGCTCTACATTGTAGGAAAAGTGCTGTACAATTTTTTTAGATAAATTGTCAAAGTTATCAATAGAATTTTTGGGTAGATGGAGAAACCAATCCAAAGCTTTCCCAACCAAACTATGAGGAAAAAAGAAAATCAAGTACACACTATGATATGAAACTTCTTGAAAAGCAATAAAAAATTAATTCAAGTGTTCTTTTGGATTACCCTTTTATTTTGGAACTTGAAAATTTTACCCTAATTTCCTACTTGGATGGTAGAAATTGCATATTTTACCTCTTACAAGTCCTACAAAGTGGGAACATATTGAGATGGATTGGGCACATGTTTTTGGGTATTCATAGGTGGATTATTTTGACCTAGATACAATGGTGGTATGGGGTATAGATAAATTTTTACCTAATTAGTTCTACTAGGAATGTTCACGTGTTGATTTAGGTTATATTAATAATAGGGAACTTGTTGTTGGTAAAACACTTATTATTGAGTGCACCTCTAATTTGGAGGAAACTATGGGTTGAATGGAGGAATGGTTTGTTGATGATTAAATGGTATTTATTGGGCATTAAAGGAAATTTGTTGTTGTTGACTCATATGGATTTGTTATATGAAATAAACCTATTGTTGGTTGCATGGAATGCATTTTTGAATTTAAAAAGTGTATTATTGACTAGAAGTGGTTTGGGGTTTGCTATTAATAACACATTGTTGATTAGACAATGTTTTTTGGGGATTAGTTTCCATTTATTGAGGTGGAAGATTGGTCACCATATGTTGAGGTGGAAGATTGGTCACCACATGTTGAGGTGGAAAATTGGTCACCACTTATTAAGGTGGGGGATTGGTTACCACCTTTTGAGGTGGGGGATTGGTCATCACCTATTGAGGTGGAATATTAGTTTCCACCTATTTAGGTGAAGGGGTATTAACAACTTGATGTTGGGACTTTGGCATTTTTATAGTTGGTTATTGTAAAGTGTTAGGTGCATTGGAAGAAAGGATTTATTGGTGAGTTAAAGCAATGTTTTGTTGGATACAAGATAACCCTTGATATGGATTAGGATGCATTGGTTAAGAATTATCAACCTCCTGATTGGAAGAATCCATGAGGGAATTTGAATCAAGATTAGCTAATGAATTACTTTTGATTATAGGCATGTTAAATAAGTCTGCAACTAAGGTGTTACTAGGAAACAAATCAATGTGGGGTGTTGAATGGGATAACAATTAGCGTTGTGGTTCAGTTAGTGGAATTATATATACAAGTGGTAGTTTATAAATATCGAGAGTAGTTAGGAAGTTAGCTAAAATATCCAAGACCTAAATAACCTATTGTATTTGAGTGGTGATGAATTAGCTTTGTGAAGGTGAGTCAACAAGTTGACCTTTTCCTTTGCTAGATGTTCTGAGAGCTTAACTAGAAGCTGGTATAAGTATTTGACTTTGGATAGATGTTACTTTATTGTATAGTAATGCAAAACAAAGGGTGTCTCTTTAGGATCTCTAACTAAATAGTGTAAATTCTCTATGGGAAAACCAACAAGAAATTTAACACCCATTTCCAAAAATCTTACAAGATGTTCATCTTTGCTATCAAATAGGTGTGATGTGAATTGGTCATGTCTATGTTCTGCACTAAATGGCAAGTTTGAGGAGTATTGTTGGTTTTGTCCATGTTTAACATTAGGTGATACACTTGAGAAATATTATTGATTTTTTCCATTTTAAATATTGGATGGGACACTTGAGAGGTATTATTGGTTTTATCCTTGGTTAGTATTGGATGTTATATCCATGAGGTATTATTGATTCACATCTTATTTGACATAATGGTCATATCGATATGGATTATAAATAATATACTCATAGAAAGAGGGGTTTTAAATAACTCCACTACAAGTATACTTTGACATATTTGGGTTTATGATTTTCATCTTGGAATAAGCTTGGATGCTTGTAAATTGATTAAATTTAGAGCGTATTTTTGATCAAAATAGGATAGGAAACTTTAAAAGTGAATTGATTTAGTTGTATTAAAGTGAACATCAAAATAGGAATGGTTCAATTAAAGGTGCGTTCACATTATTTATTTAACAAGATATGTGTGTAAACCAAGTTTGTCTAGGCATTTTAAATGTTCTCAAATATTTATGTCTTACTAGGATTGTAAGTGATCAATAGTTGGGTATTGATCTTATTTGAACTTATATTTGATCTTGAACCATAATTAATGAATGCTAAAAAGAGATTTGATTATTTAGGAACTGTGAATTTTGAATGTTTGCTATAGACTGTTTGGCTAAATTTACAAATGTTTTGACCTTAGGCTTTGAAAAAGTATACTTTGGAATGTTGGCTTAGTTTGAAGTTGCATAAAATTTGGATCAAAGATGGATTTAGGTAATATTTGACTGGGATATAACAAGGTATTCATCTTTAGAAAATAAGATTTTTATTTTTATTTTTGGAACTAGAAATGGACTATGTTTAACTTTGAAATTTAAACTAGAATTAGAATTTAGAATACGTTTTGAAACTAAATGGATGACATAATGACTGTGTTTGGAGAAGAAATTAGACATTGGTTTTAGAATTGGTTTAATATTGGAAATTGGAATTTAATTTGAACTAGGACTTAGTTAAAATTTGATAGCCTAAAAACATGGTTTAGAACAAAAATTGTATGTATTTGGACAAGGTTAAACAACATCTAGAAAGAGTGAATTTTGACTTGGAAATAGATAGAATAATGCCTCTTTGTGTAAATGTGCATGGACTATGTTTTGGAACATTGGTTTAGGACTTTACTTTTCACTAGTTTTAAATACAAATAAGTTATTGACATAACAATAAAAAATCAACACACAAGCATCACAAGGCTACTTTACTAATTAACACATGATTACATCACATCCACTGATCCTTCAATATACTCACCTTTGATAGGATTACAATTTTAAGGGTTCATTAAATAATTAAATGCAATTATTGGTGGTGTTTTAATCCCACCCTTATCTCAAAGGTTCTTACATGTAAGGCAATATTTATGGGATGTCACCTTTGCACCCCTACATCATGTTATGGAAAAATATGCTTCTATAAGTTAATCTAAAATTAGGATATTCACGAGAGGGTCTAGCCCCTTTGTGACCACTTTATCTGTTGATTTCTAGTAAAGTTCTACCAAATTTATTTTGGACTACTTAAGGTTTTACTTGGCTTTCTAGATGGTCCTCGAAGGACTCAAATCCATTGAATAAGAGATCTAGGCATCATGATGTTCATAGGGGGATACATTACCTATCAAAGAGACCCTATCAAGGTGAGAGCATATGTTTGAAGTAACTGCATGACACACAAGCAAAATGAAATAAATGTAATAAAATAAATGAATTATAAAAGAATAAGTTTTTTTAAACCCAAATTAAAATTGTGTGTTATTTTAAAGTCTAAATTGAAATGTTTATTCATTTTTATGCCCAAATAAAAGTGTTTTGAAGAGGGAAAAATGTTTATTTGATCTTGGGATCAAAATCCACTCTTTTGGTCAAGGTCATGAAACAAAAGTTATTACATGTTTTCAAATGTGCCTCTTGGATTAGCAAGGAAGTCAAAAATAAGTTTGTTAAAGTCTTGGGATTTTTTATACACAAAGCAAAAACACTGTTTCTCAAGGTGAAACTATCGATTCTTGCAAACAGACCACAATTTTTTTTTGGTGAAACCATTAAATAAATTAGTGAAAATGTTGAGAAGTGAAACCACCAAAAATTAGAGTGAAACTACTAAAGAAAATGGCAAAAAATGCTTCAAAGGATGAAACTACCAAAAAATAGGAACAAAGAGAAATGTTTCCAGACATAACTATCGAAACATAAGGCAAAACTACTGAATAAATTAGTGAAAATTCTAAAAATCATGAAACCACTGATTATGATGACTTACAAAATGATAAAAAATTAGAAAGTGAGGGGCCAAAATTTTCAATTTTAACAAAACCACTGATTAGGGGGAAAAACTACAGAAACACAAGGTGAAATTACCTTTTTCACTTAGGATAAAGTTTTGAATTTTTTTTGGATGAAATGAAGAAGAATTAAGCCAATTTATATATTAATTATTTTAAGTATCAAAATGTAGAAGGCATAAAAGAGTTTGTGGGGTGCATAGGGGTCCCACTAGGCATGTCATTATGTAAATAAAAAATTTAAATAAGGTTAGATCATCGTTAGTAAATAAAATAAAAAATAACTTAAAGAACATAACATTCCAAGCCTAATGCCTAGGATTGAGTAATGTCAAAAATAATATAAATCAAGTAAAAAGTAAACCAACCAATATTGAAGACTTATTTACTTGCCAGTCCAAAGAGGTATGTGCTCAGCTTGTAGAATAGATATATTTGGAAATGTTCATTCCACATGTGGGAAAATTTCCCCTTGTCTACTCTTGGCTTGGATTGGAAATTGGCATGATAATATTGAAGCTCTAGAAAGATTTTTGTATGGTAAGTTTAGTTTAAGAGAGCTTGTCTATAATGGCCAAAGGCCCTTGTATTTATATATTTTTGGTTTGAATGTGGACCATTGATCTAAAATCAAGATCAATGTTGGATAAGAAGTTCTCCAATTCATGATTGCACACATGGAGTGTGTAAAAAAATGCCATTTAAGACCCTTTTTGGAGAGTAGAAAGAAGTGTGGAAGAAAAGTGCAATGATTGGTCCTTTAGAGTGTGTCATAGGCCATGTAAAATAGGAGTGTGTAAGAGGCTTTGTAAGAGGTGTACAAGAGTGTGTAAGTGGCCATATTATAGACCACCTTGTCCACACTCCACTCCATTCCATTGACTTTCATGTATGATGTCACTAAAGTGAGACAATAAATCAATTTTGATTTAGGAAAATAGGATAATTTCAAAAAGCTATGGAATTTCCTATTAAAGGAAGATTAGGATTGATTAAGTGGGATTAATTAATAATTATAAGAATGGTGGTCTTTTGCAATGTTCCTTTGCTAATAAAATATGTGATCTAGGAATTTGACTCAAGAGAGAATGGTTAGTATGATTTTAGTTCCAAAATGAAAACAAGATGAAATAAACACACTAATAGCATAACATCTCTAGGCCTAGACACTAGGGAGAGCTTAGATAACAAAATCAAATGACAAACACAAAAAAATAATCAAGGAATCAAACACAAGAATTCCTTCACCTTCCTTAGATGCTCCAAATGCCTTTGTAATGGTGGCTTACTCAACTTATGCTCATGAAGTCCTTGGCAATGGAAGCTTGGCTACCTTCATCTCTCCTTGGCACCTTTGGCTTGTAGCTTGGCTTGGCTTGGAATCAATTTGGAATTATAACACTAGTTTCTAGAATATTTTGTAACCACTTTTGCATTATAACTTTGCATAAATTAAGCTTACAAATGATGTTCATGGCCTCTCTATTTATAGATTTTTGGATTTGATCAGAATCAACTTGAACCATCCATTTGAAGATTGAGATGTGTGGTTGAGGATTAATTCAAATTTTGGAATTAAGTTTTTAATTATCCTCATCATGGAATTAGAATAAAGGGCAATTAAAAGGAATGGAGGGCATCATGGAAGGCATTGATGAGACATGGGAGGCATGAATCCTGATATTTATGGCATTTATGGCCTAGGGATGTCTTCCCAAGAAATGAGGTCACTTGATGATGCATATATTCAATATTTATTTTTAAAAACAAGTATTCAACAAGTTTCCATGGAATTATTAAATAGGCTTTAATTTGGGTTAATTAGTTCTTAAGCATGATTAAGCACTTTGTGGACAAATTACTCAAATTGATCAAAATGTCTTATTATTGGTCCAAAATTTGACTGGATTAGAATTAGAAGGTGATGTCAAATGTATTATAACTGTATTCCCATTTAGGATGTTGCCAATAAAAAATAATAAAGGCATAAGTCTTGTGTAAAATACTTGATAAGAAAGAGTGATCCAGAGCACCCAAGTGCAAATTCGGCATTTTGACTCAAAATGAACTAATCAAAGTTAGCTCACCCATAAATTGTATTACCCCATTTAGGGATACCCTAGCCAAAATCAACACTTGAATATGTTAGTTTTACATCATTTAGCATGTTTTAGTGTTTTTAGGCCAAATTGTACATCTTAGGTAGAAATTAGTCAAAAGCATGATTGGAAGTTATCGATGGCCAGATTTAGGTGTCTATAATTTGCCCCTATTTGGAAAGGTGTTGTAATATATAAGCATAGTAACATATTTTCAAAAAATGAAAAGGTCTTATATGACTATTACTGCAATGATGATAAATTAATTGTATGATGCCCCTTCGAGGGAACAGTTGGCATAAGTAAGTCGACAAATGGTCTCTTAAAGAGAAAGAAGCAAAATAAGGGGACCATAGAAAGGAAAGATGATGGGGTGAAAATATAATGATATTGAAAAAGTAGTCAAAATCATTGAGAATGCAAGTGGGATGGTGTACAATGGTTTTCCCAAAGGTGGTTATAAACATTGTACCTTGATAGTGGCAACGTGGTATGATAACACAATAATTTTCCCAAAGGTGGTTATAATCATTGAGAAGATGGAGCTACTCCAGTTAGGATAGAAAAAAACGATAACATGCCCCTATATAGGTAGAAAAATTAAAGTGGTGACAACATAATGATTTATTCAAAGGTGGTTATAATCATTTTAAAATGTAGGTGGGATGGTGTGCAATGATTTATCCATAGGCAGTTATAATCATTGGACCTTGATTATGGAAAACATGATAAAATTGATCAAGGATGATGATAACTTAACATAGAGGGTAATGATGAATTGGAATAACCTACTAGTAGGGAGATGCTCATCTGAACTAATAAAAGTTAAAATTATTTCATGGTTAATTATTCTATTTGGGATATGATTGGGAGTGAATCGAGATGTCAGTGATAAAGAGATGCTGCCATTGTTGAATAGAATTATTGAAACTAAGGTTTGTTATAGCATGTGATGGTAGGCTTTATGATAGAACATAATAAAGACTTGGCCAAAATATGCATGAAAACTGATTCTCATAATCCAATACACAATAGAAAATAATGCACCAATGATAGAAACCATGATGACAATGTAAACCTATGAATATGGATAGATTCAGGTGTAAGTGTGGGCAAGGAATCACCCAATGAACACACATAAACTAAATCAAGGAAATAGTACTGTAAGTAAATAAATAGGCAGACAAATAAACAAAATCAAAAACAAACAAACAATAATGTAATAAAAACCCTACAAACATTGCCCCTAAAAAATAGGTGACAACTTAAAAAAAATGAACAAAATGGGGGAATAGAAGAAAAGGGAGGGGGTGGCTGAGTTGTCTCCATATGCACTAGGCAAGTGGACACTGCCTACATAGTTTCATGGATGTAATATCCAATAAAAAACTTTAGGCCAAATGTAGTTTTCCTCGGGAATGGGAAGAATGTGATAACTGAGGAAAATAAACAAAATGAATGTGAAGAAGAATAGGAATGGTCTTGCAAAATGGCAAGTGCATGAGAGAAAAAGGCCAAAAAGGATGGGGAAACTAAATGACAAGTGATCTGCTTGTAACTTAGTAAGGGTTCCTAGAAACCTTAAGGTAAAGAAGTGGTCAATGTTTTTGTTCTTTTCTAATGATTTTTAAAATGTTTTTGGAGGCCTCTTGGAGTGTCTCAACTCAATTGATTATGATGAGACACTAAATGGTTCAAGCTCACAAAATGGTGAGAGTGTTTAAACTAAGGTTGCTCATAAAATAGTGAAATCATTCACACTTAGGTTGCTCATAAAATGGTGAGAGAATGGCTTAAGGTGCTCAAAAAATGGTGAGAGAATGGATTAGGTTGCTCACAAAATAATGAAAGCGTGGCTTAGGTTACTCACAAAATAGTGAGAGTGTGGCTTAGGTTGAGGGTGACTAAGCTGACCTCAGAAAGTATTGAGAACTACTTACATAGTCCTAGAGTAGGACCTCAAGTCACTACAGTTTTTCCTTTACAGTAGAGGAAATCAACTAGTGCAACAGTCAATTCAAACAAAATATGCACAATTGGTAGAAAGGCATAGTATGACATAGGAAGTGGCAAGTTGGTACGCCAAGGTTTAATGTTACCCCTAGTTTTCCCATAGGTGGTTATAACTAGGATACAATGGCATAGATCAAAGGTACTACTTTTACCAAAGGTGGTTATAATTAGTAGCAAGATCGGTGGTAAGAAAGAATAACAAATGAAGGATGCAAGTACCAAAATTTCTATCACACTATCCCAAAATATGATCTCTATCTAAATTTCTTGAACCAATTGATGAAACTGATCAGATACCTTGATGCTAAAAATGTGTAACAGATGACAAAAACCAAGATCAAACAGGCTAGGCTTTATAATACACTAGGCTGATAAGTTGAAAGTAGAAAGTGGATACAATGAAGAGGAAGGATAAAGATGATATTTATATAAAGAAGAATAGTGATAAAAAGGCATAAATAAATGGTCCTTACAGATAATACACCTTAGTGCTCAAATATAGTACCACTTGAGATAAATAATATTCATTCGATTTGGAAGTTTCTCTTCATTTGGTGTGTCAAGCATGTATGCTCTTGATCCATAATTTGTAGTGATGATGAAAGGACCTATCTAGTTTGGTTTGAATTTTCCTTTATGCTTTTTCTCAGTCTTGGTATTCTTTTGGTTTTATTTAAGAACAAGATCATCAAGTTTAAATGTTCTATACTTAACATGCTGATTATAGTGGCCTTTGAGTCAATTATGATATGATTGAAGATTATAGAGTGCAACTATTTATTTCTCATCAAGTAGGTCTAGCTCTTTTAGGTGAGATACTCGATAGTCATGATCATCTAGGACATGTTTGAAAGAGATGCATAGTGAAGGCAATTCAACCTCAATGGGAAGGATGACTTTAGTACCATAAACAAGTGAGTATGGAGTGGCTCCTATGGAGGTATGATGATAGGTATGATATGCCCAAAGTGTAAGGAATATCAAGAGGTGCCAATCATGACTGACATCACTAATAATCTTTTTGAGAATATTGATAATAGTTTTATTGGATGCCTGGACCTGGCCATTACCTTAAGGGTAATATGATGTAGAAAAGTGTTGTGTGATGTTATATTTAGTACATAATTGGTATACATCCTTGTTTTTGAATGATCCTTCATTATCAGATATAATGTCAGAAGGGATATCCTAACGACATATGAGATGGTTGAAGATGAATTTGGAAATTTTCTTTCTAGTCACGTAAGTGAGGGTTATAGCTTCAACCCACTTAGTGAAATATTCAATGGAGGTAAGGATATGCTTATGGCTATCAGATGAAGTGGGGTTAATATTTCCAATGAGGTCAAGTCCCCATGTAGAATTTGGCCATGATGTAAATATTGGTTTCAGAGTTTTTGTTGAGGCATGAATTAAATTAGCATGTCATTGACATTTATTACACTTCTTTACATATGCAATGACATCTGCATCCATTATGGGCCAATAATAACCAATACACAAGAGAATTTTGGATAGGACTACCCCATTAGAATGGGATCCACATACTCCTTTGTGAACTTAACTTAATGCTAATGTAAACTCTGTCAAAGTTAAACAACAAATCAGAGTTCCATCAAAACTATGATGGTAAAGGGTGGATCCAAGTAGAGTATAATGAGAAAATTATGAATGAAGGATTTGGTTTATTTTTGAGAGAGATTAGGTGGTAGAAACTAGTCATTAAGGTAGTTATAAAGGTCTGAGTACTAGATAGAATTAGGACCAACAATATCACAAATCATGACAACAAGTGAAGGTTCATGAGATGGTGTTGATAAATTCTCGACAAGGAATTGATACTCTCTAGATTTATCTATTTGTCAAATCAGAGAACCAATAGTAGCCATGGCATCTATAGTTCTATTACTAACCTTCGATATATGCTCAAACTGAATGTTGGCAATTTGTTGTTTAAGAGTGTTAACCATGGCTTTATATGGAACTAACTTATCATCTTTGGTCTAAAAATGATTTACAACCTGATTGATGATTAACTGAGAATCACCATAAACTTAGAAATGATATATACTCCACTGTACTACTTTTCAAAGTCCTGAAACAAATGCTTCATACTTGGCCATGTTGTTTGTACAAGGAAAGCTAATTCTGAATGATTTCGGGATGAGATCCCTTTGTGGTGTAATAGAAAATAGTCCTACCCCCAATCCATGTGTAGTGAATGAACCATCAAAATATAGATTCTAGGGCTACTCTTCAAGAGGTGTGCCAATGACTATCATGATGGATTCATCAAGAAATTGAAACATGAGTGGCTATGTGTCCCTAAGAGGTGCTTCAGTAAGTTGATCTACAAGAACTTGTGCCTTGATTACTTTCTGATTGACATACTCTACATCAAATTCACTAAGAAGCATGATCCATTTAGCCATTCTACCTTGTAAAGTTATTTTGGATTGTAGATACTTGAGTAGATCTACTTTTGAAATGACCATGGTTTTATTATTTAACATATAATGACACATCTTCTAAGCTATGAAAACTATGCCTAGACAAGATTTTTCAACAGGAGCATAGTTATGTTCATATGTAACCAAGGTACAGTTTAAGTAGTGTACAATATGCTCTTTTCCATTGTCATCATGTTGAGCCAAGAGTGCCCCCAGGGCATGATCGATAGCTGATAGGTATAACAAGAATGGATTTCTTGGCATAGGAGGTAATAAAATACATAGATTAACAAGATCATCTTTGAGTTGTTGAAAAGATATTTGGTAGTGATCATCTTAGTGAAATGTAACTCCTTTCTTTAAAAAGTGTGTAAATGGATGACACTTGTCTGCTAACTAAGAGATGAAGCATCGAATTGATTGGATCTTACCCTGCAAACTATAGAGTTGCTTTAAATTGGTTGGTGATAGTATTTTGGTTATAGCATGAACTTTAGTTAGATCAAATTCAATACCTCTCTGAGAATGATGAATCCAAGTAATTTTATTGAAGTTACACCCAACACAAATTTCTTTAGATTAAGTCTGAATTTGTACTCTCGTAATCTTTCAAATATATTATGTATCACTGTTGGATGGTCAACCCTAGTTTTGGATTTTTTTAATATGTCATCGACATAGTCTTCAACAATATCATGCATCATATCATGGAATATGATAGTCATGGCCCTTTGATATATGGCTCTAGTATTCTTGAGGTCAAATGGCATTACCTAATAGAAAAATGTTCCCCACAGAGTGGTGAATGCTATTTTATGCTGATCTTCTGGCATGATTCTAATCTAATTGTATTCTAAAAAGCCATCCCTGAGTGAAAGCATTTCATAACCTATCATGGAATCAATGATCATGTCGATATTAGGCAATGGAAAATTATCTTTAGGACAAGCTTTATTGATGTCTCAAAAATTAGTACAAATTCTAATCCCTTCAAGATTTTTACTAATAGGTACCACATTAGAGATCCATTTTGAGTAGTCAATTGATAGGATACATCTTGCTTCTAAGAGTTTTTCCAACTCTTTCTTTACTAATACAACAATGCAAGGATGCATCTTATGTAGCTTTCATTTTACTGGTTTGGCATCAGGATCAACCACAAGGTGGTGTAGAACCAAGGTGAGATCTAAACCTGGCATGTCAAAATAAGCCCATGTAAATATATCTACAAATTATCTCAATAGAGCTATAAAGATGTCATGTTCCTCCTCAATGAGGGATGCACCTAATTTTATTCATTTCAGGTTTGATGAAGTCCTGATGGTTACCTCTATTATATCTTCAACTAGAAGGGTTAAACCATCTTTAAGGATAGTAGGTAATGACTTGAATCATTGAATTATGTTTAGATTCTCTGTTAGGACTTGCTCTTCAACTTATCCTAGGCATGATGAATTTGAGTCCCTTAATAGGAGATCTGGCCATATGACAAAAATAGTAAAAAAAATTCTTTAAAAATTTGATCAAATACTTGTTGATCAAATATGAACTTGAATCCACAGGCAAGTTCATCGTTGGTGGTCTCCTGGTCTAAATTCAAAGAAGAATGCATACCCCCATCTAATGACACCTAAAACAGGTTTTCACCACTAGACTAGCCTTTATCTTTACTTTTTCCTTGGTTAGAAAGTGCCTCAAAAAGGTTTTCACTTTGGGACCTCAATGTTTTACTTATTTATTTTTGGCTAAGGGTGTTCACTCGCTCTCCAAAATAGGTTGTAGAATCCAATGTGATTGAGAATCTTAATTTATGATCTCCCAACAGAATGTTGTCTCTAAGGCCTAAGAAATCATAGAATGCCTCATCATTCTGGAACTCATCAATCGACAGGCTAGATTCTTGTTGTTCCCAATCTATCAGTTGGGGATAATATAATGAAAAAGGGTTGTGATGAATGAATAGGGTAAGGGTAAAAATGACATTGTTATCAAACATGTTGGTTTTGGTTAGGTCATCAAAAGTGAGGCTATGATCAAACTTTGCTTCACTGTCAGCATCATCATCACTAGTCATTGGTGATGGAGTTTAAATAAGGTATGTGGGGTCACCCCCAGGTTGTTTAAATCCAAGTCCATAAGGTCTTTCATACTTGGTCATGGAAATTGGCTCAATGGTTCCTTGCTGATTAGATTTGAGGCCTCTTTATTTGTGATGCTCCATGATCCTATTGGGAATATGATACTTTGCACTCTTATAACAATTAACCTTGTTATCATTGTATAACCATGATTCATCTCCTTCAAGAGGGTCAAGTTTTTGGCTAGATGCTGGTACAAATGTGATAGGTCTCGTATCTTTTCGCTTTTATTGCCAATGCTTATGTGGGGTGACTTTAGGTCGCCCAAAGGTTTTTAGATTTTGAGGAAGATTGGCAATATGAAATGTATCATGGGTCACATACTCTCTTAGTCCATTATCTAAAATGGTGAAATGATTAGAAGCTTCAAGAGGTGACATGTGGGAAAGAGAATCCAAGGTATTAGGATCTATGTAATTTTCTAGTGAAGGATCAATAAGTATAGCCTATCCTTTATCTTGCTTGGAACTTGGATTCATGCCATTCTGATAATTATAGCTTTGAAATTCAGCCTCAATATGCTTGTAGTGTTCATATGGGTGTAAATCTCTTGGAATATTCACTACCATCCCTGAGTGGGAAAACTTGATACATTGGTGCAACATTGATGGGACTACATGAATCTCATGTAACCAAAGTTTACCTAGAAGTATGTTGTATGATAACTCAAGATCAAACACATGGCAAAGTGTATATGGGTCAAAGGTCCAATGATAACTGGAAAACTAATGGTGCCTTGTGATTCTCTTTCCTGATTATAATAGGCTTTGATAGTTATTGTTTCTGGCTGGAGATCTGTCATTGTGTACCCAAGAAGCTTGATGAGCTTTAGAGACACTATATTGAGTCAAAATCCATTTTCTATAAGGATACGTTTCACTTTATACCATCTTATATAAACTTCTATGTATAATGGATTGTTATGGAGCAAGCCAAGGGAAGACATATCGCTTTGGTTGAATGTGACTTATTAGGCTGGAGCTAGGTGTCCAACCAAAGCTTGAAATTTATCAGGAGATATGTCACTAGCAATAGTGGATTGGGTCAAAAACTCATTCGAGATATTCTTGTGGATTATTAATGTTCAGAGCAAATCTAAGATAGAAATTTATGCTGGTGTCTTCTGTAATTGTTCCATAATATCAAACTTCTTATCTTGGTCAGTAGTGAATGGTTTATTCTGAGGCTAAATGGTTGGTTGGATGATAGGTAAAGTGGCAGATGGTTGTGGGCCAAGGATAGAAATATTTTACCTCTGAGTTTTGATTACACAATTAAGATTAAATACTGGACCATTATTGCTAATTGAAGTTGGAAATGGTGTGGGACCAAATAGGACAAGTCTCAATCACTGATGCACTTGCATGTGGTCACGTGGCAACAATGAGTTGTCACTATAAGATCTTAAAGTGAAAGTCCTAGTTTGTTGGTTTGCTTGCATGCACTCCCAAGTGAAATAAGGATTATCCATATAATTTGGCTGAATACTATTATTTAGTAATGGTCTAGGTTGGTTAGTGCTTGGTCTAGGATTAATGGAGATGGTATTAATGCTACCTCCTGCACTATGACCTACAACCCTATTGTAGTCATGTTCAACTGCATGGTAGGTTTTTTGGTTGTTACTATTGTAACCTTGGTTTTGTCCATTGTTTTGTCATTATGGATTCTGCTACTGATTTTGTTGATTCTGTTGGTTTGGCCTTTAATTTTGATACTATTTATTTTGTTGCTATACTGGCCATTATTGTTGTTATTACTGATTATTTTGCTATTACTAATTGTTATGTTGGGGAAAGGGGTTCTGATAAATCCCTAGAGTTTGATTGGAAGTAGAAGCACCATTATCTAATGTTATTTCCCTGTTTTCCAACATATTTTCAATTAAATGCTTGATTTGGACACATCTTCATAAATTATGCCCATTGACCTGATGATAGTCACAAAATTCATTTTCATGATACCAATCAAGGTAAGGAATGCCTTTTAGATAATGCTTTGGTATAGGACAACCAATCAGATTAGCAGTAGCAAGCTTGCAAAAGATAGATTCAATAGGTTATCATAGGTTACTAAAGACATGACATGCAGGCATGGTTCTCTTAGGAAGAGGGGTTTACAATGGTAAAGGTTGTTATATTTGTTGTGTAGGTTTTGGTTGTTATGATTATGGCATTGGTTGGGGATGTTGCTAGGTAGGAGTAAGCTGAAAAAGTGGTGTGGATGAGGTTTGCATAGTTTGCACATGATGGGATTTAGTTACTCCGTTTCTCATAACATTCTTATTTTAGTTGAATTACTTTAGTCTTTCTTGGTTATTGGTCTGTGGTGATTGTGATGCTTGCACTTGATTAGGATGTTACTATTGGCTATTTCCTTGATCGGTAGAATTAAGTTTGATGAATCCTTTATTGATGATCACCCTCTCGATCAACAAACCCTTATCAATGATCTCTTTCAATGTATGTACACATTTTAACTCCAGATGGTAAGCTATCCCACTATGCAAATTTTTAGTAAACACAGTGGTTAATTATTTATCTAGTAAACTATGGGTGAAATGGCTTGCAAGGGTTCTCCATCACTATAAATAACTTGAAAAACTCTCCCCATATTTTTTCTTATCTTGTTTTAGGTCCACTAATTAAATCTCATGCTCGATATTGTAGGAAAAGTGCTACACAAATTTATCAGAAAGATCATCAAAGTTTGTTACTAAATTCTTGGACAACTTTAAAAACCACTTGAAGGCTTGTCCAACCAATCTCTTTAGAAACAACAAGAAAAGGCATATGTCTCTATATGCCACTGGTTGACATGCAATAAATAATTTAGTCAAATGGGCCTTAGGGTCACCTTTCCCTTTGTATTTATCAAATTTTAGTGGTTCGTATCCTAGAGGAAATGGTATCTGTAAATACTCCATATTGAATGGATAGGAACACATGTAATCCAATTTGAACTTTTTAGTCTATTTCCCCACCTAAATAATACTAATTGCATCCTTCATATATTGCAATTATTGTGATAGGAAACTAGAAGGGATATTGTTTTGAGGGAGGATATTGGTTTAGGTAAATGGCTGAGAGGTCACAAGTGAGGCACTTTAACTAGGGTATGATGGTGATACTTGTTGAGGTATATTGGCTTGGTTGGGGAATGAACCAAGAATACACATACATGGATTGGGATGTATATGAAATTACATATTTAGCTTCATGATATTCTAGTTTGGGGTGGTGATAAAGGCTTGACTTACAAGATTTTATGGTTGGGATGGAGGGATATAACTATATTGTGCCTGCTGTGGTTGAAAAGGGACATGCTATTGACTAATCAAACCTTAATATTGAGTGGGAACTTGTGGACCAAGACCCTATCTATGAATTTGTGGCACATTCTGAACCATCGATTATATAATAGGTACTTGAGAAATATGGATACTTCCTTGCTGCATGAATCTGTATGAGGAACTGAAAATAGGTTGTAGATTTAGCATCTATCACTGACCAATATTTACACATTGTTGACTAGTCATTGTTTGGTTTTGAATTGGTATATTTGTCTGTGACTGAAGAGGTATGTTCATTATTATCTAGTGAGGTGGAATATTAGTTACCCCTAATTGAGGTGGCAATGTATTAATCCTTTGTTGTGTTGATACACTAGACTATGTATGCTTTTGTGAAATACTACTTGTTACTTGTTGAGGAGTAGGATTCATCACATTCTATTGTTGAGGCATGACATTGGTTATTGTTTAATTACCTAATCCTATAGGTTGTATACTTGAGGAAGTAGCTGGTTGAGTACCACTTTGATCGAGACTAAATGCTATTTTCACATTGTCTACTATGTTTGGCTCATTATTCTATGTAGAGGCTGAAGACACTTCTTTAATAATATGCATATGCATCAATTTATCTAAGTAGTTTGTATGAATGGGTCAAAATTTGGATTCTCTCATACAATTAACTCTATCAACACTCTTGTTGAAGGAACTAGGTTAATAAGATGTTTACTTACCATGTTCATCTTATTGAAATCACGTGCTACATTCAGGTAGGTTTGATATGTAATCTGTATTTGGTTAAAGTGATCTTCCATGATGTTTTTTCCTCAATCAGATATATTAAGATCTTGGTATGTTTTTTGGACTAGATCCAAAGGATTGATAGAAGAAGCATGTTGATCGTAAATGATATTATGGGACACTCTTATTAGACTTGGTAAATTTTCATGGGGGAAGTCTGTCGGAAACTTGGCCCCTACCTCTATGGCTCTAACCAAAATCTCATCTTTGTTCTCTAAAAAATGTTGCTAAAAAAAAATAGATCATATGTGGAAGCCGTATTAGTAGAATATGACTGTTGAAGAACTGGCTCATCCACTGTGGGTATTGTAGCTAGGTACTACATGGTTTGTTCTTGGTCCTACTCTGAATAAGGTGGTGTGTTAACTAGATAGTTAGCCAATGGATCTTGGCTTTGTACCCTTGATTGAGTATTATAAGAGGAATAAGAATCCATATCATAAGCATTATTATCCACGTAGGGGTTTTACACCATTTCTTCATACGCAACTACATTACTAATCCCTAGATTGTACATGAGTCCACTATAAGTGTAGGAATACATTTTAGGATCCAAAGTCAATTCTCTGTGATAAAAGGTCAAAGAGTTCTACAAACTCTAAAAAGGGCAGAATCTAAAAGAAATGATGGCTTAACTTATTTTAGGTTTTTCAAAAGGATCAAAAGGTTTATGCAAAGATTTGTGAAGAAACAAGATAGCATAAAATATCTAATGTTTCACTATTCACAAAAAGCTAAGCAAGTAAATGGACTGAAAATCAAAATGCCAAACTCTAAGGTCAAAGTGTTTCAAATCAGTCTAATCTAGAAATTTAAAAGTTGCTAGATCTTTTAGCCAAATACGGTGTCAAAAGCTAAGCTCAAATAAGGTAGGTGATAGGACTCTTGGCCAAACGGAGTCAAAAGCTAGACTTTGAAAATAGATGAAAGTTTTAATATAACAGATTTGAAACACTTCTAACAAACACTAGTCATTTGATTCCTAGTCATGAACTTGATCAACTAGGTATAAGATATGAAATAAAAGGCACTTTAGCAATAGTTTATTTTCTCATAAATAATGGTATAAAACTTGGTTCTTTTTGACAAATAATCTAGACAAAGGTGAATAGTATAACCTTGTTTTAGATAAAGGATCTAAAGTAGACTTGGATTGGCCTAAAAATATAGGAATAAATTTGGAATTCTATGCAAGAGGGTCTATGAAATAATATCTGAAATGTTTTGGGCAGCATAACGACACTATACTACCCAAAAGGTGTGATAAAAAATTTTGTTTCAAAACTCTCTAAGGCAAAGACATTTTCTCATAATTTTGATAGCATAACACTGCCTTTCTTGACTCAAAATGTTATGGAGTATAGACTTAAAGTACAAGTGTTTAGCACAAAATGGCTTAAGTCTATCAAGTGATGATAATGATTATGAGTCTTAAACGACCTTCAATCCAAATTGGAAATTAAACCTAAGTTCCCTCAAGTTTATTATAAATGGTGAACCCACTTAACACATCAACCCTATGAACTTGTAAAGGTGTAATTACGAATTTAGATGATAAGTGAAGGACTTAAACAACTTTTGGTAAAATGTCTAGACTCAATTGGGCAACATAACTGCACCAAAGTAGATGAAATAAATCTCAAGATTTTGATGAACTTTGAACAAGAAAAATTGATGATCTTACATTGGTAGCATAACCCTCTTTATTCAAAGGAAAATTTGGACTATGTGTTTGGTTTTGGATTGTTTATTTACACTGAGTTTTGACTCTAAACAAGACTTTAATCTAGGAAAAGACCAACACATTAATTTCCCTTAGATCCTAAACTGATAAGGTTGCTTGGTATTATTGGAATCCATCAATATACATCATTTTAGAGGATTTTAAGTGTTCATTAAAAAGTAAACACGCATTAAGTAGTAGGGTTTTTACACACCCCTTCTCTCAAATGATAGTACTGTGACATGGACCTTGAGGCACACCTTACACTAAAAATAATTTTGAGGAAAGTGGAGATTTTTCTAAAATCTAACAAGTTTTTGAATGATCTAGGGGAATCAATTGCATAATGACTTTCATGCCAAATAATGCAAAAGAAAAGCATAGATTTTGGGCCCATATCACTTGGCTTGTTGCAAAAAGGTCTAGTCCTTTTTACAACCATTACATCCTATTGTTCACTTAGTGTAGTGTGATATCCAAAGTGCCACTACATCTCATGTGTAACTCCAAAGGAGTAAAATGAAGTAAATTCTAGGAGATGAAACCCCAGGTCAAAGCTTTCCTAAATAACTTGTGGGAGGTGATGAAGTCCCCCTCACAAGCCAAGATGCATAAAAATAAAGAAAGCATGAAAGCAGAAAGACTTTAGGGTCATTTTCAAGATCACCCAAACTTTGATGAGTTTTTGGGGAGTGCTTTAGATGACTTTATTTCTAAGCCTTGGACTAGGTTACTTGTAATAAGAATGACACTTTTGATTCCAAGGGTTCCCTATAGGGGACAAATAGAAGAGTAGACATGCAACATTCCTCTTTTTACCAAACAAAATTTGATTAAACAACTATTGCAAACAAAAATTGAGAGAGTGTGTTCAATTTTAAACCCAAAATGAAAGATTTGGTGGTGTTCATTTGAACCCTTGGCCTTAGTTTCAAACTTTGAAAAACATTTACCAAAAACACCTAAATTCTTTTTTAAACACCCAAAGCAAGGTTCCTAATCATTTTTTAAGAATGAAAAAGTGATTTAAACATGTTTTGAGCAAATATCTAGCTTGGTCCTACAACAAAATTGTTAGCATGTCTTTTGTCTTTGAAGCTCTTTTGAGTTTGAAACAATAAACTTTGGAAAGCTAGCTCTCAGGTCTATGTTTTTTGAAAAACACAGTAACCAATGTCAGTTATTACCATCAACATCAATTACTCTAGCTAAAAAAAATCTAATTGATGTCAGTTTTGTTGACTGATGTCGGTTAAGTAAGGTAACTGATTTCGGTATTTCCTATCGACGTCAGTTACTATGTAAAACTGTGCCAAGAAAAAATGGCAAAATAAAGTTAGAAAATAAATTGGCAAGAGTTTTAAGAGCTCAAATAAATATTTTAAAGTTGCAAAATGATCTCTTTCAAGTGTGAGATGTGTCTATTCCTATCGAGTGTGCCATTATGTGATCTAGGCATGACTCAAGAGAGGAAGGTTAGTATGGTGTTAGTTCCAAAATGAAACAAACACACTAATAACATAACATCTCTAGGCCTAGACACTAGGGAGAGCTTAGATAACAAAATAAAATGAAAAACACAACAAAAAAGCAAGGAATCAAATATAAGAATTCATTTACCTTCCTTGGATGGTCCAAATGCCTTTGTAATGGTGGCTTACTCGGCTTGTGCTCATGAAGTCCTTGGCAATGCAAGCTTGGCTACCTCCATCTCTCCTTGGCACCTTTGGTTTGTAGCTTGGCTTGGCTTGAAATCAATTTGGCATTATAACAATAGTTTCTTAAAGCTTTTAGAACTAATCTTGCATTATAAATTTCCACAAATTAAGCTTAGAAATGATGTTCAGGGCCTCTCTATTTATATATTTTTGGATTTGATCAGAATCAACCTGAACCATCCATCTCAAGATTGAGATGTGTGGTTGAGGATTAATTCAATTTTTGGAATTAAGTTTGTAATTATCCTCATCATGGAATTGGAAGAAGGGGCAATTAAGAGGCATGGAGGGCATCATGGAAGGCATTGATGAAGCATGGGAGGCATGAATCCTGATATTTATGACATTTATGGCCTAGGGATGTCTTCCCAAGAAATGAGGTCACTTGATGATGTAGATATTCAATATTTATTTCTAAAAATAAGTATTCAAAAAGTTTCCATGGAATTATTAATTAGGCCTTGATTTGGATTAATTAACTCTTAAGCATGATTAAGCACTTTATGCACAAATTACTCAAATTGACCAGAATGTCTTGTTATTGGTCTAAAATTTGACTAGATTAGAATTGGAAGGCAATGTCAGATGCATTGGAATCGTATTCCCATTTAGGATGTTGCCAAAAAAAATAACAAAGACATAAGTCTTGTGTAAAATATTTGATAGGAAAGAGCGATCTAGAGCACCCAGGTGTAAATTTGGCATTTTGACTCGAAATGAACTGATCAAAGTAAGCTGGCCCATAAATTGCATTACCCCATTTAGGGATACACTAGCAAAAATCGGCACTTGAATATGTTAGTTTCACATCATTTAGCATGTTTTAGTGTTTTTAGGCCAAATTGTGCATTTTGGGTGGAAATTAGCCAAAACCCTGATTGGAGGTTATCAGTGGCCAGATTTAGGTGTCTACAAAATATTCATTTAATTGCATTGTAATAATACTTGCAAAGGGTCAACTTGATTTGGGATACATTTGATAACATTTATGTTGTGATATAATCCATTCCCCAATTAAGGATTTGGTGATATGATTTTGGATTATATAGGCAGTTGTGTGAGTAAATTGGATCAACTTACAACTTCCAGTTAAATTTGTGTGTGATTATGGAAATTTGTTCTGATTACAGTTTGGACATGAAAGTGGTTAAAATGAAGTTTCTATAATTAAAATACTCAAGTCACCACCTAGTTATATATTATATCCACACACTCTAATTATCCTTATATCCTAAAAAAATATTAAGGTAGGGAAGTACACTTAGCGTATAAGGGAAAGTTCCTTAAAGGTTAGTAACTAGGGCCCACATTCATTTCCTGAGATCCTTACATATCTATTTATGACCACCTTAATAGACATATTCAGGGCTATCTATAGTTCACTTTTTATCAAAATGAGTGTTAATTCTATTGTGAATGCATCCAACCTTTGCCACTTAGCCTCTCAACTTTTACTTCCATAGTTATCCTTGAGGGTAACTTTATAGCTACTAATTGGCCCACATGTAGTTAGACCTTACCAATGGTTAATAAGATAAACCCTTACATATATCAATATAATTCATTTATACTTTCCAAGTTTAAGCAAGGTAGAACATTTTTTATTTCTAGGACACTCTTTAACTCTACATCCAACACTATTTTCCTTAGGCTTAATAAGGCAACTAAAAGACTACTTAAATTAATTGTGTTCAAGTCAATAGATCAAACTAATGTTGTAAATATATTTCTTAGGCTAATAAGAGTACATGAAAATCATTAACTAATGTTATATATGGAATTAAGCATTAAGAAACTCTCAAAATTAAATGATAAATACAAACATTCTTTTGTACATTATTTCTAGACTAGTAAGATACAATGAAATAACATTCAAAGAAATAGCATACATGATTAATAAATCAATCTTACAATTGACTTAAATTTTTATACAACATAAATCATAAGGAAATTACATACATATTTTATCTACTATAAAAACTCTAAATAGTTGTAAACAATAGTTTTAAAATAACATTTTCCATATGATTTCCAAGTTAATAAAGTGCATATAAAATCACTATCAAACAAATTTCAAGAACAAGAAATAAATTATTATAAAAGTTTGATCGTATTTTATAAGCTAAGGAAAACACAAATGTAGTTTTAAATAATTTTTTTGCTGAATTATGTTGTAAAAATGCTAGCATTCATTGGTGACTTTTACAAGCAAAAATTACACTAAAATGTTACTCGTGAAACTGGTTTTGGAATACATATAATTTTAATTGTAAATACCAATGATAAATTATTTGGTTATTTAATTATTATTTTAATCCATTTAAAATGTGTTTCAATTGTTGGATTTGCCAATTTTATGTTTTGGATATTTATTTTACATCAGTTTCATTCCAACTTTTATGTGCTATAAAACACTAATAAATTTGCTTGTGAAAACAATTTTCAAATCCGATCCATTTTAGTTATTATTATAGGAAATAAAATTATTTAAAAATTTATTTTATAATTCTAATCGATTTAAAAAGTATCTCAAATTCTATATTTATAAAATTTCAATAATGGGTAGTTTTTTATTCAAATTCCTGGCTACTTCTAATGGCCTAAAATAACACTTGTTTACTAAAACACATTGCAATAAGGGAACTTGTTATCTCTCTCAAAACATACAAATTAATTATGTTACTTAGCGTATAAATAATCTTTATCTCAACATTTATAGTTTTTTAAGATTTAACATTTCTATAAAGTGTTATCAAGAGATAGGAATAACTAATGTTTTCCCTCTCCATATAACAATAAGAAGCAATATCTTGCTATAACTATATAAATACTTTGCATTGGAATTCATAGAGTCAAAAATGGTCCAAAAATATTTTATCTAATGGATAATTTACTACATTATACATCTTTCATAAGTTATCTTTTGACATAACATAGATCTAAATAACTACCAGTAGTGGTGGGGGCCATAAGCAACCATTTCAACCCTACATAATACTAATTGGGATTTAAGCGAATATAAACATATTATGAAACTTAAAACTTATGAATTATTCATTGCATAATTAACACATACTATTTTCAAATCTTTATCAATTTTTTCCTAGGATATATCCTATTATTAATTTACATATTACAATGTCACTAACAATTAACTATCAAAGTATTAAGACCTAATTATAAATAAAAATGCACTCAAAAGTTAGGTTAAGCAAATAATCTCATTTATTGGATTAAAATACCCCTAACCTTAGATTAGACCCCTAAAATAAGTCAATTTCTATATTCTTTTTTATCCCATTCATTTTCTTCATTTTGTCAAGTTGTTCTTTTTTCAGCAGGTTAAGGTTCCTTGGGATAATATTCAAGGGAGGGGGAAGAGGAAGGTATATATATATATATATATATATATATATATATATATATATATATATATATATATATATATATATATATATATATATATATATATATATATATAATTACATTCAAATACATATTTAGTTTTTTCATACAACTATGTATATATCCCTTAGTTTAGAATAATAAGGTAGATTCATGTGTGTGTTTGTATATACATGCATATGTATATATATTTAAAATGTATTTTATATCTATATATATAATGGAATAAACTAAAGCTTCTAAATAATGGTTGGTGGGGGAGCTATGTCCCACCTATGGCCCAATAGGGTCAACATGATTGTGCAGTCCTATCATTGATCGATGATGAGGCTGCCCAGTTTCCTCACCCTAAATGATGTAGCTAGGGGTACCACCCCATCCTATCTTAGAGGCAATGACTGATTGATTGCTATGCCCTCAACCTATATTGCATATAGGGATATGTGAAGTCAACTTGTGGCTTACATGCCTTTCATATTATCTTATTACATTTATCTATATTCTTAGTATGGTCAACCTATTGAATAACCATGGCTAAGTAGAGTATATTTAAGAGGTAGTAATTTGTATTTTATAATATATTATAAATTTTAATCTTATTGCATTGTGGTGGAGGTTTCCCCTTGAAGTGAATCAATATTTATTATAAAGTATTATAATATTTTATTAATTATTATTATGGATTTAATTTTTCTACTCTTAATTCTTTGATGTATTCCCTTATTAAAAATATCTAAGTAATTTCATTACAAGTGGCATTAGAGTATTGATTTGGGCTAGTTTTTGTGGTGTTTTCTAGATCTAGTGTTACTACCATCTGAAAAGATGAAGGATCAAAAAACATAACTTGTGATCTAGGAAGAATTTAAATTTTACACCACTATACTATTATTTAGTCTTTGTTTGATAGGTAACAAAATTTAACCAAAGAGTGGATCGGTCTGGGACATAGTCAGGGGCCCAGATCCCCATGTTATTTATTAACCCCTAAATATGATTATATACTAGTTATTACCACATGTATACCAAATATTACCCATAATTACCAATAATGACCACCACTTGCCTTAAGAATAACCAACAACAATTAAAAACCCTGAGAATATAACTAACAACCAAAACTGGCCTCATATTCCTTTTCTGAGATTTAAACTTGGATGGGGCTTGAAACATTCAAGCCACTTAACCAACTCACCCACATCTCATTGGCATTCAAAGTTATATATATATATATATATATATATATATATATATATATATATATATATATATATATATATATATATATATATATATAAGGTTTGAATTTTTTCATACCCTTTTATAAATTATTCATCATTGGATTCATCTCAGCAAGATAATCACAACTATATAATATATACGCACATTTTTTTGGGCATGAAACCCTCCATCCCAGGGTTTGTGTATGGTTGGTTTGAAGACTTTCAAACATGGGAAAGGTCAAGACATTAAAAAAACTCCTCATAAAGATGACATGGAGTCTATAACTTTAAATCCATTAGTTTTTGAGCTGTTTCAACAAATCTAGTCAAATATCCAAAATATGCTAAGGATGATATTGATGTAGTAAAATGGGAAATTGATTCACTAAAGGATTAGTCATTAATGATGAGTGTTTATTTGACCTCTATCATGACTCAAATCTTGAAAAAATAATTCTCCACTACTGCAATCAAGTTCACTCACTTAGATTAATCACAAATCTAATATTGGTTTGAAACACATTTTGCCAAAAGTGGAAGTGCATAACTTTGATGGTAAATATCCAATCACTTGGATTAATCAAATAAAATTTTTATTTGATCTACATCAGACCCCATGTGTACAAAATGTGATTGCAATATCTCTCTAGTTGAAACATGAGAAGCTCATTTGGCATATGTGGTTGTGTGCTCAATAGAAAAAGGGTGATCTTGTTACCTATTTGGTATTTAATAAGCAATTATGGATACACTATAACAATACTATCTCTGAAAACTACTCTAGTTAGTTATCAAAGTTATGAATTATAAGTATTTTTAATGATTATATTCAATGATTTTGGAATATATCCTTATGTGTAGATGATATCATTAAGAACAACTTGACTGACCTATTTTTTGGGGGCTCAAGGATAACATCCAACTTAAGGTTTTTATATTTAATCCATCAGTTATTTATGAAGCCATACCATTCATGTGTTCAGTAGGGAAAAAATAATTGGTCAAAAGAAGGAGTTTCACTCATGGACACAAACATAATTTCATAATACCATCCTTTTTTCAACTTAAAAGATTGACCCCTCAGTAAATTAAAGAGAAGTGTTCCAAAGGGTTATGTTTTAGCTAGGACAAAAAGTGGAGAAAAGGACATAAATGTGATCAAATTAAGTTGTTCTACATTGAAGGTGCCAATGAAGATGAAGACAATGATGAGGCCACATGTGAGGGTACAGAAGAACCAGAGGAGGAATCTTAAGATTATCACCTACTATCTCCTATCATGCCCTTTTAGGTATAAATATTCCTCAAACTCTTAGGGTGGTAGGATTCTTCAAGAAATGGAATGTGATAATGTTGATTGACTCAGGAAGCACACATAACTTCATCAATAGTAATTTGGCAATTGATTTGAACTATTTTATTTATCTAGATCCAAAATTTCAAGTCATGATTTTAGATGGTGTCATAATAAATTATTTTGGAAAATGACATAGTATTAGTATTTCCATGAGGGACTATTCCCATGGGTAAGGCTAACATTGTTTTTGGAGTACAATGGCTCATGACTTTGGGCATAGTAGAGATTAATTTCCAAGAAATGTTCATGTGAATTCATTTTTAAGATAAGACATTTTAACTATGAGGATTATGGGAAAAGTCTCCCCAATTGGTTAGTTTACATCAGATGGTAAATATTCTTAAATAAAAGGGTGGAAGGATTTGTTGCACATTTTTATTTATTTATACATCCAACCAACACATTTGTCTACACATACTAACTGAAAAATGATTTTTGATGACCATCTAATAGTTTTTGGTGTAATGTCAAAAGATATACCACATAGTAGAGAGCATGATCATGATGTAAGACTTATTCCAAGTATAACACCACTAAACATTAGACCATATAGGTATCCATATGCTCAAAAAAGTGAGATTGAAAAAATGGTACATGCGATGTTGGAGGCAAGTATTATTTGACATACCCAAAGTGAATATTATTCCCCATTGGTCATGGTGCAGAATAAGGATGACACTTGGAGGATGTTTCCTGACTATAGAAAACTCAATAAGTACAACATCAAAAATAAGTTCCCTATTCTAGTCAATGATGAGTTTTGGATGAATTACAAGGTGTTTTTTATTTTACCAAACAAGATCTTAGTTTTGGGTATTGTAAAATTTAGATTAAAGATGAGGATATACATAAAACAACTTTTAGAAATCATTAATGCCATTATGGGTTTATGGCCATGCTTTTTAGTCTCATAAATGCACCATCTACATTTTAGAGTTTGATGAATACTATTTTTAGGACTTTTTAAGGAAGTTTGGGTTGGTGTTTTTTGATGACATCTTAATCTACAAATAAACTTGAGAATAATATTTGGAGCATGTGAAATAGGTATTATTAGTTTTATAATATCAAATTTATGTAAAACCTTCCAAATGTGTTTTTCACATCCATGAGGTGGAGTAGTTGGGTCATAGTGTTTCATATGAAGGATTCAAAGTTGAGCCTAAGAATATCAAAGCTAAGATGTTATTGCAAGTTCCAAAGACCCTTAAGAACCTTCATGGATTTTTGGGCTAACATGGTACTATTGTATATTTAAAAAAAAAATGTAAACATAGTAGCTCCACTCACAACCTTGTTGTAGAAATATTCCTTCCAAGATACTAAGACATTTGAATAATTGAAAGAGGCTATTACACCAATCAGGTTTTGGTGACCCTTGATTTTTATAAAATATTTGTTGTAAAATGTGATGTATCAGGATATGGCATGAGAGAAATAATCATGTAATAAGGAAGGCCCATTACATTCAAGAGTCACCAACTCAAGGTAAAAAATAAGTTAAATCCAATATATGAGAAATATATGATGGTTATTCTTCATGCAGTCAAGTAATGGAGACTTTATTTGATGGGTATAAACTTTCAACTAAAGACTAATCATGATAGTCTAAAATAAGTTTTGGAAAAATGATTGTCATCATAAGAGAAATAAAAAATGGGTGACTAAAATGTTGGGTTATGAATTTGAATAGTCTATAATAAAGACAAAGATAATGTGGTAACAAATACACTTTAGAGGAGGGATGAATCAATTGAGTCACTGTTATGCATAATGACCATTTGACAAGCATATTGGTTAGAATAAACAAGATCAGAATGGGAGATTGAAAAGGATACATAAGTCTTGATTTAGAATCTTCAACATGGTTTGGGTGTTTATGAAAAATTTGAGTGGAAATGAAACACATTATGATATAAAGATAGATTGTACCTATGTAAGGATTCTATCCTTAAACACAATATCATTTAGGAGCTTCATGTATCTCCAATAGGGGGAATTTAAGATATATAAAGACATATCATTGCATTAAGCAAGATTTATTTTGGGATGAACTCAAGGGGGATATATAAAATTTTGTGTAAGAATGCATTGTTTGTAAACAAAACAAAGGGGAAATAATTAAGACACCAAGTCTTATATAGCCATTATTCATCCCTAGTCAATAGTCTATAATAAAGACAAAGATAATGTGGTAAAAAATACACTTTAGAGGAGGGATGAATCAATTGAGTCACTGTTATGCGTAATGACCATTTGACAAGCATATTGGTTAGAATAAACAAGATCAGAATGGGAGATTGAAAAGGATACATAAGTCTTGATTTAGAATCTTCAACATGGTTTGGGTGTTTATGACAAATTTGAGTGGAAACGAAACACATTATGATATAAAGATAGATTGTACCTATGTAAGGATTCTATCCTTAAACACAATATCATTTAGGAGCTTCATGTATCTCCAATAGGGGGAATTTAAGATATATAAAGACATATCATTGCATTAAGCAAGATTTATTTTGGGATGAACTCAAGGGGGATATATAAAATTTTGTGTAAGAATGCATTGTTTGTAAACAAAACAAAGGGGAAATAATTAAGACACCAAGTCTTATATAGCCATTATTCATCCCTAGTCAATAGTGGGAATAGGTTTACATGGATTTCATTACAAGGTTGTTGAAATCCAAAGGTAAAATTTTTATCATTATAGTTGTGGAAAATCTCAAAAAATATGCTCATTTTTGTGTCTTATCACAACTATTTATAGCCAATACAGTAGCTACTAATTTTCTCAATACAATTCAAAAGTTGCATGGTACCTCAAAAATCATTGTAAGTGATCAAGATCTTATCTTCACCAGTAACTTTTAGAGTGATTTTTTTATAATTTTGGGTACATATTTTCTCATAGATCATATTACCATCCTTATTATGATGGGAAAACAAAGGTTTTTATTAAATGTTCAGAAAGGTATCTTCATTATTTTTTATTAGATAAATAGTAATGTTGGGTCCATTAGCTACCACTAGTAGAATGGTGATACAACACATCCTTCCATAAATTTTACAAAATGTCTCCCTTTATATAAATTTATGGATATCACCCCTACCCATCACTTCATCTTTAAATGTGAAACCCTAGTTTGGATTTTTTGAGTAACACATTCAACATCAACAAGAGGTACTAGCTAGTTTAAGGGAAAATTTAACAATAACACAAAATAGAATGACGAAACAAGCTAATCAATAGTATAGTGAGAGGCACTTTGATGTCACTATTTGGGTCTTTTTGCACTTGTAATCATATGGTTAAATTTATTTAAAGTAATATAAAAATCATAATAGACTTTATCCTAAGTATTATGCACCTTAGTAAATCCTACAAAAAATTGGTAGTGAGGCTTACAAGCTAGATCTAACCTATCTAATCACATAAATCCTATATTTAATGTATCTTACCTAAAAAAGGTCATTCGATAGAGAGTTTTTAACTAGACTTAGTTACCTAAACTGGATGAAGAAGGTAGAGTCATTTTAGAATCTGAGGAGATCCTTCAGACATGCACAAAAAGGATATGAAAAAGAGAGATTAAGGAGTATTTAATCAAGTGAAAGAGTCTAAACCACAAATATGCAACATGGGAGGATGAATCTTCCCTGTAATAGCATCCAAAGTTTATTCAATGTTGATGGAAATATTGTGTTTAAGACGAGGGGCATACTATGTGCTTAAGTTATAGTGCATCTAGGGATATGTGTGACTGGTTTGTGGCCTACATACCTTTCATATTATCTTATTGAATTTATTTATGTTCTTAGTATGGTTGTCATATGGAATAGCCATGGAAAATTAGAGTATATATAGGAGGTAGTGGTTATTATTTTATGATATATTAGGAATTATGCTCTTATTTCATTATTGTGTAGGTTTTCTTCTCGAAGTAACTCAATCATTATTATCAAGTATTTTGTTCTTTTGTTGATTATTATTGTGGACCTAATTATTTTGTTCTTAATTATTTGATATATTCCATTATTTTGAAAATATATGTAATTTCATTACACCAAAATCAAATGGTATACACTTAGATAAGGCATTAGCTAAGCCCTTCTGCATGCACCCATATATATATATATGGAAACTATATTTTAAACCTATATTAAACACATGTTTTTATCAACATTGGTAAGAAAAATAAAACTTAGTGATCAAGAAAACAATAAGTGATGAGAAAAAAAACTTTGAGTCTCCAAGCATTACTTGAGAGCACTCCAAAATCCTTTCTCCAAGCTCCTCTCTTAAAAAAATATCTCTAAACCAAGCTCTAGAATAGATGTTTAACTCCAAAACAAACCAAGAATTGACAAGTTAATAGAAAAATATCTAAGAAATCCCCATCATGAATAATTAATTGAGGGAATACATTTATTACAAAAGTATGCATTTTTTTAATACACATCCATCTTTTTCTTTAAAAAAATATTACATGCCAATGTGAGTTTAATTTTACAAGTAAACCCACCCTTACACACTTCTTAAAAGGCCATTAAATTTTCTTATTTACCCATATGAGCTCCTTACATGTTTATTTAATTTTCTTACATGTGCCATGTGGGTTTACTTACACAAGCAAATCCAATTCTTATGCATGTAATTAATTCCTTACATGTTCACACGGGCTTAGTACAATTTCACTTGATTCACTTGCACACTCTACCCACTTGCACAATTCACCAACCTTAGGGTATCCCATACTAGCTAGGACCCATAGATTTTCTTAAAAACCTATGCAAATATTTTATAAATATTTAAACTTTTATACTTTATACTTAATATTATTTTAGTCTATATTGATTAACATTAATCTTCATTTAGAAATTTTATTTAAATACCCCACCCATTACATAGGGATTTTTTTAAAATATGCACATGAGTGAATTCAATTTGAATTCCCACAAACACTAAGGGGCCAATGAATGTGTAGAATATAACAAATAGGCCAATTTTGATAAGGGAATCATAGTTTATCATGAGGAGTATTACATTATTTCCCTCTTATAAAAGCATCATCCTTGATGCATCAGATAACAAATAGGTTTCATAAGGCAAACACACTACTTGTCATATATATTTTTCCTTAATAAGACTTGAATCAAGCATTTTTACAACAATGACCAAGTTTTTTATTTATTTTAAGGCCACATGATTAATCACAATGTCGATTAATTTTTTAACTAGTTAAAGTCCTTTAAAAATGAGTTTAATTTCCTCATAGTTTTTCAACAAGATATTTACATGCCATATATTTTAATACAAATTTTCTATTTTTTTAATGTCTAAAACAATTATTTTATTAATCTAAAGAATAAAATTTTAAATATTTAACATCATTTCATTATCATGTAATTTGATGCCAATTTATTCCTCACACCTCCCAAAACAAATCCTCCTTAGACCTCCCAAGTTAAATATGAAATTAGTTACTTTAACTAGATTTTGTAGGAAACCACAATGTCTATTGGGGAAAAAGGATGGTTAAAAGACTTATTCCACAATCTTATTCCAATCTTAACTCTATAGCTTATCTTACAAGTAATCATATTCTCCTCATAGTCGCATAAGACAAACAAATAATGACGTCAAGAACATACAATAAACCAACATTTATAACCAATTAAAAAAAATAAAAAAGTAATTCATAAAATGATCTATTAAATTATAAACCAAACAACCTCAAAAGAATGTAATCAAATAAATAAATAAAAACTATTTAACATTCAAAGTACATGTAGCCCAAGATATAAATGGTTAAGTAGCCTTAACAAATCATTTCAAAAGAAATAATGTTGGTTTAGAAATAAAATTAAATAATCAATTAAACCAAAATAATTCCAACATACCAACATAACACATTTTCACATTACATGTACTATATGGTTTAAGTATCCACCCGAGGGGAGAAAGAATATAAAACATCAAGTAGAAATCCTCATTATACCTCACAAATAAGGTTCATAAGGCTTAAATAAGAGTGCTCATAAAAAAAATAGGTTACCAAGATGGGAATTACACTACAAAATAATTTCACATGGGTGTCATATGGCTAAGGTACATCATAAGTATGTTCACATGCTAGTCACATAATAAAATTAAAATTTTTGCACCTTAACACATACGTCATGATTATACATCAACATAGTTATTTTATAGAGGATGAGTCTTATCCAAGATGTTTCTTATAGATACATAATTATGTGGGGGGGTTAAACAAGATGTTTCACATAGATACATACATGTAATACCACTAATGTTTAGGAAACATATGAATAACTTATGTAACACTAATCCTCAATGGTCCACAAAAATGGATATAAATGATAAAATTAAATATCAACATAAGAACTATAGGAATATTAGATATATACATGAGGTAAGTGGTAATTATATATGACCAAATTTAAAATAAACACTATTTCTATATATCCTCAATTCATTTATGGATCATGAATCTTAACTATTGTCAACATGAAGAAAGTCAAAGAGGGCATCCCTGTGCATAGTATTTCAGTGTATCAAAAGATTTATGATTATATTTGTCGTATATAGGTATATAATACAAACTTATAACAAATTTTATGTCTGTTATGGAAGATAATAAACCATTAAAATCTGATTTACCCAAAGTTCCTATAGCTAAAACTATGCTCTAATACCAAAATGTCATTCTCAAATTTTTTGTCCCAAAAACCCAAGTAAAACATGGTATTTTTTAATTTAATTAAAATTAATTATTTATTATTACCCAATAATATAAGTCATAAGGGAGGTGTGGCATACAAAATTATTTAAGTGATTAACTTATTTGTTTATTTATTTATCCAACAACATGTGTCACAATGGTTAAAAAGATAGTGTGATGTCATACTGAAGTACTAATGTGACTTACAACATCATATAAGGTATTTGATTTAATTAAACTCATGAAGTAATTGATCACCTATTCAGGTAGCATAATATTAATTTAATTGTAAGTCATTTAAATTTTGGGTTGAATTCAATTTCATTATCAAATTCAACAAGATCATATTATAAATTATTTGTAAGTGGATAATTCAATACTTATCCTTTCTCATAAGAAAGCATACAACAATAATAGGTATAAGAAAAATCTTGGAAAAATATCTCTTTTAATTTAAATCTTATTTTCATTACTTTAATTATGTAAAAACAAAATATCATTCTCATAAGGTCAACCATCTAGTAGTAGCATTTAACACACAAGTCAATCATTAATAAACTTAGGTTACAAGTTACATTTGAATGGGATGCCATACCATGGTAATCATATTAGGTTTGAGTTATAAATATTAGTCTAACATCATTTCAAGGGAACACACAACCAAGAGAGGAAATATTCTACTACAACCAACACATAGGCTTTCAAATGTTATCTTGAAATAAACATAATAGTAAGCTCGATAGTACTCAGGACTAGATATGTTTTAATTGATACTTATTCTATTTATATTTGTAAATAAGTCTTATCCTAACTCGAGGATTAGTGATAACACAACCCTAATCTAACCTAAGACATAAGATCCAATGTACACTCAAACTTATATAAATGCTTCTTAAAATCAAGGTTAGATGTAGTTCTCCACTTGAATGAGTGAAGCATATCCTCCATGAGACATAATCATTTAAGTCTTGGTGATATAAACCAACATAAGGGATGTAAACTATCATGACTTAGATGAGCTTTTATAACCTCTAGACAAGAAGACATAAACTATTTCTTAGCATTTAATTTCATCCTTAGGTGTTAGTGAGAGAGAGATGCATATAGCTCCAACTCTCTAGTCCATTATGCTCTTAAAAAAAAAACCATATTATAATAGAATAATTAACTGTTAATAGGACTAAAAATAAATCTTGTATTCTCTTATTCAATAATTTTTTGTGAATCTATGACAACATTTAACCCCACATCACTATGAGTAATTAGTTTAATGATTAGTCTATTTAGTGTCAAATTATCAAGATGTATTCAATTATAATAACACTCAAGTCACCACCTAGTTGTAAATTAGAGCCACACACTCTGATTATACTTACATCCAACAAGGATAACAAGGTAAGGAAGTACACTTAGTGCACAAGGAAAAGCACCCTAAATGTTAGTAACTAGTGCCCACACTCACTTCTTGAGCTACCTATATATCTACTTATGACCACCTTCATAGGCATAATCAAGGACAATTGTAGTTCACCCATTAAAAAAAGAGCATTAGTTCTATTGTAAAGGCACCTAGCCTTTGCCATTTAGCCACTCAACTTTCACTTCCACAATTACCCATAAGGGTAACTTTATGACCATTAATTAGCCCACGCATAGTGAGATCTTACCAAGAGTTGATAAAATACACCCTTACATATATAAACATATGTCATTTAGACTTTCCAAGTCCAAATAAGGTAAAACATGTTTTATTTCTACGACACTCTCTAACTCTACAATCAATACTACTTTCTTTAGGCTTACATAAGGCAATTAAAACCCTACTTAAATTCATTGCGTTTAAGTCAATAAATCAAAATCATGTTTTAAATAAATTTCCTAGGTTAAACACAATGTATAAAAATTATCAACCAATGTTATTTATGGAACCAAGTATTAAACAATTCATATAATTCAACGATAAATATAAACAACCTTTTGTACATAAATTCTAGTTAGTAAAATGCAAATGAAATGACATTCAATTAAATAGCAGAAATGATTAATAAATAAATCGCATGATTCTACTTAATTTTTTATATTATAAAAATAATAAGGAAGTCACCTACATATTTTATCTATAAAATAAACTCTAAATAGTCACGGAGGTAAACAAAAATTTTAAAATAATTATTTTCATACAATTTTTAAGTTAATAAAGTGTGTAAAAAATCACTATCAAATAAATTTCCTGAATGTGCAATAAATTATTATAAATATTTAATCTTATTTTATAAGATATAAATGTACCATCAAATAATTGTTTTGTGGAAATATCTATAAAAACACTAGCATTCCTGGGTGACTTTCACAAGCAAAAATTGCACTAAAAATTACTTGTGAAATCAGTTTTAGCATTCATCCAATTCTATTTTTAAAAACCAATGATGAAATTATGTGGTTGTTAAAATGGTAAACTGAAGCCATTTAAATTATGTTTCAATTCTTGGATTTCATAATTTTTCATTTTTGGAAATTTATTTTACATTAATTTCAAATTGACTTTTATGTGCTAGAAAACCCTAATTAATTTACTTGTGAAAAATATTTTTAAATCAGATCCATTTTAGTTTCTATTATTAGAAATAACATAATATAAACATTGATTCATCAATTATAATGCATTTAAAAAATAGTTCAAATTCTAGATTTAACAAATTTTTATATTGGGTAATGATTTTATTCAAAATCCTAGTTACTTCTGATGGCCTAAAATAACAATTTTTTTACTAAAGAGAAATTGCTCTCATAACATACAAACCCATTACATAACTGAGCTTATAAAACTTATTTATCTTAATAATTTTAGTTTTTTAAGGATTAACATATTCTATGAATTTTTCTCATGTGATAAGAATAACTAATGTTTTCCCTCTCCATATAATAATAAGCAATATCTTAATATCAGTATATTAATATTTTTCAATAACATTTATATAACAAAAACAATCCAACCATCTTTTATTTGATGGAAACTTTACTATGTTATATAACTTCCATAAGTTTTCTTCAGATATAACATGCATCTAAACAACTACCACTATTGATAAGGGTCATAAGCTACCATTTCAAATGTACATAAAACTAATTGGGATTTAAGATAATATAAACATATTATGAAACTTAACACTTGCTCATTATTCATTCCATGATTAACATGTACCATTTGTAAATCCTTAGTACATTTTCTTAAGCTATTTCTCATTATAAATTTACATATAACCTTACCATTAACAATTAATTATCAAAGTATTAGGACATAAATATCAAGAAATACGGACTTAATGGTTAGGTTAAACAAATAATCTTGTTTGTTGGATTAATAGTACCCTAACCCTTAAATTAGATCTCTAAAATAATTCAAATTTTATATTTTTTTATCCCACTCCTTTTCTAAATTTTATAAAATTATTGTTTGTTTTTTGTAGGTTAGGGTTCCTTGGAAGAAGCTTTAATGGAGAGGGAAGAGGAAGGTATATACACAATAGATATATCTAATTACATTTGAATATGTATTCATAATTTTCATACAACTATGTGTATATGTCCCTAATTTAGAATAATAAAGTATATTCATGTGTGTATATATATACATATATACACATATAATTACACACATATTTGGAATGTATTATATATATATATATATATATATATATATATATATATATATATATATATATATATATATATATAAAAGAATAAACTAAAGCTTCCAAGGAAGGGTGGGTGGGGGAATTATGTCCCACTTGCAACCCATTAGGGTCGGTGGGACTCCCTAGTCCTATCTCCCTAAAGGGAATAATTGGGGTGCCACCCCCAGCTTATGTTAGAGGTAGCGACTAACCAAGCTTGGCCATCTTACACTTAGAGTAGGTGTCATCGAGTCCTTCGACTATCCTTTATAGTTTTTATATATATGTATATATTTTTTTACACACATATGTTTTATTTTTGTAATGCATTCTTTATTAATTATATATATATATATATATATATGTATATATATATATATATATATATATATATATACATATATATATATATATATATAATTAATAAAGAATGCATTACAAAAATAAAACATATGTGTGTAAAAAATTATATACATATACATATATATATTTTACACACATATGTTTTATTTTTGTAATGCATTATTTATTATATATATATATATATATTTATTGAGTTAATTAATTTCATTATATTTATAGACATATATATTGATTTTTATATGTATGAGCCAATTGTTCATTTATTGCATTCGAACATGGATTTATTAATTGTAAGGGTATTTTAATTTTTTAAATAAATGGACACAAATCATTTTTAAATGTATTTTAATTTTATAAATAAGTATATACTAATCCTTATAATTTGGAGTTTGTTATAACTCAAATGTATTAACAATGAAAAATAAGACAACTAACACCATAATAGGGACATTAGTGCCACAATGTAGACCCTAAATCTTACATCCTGACCATTCATGCCTCAGGTTATACCACCTGGACAATTGCACCATAATAGGGATAGTAGTGCCACATGGTGTTAGTGTCCCAATTTTGGTGCTATTATCCTTTCCCTCTTTTTTCACAAATAGATATCTTTTCAAATCTTAGACCTCCTAGGGTCAGGCGAGACCTCTTTTAGCACTCGTACAAGCACCAAAACAATATTTATACATGAATTTTAGACATATAACCATTGAATGTAAATAGATGTAAATCACACATACAAACTCAAAACAAGTTGTGCACAATTAAGGTTATCAATCCCTATTTTGACCTACTTCTATATACTACCATCTACACCATCCCTAAGCTCAGAGTACTCAAATTTTTAGTCTTGAACACATTCAAATAACTCAAGTCAATCATCATACTAGCTTCACTTGTACTTGCACTAGCACTTAGGTGGGGAGAACTACATCGAGTTTGATCCTCTTTGGATTATTATTATGTAGGAAAATCTCATCATAATAGGGTGTTGAGGATGTCCAACCTACCCCACTAACAAACACACTTTTTAACTTGTATCAATTAGATGCCCTAAAAACATGGAGGATTAGGGTTTTGATTATAAAATCAATAAAAATAGGCCATCTACATGGTTTACAAAATAATGCATGTAGGAATAGGCTTGACAAATCTAGACATAGGTGTACCCATAAAATCATAACAATCCTACATAGAGAACACTATTGCCAAAATATGCGCATTAGTGCCATATGGAACTACTATCTAATTAGGGTGATACTATCTAGGAGGGGTTTTGACACCTAGATCTTATTTGCATCACTCAAACCAACCTCTACCTCAATTTTCAACCTCTAGATAATCCATTTTAGTCATTTTCCAGTGAAGTTCTCATTTACATTATTAATCTCTATTTTAGAAAGGTCAAATTTAGTCAATTTTGTAATGAATTAGTGGATTTATTTATTACATATTTTTATGCTAATTTACTATACTTAGTTCTTTAACAACATAGGATTTACATTCATCTAAGTCCCAAAAGTTATAACATTTGGTGAACCCAACTTACTTCAAGCACATTATTTCAAAACCCTAGTGCACCATTAGGGTTTCCATTCTTATTTCCAACATGTTAGTTTTTAGTTTAAAACCTATTATCATGATTATTATGATGGATTCAATGTTATACTTTTTGGTATAAATTTTTATGGTTTTTTTAACATGCTTATTACCCACCATTTATATAAAAATGTACATGTATGTCACACCACTCATAGATCATGTTAGATCTTAACTTATTTTACATATTGTTCCTCCCTCTTTTGAGTCCCATTTTTATGAGTATCATTGCTACATGGCTCACTTTGAGTTACTTCTCGATGATAGAGGGCTAGAGGACTCCTTTTGTTCTACCCCCACCTAGACTAGTCAATTATCTTTGCTCACAACCCACCTCTACTACTTGCCCTTGGAAAATAGTAGATCTTACAGTTTAATTTTTTATTAGAAGGAACATGGTGCCTCCTCAACCTATACAGTAAAAACATAATACCATCATGACTCCTCATCCCTAGCTCACTATAATGGGACCTAGCAATTAACACAGATCATTTGATATTATAGATCAATTGAGAAACACACTAGCTAAGATATCCATATTAAAATTAATTCAATAGATAAATATTTTCCAATATATTCTTTTTCAAACACTCAATCATACATCTTTGCCTTGTGACATAGAACTGACTTACTTTGCATCTATCATGAACACTATAAGGGACATTGAGGATGTTATATATTTTTCCAATAAGGATTTTTGATCATAGTTAGTTATTGCTCACAATTTACCACTTTTTATTCAAGCACAAATCAATACCACTGCTATTAAATGAGTTCTAATTAATAGTGGTTCAAGACTTAACATATGCAACCTCACATTTCTACAAACTATGGGGGTTGTTATAACATCCATTAAAAAGACATAAAAATATCTTAGGTTTTGATGACATTCCTAGATAGACATTGGGTTCTATAACATTGGATATTATGGTAGGGCCAAAAACCCTACCTACATAGTTTTAGGTGATGCCTAATCATTTGCACTACAAATTATTACTTGGGAGACCTTGGATACATGCTATGGAGGTCATACCATCCACTTTGCATAGATGCATCAAGAATAGATAATTATACACTTGTCCAATAGATAATAAACCATTTAGATATTGTAGAGTCATTGAAGCTACTACCTCAAGTAAAACTATACATGGGACACCTCATGTTCTAATAGGTCCCCACTTCATAAAATCTTGATTGAATAGATGCATACATATGAGGTTGGGGAATATAATAAGACGATTCATACATCTACTCTAGATCCTCCTACAACATAATTATCCTCACCCATGATGGAGGAAGATCCTCTCATAATATAGATACTTATACTAGGGGTGGATGATGGGATTATCACAACATAATTACCATTACTTGTTAACTCAGAAGAAGTATACATCCATAACTCTGATACAGATTCCCAGGACAATGTAGAGGATAATCCAACACCTATTAACATTGATGAATATTTATATGGATTGAGTTTCACACCAGTGGGCCCAAGAGAGTACACAGATGATTCTAAGGCATGCATGCATTTTTCTATACTGACAACATCACTAGTTCAAAATCCTATAGCTAGAAGCTCACCTACTTAGCCACAACTAGTGGCATATCCCTCCATTCACTCAATACATATGGTTACATCTATGGATATGGACCCACTTATATAGATTTAGGCAAGAATTTTAAAAGATAGACCACATTAGATTATACATATATTACTTGACATAGGATTGATGGTATTACCCACATTTTGTCATAGATCCATTAGTAGATTGCCACAATAGGAAGGTCAACCCTTTTTTCATTTTAATAGACTTATAAGACATGATACTAATACATTCTTAGCATTAAACCATAAGTTGAATAAGTTCAAGGCTTAAGGCACTATTTAGATTATACAACCTCCACCTCCATAGATACAAGAACCAAGATAAAATCTTCATCAACATAGATAATCATGAAATGATCCATAGACTATCCAAATTTTTGTTGCAGATAAATACATCCCCCATGTGACTATAGACTAGGATTCCAATTCTAATACTTATACTTTGGCATTTATACAACACATAGGCTATCAGGAAAATGAGCTAAAACATGCCATACATTATCAGGATTCCATTGGATAAATCACACTACTAGTTGCATGTGACCCCAAGGTGGACAACACATTAATCTTTATCATGGCCAGGGGAATTCATCTATAGGTTACACTTGGTAGTACATGGTTATAGGCAATGGATGCCACAATTGATCATTTAGATAGATGTTTGACATTAAGTCATAAGGGACATAGATGAGAACCATAGGTTTCATACAAATACTCTACGATCTAATGTGGTTTACCCTAAGACTGTATGAGAGGCATATCACATAGTAGAACAACAAACTATTTAGATACATAGAATCCAAACTAATGCTAAGGATAAGGCTCCACTGATACATACAAAATTATATGATGATCATGATGATGATGACTTATTTGAGTTTGGATAGATCCAATATCCAACATTGGATGATCTCTCACCTGATCCATTATTTGATTATCCACGTCCCTTGGATATGCTCTTGGGTCTATATAGACATTTCATTTTGGTTTTACACTATCTCATTTATTTCTAGTATTTACTTAGACATACTTTCCTTATTTCTTTCTCCTTGTATATAGTTTCATTTTTATGTTGAATATACATAACTTATATCCAAAAAAATAGAAAAATATAATATGCCAAAACACAAAAAATTTAAATATTTACTCAGAAAATATAAATTATAGATTGTATGCATTACCATGTTTACACTTTTTATACTTTCTAGGTACTACATATGCTAGATATCTTAGTATAGTCAATTTTATCATACATACATCCTTCACTTATTCTTGTCAAGTGCTTGAAGATTGATATAGGACTTAGGTCCACTACATCAATCCAGATTTTATATTATATACCCACTAGGGACATATACATAGATACATGGGTTCTTCATTTGACACATACACCCATTTGAGGGCACCTTATACATAGTTCTAATTACCAGGTTACATCATTCTAAACTCTATATCATAGATTTAGTATTGTTATATCTTGATATCGATCATACTACACTTAGATTTTTTTTCTAGCTATTGCTACTTTAGAATCAACATAATTATATATTGGATCTTACATATATTTGTATTACATGTTCATGCATAATTTTATCTCTAGATTTCCTAGTTTAGAATTGATTGTATCTATGTGCTTACTATATTCAAGGGCATTTGAATATGCCATTGCTCTTTGGATATATGCCACTTTTTTTCCCTGTATGTATGCTTTGGACATGTGCCCATGTCTTTGTGAGTGCCTTCCTATTTATGTATGAAGACATTTGAACATGTCCTTGTATGTCTTGATTTCTTAGATTTAGTGAAAAGTGCCCATGTCCCTTGTATTGTGTCCACTTTACCTACTTTACATACCTCATCTGTATTTTATGTATGCTTTATTAAATTTTTCATGGCCATGACACTTGTCTCTTTCTTGTTACAAACTCCAATTTTAGATGCCATAAGGGACCTCATGCATTTGCCCTTCCTATTTGGGTGTTGTGATGGACATCATGACCCATCCCTTAGGTAGCTACTAAGTTATTACTCAAATTTGATGTTACATACATTAGTATATCTATATTTATAGCCTTGTGAATGCTAACATAACATACATCATACATTACAAACTTATGCTCATATTATATTACATTTCAATGTTATGTATGCATATTATATTGGATTATTATGCAGATATCATATATGCTCTAGCTAACACACATCTTGAAAATATTTTTGTTTTGAGGATAGTTCTTATATAGATTAAATAACTTATCTCAAAAGAGGGGGCATTCACAGGGGTTTATCATAGAGATCAGGTTCTCATAATGCACTCACAGTACATTTTTCACCACACAAGTTTAGATTGAAAAATTAAACTTAGGTAAACACAATGGGAAATAATGACATAGAGATGAATTATAGTTGCATAAAAATTAGAGCAGTCAAAATTTAGTGCCCAAATCAGGACACTAACACCATATGGTGATACTATCTAATATCCTCAATTTTATAAAAATCTAGATTGGCAAAAAAAGTGTTGTAGGTACAATCTAAGTTTTCATGAGTTAAATTACAAATTTACTAGTTTTGGCTTAGTTTAGCTCAGATTCATACCCACTTTCTTAGATTAGGGGCATTATGCATGGAATAACCATTCTCATTTATAGTTTAGATACTTAGATATAAATTATTACAACTTAGCCCAGAATCCATATGTTAAGATATTAGATTTTAGGGAATGTGCATGACACATTGTTTCCATTTTCTCACTTACACAATGGTTGATAAAATAGTCTAACAAATTCCATGTCATTCTCCACATTGTATACATCAGACATCATATTCTAGGTTACACACCAGTTTCATGCCTTAATCCACCTTTAGTGGTTAGCATTCTTGAGTGACCCAGAGCTACCTAATATACCTGAGTGGTTGCAAAGCTGACATCTCTAGTTAGACATTTTCAATTACATTATGTAGTTTTATTTTTATATGCATCTACTACACATGGTTAGGTAATTATGGGTTCATAGTCTAATTGAGTTATTGAGCCACCTACATGAGAGGGTTGGACACACTATCAGTTTAATATAAGTTATTCACAAGTCATGATCCACCAAGTAGGTGTGGGCAGTGATGGAGTCAAAATCATATTGAGTTCTCGAACCACCCACACATGAGGGTTGATAAAGACATCAACTTAGTATAATTTATTCACTAATTATACATCATCTACACACACATAGGTTGTCACCAGGTTTATGCATTGGTTTATGTACCTAGTGAGGTGTATTTGTTATTTTCCTATCTCTTATCCCTTTACTCAGTTTTACTTATCTACTTAGTTTTGTCTTTAATTTTGATATTTATTAAGGAATAATCTATGTACATTTCATTTAAAAGACATGTAATGGAGCATGTTTCACATACTCAAATCTAGATCATGGGCTTTACCTCTTAGGTAAGTCTAGGTACACATCTTTTTCATTTATCCCAGTCATTTCAATTTTATACATTTCTAGAGTAAAGGGGGGGGGGGAATGTAATCACCTAAAAATGATGCTTAAGTGTTAAGAGTGCTACTTGAGACTACCTATCCATAACTTAACCCTAGACCTATCCTAGGGCCTATTTACATACTTATCTAGCCTTTACGTAGGCCACAAGGGTCCGTAGTCATCCTTAAATTAGTTTTAGACCCTCATTCTTATATCTTAGCCATTCATGCCTTAGGTTATACCACCTAGACACTAGCACCATAATAGGGATAGTAACACCATATGGCATCCTAATTTTGGCACTACTGTACTTTCCCTCTTTTTTCAACAAACATATATCTTTTCAAATATTAGACCTCTTAGTGGCATCTTAGATCTCTTTTAGCACCCACATAAGCAAAAAAAAAGTATATATACATGAATTTTATCCCTCTAACCACTAGATGGAAATTAGATGAAAATCACACATACAAACTCAAAATAAGTTGTGCATAATTAAGGTTATCAATCCCTATTCTGCCCTACTTATACATACTACCATGTACAACATCCCTAAGCTTAGATTACCCATATTTCCAATCTCAAGGACATTCAAAGCACTCAAGCTAACCATAATACTAGCTTCATTTACACTTGCACTAGCACTTAAGTGGGGAGAACTACATCGAGTTTGACCCCTCATCACAGTATTGGCATGCATGCAAATCTCATCATAACAGGGTGTTGAGGATGTCTAGTCTACCCCACTAACAAACACACTTTTCTTATTGTATCAAATGGATGCCATAGAAACATGGAGGTTTAGGGTTTTTCTCATAAAATAAATCAAAATAGGCCATTATAGGTTTCATAAATCATGCATGTAGGAATAAGCTTAACAGATCTAGACACAAGTGTGATTAAAAGTTTTAAACAGTCCTGTATGGACATTACCACTAAAATAGGGACATTAGTGCCACATGGTACTACTGTCCAATTAGGGTGATACTATCTAAGAGGTATTTTTGACACCTAGATCTTGTTTACAACACTCAAACTAACCTTTACCTCAATTTTCAGCCTCCAGATCATTTATTTTGGTCATTTTCCACCTAAGTTCTCATTTATATTATATATTACTATTTTTAGAAAGGTTAAATTTAGTCAATTCTATAATAAATTATTGGATATATTTATTGCATATTTTACCTAATTTACTATACTTAGTTATTTAACAACATAGGATTTACATTCATTTAAGTCTTAAAAGGTTAAAACTTATAAAAACTAGTAGAATAATTAGATTGATATATATGACATTCAAGCAACATCTGAATGTAAAATACTGAAAATGTTTCCAATGATTTGACAAGTTGTATATGATAAACATAGTAGTTAAAATTAAGGGATGGGTACTTATATTTTCTTTTTGAATGTTTGACTATGATTGCATTGGTAATGAAAAACATAATAAAGTAGGCTTATGATTCATATTATTCAAGAACTATATTTTTGTCTACACACGGTTAGTTCTATTGTATGTGGGTTAGTATTCATTATCGATACTAACATAGGTGGTCAGTAGTGACCTATGCTAAAATATGGGTCTATGATTATATGGTCACCTTTACCTATCTTTGAAAACTTTGTATATGTGATGTCAAACATCGATGATGCATACAAATCTAGAAATTAGCCTCATTTACCTTGAAACCCTAGGTGTGCTTGTGAGGACTATACAACTTGAAAAAATAGGAAAGTTTAATGGGTTAAGATGACTCCAATAACCCTTATTTGATGATTAACCAGTACATCTTATCTGGTACTCTGAGGATAGAAATAAAGCCACATGTAGTTTTTCCACCTAGTGTGATTATGTAATTGTGGTCATTCACTATATAAATGAAGCTAATGATTTATGTTTGATACTTGAAAATAATTAATTTGAATTGGATTTGGTATGATTTATAATTGGATTGTGTCTACTTCTAGTGACTAATTCACAAATTGTAAAAAAATAGATAGAATTGATCAATGTGTAGTAGTGTATAGATGTATACCAGATAAGTCCCAAGTTTTCTATCAAATGAGACCTTTATTTGTATATATATGAGTCCAATTATGTAATTTATCATGCCAAAAAAATGATAGGAAAATATGCCAACCCTAAAGAAATATTTGATTTTATAAAGTAGTCTTATTGGGAGAGGGTTAGTACCATCAGGCTCAGGTTAGTATTGACTAACGATATTGACCTAGTTTGATCTTCCTGACCCGTGCACACGAGGACTAAAAATAAAGGTTAGGAGAAGTATATACAAGATATTAATAATTTTTTAAATATATAGTGAGGTTATTATAGGTGTATAATATTATAATGAAAGGATAAAAATCATAAGGTAGAATGTAAGTGTGAGAGAATGATGGGTTAGGACCATATTTGTGTGTGTAATCAATGAGTGGTAAATGTATGTCAAGCTTGTTATTGTCTAGTACTTAATAAAATATTTTAGTATCTATAAATACCCCATTCTATTCTAGTAATGAAATTTTTATGGTAAGATGAAAAAGATACACCTGATTATGTACAACACACTTTGCTGTTGGTAAGAAGCTCAAATTGTGCAGGTCAATCAATAACAAAAAACATAACAATCATATAGTAGTTAGTGTCCATGTATAGAATATTTTCAATTTGAAGTTAAAATTTGAAAATTAAAGAGAAAGGAATGAGTATACATGTGTGTTGGTGAAAACCATGTTGCCCTTATAATTTTTTGGAGATGATGTTTCCTTGTTGAAGCATTGGATAACTTGTGCTTCCTTATTTAAGCACATGGAAAGATGGGATGATTATGCCCAAAATTTGTGTGAATATGTAAACCCTTTTGTTGAGAAGAAAACATGCCCCAAATCTCATATATGTGAGTAGAAGTACATGATTTACTAACTCGAATAACTACTCATAAAATAAATTGGAACCACATGATGGGTTTGTTATAAGTAAAACTAAATCAACCATTGTAGATGGAATATAGATTCAATTGTATAGTTTCAACCAAGTTCACTCAATTTATATCTATATAAAATAAATTGCATGATCAAAAGATAATGAATATTGTTAACGTCCCCATCATGACCCTAGATTTAATTATATAGTTTCACTCAAGTTCAATCAATGTAGAATAAATGCATGATTGGAAGAGAACTAATTTTTCTATTCAACTTTTAAATTATGATATTGTGTATGGGCATGACCCAATATCATGCCTCATGAATCTTAAAGTATGTATATGTATTTGAACCAATATAATGATACTTGAGTCCGTGTAACTGATATTGAATTCTATGCATCTATATGTTAAATATTAAAACCTATATCTTAAATATATGTATGTGGAAACTTGTAATTCATGTTCATGTAAACTATGTACATATTTCCATGTATATGCATCCAAGTGTGTATGAACATTTACTCAAGTCTCTATAAAGAGAGTGCATATGCATGGCATATGCCCCCATAATATTTATTTATGTGCCAATATATTTCATGTAAGTAAACCATATGATATATGCATCATTTTGAATCTCTCAAATTTGTAATCTGATCTAATTATCTATTCGTGGAGGCTTATATCTCTTTGATAAGCCTATAATAATTCCCTTTTTTGAGATGAGGCATGTGTCATGTAAGTTAATCATATTAAAAGAAGAGTTAACTATATCATGTCATGTATAAAGATAACATTATGTATAATAATGTGAACATATGGAGAGTTTGTCATATATATATGTATATGTCAATCTAGGCATGTATGTAACATATGTAATGTAGGGCGTATAAGTGTCAAATCTAGATAGATGTACTCATGAACCACACAATAGTAATTAGAATTGGAAAAATAATAAAATAAGACTACATAGTAAAGGTGCATGATATGAATCATGGCACCACTCAATATTAGCAAGCTCAATAAGTACAAGAAATAAAGGATCTCAAGAGTTAGTGTCACACATAAGTCCAAGGCCTGCATACAAAGGATATGAATATGTCATAAAAAACAAGGCCAATTTCCACATCCAAGGGACCTAAAGATGTCAAAAAAAGGGATGTAAAATTATAACATCAATATAGCATCAAATAGAGCAATGGGATGCATACAATACCCATGCATAAACTAGACTATCATGTAAGTGAGTAATAACATCATGGCATCATTAAAAAACTAATGACTAGTCTACACCATCCATATGTATCAATGTCGCATTCTAGTAAATTAACATATCTATGTAACACTATGTAATATATGAGAAACTAGCAAGACGTGTGTAAGCAATCTAGATAGTTCAACATGGTAGAAAGTTATATAAAGTTATAACTTAAAATAGTGAACTTGTGGAATAAGATGCCCCCAATATTGGTATGGAAATTGGGTAGAAGAAAGTACAAAATCCATCTATCTAAATGTAACTTGTATGTTTTGCATCACACTCATATATCATGAAATACATGTGCATATGAAAATAATCTTCCATCTACCAAACATGTGACAAATAACATATGTAAATAGTGTAATCTAGTAATCATGTCATGTTCAGGTCTATATTTTTGATTTTTTTAAATTTTTGAATTATTTAGTTTCTTATTTTTGATTTTGTATTGGAAAATGTTATCCGATGATTGCATCCATGGGAAGACCATGGGGAATTCCCTTATCAAATAGTATAAGGGTCACATGTTGTTAGAAAAAGGTATTAATTATCATTATTAGTATTCATATAATCCTATGTATGATAGGTAACTCTATAAGGCATAGGAATCCATGGGGTCTATTGTATAGTAGGATGATGTATCACTACCTATGTTTGATATGGAAGACATTAAATTTTATGTGGTACCAATAGAACATGTTCTATAAGAGATGATGGCCTCTGTGAGCCATAAATAACTTTATGATATGATGGGCATACAATAACTGGGTGTCTAGTAGAAAAAACTAATATACTTTGAATTGGATGTATAGGAAGATATTGTGTATGTGTAACCATTATTTCTATGTACTGATCTTGTATGGTGTATCAATAAAATATGGTAGTGGTGGGGGTGGAAGAGGAGATACCACTAGATGTAGAGGATACTCATATCATACACCTATAACTATGATTACATTGTTATAATGTATGTATTTGAGATATATATGGACTATATATTGTACTACATGATTTTAAATCCAAGGGTGTCCTATCAACATGTCAAATACCTCACTAAACTATATAACTAAGAATGGAGTGGTTAGTATGGCAGAGCCCACTTGAAGAGGTATCACTATGTGTCCCATGATATTATATTTATGTCAATAGAATCCATAAATTATTATTAATGTATCTTTTAAATCATGATGTGTGTATCCAAGGGAGTGAAGATGTGTCATCATGCACATGTTATCACTTAGTACATTATCCATCCTGGCACTATGTATGGGTTACTCATTGATATTATATTAATTTTACATGTAAATATAAATCATTATTGATAGCCTTAAATTCATTAAATGTGATAATTGGATGCTATAGTTAGGTGGTGATAAGTGTACCAATAATCACATCTATTGTGTAATCATATGTCATAGGTGGAGGATGCATATTATATGCATAATTTACTTTTGAAGTATCCTTAGTCTTTGTCATCTCATGCTTGGAAAATGGATCATTTAATATTTTTAACTTATGATTTCCATTATTCTATGGTATATATTACTATATAGGGGTTATTAAATCAATAGTATTTTCATTGACAAGATCTTGTAACTTATGTCCTAGTTTGAAGAATTTATTCATGTAATGTTGGACAATTCGATGATAGTCACAATATGCATTACTATAATAATTTATTGGTTTAGGATTATTTTTATTGGAATATTTTGGAGGAATAAGAGTGATAAATATTCACTCAATTAGATTTTTGTAATAATATATGAGAAGGTGATGGTAATCTTGAAAATTTCCTTTTCGGTGGACTTTTCAATTATAGTCAATTTGTAGTTTGTGATACTACATTAACTATAATCTTTGCTTCATTATATTTGTCAATTGGTTTGAACTTATAGATTTATTTTATAAAAAACTTTGTTGTTGAATAGTTATATGAGTAGATATATACTTGAGTTTGTTCAAAGATATGAGCTTAACTTCTTTGTCCCTTATTGTGTGGCATAACTCATCGAAGGATTTGAATCTATTGAAGATAATTGAGTCATGGTGTGGTAAAAGCAAGATTTTATTGAATATGTATTGTAATTCATTGTCAATCATAAAATTATTTAGCTTAGCTACCATACTCTTGTATGAAAGTACATAATGACTAATTGGCTCATTAGAACCTTGTTTGAGTTTAGCAATTTACACATAAGATAGTTTATCATCAATGTTGAAATCAAAATGTGCTAGAAATTAAGCCACCAAGGGGTTTAATTATCTTAAATATTAGATAAGAAGGTAAAAAACCATCACAAAACATATTCTTTGAATTAATAATTTATCATTGTATGCATAATACAAACATGTTGTGTGAAATAATTAAAGGTGTTACTATGGATCACCTTTACCATTATAGTGTGCAATCTTAGGAGATAAAAATATTGTTGGTAAAATATAATCTACTATCTCATGGGATAATGGATTATGACATAAGGCATGTGAATCCATGAGATGACTAGCTCTAGATGAACCTTGTTTTAACTGCAACACCTTAGCATGTAGAGATGTAATAGTTTGCTCAAGGGAATATGCAATATGAAAGTTTGATGATGTCACATACATAGTCATCAAAGAAGGGGTAAATATTTCATGTCTATTAATGAATATGGAAATATTTTGTAAGCATTATGTCCCCCCCCACCTTGGGTGGATGTCATGTATGTCACTGAAGGTGTATATGTAAGAAAAGTTCTAGTAGTGGAAGTTTGAACACTTGAAGTGGAGGTATTAGCTTGAAATTATTGGTTGACAATATTAAAGGCATATTTTTATTATGCATGAGATGTATTAAGATTAACTTGGTGTGTAGCCTCAGATGCTATGATCAATTTTATTATTCTACCCACATCATTAATATATTAATGGAGTCCTTGACAAAAATTGAACAAGGCTTTAACTTGGTTAGGATCTACCCTATTAAGATCATTGGGATTAGCTTTATCTAGGTTATCATAATTATCTTGATTAGTATGTTCATTGTGATTATCTTGATTATCATGTTCTAATGGAATCATGTCAACATAATCATTTGCTTGCACATACTCATAAATAATTACATCATTAAAATAAGAAGAAACATTCATTGTATTCATTTTATATGAAGTTAAAGGAACTTGGTTATGCTCTATATGGGCCCCACTTAATATAGCACTACGCCTTAGAGTGACAAGGTAAATAGCCTTATTGGCTGACATAGGATGGAATCATACAAGCATGAAGAAGGATAGGGTCAAAGGTAACAATATTTATTGTCTTTTGTATGGGGAAATAAATGATCAAATATTAAACCCTACAACAAAAATCTAAACCCTAAAAGGATGTAAAACTAAGGGAGACCTAGGATTCAACATAGTTTGATTGGTTTATGGGTTCACCAATATGTTTGATCCTAATTTGGTTTTAGAAACCATAATAATATATAAACTACTAGAATAATTTAGATTGATAAATATAGCATTAAAGCATACATGTGAATGTAAAATGTTGAAATTGATTGCAATGATTTGGTGGCATATGCTAAATATAGTAAGTATAGAAAAGGATGAGTACTTAGTTTTTCTAGTTGGCTCTCTAACAATGACTATGTTTTGATAGTGTAAAATAAATTAAAGATGGATTATGATTCATTTGGTTAAATAATTACGTTTTTGTATATGAAGGGTTGGTTTCATAGAATATGAGTCAATATCAATTGCAATATTAAATTGGGTGGTTAGTGGTGACTTGTGTTGAAATATGGGTATGTGACCATAAAACCACCTTTTCCTATCTTTGAAAACTTTCTATGTATGATGTCAAACTTTGATGATGCGTGTAACTCCAGAAATCAACCTTATTCACATTAAAACTATGGGTATGCTTGTGAGGACTATAAACCTACAAAATATTGGAAAGTTTAATGGGTTGAGTTGATCCCAATCACACCCATTTGATAATTGACCACTGTGTATCTATCTGATACTTTATAGAAGGACATCAAGCCACACATAGTTCTTGCAACTAGTGTGATTGTGAAATTGTGTTCCTTATATATATGAATGAAACTAATGATTTGGATTTAATAATTGATAATGGTTTATTTGAATTAGATTTGGTATGCTTCAAAATTTGCTTGTGATTGATACTAGTGATTGTTTCCCAATTTGGGAATAATAGATAATGTTTTCCCAATGTGCAGTAGTGTATAGGCCTATATTAGATAAGTCCTAAGTACCCTATCAAGTGATACATATATATATATATATATATATATATATATATATATATATATATATATATATATATATGAGTCCAATTTGGTAATTTCTCATGCCACCGACATGCTAGGTAGATGGGCTGACCCTAAGCAAAATTTTGATTTTAGAAAGTAGTTATTGTTAGGTCAATATCAACTTGTGATACTCAACCAATTTAATGTTACTAACCTATGAACAAGAGGATTAAAATAAAGGTATGTAGATGTGTTTGTAAGATAAAAAACATGTTTAAAATAGCCAATAAGGTTAATATAGGTCTGTAATAGCATAATAAGAGTATAAAAATCATAAGGTAATGTGTAGGTGTGAGATAATGGTACGTTAAGACCATATTTTTTCATGCAAATCATGCATGGTAAATGTATTTCAAGCTTGTAATTGTCAATTAATTAATATTGAATTTTATAATCTATAGTTTGAAAGGACAGATAATTGTTTTTTTTTAATACCCAATATTCTCACAGTATAATTTAGTGTATTATTTATGCAAAAATATAATTTATAGCCAATATAATAATATTTAGGAATTGTTAACAACAAATGGAAAGACTAATTTCAACATGTAGGTCAAGTATCATGTTCTATAATTATACATTAGTATTAATGTTTGATTACAACCTTTAAAACATTTTACTAACCAAAAGTTTTCCAACTAAATATATATTAAGAAAGATTTTTACAATTTATCAATTGATATATATATATATATATATATATATATATATAAATAATGAAAATATAGTCTAAACCTATAATAAACACCTTATTTTCATAAAAAAGACTAAGAAAAATAACAAAATTTAGTGGGAAAGAAAGTAAAAAGTGTTGGGAACAAGAACTTATCTTGAGTATCCAAGCATCACTTGAGATCACTCCAAGATAATTTATCCAAGATCCTCTCTGTTATCACATTTTTTTATACCTTAGTCAAAATATTTAAACAATTAAAATGTCTACTATATATATCATTACATATGACAAGGGACAACTTATTTTATAACACTTGATTGTCATTGTACTTGTTCGATTATGTGTTGATTATTTATAACATAATCACCAACAAATCACATAACATTATTGAATGAGAAGTTAATATAATAATCAATTTGATTTATTCCATAATGGTGTCACTCAACTCATATTCTCTATCTTTTTAATAATAATGTGTCAAAAATAGTTTAAAAGATCAGTTTATGATAATCATGTTTAGTTGAATCTAATAAATTTTAGATTATAATGAACATTCTGATAGTTTGTAAGAATAAATTCATTCTTCTCAAGCACGTTTTCCATCTCTACAACATTTATTCAAAGGCATGAATAAAGCATATATTATGTAGGTTCTTCAATGGTTTTGATGACTTTATATTCTCTGAAACCTATGTTCCTAAAGTCCTAAACCCTAATGACACCCTAACAACCTACACCTATCTAAGACCATAATTTAAGTGTCTCCTTATTATGAATACAATGATGTTTTTTATACTCATTAACTATAGTGATATTAAATGTTTGTTCCATGACTATAGTCATGTTGATTATGACTATTGTGGTACATGGTTTTGACCTAGGCATATTGGTGCCAATGTTAGTTATTTATTTTTCCTAGACATTCATATGGGTGGTATTCAATTTAGTACCCAAAGGACTTCAAGTGCACATGGTGTATACAAGATCATTGATTAACTCTTGATTTAATTTTATATTTATTTAAAACATACCAAAGTCTCTAAGAACTATTGGTTAGCCTGATAAGACTTTAGTCATATAACTTTGATGTTTTAAATTAACAAATTTTGTTGGTGACAAACTTTTGGTGAGATGGATAAATTTGGAGACAAGGGGTTGGATATAATTTTCAAGATGGTTATCATCATTGGAAATGAATGTGGAAAGGTTATTAAACATAGAAAAACATTTATTAAGGTTTATTTTGAGTTTTTAGGTAAAATAAAGTCAACACCACCATTTCTCCACAACATCTACATGCCTTACATTCAATAAGCCACTTGGTTTTTTGGCCTACATTCAATGCAATCTTAGGATGGGGTATAGTCGATAGCCGTATTTTAATTTGGTCAATCATTGTTCATAAAATTTCTATGCAAAATCCAAATGTTTACACTTATTTTCTAAATAACTTTCTTACATTTTTAGTTTTATATTATTTGGTTTCAATGTCTATGAAATTGTAATAATAGTCTAGGATGCTCGTAAGTGGTGAATAGATTTATTGAAAATTATTTTGGTTTTTATTGGGTCCTTGTGGATGATTTGTACTCATAGATTTATTTAAAAACATATTTTTATAGGTATGTAAATATTATTGTTTTTAAATAATATTTTGGAATGGTTAGATGAGTTGTCTCTCAAAAGAGAAAATGGTTATTATTATTTTTTAGTGGGTATAAGAGTTTTCTCAATATTTTTAAAAATAAAATGAATCCTAAATGAAGATTTTATGGTATGTGATAGGATGGATAAATTTTGATCCAAGGGTTTGGAGATGCTTTTCATGATGGTTAACATTGTTGGCAATGAATGTGGAAAGGTTACTAAACTTAGGGTGACATGTAACAGGGATTCTTTTGAGGTTTTAGATAAAATAAAGTTGGCCACCACCATTTCTCCACAACACATACATGACTTGAATTAAATGATCCACTTGGATCTTTGGTTTGTATTAAATACAACCTTGGTATGGGGTATATCTGGTTGCCTTCATTTTATTTAGACATCCATCATTCGACAAGGTTCTCTACAAAAGCTAAATGCTAAAAAATCATTTTTTGAAGAACATTCTAATTTTTTTCACTGTATATTCATTAGTTTCAACATATATGTGGTTGAAATAATAATCTCAGACCCTCATAGGTGGTGAAATTCTTTCTTGATAGTTATGCTTGTTTTTCTTACATCTTTGTGGATACTTTATACTAAGATATTTATTGAAACATAGATTTTTACAAGTATGAATTGATTACTACTTTCAAATAATCATTTGGAATGGTTAGAATGTTGGTTGTAATGGGTTGTATATCAAAAGATAATATGGGTTTTATTAATTTTTAATGGTTATAATAGTTTTCTCAATAGTTTTCAAAACATAACAAAGCTCGAATGAATAGTTGGACAACATTGTTTTAGTTTTTATTGATAAGTATGTTAATATGTGGATGCACGTTGATTTATATTTTTTGACACTATCTAAGTATTATTATTTCTATTTGTTTTTATCATATTAAAATGATTGTATCTACATTTAGTTATCTATGTGAATTTAAGTTGGGTTTTGGTTCTTTGGCCTCTTATCTTTCATTTTTCAAAATCGAGACTTTATTCAAAATTCCTACATGCAGACTTGAATCCATAAATGATTTTGTTTAATGGGATTTTCTTTAAAGCATGTGCTTGATTAATTACCATTATAAAGGTTTTATTTTTAAGCTAGTTTTAAGTAAATAATACTTGGTCTTTCCTTTTGTTATTTGAATACAACTATTTCAAAGTTCAAACCTTGCATATAATTTTGGCATTCATTAAGGTTTCAAAGTCACAATAATGTGATGTTACTTTTGGGTTAAATATAAATTTGACATATGGAAGGTTTAATCAGTGTGGATATATTTTTTAGCACAAAATTTTAAAGGCACAATTCTATATTTTAGGCTCATATTTGTGATAGCTTATTAGTACAACTATCATGTTAGTTATTTTGGCAATAAGGATATCTATGGTTACATAGTCAAAAATCCCTAATTTTGGAAGTTTGTTGGTATATAATTTTGAAAATAAGTGGTCAAAATTATGTGTGATACTTATTTTATGTGATATTCGGTTTATAGATGGATATTTGGTTTGCATTACATAAATTTAAGACCCGTCTACATATTTTTGGTCTTATTTTTTTTATCATTTATAATATATTCATCTCAGTCTATATAAAATTTTAAAAGGCATTTAATCTTATTTTAGTTATTTTTAGATTTTTTCAGTTGTTGCAAACAAGATAAATTTATTATATATTGGTAGATGAGATGCACATGAATATATTATTAATACAATTGTTTGCATGCATACTAATACATATTATTTTTCAAATAGATACATGAGATTATTTTTTGTTCAAAGTTAGAATGCATAAACATATTTGGTTGAATACAAATATGGTCTTTTGAAACCCTGTATAAATTCTTTGGTTCTTAATTTTGAAAAGGTTTGACATTATATTATGATATATTTCATTTTAGAGGCTAATATAAACAAAATAGAAGGAGATCTTGTTTGTTTTAAACTTCACATTGGATTTTTATTTTAAATAATTTGTAAAATAAAGAACATATTTGAATACTTGTAATTTCCTTAGATGGTTTTGATATGTTACATTACTTTTTGGTCCAAAAACTTTTGTGGAAGTAATGGTAGTTTTTGGTCTTGATTATTTAAAGATAAATTTGGGTTAGATGATATAGTTTATGATATATGGTATTAATTTTATTTTTTCCAACTTATATTTTTGAAAATTAAAAATTTACCATTCTTAGAACAATTGAAAATAATTTGTTATTGAACAAACAATGGGATGTTTTGCAAACAAGTTTTGAATGTTTAGATTTATTTGAAATGTTCATTTTTTTTAGTAAATTTTTTAATGATGGACATTACATTTGAAATATATTATTATTTATCTTTTCCCCATTCATTTAAAAAAATTTTGAGTTGGAGTAGAGGTTCTCAAAGTTTTGATATAAATAATATTTGTGGAATATCTCAACAAAATGAGACTATGCCACCTACTCGAGATAATTATTGAGGAAGATACTTTAGGGTATAAAAGGAATCTAACATATTACACATGATTTAAGTCATGAAACTTCGGTTTTCATTCATTTTTGTGCTTTTGATCCTTCATTTTAGGATTTATTACCTTTTATGTCTTGTAGTTCTTTGTCATCTCATGGTACACATTCTTGGAGATATTTTCATTGAGGTGCTTGGAGATCTCATTCTTTTGGATGTAGTTTTCTAAATACTTAAACACATCATGTGAAATATCTATGTAATGTGATAAATCCATATATTCAATTTGAGCCTTAAAATAATGTCTTGTTGACTTTTGAAGCTTCAAAGCTTGTTATTGACCCAAATAATTTTTCTTCCTTGAGTTGTAAACATGCTAGTAAGCCATTCATCCCCACCTATGATAGCTTACATTATGAATAACATTAAATTTGAAGTGGTTGATAAGTCTAGAGGAATTACTTGGATTCAAATGCCAATTATACCTCTTGAGTACACCAAGTATCATACTGAACAGGGGGAAATTTTAGTTGATTTGATTTTAAATGAAGAATAAACTATTTATTATTTTATTTATTATTGATATCCTTGACATTATCAAACCTTGGTAATCTCTTTTAGTTGGACTCAATTACTTTCATTATGCAGTATTTTGGTTTGATACTTGATAGATTACTACATTAATTATTCAGTTATCATTTATTTATTTATATAGTTTACTTTTTTCAGTTGATTTTGTCACATCAAAATTTCTCTCTAAGCTAATTTAACTGATTATCCTTGGATTATTTGGTTGTTAGTTGATTTAACTATTGTTTGATTAATCTTTATGTCATATACTGATTATGGTAAAATATTATGTTGCTTAATTTACATAATTTGTTAGTTATGAGTTAGTTGTAATTTCATATTTGTATTTGATGATCATGCATGTTAGTTTATACAATAGTATTTTTATGGATATATATCATGATTCAGGATAACTACCTTCATTATGTGTGAGGTAGATGAAGGACAGATCTATCCCTTAGAGTGTGATAGAGGGAGGGCATCATCGAAGAGGGTGGCATAGATTGACATGTTCGGAGATGATAAAGGAATAACTAAAAATCCATGCACACACCACTGTAAAATAAATATGTTTGTGATTATTACTAGTTGGATGATGTTTCATTTTCTATTATGCATATCTAATGTGATCTTGTGCTAATATATGATCATTTTGGTTGATTTCAAAATCTGGTAGTTACTACATTAATTAGTTGAGTACTATTAATATAATTACTTGAATGAATATACTAAGTGATAACATGACGTATTTGGTTAATGTTTAGCTGATTATACTTGTTGTGTATGATTTGATTGTTGAGCATTAACAAATAACACTAGCAAGAATATTAAATCTAATATTATTTATTTATGAATATAAAATCAATATCATATGAAATTCTTAGTGTTTAATTTATGAATGGCATATATAATGAATGTGTTTGGTTACATTGTCATTCAGATTCATGTAATATAGACCACTTGTGTTAAATGTTGTCAAAGACCTAGTTTATTCTAGTCATATATTCTAACATTGATTAACGGTATTGATAAACCTTTTATGAGGTTAAACAACTAGATATAAAACATATATAAATTACATTACTATTATTTATTTCATGGCTTATAAGGTCTATGGATAGTATTTTAACATAGTCAATATGCTATATTGGGTGGTTTAGTCGATTTACATGGAATAACATTGATTTTGGCTTGCTATTTATTTGCATGAAATAATGATGTTTATAGACTTATATAAGTTGATGACTTGTCTTCAATGGTATTTAATAGACTTAATAAATATACATATCTTGGTCTAAAATATTAGTCAGTTGTCAACTTTACATGAGATAATAATGTGAAGTATTTGACCATGCAGTTATATTAATCATTGTTTAATTGATGATAGTTTAACAAAGTCTTGGAACATGCATATTTTTAAAGGGATTTTATAATGATTATTTAATTAGATGTTTTGAGAAATCAGAGTTCCTGACCCTGTTTGACTTCTAGTTAAGCATCATTTGGTAAAATCATTATTTCATTTGAGTGGGTTGCATGGTGATGAACTATAGAACGATGGGAGTTATTGGGTTGCTTTTCCATACATGTTTGTGGTCTATCAAGAAAAATGGAGAAATGGATGGCATGGAGAAGAATAAAAAGAAGAGGAAGGAAGTCTGAGGGACATGATACTGGGATGAAGTAGGCAGAGAGAAGGGGGAAGAATTGGTGAGCTGAGGAAAATGTCTGGTTTGGCTCCTTGGCAATTTGATCACCCTCTCAGGTTGGTTTTGTACTTAAATTCTTTGTGTGTGTATTTTGAAAGGAATATTGTTAGGGTTTTATGGGTTGTTAAGAAAGTTAAAAAATAAAGGGGCTAAATGTAGAGCCCTATGGATAGCTCAGCCATCCATAGAACTCCACGTCCAACCGCCAAAAAACCTTAGTGGATGGCTAGAATTGTGTGTTTAAATTTTGAAACCATGTGGAATTTATACCCTAGCTATTTAGTTGATGGGTGTTTTAATTTTAGAACTCCTCAAAATTTAAAGTCTATAATTTTATTAAATGGGTGTTTGACTTAAGTTCTGGTTAGGGTTTTTTAAATGATACACCCATTTTAAGGTATAAAGGTAGATTTGAATATATGTATATATTAAGGATATATATACAAATATAAAGGTATGTATATATAACCTATAGGTCTTTAGTGACTTGGGGTATATACACATATCAGCATATATGTATATAAATATGGAATATACAAATATATTTAAGTCTACATTTAGAATTATGTAACCATGACTAAAATTTTTATAGACATAAATGTGTATATCCTTAGGTTATGGTTGAGTATATACACACACACAATACTTATATACATATACCTAGTGGGATGGGTTATTCAAATATAATTGAGTATTAGGTTTTTATGTTAAACTTGTTTTGGTTTTGGAATATTGTAGCATACTAAAGTATATACATTTATTGATGTAATTTTTAATTGATATAGGTATACACTTGAGCCTTTAGTTGTATTAAACCTAGCAGAGATTTTTTTGGGTAAAACCATTTGGTGTTTTATAATAAAGATTACTATGTATGAAATAGAATATACATAGATATACAAACACACACACACACAATCATATATATACACACACACACACACACACACACACACACACACATATTTGATAGTATATATACATGAATATATAAATTATATGGTTTGGATTTCAAATTAAACCTATGTACTAGTTTTATAACCAACTTATAATATATGTTTTGGGTTTTTAAAATCAAGCCTGTGCATATGAGTATGTTGGGTTTTTGAATTAAGGTATAATACACACACACACACACACACACACACACACACACACACACACACACACACACACACACACACACACACACACACACACACACACACACACAAAAGCTATGATTAAAATTGGTAGCTTATCACTGGTTATCTAAGTTTTAGAAATGGTGTTTGAACACCTTACATATGGTCTTGTAAAATAATAAAGTTGAGTTACATAAAGCGTGCCTGTCATACTTATGTTAAAGTTGAATTTACAATTAGAATGAATATATAACTTTATTTGTTTACATATATATTAATTTTGGTTTAAATAAACTATGTGATCTAAGTTTTTAATAAAAAGCTACAAAATTTGATTTTACATGGCTATATGCATGTTTTGGATCATTTATATAGAGTTTGTTTAACTCTATGAATTAAAGGGTTTTATGTGATATTAAATATATGCAATGCCAGTATAAATGGTTGGCTGTAGGTACTGTGTGTATATGAATACTAAGGTTTTTTGATTTGTAGTGTTTTGGATGATTTTGATTATAATCTAAGTTGTATACCAAAAAGTAGATGTGATACTTCAAGTTATAGGTAGTGGATGCCTATTTAGAGTATAACGTATATTATGTAAATATGACTGTATAAGACATTATATAAATGGTTGTTAAAAATTAGACTTCATTTGATTATAACATATATGTTTATATGTATATAACTTGTCTACAGGTAGTCCTTTATATTTAACAGGGTATATGGGTACTTTGATATATAGTGAATGTTGGTTGAATAGTAAATTATGTTATTTAAATATAGTTCCTTTTAATTAAATCTATGATTATGTATTTGGGTAAGCTAGATTTAATGAGTTATCTCATGGAGAATATAACATGTAAGTCACTTTGTCATAATTAGTAACTACCTATCTATGTATAAACTGAACCCAATTGGTATGGTTATAATAGGGACTATTTATGATTCTATTTATTATGTTGTAATAAATGGATTGTTTATTAGATTCTTGCATTACATTTGATATACTAGATGTATGCATTGATATTCCTGATATTAACATATTTGCTATAAGAATATTCTATTTGAATCTATGTGTTTATTTTTATGTATGTTATCTCTTATTACCATCTCTACGTAAGTGAGATGGACATCACTTATGTAGTGTTACTAATACAATAGAGATAGAGTAATCCGATCAAGTGGTGTATATGAAATTAATTAATTCATGAGATCATTAAATATTTAAAAACTTTGGCCGAAGTAATGTTTATAGTTAAACATTATTATTTCATGTGTTTGATATAGTTTATATGTTTGTCTGATATTATGTTAGAATGGATTTATATATGGTAGACAACATGTATTAGTTATTTTATAGCACATAGGTTCTAGTTAACACTTTGAATTCTCACACCATTTTTATCTACCCATCCATAGAAGGGAGGGACATTCCTCGATGGGGGATAGTGAGGGGGATATATGGTCCATGGTTGGTGTGAAAAAGCACTCAAATGATGCTCTCCCTCCCCACAACAATGCTACACTAGTGACTCCATTTGAGATTGTAGATAGATACTTGAGTCATGGAGACTCACGCTTTATGGAGCTTTGTATCATGTATAATTATTGACATATTATTCATTGTTGGAAAAATGTATTATTTATTCATTATACACTTACAACAGTGGCTTTAATGATTTATCAATCATGGATGAAAATGTATAATTATTATTGTGGAATAAATGCAGTCTTTATGATTATTTTAGCATTGTCTATATTTTGATACATTTACTATTTATGATCTTAGCTAGATGGATTTAGCTATAGACCTTGTTAAGGTTAAAATAAATTAAATTAAATCACTAGGTTAGATTTTTCATGATGAAATATACATGAATAAAATAGTAAAAAAAAATCACTCTACTTTATGGTAAAACCCAATAGGTTTGTTACAGTGTGGGATTCTCACACCATTTTTATCTACCCATCCATAGAAGGGAGGGACATTCCTCTATGGGGGATAGTGAGGGGGATCTATGGTCCATGTTTAGTATGGAAAATCACTCGGATGATGCTCTCCCTCCCCACAATAGTGATGCATTAGTGACTACATTTGAGATTGTAGATAGATACTTGAGTCATGGAGACTCACGCTCTGTGGAGCTTTGTATCATGTATAATTATTGACATAATATTCATTATTAGAAAAATGTATTATTTATTCATTATACACTTAAAATAGTGGCTTTAATGATGTATCAGTTGTGGATGAAAATTTATAATTATTATTGTGGGATAAATGCAATCTTTATGATTATTTTAGCATTATCTATATTTCGATACATTTATTGTTTACGATCTTAGCTAGATGGATTTAGCTGTAGACCTTGTTAAGGTTAACATAAATTAAATTAAATCACTAGGTTAGATTTATCATGGTGAAATCTACATGAATAAAATAGTACAAAAAAATTACTCTACTTTATGGTAAAACCCGGTAGGGTTGTTACATTGTGGTATCATAGCCGTGGCTCAAAATCTAGGACTTAATGAGTCCACTAACATTTTATTATCCATTTGTTTAAAAAAAAGGATAATGGTATGAGCTAGAGCATCTAGTGAGGGTTATTTGAATGTCAATAACACTAACCCTCCATTTGATCCTAATTAATTTACCACAAAGTAAGGAATAAAGTTGGATCAAATTTTCACTGCCATGAATGAAACTAGGGATCAAATTTCAGCCCTAGAATAAGTTCATGGACTTGAAGAGGAAGCCCATCATGATGTAACTGAAAAGCATCCTATTAAGTAGGGAATTCTTCAAGATTAGAGGCATGAGGAATTGCCTCAAGATGTGAGAGCTTGTGTAGATGCAAAATTGGCTAGGGATATGAAAAAGGTGAATCCACCTAAGTTCAATGAAACCATTTTGGGAGATGGAGCTGAAGCATGGATGATAGAGATGGATAAGTATTTTGATATTTAAAACTAATTTGAAGTCACTAAAGTAGTTTGGAGAGCTTACTAGTTGGATGATGAAACAACTACATGGTGGGCCAATGAAAAATTGAAAATGAATCTTAACTCTATCGCCACCATATGAGAGCAGTTCATGACATTGTTTAGATCATGGTGGCTTCCATAGTTTTAATTTAATCAAAAGATTACATGTTTTTATAGTCTTAAGAAAGAAAACCTATCAATGAATGAATAATAGGAATAGTTCACCAAACTTATGAAGTATGTACCTTAGTATCAGTCAGATGAGAGGTTTAGAATTAAAGAAGTTCATCATGGGGTTAAAACCCCAAATTAGTGGTGAGGTGGATGTGCATGGGCCATCTATCTAGATCAAGTATTCTCGAAGGTAGTCAAGCAAGAATAAAAGCTTAAATCTCTTGCTCAAGTTAGATATAAGTTCAAGAAAAAGTTTGGAAGTTCAAAACCAACTTTAAAAAAGAATAACTAGAAGCAAAGGAGTGGAGATTCCAAAAGTCAGTTCAAGAATCAAAATGATGGATTCAAAAGTGGCATAGGTAACAAGAAACTTAGTAATGGATTCAAGGGTAGTTTCGAGAAAAACAAATAGTTTGATAGAAAAGGACCACCTAGAAGTTCATTCATTCATGGAGGTGACCATTTTGCTCATGAGTGTACCCAAGATAAGCCAAAGAACAAGAGTTATACTCTGTAACAAGGAAATTTTTAGCAATAGATTCATGTAGTAGTTGATAATTATCAGGCTAAATTCTAAGATCACCCATAGAACTATTAGGTATTTTGTTTGACCATCCGTTTCTATTTTGATAGATAAGGGGGATATAGAATATTTATTACTCCTAGAATGCTTAATAAGTTGTCTAAAAAAGATGGAGTTATGGAAAATGCATGGTCAATATAGTATGGGAATGAGTCAAAGGTCAAACTTGACAAGTATTTTATCAAAGCTAAGATTAGGTTACCCAAATTCACAATAATAGTAGATCTTTATGTAACACTTCTAGGGTCATATGATGATCCTAGGAGTCAAATGGATTGTGAAGCATAAATCTAAGCTTGACTGTTATCTGAAGAAAGTTGAGTGTCAAGATGATTTTGAAAATTAGACACAAATTTAGGGGGAGAAAAGAAAGTTGAAGCTTAGGCAAATTTCTGTATTGTAACTCAAGAAGGCTTAGGAGAAAGGGTCCCTAGCATTTATTATTAAGATAAATAAGATGGAAGAATCTAAGGAACCATCCATCAAAGATTATAATTTTATTAGGAATTTTCATGATGTGTTTCCAAAGAAATTTTTAGGATTGCCTCCCAAATGTGAGTTTGATTTTTCAACTGATATCATACTTGGATCAAAACCACAATTTAAGGCATTGTATAAGATGACAACCACTGAATTAGTTGAGTTAAAGGCTCAAATTTATGAATTTTTATCAAAAGGGTTGATTAGACCAAGTGTGTCACCATGGGGTGCACCATTTGTATACATCAATAATAAGGATGGTACTCTTTGCCTTTGTATTAATTACAAAAATTTAAATAAGGTGACAATTCATAACAGATATCCACTACCTCATATTGATGATCTTTTTGATAAGATGCAAGGGGAAACCATCTTTTCTAAGATTGAACTTTAAGTAGGGTATCATCAGTTGAGGATAAAAGATGGGGATATTCTAAAAATAACATTTAGAACTTGATGTAGAGAGGATTACAAAGCAATTTAATCAAGCATTAGTCTATAAATAATGAAACATGCATAAAGAACTAACTAACCAAGCCTATCTATTCCTATGGGAATTAAAAAGGATATCAAGAAAAAAATGAAAGAAAGCAACACCATATTACCTTCCCAAATGGATTCACCATACCCATGTGGCTCAAAAACATGTTTTCCCTTGATCAAGCATCCTTGTCTTTGTCAACAATGGTGGTGAGCTCCTCCAATACCTCAAGAACACTATAAACCCTAGGATTTTGATTCCAAATCACCAAATTAGCCTATTAATGAAGCTTGTAAAAAAAATCTATGATCTAATGCAAAGCCTTTTGAAGATATTTGAGCATAATAACCTTGAACTAAAATAGCTTAGAAATGATGTTCATGGCCTCTCTATTTATAGATTTTTTAGATTGGTCAGGATCAACCTGAACCGTCCATCTTGAGATGAAGATGTGTGGTTGAGGATAATCTTAATATTTATAATTAAATCCATAATTATCCTCATCATGACCTTGGAAGAAGGTGCATTGAAGAGGCATGAGAGGCATTAACTAGGCATGGGTGACCCATAATCCTGATATTTGTGGCATTTATGGCCTAGGGATGTCTTCCCAAGAAATGATGTCACATGATGATATAAATAATAAGAATCACTTTTAAAAAATAAATATTCAAAAACTCTCATGGAAAATCCACTGAAGCTATTTATTTGGATTAATTATCCTTAAACAACGTTAATCAATATTTGTGCAATTATTTCAAAATTGGCCCTCAATTAATCAAAATGGTCAGAAAGTCATATTACTGAGTTATAATTTGACTCAGGAAGAATTAAAAGGTAACATTAGATGTGATGGAACTGTATTTCCATTTAGGATGTTTCCAACACAAAATAATAAAGGTACATGGTGTGTACTAATGAATTTAGGAGAAAAGAGTGATCCAGATCACAAAAGGCAAAATCATCATTTTGACTCAAAATAAATTGATCAAAGTGAGTTGACCCATAAATTGCATTTCCCCATTTAGGGATACTTTGACCTAAATTGACACTTGTAAATGAAAAGTTTGAACCATTTAGCGTGTTTTATGGATTTTGACCTAAAATGTGCATTTGAGTGCAATTTGAGTAAGATTGACAATTTCAACACAAATAGTGTTAGGAATTGGATATCTACATTTTACCCTTATTTGAAAAGGTGTAGCGAGACATATAGGTGAAGTAACATCTTTTCAAAGAAAAGAGTTGTTAAGAAGAAAATGGAACAGACCCATGATGCCCCCTCGAGAGGACATACTGGGATGAAAGAGAAGGATGGACTCTCAAAAAGAGAGAGAAAGTGAGAGGTTAAGCCATGGAATAGATCACATCCAGATGAGATAATGCTTGCACATGTGATTACCATCAATGATAAAAATATAATGATAGGTATAATAGGCCTCAGAGATGGGGGGAGTGGGAAAGATACAATCTATAAATGTAAGGTACACACTATAAATGTACCCAATTTGAGAGTACAAGCTGCATGCTTACAGTATTAATCAATCCTGAGACAAGTTGCACACTAAAATATTTCCATCATGGGATTTAATGTGGAGAGATTGGAATTAAATGAAATAGGAGAACATTGTGATTTAGGTTGGGAAGCACCACTAGAATGAGGTCTCTAAAGAGAATATAAGAAGTACTCCAGTAGAGTAGATGTGATCATGATAAAATAGTTGTGCCCCAATAGGGAAAATTTTGATCATTGAAAAATAATAAATAATGATTTTACCCATATAGAGATGATTTAATTGTGACAAAATAGTTATTGTTCCCCAATATGGGCAATTGGCAAGCAAAAATAGCTCAAGGATATAACCAAAAAGATAGGTTAAAGTGAGCGGGTGCAAATGTACATGCGATGGTGTAATGGATTTAGAAAGCCATATAAAACCAAGCATATGAGAATGCATAAAGTGATGAGAGAGATGAAAACAATAATGGAGATAGCCGAGCTGACCTCAATAGAAATTTAGTGCTACCTACATAGTTCCATAGACTTATGTTGCAACATGAACTTCATGCTAATGTAGTTCACCCAAGTTTGGGAGAGAATAGAATGAGGAATGATGAAAAATGACCAAGAATTGATTAGACTCACAATGTGTGCAAAGAGATGCACATCTAAACATAGACATATAAGCCTAAAATGCATGCTACTTAGAAGCCTAATTTCATATCATGAGCCTAGGTTTTGTAAAGTGTTCTTGAGAATCGTTCATTGGAGTTGATGTTGATGGTAAGACTTTGAGACCTGAGCACAAAGTGTTTGCTATAACAAAATAATTTAGGCATCATAAGTATGAATAACTTAGAATGACATAGTATTCCAACTACATTGAGCCAGTTCAAATGTGAATATCTATAACTAAGGATGATGGTAAAATAATGACCAAAACTAGAGTTATAATGATTTACATTTAAACAAAAAATCAAAAACAAAGAAAAAGATAAACATAAATGAACCTAACTTAAAATCAATATATGATCAATCAAGACTTTAGTAGGAGAATAAATGTTTAAAAACAAAAGGTAATAACATATTAACAACATGGGACTGAGATATAAATAATCAAGATCCATGTAGACCATCAAGGCATTCTTGAACACAGAAGAAAAAAGCAAAATCAAATAGAAAAAATAAGACACCAACAACAATCAAATAAACAAAATAGTCTAAGAACAACGTAATAACATAGGATCAAGATATAAACAATTGAGATCCATGTGAATCATCAAGATGTTCTGAAACATAAAAGAGAAAAGCAAAATCAAATAGAAAAAACAAGACACCAACAACAATCAAATAAAAAAATTGTCTAAGAACAACATAATAACATAAGATCAAGATATAAACAATCAAGATCCATGCAAATCATCAAGATGTTATAAAACACAAAAGAGAAAATAAAAATCAAATAGAAAAAACAATCAAGGAAACACAAGACCAAGAAATGGAGAAAAGTAATGAAAAGAGAAAAGGAGAAGAAAAAAAAGGAGAGGTGCGAAATCACAACAAAACACCAAGAAAATTCAAATAAACACACACAAAAAAAACCAAGTTAGTGTGGTTTAAAGATAAATGTTCATGCATGTGTAGTAGAGGCATTACTTTCCACCACATCATAACAAAGAACAATGATAATTGTTCCCTAATTAAAGAGGAATAATGATAGAAGAAATGGGAGAAGAGAAGAAAGGGAAGGGGTTGGTTGAGATGACTCCAGATGTATAAGACAAGTGGACACTTCCTACATAGTTCCATGGATGCATGTTCCAACATAAACTTTAGGCCAAATGTATTTATCCTAGGAAATGGGATAGAAGAAAAATTATGATCAGACCAACATGATTTATAGAAGAAAATGGAAGATACGATAAATAAATGAGAATGGTCTATAAAACAAGAAGATGATGAGATGAGAAATAATGATCTTCCAAAATGGCAAGTGTGTGGGACAAGATGAAATGAATTGGTATTTTTGTGATTGTAAAATAGCAAGAGCTTTCAAAATAAATAGTTGCTCACAAAATGGTGAGAGCATTCAAACTTAATAGTTGCTCACAAAATAGCGAGAGCGTTGGATGGTGGAATAGGAATGCAAAAATGTATAAAAGCATGAGACAATGTTTTTATTCTTTTATGGATCATTTTATGATGTTTTTGGTATTTTTAAATTATTTCTAATGTTTTTGGTGTTTTTAGGATAAAATATGCACAAAATGGGACCATCTATTTGAGGAGATGCACGTCCTGAGAGTAGAGGTTCCAATAAAATAACTAAGCCAATTGTAATGGGATATGCTCATAAATAAATGAGAGTGAGATTATTGATAAAAAAGAGAGCAATAAATAGTTGTATTGATAATATGTGATTGTTCACCTGTTTGAAGCTACACAAGACTATCTTAGCTAAACTGCTACTGAAGATGTTCATATGAGACTTAATCGAGATCATAATTGGTTAAAGGATAAAAAGTGTTCAATATTATAACATGCCTTAGACATAACTAAGAATATGATTCTTGAAGAGAGAAATATAGAATGGGCTAAAGAATGTGTTCAGAGTGCCAAGGGTTTAAAGCCTTTACTATCATGAATCATGTAAGTGGACCAGGGTAGTATAAAATGTGTTCAAGGTAAGATAAAAGGGTGAGATAAAATTATGACAACACAAGTTGCCCCTAAGTTATGGGTCTTATAGAAAATGATTCAAAGTTGTTCATACATAAAACTTCTTAAGGTGTATGATGTTCATGGGATCTAAAATTTCTTCACCATTAGGTTTAGCCAGTCAGTATGCTCCTAATCCATAGTTCATTGTGACAATATATGATCCTAACCAGCTAGGCTAAAACTTGCCTTTCTTTTTGGGTTCAACATTTATGTTATTCTAGTTCTCTTTCAAAAATAAGGCACCAATATCAAATTATTGAGGGAGAATGCATTTATTGTAGCTTCTCCACAATTTGTTCTGATAGGCCTGCAAGTTTTATAGGGTAGCCAAACACTTACCATCAAGGAGTTCTAGTTCTTACAACTGTGAGGATTTATAATCTTCATCATCTTTAATATGCTTCAATGATATTCTTAATGATGAGATCTCAATCTCGACAAGGATGATAGCTTTAGTGCCAAAAATAAGGGAGTATAAATTAGCTCTAATTGGGGTATGATGATTGGTTCTATAAGCCCAGAGGGCAAGAAAAAGTTGCAAGTGCCAATTACGACTAACATAATTGACAATATTTTTAAAGATGGATATAATGGTATTATTTGACACCTCAGCTTGTCCATTGCCTTGGGGGTTATATGGAGTGGATTTATTGTGCTTGATCTTGAATTTTTCATAAAGAGATTTCACATCTTGGTTTACAAAGGATCTACCATTATCAGATATAATACGAGTTGGGATGCCATATCAATAGATGATATGGTAATGAATGAATTTGGCTATTTGTTTCCCAGTAACATAAGTGAGAGGAATGGCCTCAATCCACTTGGCAAAGTACTTGGTTGTAGTCAAAATGTGCTTATGGCCATCTAAAGATGTTGGGTTAATTTTCCCAATGAGATCGAGACCCCATATTGAGAATGACCATGGTGTCATAATTGGCTGCAATGGTAAGGAAGGTACGTGTATCAAGTTACCATGTTGTTGATAAGGAACACACTTCTTTACATAATTACAAGAATTTATCACTATTTTGGGTCAATAATAGCTTGTTCTGAGAAGTTTCTTTGCTAGGACTACACCATTGGTATGGGCCCCACACATTCCTTCATGAACCTCCTTTAGTGCCAGCTTAGATTCTCCCAAAGATAAACAACAAAGAAGTGTTCCATCATAGCCTTTTCGATAAAGCATGTTTCTAAGGAGGATATAACATGTTAAGTGATGAAAGAATAGTTTTTGTTGGTTGTTGGAAAGGTTGGAGGGAAATACATGGCTATAGAAATAATTATAAAAATCTTGGTACCATGGTATCTCAAGTGAGGGATTAGGATCAATAATGGTGCATATCCTTTCTGAATCTGATAGAATATGTGTTAGCTGAAGAAGATTTTCAATTAGGAAATGATACTCTTTAGCACTATCATGTATTTGAATAATATAACGAATTATTGTCATGGAATTGATATATCTATTGTTGACTCATGGAACTTGCTCAAACTACAGAGATTTAAAATGTGTTTTAAGGTTATCAATAATTTGCTTGTAAGGAGCAATCTTATCATCTCTTGTTTGATACTAATCAGTTTTTTGATTTATAATTAGCTATGAATATCCATAGAATTTTAAGCTTTCAATATCCCATTGTATGTTATGATGGATCCCTACAAACAATGCCTCATATTAGACCATATTATTTATACACTAAAATTGTATATGGAATGCTTTAGGGATCAAATCCCCTATGGTGTGATCAACAATATGCCAACTCTAGAACCTCAGGATGTGAAGGATCCATTAAAATATAGTGTCCACTATTTAGGCTCTTGTGATGCTTGTTCTATCATCATGATATAATCATCTAAAAGGTCAAAGTTGAGGGTTTGAGTGGCCATAAGAGGAGCTTTTGCAAGCTGGTCTGCAAGAACTTGTCCTTTGATTACCCTCTGATTTTGGTAGTCAATATCAAACTCACTGAGGAGCATAATCCATTTAGCCATAAATCCTTAAAGAGATGATTTAGATAAGAGGAACTTGAGAGGATCTACCTTGGTGACAACAAGAGTTTTGTTATTTAGCATATAATGTCACAATTTTCGAGTGGTGAACACCATAGATAAACATGCCTTCTCAATAGGCATATAATTATGTTCATAGGCTATCAATGTGTGACTTAAATAATAAACTGTATGTTCCCTACTATGATCATCATGCTGAGCCAAAAGTGCCCCCAGTGCATGTTTTGTGGATGATATATAATGAAGCAGTGGCTTTCCTTGTGTCAGAGGTCATAAAACTGGTGGATTGTCCAAGTATGTTTTAAGCTTTACAAATGCTATTTGATAATATTCATCCCACTAAAATGTTACCCCTTTCTTTAAGACGTGGGTAAATGGGTGGCACTTATCTACCAATTGAAAAATGAACCTATGTATAGACTAGATCTTGCCTTGTAGACCTCACAATTATTTAAGATTATTTGGTGGAGGCATTTATATAATATCATTGACCTTTGCAGGGTTGACTTTAGTCCCTAATTGTGATACAATGAACCCTCAAAATTTTCTTGATGTGAGTCCAAAGACACATTTTTTAGGATTCAAGTAGACTTTATATACACGAAGCCTCTCAAATACTTCATAGAATATCAGGGTGTCCAACTCTTATTCTTGATTTTTCTAGTATATCATCAACATAGTCCTTGACAATGTCATGTATCATGTCATGGAAGATGATAGTTACACGTTGATATGTGGCTCCAACATTATTCAAACCAAATAGCATGCCTTGGTAACAAAATGTCCCCTAAAAAGTGGTGAATGTGGTCTTATGCTAATCTTCAGAGGCTATCTTGATCTAATTATAACAAGAAAATCCATCCATTAAGGATAACATCTCATACCCAACATTTGAGTCAATAATCATGTCGATGTTAGGCAAAGGAAAATTATCTTTGGGGCATGATTTGTTGATATCATGAAAATCAGTACAAACATGTATGTTTGGGGTCTTTTTACTTACTGGTACTATGTTATAAATCCATTCAGAGTAGTCTAGTGGTTTGATAAAATTGGCTCTTAACAACTTTTCTAACTTAGACTTAACCAAAAGGGCAATGCATGGATACATCTTTCTTAAGTTTTGCTTGACTAGTTTAGGATAAGGGTGAATAACAAGATGATGCATAACTAAATCTAGATCTAGGCTTAGTATGTCAAAATATGCCCATGCAAAGATATCTATATAATCCTTAAGAATGGATATAATATGTTCACGTTCTGCTTCAGTAAGGGAAGGTCCAAGATAAACAAGTTTGGGATCCTCATGGGTTCCCAAATTCACTTCTATTATGCTCTCCATAAGGAGTGCGGATCCATCCTCTAGAATTGTAGGAAATTTATGGTCATGATCATCTTCTTCTAATATATCTTCTTGTTGTTCCTCCCAAAGATCCAGATAATATGAAGCATTAAAATCTACCTTCTCAAGTAAAGGCCAATTAGCAAAAACCTCTAGAAACTTAAGAATAAGAGGCTCAAATATTTGATGTTGTTTTGAAGAGATTATTTTATTAGCTATGAAACTTGGGATAGATGGAATTTCTACATTCTGAGGGGATGAACAAACTTTCCTGCTTGGGAGCACCTAAAATAGGTTTTCATTCAAAGGCTTGTCTTTTTCTTTACTTCTTCCCTGATTGACAAGTGCCTCAAAGAGGTTTTCATGTAAAAATATTGATGTTTATTATTTATTATGACTAATAAAGTTTTCCTACTCTCCAAAATAGGTAGAAAAATGCAATGAAAAATTGAAACCCTACTTATGATCCCTGATGGGGAATGCATCTTGTAGGCCCACGTATTCTGCAATTGATTCTTCATTTTGAAACTCATCGAGGCATATGACTAAATTTTTTTGATCCCAATATATGAGCTTGGGGTGGCAAAAGAATATGTTACAGTGAGGATTTTCTTTAGGATGGGAAACACCAATGGTAAAGATATAATGTCTTGCTTCAGGAAGGGAAGCACCACTAGGATGGGTTTTTACTTCAGGATGAGATGCTCTAATGGCTAAGATATGATGTCTTGATTTAGTAAGGGAATATATATATATATATATATATATATATATATATATATATATATATATATATACATGTATATATATATGTATATATGTATGTATGTATATATGTATATATATGTATATGTATATATGTATATATATATATATATATATATATATATATATGTATGTATGTATGTATATATACATTAGGATGGGTGTTTGCTTCAGGATGAGAAGATCCAATAGGTGCTAGGGTCAATATGGCATTTGAATCAAACAAATCTGAGTCAGTAAGCTCATCAAAAAGGCTATAATGGGACGTTGTGTCACCGTTAAGAGTCTTGTTACTAGTCAATTTATAAGAGTCACTATCAAATGTCATGAGTTCATCTTCTGGTGGTTTAAATCTAAGGCCATGATTCAAATTGATAACTCAAGCTGATAAGGGTTCTAAAATTCCTTGCTCCTATGGGCTAAGGCCTTTCCTTGTATAGTCAAGATGATCCATTATCTTGTTAGGGATGGGATACTTTGGATTCTAAAAATAGTCTACAAGGCCTTCAGAATATAACCAATATCCCTTGGTAAAAGCCTCTCAATATTTATTTGGTGAAATTTCAAGTACAAAAACCACATGAGGTTTTGGTTGCTTCTTCTTTGGATGCCAAATCTGATTAGGCCTATTAGGAGACTAGAAAGTTTTAGGCTTACCAAATGTTTTAGGGGATTTTGGTAATTTTGAAATATGGAGGACATATTTTAGTGGTACGTGTAAATTCTTATGTCTTTAATAATAACATTTTTGGCCAAAGCTGTAGGAAATGGATCAACTGAAGTGGAAGCTAAATCACTAGGGTCTATATAATTAGATGGAGATGGATGAGAAATGATGGCTTTGTTCTTCTTTGTAATGAATTCTAAACCTGGGCAATAGTTATAATTATGAAAATCTACTTCAAGATGTTGTAATATTGGTAGGGCTATTGATTAGAGGGAATAATAACCTTGATCCCATCATGGGGAAACTTAAGACATTGGTGAAGAGTAAATGGAACTGCCTATACTTCATGGATCCAAGGATGACTAAGAAGTATAATATAAGGAAGCTTAATATCTATAATATGGAATAATGTGTGATGAGAAATAAACCCAACAATGAATGGAAACCAAATTGTATCAAATGACACCCTCTCGGTATTTTTGTAAGCCTTGATTATAATAATCTCTAGCTGAATGTCTTAATCCATGTAACCCAATCATCATACCAATTTAAGAGATATGATGGTCAACCCTAAACCATTATCTGTAAAAACCCACTTGATCTTATGATCCACAATGATTATCTCAATGTATAGTGGGTTATTGTGGGTTGGGCCAAGGGTGGACATGTCCTTTTGATCAAATGTAATTTGCTGAAATGAAGACACATGTCCGACTAGGTTCTAGAACTGATCAAGGTTTATATCATTAGGCATAATAAACTCTTGTAAAATTTGTTGAAGATGGTTCTATGGACATCAAATGTTTGTAAGAGTTCTAATATGGAAATTTATGCAGGGTTTTATCTAATTGATCCATTAGACCATAAGGCCTTTAAACTATGGATTAAACTAGTTTAGTCTTTGTTGGGATGGTGTTAAACTTTAGAACCATTGGCACAATGTTCTCATTAGGTTTATGGAAAGAAGTGGGTGAAGGGCCCTAGATGATAAATCATAGGCATTTATTTGTAATTTCACAACCTAGAGGTGATAAGGAGTCATTATAATTAGAAGAGTGAGGCAGAGGGCCTTAGATGGTGACTCATGGGTGACTAATTATATTTCTATAATTTGGGGTTTGGGAGGAGCCTTTATAATTAAAAGGATGATACTATTGTTTAGGATTAGTAACTCATGTAAACAAAGTAGCAACATGATGATGTAAACTTGATATGGTATTACTAGGGGGAGAGGGTCCTGACCCTATAATAATGGGTCCCATGTTACGAGGAACATGAGATTGTCCACACAACTTCATAATAATAGTGGCAATGTGGGTTGTAGAAATGCATCGCATAGTGTTATTATAATTATAAGGTACATTGTTATAAGCCACATTATTAGTGTGGGAATTATGACCTTGATTATGCTCATTATGATTCTGACCTTGTTGTTGGTTTTGATTCTGCCTCTATCCTTGATTGTGACCATTTTGACTGTTTCTTGTTGGTGGTGGATCATGTCGAAGAAAGGGGTCTTTGTAGATTCACATATCCTGATTTGTGTCTTGATTAGGGGCCAACTTAATTTCTAGCTCACCATTTTAAATAAAGTCCTCAATAATGTGTCACAATTGAATGCAATGATATGCACCATGACCAACAACATGATGAAATTTATACCACTCATTCTCTTTGTACCAGTTTAGTTTTGGCTGATCTTGAGGAAATGGCCTTGATATTGGCCATATAATTAAATTAGATACAATGAGATTTTGTAACATTTTTTAACTGATTCTCCTAACTTTCTAAAGAGTCTAAAATTGTTATGAAATGTCCTTCATGGAGGTTGTTTCTATAAAGTAGGTAGTGAATTTGGGGGAGTTAATTATACATTTGAAGGAAGCATAGCCTGTACTATTTGTGCATGTCTTGTTCCTATGACCCCATTTCCACCATGTTCTTATTTTTTCTAAAACCCTTAGGCTTATCTTGCATAACTATTTGAGCTGGTGATTTAGTCTGATTAGATGTTTGACCTTGCATAAAAATCTTAACAAGGCCTTTAATAATAAAAGCCTTATGAATTTGCACTCCTTTGTCAATAATTTATTCAAATGAGTTAGCACAAGCTAATCATAGATTATAAATAACTTTCAGATGCAAATTCTGTGCAAAGATATCAACCAACTATTTGTTTGGTAAATTGTGTTGAAAGTAGCCTACCAATGCTCTCCACCTTTGTAAATATGCAGTAAAAATTTCACTATCACATTGCTTGGATTTGCATAAGTCAACAACAGTTAGTTCATGTTCTATGTTGTATGAGAAATGATTAATGGACTTTTTTGATAAGTTATTCCAATCCACAATTAATACTTTGGGTAGTTTAAGTATCCAATCAAGAGCATGTCTCGCTAAACTTCACGAAAATAGTTGTAGTAAGTATTTGATACTATAAGTAACCTCTTAACATAAGACAAAGAATGCTTATATGTGTTCATGAGGATCTCCTTTCCCTTTGTACTTGTCAAACTTGGGTGCCTCAAAATGAGGTGGAAAGGGGTTTTGGAGAATAGATAAATCAATGGATATGGGCATATCTCATCAAATTTGTACTTTTTGACTCTATTATTCATCTCCAATATTTGGATAATTTCCTTCATGGAATTCCATTCTTGCATGTTTGGTGCATTTATGGATTGGATAAGATATTGTTGGGGTGGAATGTGCCCCTAATTTTATTTTTGTTGTGGTGGAATGTGCCCCTAGTTTTGTTGTTTTTGGGGTGGAATGTGCCCCTAGTTTTTTTGCTATTAGGGTGAAATGTACCCCTAGTTTTATCACTATTGGGGTGGAATGTACCCCTAGTTCTATTGCTATTGGGGTATAATGTGCCCCTAGTTTTGTTGTTGTTCGGCTAGAATGTGCCCTTGGTTCTGTGTGAATCTATAAGGAGCATATACCTTTTGATCCATAACTTGGTTTTGATTTACCCCTTGCGTTGAGAACATAGGTCGTTGATTCTTGGATTATAAACCATTCCTTGAATTTGGCTATTTTTCACTTTGTTGATTTTGGAAATTTTTATGTTTATTTACCAATCTTTGGGTTGGTTGAAAATAACTAGCCAAATTGTCTTGAGGGATCTCCTCAATTCAGATTGAATGTTTGGGTTTCTAATTTTGTAAAGTAATAAGAGGTTCTTGATGGTTGAAAAATGTATGTTCTATGTCAAATAGAGAATTTTGTAAGGTCTCTTGTGACTTTAACTATTCATTTAGATTTCCTTGGTCCACTATAGTAATGTTCTCATCCAATATTTATTGCATAATTTCAACCACATTTCCTTATTCTTTCGAAGTGTTATTGTGAATTGAAGTGGAAACTAGGGAGTCAGTTAAGTCAATAACAATTTGATCTACATATCATTGAATTATTATCTTGATCTTAGCTAAAAGGTCCATATTTGTGGCTTTTGACTTTGTTTGTATTTCCTTTCCTTTGTTAGAGGAAGAAGGTATGTTCATTTTTGAAAAATATTGCTCTTTCCATCATTGTTCTCCTTCTCTAACTAAGGTATGCAATTGTTCTATAGGAAAGTCAGAAGGTAGTCTAGCACCTGAATCTATCGATCTAAGAAGGGATTCATCTTGATCTTCTTGGGGTTGATATGCATTGTAATCATCTTTGAATAATACTATTGTGGGGATATCATAAAAAATAATGAGGTTATCTTGACCATCATAAAATTGCTCATTTTCATAACTAAGGCCATAAGAGGCCCCACTATGAGTGAACCTTTGAGTCATGTCTAAAGGAGTTACTCTATTTTGTTTAACTAACTTTGGACCAATATTCAGCAATCAATCAAAATATGCTTTGGCTCTCTCTTTTTAAACAAATAACCAAGGTATCTATGAGACTATAAGGGAGGGTGGTTTGAAACCATGCACATTGTAGAAGATTTGGTTCACGAGTTTAGTCAACCTTTAGTAAAGTCAAAATCATATAGATTAGAAGAGAGTAAGGTAATTTAAAGACCCAAGGTGAAAACTAGTACACCAAAGCCTAGATCTTTGTGATACACCCACACTACAAAAGCTAGCTTCAACTTTGACAAGTTGACCCTAGAAGTTTTAGAGGAAATCTCTCTGGATTACAAAGAATACAAAATGAACTAAGAAACTCAAGATGTAAAAACATACGTGAATCACTAAGTATAAAGCTAGGACCAAATGGACTGCACAACATTGTAACATGATTCTAGTAGGATAACATATGTTCTAGGACTCAAAGCATAAGTAATACACAAGATGACTTGAATCCACAAAGATGATAATGTGATTTTGAGTCTTAATAAATGGCCTTCAATACAAATGAAAAATTGAACCCAAGTTAAAACAAGCTTAGCACACAAATGGCGAACCCACTTTGACACACCAACCCTTAGAACTCAGAAAGGTTCAATTTAGAATGTGGATTATAAATGAAGGATTTAAACAAATTGGGTAAAAGTTATAGACTCAGTTGGGTAGCATGAATATGCCAAAGTGGATGACATGACACAAAGCCTTTGATAACAATTGGAACAAGGAAAAGATGAATTTTCCATTTGGACAACATAATGCCTCCATTGCTAAAAAAAATTGAGGACAATGTGTTTTATTTAAGTTCATTGAGTTAACAAGTAGTTTTGGACACAAATCAAGACCAAGTAAGCTAATGACAAAAAATAAATGTCTTAAGTTTAAATTAATAAGGTATGACAAAGTGGGGTCTACTAAACTAGCAAGGTTTTGATCATTCTAAGGGAATCAATTTCAAAATGACTTTCATGTCAAATGATGTAAAAGATAAGCATGAAAAGTAGGTGCCATAACATTGGCTAGTTATAAAAAGGTCTAGTCCTTTTTACAACCACTACATCCTGCTATTCACTTAGTGTAGTGTGATGTTCAAATGAAGATACATCCCATGTGTAACTCCAAAGGAGCCAAATTAAATCAATGCCAGGAGATGAAACCCTGGGTTAAAGCTTCCCTAAAGAACTTCTAGGAGGTGATGAAGTCCCCCTCACAAGCCAAGATGCATAAAAATAAATAAATAATTGAAATAGAAAGACTTCAAGGTCATTTTCAAGGTCACCCAAACTTTGACGAGTTTTTGGGGAGTGCTTTAGATGACTTTCTTTCTAAGCCTTGGACTAGGCTACTTGTAAGAGGAATGACACTTTTGATTCCAAAGGTTCCATATAGGGGAAAAATGGAAGAGCATACATGCAAAATTCCTCTTTTTTCCAAACAAGATCTAAGCAAACAACTATTGAAAACAAAAATCTACAACTGTGTTTAATTTTAAAACCCAAATGAAATGTTTGGTGGTGTTCATTTGACCCCTTGGTCTTAGTTGTAAACTTTGAAAACATTCACCAAAACATTTAAATTGTTTGTTAAACATCCAAAAACAAGGTTCCTAATAAAATTTTAAGCATGCAAAGGTGATTTAAACATGTTTTCAGCAAATATCAAGCTTAGTCCTATAGTAAAATTGTTAGCATGTCCTTTAGATTTGAAGCTCTTTTTAGCTTAAAACAAAAAACTTTGGAAAAGTAGCTCTCAAGTCTGTGTTTTTTTTTTGAAAAACACAGTGATTGATGTCAGTTATTACCATTGACATTGGTTATAGCCAACTGAGATCTAATCAATGTTGGCTCTACTGACTAATGTCAGTTAAGTCAAGTAATTGATGTCGATATTTTTGCCAACGTTAGTTATTGTGTAAAAATTATGGCAACCAAAAAATGGCAAAATGAAGTTAGAAAATCAATTTATAAGAGTTTTAAAGGATTAAATAGATATTTTAGAGTTGAAAAGTGATATTTTTTATGTGTGAGATGCATCTTGTCCCACTAGGTGTGCCAAGATGTAGAGAGGATTACAAATCAAGTTAGTCAAGCATTAGTCCATAAACAATGAAACATGCATAAAGAAATAACTGCCTAAGCCTATCTATTCCTATGGGAATTACAAAGGATAGAAAGAAACACATGAAAGAAAGTAACACCATATTACCTTCCCAAATGTATTCACCATACCCATGTGGCTCAAAAACATGTTCTCCCTTGATCAAGCATCCTTGTCTTTGTCAACAATGGTGGTAAGCTCCTCCAATGCCTCAAGAACACTCCATAAAACCTAGGCTCATAATTCCAAATCACTAAACTATCCTATTAATGAATCTTAAAAACAAAATCTATAATCAAATGCAAATATTTTTGAAGATATTTGAGCATAATAACCTTGCACCAAAATAACTTAGAAATGATGTTCATGGCCTCTCTATTTATAGATTTTTGAGATTAGTCAGGATCAACCTAAACCTCCATCTTGACATGAATATGTGTGGTTTAGGATAATCCTAATATTTAGAATTAAATCCATAATTATCCTCATCATGACCTTAGAGAAGGGGTATTGAAGAATCATGGGAAGTATTAACTAGGCATGGGTGACCCATAATCCTGATATTTGTGGCATTTATGGCCTAGGGATGTCTTCCCAAGAAATGATGTCACTTAATGATGTAGATAATAAGAATCAATTTTCAACAAGAAATATTCAACAACTCTCATGGAAAATCCACTTAATCTCTTGATTTGGATTAATTAGCCTTAAACAATGTTAATCAACATTTGTGCAATTATTTGAAAATTGGCCCTCAATTAATGAAAATGGTCAGAAAGTCATATTACTGAGTTGTAATTTGACTCGATAAGAATTATAAGGTGATGTTAGATGCACTAGAACCATATTTCCATTGAGGACGTTTCCAACATAAAATAACAAAGGTACGTGGTGTGTACCAATGAATTTAGGAGAAAAGAGTGATCCAGAGCACAAAAGGTGAAATCGTCATTTTGACTTAAAATGAATTGATCAAATTTAGCTAACCCATAAATTACATAGCCCCATTTAGGGATACTTTGACCTAAATTTCACTTGTAAAGGATAAGTTTGAACTATTTAGTGCATTTTATGGATTTTGACCTAAAATGTGCATTTGAGTGCAATTCGAGTAAGATTGACAATTTCAACACAAATGGTGTTACTAATTGGATGTCAACATTTTTACCCTATTTGAGAAGGTGCAACAAGACATTCAGGTGAAGCAATGTATTTTCAAAGAAAAGATTTGTTTAAGAATAAAATGGATGTCTACACTTGATATGGGCGTTATGAGTTTACAATGTTACCATTTAGGTTGACAAATGCTCTTGCAACATTTATGAATCTCATGAACAGTGTGTTTAGAGATTATCTGGATCAATTTGTTCTAGGTTTTATGGATGACATCCTCATATATTATAAAGATGAAAAAGAGTATCTTTAACATCTTAAATGAGTTTTGTAACATTTATGAAAACACAAGTTGTATGGTAAGTTGTCTAAGTGTGCATTTTTACAAGAGAAAGTGTGGTATCTAGGACAGATTATCTCTATGGATGGTATTTCAATAGATGCAACAAAGATAATAGCCATTATAGAATGGATGACACCAAATAATATGTACAAGGTAAGAAGTTTCATGAGATTAGTGGGCTGTTATAGGAAATTTATTCTAAATTTTTCTAAGATAACTAATCCAATTACCTCTCTACAGTAAAATAATCAAAGTTTTATCTAGAAAAATAAGTGTGAGGTAGCCTTTCAAGAATTGAAAAGGAGGCTTACTTTAACACTAAAACTAATATTTCTCAATCTTAATGGCTAATTCTCAGTGATCACCGATGCATTTGGGGATGGACTTGGAGGAGTTATTATTAGGATGGTATAGTGGTAGCTTATGAATCTAGGAAATGGAAGCATATGAGGTGAATTATGCCCCTCATGACTTAGAACTTGAAATAATTATGCATGCTTTATAAGTTTGGAGGTATTATTTATCAGGAAAACCATTTAAGCTCTAGACTATTAACTTGGGACTCAAGTACATATTCAACCAACCAAATCTGAATGCTCATCAAAGATGTTGGTTAGATTTCTTGTTTAATTATGATTTAGATATTAACTATATCAAATGCAAAGACAAAAGGGTAGCTGATGCCCTAAGTTTTAGAAGGTACATAGTAGTCATGGCTAATATCAAGAGTACTTTCAAGGTTCAAATGATCAATTTTTTTTGAGGTGATGAATTCTATGATCATGTTAGGAAAGCATTATCTAAGAATGCTCAAAATCCTAAGTATAAATGATTTAGAATAGAGAATGGTGGTCTTTTATGATACAATGGTAGGATATATATTCCAGATAGAGAGGATATGAGGAGCACAGTGTTGAAATAATTTCACAATACCCCATATTTTGGACATCCAAGAGTAACCAAGCTCATGGTTGAGCTTAAACCCCTATATTTCTAAAAAAAAAATCAAGAAATATACAATGGATTTTATGTCTCATTGTTTGGAATGTCATCGTGTGAAAAATGAACATGTGCATCTGGTGGGATTGTTGTATCCACATCCCATATAAGAATATAAATGGTAGGTGATCAATATGGACTTTATACAAGGTTTATCATTATCATAGAACATGCATGACATGATCTTGGTAGAATTTGACAAACTAACCAAGCTAGTTTACTTTATACCAAGAAGCTTGACTGATGATGTACCTACTCTTGTGAAGATATTAATAAAGGGAGTGTATTAATTGTATGGTTTTCTAGAGAAGATAATTTTAGATCATGATCTAAAGATGACTTCTAAATTTTGGTTGACTCTAATTCAGCTCTAGGTACACAACTAAACTTTAACACTGCATATCACCCATAGACTGATGGTCAGATAGAGCGAGTTAATCACATTTTAGAGTATCTCCTTTGTATGTATTGCATGGATCAAAAATATAAGTGGGAGCAGTAAATTTCATTAGTTGAGTTTGATTAGAATAACTCATACAAATTAACATTGAATATGGCTCCATTTGAGGCATTTTATGGAAGAAGATGTAGAACACCAATCAATTGGGATAGGTTGGAAGATAGGGTAGTCTTTAGACCTGAGATGCTTTAAAAAATGGAAGAGTAACTTAGGATAATTGGGAAAAGATTGATTGAGGCTAATGATAGACATAAGAGTTATGCAAACTTGAAGAGAACAACTAAGCATTGTTATATTGGTGATAAAGTGTTTCTATAGATTAAGCCTCATAAAAGCTCGATTAATTTTAGTAAATCAATGAAACTTTTGTCAAGATATGTGGGACCCTTCAAAGTTTTAGAAGTGGTCAATCCTATAGTGTATAGGATTGCATTGCCACCAAGTTTAAGTATTTTTCATAATGTATTACATGTGTCTTATCTTTAAAATATGTTGTTGATCCATCACATGTGCTGGATTAGAATGTCTTGTTGGTTTTAGATCCTGAGGTGGTCAAGGTAAAACCAATCAGAATAATCAACATTCACAAACTTAGTTTTTGAAATAGAGAAGTGTCATAATATAGGGTCTAGTGGGACCAACATTCCAAAGATAGTGCCACTTGGGAGGATTATGATGAGTTTTACATGCAGTTTCCACATTTGTTTACTTGATTTTCTACTTCATACTATGTTATTTTTCTATTGAATATTATTTTTAATTTAGATCTTATGTTTGAATAAGTGTCATCAAGATGATGACCAATGTTAGGGGGAAGGATGTCACATCATAATTTATCTTTAAGCTCATTTACTTGATTATCCATGAATTATTTGGTTGTTAGTTGATTTAACTATTGTTTGATTAATCTCTATGTCATATGTTGATTATAGGATAGTATTATGTTGCTTTATTTACATAATTTTCTAGCTATGAGTTAGTTATACTTTCATAGTTTTACTTGATGATCTATTTATTAACTTTTATAGTAGTATTTTTATGGATATATATCATGATTCAGGATAACTATCTTCATTGTGTGTGAGGTGGATGCAGGATAGATCCATCCCTCAGAATGTGATGGGGGGAGGGCATCATCAAAGAGGGTGGTGTAGATTGAAACATTAGGAGATGATAAAGGAATAAATAGAATCCTGTACACATGCCATAGTAGAATAAATGTGTTTGTGATTATTGCTAGTTGTATGATGCTTTATTTTGTATTATGAATATTTGATGTGATCTTATGTTGATATATGATCATCTTGGTTGATTTTAAAATCTATTAGTTATTGAATTAATTAATTGAGTACTATTTATATAATTACTTGAATGAATCTTCCAAGTGATAACATGACTTATCTGGTTAGTGTTTAGCTGATTACACTTGATGTGTGTGATTTGATTGCTGAGCATTAGCAATTAACACTAGCAGGAATAATAAATCTAACTTTATTCATTTATGAATATAGAAACAATATCATATGAACTTCTTAGTGTTTGATTTCTAGATGGTATATTTAATGGATGTGTTTGGTTATGTTGTCATTCAAATGTAGGTAATATAAACCACTTGTGTTAATTGCTATCAAAGACTTAGTTTTAGTCTAGTCATATATTCTAACATTAATTAACGGTATTGATAAATATTTTATGAGGTTAAGGAACTAGATATCAACCATATATAAATTACATTACTATTATGTATTTTCATGGCTTATAATGTCAGTGGCTAGTATTTTAACATAGTCAATATACTATATTGGGTGGTTTAGTCGATTTGCATGGAATAAGATTAATTTTGGCTTGTTGTTTATTTGCATGAAATAATGATGTTTATAAACTTATATAAGTTGATGAATTGTCTTCAATGGTATTTAAAATACTTAAGCAATATACATATCTTAGTCTAAAAGACTAGTCAGTTGTCAACATTGCATGAGATAACAATGTGAAGTATTTGACCATATGGTTATATTAATCATTATTTAATTGATGAGAAGTTGATGATAGTTTAATGAAGTCTTGGAACATGCATATTTTTAAATGTATTTTATGATGATTATTTAATTGGAAGTTTTGAAAAAATAGGGTTTCTAACCCTTTTTGACTTTCAAAAAAAGCGTCATTTGGTAAAATCATTCTTTCATTTGAGTGGGTTACATAGTGATGAACTATAACATGACGAGAGTTGTTGGGTTGTTTCACCATGCATGTCTATGGTCTATCAAGAAAAATGGAGAAATGGATGGCATAGAGAAGAATATAAATAAGAGGAAGGAAGTCTATGGGATAGGATACTAGGATGAATCAGGTAGAGAGAAGAGGGAAAAATTGGTGAGCTGAGGAGAATGTTTGGTTCAGCTCCTTGGCAATTTGATCACCCTCTCAATTCAGTTTTGTACTTAAATTTTGTGTATATATTTTGAAAGGGAATATTTTTGGGGTTTTATAGGTTGTTAAGAAAGTTAAAAAAATGGGGGGGGGGGGGCTGCTAAATGTAGAGCCCTGTGGATGGCTCGACCATCCATAGAACTCCACATCCAACCCTTAAGAAACCTTAGTGGATGGATGGAACTGTGTGTTCAAATTTTGAAACCATGTGGATTTTATAACTTGGATATTTAGTTGATGGGTGTTTTAATTTTAAAACTCTTCAAAATTTAAAGTCTGCAATTTTATTAAATGAGTGTTTGACTTAAGTTCTAGTTAGGGTTTTTAAATGATAAATCTATTTTATGGTATAAAGGTAGATTTGAATATATGTATATGTTAGAGATATATATACAAATATGAGGGTATGCATATATACTTTATAGGTCTTTAGTGACCTAAGGTATATATACATACTGACATATGTATATATATATATATAGAGAGAGTTAATATATTTAATACATAACTATATTTAAGTCTACATTTAGAATGGTGTAACCTTAACTAAAATTTTTATAGACATATATACATATATGTGTATATACTCAAGTTATGGCTAAGTATATACATACACACACATCAAACTTATATAAATATACCCAATGGGATAGGTTATTTGAATATAAATGAGTATTGGGTTTTTATTTTAAACTTGGTTTGGTTTGGGTATATTGTATCATACTGAAGTATATACATTTATGCATGTAATTTGTAATTGATATAGGTATACACTTGAGCTTTCAGCTATATTAACCCTAGCAAGGAATTTTTGGGTAAAGCCATTTGGTGTTTTATAATAAAGATTATTGTGTACGAAATACAATATACATAAATATATATGTATATATATATTATATGATTTGAATTTCAAAATATACCTATGTACTGGTTTTATAACCAATTTATGATATATGTTTTGGGTTTTTTGAATCAGGTTTGTACATACAAGTATGTTAGTTTTTTGAATAAAGGAATTATATATATATATATATATATATATATATATATATATAGTAGCTTATCATTACTTGTCTAAGCTTTATAAATGGTGTTTGAACACCTTACATATGATCTGGTAAAATAATAAGGTCGAGTTACATAAAGCAAGCCTATCATACATATGTTTAAGTGGAATTTAAAATTGGAATGAATATACAACTTTATCAGTTAACATATATATTCATTTTGGTTTATAATTTTATTTTAAATAAATTATGTGATTCGAGTTTTTAATAAAAAGCTACAAATTTTGATTATACATGGTTGTGTGCATGTTTTGGATCATTTATATAGAGTTTTTTTAACTCTATGAATTAAAGGGTTTTATGTGATTTCAAAATTATGCAATGTGAGTATAAATTGTTGGCTATAGGTACTATGTGTATATGAATACTAAGGTTTCTAGATTTGGAGTGTTTTTGATGATTTTGATTATAATATGATTTGTATACCAAAAAGTATATGAGATACTTTAAGTTACATGTAGTGGATACCTACTTAGAGTATAACATATATATTATGTAAATACAACTGTATAAGACATTATATGGATGGTTGATGATAGTTAGACTTAATTTGATTATACCGTATATGTTTATATGTACATAACTTATGTACAGATAGTCCTTTATATTTAACAGGGTATATGGGTACTTTAATATATAATGAATGTTGGTTGAATAGTAAATTATGTTATTTAAATACAGTTCCTTTCAATTAAATCTTTGATTGTCTATTTGGGTAAGCTAGATTTAATGAGTTATCTCATGGAGAATATAACATGTAAGTCACTTTATGCTAATTAGTAACTAGCTACCTATGTATAAATTGAACTCAGTTGGTATGGTTATAATAGGGACTATTTATGATTCTATTTATTATGTTATAATAAATAGATTGTTTATTAGATTCTTGTATTACATTTGATTGAGTATATTTATGTATTGATATTCTTGATATTAGCATATTTTATTATAGGAATATTTTATTTGAGTCTATGTGTTTATTTTTATGTATGTTATCTCGTATTATTTACCTTATGTAAGCAAGTGAGATGGACTTCACTTAATTACGTAGTGTCACTAATACAATAGAGATAGAGTAATATGATCAAGTGGTGTGTATGAAATCGACTGATTTGTGAGATCATTAACTATTTAAAAACTTTAGCCAAAGTGATATTTATAATTAAACATTATCATTTCATGTGTTTGATATAGTTTATATGTTTGTACGATATCATGTTAAAATGAATTTATATATGGTAGACAACATGTATTAGTTATCTTATATCACACATGTTCTAGTTAACACTTTGGATTCTCACATAATTTTTATCTACCCATCCTTAGAAGGGAGGGCCATTCCTTGATGGGGGATACTGCGGGGGATCTATGATCTATGTTTGGTGTGGAAAAGTGTTCGGATGATGCTCTCCCTCCCCACATCAATGATTCACTAGTGACTACACTTGAGATTATAGATAAATACTTAAGTCATGGAGACTCATGCCCTGTGGAGCTTTGTATCATGTATAATTATTGACATATTATTCATTATTGGAATAACATTATTTATACATTTTACACATACAATAATGGTTGTAATGATGTCTCGGTTGTGGTTGAAAATGTATAATTATTATTGTGGAACAAATAGGCTTTATGATTATTTCAACATTATCTATATTTTGATACATTTATTGTTTGTGATCTTAGTTAGATAGATTTAGTTGTATACCTTGTTAAGGTTAACACAAATTAAATTATATCACTAAGTTAGATTTCTCATGGTGAAATATGCATGAATAAAATAGTAAAAAAAAATTACTCTACTTTGTAGTAAAACCCAGTGGGGTTGTTATAGATTTCAAATGTTTTTAGTGAATATTTCTATTTCAAATGGTTTTAGTGAATATTTCAGTTTTAGATGAGTTTCAATATATTATTCTAGTAGATGAATTTTAGCTAGTTGTTTTGAACAATGCTATATTATTAATTATGTTTTATCATTCATGAAGAATAAGTTTGATAATTTAAAATCTATTTTAAGGATTATTACCTAGATATTAGTCATTTATAATTAATTAATTCATATGAAAACTTGTATTAATGATAAACCAAGTTGTTATAAGTGGGTCTTCATCCTATTAGATATTTTTTTGACCTATTAAGTTAATTAAAATACTCCAAATCATTATAAGTTTAATTTATGTACTTATTATTTAAAATCCTACTATAAATTAGATAAATTAAACCTAACTTTATTTTAAGTTAACTAAAAGTTAGTTATAACTTCAAGTACAACTAACTTCTAAAGTGAAATCTTAAAAGGACTTAAAGGACTTAAAATACATCATCTATATAAAAACTCATACATGGACAAGAGATCTTAATTTCAAAGTTTCAAACTACACTTTTTCTTCTATTATAAATATCCGAGATCGAGTATTACTTGCATGAAGACCAAACAACACATTTTCTGACAATGAATTTTCCTTCTTGGTATAGTCATGTACATCTAGGTCGATTATTTGATTTATAAACTGATCATCTAAATATGGCCAAGATTATTAATCTTTTTATATGTATAATAATATATTAATATGTGTGGATCATATTTGTACTTTGCTGAATAATGAAGAATACTTCATACATTGTATAAAAAATTGTCCAGTTTTTAAAATCTACTATTTTATTCTCTTAGGGATTTTGTAAAACATTCATGAAATTTTTTGTTTCTCAATAAAATTTATCTTTTTCTATTACATTTCAAGTTTAACCCTGATTTCATAATTATACTTTCAACCTTTTTAATTAAGTATTCAATTTTATTATATATAAGTTGATTCCTTATTTAGTTTTCTTTAATAACTTTAAATTAATTTCCTTTCTAATCTATTTCTTCATTTCTTGTATCATTTTTAGATTAGTGATAATGTTTCTTTTCTTTGTGTTGTTCACTTTTATTTTTTTGTTTAATGTTTGTTGCCTTTTTTATTATTTTCTTTTTTCATCATATTTTCTTGTGTCATCCTTTAATTTTGGTCTTTTTGTGTCATCCTTTAATTTTTGGTCTTTTTGTGTCATCTTTTTTTTATGCCCATGGTTATGTCCTTTTGATGCTTGGATTCATTTTTCTATTGTTTACCTTTCTCTTTTTTAGATTTTTAATGCCAATAGGTCATTAATTAAAAAATAAAAAGCTTATATATAATTTATATGAATTTTAATAAGGGATAATATCCAAGAGGTTTCAAGCTAATAGACTATTTTTTTCCCAATATATTGCTAGTCATTCATTGTCAAGTCTAGGCACACTCTACATTTATTAATCAATGTTTAAGAACTTGCACTGCATCTTATATAAAAATTAACCTATGTTAATGTGTATGTAGTTGATTATTACACTAAGGGAAGAAAATGTTGAAGGAAATACTCAATTTTTTCATTCACACTACACATAAACTACTAGGGGTCTAAATCTCACATTTAGGATATGTAGTCGTAACACCTATATGGTTGCCTAACCCAAATTCTTATTCTATTGTATCTTTTTAATATTTTTTGGCAAGTTAATTTAAAAACATTGAAGATAAAAATTAGATAATTATATCCATTAATTTTTTAAAGTGAATGTATAGATAGGCACATCATCCAATTATGAACAACATAGAAAAATATAAATTCAAAAAGTGAATGTAAGATGACATAAATAGTGGTTAGAATAGGTTAATATTGATCCCATTTGGGCATGAATGACACAAATGTCGATCCTTCCTCTCCACAGTCAACACTCAAAATTTTGAAAATAATCTATTACAAGTCTACACAACTTAGACCCACTTTCATAAAGTCAAAAATCAACAAGTTGGGACTATCCCAATGTCATATCCCACTCTGGCATACCATGAGCATGTTATTTATTTCATTAATTAATATGTTGTTGATACTATTTCAGCATTAGAACATTATTGGGTTATATATGCATTCATCTTATTCATGTTTAATAATTCACTTTTGACTTTATTTCACTAGCTGTGTATATTTTTTCAATGTGATTTCATGATTATTTTTATAAACTATTAATAATGATGTCACTTCATGATTTTAGGTAATTGAATGATAAATGAGCTAGGCTAGGATTGGAAGGATCGCCCTGAATGTAATGTCTTTTTATACAGGTAAATAAAAGCTAATGTGGTAAGTGTGTAAGAGCAAGATCATCCACCAAGTTCAATATTTTTAGTTTTATAACATCTTATTTAGTGTTATCCTTGATTGAGTATCTTTATGTTGTCTTTGCATGTGTTTAATTCTTGTGGTTAGAAATTGTCATTGGAATATGTCCAATTATGGTATTACACAATGCTTGAGATGTGTAAAAGAAGATCTTGAGGGTCTATCTCTTTATTTCAAAGTGGCCTCCATATGTTCATAAACATTAATAAAAAACTTATTAAAAGGCATTGATAAAAGTGTGTAATCATGTTTGGGACCATAGTTAGGGCCATGGTGGGTTCTAAAGTTAGAACCTTACAATTTAGATAGAACCACGAAGGGGGTCATGTTATGCACTACTAGGCATATTAACTTCCTTTGAAATTAAACTAATCATTTTTTATGATTAGGGTTTCTATAGGTTCAAGCTTGACTTGGGAAAACTTGTTGAAAGGCATCATTTTGTTCTTTTTCTCGATGATCAAATATTGAAAACATGATAGAATTAAGAATGGTGGTTTGGTGGTGCCATGCCTAAGTCACCACTATTTGAATGCATTTGGTTATTTTTTGAAAGTGATGGTAGTGGGATGAAGTGGTGGCAACATGGGGATGGTAAAAAAATATGGGGAGGATAATGGGGGCAAGGAAAAATGAAGACAATGTTATAAAGGGAATGAAAAGGAAAAGAGAAGGAGAGAGAAGAAACTTGGAGTATTTTTTGGTAGAGTGATGGTAAATGAAGTTACTATACTCCCTTATGGTCTCTCTCTGTTCTTTTTATTTTCATTATTGTGAAAAGATGGCATTGTGCATGTAGATCCTATCTTTTTTTGGCTTCCATTTTACTTCCATTTGATTTTGAAAATAATGGGGACAATGAATTGTGTTGGGTCTTTGAATATTTGCATTTTGGATGTAAAATAATGAAGCCGTAATACTAGAATGTAAGCATCCATTTATGACATAAATGTGTAATGAGTTTTTATTTATATGAAAATGCATTGCTTGCAAAAATATTTTCCACATTGTGAAGGGACGTTCAACATCATCTTACCCAAAGATGGTGTAAAGACATGTTGAAACATCAGTCACTAATTTATTTAGCTCTATATGCAATTATGTTAGTTATCGACTTTATGGTCATGGGTTGTTTGTCCTTGAGTCTTTTATGGTGGATTTGGTCTTGCTCTTGCATTCCTTACATTTAAATTACTATATGTTTCATGTATGACCTTCAAAAGACTCCTTTCAACCCTAGATAAATGGCTGGGATGGGTAGGAATATTTCCTACCTCATAGTTTGGCTCATTTGGGTCACTGGATTCTCTAGTTTCAATTATTTTCAAATGTAGAACATTTTATAGGGATAATGAATCTCTATTTTAATGGTGTCAATAATTTAAGGAGGTATGAATAAGATATTTGATATGACATTCATGCCAAAATAATTATGGTTTTAAACACTATAATTTAATGTGTTATAATGTATTGTACTTAAATAGTGATAAACTTGTGGCTTTATACAATCTTAAAATCTAATATGTATTCATTAGATATTATTTATTATTTAAATACTACCTGATGAATTGAGGATCTCATTTGAATCAGTTTTAAATGCATATTGGTGATTTATTCTATGTAATGTCATCATTTTGATTTGGATGAGTATAGATTGTGTTTTATTTTCTTGATCAATGATCTTGTATGCAAATGATTAGTCGGTAAATAAGATGTGTATTCTTTAATCAACTACGTTAAAAATTATTCTTTAGATTTAGAATTGGAAATAATTTTTGAGTTATTTTGGTTGTTTGTTGAATCCCTTGAAATGTTATTCAAATAGTTTCCCAACATAATATATTAAGCTGTGTCATTTTTAGAATTTAAGCATGTAATTATTAATATCATTAGTTGATTGTACTTAGCTATAGTAAAGGATTTTAGACATAATTGTTTAATTTTATTGTGAATAAGTAATGAACAAGGTTTACTATTTATCATGGTTAAATATTTGAATATAATTTTAGAGTGTCTTGTTTGATTATGATGCCTCATTATGATTATGAGGTTCTTTCTACATTGGTTGGACAACTCGAATGGGTTTATAGCTGAGTAGTTAAATGGTTATAAACTTATGTTGGAATATTTAAATTATAATTGGATCATTAAACAAACTATAATTCATTAAATGAAATTGTGCATATATAATATTAAGGTAAAGGTAAACTTGAACCTCTTTGGTGGTAAACAAATTACATAAACCCTATTTAATCCTATTATTTCAAAAGACCCTAAAGGTGGCATAGTGGCAATTTAGATTAATACATGGGTTCTTTAAGAAATTAATCTAATTTACTTTAATTAAATAGGGTAAAGTTACATAAATTTCTTAAGTCTTGGTTTGTAACATTATATTTACAAGAATATGTTTTATTATTATAAATCTGGTGAAGAAATTAATAATCAATGACAACAAAAGGTTGAGGAACCAAATTTCATATGGTTACTAAGCCTTACTTATGAGATTGTAATTAATTTGTATGTTTTTGTCATGATATATGGTTATTTGGAAGACCTTTAATGTCACATTATAGTGAAACTCTTGCCTAATCCAAATGCAACTACATTAGATGGTCCAAGGTGGAGTGAATATTATTTGTTAAGTGAATGTGGATTATTGGTCTCCTTTAGAACTATATTTCATTCATCAAACCTTCATTGAAGTTGATGTAAGGAAAGTCATTACATTTATTAAATGGATTTTTCCTTATAATAAGTGTGTAATGGCTTTGGAAACCAAGCATATTAGCACGAAGCTTAATGATTTTTGAATCCTTTGAAATGATATGTATTAATCAGTAAATAGATTCTCACACTTATTTGTTTAGATATATTAATATCATTTTATTAGCCATTGAAATTATTAGCTCATGTATTTACTTGTATATCATGAAAAGGTTATTGATTTAAAGTTAGATTTAAATTTATTAGTTCCTAAATTCTTTAAAGGTTATGACAACCTTGTTTACTTATTCTAACTTATAAGTTGAATACATCAGGTTTGTTAATATGTGATTAAATAAAAATTAATCAAGTTATAGGAAAGTGTATCCCTATTGTGGCCCTCATAATAAAAATGATTATTAAGTGAAAATAGGTAGATTTGGACTACCAATTAAGCTACCTCTATCTAATTTTACTTGACCCTCACTATTCAATGATGCGTCAACCATGTGCCTAACTCACACAACTATTTGAACTACATTTGGTGCAAATGGTTGAATACTAGAATTTGGGACTCACAACCCTATAACTCAATTTATTTATTTTTATTTTGGTTTTGGGGTTCATGACACCCATTTATTTTAATTTGTATATTGTTAGTTGATTGTTTTCAAAATTATAAATATTCATGTTTACTATTTTTAGCCTTTAATGTAGATCTAAAAGTACTATTTTACTTTGTTGAGTGTTAGATATTACTTGTGATATCATTTTTAATTATTGTTAATGATGATTCACTTAAAAATATGGTAAAATAATAAGTTATTTCTTTATCACTAGGTAAAAAACTATGCTTCTTGATCGAAGAAGTAGACATATGTTAATGATTGGTTCCACATGGTCTCACTAGTTCGACTTTGAATATGTAATGTGAAAAGTAGAAAAGTTATTAAAATAAATGAAATTACATTTTTAATTCATGTATGTTACCTTAGAAATATGTCATCATGTAAGGTTTAGTATGTAATATGTAACCTAATATTTATAATTCTAGTAAGGATGTAAAAAGGGATGGGCAAGTCATATGCCTTGATGATATCTCACAAACATAGACAAGAGATATTCCCAAATATAATAACTTACCCCTATATGAACAAGATATATAAATAAGTGAACCCAATATGTATTAACCACAATGTGACTGAGCATATGGAGAATACTGGATGATAATCCCATCATGATATAAGCCATATAGGACTATTCCACACATGGGTGTACCATGCCCCAAATGGAAAGATATAAGTAATAATATCAATATAATATGGAACAATGAAATGAACCAATGTAGTATTATGCCCTAGGAGGGTGAGATATAAAAATTAAGCAAAAAATAGTAGAATGTCCCAATATATTCATGAAACATAGGTAATAAGCATAAATATATCAAAAATGGTATCATGCATGATATAGATCATGACACTAATCATATGATATCACATAGTTTAAATAATCAACATAACTATGCTCAATTTATGTAACCACATAAAGTAAATGTAAATATAAAAACACACAAAGTGACTCATAATTAATCAAACACATAGACATGACATGCCATGATGACTAGAGGATCTTCTATCCTAAGCTTATGTTTGTTAGGTAGGGTTCACTAGGGATATTGATGTTCACAATTCTTAGTCTCGACAAGATGATTTGAGTATATTATTTATATAAATACCATGTTTTAGCCTTAGTGATGTCTTATTTTACCTCCCTTAATTCCCCCCTTGACATATATGTTTGTTTCTAAATCTTTCCCATCTCCTTTATCTCATATTCTCCATCTCTTTAAAACATGGTAGCATTATGAAAGTTTTGGATTTTCCATATTTAGAATAAAAGATACATATTTGAGTGGTTTTGATATTCTCTCTTGGTGATTTACTTATCTTCCTAGGATTTCACTTAGTTATGTTTGGGATGTTTAGTTTTCTATTCAAATTTTGTGAGTGATTTGGTCTTATTTTTCCCTTTCATGTATTTTTCACCTTTTTTTGGGTTGTGTGGATCCATTACTACCTTTTTGACATCCTTTTTTGAGTTTGGTTTGTTACTTATCTTACATATATGTTTTTACTATCATGCAATGTCCTTAATTTGATTTGGATTGTTATTTATATTACTTTGGATGCATTTTTTGGGTTTTTGGTCCTAAGTATCCTTGGTCTTTCAGTTTACCAATTTTAATTTATTTTTATATACTTCATTATATATTTTGGTTTTAATCTATCCATATTGATCTCAAATTTACAAAATTTATGAGTGTTTTAACCATTTCTAACATTTTTTCCTTTATATCCATTTATTGACCATCTTGCATACACACACTAATTTTTTCCACTTTTATCCTTGTATCCTTATGGTTTCATAAATGTAGTTTATGTGCTCTCCATGATTGAGACTATAGTAATTTCATGTAGTCATTCATTAGAAATGTAAGTCAAGGTATGTATATGGTACTTTCATTTATTTTTGTATCAATAGTTATTTAAATATTTATTTTCAATTATGCTCTTTTGTGTGGGTATGTTTCTATCTCAAAACACCATCACATGTTACAATATTGTGACACAATAAGTTTTGGTTGGGGAATATTTATACACCTGATATTTTCAATTTTATCACTTTGCTAACACTATATTTTATAGGGCTTGTCAATGTAAACCATAAATCCAAGAGAGGTCAGTTTCTTTGTTAGTATCCAAATCAAACAAATTCGTAAAACATTAACACATCAAGCATGATTCCTCAGATTGGGAAAGTTCTAACTAAGACAAAAAATAGAAAGAATCAAAATCTATTACCTTCCTCATGGATGCCATTAGCTATCTGACACACGTACATGGTTATGCCTAGATGTAGAGCTCAAAGTACTTGTCAATATCACAGTAAAAAATCCATCAACATATCTCCAAACATTATATAAATAATTTATGGGATAATTAGAATAAAAATGGCTAAATATTTCAAAGAAAATTTATAGAGTTTCTTTGTACAAAAATATTGATGATAGGTCTATGATTACCCTTCTATTTGTAGATTTTCTAGATTGATTGTGGTCATTAGATTAAGATCAAGATGAGTGGCCATAATCTAATTCAATTTTGGAGGCCTAATGCCATAAATATTTTGGGATGAGGTTTCATTTATGAGGAATGTATTTCTTTAATCCTAATATTTTTTTGTGTTTAATGCCTAGTGTTAGCCAAATTTCTAAATGATGCTATAAATGATGTCATAATTCAAATATTTGAATATTACATAATTATACATTAGCCAGTTTATATTGATTTTATATTTAACCATTTTATTTGGTTTATTAGGCTAATTAATCCTAATTAGCTTTTGGGTGTTTTATACAATATCAAAATTCAGATATTTATTCCAGTTAATTATCTTGGAATGTTACTTACAAAATAATAATTTGACTCACATTGATGTAGACAAAACTTATAATTCATTATAGTGAATTTCCCTAATCGGAGATACTCCAATATGTTTCATAAGTTGCATGTGAGGGTGCAGATGAATTAGATAATTTCAATAGTATTTGGTCCAGCTTTATGCATTATTGCAGAAAGTCATTCTAACTTACAATTTTGACATAGAAGCTTTAAAAATTGAATGTCTACATTTTGACCATATTTGAAATGGCATGGAAATACATTTAGATGAAGCAAAAGTTTTTCAAATAATGAAAAAGTCACTTAAAATGACCACAATTAGAGTAAGCGATGTACTCACACTTTTGTTAAATTTTAACTTGATTTGTGAAAAAATGAGCTCAAAATAATGCCATAAAGGGTGTTTGGGAAGCCCTTAATAACCCCATAAGGGTATGGTTGAGAAATATTATTGATGAAAAATCCCTTGAAAATAATAAAACAAAACATTTCTCAGTAAAAGAGGATGACAAATAGAGTAATTATAGGAAAACAGGACAAAAAGGATAAAGGAGCCAACAATAGGCCTTTGTGGAAGAAAAATGAAGCATTTTAGAGGTAGGGGTGAAAAATTAAACATTAAAAATATAATTTAACCCCTAGGGGGTGAAAAATATTCAATTTTACCCTCTCCTGTTGATATTTGGAGCTCTAAATTTTTGCATGATAGCAGTGAAGAAAATGGTATAGATTCGACACCATAGGCACCTTGGCGAGCGAGTGTGAGAGTACCGATAAATGACATGAAGTGGGGCACCAGTACGTACTCTAATTATTTATAATTTTTGTCATTAATAAAATTTAATGCCTTTTATAATTGGGTATATTGATGAACTTGTTGTTTTAAAAAAATGAAAATGGTGAGGTTACTAACATAAATTGTGGTATCATCGATCAAACGGTGAGGCCATGATGGATTAAGAAATACCACCAAAATTGTAAGGCCCCATTTTGTATAGTGATCATCGTAGGGAAAGATGACTATGAAAATATGAATCTTATGTTTTAATTATAGATTATATTTTTAAGTCACATCTAGCTGAGATGTGTAAGGATTTTATGAAGACTCTCATGTGTTTGGAACCATAAGAAAGACCTATTATCAATCATGTTTTAATTTTTTACTTATGAAAGCATGATGTTATTATTATGTTTTTGTATGAAAATTTATTATGTATATGGGATATATTGAATTAAATCATGTTCAAATTATTGTGTATAAGTTGATAAAATTGGCAATTAATTGTATATTAAAGCACATGAGATTATCTATGTGAATGTTGATATTCCATGAATGTGTGACTATGGATAATTGATTAAATGGATTGTTGGAATAAATTTCATAGGTTTAACTATTAGATTAGAGGAATTTGATGTGTGCATTGATTGTGTAGGAATAGGAAAAGGGCAATGAAGGAAAGAGACTGTGCCAAGCATGGTTTTATCACTAATCAGTTACCTTAACCTTTCTTAAAACCTTGTTAAGTTTTTGGTTCCCTAAATATTTGTCTACCACCTTTGTGGACTTAGTGGTTATGTTAGTTGACTATATTTTAATCCTACTTGGTGAAACTTATTGTCACTAGACTATAAGATCTTGTAGATAATATCTAATTTATCTAGTGTCTCACTAATAGATATTTAGATTGATTTCCTTAGACTAAAATCTAGTAGGAAGGGAGGTAAGTGAACCAATGAAATAACCAAATAATTTTGCAAGATCTGTCATGCACCTTAACTAAGCATAGAAAAGAACATCCCTTAGAGAGGCATGGTTGGTGAGAGGATGGTGGTTGATTAATCTTGAAATATCTTTATATAGTATTCAAGCTATCTTAGTTAAGGAATTTGGCCAATTCAAAAAGAATTTGACTTAGCATAGAATAAGGATAAGTAGTAGATAGGATCAATAGGTTAGGAGAGCTAAATCTAGACATCTAGAGGATAATACCCATTTATCTTGAAGGTTGATAGGTGGGATTTCTTTTAAATTATGTTTTCTACTATTCATTTGGAATGAATTGATATATTCTTTGATTTTTCTTCTTGATTTTAGGGGAATAAGACCAATTCATTTATTCTACTTGTTTTATTGTTTGCCCATAGTTGAGCATTGGCCACCATGTAGTGTTTTTCATTTGAGGACTTGGATAGGTTTCTCTTCCTTATTTACATGAATTGTTTTGATATTATGAATGTTATCATATGTTGTTGTGATACTATGTGATGGTGGTATGGGAACAAAATTTTTATGATAGTAGTGTATCAAAGTCCTCTTGTGTAGGGCATAATAGAAGGTTGTTTGATCCTCCCATCAATGCCATGATGGTAGTGGTTAAAGTCCTCTAATGCCATCTATAATGTTAGGTTATTCAAATATCCCATGACCATTTAAATGAAGTAATAGAGTGATGGAATACTCTTGCCATTTCATGACTTTATACAGACCTTATTATATTTCAAGAACTATCTAAATATACTATATCATTAAATGTTTTAATTCATTTAAAAGATCATTTAAATGATTGTTTTTTGTTATTTAGATGGTAATCTCTTTGGGAAGAATTGATAATAGGACTATAGGTGTTGCATGGTCTTCCCTTTTGTTAAAAATCCTTGCTTAGATTCCCATCCTTAGCTTTGCCAAGTGATATAAACATGCTCAGAGCTGGGAGTCTCATGTTCAAGGGTATTTAAAGCAATAAATTGATGATGACAAAAGGTTGGGAGATGAACCTTCCTTAAAATGGCCAAAAAGTGCTTGGGGGCAGTCATGGAACATCATTCAAGACTACTTGGTTTATCCATATTTGATCAGATTGAGAGATGTATCTATTTTTTATGTTTATAAGATGAATTAATCTATTATATTATTAATGTTGTAGAAGCCAACCTACTTATAATATTCTTAAAAAATATAGAGTTGGATGATATGCCTACTATGGAATAAGGCATATACTTTGAATTATTAAAACCTTAGTGTTAATCTGAGATGTAATTGTTTATGAATATTGAATTATAGGATTTTGGGAAGAGTCCTATGTGTATCAAGTCCTTTGCCTTTGAGGCACTTTAAAATGAATAAAAAGCTTGATTTCATTGTTTATATCTTATCATGTGCGACTAATTTATTAATCTTTATGCATTTGTGTTTATCTGAATGAGAAAAGTTAATGGTATTAAACTTATCTAGAAATAAGTGGAACTTAGATAATAGTTATGGAATTATTATTGGGAATAACCATTGATCTTGATTAAAAGAATTAAACACTAGGAATTTTTGGTATATTTATGCCAAAAATGAATAAATACTTATGTTATCTTTGTGTTGAACCTTTTTGAAAAGAAGTCATTTTATTGAGAGAGTTTCAATTTTTTGTATGGATTTTATATAAAGGACTACGAGTTTTTGATTTAAGCTTTGTTGATAATAGCTTATCTAATTTATGTAGGTCTTTCCTTTAAATCCTTATGGTTTAATTATTGAGCCAAGATTATGTAAGGAAAGAATTGAGCCTAGGGCCATTACCATTCAAATCATTTGATTGAGTCTTTAAAGAAGTCCTCATTGTGAGTGGATTCCTTTTTTAAACCTTTGAGTTTCTATCAAAAATCAATTCTCTTTGATTGTTTCATGTTTGGATAAACCAATGAGAATATTGGTTTAGCATCAAAAGCCTTTTTTTGCCTTGACACCTTCATGCTCCATCATTTATGCGATTTGGACTTTGCTTTGCAGAGTGTATTTTGAGGAATGGAGACTCTGCCTAGATCCTTCAATTGACAATAGCTAATGCAAGAATTTTTAATTGAATTTATCGAGTCCTAACTCTTTGAGACATTTTTGAGCTATACTCTGGCTCGAGTCTTAGTTAATTCATGGATTCAATTACAACTAGTCTTACTTTTATCTTGGCCTTAGCCATTTATGAAAATATCTACATATAATTTTTCTTTCGTTGATCCCTTTTTGGTGACTCAATCTTCCCATGAAACCTTGCCTTTGTAATTTTTAAATTGGGCATTATGCAACCTTTTTACCTTAGCTAATTTATTACCTCAGTCATTTGTTTCATTTTTTCCTTAGTCAATTTCATGACTTTGAATGGTTGGTTTGGAGGAAGCTGTGTGTTACCATCTCTCTAACCTAGGAGTGACATTAGTGTGGTCTGATATATGATCAATGTCAGGCTAGTGGACTTGTGGGATGATACCATGTATCATCATCCTAGTGACCCATGATCCTATAGATGACCATATAGGGGGCTTGACTCTAGGCTAGTGGGCTTGCAGGATGCTACCATGTGGCCTCATCCTAATGACCCATAATCTTAGATTTGGTTGTAAAAAGTGTGGAGCCTCTAGGTAAGTGGGTGAGTAGGATGTTGGTATATAGCATCATCATGGTGACACATGATCCTAGAATCCATCATATAAGGATCTTGCCTCTGGGATGGTAGGCAAGTAGGATATTGCCACATGGCATCATCTTGATGGTCCACAGTTTTATTAAAATCCATGCCAAGTTTAAAGCCTCTGGGATAACAGGACAGTGGGTTGTTTTCATGTGGAATCATCCTGATAAACCATAGTCCCAAGGATTTAGGTGTTACAAAAACTTTCATCCCAAATAGAAAGTAAGAAAAAAGATGTTGTATGGAAATAAATGTCCCTGGGAGCCTGAGGAAAAACCAATGTTGCCTTGGAGCTAAAAAAGTTGGCATGTGGTTGCTAAGTGTATCAGATAAAACCTAGGGTTAAATTGATGGCCTCTTTGATGTCATAAATGCATAAATCTTCAGTGTGATCTAATGGAAAATTTTGAGTGTTGGCCAAATGAATCATGATTATGGCCTTCATATTTATGGATGCTCAAATTAAGTCTATTAGTAGTAGAAAGATTCTCCTTGCAATGTTTGGTGTATGGTATAGACTTGGTTTTATATTCTTGTTCATAGGAGTTTTGTGGGTTTATAATTGAAATTATTTTGTCATGTATATTATTTTTAAGAAAAAGATGGCATGAAATTTTGGTATCAAAACATGGTTGAAATAGTGGGAGCTCTAGGTAATTAGATTTGCTTTTAGTTTATTAGTTTTCACATGTATCTTGATGTCCTACCTATTATATGTAGAATGATAGAGGACATTGACAAAGAAGATCCCATTGGTGAGCATGAGCATCCTAATTGTTAGTGACTAAATAAAATTGGACCTCCTCCTCTTAGGCATGAAATTGATGTGGGACATCTTGCAAAAGAGATTGCTTGTGGTTCAACATGAAGTAGAAAGGCACTCTCCATGACATTCCTAGGATGATGAAGTATCAGTTGAAAGAGAAAGGTCTAGGAGTCCTCCCCATCACCATTATAGAAGTGATAGAGCTAAAGTGCATCACTATGGTGAGCATCATGAAAGGATAAATATGGACCCTCATCCTAGACCTGTGCTTGGTGATTTGGTAAAATATTTTTATTAGACTACACCCTCCTACTTTTGATGGTACGTAGGAAGGATTTTTAGTAGAGGCTTGGTTGGAAAGCATGAGGGGGTGTTTTACATTATATGATTATGACACTATTTAGAAGGCTCATTTGGGCACTCACCTACTTCATGATGTAACTAACATGTGGATGTAAAGTGAGGAGAATAAGCTTTATTTAAAACAAACTTCCCTCACTTGGGAATTGTTTAAAGAACATTTTAGAGCACACTACTTATCACCCTATTATGTGTAGAAGAAGGTGGATGATTTCCATGACCTATGACATGGGAGTGGCATGATGGAATAGAATTAGTACCATTTTATGGACTAGATTATATATGTGTAGGGTTGCATGGATGAGATGATCTAAGTAAACAAGCTCATTAGAGGCCTAAATTAGGAGCTGGTTGGTGCAGTGCACATTCTGAGTCTTGAAACCTTAGCAATAGCTATTGAAAAGGCCTACTTGGCCAAGGAGTCTTGTGGAAGGACTCAGGATGCCTAAGAAATTTGTGGCAAATTAAACTCTCCGTGTCACTTAAGGACACAAGGTGTGTAACCTTCACCAAAGGGAGGTTAAAAAATAACTCAATCCAACTTTAGGCCCCCTCAAAAATAATAATTTGAAGGTAACTATTCTAGCCATAGTCAGAGTAGAAATTAGTTGGAAAAATACTATCAAAGGCAAGGTGATGCTAGACCTTAAGATTACCAACATAATAGGACTACATGAGCTCATTAATCTGAGTAGGTAAGAACATGAAGGTCACCTACTTCTTTTTTACCTAGGATAACTATAGTCCCTTTAGGGTGAGACTATAAGAAGGGTGTTTGTTTCACATGTGGATATATAGATCATTATGTATGAGATTGTCCTCTTCACCATAAAATACCAAAAAACATTGGGCAATATCAGTTGAGGACATATAATCTATGCAGTGGTGGACAACCACCAAGTTGAGCACCAAACAATGGTCATTGAGACCATAGGTATGATAAAAGGAATTTTAATTTATGTTTTGTTTGATTGAGGAGATTCTAACTCCTTAATTTATCCCTTTATCATGGACCATTGTGGGTTGGTGGCTATTAGACAGTTAAAGAGTTGGGCAATGGAATTGGCCTTGGGAGCCAAGATGTATATTAGATCCTTAGTGAGTAGTTGTGTTTTAGACATGGGTGTATTTTCCACTCTCATGGACTTGTGCATAATTCCCTTAGGCACCTAAAACATTGTCTTAGGAATGGATTAGCTTTGACTTATAAGGAAAAATTGGATTATCATGACAAGATTATCAAATGTGAGGATGACCTTGGGACTCTTGTGGTAGTTTTAGGGTTCAAGATACCTATTTCCATTCACATGATTTTGGCAATGTAGCTTAAGAGAAGTTTGAGGAAAGGTTGAAATTTTTTTTCTATCATGGTGAGTGATAGATAAGATGAATAAAAATGCTTCTTTGGATGATTATTTCATTTTATGGTAATTTCCCAATGTCTTTCCAGATGGTTTGCCTAGTATACCTCCACAATAGAAGATTAATTTTTAGATAAACCTTATCTTGGGGATGAGCCCATCTCAAATTCACCTTATTGGATGAACACAACTGAGTTATGTGAAATTAAGATGTAGTTTGATAAAATCCTTGAAAAAGTATTGATTCATCCTAGTGTTTCCCTGTGGGAGCACTGGTCATTTTCATAAGAGATAAGGATGGATCCCTTCAGTTGTGCATTTATTGTCACTAGTTGAATAAGGTGATGATTAAGAATCATTATCCCTTGCCTAGAATAGATGACTTGTTTGATTAGATGTGGGAAGTGAAGGTTTTATACAATATTGATTTGAAATATGGATACCATCATTTGCATATCATAGAGCCTAATATTTTCAAGAGTACATTTCAAACATAGTATGGTCATTATAAATTCATAGTTTTACCTTTTGGGTTGACAAATGCTCTAGTAGTGTTCATGATCCTTATAAATAGTGTGTTCCACACCTTCTTGGATCATTTTGTGCTAGTATTTCATGATGATATTCTAATCTATTCACAAATGAAGAGGAACATAAGGACTATTTGAGGTAGGTCCTATAGGTTTTAAGAGAAAATCAATTATTTAAAAACTTATAGAAGTGTGATTTTGCACAGTCTGAGGTGAAGTACCTTGGACATATCATTTTAGGATAATGAATCTCTATGGATCCCTCTAACATTCGAGTTATTTTCAAATGGCCAACACCCTCAAATGTTTCACATGTGCACATCTTCATGGTCTTGGTAGGCTACTACAAACACTTTATTGAGAATTTATCTCGCATTATGAATCCCATCACTTCACTCCAAAAGAAAGGGAAGAAGTCTATTTAGATGGAAAAGTGTGAAGAAGATTTTTTGGTTATGCCTAATACTATGAAAGAATTCCTTATTTGTACCAATGCATTGCAGGAAGGATTAGGAGTTATACTCATGTAAGAAGGCAAAGTTATTGTGTATGAATCTCATGAACTCAAAACTTATGAGTTAGGATATCCCACACATGATTTATAATTTGTAGCCATCATTCATGCTTATTTAAGATGGTGACACATATTGCTTGGTCATCATTTTATTTTAAATATTGATCATTTAATTTATATCATCTATTCAATCAACCTAACCTCAATGCATGCCAAAGGTGTTGGATGGAACTGTTATGTGAATATGATTGAAATCTTATATATCAAAGGGAAAAAAAACATAGTTATTGATGCCTTGAGTAAAAGGAATCATGATTTGGAAATAATAAGTTTATGAAATGATCTACAAAGTCATATTTTAAGGTTGTTTCAAAAGAATCACCTTTATAAAGAAGTAAGATAGTTTATGGATTCTAGTATGAATATAAAAGGTAAGTTCAAATGCTATTATCTTGAGGTAGATGGCCTATTGTGCCATAAAGGGTGTATCTATGTTCCTTATATAGGTGTCTTTCATGGGAAAATTTTATCTAAATCACATAGATATCCTTACCAAGCACACCTTGGAGTTAAGAAAATGCATGCTGAGTTAAGGAAATTATACCATTGGGATAGTTTAACGTTTGATATCATTGAATTTGTAGATTGTTGTCTGTAATGCCAGAGAGTGAAGGCTGAGCATCAACATCCAATAGGATTATTATATCCTCATGAGATTAAAAAATGGAAATGGGACACCAACTCTATGGATTTTATAGTAGGCTTGCCTACCTCATTTTATCATCATGATGTGATCATGATCACTATGGATAAGTTGAATAAATTTGTTGAGTATTTTCCCAAAAATACCACCTATAATGCCAATTCAGTAGCAAAGGTATTTATGGATGATTTTTTTAGATTAGATGGGGTTCCCTGTAATATTATTTTGGATCAAAATCCAATTTTTACTTCTCACTTATAGACTTCTTAGTATAAGGCATTGGGTACTCAACTTTATTTTAGTGTTTCCTATCACCCAGGACTGATGGTTAAACTGAGAGAGTCAATCAGGTCTTAGAAGACATGTTACACATGTATGTTATGGATCAACAATACTTTTGGGAAGATTATTTATATACAATAGAATTTGATTACAATAATAGCTATCATAGTCTAATAAATATGCACCTTTACAGGATTTGTATGGTCAAGATTTTAAAACCCCATTGAGTGGGATCAACTTGGATAGAGTCATAGTTGGCCCTATCATGTTAGAAGACATGGAGTAGTTAATGGTTATGATATGATAACATATAGAGACTACTAGGGGTTGACAAAAGAAGTATGTTGATGCAAAAAGAATTAATTGACATTTTAATATTATTGAATTTTTTTTTATTGAGAGTGAGACATAACACATTATGGAAAAGGGTCAAAGTTAGCACCTCATTTTGTTGGGCCATTTAAAATCTTAGAGATAGTTGGCCCAGTATCTTATAGACTGGCCTTGCCACCTAGCTTATCTCATGTCCATGATGCATTTCATGTTTTTATTTTTCATAAGTATGTTGTTGATATTTCTCATGTATTTGATTAGATGGAATTACAAGTTTAGACTGACATGGTTATAACTTTGGAGCCCATCAAGATTTTAGCATGCAAGACACTGACACTTCAGGGTAGAGACTTGGATCAAGTCAGGGTTCAATGGGATAAATATGATGAATCTGCAACAACTTGAGAATATGTTGCACCTTTGAGGATTTGGTATCCTTACCTCTTTAACTGAATTCCATGTGGATGTATGTTTAAGAGGAGGGGGATGTAAGGCCCCATTTTTCATTGTGCTTATCTTTGGGAAAGATGACTATGGAACTATGAATATTATGTTTTAAATATGGATTATGTTATTAAGTCACGTCCAAATGAGATGTGCAAGGATTAATGAAGACTATTATGTGTTGGGAACCATGAGAAAGACCTATTATCAATCATGTTTTGATTTCTTACTTATGAAAATATGATGTTATGATTATGTTTTTGTATGAAAAATGATTATGTCTATGAGATATATTAACTTAAATCATGTTTAAATTATTGCTTATGAGTTGATAAAATTGGAAATTAATTATATATTAATTAATATGAGATTATCTATGTGAATTTTGATGTTCTATGAATGTGTGAATATGGATAATTGATTAAATGCCTTATTTGATTGAATTATATAGCTTGAGCTATTATATTAGAGGAATTTGATGTGTGCATAAAGTGTGCAAAAATAGGAAAAAGGATAATGAAGGAAAGAGACTATGCCAAGGATGGTTTTATCACTAATAAGTTACCTTAACCTTTATTAAAACTTTGCTAAGTTATCAGTTGCCTAAATATCCATTTACCACCTTTGCCGACTTAGTGGTTGTGTTAAACAACTAGCCTTTAAGCTTAGCTAGTTAAACTTATTTTCATTGAGCCATAAGATATTGCATCCAATGTCTCATTTGTCTAGTGGTCAACTAAAAGATATTCAAATTGATTATCTTAGACTAAAATCTAGTGAGAAGGGTGGTAAGTGAACCAAGGAATCAACCACATAAGTCTACAAGAGTTGTCATGCACCTTAACTGAGCATAAAAAAGAATGTCCCTTAATGAGGCATAGATGGGAAGAGGCTAGTGGTTGGATAATCATAAAATGTATTTATATAGTATTTAAGCTACCTTAGATAGGGACTTTTATCAATTTTAAAATAATTTAACTTAATATAGAATAAGGAGAAGAAAAAAATAGGATTAGTAGGTTAGGATAGTTGAATCTAGACATCTAAAGGATAGTGCCGAGGTAGTTTGAAGGTAGATAGGTGTGTTTCATTTAAAATTTTATTTTATATTATTCATTTGGAATGAATTGATATATTATTTACTTATTCTTATTTATTTCAGGGGAATAAGACCACTTGGTTTATTCTACTTATTTTATTATTTTCCCATGGTTGAACATTGGCTACCATGTGGTGATTATCCTTTGAGGACTTTGGAGAGGTTGTTCCTCCTTATTTTCATGAAGTGTTTTGATCTTATACATGTTTTGATATGATGTTGTGAGACTGTGTGATGGTGAGCTGGGAGCAAAAATTTCATGATGGTAGTGTATCAAAGTCCTTTTATATAGGCATAATAGAAGGTTATTTGATCCTCCCATGAATATCATGATGGTAGTGGTTGAAGTCCTCTTATGTTAGACCTAATGGTAGGTTGAAATCTCCCATGACCATTGGAAGGAAGCATTAGAGTGATGGAATCCTCTTACTATTCAATGACTTTATACAAACCTTGTTATGTTTTTTAAAAAATATCTACATATACTATATTATTGAATGATTTAATTCATTTGAATGATCTTTGGAATGATTATTTGTTGTTATTGAGATGGTAATATCTTTCAGAAGAAATGGGAATAGGACTATAGGTTTTGCATGGTCTTCCCTTGTGTTAAAAACCCTTACTTAGATTCTCATCCTTGCCTTTTCCAAGTGATATAAACATGCTCAGAGCTGAGAGTCTCATGCTCAGGGGTATTTAAAGAATAAACTTGATGATGAAAAAAGGTTGGGTGGTGACCCTTCCTTATAATGGCCAATAGGTACTTGAGAGCGGTCGTGGAATGTCATTGAAGACTACTTGGTTTATCCATATTTGATTAGATTGAGAGATGTATCTCTATTTTATGTTTATAAGATGAATGAATCCATTATATTATTAATGTTTAGTAGCTATATTACTTGTAATATTCTTAAAAAATATAGAGTTGGATGATACTCCTACTATGGAATAAGGCATCTACTTCTAATTATTAAAACCTTAGTGTCAATCTAAGATGTAATTGTTTAAGAATGCTTGAATTATAGGATATTAGGAAGAGTCCTATGTGTATTAAGTCCTTTACCTTTGAGGTACTTTCAAATGAATAAAAATATGATTTCCTTGAATATATTTTTTGATGTGTGACTGATTTATTAAGCTTTATGCATTTATGTTTATCTAAATGAGAAAAGTTAATGGAACTAAACTTAAATAAAAATAAGTGGAACTTAGATAATAGTTATGTAATTTTTATTAGGACTAACAATTCAACTTGATTAAAAGAATTAAACACTAGGGCTTTATGGTATAGTTATGCTAGTAATGAATAAACACTTATGTTGTCTTTGTGTCAAACTTTTTTGAAGATAAGTCATAACTAGTTATGACCTTTTACTTTTAGACCTTTGGGAGGGAGTCATTTTATTAAGAGAGCTCTAGTTTTTTGTATGGATATTTTATAAAGGATTATGAGCTTTTGATTTAAGCTTTGATGAGAATAGCTTCTTTACTCTACATAGGTCTTTCCTTTAAATTTGTATGGTCTAATGATTAAGCCAAGATTATGTAAGGAAAGAATTGAGCCTAGGGTCATTACCATCCAAATCATTTGACTAAGTATTTAAATATGACCTTGTGAGTGGATTCCTTTTTTAAACCTTTGAGTTTCCAGGAAAAAATGAATCTTTGATTTTTGCATGTTTTACTAAACCAATTAGAATATTAGTGTAGCATCAAAAGCCTTTTTTTTCCTTGACACCTTCATGATCCATCATTTATATGATTTAGACTTAGACTTATAGAGTTTATTATAAGGAATGGAGACTCTACCTAGATCCTTCAATTGATAGTAACTAATGCAAACATTTTTAATTGCTTTTTTTGAGTCCTAACTTTTAGCCATTTCTGATTTCTACTCTAGCTCGAGTCTTAGTCAATTAGTGGCTTTGACTATAACTGGCCTTGCTTTTGTCTCATCTTTAACCATTCATTAAACTCTTTATGTATTATTATACCTTAGTTGAGCCCTTTTTGGTGACTCAATCATTCACTTAAATCTTACCTTCAACATTTTAAAACTGGTAATTATGCAACCTTTTTTACTTAACTGATTTATTACCTTAGTCATTTGTTTCATTTTTTCTTTAGTCAATTTCACAACTTTGAATAGTCAGTTTGAAGGAAGCCACATGTTACCATCTCACTAACGTGGGAGTGAAATCAATGTGGGATGATGTATGATCAGTGCCAGGTTAATAGGTTCATAAGATAGTGCCATGTGGCATCATCTCATTAACCTATGATCCCAAAAATGATCATAGAAGTGGCTTACCTTTAAGCTAGCAGGCTCATGGGATGCTTACACATGGCCTCATATTAGTGACCCATGATCCCAAAGTTATCTGTATAAAGTGTGGACCTTTAAGCTAATGGGTTAGTGGGATGCTACAACATGGCATCATCCCAATGACCAACGATACCAGAATCAATCATATAAGGAGCTTACCTCTAGGATAGTTGGATAATAAGATGTTTTCACATGGTATCATCTTGATGATCTATATTTCCATTGAAATCCATGCCAAGTTAAAATCATATGAGCTAATAGGCTCGTAGGATGTTCTCACGTGGCATCATCCTGATGAACCATAGTCTCATGGCTATAAGTGCTTTGAAAATTCTCATCCTAACTAGCGGTTAAGTGAAAGGATGTCACATGAAAATAAAGGTCCCTAAGAGCCCAAAGAAAAGCTAATGTGTCTTTGGAACTGCCAAAGCCACCATATGGTTGATGAGTGTTTTAGCTAGAATCCAATGTTAAATTGATGGTCATTTTCATGTTAAAAATGTAGAAATCTTTAGCGTGAGCTCATAGATATTTTTGAGTGCTTGTCAAACAAATTAGGATTGTGGCCTTGAAATTTATGGCATGCTTTGATTAGGTCTATTGGTAGTAGCAACATTATCCTTGTAATATTTGGTGTATGAAATGGATTTGGTTTTCTATTCTTGTTCATATGAGTTTTTTGGCTTTATTATTGAAACTATTATGTCATGTCTATTATTTTTAATAAGAAAATGGGCATGACAAAAATAGTCATAAGTCATCAAAATAGTGATGATACACTTTCAAGTGTAAGTTTATAAAAATCATGAGAATGCTAATAGAATAACGAGCTTGCCCTTTTAGGTGGAAATCCTCCAAAATGGTGAACTTGTGTTAAAGGCCAAAGTGTCAAATAAATAATGGGATCATCCTTCCAATCAAAGGGAATGTCCTGCTAAATAGCGAACTTAACCAAAAATGGTGATGATACAAATAGACTTAGAGATAGTGGTGGGGACACCCTTTGAAACAATAAAATTGTCAAGAATGGTGATATCACCCAAAGTTAAATGGATGTAATTAGAAGAAGAGTGTGAGTAGGCTAGAAGAGTGAAATTTCAAGTCTAAAATTAGAATAAAGGGGTGTCTAAGATCAACTAGAAAAATGGATAGAAATAAATGAAATGAATTTGACATGATTTGTATATGTAGGAGTGATTCAAGGTCATGATAGCATGAAAATGATGTCATGGGTACTACTTCATCTTGGCATTTAGACCAAGGAGATGGTAGTTCCTAGAGATGATCAAGCTACTTCATGTGGTGTGGATGTCAGTGATTTATGATGATAGAGCTTCTTTGTTAGTGATATATGAACATTAAAATTCTAAGATATCTACTTTCCACTTGATGATAGTTTAGGTCACAATGACCCTCGAGGATGTGTGGGAAATTTTGTAGCTTCTAATTTGGGGACTAGGATCTAATAGATGTAGCATGGCATGTTATCTATGTTGGAGGATTTGATTAATATTATAGACATTCCTATTGAGGGTGGGTGCATTAATATGATACCCTATAGGATTAATGGCAATAATGGCAATGGATCTAGGAGGGGCTGGGGAAAAGGTTCAAAGATGAGATTCCTTAGATTCAGGCATAAGGGTAGATATAGGCATTGGTATTAGTAAAGGTCCAGGATCCTCCTTCACCATCACCATAGGCATCGATGACTAAAAAGTTGGTGATATTGATGGTTATTTTTAATGGCCTCTTATTGCTTGATAAGAGCGGTCAGTTTTTCTAGATTGCCCTAATAGGAGTGGTACATAATATGTTATATTTGACCATCTATTTTGTATGGGGCCCTGTTGATGCTTATAAATGAATCACATGCACTATTAGTGTTTAATGAACACTTCTCATTTTAAAATTTGTAAAATTAAAGTCATGAGTTATAGGTTTTACCAATGTAGTTGTCTATGGTGAAATAGCAGCATAACAAGATAAATTGCTCCACAATATTTATATAATTTGGTCATTGGGTGCCACCTTGGTCCATTCTTCATGAATTGTTAAGAATATATGTTAATGCTTAGTGAATTACACTCCAAATTTGAGATACATACTAATCTAAGTGGATATTTATAATGAAGCTAAAACTAACATGATCTTGGGGTAAAAAAGAATCAAAGAGAAGGGTAGGGCATAAAAGAAAAGAGTGATTACGAATTTTATCCTTTAACATTATGACAAAGCATTGATTTCAATTGAGTATGCATTCAAACCAATATATAATGTAAAACAACCTAATCTCAAATTCCACTATATACCAGGCCAATTTCAAAGGATAGTGTGAAGAATCACAAGTAAGAACCATTTCTTATTTAAAGATTTACCACTATCATCAAATAACACATGCGCATTTGAAAATAGAGTAAAATGAAAATGAAGGAGAACCAAAGATATTTCAACTAATCTAGCATGTTGCACAAATTATAAACCCTATGATGACAAGGATACAACTTAGAATTCTAAGACACCATTCAAATTCAAGACCTCAACTTGCAATTGAGAGAAAAGCTAAAATGATAATTAACACATCAAACATAGGCAATCCTTGCATAATTCCCTTGATTATATTAATTACTTCAAATTGTATAAAGATACTTAGAACTCTCTCCCATTTTACAAATGGTAATACATACCTTTATAGAAATATTAGGTAGTATATTGGTCAGTTATAAAATATAGGTGTACATAGATAAGGACAATTATCTTTACAAACTCTAAAATACACATGCTTTTCACAATCGTACTAAGTTAGAGGAAAATATGCTAAAAAACTAGCATATGCCTTTACAATGAAAATTTTTATTTCAAAATGTTACAAAACTCTACAAAATAGAATATTGGTTAATTTGTTGGTGGGGCCTCTAATTGTCATTGTTGGAGGGTGCTCATGGCTTTGGTGTGTTTCTCATAAACTAGTTATAGATCCATAATAGGCTTCATAATACATTCCTCCTCTTAATATTCCAATTCATTAAGTTCCATGTCATTCTTATCCATGGCCTCTTTAATGTTATTGGATTAATTTATCATTTCCCCTACATTGAATATCATGTCCAGGATTTTGCTATTATCAACCCTAGATTTGCCTTCACTTTTTCCTTTGATTTTTTGGGTTACCAAAGTAGCCCTATGCTTAAATTATTCATCACTAATGATCTAAAGGGTAGCGGTTTGTGGAATATATATGATCATAGTTACAATAAGCTATTAAATCCTTGCAATTAGCTCCTTATCATCATTCAGGAGCCTTTCCACATTATTATGCCAAACACTCAAACTTTGAACCTTTTCAATCACAATCCCAAAAATTGTACTTAAATGTCCCAAACTAATGGTCCTAAAGCCTAGGGTCTATTTCCTTGATCAAATATTGAGAATTTGGGAATTTTTGTCTTTTGAGGCTTACCATTGGGTGACCAATCTTTTGGCCAATGCACACTACCCCTCTAATGCACTCTACTTTAGGTTCATTAACTTGAGGGATTCAAACATGTCATAAAATTACTCATTAAGCATCTTGGTCATCACCTCAAGAACTGATAAAATTGCTTATGTATGCAAGTTTTCCTTTTCCTTTTGAAAATTTAGGATCTTCTACTTCAAGCCTTGAACTCCAGCTTTAGCCTGTGTAAACTGGGCCTTAATTGAACTTTCCACATCCTCCTCATGAATTGAAACTTCACCAAACTACTAGCCTCTCACTAGGGTTAATCCCATAAAGAGTTTGACCTTTTGAAAGGTGATTCTTCTATTCCAACCATACCTATCCTTGTTATTCTCTTCAACCTAGCTATTTAAGGGTTGAAATGGATAGTAGTAACTGGTTCCTTAAACTTGGGAGGTTTTGGGACCTCCACTCTTGAGCTACTAAATTCTCCTAGAGTATCCATCCTCTTTCTTTCTAGTCCTTGGGTGACCAAAATTATTCATTCTTATTTCTCTTTTATCATGGCTATGATCTATGGTTTTATGTCATCATGTATTGTGATGTCATCAACCCTTGTCATGGCCCATAAGTGGGAAAGGGAGGGAATATTTTATAGTTTCCCATAAATGAAACAGTCAAGAATGACAGGTCCATGAATAGGGAATTCATCACTAAAAAAATTTACCTCACTTGTGGGGTGAGAGAAGGTCAATCTTGGCCTCTTTCTTGGTTTCATAGGAATCAATGCTAACTCTACCTTCCTCTTCTCCTAAGATGCCATAGGGACCACTCTTTTCCTATATCTTCCTTAAGATCTACCTCCCTGTCTGAGTCATAGGCCTCTAAAATATTCTTAAGGGAACCCTCAAGTGTCTTTTTTAGTTCTAAGGTAATCATGTCCAAATATTATACCAGAGAAGGTGGCCTTTGTGGGAGTGTTGAATATGGAGGCCCCTCTTCTAGCTTCTCTTCCAATTTCACCTCTCCTAGTTTCTCCTTACCCTTACCTTATTCATATTGTATTTGATTAGGCTTCCCTTGAGGAGATGGATATGTTTTTTCCACTTGGGGTTGCTCTTGAGCTATCCCATTTAGACCAGGTAATAGAAAGTACTATAAAGGATGCATTTTCCAAGCTTCTCCTAAGGGCTTAGTGTCTATGGTTAACTTGTGTTTAAGCTTAATGTTTTGGCCTTGGATCCTAGCCAGTACTTCTTCATAATTATTAGATTTGATATAAATGGTATCATAAACACCAAGGTGATGTATATATTCAATTTTTTGGATCTTCTTGTCCTTTAAGTGGTTAGCCACTATACCTTTAGGATCCCACATATTAAGTTCATCTAGTTAAAAACCAAATGAATCTATGTTTGGCCATGGTCTTAACTTTGTTTTAGTCCTAAAATATATTCCTTCTTATGATTAGAGGGAAGGGGTGGATAAGACCTTTATTTTTTTCTTTACAAGTGCCATCAATGCCATGTAAGAACTGGGAAGTAATTTCTAGCTCGACTAGCTTGTTGAGAACATACATTGGCAATCAGTAGGATTGGGACATGATCCCTTCAATTATGATGACCATGCAATCAGGGTAATACTAGATGTCACCCACCATTTCAATATACTTCTTAATTTGGGGGTGGACCCTAGGAATGGGAACATTAGTGATGGTCTTAGCCATGGTTGGATACACATAGTCATAAATAAACTGCATATGATTCCTATACTTGAAGATATGAAATTTGGAATAGTGGTGTGAAATGGTGGTCTTACCATTTGGGTTCCAATTCTAATCCTAGGGAAGGTGATGGAGGCAAGAAGGGTGGTCGTGAATTGCTTGGTGAGGAAGACACTAATTAAATCTCCAATTAGTATCACTTTTATGTAGGATCTAGGGTATTGGAGATTTAATGGTAGAATATATACAAGATTAGGATAATACATGCCTTGGATTTGATTTGGACCTTTGCCTTTATAATTTTACATTTTCAACCCACAAGATCTTATATTTTATCCTTTTCTTCTTGCATGGAGTCTATGTGGCATCGATCTAGACCTTTCATGGCATTTTTCATAAATGCCATTTGAACACTAGCCATTGGTATTTAAAATACCTTATTTATTTCACACCATAAGATCAAAATCTTGGATTATCATGATCCAAAGATTATAATCTAGGCCCTTGACTGTGATTAGTTCTTTCTATTACAAACCCCATGGTCATGACACTTGGTACCTTATGTGACTTCTCCATGCTCCAAATATTTTTTTAGTCCTTTACTAAATGAGCATAGGCCGTACGATGAGTTCATGGGCCTTTGAAAATTCATGAGTGCCCTCATATTATTGGATCAAAATCTAGCATGTCATCTTGGCCTCGAATGCACTTTCACCATGCGTCAAGTTTATGAGCTCTCAGGGCCTAATTGAAAAGTCCTCAGGTGCCTTTACATCATTGGATCAAAATCTAGTGACAAAGCACATGCCATTGATTTGCAAAGATGCCCAAACATTAAGTTATTTTATTATTAAGATCGTGACTTAGACTTAAGTATTTTAGACTAAGGTTTGTTTTTCTTATCAAGTATGAAATAAACCTTAGGCTAAGGATTTTATGCTTAATTTTTTGGATTTATATGCAAGGGGGCCATGGCTTTAAATATTCTTAGGCCAACATTTAAGTTGTGTTTAATAAACACAATGTATGTATTGGTCTAGAATATTTATGCCAAGGCTTTAAAATATGCCTAAAGGATCAACATGACACAATGACCCTATGACATAAGATTTTATTGTATTGACAAAACACATTAAAACCTTTACCTAGATGCATTTAGTCTAAATTTTATCTATGAGGACTCTTTTTTCAAAATGAGACTTAGTATAAGTCTATAATTTAAGGTTCATGACATTTGAATAAAATGTCATGGGGACCTTAAAGTATAGACTTAGACTAGGTTTATTTTGCATACTTAGATTATGAGACCATTTCCAAAATTTTCAATTTGAAGACTTCTAGTGTTTGAGCACTTCCCTTAGCTTATAAATCCATTTTCGAGCCTTCCAACAAGATTTGGGAGCACATTTTGACCTGAGCATAATAATTTATTAGCTTAAATTTGATGGTCTCATAAATGTCAAACACATCCTCATGGATGTCAAATGACATTTACATGAACATCAATTTTTAGGCTAATGAAGTTTTAATTTGGTGGGCTTAAAGTTGATGGTTGCATGGATGTCAAATAAATCCTTATGGATGTCAAATGACGATCATGTGCACATCAATTTTAAGCTCATCAAATTATTATGACGTAGTGCGAGAATGCCACTTGGCACATCTGTAAGGCTTTCTAGGATCTTGGACCTAATTCTCTCTATTGTATCAAAATTCATGATGAAGCATCAGCCATCAATTGCTATCTAGGAGCTTTTTTTTGGTTGGTTGCTTTGTCAGGTGGGACCCATTTGATTTTAGTTTGCAAATGTGAAGGTGATGTGTGTCGATATTTTGGGCCTTCCATATTCCTTTGACCCTTTCTACTATGATTCACTCTATTTGATCAGGTCCTTGTGATAAATCAAGGGCCATTGATAGTGATCTGAGGGATTGAATGAAATTAGTCAAGTGGGTTATATGTAGGATTCTATTAGGCTTCCCTCACATCATTGGATCAAGTGTTATGATAAATCATAGGCCATTGGATCCTACAAGATGCAAGGAAGTTAAGTTAGGACTATAGAGATGTAAAAGACTTAGACTTAGATTGTTAAGACTAAGGTCTCACTCATATTAATAAATACATCATGGCCTTAAGATTAAAACCTTAGGCTAAGGTATAAGTGAGGGACCAATCTAACATAAAAAGGGAACTCAAGGAATTGAAATTAGGATAAGGTGCTAAGACTAAGGTCCTATTAGTATTAATAAATACTATGGGGACTTAGGGTTAAAGTCTTAGGCTAAGTTAGAAAATATTAAAAGGACCTTACAGAATGAACAACTTAGTTAGGAATATAAAGAAACCTTTAAAAGGGGAATATAACAAAGGGGACCAAGAATTTTAAGTTAAGTTTTAGCTATGTTAAAAAACACAACTAAGCTTACAACATGAGTTTCATCTTTAGTCCCAAAATGGATTTTAAAATGGTTCTAGCCAATTTGATTCCCACCAACATTTAAAATTAAACTAAGGGTTTTCCCAGGGTTTAGGGATAGGAATTTCCTAGGAACATCACCATAGAACCTATGACTAAAAGTCACAATGAATATTTATCAGTACTTTTAGTCCAAATTAAAGCAAAACAAACCCAAGTAGCCTACTTTTAACAAAATGAAAGATCCTTAGATTCTATAAATGAACTTAGCATGCTAAACTCCATGTTTAAAACCCAATGTTTCTCAAGGGTCCCAATTTTTAAAAATGGGGGTATGTTGGCCCCAATAGGCCCTATAGTATTAGCACAATCATACTAGGATTTTCATATGGTTGTTTATCAAAGTGGTAGTAGCATTGGGATGAGTATGTTACTAAATGTCTAGGATTTAGACCATATTTTCATAGAGTAATTGATTAGTCAAAGATTATAGAGAGGCACCCAAGACCCATTGTATTTTGGTTAGAATTAGAATAGGGGCAGTCTTTGAGGCTACATAGGAAATTTGAATTACTATTTATGGGCCATATACGAGATGGTAGATGAGGATTTTATTTAGTGTCTTTATATAGTAGTGTAATTTAGTTAGATATAGGATGGGTACATGACCCATTAGATGATTACCCCATGATACATTATGGTACATCATTATTTTATGGTAGAGAGATATAGGTTTGATCAGGTAAAATAATAATTTGGATTTTAGTAGGATATGCTTGATGGACCACATTATTTTACAAATGTCACATGAGAGACTAGGGAGTAAGGGTCACCCATCCTGAGGGTAGAGGAAATTAGGAGGTATCAAGTCATTCAACCTATGGTATGGGAATACATAGGAGGTGTAGTCTACCCTAGAGTTACAGATGCCTATGCATCATAGTGGGTAGGGTATAGGCCTACATAATTGACATGCCCACATCTTCAACAACCAGGATAATAACATAAGAGGGTTAGATATAAGTAACTCCCCCATAGTTACATGCATAGGTACATGCCCTAGTGTAGTAGGTTATACCACAGTTACCTCAATATATTTTATGGTAGGTTTTAAAGGTTTCTATGTAGTATATTTCACAATAAGAATTATATATCCCCATGTAGTAGGGTGCATGATAAACATTATAGATCTTAGGCACATAGTTTTAACCCCTAGTGTTGTATTCTAGATCAAACACTAAAGGTAGCCAAGATTGGGCTATGGATGGAGATAAGGGTAGAGGATAGGCTCCCTCCCTTGACATAGATATGATAGGTGTTATAACCAGGGGATTTGGGTAGGGCACAAATGAGGTAGGTCATTCAGGGACCACCATATTAATAGAGGATTAGGCTTGCCTAGATAGAGTACAAAGGGAGATTATTGCTATAATAGCAGAGATTTTAGGCCTAGAGTAGGATATAGTAGGGATACAAGCTGAGCTAGTGATAGCCTAGGGGGAGACCATGAGGATATAGGGTATTATCACAACCTAAGATATACATATTATGAAATTAATAAGATATGTTGCTTATATGCCTATGATATAGGGTTATCTCATAATGTGAGATGTAGAGATTACGATGGTGATCAGTGAGTGAGACAAGGCTTGTGTAGAGAAAGATTAAGCCCATGCAGATGTTTAGAGTCTCTATGTGGAGCAAGATGAGGCACACCATATTATATAAGATCAGGGCTTGACTATTCTAATATCTAACATGGTGCAAGCCAAAGATGACACCCTATGAGTAGAGGATGATGCCTTAAAGGTGAAGGATGAGTTTACATATTATCAAAGCTTATATGAGTCAGTAGTGCCTGCATAGGGCAAGGCACCTTCTTATATAGAGTACACCTAAAATTATAAGTCCATACTTCTAATGAGATCACATCATAATTCAACTTTAAAGAGGTTAGTGGCACAACTTGTGCCACAACAAAGAGTGATGGGACACTGCAGTGGCCACTATCACCCAATATAGGGAATTTTTTTTATTAGAGTCCTCCTAGAGATGGGTAGAGTTAGAGTTGATATTGTAGCTTGATAATTTTATGACAAATGAGATATATATTTTTGTGATGTATTAAACTTGTTTATATATATATATATATATATATATATATATATATATATATATATATATATATATATGACATTTATTCTTTTTAGATATATGTCATACATGGAATTTGATATTCTTTTGGTATATGTGATGTTGCTTCTATTTGGATTAGATGTTAGATGTTGAGTAGAATATGGATGTTGATTTTCCATGATTCTATTATCTTTCATCCTAATTGTCATTGCATTTGTGTTTGTTTAGATAGAAAATGTGAATGAATGGAATAATGATATAGCATTTGTTTCATTGATGTGACATGTATTATGACTAGTTGATATATGCTTATTTTTGAGATGCACATCCTAATCAGCATAGAGATAACCATGTTTATTAAAAAAAATCATGTGATTGTGATTATGGAAAATGTAATGATGTCTCAATTATTCATGTCAGAGATAAATATTGCCTAAAGAGACATTCTCAACGTAAATTTGGGTGTAAGACCTAGACACTTGGTTTTTTTATTTTGTAAATAATACTATACATCATAATTATAAAGGAATTAGGATAACATTATTTGTCAATTGCATAGGGACCAGTTCAACTACAAATATTTAAAACTCAAGATCTTGAAAAGGAACATCAAGACCTAAATGTAAACCATGATGCATTGAAGAAAGACATACCAAAAAAAAATTGGATACAAATGTGAAAAACTCAAGGTCGAGATATGAAGAATCAAGACTTGAGTGTAAAACATAATGTACTAAACATGAACAAGAAAACAATTAATCCTTAAACAAACAAACAAACAACCATGCAAACTAAACACATAAAATCACAATTAAAAAAGTAATAAACAATTAAGTAATTAGTAATTGTGCATGTGTGAATAATAAGGTGTTATGCTTGGATATTTCTCCCCTAAGTCAAGGGGTCAATTGGATAGGATGACACAATAATTTGGTTGTATAGGGGGGAATAGAAGAGTAAAGAAAGTGTAGTCAAGTTGCCTGTAATTGCCCCATGCAAATTAATGCTACCTACATAGTCTATTTGATCTTAAGGCCAAATTTAGTTTTCCCAAGAATCATGAAAGAAGAAAAGTGATGATAAGTAGATATAAATGATTTGTAGAGGAAAAATAAGAATGGATCACAAAATGATGAGAGCAGAGGACAAATTTTCTCATAAAATCATGAGAGCATAAGATAAGGTTGGGAAAAATAAAATGGAAATGAGTGTGGTTGAGCTAACCCAAGATGCCTCATGAATCCAAGTGCTACCTACATAGTCTGTGTGGACCTTAAGACAATGTAGTTCTCCCAAAAAATGGGAGGATAATTAAGAAATGACAATGTTGATTATCAAGATTTGGAAAATAGGTTCCCACCCAAAATAGGACCAAGGGTCAATGGTGAATAAGATGATAAAAGGTTCAAATATTTTGTGGCTTTATATCTCTTTTTGGAGATTTAAAGCCTTTTCCTGATTTTTGTTGATTTTTAGGATTTTAAGATTTTGTAATGTTTGGGGTTTTTTTTAGAATAAGGGACCCAAGGGAATATAAAAAAAAGTACAATAAATTGTTTATAAAATGAAAAACAAATTTAGGTAAGGGCTCAAATATCAGCTAGATTGATTGTAATGATACCTAATTAACCTACAAAAAACTTGAGGCAAAGGAGTACCAAACAAAAATAATAATAAGAATCCGTGCAATAGGGTAAATAAGTACAAGAATTGAAAGGAAGTTTCTTCAAGGAATTGCCAAGTACGAACACCATACTAAATACCCTAATACACTAGTCTAAAAATATGCATCGATGTTGATTAATTAGCAATGCTTTTTGAATCTACATGTAACACCTATTGGTCATAACCAAGATCATGATGGTGATAAGAAATGGGAACAAGGACAATACTTAGTGAGGGTACAAATTATGTAGGGAAAGTAAAATATTAATATATGCAAGATAAATACCCCAAGCCAGGGTTATCATAGATAATGTTTGACCAAATCAAACATAAAATCACTTGAGATGCATAATATTCATGGGATTCTCTAAATTTCCCATCTAGTGTATCTAAATAGTATGCCTCAAAACCATAGTTTTCTACAATAATATAAGGACCCAGCCAATTAGCTTCAAACTTGCCTTTTTTTTTACATTCCACACTGGTGTTATTCTAATTTTATTTTAGCACTAAATTATCAACTTCAAACTCTCTAGGAAGAATATGTTGGTTGTAACTATAATGTAACCTATTCTGAATAATGGTTTTATTATATGCTTCATCTTGGATATCACCTAGAGGGAAATAACGTGTATAACTTTTGTGCTTAATATGAAAATAGGCAAATAGGGATTTTACATCCTTGTTTTTGAATGATCTACCATTATCAGATATAATGGTGGAGGGAATGCCACAATGACATAGGAGGTGATACAACTTAAACTTGGAAATGTTATTTTTGGTTATGTAAGTGAGAGGAATTGCCTCTACCCACTTAGTAAAATAATCAATAGCATTTATGACATGTTTATTACCATTATCAGAGGTTAGGTTTATATTTACTATAAGATCAAATCCCCATGTTGAAAACTACCAAGGAGTTGTGATTGACTAAAGCACTTGTGAAGTAACATGAATCAAATTACCATGTTTTTGATAGGTAAGGCACTTCTTACATAATTATAAGTATATTAATCCATTGTTGGCTAATAGTACCTTGTTTAAAGGAGTTACTTGGAAAGAAGCATGTCATTAGTGTGGGACTGATACATCCCTTTGTGTATGTATTTAAATACTAATTCATATTCTCACAAAGTTGAATAATGAATCATTGTTCCATCATAGCCTCTATGAAAGAGTGTGCTTCCAAGTAAGGTGTAACATGAAGCATTGTGAATGAAGGTTTTATCTTGTCTTTGTGATATTTTATTAAGGATAATTTGGTCTTAGAGATAAGCGTATAGGTCTTGGTACTAAGGATAATTGAGACTAGCAATATCACATACCATCTCAAAATATGTCTATAAATGAGTCGATTGAAGAAGGTTATTGATAGGAAATTGTTAATATTTAACATTTTAAACCATTACTATCATGGAACCAATTGTTTCCATCACATATACTAATCTATTATTGACTCTCAATATCCTCTTAAATTAAAAATATTTAATATGTTGCTTGAGTTCATCCACCATGCCTTTATAGGGCACTAGTTTCATATCTATAGTCTGATATTGATATGAAACTAGATTAATTATTAGCTAGGAATCCCCATTTACCATCAACTACTTAATGTTCCAATGTACAGTGAGACATAGTCCTATAATGAGTGCTTCAAATTCTACCATATTGTTGGTGTAATGAAAACCAATATGAAAGGCTTTGAGAATGAGATCTTCTTATGGATTAATAAGAATATTATCATCCCCAATTCTATGAGAGGTGAAAAAAGTATAAAAATGAAGATTACTCTGCTTGATATTAATAGGAACTTCCTCTAAATCCATGATTGATTTATCTAAAAACTCAAAAGTGAGTGGTTCGGTGTCTAAAGATGGGCTTCAATAAGTTAATCTGTAAGGACCTACCCTTTAATATCTTTCTTTTTCTGATACTCAACATCAAAATCACTTAGTAACATTACCCACTTGGCCATGTGACCAATCAAAGTTTCCTTAGATAATATATACTTGATGGGATCAATCTTGGCTATAATTATGGTTTTGTTATTTAACATGTAGTGCCATAGATTTTGGGAAGTGAACACCATTGATAATCAAGATTTTTCAATTGATGAATAGTTGTGTTCATAGGATAAAAGTGTCCTTCTTAGATAATAAATTGCACATTTTTTCCCTAATTGTCATGATGACCTAAGAGTTCCCCTAGTGCATGTTTAGTCACTAAGATGTAAAGAAGCAATGGGTTCCCTAGCATAGGTGTGGTCATCACTAGTGCATTGCCCAAATAAGTTTTCAATTCTTTGAAAGCTTGTTGACAATCTGTATTCCATTAGAAAGTGTCACCTTTATTTAAAATGAGTAAAAGGATGACACCAATTTGAAAGTTGAGAGATAAACTAGTGACTGGACTAGAGCTTTCCTTGTAAATTTTGAAGTTGCTTCAAAGTAGAATTAGGATGCATTTACATAATGGCATTTACCTTTGCATGATCAACATAAATTCCCCTACTAGATACAATGAATCATAGTAATTTTTAAGAAGTGATAGCAAATACACACTTCTTAGGATTAAGGTATACCTTGTATTCATGAAGACTCTAAAAAATTATTCGTAAAACTTTAGGATGTCCTACATGTGTCTTTGAATTTGATAAAATGGCATCCACATAATCTTCAATAATATCATACATCATGTCATGGAAGATGATAGTCATGGCAAGTTGGTAGTTTACACCACCAAATAAAATGACTTGATAAAGAAATGTCCGCCACATAGTGGAGAAAATTATTTTATATTAGTCTTTAAGTGTAATTTTTATTTGATTATATCTTAATAATTCATCTACGAGGGATAACATCTCATAACCTATAGTTGAATTAACTATCATGTCAATGTTTGGTAAGATAAAATCATCCTTAGGACAAGCTTTGTTGATATCCTTGAAATCAATATACAAATGAATCCATTGAGTTTTCTTACTTACTAAAACAATATTTGAGATCCACTCCAAATAATCAAGTGGCCTGATAAAACCTGCTCCTAATAGTTTTTCTAACTATTTCTTGACTAGGGTAACAATGTGTAGATGTATTTTCTATAGCTTCTATTCAAATGGTCTAGCATATAGATGAATAATAATATGATATACTACCATATATGGATATAACCTTGACATATCCGCATAAGACCATGTGAAAATGTCAATAAAATATTTAAACATAAAAATAATAAACTTGTGCTCCTTGGTAGTGAGAGATGTGCCTAATTTAATCATTCTTGGGTCATCATAAGTACCAATGTTTACCTACATGGTGTCTTCCATATGAAGTGTAAATACATCTTCTAAAATAGTTATCAATGAAGGAAAATGATCCTATATAATGAATTGTGAGTCATAAGGCTCACCCATGTAAGAAGAAATAGAAATTGGCCATGTCTATTAGTGTCCAATTTAACAAATGTCTCTGGAAATTCTTAAACTAAGTGTTCAAAGATGAGTTCTTCTAAATTGATGTTGAACCTGAATGGTCAATGTGAACCATAAGACTTTATGGTTCTTGAGGAGAGAAGTGAAATTCCCCATCCAAGGGCACCTAAAATAGGTTTTCACCAATAGACTTATCTTTTTCTATACTTTTTCCCTGATACAAAATTGCCTTAAAGAGGTTTTCACCAGTAAATCTCAATGTTTTATGTTCTTTATGACCAAGGAATTTCTTTTGATCACCAAAATATGCAGTAAAGTCTAATGTGAATTTGAATCCTTACTTATGATCACCATCAGGAATACCATATTTGAGGTGCATGAACTCAGAAATCACCTCTTCATTTTGGAAGTCATACAATGGTATAATAAAATCTTAATGGTACTAATTGATTAGTTTAATATAATGGAAGGAAAGAGGAATGTGGGATATGATAGTGAGAATGACATTTATATCAAATAAGTTGGTGTTGATAAGCTCATCACTATTAGGTTGTGGAGCTAAAAGCTTCACCAAGATGCAAACAGGAGAAGTTACGGAGGATGCAGAGTTACAGAGAGTTGCAGAACCAGTTGCAGGGCAACCAGCGTCGGTCTGATCAACCGATGTCAGTCAGATGGCAGTGAGGAAGCAACCGGCATCAGTCACTAGTTGACCGACATCAGTCTTAGAGGTGCCGGTGTTGGCAACCTGTGCGTGAATAGGCAGTTTGCATGTTGATCCCAGAGAGTCTATTTTTGGACTGTTTGTTTGCATGTCAAAGGCTAGTCTTAGTCTTGAGTTACGTGTCTAATTATTGTAATTATGATAGTCTAATTATTTTAAGCATGAGATCTATATATGGACTCATGGGCTGTATTTTAAAAGTGTGCTAGAAAGCCATAGATATTTTAGAGAGAGCTAGTGTAGCTCCTCCTAGTTCCAAAGGGGTGCTGAGAGTGTATGATCAGGGAGAGTTACAAGGTTTGCAAGGTCTAGGAGCTGATCCACTGGGGTACTGGTTGAAGAATCATAAGGACTTGGTGAGGCAAGGACAAGGGTTCTTCAGGGGTGTAGAGATATCTACATTGGTGAGTAAGGTCTAGTGATTTGCAGGTAGCAGCAGAGAGCAGGAGATCTACTTGGAGTACGGTTGTGTACTTGGTGAACTGGTAGCGCATTACTGACTAGTTGGAGAGGTGAAATCAATTCTATATTTGAGTTGATTGTTGGGACCGAGAGAGAGAGGGAAGAAGGTATTGAGGTGTGGTGAACCTTTGAGGTGGAAGAAGAAGTGGCATCTTCTTTATTGTATTTTCTTCTATGTATGTAATACAATTGTGTATTGTCTCTCACATTCCTGTGTTGTTTCATATTTCTAGTTACTTATTGATTTTGGTATAATTTTGTGTTTAGTTTCTAATATAAGAAGTAATCATATGTGCTCTAATTGAGGAGCAAGATCCTGACAAGTTGGTATCAGAGCTTTTGGTTGGGTTACTAACAGGTGGTTTCAGATCTGGTAGTGTTTGTTGATTACAGGTTACTCATAGGGGTTTCTGATTGAGTGGGAGTATAGCAATGGTAGAAGGAAGTAAGCTACGAATGGAGAAACTAAATAGCATGAATGGTCTAATTGATGGAAAGAAAGAGCAGGTAAATAAAGATTGTTGGTTGGTAGCAGATCAGCAGGGAGGAGCAGATGTTGTAGGGGATGTTGCACAGGATGTTCTGGATAAAGAGGAATCTTGGTTTACAGATTTTTTGCCTCTTTTCATGCAGCTCAAAATAGAGCATCTTTTCATGGGTATGTCTTTGGAGACTTTGGAGAGATTTATTTATGGGTTGGAGAGCCTTGTCAGATTATTGATGAAGGGGAAGTGAAGCTGAAATTGCAGATAGATGACACATAGTGGTTGAAGGAAGTCATGCAGATACCAGTCTTGGAGATGAGTCTAATTTCTTCAGGAAAGTTAGGTGATGGGAGATGCACTGTAACTCTCACAGTGGATGCACTTGAATTATATGGTGGTAAGAAAGTAGGTATCCTTTATCTATCTACTTATATTACTGATTCACCTTCTGTTGCAGAGATGTGGCTTCACAGGCTTAGTCACATATGTAGAAGGAGAATGCAAGTTTTGAAGTAGAAGTCAGATGTCTTTGACAAGCTAAAGAACTGGAAAGCCTTGGTGTTCATGGAGGAGATGACAGACAGAGATCAGGTGAGGGAACTGAATTATTCTGAGCAGAGCTATGTTGATTTGAACAAGATTTTGATCCATGGAGAGCTCACGCGTAAAAAGTTATCACTCACAGACGAACACAGGTACCAGCATCGGTCAGACAGTAACCAACATCAGAAATAGGAAGACTGATGTCGGTCATGAAGGAATTGATGTTGGTAGATGTGACACCGGCATCAGCTAGGGAGACGACATCGGCAGTCAGGGTCAGTGCAGGGAATCGACATCGATTAGGAGCAAATTGGGAGATGGCCGAGATCGGTCACTAGAACGGATATTGGGCAGATAGCAAGCTATCAACAAGTCTCAAATGCTCATGTCGAGGTCAGAAAAGGGTAAGTGAACCTCATATTCATTTTTCACCTTCTTTATATTGCTTATTGATGGTCAAGAACCAGGAAGATGCGAAGAGGCAATGTAGGTAGAATCCAGATACAGTGGGAGCTTGGCATGGATGAGGAGTGTGAGTCCTTGGAGAAGAACCAAATAGGTATTAATTGGTAGAGTTGTCAGCTGGAAGAAAGCACTGAGAGACAGATGGATTCCCATAGTTAAAGAAGAGAGTGGATGGATACATGAGATGGAAGGCCAAGGCATATGGTCTTGAAGAAGCTGTAGGACAGTGGTACAGGTTTTGACAGGTGAATGACTAAGCATGGCTTCAGTCAATGTTAGTGTAATTATTGTGTATGTTCTTACCAGGTGGATGATGAGTCATGACATTATCCTGTTACTGTATGTGGATGGTTTGCTAGCAGATTTATACATATAGGGTTTTGCTGAGCTAAGGGTAAGGTTAGTTCAGAGGTATGTCAGGAAGAATTTGGCGCAGCAAAATTCTTTGGCATAAGAGACATGGAGATTTTATCTCCAGTGGGAGCTGATGTGAAGACAGTGTTGGCAGAGTTCATGATGCAGGATGTAGAATCAGAAAGCACACCAATGGCTAGACAGTTCAAGCTTAGCTTGAAATAGGGTTTGAAATCACATGAAGTCTAGTTTAGACCTGATTTTTCCCAATCAGTGGGGGTTGTCAGAAAGTATGGAGCCAATTCGGGGAAGGAGTATTGGAGGGCAGTTAAGTGGGATCAGCAGCAGGGATTCTTGTTATGCAGGGTCAAGGTCTTCACTACATGGATGTGTAGGTTCGGATGTGGCAGGTTACTTGAATGACAGGTATAGCATCACAGGTTGTGTGGTGGTTAGTCTTCGGGATTGATCTTGAAGAGGGATACAAGCCAGGGAATAATTTAGATGGTGTACAAGTATAAGTACAAGTGTAGCTATTTATCTCCAAGTGGGAGATTGTTAGGTTGTGGAGCTAAAAGCTTCACCAGGATGCAAACAAGAGAAGTTACAGAGGATGCAGAGTTACAGAACCAGTTGCAAGGCAACCGACGTCGGTCTAATCAACCAACATCGGTCAGATGGCAGTGAGGAAGCAACTGACGTCGGTCACCAATCGGCCGACATCGGTCTTAGAGGTGCCGGCATTGGCAGCCTGTGCGTGAATAGGCAGTTTGCATGTTGATCCCAGAGAGTCTATTTTTAGACTATTTGTTTGCATGTCAAAGGCTAGTCTTAGTCTTGAGTTACGTGTCTAATTATTGTAATTATGATTGTCTAATTATTGTAAGCATGAGATCTATATATGGACTCATGGGTTGTATTGTAAAAGTGTGCTAGAAAGCCATAGAGCTTTTAGAGAGAGCTAGTGTAGCTCCTCCTAGTTCCAAAGGGGTGCTGAGAGTGTATGACTAGGGAGAGTTGCAAGGTCTGCAAGGTCTAGGAGCTGATCCACCGGGGTACTGGTTGAAGAATCATAAGGACTTGGTGAGGCAAGGACAAGGGTTCTTCAGGGGTGTAGAGATATCTACATTGGTGAGTAAGGTCTAGTGATTTGCAGGTAGCAGCAGAGAGTAGGAGATCTACTTGGAGTACGGTTGTGTACTTGGTGAACTGGCAACGCGTTACTGACTGGTTGGAGAGGTGAACATCAATTCTATATTTGAGTTGATTGTTGGGACCGAGAGAGAGAGGGAAGAAGGTCTTGAGGCATGGTGAACCTTTGAGGTGGAAGAAGAAGTGGCATCTTCTTTATTGTATTTTCTTCTATGTATTTAATACAATTATGTATTGTCTCTCATATTCCTATGTTGTTTCATATTTCTAGTTACTTATTGATTCTGGTATAATTCTGTGTTTAGTTGCTAATACAAGAAGTAATCATATGTGCTCTAATTGAGGAACAAGATCCTGACAATCACATATTATATAATGGAACACTGTGTCATTGCCATGAGTACATCATCAAATGTCAAAGTGTTCTCACTCTCAAAATATAAGGGGTCACCTCCAAGTGGTGTGAATCCAAAACCTTAATTTATTTTATGTTTGGAAGTAGGGATAGGCTCAAAGATGCATTATTATTTTCCCCCAGACCCTTACCTTTATAGTATTGATTGTCCATGATTCTATTAGGAATGGGGTAGTTGGTGCTCTAAAATCATGTAACAAAACCATCACCATATAAACAAGACCCTTCAAAACTGGTGGATTAATCTCTATTTTGTGAGGTGTCTTTAAAAAACACAAGTGGCATTTTTTTGATGAGAATGAGTCCTCTTTTGCCATACTTTATTGGGCCTGCTAGGAGTTTTAGTAGTATGGGGTCTATTGTCAGCCCCAAGATCCTTGTGTATAAAGGCACTCATGAGATTGAGTGTTCTGAAAAGGAAATCAAGATATAATACATGAAATAAAGATATCCCCTCATTAATTTTAGGAATGATATTGGTTCAATCTGAGGATCGAGTAATTTAACCTTGTTTTACTTAGACAATAGTAATTTTTACCACCAGAGGATCAATATATGTGTGTTTACACTCAAAATTCATTACCAATTAAAGGAACCCTTACTCATTATTTACCACTAAGTTAGACCTTGTTTATTTATAAAACAAGGGAGAGTATTTTGATTTCAAAATAAAAATAAAATGAGAAGGCAAGGTAGGGAAGAAAAGAGATCATTCTAAGCCTAAAATATGTTAATGCTTCAAGAACTGACCTGTATGTGTGCCCTGCCATAGTTACACCACTGTGTGTCAATTTTCACCAAGGACTCTGAATCATATTTACATAGGGAATAAAGTCTAAGGAAAATAGAAATAAATGCTTAATTTATAAATATCTCACTTATTATCAATACTTAAAAATGCCTATAGTGCGTAACGCACAGATTCCTCAAATATAACATGTAACTTAAGTACACTAATTACTTATGTTACAAATAATATAAGAAGGGTTCAAAAATGAGTTAGAACAATGAGCACATTATAAATACTACATTAATTATAGTAACAAAGGACATATTCAATTCTTTAACATCAACATTTACTCAAAAATAGAAATGATAGACAACATTAGCAAATAAATAACATATCAACATAAAATGGGAAATTGCATTCATTAAAATAGAGTCTCTTTACAAAATTCCAACCATGGAAATCACTTAAAGATCAAAAGGGTGAGGGAATAATATTTATAATCCTATCTTGATTCTAACAACACTTTGAGACCAAATTTATTGACCTTTCTAAAAAAAGGCAGTTTGCAATATATAGAGGATGGGGTTCACATTCAAGTAGCACAAGATTCCCATACTTGGCCATGATGGCCTCTCAAAGTTGTTACAAATACATAAACTTAGAATGGTTAGAATATCTTCCACTCCCCTTAGAATATACTTGAGGTACCACGTAGTTGATATGTGGATAAGCTGCAGATGAACCACCTCTTATCTACTTGGGATATGCCTCCTTGGTGGCCAACACTATTACCGCTAGGTCAAACCCCTGATACAACTTGGCCAAAGTAATTGGTGGCTATCAAAATATCACCTCTAATTGGGACATTAGTCATTGATGTACTTAGATTGGGTCTTCCAAGGACACTTTGAGTTTTAGCACTTGGCTGATGCTCATGGTAGACTAGGTTGAGAATTTTATCACTATTTGGGCTCTAGCATTGTTGGATTTCACCACTTTCTTCCTCATGACATGGTCAAAGTGACCTAAGTAAATTCCAAACTCACTTCTATCTAGTAGGGTTCCATCTAGGTGGAACATCACAGTGATTTTGACTTCTTTAAAGTAAGCCAACATATTTTCCCTACTTTGTTATAGAGGATCTACCACTTTTTGCATTAGGTTCAACCACTCTTCAATTAAAGCCCTCATAATCCTTGCATATGTCTAATATAGGCTCAAGTCTGAGGTAGGCATGAGTTTTAATTTTTGTAACATGCATTTGTGAATAATCACAATGACCTTTCTACATTTTCTCTCCACGAGATAAATTCTTTCTAAATATGTTTTCACCCTTAGAAGATGTGCCCTGTTATTAGTCAACATTTTGACCACTTCACCTAGAGATGATAAAATTTACATGAGGGCATATTTGACTCATTCGATGAACTATATAGGGAATGATATCTTCACTTATGCTTCAATTTCCTATTCTTACTCTTGCATGTCCTCCTCCATTAACTTCTATGACATATTATGCATAGCCCAGAGCACATAGACTGGCTCCTTAACCACTTTATCTTCTCCCATGGATGGCCTCACTTTGGTGAGGGAGAAGAGGTCTTGATGAGTCTACCAAACTATAGGGTTCCCTTATTAGATGAAATTTTGGGTGAGTATTATCTTCATATTCCTTATGGTCCATTTTAAATTCCCATTTCACTTTGGGATCACCTTACATAGTCATCTCAAGTGCTTACAACACTGTGGCTACTCCTAGGGTAGAAGGGGATGTTAGTGGGGTGGTAGAGATGAATGTGATAGGTGGAGGTCTAGGTGAAGGAGGAACAAATTAAATAAAGAGAATTAAGGAAGAAAGTAATGGAAGAGGAGGCATGGTGGAAAAAGTGGGTAGGATGAAATGTGAAGCCCAAGGTAACATTTGTGCCTACCACAGGCTCTAGATCAAGTTAACCTATGGGGAAATGACATTAGGGAAAGGGGAAATTAAGAGAAGGGAGGAAATTGATTGGTTGAAACCAAATCCCTAAGCACCTAAGAAACTAGAAAAGGGAGGTCTAGGAATGATGTAGAGAGTAATTAGAGGTAGAGTAAGAGGTTGAGGATGAGTTTCCTTTTATTTATTTTTGGGCCTTTTACTTGGATCAACCTACTACTATAATGGAAGGAGCTAGAGTGGTAAAGGTTCTATAGGTCAAATGAAGAATCTATTGGGAAACCATAGATGTTGCTAACATGGATAGATCAAAGTGAACTATACATACAAATTCACTTATTACTAGGGACACAATAGAACTTATTAGAGATAAGAAACTTATCGGTATTTTTACCTATGTAAGAACTAATAGAGACATCACAGAGATCCCTACTTATGGAATGTATTGGGAAGATGGGAACTAAGAGGTGAGAATGTTGTGCATAATTGAAGATAGAGGCACTTGGGTGAATTGTAGAAGGGGTGAAATAGGGAAAAGGGGAGGCATAACCTAAGTGGGTTGTTTTGGATAAGGGAAATTAGGGGGTGTTCTACTAGGTTGTTAGGGAATGGTGGGAGTAGGGGGAGGGATTTTCAGAGGTGCCAAGTATTGATCCCATTCTTGGGATAGTCTTCAGGTTACTATTAATTTCAAACCTTAAGTCTTTTATGGATTTAGGTCGAGTTACATGGGTTTGAGATGTCTAGGCCTAAACTATCTGAGGTTGATATGCATAAGCCATGGAAGGTGGTGGAACTAGAATAGAGGGTTGGGGAGGTGAAGCTCATGAAGTATAAGGTCAAGGAGGATAAGGATCTAGGACCCATGGTAAAATCCTCCATGAGATTTAGGGATGATATTCCTAATCATCTCCTTTAGCTTGAGTTGATGTGGAGGAGGTGAGGCTAGATTGGGTAGATGACCTAGGTTGGGCTTTTTTTCCTTTCTTCTTCTTAACCTTGATCTGTGCAAATACCTCTTAGTCATCCATAAGGTTTAAATAGAACTCATTGTCCTTATGGGGTTGGTGGCCATAGTTGATGTTAAGATATTCCTAATACCTCACCACATGGGCCTTGAAGACATCATGTGGGTCCTAGTCTCTATGTTTGGCCTTGCTTAGGGCATAAGAATACCTTCCTACCAATGTATTCTATAAAAGGGGAGGATATTTTAAACATGGTGCCTAATTTTTATTAGGTAGGATGGTATCCCCTCTATTTATAGTTGATGTAGTGATCAAATATCCCTTCAACTAGTTTAGAAGAAATTTCTTACTCTGCTAGTTGGTTTGGGACTTGATACGACAAGCAGAGGGTATTTTTAAGGGTATCAACCACTTGAATGATAGTATCAGATTTGTAAAACTAGTAGTCATTAATGGGGGTGAGAGACTCCCTTATCTCCTTAGAGAGTTGAGGCATGGTTTCCCCATTAATGGCCATATAGACCATTGGGTAGAAGGAATGATAAATTTCCTAGATGTGGTTCCAATAATGGTGGCCATATATTTTATAAGAAACTAAATGGACCACCATAGCTCTGAGAACCCATGTTATAAAGCTATAAGATTTTAATGTGAGCATTGTGTATATTTCATCCACCAAGTAGCTCATCATATAAAAGTTGATTCCTCCCAAGTATTTCCTACCACCTTGACTGGGTTGAAATTGATCACCTAAGGTTTAGAACCTATTCACCTTTGAGTATTATGTGTAGTAGGGAAACTTATAATAGGTTGATGTGCATATAATCAGTTACCTTAAACATTAGACTCAATAGTATCATCCTAATGTGAAACCATTCCTTGTAGGTGCAAATAGTGTAGGAGTCTACATCTATTTTGTTAACACATTTAGCATCTAGTTTCTCTACCCAATCCTTTAGGACATCATATATCTGGTAAGTGGTGGTCCATGTTCTCACCATGGATGAATCATAAGTGATCATATACTCTATGAGGTTTATTAATATTTAAAATCACTCCCTAAAATATATATGATCTTATTTTAGGAACCCATAGAACACACCAGGTCATGAACACCATCCTGTACCCATTTGGTAGTGAGTATCAATTTTTTGAAAAAATCTACACAAGGGAAGACCTCTAGCTTGGATATGACTATATGCAACCTATACTTCTTGTATGCCTAGAGGGCATCTTAAAATTTGGCCTCATCTTCATCATTGATGGAAGAGGACTTGGGTAATAGGTCATTTGCCTTGAACATCTCATTATAATGCTTAAAGTGCATCAGGCCTTTTGGGAATGTAGTGTTCCTGTATATAGACTCAACTTTTGGGGTAAAAGACAAAGTGGCCATTACATAAAGGGTTTGATTTATTTTGATAGTGAGTTCTAAGTGAGGGAGGTAGAGGGACCAGAAGAATGAGTAGAAAATGATAAGGTAGACTCTAGAAAATTTGGATCAATAATAGTAAATAAGCTTATCCTAAGGAACTTATAGCAATTTGCACATATCTCCTATATTGATGGCATATGGTAGCTTAATCAGTATGAATTAAAATCTAAGTTGGTGGTTAAATTTTCTCATTTATTTCCCAATCTAGACTTAAACTCATTGATTTCAAATATGCATCTCTTTCTAAATTTGGTGATTGTGAAGTGATGCTTTAAATTGTCCAATCAAGGCCTAATTTCCTATTTAGTTATTGATAAGAGTGTGGTAGGCACACAATTATTTTATCCATGTGGCATCCTAGATAGCCTATTTCCTATGCCACATGTCTATTGATGATTGGTCCTAACTATAATGGCTACCACTTAGGTGTAACTCAGTGCTTCACTTTTACATGTTCAAAGGTAGGATTCACTAGTTGGAGGAGTGAAATGACACATGGCATATTTTTTTTAGTCTTTTAAATATGACTATACCTCACTTTCACTGCTTGGGGATTCTTGGGCCTCCTCTAGCCAATTTTATGGAAGTACCACATGGAATGGTTTTGTAGGTCATGTTCTCCCTATCTCTGACATTTCTATCAAGTCTAGGAGATTGATAATTTTGACAACAGGCCATGTGGCACCATTTAATTTAGTTGAGCTCTCCTAGGATTTAACATCCCTATTAGGTCTGAGAGACTAACGCATTTGAAATTAGGGTGACCCCATTGATCAAGTTCTGGCATATGTGATCATTGTGGCCACATAACACTCTCAATTGATTAGGCTCTCTTAAGATCTGACATTCTTATCAAATTTGGGAGATTGGTATATCTAAAAGTGGGGCTCCCTAATTAGTCAGGCTCTCTTAGGATTTGACATTCTTATCAGGTCCAGGAGACTAACAACATTAACATCATTGTAACCACATGACACTTTCTCATTTGGTCATTCATCCTATGAAAATCCATGAAAAAATAATAAATAAAAAAGGAAGCCATATAATCAAATATGGATCACCTACCTACCAATAGAGCTCTAAAAGACATGACATAATACTCTAGGAGGCTATGAATCTAGGAGATTGAGACTCTAGGTACTTAAATACAAGTCTAAATCTATATATTATAAAGTTAGCGTAATAAAAATATTCTAAGTGTGAAATTACACTATTCTTCTTAGGATGCAATAAGGACTTGATTGTGCTTAATACTCAAAGGCTATAAGGGTCTTTATTAGAGACCAAATACCATTATGAAAATTTTAGACACATAAAAAAACTAGGTAAATAAAAAAATTCAATGACTCTTAAAGAATGACATAGATCAAGGAGAAATTGAAGCTCTGAGAACTTCAATTTGAGAAATTTTAAATAGGGGTCCCCCTTTTCTTGAAAGAAGGGGTTGTTTTGGATATAATAGGGTCTACCATGGGATTTAGAATATTTTAGCATATTATTAATATGGGATACATATTTTATGCCATATTTACCAATACCTTGATCTTTAATGGTAAAATGAGAGGATATTTACAGAGGTGGATTGGAAGAAATGGGCACGAGGTCACTTGAGTCAATGTAATTAGATTTAGCACACTCAATAATTACTTGTTTGTACTTTTTTCATATAAAATTGGTGTTAGGATAATAATTATAGTTCCCATACTTAGCTTTTATTTTTTTACAATATTGGTATAGTTATAGATTACTTAAAATAGTGACCTCTAGTCCAGAATGAGGGAATTTGACACATTGGTTTAATGTGAAAGGGATAACATGTACTTCATGGATCTAAGAGTGATTAAGAATTAAATTATAAGGTATTTATATATCAATTACATGGAAAATGGTATCATGGATGATATACCCAAAAAATGATAGGAATACAAATATTACCCGATAATTCTCTCTCTGCATTGTCTTAGGATTTGATCATTATAGTATTTGGTTGTATATATGTTGTTATATATCTCAAGTTTTGGATCAAATTTAAAGAAGTAATACTCATTATTAAACCATTATCTATGAGAACCCACTTGTTTTTATGGTGGGAAATGATGGATTCAATGTATAGGGGTTATTATGCAAAGTACTAAGGTATGACATATCACTTTGGTCCAATGCCAATTTTTTTCCAAGGGATAAAAGGCCCACAAGAAATTGAAACTAGGTAGGATAAATATTACTTGGTACCTTAAACTATTGGAAAAGGCCATTTAATATGTCCTGTGAAGTTTAGATGTTTACAAGAGATACATGATGTAAATATATGCAGTGTTTTGCTTAACTATTCACCAATATCATATTGATTTTCAACAAGAGGGGGAGATGGTTTAAATTTAGAAGGCATAGAGCCTTGAGTGGGATTGGAATTAGAGGAAGGAAATGGGATATGGAGAGTAACTCATGGGCATCTAGTTGTGATATCATAATTTTTATTTGGGAGGGAGTTACTTCAATTAAAGAAATTAGATGAAACGCTAGGTATAGTAATTCATGGAGGTTAAGGCATAACTAAAGAAAATCAAATCAATGGGGAATTACTTGGAGATGAAGTATGAGTCTTAAAATAGATGGGATAACACTCTAATGAGTGTTAGATAACGGACAAGTAGTGATATTATTATTAGTGATGTAATTACTATTACCACAACCCACAACATTTACATAATCATATGGGACATTATGATAACCAATTCAGTTGTCTTCGGAATCATGATCTTGACTATGGTTATCTTGGTTTTGATTTTGGCGTTGAGCTTGATTCTGAATATACTTATATATTTTTTGCTATGATTTTGAAAGGGATATTTGTAGATACCCATGTTCTAATTGGCATTGGAAACACTCTTATCTAATTTGATTTATCCATTCTTGAGCAAATCCTAGATGAAATGCCTCAGTTGTATGCATTAATAGATCACATGGACTTTGATGATTTGATAATCACAAAATTCATTTTCTCTATACCATGAAAGCTTTGGTTAGGCCTATAAAAATGTATTTATAACTATCCAAACATTCATATTAGACATAACCATCTTTTCAAACACTACCTCAATGGACTCATTGTGATTACTAAAACTATATTCTAAAACTGAACCCTCTATGGGGGTATTCTGTGTAGTGTGATTGTTTGATTAGGTGGAGTATATTAGGCAGGTGATGGTTTCACCATTTTCATATCCCTCACTTATATGACTCCATTACTAGCCATATTATTAAATTTATTAAAGGCCTTGGGATTTCTAAATGAGCTTACTTGAGTTGGGGTTTGTGTTTAAGGTTGGTTCAATTATTGATTCTGATAGTATATTTTGACTAAACCCTTATAGACAATTTCATTTTCAATTTACACCCCTTTGTATATTATTTCCTCAAACATATTGGCACAATGGAGTTTTAAATTATAAGCTACCTTGGCATTGATATTCCATGTAAAAACAATAGCTAGTTACTTATTTGATAGATTTTATGGGAAACAAATAGCTAAGGCCCTCTATCTTTATATAATGTGAAAAAAAACTCTCCACCATGATATTTATCATTACATAAATCAAGCATGGTCAATTCATTCTCTATTTTTTATGATAAATGCTTGATATTTTTTCTAATAGGCCATCAAAAGTGGTGACCGATCCTTTTATCAAATAGAGGAACTACTCCAAGGCTTGTCCACTTATATTTCAAATATATAAGTGAAGCAAGTAAATACTACTAAAATCTACTTCTTCACATGTGACGAATAATTCCTATAGATGTTCCTTTAGATCACATTTCCATTTATATTTGTCAAACTTTAGCACCTCTAAGTGAGTTGGGAAAGGTACTTGAATGAAACTCATGTCAAATGGGTAAAGGCATATGTTGTAAAATTTATAATTCTTACTTTGATTACTTTCTTGAATTACTAAGACAACTTCCTTTATGGCATTCCTTTCTTGGATATTGGGAGTACTTTGTTAAAGAAGGAGGATGTTTTGTTGGGCATTCAAGGATTGATGAGATTGATTGGAATTTCTATAAGTTGGGATGGATCCCCTTTGGGTGGTTCTATTACGGATATTGACCTTATAACCTAAATTATATATTTGATAAGGGACTTTTTTTTGTTTGAATTTTGAAGGCGATTACCAAGATGTTGTTGGTTTGGATGATTTTTTTGTTGTTGATAATTTATAATTTATTGCAAAAAGAAGGGGAGTTGTTAATAATTTTAAGGAATATATTAATGCAAATTAGAAGGGACCTACTATTGTTTCAAAGGAATTCATTATTATTGAAAATTATAAGAGGTTTTTTATTGTGACTTAGGTAATGTGTGTTTATAATTACTCACCATTTGTTGTGGTGGTGTATTTGCAACTTGCTATTGTAGATTATTGGGTATTTGTTGCACATTAAAAAGACCTCTTAGTGATTAAAGGAAGTGTGTTTCATATTAGTTGAATTTGTATACAAATAACTTATTTGAAGTGCCTACTCAGTTGTAGCCAATGGATCCACATTAGATGTAGGATTTACTAAGGTTATTATAGTTGATTTAGTGACTAATTTTGGTTTGTGAATGAGGAATTATTGAATGAATTTGTAGCTAGAGAGGTCACCAAATCAACTAAAAAAATTTCTATATAACTTTGAATAATATAATGTATTGTGGAATAAATTATTTGGCCATGTTAGGATGGGGAAAAGATTTGATCATCTCCTTTTTTAGATGATGCAATAACTAGTTTTAAATTTTGGGTAAGATGTTGATTTTGGCTAGTAGTTACCTCTTGAGGTATCTCCTCTATCTAAACAAGGCTATGTAATTTTTTGATGGGAAAATTAGGTGTGATATTAGCTAAATATTCTATAAACCTTAAAATAGATTCACCTTTATCCTCTGAGAATTGGTTTTTATATTGTTTTTTACTAGACCCAATAATAGGTGGGACATCCTCAAACATAGTTGGGTTCCTCCTTATCTTCACTATTTTAATAATTTATAAGATACTTAGGCAGATCATAAAAAATTTATTCCTCAAAATTAGGACCATAAGATACCTCACTACAAGTGTATATAGACATTTATATATTAACAATTGAATTTGACTCAATGTGAATGCATAAAATAATCTCTATCAATCAATTTAAAGGGGTCTTTCAAAATTTGAGCAACATTTGTAAGTTTTGACTTTGATCTAGAACTTCAAAATGGAAATTAGATTAGCATTATACTTGTAACTTGATTCAAATAAGTAAACTTTAGAACTTGAATAGAAATGGACAACATAACGGTGCTAAATGGATAGAACTTGGTTTCAATTAGAGAGAGTAACACTTTGGTAGATGGTGAAGGGTGACTTGGAATATGGACAACATAACATATTAATGTGTTGTGAAGACATGGTTTGGACTTTAGGTTTATTTTGAATTGGTTTCAAACACATAGTAATAACAAATCATGAACACACAACATCACAAGGATATATTAATAATTGATGCAGGTTTGCATTATGTACACTAAACTTTTGATATAATTATGTTTGATAGGATTTAAAATTTAAAGGGTTCATTAAGTAATTAAATGAAATTATGGTGGTATTTCAATCCCACCCCTCTCTCAAATGTCTATACATGTAAGGCAATATTCAGGGATTCTACGTGCTCACCTTTACATCAGTGAATTTTCTATTATAATAGAGGTTCCTATGAAGTAATCATAAATCAAACTATTCATAGGAGGGTTTGTCCCATTCAAAAATAATTAATCCATTGGATTTCAGTGAAGTTCCAATGTATTTTTTGAATTGCTTAAAGTTTTACCTAGATTACTAAATAGTCCCCAGGGCTAAAATCCATAAAATACAAGATCTAAGTATTAGGTTGTTCATATGAAGATATATCCTCTATCAAAGAGACCCTATATTCCTTGATGGTGATGTCTAATGGATTAGCATTAGGGAGTTAACCCTTTACTTTCATGAAACCCTTTATGTGTAATTTCACTATGCCTTAACACTTTCCATCAATTTATATCCACCATTGGATGTAAGAGGTTGGTACAAATGTTGGTATATCACCACTAGTCACCATGTCATAAGGACTTATGAGAATCCAATGAAATACACCTCACATAGACAAAAAGCAAAAAGAGAATGAAACATTTGTTTCTAATCCTTAATACCCCAAAAATAGGCAAGAGAATAATATATACCAAACTTTCTCTTAGATAAATAAGAAATCAAGTAAGTTATTGGGAAAAATCAAAGTTATAGAGCAATGAAGGAGCTAAACACAAAATTAGTAAAGTAATTATTCACATTGTATTCATTCACAACATTACATGGCTATATAGTAACTATGTTTCCTATACTCAAGATAGTGAGATCCTTACAATCTCTCACATAAACAATCTCCAAAATATATACAAAATATATTATTATAACAATATATTCATATAAATAAAAAAATAACCATTCATGTAAATACTTTATTTCCTAAAGTAAATACCAATGTAAATGTTAATCCTTAATATTACCCCCTTAGTGTTTACATGGGAAGAATTTATATCTTCAAGAACTGGCTAGAATAGAATCATATGCTAATGCATACTTTTAAGTCTACAAACTATGATCTGAATCTTGTTGTCTGGATCTTGTTGCACATGACCACTACTATGCAAAGAGCATATCCCACATTTATTCCATGTGAATGCAAATGGATGTTTCATTGGTCTATCATCTTCATAAAAAAGTAAGGTAGTCAAAATATCTCTGTAGTCAGATGATTTCTATAGTTAGCTTCCCTCCTAGACAATTGTTGCCATATTCCATTATATCTACACTCTCATTTTATCCAATCTAGTAGTGGAATAAAAAAACACATAATATTAAAAAATTAAATATCATGAGGAATAAATACTCATTATCATCTTATGTAGCCTTTGTCAATGTTTGTTTCCACCCAAACAAAAATAACATAGATAATTTTCACTGACACTAAAGAATTGTCTTTGGCATTAGCAAATTTGGCACAAAACACACCACAGTAAAAAAATTAAAAATCACACCACACAAAAAATTTCACCAAATCAATTGGGCCCCATCATTGGTGATTGAGAAGAGAATCTAAAACCTCCAACCTTCATTTCCTCTGTCCTCTAGTATGAGAAGCTTCTTACTCAACATATGGGTCGATAAAACTTAGTTATATGAATATTTTGAGAAAACCCCCCCACAATCTGGGCATCATGTACAAGAGAAAATGCATCTATAGAATAAATACTTTTAAATTTTACAAGTTTTGATCATGGCTATATGGCATAAATAAATTTTTGACAATAGATCAAAAAATACTATGACTCTAAATTCTTGACTCATTTTCAATTTTGACTCATAAAACTAACATGACTACTCACAATGACAATATTAACTCTTAAAAAAACTTCATTGATTTTAATTTTGACTATAGAGTAATAAAAAAACATAAATAATAATAAAACTTCAAGATTTATAAATTTACATATTGAATTGACAATCATTAATGATTATACAAAAGACTTCTATGGTTTGACTAAAATATAATGTCAAGATAGTAAAATCAAGCATTTAACTTAAGCATGAACTTAAATAAACCTATAATTGACAAGGATATAATATGAATATACAAGAAACTACATAATTTTTAGAAGCACAATCACTGAGGGGGGTAAATCAGTGCTTAAAACTTTCAACAATATGTACTTTAGCATTCCTTGAATCATCAAAGTAATACAAAGATATAACAATGCACAAAGAGTCATTCACATGGGCATAACACAAGAAAAGACACATATGAGTGGAAAAGCCTCAAGGGGAAGAAAACACAATATGATATATGAAAATGTACTATCAAATTATGTTGAGCACCAACTTAACTTGGAGCACCAACCCCAATACAATCAAGCACCCACTTGACTAGGCTTTAACAAGCACCTACTTTCAAGGAAGCACTGACTCCCTAAGTGACTCAACACTAACTCAGTTACCTCATAAATTTTTGTCACCACACATTTTATTTGCTATTATGGTCTCATTTCAAGACTCATTTTTCTCTTCCAAGTAATTTTTATTCACTTTTGTTGCTTACACAAAAATAGGCCTAAACTTCCTTGTATATATACAAGTCTCAAGGTCACATACCACTTGGTCAACCACACACATTCAACCTCTTATTTTTAAAATATAATATGTATTATAATATCTTATGAACATGATTCAAATTAACCTTTCACCCATTTTGGTCTACAATAACTCAATTAGGCCTCATTTCTCTTTTAGGCCTCATAAAGACATAATTGCATTAGGTCTATCTTCTTAGTGTCAAAGGTTGATTCTCTTGGGCCCAGATGGCCTTATCCAAAAATTAAAAAAAATTAAATTAATTATAAAAATACCTATATTGACATCCTCCATGCTTGATTAGATCTTTGTCTTTCTTTCATACCATGAAATCTCCTTTAGGACCAACTGCCCTATTAGGCCTGTGTACCTCAAAAGTCTATCTTGCAAAAAATGAAGCTAAAATATTCCTAAGATATTGAATTATGATAAATGAAACATGTAGATAGGTTCTCTAGGAGATCAGGGTCATTACCAAATGTTTGGAACACTTTCAATCAGGAGATAAAGGATTAAAAACATCTTTGTAACTCACTCATAACTGCCAATTTATCTCAAAGACCAGTCACGGTGACTTAGACCTCCAACACTTATGTAGACACTTTTCATGACTTTATATGTATGTAAATGGTCCCATGATATCTATATACCATTATTAGATGAAAAATTCATATGGTCTAATGCCAAATATTGGTCTTGCAGACCAATTTCTTGACCATATATCACATAGTCCTATCTGAACCAAACATGTCATCTTGTGAGCAACTTTTCACCATATTCATTGACCTCCAAAAATTATTATGGGAATTAACATGACTTAAAATTCATAAATAAACTCTTTATTCACTTTTTTCATCAATCTAACAAGCTTAGTCCCTCAAATCCATCTTTTCATCTCTACCTAGGTTTTTCATTGTTCACACCATTAGGTTTATCTTTGACTGGCTAACTTGGATGATCAACTTAGCACACTTAAAGTATATAACCTATAAAAAAAAATAATGGACATGTATTATAGTCTCTATATTCTTCTTACATTTAATTTTTCTTCTTGACTAGCACAAATTTTGAGAGCTACAATAATTTCTTAAAAAATAAGCTTTTATCTACATATTTTCTCTCTCATATGACTAACCACCACCACCTGGAGGTACTTGGGAGAGTTTATTAAATGATATAATAAATTTTATAGTCATTTTAATCCATTATGAGCTGATTTTTAAAATATTTTTCACATTGGGTCTTTATTAGGGTTTTAGGGAGGTTTAACATAGGTTTTGGTGTTAATGATTATTCATAAAGGACTGCCCCTTAAATACAAAACTAGTGCCTAAATATCTTATCTAATACCCTTATGTTAGGATCTTGCTCCACCAATAAGAGCACATATGATTACTTCTTGTATTAGCAACTAAACATGAAATTTAACTAGAAGTAACAAGTAACTAGAAATATGAAACAACACAAGAATATGAGAGACAATACACAATTGTATTAATAATCACTCAAAAGAAAATACAATAAAGAAGATGCCACTTCTTCTTCCACCTCAAAGGCTCGCCACACCTCAAGACCTTCTTCCCTCTCTCTCTCAGTCCCAACAATCAACTCTAATATAGAATTGATGTTCACCTCCACCAGTCAGTAACACGCTGCCAGTACACCAAGTACACAACCTACTCCAAGTAGATCTCTTGCTCTCTGCTGCTACCTGTAAATCACTAGACCTTACTCACCATTGTAGATCACCAAAAGAAGCCATGCACACCTGCTGACCAAGATCATACATATATGAAGAACCCTTCTGATTCTCCAAACCAGCACCCACACTTGGTACTGTGGCACTAGGAGGAACACACCATTGCTCTCCTCTCTCTGAAGGAGCTTATTTTCTCTCTTACTCTCTAGCACTCTAGTTTACAATACAGCCCATGAGACCATATATAGATCTCATGCTTACAATAATTAGACTATCTTAATTACAATAATTAGACACGTAACTCAAGACTAAAACTAGCCTTTAACATGCAAACTAACAGTCCAAAAATAGACTCTCCAGAATCAACATTCAAACTGCATGTTCACACACAGGCTACCGACGTCGGCTCCTCCATGACTGATGTTGGCTAACTGGTAACTGACATCGATTGCTTTCTCACTACTATCTAACTGATGTCAATTGATCAGACCGACGTTGGTTGCCTTACAACTCTCTGCAACCTCCGTAACCTCTGTAACTCCTCTTGTTTGCATCCTGGTGAAGCTTTTAACTCCACAACCTAAAAATATCCCACTTGGAGATAAATAGATACACTTGTACCTATACCTATACACCATCTAAATTATTCCCTGGCTTGTATCCGTCTTCAAGCTCAACCCTGAAGACCAACCACCACACAACCTGTGATGCTACACCTATCATCCAAGTAACCTACCACATCCGAACCTACAACTCCATGTAGTGAAGACCTTGACCCTACATAACAAGAATCCCTACTACTAGTCCCTCTCAAATACCTGAGAATCCACTAAACTGCCTTCCAGTACTCCTTCCCCGAATTGGCTCCATACTTTCTGACAACTCCCACTACTTGGGAAAACTCAGGTCTACACTAGACCTCATGTGATTTCGCACCCTATTCAAAGCTAAGCTTGAACTGTCCAGCCCTTGGTGTGCTTTCTGATTCTACATCCTGCATCATGAACCCCACCAACACCGTCTTCACATCAGCTCCCACTGGAGACAAAATCTCCATGTCTCTTATGCCAAAGAATTTCACTACTCCCAAATTCTCCATGACATACCTCTGAACTAATCTTACCTTTAGCTCAGCGAATCCCTGTATGTACAAACCTGCTAGAAAATCACCCACATACATTAACAAAATAATGTTGCAATCATTATCCACCTGGTAAGTCAAACACAATGGTTACACTGACATTGACTAAAGCCCTACTTTGTCATCCACCTATCAAAACCTATACCACTGTCATGCAGCTTCCTCAAGACCATATACCTTGGCCTTCCATCTTACGTATCCATCCACTCTCTTCTTTAACTTGGGAATCCATCCCTCATCCAGTGATTTCTTCCAACTGACAACTCCACCAACAAACACCTGTTTGGTTCTTCTCCAAGGACTCACACTCCTCATCCATGCCAAGCTCCCACTGTATCTGGATTCTACCTGCATTGCCTCTTCATGTCTTCCTGATTCTTGACCATCAATAAGCAATATAAAGAAGGTAAACAATGAATATGAGGTCCACTTACCCTTTCTGACCTCCATATGGGCATTTGAGACTTATTGATAGCTTATTGTCTGCCCACCATCCGTCCCAGTGACCGATCTCAGCCATCTCCCAGTCTTCTCCCGACTGATGTCGATTCCCTGCACTAACCCTGACTACTGACATCATTTCCCTTGTTGACACTGGTATCCCTTTTGTCGATGTTGGTTCTTGTATGACCGACGTCGGTCTTCTTGTTGCCGATATCAGTTACTGTATGACCGACACCGGTACCTGTGTTTGCCTGTGAGTGATAACTTTTTACCTGTGAGTTCTCCATGGATTAAAACCCTGTTCAAATCAACACAACCCTACTCAGAATAATTTAGTCCCCTCAACTAATCTCTATCCATCATCTCCTCCATGAACACCAAGGCTTTCCATTTCTTAAGTTTGTCAAAAACATCTATCTTTTGCTTAAGAACATGCATTCCCCTCCTCCATATGTGACCAAGCCTACAAAGCCACATCTCTGCAATAGAAGGTGAATCAGTAATATAAGTAGATAGATAAAGGATACCTACTTTCTTACCACCATCTAATTCAAGTGCATCCACTGTGAGAGTTACTGTGCATCTCCCATCACCCAACTTTCTTGAAGAAATTAGACTCATCTCCAAGACTGGTACTTGCATAACCTCCTTCAACACATGTGTGTTATCCGTTTGCAATTTCAGCTTCACTTCCCCTTCATCAATCATCTGACAAGGCTCTCCAACCCCTAAATAAATCTCTCCAAAGTCTCCAAAGACATACCTATGAAAAGATGCTCTATTTCGGGCTGCATGGAAAGAGGCAAAAGAATCTATAAACAAAGATTCTACTTTATCCAGAGCAACCTGTGCAACATCACCTACAACATTTGCTTCTACATGCTAATCTTATACCGACCAACAATCTCCTTTTCCCTGCTCTTTCGTTCCATCAATCAGACCATTCGTGCTATTCAGTTTCTCCATTTGTAGCTTACTTTCTTCTACCATTGCTATACTCCCACTCAATTTGAAACCCCTGTGAGTGACCTGTAATCAACAAACACTACCCAGATCTGAAACCACCTGTTAGTAACCTAACCAAAAGCTCTGATACCAACTTGTCAGGATCTTGCTCCACCAATAAGAGCACATATGATTACTTCTTGTATTAGTAACTAAACACAAAATTTAACCAGAAGTAACAAGTAACTAGAAATATGAAACAACACAAGAATATGAGAGACAATACACAATTGTATTAATAATCACTCAGAAGAAAATATAATAAAGAAGATGCCACTTCTTCTTCCACCTCAAAGGCTCGCCACACCTCAAGACCTTCTTCCCTCTCTCTCTCGGTCCCAACAATCAACTCCAATATAGAATTGATGTTCACCTCCACCAATCAGTAACACACTGCCAGTACACCAAGTACACAACCATACTCCAAGTAGATCTCTTACTCCCTGTTGCTACCTGCAAATCACTAGACCTTACTCACCATTGTAGATCTCTCAAAAGAAGCCATGCACACCTGTTGACCAAGATCATACATATATGAAGAACCCTTTTGATTCTCCAAACTAGTACCCACACTTGGTACTGTGGCACTAGGAGGAACACACCATTGCTCTCCTCTCTCTGAAGGAGCTTATTTTCTCTCTTACTCTCTAGCACTCTAGTTTACAATACAGCCCATGAGTCCATATATAGATCTCATGCTTACAATAATTAGACTATCTTAATTACAATAATTAGACACGCAACTCAAGACCACAACTAGCCTTTAACATGCAAACAAACAATCCAAAAATAGACTATCTAGAATCAACATGCAAACTGCATGTTCACGCACAGGCTGCCGACGTCGGCTCCTCCATGACCGATGTTGGCCGACTGGTAACTGACGTTGGTTGCTTTCTCACTGCTATCTGACTAACGTTGATTGATTAGACCAATGTCGGTTGCTCTGCAACTCATTCTACAACTCTCCGCAACCTCTGTAACCTCTGTAACTCCTCCTATTTGCATCCTGGTGAAGCTTTTAGCTCCACAACCTAACACCTTACGCATATATAATTAAAATCTCAGGTTCCCATGCAGAGGTTACACATGCCAATGAATGTCTGAAAGTGTTTATCAGGTCTCAAGACCTCATTTTGTGAACTCAAAAAGGCATACAATAATGTTTCATGAAATTTAATTCAAACCATGACCTAAAAATTTTTGAATAATCCTAAAATAACTTATCTCACCTTTTTCCATGATCAAATATGCATACTTACCTTCAAATTTGATCTTCATACCTTATTAGGCCAAGTAGGGTCTAAGAGAGGTCTAGGTATAGACCTAGACTTAAGGTCCTACCCCTATAGGCTCACCATAAAACTCACATGAATGATTCAAAGCCTTTCATACATGCTAAAATAGTTACATATATCCTTCATATGCATATGTTCATCAATTTTCATGCACATACCTATTTATGTCATGACTAGGCTTCCTATAGACTTTATCATCAATGGCATGTACCTTCATGCAAACATAAGACATTAGTTGCCTTAAAATTCTTTCTAAGTTTCCTTCAAAATATATCTTTTTCTCTCTCATGACATCATTCTCTTAATACAATACTCTACTATGCATTTTGTCATATCACATGTTGCCAGACTAGGCTTAGTCACCTTTGACATCATCTTTCACAAGATGCACCTTTGACATCAATGATAATGCTCAACAATATATCCCTTTATCATTGATGGAAACTACTCTCAAAACCTTCTCTCAACAATAAATTTCTCCCTCATTAAAAACTTTATTCCCCTTTGACATAAATGATAAAGAGATGTCTACAACTTCTTGGATCACACCTCTTGCAATCAAAACATTCAATACACAAATTTATAAGTTTATGAGTCATCATACAAACATGCTCCCCCTATATCCATGCATACCTTCTTGGAACTACTCACCTACTATTGGAGATAATTAACCACCTAATTATCTCCCCCTAATCACTTGGATTCCTCAATGATTGCCAGGGGAAGGAATTACACCCAATTCCTATCTTATGTGTTTAAATGTTACCTTTGGAAGTGGTTTTGTCAAAATGTTTGCAATTTGATATTGTGTAGAAACATATTCAAGTTTGACACTTTATTCACTTACCTTCTCTCTTATAAAATGATAATTTATGGGAATGTGCTTAGTCCTTGAGTACATGATAGGGTTCTTTGAGATGCTTATAACACTTGTATTATCACAATAGATAGGGCTAAGACTATCATACTCTACCTTGTAGTATTTTAATGTCTGTCTCATCCATAGGACTTGAGTACAACATGAAGCTGCTAAAATGTTCTCAACCTCACAAGTAGATAATGTCATTGATGGTTGCTTCTTGCTTATCATTGAAACTAGGCACTCACCAAAGAAGAAATCTCTTCCACTAGTACTCTTCCTATCATCTAGACTCCCTACCCAATTTACATCTATATAGGCTATTAAGTCAAACTTATTGCTCCTAGGATACATAACCTAAACTCTATAGTCCCCTTGAGATACCTAAGTATCATTTTTATTGATTGTAGATGATTTTCCTTTGGGTCTTCTTGAAACCTTCCCACAAGACCAATTGCTTTCATGATGTTAGATCTAGAGGTAGTAGTGTATAATAAACTTCCAATCATTGACCTGTATGATGTCTGATTGACCCTTGAAGATTCATATTCCTTGCTCAACTTACACTCTATTATCATAGGTTTACTAACTACCTTTCAATCTTCTAACTCAAATTTCTTCAACATCTCTCTTATATACTTAGCTTGTGAGATGAATATACCTCTTTTGATTGATTGATTTGTATCCCAATAAAGAATGATAGTTATCTCAGCATGGACATCTCAAACTCCATCACATCTACAAAGGCCTTAGTCATACTCTCATTGTTTCCACTAAAGATGACGTCATCCACATAGAAAACTACTATCAACTAATGGTCATCATTTATCTTTATATATAGATTAATATTTACAACTCCTCTTTTGAATCCTTGATCCAATAGATACCTATCCAATATGGCATACCAAGTTCTAAGAGCTTGTTTTAGTCCATAAATATCCCTTTTCAATCTATAAACATAGTCCTTGTTACTTGATAGTGAAAAAACCTTAGATTTCTCTATGTACACCTCCTCTTCCAAGTTTTCATTCAAAAAGGTAGATTTGACATCCATCTGGTATACCTTGAACCCTTTGAATCCTGCATATGCTATAAACAATCAGATGGCTTCTAATCTTGCTACTAGAGCAAAGATATCCTCATATTCTACCCTCTATACTTGGGTATACCCATTTCATACCAATCTAGCCTTGTTCCTAGTGACTTATCCATCTTCATTCAACTTATTCCTAAATACCCATTTGGTACTAATGACATTCTTGTATTTAGTTATAAAAACTAGTTCCCAAGTTTCATTCTTTTATATTTGGTCTAATTAATTATTAATAACACCTATCTAAAACTTGTCTTTACTTGACTCTAAAATATTCTTAGGTTTAATATTATACAATAGAGAAACAATCTCTTAATTTAGGTTACTTACCAGCCTTCTTTTTGTTGCATGCCTACATCCTTATTGCCAATGATTTGTGATTCAAGATGATCTATTTGAATCTATCTTGAGGGGCCTTTTGAGTCTTGTATTTCCTCAAATTATCCTTCCTCATCAATATCTATTTTTTCCTCTTCATTATTGAAGTCCAGATTCTTTGATGTATTCTTTGACTGTGAGTTTGATTACTTTGTCTCATCAATCTTCACATTGATGTTTTCCACTATATTTTGAAACCTCTTGTTATAGCATCTATAAGATAATATTATTGATGAATAGCCAAAGAATATACCTTCATCAGACCTAGAATCAAACTTACCTAAGTCTTCCTCATCTCTTTTGATGAAGCATTTACTTTCAAACACTCTAAAGTGTTACACATTAGAAGGTCTACCTTTCCATAGTTCATAAGGGGTCTTATTACCATTATTTCTTATTTATCCTCTATTAAAGATGTATACTATAGTTATCATTGCCTCTCTCTATTATCCATCAACTAACCTTGACTAATTTATCATAGTTATTACCATCTCTTGAACTATCCTATTCTTTCTTCCCACTACCTCATTCTGCTGAGGTGTCCTAGATGCTGAGAACTATTTACTTATTCCATGAACCTCATAAAATCCATCAAACTCATTATACCAAAAATCTCATCCTCTATCATATCTTAGGCACTTGATCTTCCCATTATTTTCATTCTCAACAAGATCCTTGATTGCCTTGAAATTATCGTGAGCTTATAAATTTTTGTTCAAGAATGCTACCCAAGTCATTCTTGTGTAGTCATTTATGAGTAAGATGAAGTAGCTATCTCCTTAAATACTTTGGATTTTTGTAGGCCCATAGGGATCAATATGTACTAGCTCTAAATGTATTGTAGTGGAGTATTTTTTGGACTTGAACCTTCTTCTAGTCTTCTTACCATGTTGACATACCTTGCAAAGAGTGTTTTTAGGTTTGGTGATTTTAGGCATGTTCTTCACAGACTTCTTAGAGCTTATCTTAACCATATTTTAAAATTTTATGTGTCCAAAACTTTTATTCCATTTCCAACATTCATCCATCTTACTCATAAATCATCTCTCCTTTATCTCATTTAAGACATAGAGATTGTTCTCAGTCGTCTTAGCATTGGAAAATAGTCTTCTTGATTTATCTCTACTTACATCACACCCTCTATCATGAAAGGTTAGTGTTTATCCTTGGTTGCACATTTGACTTACACTAAGAAGGTTACATTTCAAACCTTCCATATACAACACAGAATTTGTCTTGGTCTTCCCATTGTCCAAACTCAAGATACCCTTGCCAACTATATTGGTAGTTTTGTTATTTCCAAATCTCAAAGTTCGTGTAACATTCTTATTTAATGAGATGAACTTTATCTTATCCCCTATCATGTGGTTTGAACAAATAATACATATATACCATTTCATGCATTCATATTGAATGTGAAAGGTAGTCTGAGCTATCATAGATTATTCATATTCAGTCTTCTACTCCTCCTTCACCTTGTCCACAGGGTCCAACTTCTTGATCTACTTCTCAATGGTATGACTGTATACCATTTTGTCTTGACTGACCTTCCTCATATGCCTCATCTTGCATTCCCTTGAAATATGTCCTCTTTGATAAAAATTATAGCATAACATTCTACTTCTATTATTGTAATGGACATTTACCCTATTCCTCCATGAGGAATTGATTCTTGTATAGTGTTTACAATCCATATTCTATGTCCATATTGATTACATGAGAAATAGTAACCATTGAATGAATTTATAGACATTGATTGTTTGAGTTTGAGTGATACATCTCTACCTTTTTGTCTCTTGAAGGATTCAAGTTCTTCTTGACTTGTTGATGATCAACTTGACTCTTAAATTTGAAAGCTTTTGCATTGTTTTTTACTTTGTAAGTAGTTTTATTTGAGGTCTGAATCTCCTTGTTTTCCTTTTGGTATTCTTTGAATCCAAGACCTGTCTTGTCATGTGGAGACCTTTGAAAATTCAACATATCACCAAGAAATTTATTACTTTTCTCAAATTTTTAATGTGTCTTCAACTTGACTATTGCATGATCCAATTCTATCTTTAGGGAATCCATTTATATTCCAAACTTGATGCATTTTTCCTCAATCTTAAAAATTATAGTGACAATTTCAATTTGAGTTTCTAACTATTTGATGATTTTCTTGTGTTCATTCATGTTGTTTCTTAGTCTCTCTTCAAAGAGATTAATTTGATCTGCATAAATATTAACCAATGATCTTAGTTTATTATTCTTCTTTATTTGGAACTTTAACTCCTCTATAGAACTCACCAATTCTACTTTAAGGTTCACTTCGACCTCTTCTTCATCTAATCATTAATCATCCATAAGGTTTTTCCCTTTTGAGCAACCCTTATTATCTACTTCTATAGCCATGAATAAGATTTCATCTCTTGTCATTCTCATAGACCTTATTATCATCACCATGATGTTTATCATGTTCTTCATCATGCTCAGTCTTATCCTTATTAGGACATTTAGAGGTAAAGGGACCAATCTTACCATAGTTAAAGTATTTGAATGGTAACTTGCCATTGTACTTACCTAATCCTTTTCTTAGTTTTCTAACAAATATGGATTTTATATTGTCATCATCAATGTCTATGTCAACATAATATTTGGCCTTCTTACCTTGTAACTTTTTCTCAAATTTGAATGCAATTTCCTCCTTGGAAGGTCTTCCATTACTTGTTCTCATTTCATAGGCAGCCAATATGCCTGAAGCTCATCCATTTGTAGTATGTGAAGATCTTTGATCTCCTCCATAATAGATACCTTTGAATCAAAATTGGATGTTGGGGATCTTAATGCATTTTATACTATTATTTACTCTTCTAGCTTCTCTCCCAAACCTCTAATGACATTTACCACTTCATCTACTCTTAACAAATATGATGTAATGTTTTCATCCTCCTTCATTATTAGACTTTCAAACTACCTTTGATGGGTCTACAATTTTTCCAACTTGACTTTGGTGTCTCCATAGATAGTCTATAGCTTTTCCTAAATCCATTTGGTTGTATCAAAATGCATTACCTTTACAAATTCTACCTTTGAATGACCACATAAGATGTCATCCATTTCCTTAGATTTTTTATCACTTACCTTCTTGTTAGCTGAATCAGTTGGTGGTGTAGAAGGTGGAGTGAATCCATAAATAAAAAATTACCATATGTCATAGCCTAAGGTAATTAGGTAAGTATTCATTCTGATGATCCAAAATGCATATTTAGTCCCACTAAAGAGAGGATCCTTATTTGTTGAGAAACCTCCTTGTACTTGATGACTAGACATGCTTGTGCTTCTAAGAACTCCTTTAAGATGTTAGGCTTGCTTTAAATTACCAAGCTCTAATACCAATGGTTAGAAGCACAATCATAGAGGGGGGTGAATCATTGTTTAAAACTTTCAAGAATATGTACATTAACATTCCTTGAATCATCAAAGTAATACAAAGATATAGAAATGCACAAAGAGTCATTCACATGGGCATAATACAAAAAAACACACATAGGAGTGGGAAAAACTCAAGGGAAAGAAAAAAACTATGATATCTAAAAATGGAATATAGTCCTATAAAACAAAATATCAAATTTTTTTGAGCACAAACTCAACTTGGAGAACCAACCTCAATATATTCAAACATCCACTTGAATAAGCTTTAACAAACACCTACTTACAAGGAAGCACCAAATCCCTAAGTGACTCAGAACCAACTCAGTCACCTCATCAATTTTGGTCACCACACTTATAAAAAAATTTATGGTCTCATTTCAGGACCTCCTTCTGCTCTGTCAAGCAATATTTTAGTTGCTTATGTTGCTTACACACAAATAGGCCTAAACTACCTTGTATATATACAAGTCTCAAGGTCACACACCACTTAGTTAGCCACACACATTAAACCTCTTAGGTTATACATATAATATGTCTTTTAACATCTTATGAACGTGATTAAAATGAAATTTGGACCCCTTTTGGTCTGTAATAAATCAATTAGGCCTCATTTCTCTTTTAGGCCTCATGTAAACCTAATTACATTAGGTTTATCCTCTTAGTGTCAAAGATTGATTATCTTAGGCCTATATGGCCTTCTAAAAAAACTAAAAACCATTAAATAACTTATAAAAATACCTATACTAACCTCTTTCATGATTTATTATACTTGTGTCTTTCTTTGATACCAACTACCCTATTAGTCCTGTGTACCTCAAAAGTTTGTCTTGTAAAAAATGAAGATAAAATAATCATAGGCTACTAAATTATGAAAAATAAAACATTTACATATGTTATCAATTCCCTCAAGGTCATCACCAAATTTTTGTAACACTTTTACTTTGGAGATAAAGGTTCAAAAACATCTTTGTAACTCACTCACTTACAACTGTCAATTTACCTCAAAGACCAGTCATGGTGACTTAGACCTCCAACACCTATGTATAAAATTTTCAAGACTCAGAATACATTTAAATGATCCTATTATATCTCTAAAAAATTCTAAAATGAAAAATTTATATGGTCTAATGCCAAATATTGGTCTTGTAGACTAATTTCTTGACCCTATATCATATAATCTTATCTGAACTAGATAGGTCATCTTGTGAGAAAATTTTCACCATATTCACTGACATCTAAAACTTATTACAGACATATACACAAATTAAAAGTAATAAATAAAATCTTAATGATATAACATGCTCAAACCTCAAATCCATATTCTCATCTCTGCCTAGGTTTTTCACTATTCACACCATTAGGTATGTCCATGATTGGATAACTTACATGATCAACTTAACACACTTAAAGTCTATAAAAAGTATAAAAACTATCATGTACATGTAATATAAGTCTCTATCTTCTTCTTCCATTCATTTTTTCTTCTTGACTAGTACAACTTTTGAGAGCTATAATAATTTCCTGATGAATAAGCCTATATCTGCATATTTTATCTCTCATTTGACTAATCGCCACCAATTGGAGGTAAGTGGGAGAGTTGAAAACATGATAAAATATATTTTCTAATGATTTTAATCCATTATAATCTAATTTAAACAAGACCTTTCACATCATGTCCTTATTAGGGTTTTATAGAGGTTTAACATAGGTTTTGGTGTTAACGATTGTTCATAAAGGACCACCCCTTGAATCCAAAACCAGTTCTTGGAGATATTATATATGACCCTTCCACATCTCTCCTTAATATATCATGTTACCGTGTAGAGGTCACACGTGCCAACAAACATCTAAAAGTGTTGAGACCTCATTCTATGAACTCAATAAGGTCTAAAATAGTGTTTCATGTAATTTTATTCAAACCATGACTTCAATTTTTTTGAAAAAGCTTAAAAAACTTAAATCACCTTTTTCCATACTCACATATTCATAATTTAATTTAAATCTTATCTTCATACCTCATTAGGCCAGGCAGGGTCTAAGAGAAGTCTATGTGCATACCTAGACTGAAGGTCCTACCCCTATAGGCTCAACCTAAAACTACCATGAATGCTTCAAATACTTTTATACATGATAAAATAGTTCCATATAACCTTAATATTCCTATGTTCATCCATTTTCATGCACATACCTATTGATGTCATGATTAGGCTTCCTATGGACTTTGTCATCAATGACATGTGTCATCATGTAAACCTAAGACATTAGTTGCCTTCAAATTATCTCTTAGTTTCCTTTAAATTATCTCTTTATCTTTCTCTCATGACATCATTATCTCAATACAACACTCTCTTATGCATATTGTCATATCACACACTATCAGACTAGGCTTAGTCACATTTGACATCATCCTTCATAAGATGTACCTTTGACATCAATGACAATGCTTAAAGGTCATATAATAAAATAATTACCAAACTATTATGACCTTAAAATTTTCATAGACCAATTATATTATAATCATTGACTGAGTTAATAAAAAACTATGATATCTTTGATGCATGAAATCTCATACTATTTCACTAGAATCATGAAAATTTGATGCATGAATGTAAAGGCCATATGGTAGATATGTCATAGTTAATGTTACAAAATTGGCTATATTATGAATAAATAAGAATTACCTTATGAATCAAAAAACTTTAGTCTTAAGAGCTCTGTGTCTTGTGTATATTCTAATCACCTGATCTACCTTTATTTACCAAATAGAGAGACTCCAACTATACAATATCAAAGTGTAATTATGAATATAGGATAATAGCAAACTCAATGGCATTGACAATCATCTGAAGCCTAGTATAAATTATAGATCCAATACACAAAATAATCATGTATTAATTCATGAATGAGTTGATCCAATAATGGTGCATATAGGTCAGCAAATCAACACAAACTGACCACATAATTACTTGTATTAAGACCTAGTCTACATATTATGAGTAAAACTACTGGAGAGTATGGAGAACTAAAATAGGCTTATGGTAATAAATATTCACAAGGCAAGATCTAGGTAATTGAAGATAATGAACATGCATTCACCAATGCAAACTTTAGGTTGTCTTTGATCCCACAGATCATAATAGAGGTCTCCTTTACACTTATCCTATACTTACAATAATGTAACTACCTAAACTATTACGAATTGAAGTAAATACATATATAAATGAATTTCATTAATTAGGGCAAGTGCACATCCTAGCTACCCTAGGAATAATTAATAGTGAAATTTTACCAATAAAGAGAATTCCCACTCTGATATTAGATATTAGGAAAATAAGAGTCATAAAGTAATGAAGGAGTTGAACACATAATTAATAAATTAATTATTCATACTGTATTCATTCAAAACATTACATGGTTATATAGGAAATTGTTTCTCATACATGGGATAGTGAGATCCATACAATCTCTCACATAAAAAATCTTCAAACTATATATGAAATATATTGGTACAACAATATATTTGTATAACTAACAAAATCACCATTCATGTAAATACTTTATTTACTAGAGTAAATACCAATGTAAACACTAATCCTTAACACAACAAAGTAAGATGCTTTAAAAAAATAACATAAAAGTAAGTGTTTTAAGAACTCCAAATGAAATTTAGGTTCTTTTTTTAAAGACCAAATGAAAAAATGATGGAAATTTTGTTTTTTTAATCACATAAAACAACTCCTTCATATCAAAATGCCTACAAGAAATAGGTCATAATTTTGAGAGGTGATTCTTGGTAAGTAAAATAAATTAAAGTTCTATAGTTTTGAGATCTCAAAAAATCCCCGTAGGGAGATCTTATCATTCTACAAAATAATCTCATTGTTCAATAGTCAATTTAAAACATAATTTGGTGACTTCACCTATTAACAAGATAATCATGTGATTTTATATATGATATCACAATTTACAATAAAATAATAACACAATAAACATAATTAACTTCTACAAACTCACCAATTAGCAGGATGATCTCATCATTTTATAGTTCATTCTCATTGATACTCAAGTCATTTTCACTAGTTTGATAAACATATAGAAAGAAAATGAGAGTTTATAACATGAAACCACCTATGTGTAGGTTGATCTCATGATTTACAAAATAAAACCCATTGAGATAGTGTGATCTTACCATTTTTAAGAAATAAGACATGGAATTTTTCATGCAAAACCACTATTAAACAAGTCAATTTCACCAATGTACTTGTCTTTCTCACTAATTTATTATAAAAATAGAGAATAAAATAGATAATAAAGGTAAAATTACCAATCCACCAACCTCATAGTTCATAAAAAAAACCTCACTGATACACAAAGTGATCTCATTGACATGTAGAGGATAGAAAAATGGAAATTATATGAAAAAGAAGGAAATCAAGGTAAAAAAATGATCTAATTTTGTAATTAGAATATTAAGAAGAGCTTGAAGAGGTTTTATGGGGTGTGAGGTCCAGCCAGGCATGATAAATGTAAACCACAGATCCAAAAGAGGTCAGTTTCTTTATTAGTATCAAAAATCAAACAAATTCATAAAATATTAACATCTCAAGCATGATTCCCTAGATTTGGCAAGGTCTAGCTAAGATGAACAAATAGAAAGCAATCAAATAACCTTCATCATATATGTAATTGCTAATCAATACACATACATGATTATGCCCAAATGTAGAGCTCAAATTATTCATCAATGTCATGGTAAAAAATCCATAGACATCTTTCCAAACACTATCTAAATAATTTGTGGACCAATTAGAATAAAAAAGGGTGAATCTTTCAAAGGATTTTTGTAGAGTTTCTTTAAACAAAAATATTGATGATAGGTCTATGGTGACCTTTTTATTTATAGATTTATCAAATTGATTGTGGTCACTGGATTAAGATCAAGATGAGTCTAATTCAATTTTGGAGGCCTAATACCATAAATATTTTGGGACGAGGTTTCATTTATGAGGCATGGCTTACCTTAATCCTAATATTTGTTTGTGTTTATGTAGATGATATTTATGTATTATATAGAACCTCAATGTTATACACCTGGTAAACTCAAACCTTAGTTGTTTCTCTCAGTTCTATACCTTTTCCCATTTCCAAAAGTCTCATATATTCTTTATATTATGCCCTTTAGCCTATATCTTAGTCTGACAAGTCTTATGTTGAGACCCAAGCCTTTTATCTTGCATATAATGCTTAAAATGTACTTATCTTCCACCTCTACAGAGTTTAATCATGTTCCTACTTTTTTTCTCCCTACACACAAACATCCAGGATAGACACTAGCATCAATGCTAGTGTCCTAACCTGATGCAAGTGTCTAGTGCCATAAAGTCATCTATTTTGTAAATGAAATGTATTATAATGGTTTGCCTAAGTGATTTAATTTGAATAACATCTCTAAAGTGATTGATATAAATACAAGATCAACCCTCATCCATTCCTCACCTAGTAATACTAGCATAAACGAAGGTAACTTATCAAAAGTATTCAATCAAGCACTCAATAACGTAATCCTTAAGTATTTTATCCTATTTACATATCAATCATATGAACATCATATGCATAAGTATTAATTACTAAAGGAGTATCCCAATAGCCTATTTTTCCAAGTTACAAGCTAGGTCACTATTGTAAAAAATTTGCACATATTGCATGATTCACACACAAGCCAACACATAGGGGAGAACTACATTAGTTTGAGGCCCTCTTCAAATTATTGGTTATGTAGTCAATTCTCACTAACAGAGGGGTCTTTAGGTTCATCTCAACACTATGTGCCCACTAACCCATTTTTACTCAAGGTCACTATGAAGATGAAAAATTAGGGTTTTGAAATTTCATGAGGAATGACAATACATGACTCAAATCTATATGTAATAGAGTGAAGTCAAAATAAAACCTAGAAGCATCCATCTGGTCACATATTTCTCTAATAGGTATTCCATATAGGACATATGCGTTGAACCCAAATAGTAGCATTGACACAACTATCCCAGGATAACATTAGTGTTTGGAGCTCTAAAAGTGTTAGATCTAAAATTTGATGACTATTATATAATCTCCTTCTAATATAATTTCTACATGTTCTAGATCCAACACTATGTTATCATCAAAATTAGCTAAGTATATTACTTCTTTGTCATTTCTATACATAGTTTAGTTGTACTTTTATATTTAACATATTCTTAGCATAGGAAATTTAGTGTATGTTTATATCTGAATTTAGCATCCAATTGGCCACTTATAGATTTGATTATCACCCTTTTGCATTATCATTTATATATTCTTAACCCTATCTACCCAAGTAGGATACTTATCCAATCTAGGGTTAAATAATTTGATGCCAAATGCTTACCAACTTTCTTGATGATGTCATGATTCAAATATTTGTTGGATATTTAAATATTACATAATTAGATTTTAGCCAATTTATATAGATTTCCATTTAGCCATTTGATTTTATTTTTTAGGCTAATTAATCATAATTAGCTTTTGGGTGTCTTATGGAATATGAAAATTCATATATTCATTCTAGTTAATCAGCCCAAAACTTTGCTTTTAAAACAACAATTTGACTCATGTTGATTTAGATGAAGTTGATAGTTGGTTACGGTGCATTTCCCCAATCAGGTATGCCCCAATATGTCTCATAAGTTGCACGTGACATGTGTGGATGAATTAGAGAGTTTAAATGGTATTTGGCCTAGCTTTTTGCATTATTGTAAGAAGTCTTATAACTTGTAATTTCAACATGAAAGTTGTAAAAATTGGATGTCTACAGTCTGTGCATTAATTTACCTAAGTGTACACCTCAAAGGGTACACCAAGAATGGGGTGGGAAAATATTTTGGTAATTTTATGAGAGACGTTTAAATATTATTTTGGTATACAACCATTACTATCATTCTTACCTCCTATGATTCTCTTTTCATCTTACCTCTCTATCCACTTTCCATCCATATTTTATAGCTCTCTTATATCCTACTATATCAGCCTAGACGATACAATATGTTTCATACCTTATCTTCCCTTTATTGTATCGACTAAATTGATATAGTTTTGATTCTATATTATTTAAATCATACTATATTTGATTGGTTGATACCATACTATATCATCTGGTATCTTCTAATTATATTAACCTGGCTGACTTCAATATATGTTTTAGGTGTTTGATCCATATATAAGGGTCATATTTCATTCCTAAAATGTATATCACATTCATACACTCTATTTTATATTAGATTTATACCCCTATGTATTATCTAGGAGAATTATATGTTTATAACCTTATCTTTGAGGTCTTGTCTTGTGTTGTCTTGAAACTCAATAGGAGAGTTCTTTACAGTTCATAACTAAGGATATATAGGTCTTCATATTACCATTTTAATTATTCAACCTACAACATCTCTTGTAAAATTTTTTTTGGAGCCAAATGGGGACATTTAAGTATTAGTGGGTCCACCCAAAGGTAATTATTTATATCCCTATACTATTTTCTTTATTTACTTAGTAGACTAGACATTGTTTTGTTTATTACTTTATGGATGTATGTGTGTGTCCTTACTTATGGTCTTCACTATACCTAATAATTTGGTATAGATATAGGGTTGTTTAGGCTTGTCATTTATCACCTTAGGTTTCATAGATCCCCATTTTATTGACCATTTCACCTTACCTTATTTACAATAACCTACCCATCATTTAATTTACTTGTACCTCTTACCTGTTAATCACTTATATATCATGGATCCCTAGTGAGAGTTATAACCCATGTCATAGGTTTAGGATGTGGGACCCTTTCCTCTTCACATTTAAGTGTAGATTACCCTTTTATAGGTCTATGGTTATTTTAGGAGCTTATCCACTCATCTAAGTATATGCAAATTCTATTAATTAACCTTATTTGAGTCCTAGTCTATTGAGAGAAATAGGATAGTTGTAGGTCATCCTAAGACATGCATACAATACCCACTGTAAATAAATTCTTTGAGTATAAGGCATACCACCATTGTGAAAATGACCCAAGTTTTGGGCATGAATATAGCCATATAACATCTATAATTACATGATCATATGTGACAGGTATATAATACAAATTCTCACCCATTCAATGAATATCCTCTCTCTCTCTCTCTCTCTCTCTCTCTCTCTCTCTCTCTCTCTCTCTCTCTCTCTCTCTCTCTCTCTCTCTCTCTCTCTCTCTCTCTCTCTCTCTCTCTCTCTCTCTCTCTCTCTCTCTCTCTCTCTCTCTCTCTCTCTCTCTCTCTCTCTCTCTCTCTCTCTCTCTCTGTGTGTGTGTGTGTGTGTGTGTGTGTGTGTGTGTGTGTGTTTCTATTTTTTCATTTATAATTTTATATAAAAAAGAGATAACAGAAGAATGGAACTAAGGGTTATAATTAATAAGAATCAATGTGAGCCAAATAAAATAAGAAAATGAATCCAAGAGTAAAAATTAGGATATAGAAAGGAAATAAATCAAGTAATTTGTTGATTGTTTATTGTGTCTAATTTATTTCACCTAAACAATAGTTACAACTTGGTTTGTCTACTCAGTGTGGGAATACTCTTTGTAGACAACCTCCAATGACATCGGGTATCATTTCCTATCCTAGTGCTAATATACATAAAATAAATAATTAAAATGAAATTTTTTAGGGGAGAAAGGGGAAGAGAGATACATGAAAATAAAATGGTGATGTAGAAATAAGGAAATGGGTTGACTCCTTATTTGAACAAACACTTAGCTAATGTGATATGTAATAAAGGAAAGTGAACATAATGTAGAGAAAAAATCAAAAATTTGAATTCTAATATGAATAAGGGAATGGGATTAGAGGTAGCAAGACAAAACTATTACAATCATTTATAGTCACGACTACCTTTATCAATATAAATAAATTCACACAAATTACACCTTATTACAATAAAAGGCTCAAATAAAATCTTGCATAGAAGTAGCGGACAATTTATATATAATTTATGATAAAATAGGGACTTAACTAGTCTAAGAAGAAAATCCTTGCTTAAAACATCTTATTAAAAAATATGTAGGAATGATGAAAAGAATAATAACTTAAAATTAAAATTTTCATATATAAAAGATTTTAAATCTGCCCACGTTTGCTTGTTACAACTTCTTTTTCCATTTAGTGGCTCAATAAATTTTTCCAAATGCTAATGCCTATGCTTTCTTGTTGTATTATGTGAATTTTATTGAATTTAACTTGAATTTCAAACATTAAATGTATTTTTTGACTTCCCCATTTTTAATATATGATTGCACTCTTAAAAATTGATTGCCATATTTTTATATGTCTCATGTAACTTCTCTCTAAATTTTTTACATGAGCTTGGGTTTATGTAAATAAAATGGAGCTTTTTATTTAAATGTGCCTATAGCTCCTCCCTCGTAAGCTTAATTTTAGTTTTTAGAATACATGGGACCTTTATACAAACATAATATTTTATCTCTTAGCAATAATAAAACTCTTAAGCTTGGATAATTTTAGTGGATATTTTAACTTAAAAAATATTTACCATAGGGAAAATAAAGCTATGAATAATTGGAGCTTATTACATAAAATTTTCAATTATTTGGAATATCTCAAAGGAATATTTAGTTATAAGATTTGATCCCAAAAGTATCTACATCCATTTGTCATAGGATGAAAGAAAATATATTCTCTATTTAGAGTGGTTCCCCCACCAAATTATCCTTTTGGCCTATGAAACTCATAAGTGAAGGTCTAGGGGTAGTAAGCCCCAACTCAGTCAAGGGGCAGTTCCCTTACAGGGTCCTGGGGAGACCTTAAAGCCAAGATAAAATTAATCCTTCCACACCCTTAAATTTCTCCTTGTGTAGTAATTTTATCTAAGAACTTATCTTTGAGATTCTCTGATGATTTTATTTTTTGCATTATTTTCATGTTGCTTCTATAGAAAATTCATATACTTTTCCACACTAGTTCTAATTACAAGTACCATTTTAAATAAAATGACTATAAATGGTTGATTTTCAATTTGATGGTTGGAGGAGATATCAATATATGATAAAATATCCCTTTCTTTAAAATAACTCATGGAAACCATGTGTCATTTTATTTTTCAGCTCAATTCACATCATTGACCTCTAAATTAGATCAACTGGAGAGCTCCTTCTTATTTTTACCTTACCCAAATTTTGAATTTGGAAAATCATTTGAATGCATAAATTGTGGGCCCAACCAAATTATTTATAGTAACTCCTTATTTTCACATGCCCCTTAACTAATTTATCTCATGTTTTCTACCTATTTCTTCTTTAAATTTTCAATTTAAATATCATAATTTTTTATATCATTTTAAATGAACTATTTTCCTTTGAGACTTAGAATATCAATGGTCAAATCTATTTGCTTCTAATTTGATGGTAGGAGTGAATTTGAGATTATGATTCCATCTTCATTAACATAACTCCTATTGGATTTAAAGAAGATCAACTGTAGGAGAAAGCTTTCAATTTTTTTATTAAATTACACATCTATTTAAAGCATTTTATTCATAGGAATGAACATATTCAACCATTAAATTATCCCTTATTTTTACCTCTATAGCTCTATAAATGCACCCATCATGTAGCCAATGAATAGAACACAAGTGTTTCATATAATAATTTCAACCCTTTCAAGTCCTAAAAAAATGACATATGAAATTTTTCCTTTGGCATTTTAAAAAATTTGTACAAAATGGTCAATAAACATACATATTTAAAGTGAAACATGCATCATGATGTAGGAGCATCTTATTGTGCTGAAAACATAGAATCCTAAACTAATAGCCTACTAAGGCTAAGGTGAACAAACCCATTAATGATAATGGAAAAAAATCTTGCCTTTTTTTTAATCAAAATCTACCATGAAATTAGTTTTGAAACTCTAAATACTAGCCAAATAAGAAAAATAAAATTATGTACCTTTTGGCTTTTTCTTATTCTATAAAACACGGTTGTTGTTCACAATATAGAGTGAAAGTGATTGATGGTTAAAAATTACTCAATGCATTCTTTTATTGTTGTTATGTCTCATAAATGAATTTATGGGAAAACAAAATGTGACTATAATGCTCTGTATTTCTATATAAAAAAAGTCTAAAATATTATGGGAAGCCCATCCTTTACACAAAAATCATGTACATTTACAAAAAAATGGGTTGTTCAATATTACACAAAACTAACATCCACATCTTATTTAATAGGAAGCATGCATATTCATTATTTCTCTTCCTAATCATCCTTAATAAAGATAATGCATCCCTCATTTGTGAAGAGAACATAACACTATGAAATAGAGAACAAACCCATCTTAGTATTGTTCTCCACATTTGAAACTTCCTCTTGCTAGTCTTCATCAAAGATAGAGCTATCAGGTTCCAAAATATGAAACTCATTCAAGGCATTATAGGGATTAGATTCATTGAGAACATAATGATAATTTAAAATTGAAGATGAATCTCAAGTATTAGTATTTATTTATAAGCTCTTTCATTCTCCAAAACCCTCATCAAACAAACTCTCTTACTCAATTTCTAAAATATTTTCAAGAATATGCTACCAAGAAACCAAAAGGAGACAATGTCTCATCTTCCTAAATACCTCCAATAGAAGCCAAGAATCGATCAAAGTCTTTATATTCTTAATTTTGGAGAAAGACACCATTATTTTTATATTCATTCCATATATGGAAAGTTGTATTCTCTATCAATTATTGATTTTATTTTATTGTTGTTATGAATAAAACCTGAGAAGAACCTGAATTGGCATAATATGAAACCTATTTTTATTTTATGTGACATGTAGGAATGGGTTTTTTTAATGGATTTGGATACATATATGGATTATGAAAATATTTTTATGTGCTTTAAATAAGAATTTGATTATATAACCTTGAAAAAATATTTGCTGAGCATGATTTTTAATGGCCAATTAAATTTTGAAAATGAGGAGATCATTTGAAAATTATATCACTAAGCTTCTCATCTCAACCATTAGACCATTATCAACATTAGGATTTATGTACTAAAATTGGGTTGGTTGATATGGGGTTTTAATTATTATATGATAAAAATAGGGAGCTTGAGTGAATAATGTTATGGTAGGTATGGTATCAATTTCCCATCTTGTAATGCATTTTCAAGTGCTACTACAAGGTTAAAATCTTCTAGAAGGGTTGTTCCTCCTAATGAATATAACATTATAGAATGGTTAGGGTCTAAAACCTTCAAAAATAATTAAAAATCCATTCCTGGTATTAGACAGACTTTTGTAGGTATCCTCTCCCATTTCCTTTTGAAATGGAGGTTGAGATCAGAAATGTGTTCCATGACAACCCTTTTGATTGTATCCAAATGTTCAATTAGAGAAAAATAATCCAACCTCTATTTTAATTAATTATGTAACAATAATCCAAACTCATCCCAATTATACACAAAGTTAGGTTCAAAACCTCTTTACCAATCTAGAACATTTCCTTTGAATGAGGTGGCTGAAATCCCAACAACTCATCATCAACAATGTGGTAGAATAAGAATAGATTATCAATATATTTAATGTGATCAACATGTTATAATAATTAATTAGATCATTGTCTAATTAAACACATTTGTCAAAGAGATAATATTTTCATAGTACATGAAGAAAAAAGTAGATTTTTGGTAGACACCATATAACTATTTTTACAATCAATGTTTCATATCACACTTTATGGACCATCATCGAGATGAGAGAATAAAATGATTATATTTCATACTCATGTTTATATTTAAATATGTTAGCAAGGTATTTATTATTATAATATTTTTTTATAAAATTATAATAGCTTATTAATATTTTTTGTATTATGGTTATATTGTTATAACTATATGATTAGTGTGGTTACATGGGCTTGCCTATATTTACATTTACCATCAACCTTGTTACAACTCCCTCTACCTTGTAAGGTGATTTTTATTTGCCTACTTATTATTCTATCTTATTATGAATCAATATCATGTATTGTGGCTTATTCACATTCTTGTGTTATTAGAATATTTTATGGTTTTAGAGCTCATTGTTGAGGGAACTTGGGAGATACTGTGAGAGAGTGAGGAGAAGAGATAGTTTGTTACGGAGGAATTACCTTATTTTGTTAGGGAGGAATTACCTAGTGGAAATCTCAATGAATCATGTGGTTGAATAAAGAGGACAAATAAAGATAAAGAAAGAAGCTAGGAGGTATAACTGAAGGAGAAAGTAGAAAATAACAAAGAAAAATAAAATAAAATAAAATAAGTTGTTTTGGATATTGATCAGACTAATTGAAGGGTATTTTTGATAATTGAAGGGCATTTTTATGAATGAAAGGAATTTTGGTGAGTGAAGACATTAATTATTGTTAGGGAAACATAAATATCTACCTGGGGGTTTTATATTTCAAGGGGAGAGATGTTATAACCAAAGAAGGATGTTTGTATTGCCAAAGAGACATTTTTTGTAACAAAGGTGTAGATGGGCTTGTGGCACTTCACCACGCCACAAATCAGTCCACAAACTAAAAATATTTATGTTATTTATCTCTTAGAGGAACATCTAACCTGATAATATTAACATTTAGTTGTTTTCAATAAAAAAATCAAGGAGTTTTGAGGCAAGGGGGCGCCAAAACCAAACCAGGAAGCCATTTTCCTATATGCATACATAGGTGCTTGTTCATTGGTATATTTTTATTATATAAGTTTTATGATAAGTATAAGATCAAATAATTATAATTTTATCCAATTTTGATTTATATAAAAAGTGGAAAAAATAATTTCTTTTCAAAACTTTAGAAAACTTGATTTTCTACATAAAACTTTGCCCATAAAATCACAATTAGTCTTGTTGGGAGAAAATCATAAAGCTAAAACTCTTGAAAATTTTCCAAGATTTAAAAATTTATATCTTCTTCTATATTGAAAAACAATTTTTGAAATTGAAGTTGTAAAAATATATATTTAATTTATTTTGTCATTTTTTGCAATTTTTTACAAGGTGAAAACTTCAAATTTTCACAAATTGTAAAGAACTTTTTGTTGAAAATTGGAAACATTATCCAATTTTAGATTAGATTCAGTATCCAAAAATAATCTTTGTAAAATTCATTATATTTTTTGATTTAATTATTTTCATGAAAAACTAGGTAAAAATAGCTAGTTCGCCACATCTGTTGTTGCCAGATTCTTAGAAATTGAATGGAAAAAACTTCAGCTTGGGGAGTCATAGGATACTTATGATAAGTTATTATAGGAATATTACCAGATTATTATTGGTAAATAATCTAGACCAGTTGATCAACCAAATGATTATGATAAATGTCATCATGAGGCTCTCATGTTATTGAAACTCTCTGTAGTAGATAATTTAATTCTATAAGTTAGAAATGATAATGCTCTAGATTTGTGAAAACACCTTAAGAAAAAATATCAGGCATCTAAATTTGCCATAATTTTGTATTTGAAAAATATTTTATTTTTCACTAAGATGTAAGATGGTAGTTCTATTTTTGAATATTTATTACAATTGAAGGACATTTATGATTAATTTAAGGTAGTGAGAAAACCTATAGATGAGTAAGACCTCATAGCTCTAGTTATAAAAAATTTACCATATTCTTACAATTATTTTGTAGAATCATTACATGTGTTTAATGAAAAATAGACATTAGATTTCAATTAGTTTTCAACTATTCTCATACAGAAGGAATGGTGGGAGGAATAGTCCATTACTTCAACATTAGAGTCTATATAAAGTGCACTCATGACATGATCACAAGGCAAAGTTACTTCTAAATCTAAACAAAAATGTTTTTATTTTAATAAAATTGGTCATGTGAATAAATATTGTCATCAGTGATAATATGATTTAGAAAATCAAAGAAAGATGTCACAAACCAAAAATGTGGCTAAAGAAGATGAAGACAATATAACGAGTGAGTTTGCATTTGTGGTAACACAAGATTAATCAACAAAGTCAAGAATATGTTATTTTGACTCAAATGCATCAAGACACTACATGTGTCATAAAGACTGATATGTAAACTTTGTATAAGATGATAATTTCAATGAATCGGTTTCCTTAGGTGATGGTTGGGTTCACTATGTGAAAGGATATGGATATGTTTATATTTCTTTGAATTTTGTTAGTTACACTTTTCAAAATGTTCACTTTATTCCTGACATCAATAAAATATTCTTTCCATAAAAGAAATAACTATGAATCCTAACCTTTGTGTGGATTTTGAAAGAAATAGATGCATGGTCAGTAATCTTAATGCAAATAATGTCATTGTTATTGGTTTTGGTAACAAGGGATTATATAATTTGGTTAATCCCTAAATAAAAAAGAGCATGCACTAAAAGTGGTTGAAATCACTATTGAGGTATGGCATAAGAGGTATGGTCACCTTGGTTATGATAATTTTCATATATTAAGTAAGACTAATATGGTGAATGGAATGTCTTCTATTCAAAATAGTCATAATGTATGTTCAGGATGTCAAATAGATAAGCCAATTTCAAATTTGTTTGACATTGGTAAGGAATAGAGAGCTAAGCATGCATTGGATTTGGTACATGTGGGTTTACATGGTCCAATGCAAACATCTTCAATATCAGGAGATTTGTATTACTTGTTACTTATATATGACTTTTCTAGGAAAATGTGGGTTTCTTTTCTACATATAAAGTCAGAATGTTTTTCTAACTTTGTTGTTTGGAAAGCTATGGTACAGAAATAGGGAGGGAAGTATGCAAAATTTCTTAGATAAATTGATGGGGATGAATTTGTCTCTAATAAATTCATGGAATTCTATAAGAAATAAGGTATATCTAAGCAATATTATACAAAACATAATGACATCATGGCAAGGCATAAGAAGATAGTGATGGATATGACACAGTGTATGGTGGATATACAGAATATACCATATTAGTACTAGGCAAAAGCTATGAATAAAATAGTGTATAATCTGAACATAAGTACCACACAAGCTTTGCATAATGTAACACCAGAAGAATCATGGTCAGGAAAAACATCATATGTAAGTAATCTTCATGTTTTCAGATCTACAACTTCTATATTGGATAAAGTATTCATGTTTTTTGGTTGTTGTGAGTAAATAAATGCATACATATTACTAGATGTCTCTACATATATAATTATGGTTATTAAATTTATTGATGTAGATGAGAAGGTATTGTTAACCAATTTTTGGTCTATATAACAAACTTGCCTAAATGTAATGTAGTATCTTGAATATCAAGTATGAAACAAGGCTTGAATATATTTTTGGATGGAATTAATATTTTAAGGATCACATTTAGATTGCAAAGCTTTTGAAACACTTTAAGTTTACTTAAAGTGTATTTTTGTCAATATTTGAGGGACAAGTCTGTAGAGCAAAGAGACGATTCTTGAATAGGTTTCATGGGGAAAAAAAAGTAGATCAAAGGTCATGGACAAGTTTTAAAAGCATTAAAAATTCATTTGAGCATTAAAGGTTTCAAAAACAAGTTCAAAAGAGCGTTTGGGTTTGAAAATCTTATTTAATACTTGGGACATTTTTTAGCTTTTTTGGCTAAGTGTTACTATTTCTTTTAGGGGTAATTATTTTGGGTTTTTTGGCTAAGTGTTGAAGATTATTCTAATACAAAATCCTATGGACTTTATTCTTTCAGACATTTTCTCTATGGGAAAATAGAAGTACTAATTATTTTAGGGAAATTAATTTACAACAATTTCTTTGAAGACCAAATTCATTCGAGAAAAGTGGCCACAACAATTTTCTTGAAGATTTATTTCTTTTGGTCATTTTATCTGAAACAAAATTCTCAAATTTATTTCCATCGAACAAATTATCTTAGATAAAGTTTTCATAGATATAATTCTTTTAGGAGAAAATCCTACAACAATTTTCCCAAGGACATAAAATCTGAACACAAAAGGTCCATAAGAAAAGGTCCAAAACACAAAGTCTAAAAGAATTATTTGATGTGGGGAAAATGAGATGGAGACATTCACACAAGTGTCAAATTTAGGCCACATCAAGTAACTATTGAAATTCAAATATGCAATGACGGTCACATAGACGTCAGAGATAGTCATGCAAATGTCAGATAACAGGCATGCAAACATCAAATTAAGGCTACGATACATAACCATTAGATTTTAAATATCTAAGTGAAAACCACATGAATGTCAAATAAATTCATGAAAAAATCAGATAAATGCATGTGGACATCAAATTAAAGCCTCATGAAATGATCATTTGGGTTCAAAATTTGCAAAGAATCTCTAGGATAAATGTGTGAGTGCTAAGTGGCATGATCTCAGGAGTAAAATTAGATCTAATGGTGATCAGGAAAAGATAGAGTTAGTGGGTCAAAGAAAATAAATGGCTCATGTTCAATCATGAGAAATATCTAAAAATGAGTGTGGGTCAAATAAGTTAGTAGATCCCGAGAGTAAATGTGTTCATGATAAGTGTCAACATCGCATTTAACTGGTAGAAGATCAACAACCAACATTCATTCATACCCAGTAGATATGATGGTTTGAGATGGGTCAATATGCCAATGGTTCAAGTCATTTTTGATAACCAATAAGTAAAAGTGAGCTAAGATATTTTTGTTGAAAGTTGACAGAACATTCTTCAACTCGAGCAAGGTAAAAAAGGAGCTAAACTCGAGCACAAATTAGGATCAAATTAGGGCAAATATTTAAAGATTGAGCTCTACCATTAAAGCTCAATAGAGGTGAGATAGGTTATTATAGGGCCTAAAATATACCAAGGGTTGGTGACTATTGTCAAAGCAAGTTTAAATAGTTAGCAAGCTCCATCTCATCAATTTGATAATTACAAGAAAACCAATCAATATTATTGGTTTTCAATCTATAAGAGTGACTTTACTCAAATATTTTATTAGGGGTAGATGTGTGATTATGGGTAAGCTTCTTATCCTTTAGCATGGTCATTTCCAAGACAAGTAGATATTTATAGCCACCTAAGGCTGATTAAGCATGGCTCTATTAGTTCCAAGGTATAAGGCTTTTCATCCTCATAATCAGATCAAAGTAAATATGGCATAGAGTCCTGAGAAGTGACTTGGTGGTTGGATAAAGATCAATGGAGCATTCAATTATTTTAAAAATATCTTATTTCTTGATAAGATCATGACTCGACATCCTCAAATTGGTGTTAATCCATCGAAAGTGCTTGGGCCTCTTTCAATGCACAACTCTCCCTCTCTCTTTCCCTTTTCTATAAATATAGGATTCTAAGCCTTGAAATGGATCCCTCTCTTTGGTATGACTAAACTCTTTTGAGATTTATACTGTAACACCTATTTGATATAATAGAGACTGAATTCCTCCTTTTGTAGTTGAATTGAAGTGTGTCTTATGAGTTCATTGATTGGTTAAGTGAATGTATGTTTTCTTTGCCCTTGTCTAAATTTTCTCACCTTCATGATCTACTTTGGTAATCCTAATAAGTCATTTTAAGTGCATATATAGTTTGTTAGTTAGTTTGGAAGTGGATAAATACCCTCCCATGTTAGATTAATAGATAATTCATGCCTTTTTGTGAAATACCAATGTGAGTGATTTTATACAGTCTTGAATTCATCCTATAGTGTGTCTTGTGTGAGTTTGAGTAATCAAATCATTGGTGCATCACCTCTTTTTACATGCTTTCATAAGTTATTGTTAAAATCTCTCTCCCTTTTCCAAGCAAGTGTTAGTTTAGGTTTAATAAAGGTGATAGATACAAAAGGAAGTTAGCCTTCTCCAAAGGTCTGATCCATTATTAAGATACCCATAGCCTAGGATCAGTCCCATATTGGACTAGATTTGAGTAAGAAGACCTGAACAATCTCTTTCTCAACTAGGGTGCAAATCTAGAACACCAATAGTTTTGGCATACCTAGTGGGACCCAATTTATTTGGCATAATTGAAGTTTGAAGATTGAGAAGAAGAAATTGTAGTGGTAAGAGAGATCTACCATCACCAAAGGCCAAATATCCTTCAATTTATAAGGTTCATAGTATCATCTAGATAATGCTTTCATGCCAAAGGTTACAACAAGGTCATCAAGTAAAGGTATTCCTTTTAAATTCATTGAGTTACCTTCTACTTCTTACAAAAAATCAAGATTCAATAAGACCAGACCTTATCCTCAAAATAAATTTTCACTTATTTTTTTAGTTCAAGCTATTATCCCCATAAGCCAAATCTATTTTACCCAAATGGTTATCAGGAATCAATTTTTTGTTCCATTCAATAAGGGTAGTCCCCTAAATTTAGCCCAATATGATGACATGTTTATATCTACCCTAAAGAGTATTATTTTCTTCTTAGGAGAATGGGATAAAAATACTACTATTGAGCATATATAAGATGTTTCCAACCTATGTTTTATTCATAATATTTTTCAATATAATGTGGTTATCAAACTACTTGCTACCTCCTTTAAAGGAAAAACATTACAATGGTATAGGAATCTTCCTTTGACCTCCACTGCTACTTGGGATGAGTTAGGTGTAACCTTAGTTAGATAATTTGAAGACAAATTTTATCACCTATCATTGATTGAACAACTAACTACCATACAAAGGTACCCCCATGAGTTCATATTTGATTTTAACCTTAGATTCCAAAAGTTATGGACTAGAATCCTTGTATTGGTTAGACCATATCTAGAGTATGCAATTGTGAACTATTTAATGGCCCTCAATCTTGATATTAGTGTCATGATATAGGCCATCGGTGGTAATACTTTGCCAAATGCCTATGAATTTGTAATAAGAGCAAAAAATAGCTTGATACAAGCTAGTAAACTTACTCCAAGGCCTTTAATGCCCATCTTCCTAGAATTATAACTTGTTCCTCCTCCTCATGTTCCTTATATTCCATCTATAGCTCCTATTACATCCCTAGAAGGCCAAGTTATAGCCCCTTTTAATCAAGCTAGTGATATTGAATATATAAAAAGCATACTACAAGATTTTGGGAATGAGATTATTTAACTCAAGAGATAACATTACCAACGTAGGCCTTATCAGTACCAAAACCAAAACACTTATCAGTCCTTAAATAATCAAAGACCTCTTTATCAATATTTTAAAGACAATATGAAACCATACCAAAATCAAGGAGACATAATGCAAACTAAGCCATATGCATCCCTTGATCCTAATTTACTTTCCAGTTTAAAAGGTATTATTCCCACACCTCCTCAAAACAACTTGACATAAGATTTAGGTTGGTATCCATTTGATCCCAATGATACTAAAAACCAAGTCTTGGTATCCCAAAACATTATTATGTCACAAATATCACAAGAAGAGTGTTCCCCTTAATAAGGTTAATATCAAGAGACTAATTTATCACCCCAAGGAGATTCTCAACATGACCAAAGGCAACCTGACACCATTAATGTAAATTGGCAAATGGATAATCAAGTTACATTCAATCAAATTAGTGAGACTATCAACATAAATGGTCAAGTTGCACCTCTAACTAGAGCTAAAAGAAGAGCAATTGAGGAAGCTCAAAATGTAAGAAATACTTCTAGTGTTCCTAACATTATGAATAATAGTGACAAATATCAACATACTATCCCTACAACATAGAAAAATTAGAATGCAGAGGCTAAGAAAGTCCCTCAAATACCTCTAGTCCATGAACATCCAATAGTTCAAAAGATGTAGCCAAATATTAGTGGAGCTCAATTAAACATAATAGATCAAATGAAGAAATAAAATGTTGCATTAACATGTGGGATTCCATTTCCATTCCAAGGCAAAAATACATGCTCATTCAAGAGCTTTCAACTCTCAAAGTGTCTCAAGAACTAGTTGAGAAACAAGGAGCTATCTTAGCTAATTCAGACCAACCAATCAAGAAATAAGATTAACAGGTACATAACATAACAAAGGTGGAAAAAACCAATTTCAAATCAACAAAACCCCTCCCTTATATCTCTCTTTGATAGTATGTGACTTCTTAGTCCATAATTATATGGTAGATAGTGGAGCTAGAAGCACTGTCATGCCCAAGAAAATTACAAAAAAGCTTGGTCTTGTCTATGAACTGAATACCAAGGGAGTATTTCAATTGGATGGGTCAACAACAAAGATAGTAAGAATAATCAAGGACCTAAAGTTAAAATTACATGCTTTCTCCAATGTTACCATTTAGTAATATGTAGTTATATTGGACTTACCTCCCTATTTTCCATGTGTTTGTCAAGAGACTTTACTTCAAATATTGGAGGATATTTGTCAGCTGATTAGACCTATTTAATGTTCAAGACCAGGTATGGTACTAAGGTAAAAATACATTCTAAACCTATTGAAATATTTCATTTGGATCCATAAATGCCAAATATGTTGAACACTAATTATGTTATCTCAGACAAGGTACTAGAAAATAATAAGGGGGAAACTGAGTCACATCTAGATAGAGTTCCAAATCTTTTCCTTGATGAATAGGCCTCTTATTTACATGAGCATGATCCCTACAAGTTAATTGAATAAGAATGACTTGGTGTCTATTACCTTCATTAAAATGATACACCAATTCCATCATTGATGAAAGATGATCATCTTAGTGATAGCATGTGGCAAATATACTTTGATGGATCAAGAAAAAAACATGGCACTAGGGTTGGAATGATGTTAATTTCTCCATCCAATCAAAGGTATTTATCTTCTCTCAAGTTTTAGTTTGGTTATTCCAATAATGTTGTTAAATATGAATCACTAGTGCATGGCTTGCAATGGGCAAGAAATATGAAGGTCAATACCTTCGAATTCTATGGTGATAGTAAACTAGGAGTTCACCAAGTAAGAGGACTTAATGTATGTAAGAACCCATTACTTAGGTCCTATAAGCATATAGTATGGGACTTAATTGAATACTTTCAATATTTTAATATTTATGCCATATCAAGAAATAAGAATAAACATGTAAATAGGTTGGTTGCCTTTAGGTCACAATTCAATATTCTATATGACATAAAGAGTGAAAAGGTCCAATCACACATCAAGGTGATTTTAAGGCCTTTTGTCTCGGACAACCATGAAAACTATCAATTATTTAAAGATGATAATCATATTGTTATATTTTTATAAGAGGAATTTGAATTCTCCTCAAGAAACCAAGACAAGCACTTGTAGTAGTATGGTGACCAGATTGTGCAATTGAAGACAAATAAATTGCTTAAAGGGTTGGTCACCCTTGAAAACATATTCATAGAAATGATGAATTGAGAAAAGAAAATTTTTCTTTATAAACCATGGAAGAACACTATACAAATGTGGATATTTCAACTGGCAAGAGATTAAAGTTGGGCAAAGTTTGCACATCTTCAGAGAAAGAAACTTTTATTAAGTTATGTTCAAGTTTTGTAGATATCTTTGAATGGTAGTATAGTGACCTCAAAGGATTTGATTCAAGTCTAGTTTAACACACCATTGAGTTATAATCTAAAACTAAGCCATTAATACAAAGTCAGAGGCCTACAATCCAAAGCTCGAACCTTTGATAAGAGCTAAGCTTCATAAGCTCATTGAGTCAACTATCATATTTTTGATCAAGCACTCAACTTGGGTGGCAAACCTAGTTCCAATACAGAAAAAGAGTGGTGAAATTAGACTATGTGTCAACTATCATGACTTAAATAAGGTTTACCTTAAATACCACCATTTTTTACCATATATGGAACAAATTTTACATTTAGTTACAAGCTTAAAAAGGTTCTCCTTATTGGATGGCTATAGTGGATATAATCCAATTTTAGTCAAAGAAGAAGACCAATTCAAAACAGCCTTCACCACAAAGTGGGGGACATTTGCATATATAAATATGCCTTATGCTAGAATTTTTTTATACAAAGCTATGGCTATGGCATTTTAGGGTCATCTTAACAAATTTATACTTGTTTATCTAGATGATATAACAATGTTCTCTAGTAGTGCAGATGAGCATATGATTTACTTTAGACAAGTGTTTGAAAGGTGTAGATAATTTAGGGTGTCTTTGAATCCCAAAAAGTGTGTTTTCTCTATTCATGAAAGTAGGCTTCTTAGACATGTAATTTAAAAATATGGTATAAACATAAATATTTATAGGATAGACTCAATTCTTGCACTTTCCTTGCCTAAACACAAGAAATCCTTGCAAAGCTTCATAGTCAAGATAAATTTCATAAGAAGATACATTTTAGAGTTTTCTACTTTAGCTAAGCCACTCATAGCCATGATAAATAAGGGCCAGAGTTTTTGTTGGACAAAATAAGGAGTAAAAAGTGTTTAAGAGATCAAGAAATCTATAGCCAATACTCATACACTTTTAAACCATGATTTCACAAAGAATTTCTTCTTGTACACCTATGCTAACATTGACACTATTTCAGGTATCCTCATGTAGTAGAATCGAGGGACTTTAGAGAATCCAATAGCCTTATTCAATCAAAGCTTAGAAGAATGTAAAACAAAATATTCTTTTGTTTATAAGCATGGATTTTCAATTATAAGGTCTCTTATAAAGTTTAGGTACTTATTATCCAATAATAAGATACATTTGATGGTTGCACATCCAAGTGTCAAGGATTTCCTCTTGAACAAAGATATAAATGACAATAAAGTTGGTTAGATAACCAAGGTCATGGAATATGATGTTGAGATCAAGGACACAAAGCTAGTTAGAGGCAAAGGACTTCGTGAAAATCTAGCCCAAGATTTGGAAGAGGCCAATGGGGTGGTTATTATGTCAAATGATGAAGAATTTACAACTAATTAGACCTCTTCTTCTAGTTAGTTTCAAGATATGGTAAGATACTTATAATATATTGTTTATCCTCCTCATCTAACCCCTTAAAAAAGGAGATATTTTAGATTGCATTCAATTCCTTTTATTATTGTTGATAGTGTGTTGTTCAAAAAGGATATCAATGGCATGTTGCTAAGGTATATAGATCCATATTAGACATAGAGACTACTTGAGTAATTCCATGATGGACATGGTGGAGGAAATTATTCAGAAAAGACCATAGCCCATAAGATCATGAGAGGTGGGTATTATTGGCCAAGTATATTTAGTGATTATCATGAATGGACTAAGAAATGTAGACAATTTGCTATGTTTGTTGGAAAGGTTAAGCTTGTGGTCTTACCTCTCCAACCAATTTTTGTTAATAAATCCTTTATCCAATGGGGATTGGACTTTATTGGTCTCATTAACCCCCCTTCAAGCTCAGGATACAAGTGGGTCCTAACTGTCATAGATTATTTTACTAGATGGACAAAAGCAATGGCATTGAAATAAGCCAATGAAACCAATGTTATAGACTTTTATGAAGGTTTTATTACTAGATTTGGGGTCCCTTCAACTATTATTTTTGACAATGCTATGGCTTTAGTGGGGTCTAAGATTAGCCAGTGGGCAGTTCAACATAGTGTTTTTCTCAGTACCTCATCAAACTATTATCCATAAGGTAATGGCCTTGATGAGTCCACTAACAAGAATTTGTTAAAGATCATTAGGAGGACTATGTGGGATAATCATAGGTAATGACATCTCAAATTTAGATCATCTATGTGGGATAACAAGATCACTTATAAAAGTTCAATAGTTAATTCTCCATACAAGCTAGTATGTGTTAAGGAAGCAAGAATGCCTATTTCTCTTGAATTCCTTGCTTTGGAACTAATGCATTAACTTGAGATTTTGGATAATAAGATAATGTAAATAAGATATGTTGAGCTCATGGAGCTACAAGAGACTCAATTTCCCCTAAAATAAATAGTAACACTTAGCTAAAAAAGTTGAAAAATGTCCCAAGTATCAAATAAGATTTTTAGACCCACATGTTCTTCTAAACTCTATTGAGATTTGTACTATAACACCTATTTGATATAATAGAGACTAAATTCCTCATTTTTTAGTTGAATTGAAGTGTGTATTATGAGTTCATTTATTGGTTAAGTGACTGTATGCTTTCCTTGGCCCTGTCTAAATTTTCTCACCTTCATGATCTATTTTGGTAATTCTCATAAGTCATTCTAAGCACATATATAGTCTATTAATTAGTTTGGAAATGGATAACTACCCTCCCATGCTAGACTAATAGCTAATTTATGTCTTTTTGTGAAATATTTATGTGAGTGATTTTATTCAGTCTTGAATGCATCTTATAGTGTGTCTTGTATGAGTTTGAGTGATCTAATCATTGGTGCATCACCTCTTTTTACATGATTTCATAAGTTATTGTTAAAATCTCTCTTCCTTTTCCAAGCAAGTGATAGTTTAGGCTTAGTATAGGTGATAGATCCAAAAGTAAGTCAACTTTATCTAGAGGTCTAATCCATTATTAGGCTGAGCCTAAGATCAATCCAATATTGGACTAGATTTGAGTAAGAGGACCTGAACAATCCCCTTCTCAACTAGGGTGTAAAACTAGAATATCAATGGGTACCATTATTTTATAATAATGGAAAATCTACTAATATTAATGTATTTCTACATGTTGATGATGTTTTTAAAATAAGTTATGATACTAAATTTGAACAGAGTTCAAAAATGAAAATACAATTAGTGTCATGTTCTAGTGGTGACAAGAGTGTTTCTCACTCTTCACATTTAGATCAATAAAACCAACATAAAATGCCTAAGTGGTACCATACCATAATGAAATATTTAAGAAAAGATGGGATACCTTACTTATTAGAAGGGAAATCTACAAAGTTAGGAAAATAGGAAATGTAAGGTGAAGAACAGGTAAATTTTGCTCTTACTACTATTTCATAGTTGTTAAAAATAAATACAAGTTCAAAGACCAGATTCAAACCAAAATGGAAGGTTTCCATGAATGTTGATGAAAGAGGAAGGGGCATACCAAAAAACACAATAGTGTTGTGAATAGTAAATGTCCCAAAGCTATTTAGCAATGAAAAGTAGTAGGTGTTGGGTATTAAACAACTCAACATAGAAATATCTCTTAGGAAATATACCATGTTGCTTAGTTTTGATGTGTATTCTAATTTTTGTTTTGTTAAACTTGATCACTCTAAAAAATAGGTAAAGCATGACACATACAAGACATGATGATAATTCAAGGAATAACAGAATCTAGTGAACCTAGTATTCAACAACATTTCCTACCCTACTTGGCAGTTACAGTGGCTCATTACCCATGTACTCCAATAAGATGGATTAGTGACAATAGGCACATTTGGATACATTGTTTTAGTGGAAACAAACTTACCTTTGTTTAAGTTTATATATGGACTTAATCATATTATTTTAGTAATGACTAAAACAAGTCATTTAGTCATTTAGGGAGGGTATTAGAATATATTTTTATATAAGCTCAATAACTTATTAATATTGTTTGTATTATGGTTATATTGCTATAAACATATGGTTAGTGTGGTTACACAAGCATGTCTATATTTGCATTTACTATCCACCTTGTTACAACCTCCACCACCTTGTAAGGTGATTGTTATTTGCCTATTTATTAGGTTATCTTATTATGAATCAATATCACGTAATGTGGCTTCTTCTAATTCTCGTGTATTAATTAATTATATAGTTATGGGAAATTAGGTAGTTGGAAAATTAATTATTAAAAGAAGTAGTTTCATTAATACACTATTTTTAAATAAGGGAAAAAAATATTAATTTATTAATAAAATTAATATTTTTAACAAACCTAAAGTTATTATCATCCAAATTTATCATGATTAAAATTAATTACATTCTAAAAATGGGAAACAATTACAAATGGTAAATATTAAAAAAAAATTGCTTATATTTATTAATTATATAAAAAGGAGGTTAATTTTTTTTAATTTATTAAAATGAACATTTAGATTAATTGTAGAATAAATAAGAATTAAAAAAACTAAATGAATAAAAACTAAGGTAAGAATCAGGTATATAGAGAAAAAAATTGACAATAAAAAAAATAAAGGTTAGAAAAATGGAAAAGAAGCAAATGGGAGAAGACCATAAATGGCCTAAGAACTAAGCTGACACTACTCATTAGAGAAATGAAGAGAATTATAATGAATTTGTTTAAATTGAAGGTGTCATTTTTTAGTTAAATAGATGATCATTCCCCAAGATTGGTTTAATTTTAGACCATTGCCCTTGTTCAAGTTCTTATCACACTTGAAAAAAAACTTCTCTTAGACGTCATTTGAATTAATGGTCCTATATGTCTAACAACCTTGGTATTTTGATTACAAATATGATGTTAAGTTTTGAAGGAATCTTCAGATAATGTTGACTTAACCAATATTTCCTTATTAATATATGAAACATGTTCATTGACCCTTGTGTTGCTGCAGTGACCCGTCTCTCCAATATATGTCAACCCACAAGATTAATCAATTTTTCATACTTCACTTCGTAAAGTTGGTTTTAAATTGTCTTTTGATGACTTGATCAACCTCTTAAGTTTTATGTGAGGGAGAAATGTAATTTAAATATTGTTACTCTTTAAAATTTTGGCAATTTATTTGAAATCCCTTAAACATATGAGATTAAATATGTGGGTTTATTAAGGTTGAAAACCATAATTTCTGGTTTAACATGTGATCTCTTAGAAAATTTCAAGGCTCTATAAAATTTCTCCCCTTTGTAACCATTATTTTTATAAACTATAGTTATATGTTTGATCTCATCCTTTAAGTGATCATAATCACAAATTTTTAGAGCTCTCATGTCAAGGGTTTTAAGGATCCCTATTTTTTGTGGGAGATGATGGTGAAAATTCACATGTAGATATATATAAATGTGGGTATATTTTCTATAAACATTTTTAGATAAATATCCATCAAGTTTATTAGTAAGGAGGACATCTAGAAAGGGAAGTTTTCATTTAGATTCTAGTTCCTTTGTGAACTTAATAGTATTAAAAACTAGTCTAAGTGGGTATGAAACTCTTATGTTTTTTTTAAACCATGAGGCCAATTGACATGTGTGTCATCTATATATATTTTCCACCTATAGGTTTGAAAGGGAAAGAATTAAGAGCTAAGTCTTTGAAATGCTCGCTAAACAAATTGGATAAATTAGGGAAAGGGGGGAACCCATTGCAACACCTTTAGTTTATTCATGAATTATCCTTAAGAAAGAAAAGAGGTGTAATTCAAACATAGTGCCACTGGTGAAGTAGTCTCTTCATCAATATGACTACCAACTACTATAATTGTATTATTGATAGGTACTTTAGTGAAAAGTGATACAATATCAAAACTAACTAAAATATTTTCATTAATGGCCTTTTTGTCCTTCATAAAATAAATAAAACAAATTTGTAAGGATATTAAAAAACCCATGTTGACTTCTAGATTGGTTAGTTTGGGTGATAAACACTAAAATAATAACATTGAATAGAATTTGGATTCTTAAATAATATAAGCTAACTATAGTATATTATATCTATAAATAAATCCATCTCATTGATGGAATATAAATTCAATATATTCTATTTTTTCTTATACAATGTGGGTGATAGAACCATCTCCATGGAAGTAAGGGAGTTTTTTGAGTGTTTATTTGGGAATGGAATTCTATTGCTATAATTTTAATGGACTTCAAAATTTCCATGAAATGAAGGGCAAAACTCTTTGTTATGTCATTGTGCATATATTTCATTATAGTATCAAAGAAGAATTGATAAATGAATCTTTATTTTAAATAAAATAACTATATATTCTTTTGAATATGTGAAGGCAATGCCAGCCCTCCTTGTATATAGGTTTTTTCACTAGTAGAGTTTCCAAGTGATGAAAATTACTTTAAAAAATAATCAATTCTAGGATCCTTATCAAAATATTAGATGAATCATTTGCATCTTCTTCAAGACTAAATAATAAAGAAATATTTTATTTTATGTCATGCTAGGTGTGACAAAAAAAATTGATGGTTTGATGTGTCCACCACATATTATTTACAACATGGAATGTCTAGTCAACATGGGACTACTCTATAGAAACCTCTAGAGATGGCTAGTTTTTTTTACCCTATCATAATGCTAATATACCTAAACTAAATACTTAAAATGAAGTATTGTAGAGTAAAAGGGTAATAAATATACATGACAATAAAATGGTGATATATCAAAAATCAAATGTGTTGAATCCCTATCTAAACAAATAAAAAGCTACTTTGATATGGCAGAAAGGAAAGTGAACACAATGCAAAATAAAAAATGAAAGAGTGAGATCTAATCCAAATATGGGAATGGGATTAGAGTAACAATAAAAATTAAAGGATAACATTTACAATGATTACTACCTTCTTTAATTTTAATAATATATATATATATATATATATATATATATATATATATATATATATATAGTATTCTTTATAATGAAAGGCTTGAATAAAACATTGCATAGAAGTAGCAAAGGCTTTAGTTTTAATTTCAAGAAATTAGGGTCTTATTTAGTCCAATGAAATAATTTTATGCTTAAAATAACTTATTATATATATATATATAAAGAGGAAGAAAAAATTAAAAATTTGGTTATTTATTTACAACAACTTTTAATTATACCCATGCTTATTTTATATAGTTATCTTTTCCATATAGTGGCTGAGGAAATTTGCCCTAGTGATCAAACACATGATTCCTTACTATACAATGTGATTTTTATTGACTTTAGCTTGATTTTTTAGTATAAAAAATAATTTATGAGCTTCCCCCTTTTAATATGTGATTTTTATCTTAAATAAAAACTTTCAATCTTTTTGTCTTTGGTAACTTCATTCAAAATATTTTACAAAAGCTTGGGCTTATGTGCTCACATTATAAACAAAAGAGAGATTTTTAATTAAATTGTGGAACAACTCCCTCATAATCTTATCTTCATTTTTTTGAATACATGGGATATTTTTGTAAACATAAGCTTTTAGCTCTTAGAAATAATAAAACTCTTAAGCTTAGAATTGTAGTTGGGATTTTAGCATAGAGAATTATTTAGATTGGGGAAAATAAAATTGAGGATAATTAGAGAATGGTGCATAAAATTATCAACAACACTAAAAAAATGTAAGAGAATTTGAGACAAGGCTATTTTATCCATATGTTTCTACATTGTATGGAGAGTATAGATAATTTCACTACAAATCTATATGGAATCCTTGATATTATTACTCATAGAAGGAAATAAGATAAATATTTCATTATTTCATTATACATTCCATTTATTTATATATCCTAACAAATATGAATAGATAACATAACAAATTTAAAACATGAAATAATGACTTTAATAAATAAATTAGAGTATCCCAAGTGAAAGAAATAAATAATAAAAATAACCAATAATGTATACATTGTTTGTTTGTATCAAAATGTGCTCTGCTAGTGTTTTTTAATATCACCCTTTTGACTGTGTTGATATTTAATTAAAATCTCAAATATTTATTAGAAGCCTATAAATAGATAGATCCATAAATGAATACTAGTGGGGGAAGATCATCATCATAAACACCCATTTTAATATATATGGTGGTTGGTGTGAATGAAATGATCCGATAAAAATAGATTAATATAGTTATGGATGTTTTAAGGTGAAAAAGATGATATAATCTGAATCTCAACACATAAAATTGTGCATGCAAGCCTCAAAGGCTAATTTGATCATCACACAAGATATGATGGAAATCAAAATGAATTTCCCCAATCTGCATGGTAAAAGCCTAATCTTTAAATTCCTAGGTGTATAACTCATCTTGGAAGAATTATATGCTTGGAAATAGAGACTATGTAAAACTAATTCATAGTTTGAGCTAAGAACATGTGCTAGAGGATAATTTATAGGAATTTTTTGTAATGAATCAAATAGAGATGAATTATTTGGAAGATGCCCCTACTTCTCTATAAAAATATTACTCTTCATGAAGCATTGACATAAAAATATAAGGCCAATGGAATAAAACCCAAAAATGGAACCACTTTAGATCCACATATACATGTTCCCCCAAAAATTTTGATCAGGTATATTTTTTATATTATAACTAAAACTATTTATAAATCCATAGAAACATTTAAACTCTATCATGGAAAAGATCTTTCAAGTTATGATGTAATATATGTAATTCTAGATCTTACCAAATCCTTACCCAATAATATCACTCTAAAAGTGGGAGAGATAAAATGGGTCCTAGATATAGATAAAAAAATCATCCCCTTATCATGTAATATATTTTATGAGTATAGTCACCTTGTTAGAGAATATCCATCACTTTAAAAAGGTGTTATCTAGTATAAACACTAGCAACCATTAAAAATGATAATGATGGATTTATGAAACCCAAAAGGAAACACATAATTGAAAGTAAATATAAAAATATGGTCCAATATATCCACAAGGAAATAATGAAATATATAGATGCCAAACTCTCCAAACCATAGGACACTAAAATAATGCTAGAAAATCAGCTTCTTATAAGCAAACCCAAAAATGAGATTAGGATATTTCCCTAGGATATGGATTCAAGAATGATCTTGTAAACCTCCTTTATGATATCAATATGATTTAGTGATAAAAATCACTAGATAAATTCATGAACTATGTAAGATAAATACACCATTATCCTAGAAGATAAAGTTCAAGAGGAAGTATGGGATAGTCAAGAAGGAATAAGGACTATTTAAGATAATTTGGACTTATCTATAGTCCAACTGAAAAACAAATATCAATAATACACCTACATTATTCAAAATTTTATAATTTTAAATTTTCTCTAATATAATAAATGGGGAATAGATCCAAGTTATTACCATACTCTGTGTGTGTAACTTATGCAAAACCCAAAAACTATTCATTTTTAAAGATGATTTCATGTCCAATTTAGGGACATAAGTCCAGATTATCTAAAATATTCCATGAATGGAGGATGCTAGGTTTAGGCATGATAAACCACTAATTATAATTCCAAAGATGAATTTTAATTAAACAAAAAATACATGGCTAGTATGAAAAATAATATTCATAATAATATGATGGAATAAGTTATAAAATGTAGTTTGATACAATTGGACATCATCTTGGAATGTAACAAGGATATCAACCCCACCCAATGAATATTATGTGTTGGAATATAAGGGGCCTCAATTACACCATGAAAAGGAGAATATTAAAACATATTATTGATGCTAATAATACCAACATCCTCATAATGCAAGAAACCAAGCTTGAAAACCTATCTACTCATGTTAGTATTTCCAAAAGTCTAAATAAATATATTAATGGGATAAATTTTATGGGCACAACTGATGATTTATCTTTCATGTAGAATCCCAACAAGGTTCATTTCAAAAACATAAATATTATAAATCAATGTCTCACGAGTAAAGTTGTAAACATTAACTCTACTATAGATGATATTTATGGATTATATAGTACCTCAATCTTGTACACTTGGAAACATTAAACCGTGGTTATTCCTATCAATTCTAAAATTTTCCCACTTTTGGAAGTATTGCATATTCTCTATCTTTTACCCCTTGGCCTATCTCTTTGTTAAACTAGTCTTATGTTGATGACCCAAACCTGTTATCTTGCCCATAATGTTTAAAACCTACTTATCTTCCACCTTTACATGTTTTGAGTTTGTACCTAATTTCCTATTCTCTGGACACCAGTCTTGGATAGACACTTGCATCGATGTAGGTGTCCTTCTCTAATGTAAGTTTCCAATACCTTAAAGTCATCCAATTTTCATATGAAATGTATCCTAATGGTCATCCTAAGTTCTTTAATTCTAGTTACTTATCCGAAGGGATTTATAGAAATATAAGATCAACCCTCATTCATTAATCACCTAGAAACTTATCACCTACTCACCAGGAAACTTATAAAAGGCATTCAATCAAGCACTTAAGTGAGAAAAACTTCCTTATTTTTTTCTATTTCCATATTATTCATAGGGATAACACATACACAAACCTAAAGTACTAAAGGAGTATCCCAAGAGCTATATTTTACAAGTTATAAGCTAGGTTACTATTGTACTTGATTTTCACATATTGCATGATTCACACACAAGCCAACATGTAGGGAAAACTAGATTAGCCTGAGGCTCTCTTCAAAGTATTGTCTATGTAGGTAGTGCTCATTAATAGAGGGGTACTTGGGGTCATCTTGACATTATGTGCCCACTAACCCATTTTCCCCCAAGGTCACTAAAGATGAAGAACTAGGGTTTTATTATTTCATGAGGAGTGATAGTCCATGATACAAATATGAATGCACCAGAGCAAAGGTGTAGATAAACCCAAAATCATCCCATTAGCTACAACATTTTCCAATAGATATTCTAAATAGGACACTTGCATCAAATTCAGATAGTTGTATCATTACAACTATCCTTGGATGATGCTAGTGTCCAAGGCTCCATAGGAACTCAATCTAAAATTTGGTGACTATTCTATAATCCTCTTCTAGTCTGCTTCTTACTTGTTCTAGATTCAAAACTACATCAGCATCAAAACTAGCTAAGTACATTATTTCTTTGTCATTTACATATCTATCATAGTTGTATTTACTATTTTTATCTTCTCTTAGTTTAATGAATGCATCATATGTTATATATGAGTTTAGCATCTAGTTGGCTTACTATAGAGATAGTTTATCACCCTTTTACCTTAGGTTATCTCTATCCCCTCTAACCATAGATAACCCCAATCTAAAATTTTATGGTTAAACATTTGGTGAACCTAATTCTTATGAATGAAAACATTTTTTATTCCTAGGGTTTTCATTTGGTTAGGGTTTTATATTTTTTAAATTTTTCATTTCTTGCTTATATTATTTTTCATGCAACCTAAGTGTAGCCCTATATTGGGAGGTGTGCTTATTGAACACATTGAGATTCCCCTCCCACCACCTAAGATGTATTAAACTAATGAGGGATTTAATCATATGGATCATGATGATGCCAATGTTGATAACGAAAAACATATTGATGAGGTTATCATAGAAGAAGATTATGATAATGAAAATTGTCAGTCTAATTAACCCATGAACATGAGAAAATAAATCATGAACAAGCACAAGTAATTGAATTGTTTCATGAGTGTATTCATTAAAACACTAAAGATCTTGATGAGGTCCTAAAAACCATTTTAGAAAATAAGAACATAAAAATTATAGATATCCAAACAATTACATCTATTGATCATGCTATTATAACTATGGTTCATCCCCATATAACAAAAATTATCCCTCTAAACACCTATTACATCTACCATATGCTAACAAATGTTTTAACTCAAATACCAGTTTCTATGCCTATTCAAACCATGAGTACATCCCCTTTGGTGACTATTCAGCTTGATGATCTAAATACTAATGGGTCCATAGTTCAAACACTCATTCAAGTTATAAAGACCTTGGAGGACAAGGTCACAAACATTGGACAAAATGCTTTGAAGTCTCTTCATGCTATTTATTCCCAAGATGTGTTACATAACCCTCTTACACTTGAGATATCTTTTCACCCTTTTCCAACTAGTTTTGTTGCACCTAAGTTCACATTTTATTATGACAAGGGTGATCTTGAACATTTTTGATCCTTTTATGTAGCATGACTTGACTATGCTTCCAATGATAAAATTTTGACCAAATTATTCCCCAGAAGCCTTAATGACTATGCTTTGAGGTAGTTCTATGATTTAACTCTCCAATATATGAAAGCATTCAAAACTCTTATAGATTAGTTTTTGGTAGACTTTTCCATTAATATTTATGAAAAGGTTTCCTATACTCAAATTGCCAAAATCAAACAAGGAACAAATGAACCTATCAATGAATATATCTTGAGGTACAAGATAATGCTGGATAAAATGACCAATCCTATTGTAGATAAGGAGTTGTAAGACATATTCAAGAAAATTTTGTTTGCTCCTGTACATGATTCCATTATTTTCAAAATTTTCAAATCTTTTGATGACCTATACCATTTCATACATGACCATGAAATCAAGCTTATTTCATTAAATAAACTCAAGTATGTATAAAACACACCAGTTGCATCTAAATCCAATGCCAAATTTACAATCAAACCAAGTATAAGGTAAAACCTCCTAAGCCTAAAAAGGAAACAAAAACCATGGTTAACACAATTTCACAACAACCTAATTAGCTTGTCTTATATAATGCACCAAAGTGATAAGTTACATGCTTACCTAAGTTTTTGACCTCATTATTCCTGTGGATAGTAGAGTTCCATCTTATATATCTCTCTCATCCTATATAATTTGATATGAATAGACATATACCCAAAGGATATCATGTGAATACTTATTATGATTATCATTAAGGACTAGGACATTCTAGGAATATATGTTTTACCTTGAAACATAAGATCCAAGACCTTATTGATGACCAAAATATTACATTTGATGATCCTCCCAAGGAATGTGATTTAAAACCTAGTGATCACCAAAAAGAGAAAATATTTAACATCTTTTGCAAGACCATTCTAAGAAGGAACCAAAAGTGCAAATGACATATAATGTACATCCTCCTCAATCACATTATGGGAACCCATTGGATGGGATTATTGATCTTTATAGATGACATATACCTCCTATGGTTCATATACCTTCTATTACTTTTGATTATACTTAGATTATGGATGATGACTTTGATATTCATTCTATATTCATTCAAGCATTCCTTGATCACTAGTCTATTCACAATGGTATGATTAATAATGGTGCATTCAAAAAAAATTGCACCATGACATTCCTTATGCATCTAGGTTATACTCATCATGATTTTCACCCTTCTACTAGATTAGTTAGAGAATTTGATGGGACCTTTCAAAAGGTCCTTGGTGAGATTGATATACATTTATAGGTTGGTCCTGCACATGTGGTTACTACCTTTTCAATTATACCTTCCACAAGAATTTTTGATATGTTATCATGAAGAACTTAAATCCATACACTTTGAGAAATACCTTCTATAGTACATGGGTGTGTTAAATACATTCATTCTAATTAATTAATTATAATATCTTGAATCCCATATGAGTATCTTATTGAATAAGAAAAACTTATACCCAAGAAACTAACTATCAAACCTACTAATGTTAATCCAATGTAAAAGGGTAAGTAATAGGCAATCCCCTTTACTAGATGTCCAGTACTTTAGATACCATTACATTAGATACATATAGTGGATTCTATGGAATCCACATCTTCTATTACACACCACATTTAGACATCCAAAGCACCTAAACATGTTTATATTATTGTTATTCCAAATAAACCATAGATCACACAGATATGGGTCTCAAAATCCATATTACTCTTATTGTCCCTTTGTGACCACATATTCTTATTATGCATACACATAACATCACATACACTACATTGATAGATATTACACCTACACATGCTCCTTGGCAATACCAAATTCCTTACACGAGGTTCTGAGTGGAGAGATACATATGAGCATTCCTTGTATGAAATCATAAGATGATCTTTTCTCTTCATGTATTCCAAAAATACCAATATATATATATATATATATATATATATATATATATATATATATATATATATCACATACATACTCTATTATCTCCTTGGCATAAATGTGTTAGTTTCATGTTTATTGATGCCATATAAGTTACTCCTACATACACATGTGTGTCATGCTTCTACTTGAGTGTGATACAGGCATATACAAATAAATGATCTTATTCCTATTTTAGATGTTGAGCCTTCCCTCTACTCATGTCATATAGGCATTGGGTGCATCCAATTATATGATCACAATACTTCCATGTTATATCATTCTATGGTCTTTAAATTATCATGTTTTAGCTTATGCATACTTACACATGCCTTATCCATGATTATATATTTCGTAGGGTACTTGATGTGTTATGCACTTGACATTTTTTTTAACACATTTGGTCTATGGGCTAATATGATATGTTTATTTTGGTTACTTATTATTTCCTTTATGCACTTCCTTGAGTGTCTTGCCTTGATATTGTCTTACTTGTTCAAGCATTTGAATATGATCCTTTATTTATGGCCCCCATACTTATATATGCTTTCTTTGACATTTGAATGTCATTCTTGATTTTTCGGAAATTTGAATGATAATCATGTCCTTGTACATCATTTTAACATGCCACTTGTTTTCAGTCTCCTTAGACCATTGCCTTTTGACTTGTTTTTTATTGCTCTTGTGTGTGTGCTTGATTTCATTATTGAGATTGTATTGTTATAATATAGATGTTACCATGATGTTTATCATGAATCTTAGGCCTTATTTTGATCACAGTTGTCTATGCACTTCAATGATAAATTTACCTAGACATGTTCCTTTATATGTTATATAATCTCATTCACAAATTATTCTATTGTCTTCTCCTTTTGAGGTGAGGTAACCACCAGTTCCTATCTTTCATAACCTCAAAGAGGGGGGGAATATCAATGGGTGAATGTAATAGAGGTATTTTATCCACATTTGGCATAGTTTTTATATTCAGTAGTGGGGAATGTCATATAGGCATGGCTTCCACACATTCATAGTTTTAAAACTTAGTGGGGGCATGTTTTAGAAGCATGTTCTCTACACTTATTAAGTATTTGATAGTTATATAAATTTATAGATTTAATGAGGGCATGATTTGGAATCATGTTCTCCACATTTATTCACATTTGGCATAGTTCTTAAATTCAGTGGGTGCCTAGTTTAGAAGCATGTTAGACATGCTTATTCAGTATTCATCACACCCATATTTAATGGTGCATGTTTTATAAACATGTCCTCCACATTGTAACTTATTTCACTTTGTCATATTTATCCATATATAATGGAATCATGCTTTGGAATCAGGTTCTCCACACTTAACATAGTTTTTAATTGGCCAAAGCACATAGTTATATAATTTAGATTCATAGTTGTGGCAAAATTTTATACATTGGTACCATTTTTATACATAGTTTTAACATGAGACATATATAAGGTTCATATGCTATGAAATGTGCACCTAATATTAAAAAATCCAAATCATTTTAAAATTTTAAAACACTCTCATGGATTGTCATCACCCACTAAGATGGAATTTTATGAATTGTATTGAGCAAATCTACTATAGTAGTTGGTTCACTTTTGGTATGGTTGAGGTGATTAAATCACTCAATATTGCAAAGTTTTTAGGTTAGAATTGATTTTATTATCCATGCTTAATAATTTGATAATATGAGTTGACTTTGTTCACTTATACTCACTAGGTTATAAATATGAATGGGTTGTACAGTTGAGCTAATCTCAACTACTGGGTGGAAACTCACCTTTTCTCCAAGGTTGGGGGAATATGTCTTACAATATCTCTTACTCTATATCTCTTTAGATATATTTAATTTATATATTTATACATATTTGTTCTAATATTAGTCTCATATCCTTATAATGATATATTTTTTCAAATCAACTTGACAATAGGAAAGGCGGTTACATTGATAGATAGGTGTACTCCTAAACCTTGTTCTTTCAATTTTAATATTTTTAGTACTTGTAATTTTAGATTATATACACTAATTATATATTGTAAAATGCTCTTTTTTGTAGGTCAATCACTATAAAATCACTCAAGTTGGGCTCGATCAAAGGCAAGGTGTGTTATACACACCCAAGTACATATTTATTCTCCTTTAAAATAGAAATTACATTAATAGATTAAAGGGGGGAAATGTAGATGATATTTATAGATTATATATCACCTCAGTATTTTACACTTTAAAAACTCAAACCTTGGTTATTCTTCTTATTTTTGGACCTTTCCCTCTTTTATATGTCTTGCATCTACTCTATCTTGTGCCCTTTGGCCTATCTCTTGGTCTGACCAGTCTTATGTTGATGACCTAGACCTATTATCTTACCCAAAATTCTTAAAACTTGCTTATTTTCCACCTTTACAAGTTTTGAGTATGTATTTAATTTCCTATTCTATGAACACTAGCATCCTAGATAAAGACCTATGTTGATACAAGTGTCCTACTCTGACACAAGTATCCAGTGCCCTAAATTCATCCAATTTACAAATGAAATATTCCTAATGGTTGACCTAAGTGCTTTAATGAAATTTACTTATCCAAAGGGATTGATATAATACAAGATCCTAGAAAATGTACACAAGGCATTCAATCAAGCACTCAAGTGAGCAAAGTTTCCCTATTTTCACCTATTTCCATATCAGTCATAGGGACAACACATACATAGGTTTGAAGTACTAAAGGAGCATCCCAAGGGCTATATTTTAAAATTTACAAGCTAATTCAATGTTATACTTTTTTTCACATATTTCATGATTCACACACAAGCTAACATATAGTGGATAACTACATTAGTCTAAGGCCCTCTTCAAATTATTCGCTATGTAGGCTGCTCATTTATAGAGGGATGTTTGGGGTCAACTTGACATTGTGTGCCCACTAACCCATTTTCTCCAAGTTCACTATGAAAATGGAAAACTAGAATTTTGCAATATCATGAGGAGTGACAGTCCATGACCCATATCTAAATGCACCAGAGCAAAGGCAAAGACAAACCTAGAAGCATCTAGATGATCACATCCTTTTTTATTAGGTATTTTTTAAAGGATACCTACATCAATTTTAGATAGTAGCATTGATGCAACCATCCAAGGATGACGCTAGTGTATGTGGCTTTAAAGGCACTCAATCCATAATTCAGTAGTTATTCTAGAATCCTCTTCTAGTATACTTCCTAGTTGTTCAAACCTAGAACTGCATCAACATTAAAACTAGCTAAGTACATTATTTCTTTATCATTTTTGTATATAACATAGTTGTATTTATTATTTTTAGTTTATCTTAGTTTAATGAATTCAACATATGTTATATTTGATTTTAGCATCTAATTACCCTGTTATAGAGATAGTTTATCACCCTTATACCTTGGGCTATCTCTATCCCATTTAACCCTGATAACCCATTCTAGAATTTTTAAGGTTAAACATATACCTGTAGCTTTAATTTGGTTAATATGTATAGTTCCCATAATCTTGTTGGAAAATTATAAGCTTTCCTTTAACTCAAAAAATAATTTTAGACACAAATGTATCTTGGATCATTGGAGGATATTTTAATGTTGTAATGGATTTATTGGAAAATAAATGTGGAAATAAAGTGGGAAATTCCATAAATCCCACTTTTAGTATATTTTTGAATAACGTAGACATATTAAACATAAAAACTAATAAATAATGGCTTACCTAGAACACCTGCATAAAAGGTAAGAACATGATCCTTAAAAGACTTGACAAGGTTTCAGTCTCTAATAATTGTTTAGATTGCAATCATCTTCTTAGCATAAAGGTCTTAAATATGGTAGGATCAGTTTACTCATTGATCACCTCTTGAATGATGAATATATTATGCATACTATGACTCATTTTAGATTTGAGAAATGTGAATAGAACACCGTAAATTAGAGAATATTTTAATCTAGGGTTGCATGTATCCTGTAACATATATGGCACTAAAATATATATTTTCATACAAAATTTGAAGGACCTCAAATCCACTTTGAAATGATGGAAATTTTCCTCCTTTTAGAATATATTTATTGGGGAAAAGGATTTTTAATCTAGAATAGGTGTCATTCAACAAAGCATAATAGATTAATTAATTTATATACCATCCTTGAGGAATAAAATTAATTGGCTCACAAGTTTAAGGACATCTAAAATAGGTATGGGATATATTAAAAACATAAATCAAAGGTGGGATGGTTGACTGAAGTGGATTAAAAAATAAGTTTTCTCATCACTATTGTAAGATTAAAATAAAACACAACCTTATCTAAAAGATGGAAACCAAGGATGGAAGTACTCATGAAAACCCTCAATAAATTAGAGATCATCTTATAGGCTATTGGGAGTCCATACTTAAGCAAAAAATATCAACAATGTGATAGATCTAGTTACATTATTCTACCACAAGTTTTAAAATTTATTATTTTCAAGGCTAATACCTACTTCATGGTTGATATTGAAGAAGTTAATGAAGCCATTTTCATTATGGTGGGAGGTTGAGCCCCTAGGTAAGATGGTTTTAATGTCCCCTTTTTGGGAAAATTATGTTAATCTAGAATAAATAATAAACCCTGACTAACAAAAAAATGATTTTTTCTTTTCAAATCCTAGCCAAATTTTCAAAAAAAATGTAGATGCAAATTTCAAGTACACATGCAATATTTAATTCCCAAATATTCAATAATAAATTTACAATATTACATCTATACAAATACCTTGATTTCCCAATTTGTTTCAACCAAAAGATGGCTGAAAAATTCAAATAAAATAGTAGAATATTATTCAAACCCTCATACATAAAATTAAAGCTTAAATATCCCTTCAAGTTGACAAATCAGACCCTAAAAGGGAGTCACCTAGCTCCACAATTTTATATCACTACCACCAAAAAACCAACACTACCTTGAAATGTCACCAATAGCCCTTAAATCCTAGTTATTTCCCTACTTTTACCTTCAACCCTAGTCGCCACCCTCCATAGGGAAGTCGCTACCCTCCATAGGGAAGTCGCTACCCTTGGTATGAAGTCACCATACCTGTTGTAAACAAAATGGTGTTTAAAACACCATTGGTTGACAAATATGCACAATACATCTCCTTTATGAAGTTTCACTAGCTAGTTATTAAAAATAGTTCATCCTTAATTCAAGCCACTTTTGAAGGTTTTCATCTTCAAAGCAATAAGTCAATATTTTTCATGCTTAAACTCATAAGATTCTAATTATCCAAAAAAAGCATACCCTCACAATGAATCATCATCTCTTTTTTATATCCTTCCCTCCAAAGGGTGCATTCCTTTATGGAGGGAACTTTAAATATTTAAAAAGGCCCAATCCCTTATAAATGCCACTTAAGGCCTTGGAATGCCCATGAACCTCCAAAGTCCCCCACTTAAGTGAAAATTATAAAAATAAAAAACTTTTTGAATTTTATAAATAGAACTACATGTTTCCCCTTTTCTTTTCTCTTCCCTTAGCCTTTGGGAAACAAAGAAGATTAGGCTAAGGGTCTTCAACACTTCCTCAAATAGAAGTAGGCATTATAGTCCTCCTTCCTCAAATTTTTTTGTCCTCAAGCAATTGTAAGTTTGGATGTTGAATGATGGATGCCCCTTCCCAAGTAGCATACTCAAGTGGAAAATCCTTCCAACAAACCAAGTATTCCATGATACTTCAGTTCCTAAGCTTCTTTTCTCAAACCTCAATAATGGAATCCAGAACCAATACCAACTTACCCTCATCATCAAGTGGTAGTAGATCCATAGAAGGAAATATTTGTTACCCTAATGCCTTTTTGAGGCAAGAAATATAAAAAACATTGTATATTTAGCTACTTTCAGGTAGTTTCATCTCATAAGTCACGTCCCCAACTCTCCTTATAACCTTATAAGGGCCATACAAACAAGGTTTGAGTTTTTTCACCCCACTATACTTGAGATAAGATTACCTATATGGATGAAATATTAAAAACACCATATCACCTACCTCAAATGCTCTCTCTATCTATTGTTGGTTTGCATACATTTTTTTTTGATTTTATGCATGCCAAAGATTCTTTTTGAGTTGTCCTAAAATATAAAGACTCTATTATATGAAATCAACGTCCCTAAGCACTCTACTATCAGATAAAATTATATCCACAAATGAAAAGGCATCATATTCATACAAGGCTTTGAAAGTGGACATGCCAATTGGTATGTGGTATGAAGGATTAAGAAAATACTCAGCCATGTAAAACCATTTTCTCTAATTTATGAGAGATCCTTCCACCCACTTATTTACTATCTCAATCTACCCATAAGTTTGGGGGTGGTATCTAATAATGGGTGTCAAATATATGCCCACCAAATGGATGAGTTTTTTTCCAAAATTTTCCCCATGAACTGACTATCCCAATCACTTACAATGTTCCTTGATAGCTCATGAAGTTTAAAAACCTCTTTAAAAAACATCAGCCATGGTATGAGCATTACACTTGGTTGGAAGTGAAAAAATGTGTGTATATTTAGTGAGTCTATCCACCATAACCAACATATAATTCTTAACTTGAGTCATAGGCAGCCCCGTGATAAAATCCATTGATATTCTTTCCCCTTTTTGAGTGGAAATGGGTAGGGGTTATAAGATTACAGCTAGAAAACTGTGTTCTCCTTTCTTTTATTGACACACAAGACATTCACATTTATATTGAAGAATTCCCCCCTTGAGGCCCTTCCAAAATAATTTTTATCTCACCTGCTTATATGTTTTTAAGTATCCTTTATGTCCCATCATTGGGGCATCATGTACAATCCTCATGATTCATTACTTTAGTTTTGACTTAGGGGTTAAAAATAACCTATTCTTATACAAAATTAGTTCATTAATTACTCTGTACCTTTCATCATCCACCTTCCCATGCATGACAGATCTAGTGAACTCATTTTTTGCATATTCAACTATGATTACAACCTTCTCATCCACTATAATCTTACTCATAGAACACAAATTGGGGCTCCTAGATAAATCATCAGCCACCACATTATTTTTTCCCTTAACATGTTTAATGTCAAAGTCATAAGATTGTAATTTACTTACACATTTTGGTTGCTTATCACTCAAATCCATTTGTCTAAGGAAGTATTTCAAACTATTATGGTTAGTTCTAACCATAAACATTACACAAACCAAATATTTCCTAAACTTGGCCAAGGCATGCATGATGGCCAACATCTCTTTGTCATAAATTGACAATTTTTGCTCAAATTCCTTGAGTTTTATAGTTTCAAATGAAATTGGGTGTCCATTTTACATTAGGATAACCCCTATACCTTTTCCATATGCATCACATTCCACAATGACTGGTCTATTAAAAGTTAGAATAATGAGTATTGGGTAAGTACTCATCACCTCCATGAGATTTTTGAAAGTCCCCATGGCTTTTTTGGGCTAGATGAAAGCTCCTTTTATTTAGGTCTATTAGAGGGGCATCAAGTTGTGAAAATCCTTTTAAAAACCTCCTTTAATAGTTGCATAAATAAATAAATACCCTCAAATGTGTCATAATGGTGGGGGGAGGCCATTCCAAAATGGATTGAATCTTTTTTTGGTCCACATAGACCCCTTGGGAATTAATTACATGTCTTAAATAAAAAAAATTATAAACCCCAAATTCACATTTATATGATTTGGGGAAGAGTGCTTGCTACTCCAACACTTTCAACACCATTTCCAAGTGTTATAGGTTTACTTCCCATATTTTATGATAAACAAGGATATCATCAAAAAACCAATATAAATTTTCTCAAATATTATCTAAAAACATGATTCATACATGATTACAAGGTGAAAGGGGATTTTTTTTAATCCAAAGGGCATCACCAAAAACTCAAATGCCCAAAATGACACCTAAAGGTTATTTTTTAAACATCCTCTTCCCTTACATATATTTGATGGAATCTTGTTTTTAAATCAATCTTCTAAAAATACCTTATGCTATGGATCTCATTAATTCTAGGTATGGGATACCTATTCTTAATGGTCTTCTTATTTAACAAATGGTAATCTATGCACATTCACATAATTCCATCCTTATTCTTCACAAGCACCATTGAAGAAGAAAATGGGCTTGAACTAGGCCTTATGTGGACCATCTATAAAAGTTATATGATGGACTTATCAATATCCTCCTTGTAGAGCCTCAGATGGAAGTAAGGTATGGTGATTAATGCTTTGGTACTCGGTTATAACTTAATAATGTGTTTAAAACCCATATATAGAGGTAATCCATGAGGGATATTACTAAAAAACCTTGAATGCCTATCAAGGATGGGCTTAATATCCTTTTGAATATGCTATTATTTTAAATCATAATTATTTGTGCTCATAAATCATTCAGTTTCTCATGAAACCTTCCCTCTTTGAAAGGATATTTTCATACTCTTGTAGGTTACTACCATGGCTCCCCATTGTTCAATTCATATAATACCACTTCCTTTCCAATTTCCTTGAATTCGAGTTCCATAGTTTGTTAGTCTTGGGTGAATTACCTAATTAACTACAGCCGTTAGACTTTAAGTACCAAATTATTCTTGACTATGCCAACTACATAAAAATCATCTTTAATTTTATGCTTACCCAAAGTGATGCTCAAGCTAGAAATATTTTTGATGTAAGGGATGGTGAAGCCACCTACCATAATCACAGTGAAGACTTGAAATGCATTAGTTTGAATCCCACCTCTAGATTATAATTACTCATCAATAAAGTTATGGGTTGCCCCACTATCAATGATCATAGTGACATTTTCTCCTTGAAACACCCCTCTCACTTTAGAGGAATTTTATCTAGAAGCTCCTGATTTTGTGTCAAGGGTGTCATCCAAATTATCCTTTTCCTCTTTTTCATCTTGTTCCTCTACATAGGTAGTTGCCCCCACCTCCTCTTCTTTATCCTCACCATATGAAACTACCTCTATGTATTGGACTTTCCCTCTTCTAAGGCAATGACACCTTAGTGTCCATGGATCCTTGCATGAAAAACACATTTTTCTCCTTCTTAATTCATTCTTAAACTCACCCCAATCCTTTTTTAGCTTTGGTAGATTCTTTGGTTTCCCTAAGCCTTCTTGGAAAGGCTTATTTTATTTCCTAATGGGGGTTTTCTTGGGTTGATCAGAAGTGGCAGTCCTAGGCTACCCAAAATTGTTGATCCTTTATTATCCAAACAACCCAAAAGTATTGTTTTTCTACTACCCAAAATGTAGAATTATTCCCATAGGTGTTGATGATTCTATATCAAGATAATTTTGAATGACCTCTTGGATAGTAGGAGGGATGAAAGACTTGACCAAACCCCTTATAGGATTATCTAACCCTTCCATGAATAATGACATAAGCCTTTTCTTTGAAATATCCACTACCATGACTAAAATTCTATTAAAATATTTCACATACTCTTCCATGGCAGTATTTCCCCTTGATTGAGCCAATTATTAGAAGTGACACTCTATATTATCCCTTCAAAATCTCATAATCAGCTTTCTATTAAATTCCTCATAAGTGTTTATGAGTTTGTGCCCTTGGGTTATCAATCCATGGTACCACCATTTTAAGGTGGTTCCCTCCAAATGCAATGTAGTAAATTTGATAGCATCATCCTCCATCAGAGGTCAAAGTATGAGGTATGTATCAACCTTTTATATCCATGACCTAATTGAACTTTTTTGTGAACCATAAAAATTGGAAAAAGTGAGATTTCTCAAGGCATGTTGTAGATCTTATATAATGTTTCTTGGTTTATGGACAACCCCATGACCAACTTTACCCTTATTTATTCTCATAAAACTAGTAAGGGTCATTTCCCCCTTGATATTGGTGGGAAGAGTCCTGTACTCTGTGTAGTGGGTAGAAATATCCTCAAATATGAAATACTTTTCTTCTCTCTCTAGAATGTCTTCTTCTCTCTATGGGAAAACATGATGAAAGGGCCTTTATGAGGATTCAACTGTTACCCTTAGGGTAGGGATATTGTTTGTACGTGAATTACTTCTCTCATCTTTTTGTGACTGATTTCCATTCATGTTCTTCATATTTTATATGAAGTCAACCATCATATTTTTCAAATGCTCTTGACTTTGAGTATACCTTTCAAACCTATCATTGTCCCTATCTTCTTTGTCTCTATGTTACTCCTCCGTTTACTCTTCCTCTTGCCACCCTAACCCTTTTTTTATTTTCCCTTTCATAGTACCTAACCTCTCTATCACTGTTAGGCATGAAGATCACTCAAACCCCATAGTTGGCCAAGATTTTGGCTCTAATATAATTGTATTATTCCCCTTTTTTGGAAAAATTATGTAAATTTGGAATAAATAATAAACCTTAACCAATAATTTTTAAAAAAAAATTATTTTGCCTTTTCAAATCCTTGCCAAATATTTAAAAACAAAATAGATGTAAATTTCAAGTACCAAGGAAAATTTTAGAGTCTATTTATATCCAAAAAGCTATAAGTAGCTTTTTCAATTTTGAAAATGGCTAATTCAATGAAAATATACATAGGTCAAATAACTTCAATTTTATACAATTTATTATACATATGTTTCGAATCACCTTATAGATTATACTCGGTCTTATTTTGGGACAGAGATTCACCATAGTTACTATGCATATATGGTTCTGATTCGTCAGAAAATTATATGAGATATGTATAGGTTAGTCTAGAACTGCCATGTGTGTGTGTATATATATTATGTGTATATATATGTATGTATGTATATGTATATGTATGTGTATGTATGTATGTATGTGTATGTGTGTGTATATGTATGTATGTATATGTGTGTGTGTGTGTGTGTGTGTGTGTGTGTGTGTGTGTGTGTGTGTGTGTGTGTGTGTGTATGTATGTGCATATGTGTGTGTGTGTGTGTGTGTGTGTGTGTGTGTGTGTGTGTGTGTGTGATAAGGACCACCTATGACACAATAAACTTAAGGTAATAATTATATTTTGGTTGGCATGGTTTGTTAATTGAAATAAAAAATATTTGAAAGGTTAATTATGGATATGGTTAAGATATTTTGGCAGACCTTATTATATATTTTATAATTTTACAACTATGAAAATGTTTTGAATTTTTTTAGCACCATTTATAAAATCAAGTAAAACAAACATGATATTCCTTATATATGTTTTTAATAAATAAAAAACTTAATAATAAATAATTTTCAAACCTAATGTTTATTTTATTTCTAGCATTGAATGCAGTGCAGGTGGAATTAAATATACAAGAATTTAAGTTTAGATCTTACCCCATTTTTAGTGAATGTATGTCAGCATATTGAGGGGCCCAAGGCAAAAATTAATGTTGGTCCAACATGTCACCTATGAGATTAATGTCAGTTACTTGAATACATATTTGATAGTTGCTCAATTTTTCTTCTCATTTATGCAAGCTATTGGTGGAATTAAAGCTCTGGTAGTCAGAAGATTAGGATGAAAGGTTAGAAACAAAGGTGTAGATAATTTTTTCCTTATGATTACAACTATAAGGTATGGATTTGTGTTTATTTTATTCTGAATACTAAGAGTAGTTATTTTCATGCATAGTCATCTATCTTGAAATGAATAAAAATAATGATAAATTCTTTGAAAATAATTTCTTTAAAGATATTTGCTGACAATTTATTTATTTTTATGGTCATTGATGAAAGATATTGGTGGAAGTAAAGATTCGGTATTTAAAATATTGGGATGAGAGGTTGTAAATGAGTGTGAATACAATTTCTAAATTGGTTTCCTTATAATTGTAACTGCAAGGTATGGATTTGTTTTTTTTTTGTTCAGAAGACTGAGAGCAGTTGTTTACATGCACAATCATCTATCTTGAAATGAATAAATATAATGATAAGTTTCTTGAAAATCATTTCTTTAAAGATATTTTTTGATGGTTTCTTGATTTTTATAGTCATTGAGCAAAGCTATTATCGAAAGTGAAGCTCTGGTATTCGAAAGATTGGGATGAGGTGCAGACAATTTCTAAGTTGGTTTCCTTGTGATTAGAACTGCAAGGTATGGATTTGTGTTTATTTTGTTCTAAATAATGAGAGTAGTTGTTTGCATGCACAGTTATCTATCTTGAAATGAATAAATATAGTGATAAATTCTTTGAAAATCATTTTGTTAAATATATTTGCTCAAAACATTATGCAAGTTGGTTTTCTTGGAAATTTCATATATATCTACAAAATGTTTCCTTAAATTAAAAAGCTATGGAATGGGTATTTTCAAGTTAGTTATAAATATGGTTAAAATGATTATGAGGCTTTTTTACATTTATTCATTTTATTCTTTGTGCATTGTTTAAAATAAGTATCTTGCATGTCATTATTTCTCAGAGGAAATCAGTTTCTTGTTTGTTTAAAAAGAGTATTTCTCAGAAGAAATTAATTTCTTGTTTGTTTAAAATAAGTATGTGGTATAGACCAACCAAATAATATAACAAACTAAGTATATCAAAAATTATGACAAAAAATTAGATTATACATTATAAATAGTTAATTGACTATGGGGCCATAAGGCAAGACAACTATGAAAAGAGAGGATGATATAACTTTTTAAAAATGAGTAAATATGATAAAATCATGTGTAGTACTTAATATAAATTAAGTACAGATCTTTGTAAGTCTCTCAAAAGTCTAATCTAAGATTGATCATTGAATTATGATATTTGACATTGAATTATGAGTATGTTAGTTTATTTTTTTAGTTTCACTTAGTTATAATAATGATTATATTTTCTTTTTCATTGTTTTGTTTGCATTGATAAAACACTTTGATAGAATTTGAAATATTTCTTTCAACAGATTGCCTCTTTTATAGGCTTTACTCTATTGGATAGGTTAGATTATATTATTTGAAATATGATTCACATATACATATATTTGATAATTGAGATATTTAATTAGTACATCATTCATTATTATTCCTAGAATTTATAAAAACCCCTATGCACATCTTAGAAACATTTGTTGCTTCCTAGAATCATTGTTATTCTACAACCATAAAAATGAAGATCCAAGGTACATCAAAATAATCACTAAGAATTTGTAGCATGTCCTTATAAATTTATGTTGGCTCGTGTTTCCATGTTTTGAATTTATAAGTGAGTTGTAGTTTGGCTCAAGTTTTAATTTATAAATTTATAGATTGTGTGTATTTAGATTTTGTCTATGATATCATTTTCAAATAAATATTTTTGCAATTCCTTTTTAATTTTTTTTTCAATAAATGTGCTAGTAACATTTTTTTTAGGTGCCAACTTTAAAACTACTAATGCAAAAGTTAATTCAAAAGGTGGAATAGTGATTTTATACTCGAAAGAAGTGCTTTGCATTGGTGATTCATAAAGTTATCATTGAAAATTTTTTTATTTTAAAATGTATGCTCCTAGTTTGAGTGATAGGAAAGTAACAAGGGTTTCATCAAATGGAAATACCTTGTTGTCATATTTTGATAAACATCAATAAAACCAACCTTTAAAAATAACTATTGGTTTAGAAAAATAACCAAAACTGAACATTCTTACTCATGATCAATATCATGTTCAATAGGGTTATAATCACTTTCAATCAACGGATGCATGTAAAAATTCCAATGATCAAGACACAACTAATTTAAGACAATCTAGTTTTAAAAGTGTTGATAATTCAACCTCACAAGTAGTTCATGAAACTTGACACAGCTCTAAAAAAAGAAGTCATGCAAATGGGAAATTTCAAGGAGTTTTCAAGATGAATGGGTTTCTAAATATCCTTTCATTGAATATTTTTTGAGTGAAGACATTAATGAGCCACCAACAGGGTGTAGATGTAATATATGTAGTTGGAAATTAGTGAAGGATAAATGTTTGTAGCTAAAACTAGATACCATAGAGAAGCATGTGTGGAAAGTGTACAAAAATAAAATTATAAATGAAGAGGAGAAATCATTGATATAATGGAGAGCAAAAGAATAAAATCTTCACGTTAGGTATGTGAGTGAATATGATGAATACCTATAAAAATAACAAAATCTTCATAAAAGTGAAAGAAAAATTGTAGCTTTATTTAAACAAATAATGGGAATCAACCAAATGTCAAACACTGTAAAAATTTATGTTGTTTTTCACATTTTAAACAAAGGTTGACTAATGACTAATTATCCAAGATATAAGGATATGTTATAGTTTCTTGGCATCCCAAATTTTCAAAATACTCAATCATCAATTACTAGTGGTTTGGAATGGGTTAATTGTCTTGTTGAAGTAGAAAAGGATCTTTAGAGAATATAAGGCTTTTAAGTTACATAGCATTGTCAATGGATGAAGTGACATCCATTGATAACACTTCTTGGGTGTGTGTGCATGTTTACACTATTACAAATCATATTCATCAAACTCATTTTCTTTCCATTCATAAAATGAAATAAAATGCAACTTATCAAAACCTTTTAGAACTAGTCAAGAATAATTTGAAAGAGGTTGATGGCATGGATGATTTCTCAATTACAATAAATATTGTTTGAATAGGGGTATATGGAACATCGGTTATGCAAGGTCAAAGAAGTGGTTTTTTTGTAAGGATACATGTTTCTTGTAAACCATATATGATTATTATTCATTGCATGGCAAATAAAATGAATTTCGAATTCAAAATTGTGAGCAATTTTACATTAGTCTCAAAAGTTGAAGATCTTATTCATGAAATCTGTTCATAATTTTTTAGAAGTCTAAAAATATTTTTACAATTTCAAAATTTTGTTGAAGGTTTAACACAAGGAAACAAGCTACCTAAATATTTTGATACTCAATGGATTTCCCTTTGTGGACAAACACATAGAGTATATGCATAATATCAATAATTGATGGGAATAATAGAGGAACATTGCCACAAAATAGATAAGCTCTAGATATTTTGTTTTGGTTAAGTGATATAGAGACATTATTGATCTTATGCAACCTTTTACCCATGTTAGATGAAATGAATTTAATAAAAAAAAAATATCAAGAAAGAACAATGTACATTCAAGAATATTCTATGTCGAGAAAATTAATATGCCTTACCCTTAATAATTTGTATTTAACACAACATTTACATAGGAAAAGTTCACAAGGTGTAACTTAATAACAAATATTGGACATAGTGGTAACTATTTGTAGTTTAGGATAATTATGTATAGAATTACGAGGATATAAAATACCCCTACACACTTTTGACATAGTTGGTCAATCTAATGGACTCAAAGAAGTTTATATTATAAAGGATCAATTTATTGAGGTTGTATATTCTGTAAGATCCACCTTGAAAGAAATTGAAAAATGTCTCTCGTAAGAGATTAGAGATCATTTTCCTCGAGATGAACTACTAGAATCCATGGTTTTGGTGTACCATCAATATTATAAAAATGTTATTTCATCATATTTTTATAATAAAATCAAAACCTTGCCCCAACACTTTTGTAAACGTGTAGAATTAAATGGTAAAAAAATTGAAGGCATTTTAGATTTGCCAAATCTAAGTGAGTAAACTATTTGATTTTCCATAACAATGTTGGAACAAGTTAAACTTATGTATAATTCGTTCAAATATGGCTCGATTACTAGACTATGGACTACTTTAATTTTGAGTGAAATATTATATGATGGTATCTCTGAATATTTTAATCTTGATATTGTATGCCAAATAATGATTTTAGGCTCAATGGAAGATGAAAGAATTTTTAGTGCATTACCATTTTTAAAGTTAAAGTTAAGAAACAAGCTTGACAAGAATTTGGATACTTGTTTATAATGTCCTCAATTTTTTATTTGATAGAGCTCTACCAATTTAACAATCTACATTTGAAATAAAAGGATTGAATAATAATTCTTCAAACACACTACACTCAGAGATTTCTACAGTACTGGATCTAAGTCCAATAAATTTTGAATAAAATGAATGTAATAATTATCAAAAACAAAATAAAGAAAATTGGCATGTTAAAATTTGAAATTTAGGAATCTGAAATTTGAGGTTGATCAAGGAAGGACAAAAGATTTTGTGATCCCAAATAATTTTCCATGGTTTCATGTATCTAGATGGCATTTTGATAATTAATATTGGGTGACTATAATTTTGATTGAATCCCTACTACTTTATTAGAAAAATGTGTATTTTTGTGTTATGTTTGATTAAGATAACATGTCTATAATAGTTGTAAACTCTATTATAGAGATGCATAAGTATATTGTGGTGTTTCCTTATTATTTTATACTAGGTACTGTATTTTTATCTTCTATTTGATTAAGAGAACATGTCTATAATAATTACAAACTCTATTATAGAGATGCATAAGTATATTTTGGTGTTCCCTTGTTATTTTATACCAAACTTATTTGAGGTATCTATAGTATAATGAATTGTAAGTATCTATATTGGACCAATAGCTTCACTTCTACCAATAACTTGCATAAATGACTATAAAAATTAAAAAAACTATCACATATGTATTCGAGCAATTTACATTAATCTCATGGGTGACATGTTGGACCAACATTAACATTTGCCTTGGTCCTTCAATATTTCAGCACTTATTGACTAAAAAATGGGGAAATATCTCAACCTTGATCCCCATAACTTAAATTCTACCTGCACCATATTCAATGCTAGAAATAAAATATACATTAGGTGTGAGAATTTGGGATTAAAAGTCATTTATGTCATTAACCTTTTTTAACACAACCTAATTTTTTAAGATTTGAAGTCTTAAAGATGTAGCAATTTTAACTTACAAGTTTATAATTATAGTTTTAGTTATTTATTATTAAGTTTTTTAGTCATTAAAACCATATAGAAGGAAAAGCATGTTTGTTTTACTCATTTTTATGAATATGTTAAGGACCACTTGTCACTTAGGACATAATAGGCTTAAGGTAATAATTATATTTTGGTTGGCATAATTTTTTAATTGAAATAACAAAATATTTGAAAGGTCTATTGTAGTCTAGAATTGCACCTTTGTGGGATAGTTTTTAGGCTCTCTCTCTCCCAGCTACAATATTAGAGCAACCTCAGGCTATGAGTATCTTGTAGTGAGGTTGAACCTCCAGAGAAGGCCAAATTCCTCTTGGTAGATCACCTAAAATAATGTTTCTACTTGGAAAAGAGGTAGAGAGGGGGTATAGGTTAACTAAGAGAGCTAAATGGGTGATACACCAAATTTATTGACACTCACATAAGCTTGAATAAAAACTAATTCAAAATAAGATAATTCTTGCTCACATAACCTCACAAACTAGTTAATTTGCATAAGTGTTTCATAAACTAGGCTCACCAAATAATACATTAAGGAAAGAAGAATTTCAAAATTCACACCAAGTGTCCATTTATGGTGGAAATATCTCAAGTTTAGACCTGAAACTAACTTGAAAACACCTAAAAATAGGCAAGAAAGAAAGACAATAGACATGTAAGAACACTTCTTCACAAGGCCATCATGCACAAGCTTGTTAAGCACAATTTAGACGCAAGAGATGGAAAAAATTGATCTTTATTGATTCAAAAGGTCTTTCTTAAAAATTTTGACAAGGTTTTTTCTTGTCAAATGAGGATATATCTTTTTTATGAGGGAGAAAATGGAGATATAGGAAAAAAGGGGAAGAGAAAAGAGAAGAGGTAAGCAAATAGAATTCAATAAATGAGATCCAACCACCCTCCATGAATTATCACCCTCATTTAGGTTAATTAGAACTAATCCTTCTTCAAAAAATTAACCACCATTAGCTCCAATAGTATTCAAGCCCTCTCATTGGTTGAGAAACACACTAGAAGACAAGAACTTGTTGAGGATGATGATGTCATGATCCACTAAAAAAGGAAAAGTCCAGGAACATATTTAATGCTCAAGCTACTTTTTTTAATCCCCTGATATTTATATTTCACTTCCACACCATCCTTTACTTGTCTTACATGTATAAAGACAAAATCCCCATAACTTTGAATCTAGACTAAACCATGTTGCCTCTGAGTTGAGCATTTATTTATCAAAGATGATGGCTATGTCAAAAGATGAGAGCCTCTCCATTAATTGCATACACTAGCTCCTGATTTAAAACTTGGGCCAAATCTTTTCTATAAATAGAAAACCAATCTAAGGACATTGGTTTTTCTATATCCATTTATGTCGATACAAGTCTATAGATTGCATAGCTTCTTTTGATCTTTTAAATGCCAATGGATACTTGAAGGGGTTCAAATTTTGAAATTTATGGGCCCATCATGGTACATTTGAATCCCAATGGCTATTTCATGAGCTTGAACTTTGAATTTTGTAGGCCCATCATTTTTTCCATTATACTTTTGTATTCAACCCATTCCCTTTGGAATTTTTTGTAGATAATTTGTCTATGGCTTATTGCTTCAGCATTTTTGACTTGAAATAAATCATTCAAACTTCTCTCCTGAAATAAATTCTTTGACTTTTTACCTTGAATGATTCCTTTAGACAAAAATCTCAAAGGAATTATGTCTTTGAGATTTTCATTCAGAGGAATTTATTTATGTGGACAATTCTCCTGAAAGAATTCATTGCTTCTCTTTGGCTTTGAACAATTTTCTTCAAAAAAGGACCTTCGGATTTCATTTAAAGTGCCATATTTTCCACTTGAAATGCCCTTTTTGAAAGGAAATTACCCTTCATCCTTATTGAAAATGATCCCTTTTTGGATAAGTACCCCTTTGAATTTTTTGCAATGAACCTTTGGTTATTTGAAAAAGACCCTTCAGATAAAGTGTTTTGCCCCTTTGCTTTGAAAAAGATATTTTTCATAACTTTTGCTTGGTACACTTTCTAAGAGAAAAATCATTCAGGCCTTTTATTTTAGACAAAATGTTTGAAATAATTCAACACTTAAAAATTGGATAAAAATGGTCTTGAAAGAAAAGAAACACTTAGTCCCCACAAAGTTTAAAAGAATGAACAAGTAAAGAATTATCAAAATAAAAGATTTTGTACTTAGCTTCTAGCCTATAGGCTTATCTTTGAACACTACTGATGGATCCTAAGAAAACCTTACTTGGATCCTCTCTATTTGCAAATGTTAGATCCATTTCTACACCTTTGATCTAGTGCTTCATCAAACCATGTAAGAGCTTTATATATGGGCCAAAAATATCTAACATCTTTGGCCGCTCATAGGGGTTGCATGCCTATCAATGCAAGAGAACCTAGACCATGTTGCTTTGTCTAGTCCATTGGGTATGGAGTCATTAGCCTCTACAACTGAGTTGATCTAAAATTGGATACAAGGTTGACCCTTTCTATAACTTCCTCTTTAAGTAACAAAGACAAAAATAATAAAATAAACACTATACCCAAGGCACTTAGGGAAGGGAAACACAAAATTGAAAAGATGTAAATAAGGCACTTAGGAGAAAACATGAAAAATTATGAAAAATATACAATATATACAATGGCTAAAAACTCTTCTAATAACAAGGATTTAGATGAATCTCATTTATTGGGATGGGTAGTACCTCTCCATCTAGTTGGGCCAACTAAAAATCATTATGTTGTTTGCATATGTGGATCAAATAAGGACCACTCCACAAGTTGTCAAATTTGGTATGGCTACCTGACTTAGCTTTATTTGAATCCCACTTGAGGAATAGGTCTCCTTCATTGAATTCCCTTGCTATGTCTCTCTTATCAAAGGCTTTCATGTCCTGAGCCTGATGTGACTCTAGTGTTTTCATTGCAAGGTCTCTCATTTCTTCAAGCTCCATGAGTTCTGCTAGTCTCACATGTATGTGCTCATCTTCCATCAACTCCAACTAATGGGCTAGTTATAATGTAAGAATCTCAAGAGAAATGGGCATCTTGGCCTCCCTTATATATACTAATACATATGGATAATTTCCAATGGTAGCTTTAGGAATCACCCTGTCAGCCCATAAGGATGTCTTTTGTTTAGCATGTCATGTCGTCTAATTCTCTTCCATAGTTCTCTTGATGATTATTAGAAATTTTTTATTTGTGGACTTAGAAAATTTATTCCCTTGAGGATAATATTTGGAAGAGGTTCTAAGGTAGATTCCCATCTTGAGAGCCCATTCACTAATTTTCATACTAAAGAATGCTAATGCATTATCAAAAATGATAGTGGATAGAATGTCAAACCTAGTCACAATACTATAATAAAAGTCTAGGAATACACCTTCATTAGCTTATTTCAATGCAATGGATTTCACCCACATGATGAAGTAGTCTATTGAAGTAATCACTCATCTATGCCCTACACTTGATGGAGGGTTGATCATTTTATGAAATCTATCCCCCATTGCATGAAGGGTTGCTCTACCTAAATTGGGTTGAGAGGAAGGGATGACAATCTTTGCTTACCCACAAAGAGGGCACACTTTTGACATTTCCTAACCCATACATGATCATATTTGAAGAGGTTGGGCCAATAATAACCATCCCTCATTATCTTTGATGCTATGGTCCTAGGTGCAAAATGACCTCCTATAGGTCCATCATGGAATTGCTCCAAAAGCTTGGTCACCTGGTCATTATCTATGCACCTAAAGAGTACCCCATTTAGGTCCTTTTTGAATAGAAACCCATCAATAAATGAATAAGGTATGTACTAAAGTCTAAATTACCTTCTATGTTCCTTATCTAGGCCCTAAGGGCATTCTCTTATTAGCAGAAAACATGCCATATCATGGAGCTAGCTCTTATGAAGTGGAGGTGCTCCCACCTGTGAGTTATCTTGTATCACCATGACAACTAATTTATCCTCATTAAATTCATCAACCATATGCTCACACAAGCCTTTACCTCTTACTAACTTAGTGACCTTGATCTCCATGTCATACTCCATGACCTTTTTAATCTAACCAACTCTCTTTTCATTCAAGTATTTATTAAGAAGGAATCTCTCACTCTAGGATGAGACACCATAAGATAGATTTTACTATTAGAGAGCATTGGCCTAAACTTTTTAAGGCTTATTACCACTGTAAGGACTTGTTTTTCTATGGAAGTATACGTCATCTCATACCCCTCAAGCCCCTGACTAAAAAAATCTATTGGTTGCTCAAGTCTTTCACCATTCTTGTGCATAAGCATAGTTGATATATTATAAATATTGGCAAAGTCATAAAATAGGAAATCCCTTGAGAAATTAGGGTTCATCAGTATGGATTCTTGGGCAATGGTTTGATTTATAGGCTCAAATTTTGATTTACCTTCACTTGACTAAGTGAACACATGGTTCTTCTTCAACATAGCAGTGATGGGTTTGACCAAGTATGCAAAACTAGGTATAAACCTTCTCACAAATTTTATTTTCCCAAGGAAACTTTGAAGTCCCTTCTTATATTTGAGTAAAGATAAGGCTAAGATTTCACTTATTCTATCATGATCAATAGTTAATCCTTATTTTGAGACAATGTGTCCCAAGAGTTTGTCCTCATGAATAATAAACACACATTTATTAGGATTCAAAGAGATCCCATACTCTCTAAATCTCTCAAAGATCAACCTCAAGTGGTCCATGTGTTCATTGGCATCCTTAGAGAAAACTATGATGTCATCTAAGTATACCAACACCATTTGATTTAGCATCCCTTGAAAATCTATGTCCACGGCTCTTTGGAAAGTTGCACCAACATTTGATAAGCTAAAAGGTATTTTTTGGTACACGTGCGTGCCCCATTTGATGGTGAAGGTAGTCTTGTACTGATATTTATTTACTAATACTTGGTTGTAATCTAAATATCCATTTAAAAGAGAAAAGCATTCTAAACCTACAACTATTTGAAGAAGCTACTCCATAGATGGTAAAGGGTAATGGTCCTTCAAGGAGACACTATTTAGATCTTTAAAGTTAACACCCAGCCTAATCTCCCAACTCTTTTTCCTTACATGTACCAAATTGCCTACCCATGATGAGTGCTTGATGGGAAAGATGATCTTGGATTCAATTAACTTGGGCATCTCTCTCCTCATAAGCTCTTCTATTTTAGGGTTAATAGGCCTTTGTTTTTACCTCACAGGCTTAGTATTAGCCTCTATTTCTATAGTATATTGGGCTAACTTTGGAGCAAAACCTTTCAGGTCACTATGTTCCCAAGCAAAGATGTCTAAATATTCCCTATAAATCTCAATGAAATCACGCCTTTTTGTCTCATTGCTTACCTTCCCAAGCTTGAGGAGCTTATCCTTGAAAATTAGGACTCTTTCATAATTCTCCTCATTAGTTGACATTGCTACCTTATCCTTTCTCATATGGTCTCCTTAATGGAAGAGAATCTCAAGTGTAACCAATCCCTTAAGCAGTGTGTTAGATTTTAATTAGATAATTTGCTCCCCATACTGTCATTGAAATTTACCTTAGTTCATTAAGGAAAACTTTGCTTCTTACTGTAAGAAACAAGCAATTTGTTTGTCATTTTTGAAAACCTACCAGTAGGCTTCATTATCTAGTACTGATGGCCTCACCACCACCTTGACATGTGGCTAAACCTTGGTCTCTTTTAGCTTACTTGGAATATCAAATTGGGCTTCCATAGTTTCCAACCTGTCATCATGTTGATTCTATTTCTTTGGCATTACTTGAATGTTAAAGGCTTTAAAATATTCAATTAGGTCCCATACTCTATTTTTTAGGACCTCATCAAAGGATTCTTTATAATGTTAAGGCCTTGGACTTGGTTCACTATAAGCTCACTATCTTTATAGGCTTGTAATATTTTAATTCCTCTCTTATTGGCCCATTAGAGGCCATGGATTAGGCCTTCATATTCTACTATATTCAAGGAAAAACTAAAAGGAACCTATAAGAGGAGAAATACTTATCATCTGAATGAGAAATTAGCATTACCCCTACACCTACTCCATTTTTTCTCCTTGAACCATCAAAGAACAACTTCCACATACCATTGAGGTCTTTTTTAGGTCCAATGAGGGAAGGCATGAGTTTATTTTCTTCATGTAGCAAATAGACACCCATATATCTTTCCTCAACACCTTCCAAAGGGTTGATAAATTGATTATCCGTCCATAGTTCATCCAAGAATAAGTCTGGAATCTCCTTAGGATAAGTATTTAGTTCTTGACCAATTGTAAATTCATCCTCATCAAGGATAGTACAATTGAGGTTTATGATATATGGTTGATGGGGTTCAATATGAAATTGTGCCATGGGTGCATCCTTAATTGATACCTTAGTCCCATACCTTGTTCTAAAATCCATGTAGGACCAATCTATTGCTAAATAACCCCAATTTTGGCTATGAATTCTCTAGAGAGGCATAACATAAAGTAAGGAGTTACATCAAGGATCAACACATCTTAAGCCATTGAAATAGTAGGACAAACATGCATGGTCAAGCTAAGACCCTTGATAATATCAGATGGCTTTGTGAAAGAACTATCAAGCTACAAAAATCCCTTAGTATATGGCTCATATTTGAGATTTAGCTGATCAGCTATAGACTTTGATATTATTAAAGTGCTAGCTCCACTATCTACCAAGAAATTATGCACCAAGAAATCACCAATGATTAATGAAATGTAGAATGGAGGATTCTTGACCACTTTACTTGATCCTTCTCCTAAGGACATTGGGTTTCATTGGTGAGGACCTCAGTTTCTTTACTTGGTAGTCTGCCTATAGTTGTAACACCTATCTTAGACAAACCTTCTTGAAGGATATCCACCTGACTGGACATGGAAAGCATGTCCCACATCGGTACACTCACACTAGATTTTTTCATTTTTTCAACAATGTTGATTGGTGGACTGCCAACCTTTGTATGAACTTTGGGGGCCACTACTGTTGTTTGTTGAATTTGTGAGTTTAGTGGATCAAAATGAGTCCCTTGATTTTAATTTTTAGGAGGTGCCAGGACCTTTGGAATGATATCAAGCTCATTAGACTTAGACAATAAAGGATTAATGATAGGAGGTACTTTGAACACCTCTTGATTACCATCCATATTCCTTCTTTTAAACCTTGTATTAGCTGCCACTAAAATGTATGATTAGCTAGAACTAGCCTGTTAATTGAGTGCATAGCACTCTTCTTGCTCATTGATGACCATTGTAACATCCAACTAGTTTGGTCCCTGATCAAATCCTTGGTCTTGTGGAGACTATCCTAATTTTGTCATTATGGGGATCTTTTTATTTTGAGCCATTAATTCTTGATTATATCCATAAGCAACAACCTACTTCCATTGTTCATTGAAGGCCATATTAAAACCATTATTAGTTGGGATAATGGATTGCTCAAAAGATTGATCTTAAGGTATGGTCCCTTCATCTTCTTGAGCCATATTATTTTAAACAAGAACCAAGGAGTTAGAAGAGACTATGACATTTGGTTTATAGATGCTCTATTTATTGTAGCTACGTTGTCCTTGCCCTTGCTCACGATTATAGTTTTGGAAATTTCCCTTGAAGGGTGGTTTATTTACTTGATAAGACTATTGTTGAGGTTGATATGGAGCTTGATAAGGTTTATTGAATTGAGATTACTATCTATTCACATTTACCACATCATTTCCCAAGGATTAGAGCATGCTCTTAGGTTTTAGGTATTTTTTATACTCTTGGGAATCACTTGATCTGCTAGTGGAGGCCTTTTCCTGCTTAGGTGAAGGTATAGCAGCAATTGTTGGAGTTGGAAGAATAACATCAAGTGGGGGAATAACCATAAGGGGTGGTATAATTTTAGGGAAAAGAGGCATTGGGGATCTAGGAATAAGCTTTCCAACTTGAACCAGGTAATTTTTTAATTTAATAGCCACCTCACAAACATATGACAATATTTCTCCTCCCATGGATTGGATCATTATAGCTATATCACTATTTAGAGCCTTCAAGTAGTATTGGAATGCCAAGTTGGGGAATGGTTTAATAGATGCTAAAATTCTATCCCAAGCCTTTTGGAATCTTATGTTGAAATCTTGTGTGACTTCATGGGGGGGCTCTCTTAATTGTGGTAAGTTATTCTGCTAGTGACAAATGGTCACTCTTGTCTGCAAATCTTTTACACAAGGCCTCTCCTAGCTGATTCTATGATTGAATAAAATTAGGATCTAAGCCTCTATACTAATCTAAAGATTTTTCCTTAAGGGATATAGTTAATAGTCTAATAGCTATGTTTTCTATAATGACATTATGGATATTGAAAAAATTGGTTGTCATTGATGTGTTTGATAAGGGTTATGGCTTAGTCTCTTGTAAAATATGGGACACTTTTGAGAGCTGATACTAGCATAGGATCATATTATGGTAGATTCAAAGGACTTTGGCCACTGAAGCCTACAAATTTTCTTTGGGGAATCATGTTAAAAAAAGGGGCTAACAAAGGTCTTCTTGCATAGGTATACTTTATGACTGGTTTAGGAAAATGGTTTCCTACGTGTGGGTAAGTATAAGCAAACATTAACCTTTTGGATAAATTTAAGGGGAGTTAAATAGCCTCAAAAGAAATACCTTTGGAAGCTGATCATGTAGTCACCTTTGGTATGAAAGATAGTTATTGTTCTACCACCAGATTATTGAGTGTTCTTTAGAGTCGACATATACTGAAAGAAGAAAGCTATAGCCAACTTAACCAATCTTCCTCGAAAGTGGTCTTAATGGGCATGTCAAAAATTATTTTAGTCTATAATTACACCCTTTTGGGAGAGTTTTTAGGCTCTCTCACTCCCATCTACAATATTGGAGTAACCTCAGACTATGGGTATCCTTTAGTGAGGTTGAACCTCTGTAGAATGATGGCTTCCTCTTGGTAGATCACCTAAACTAATGTTTCTACTTGGAAAAGAGGTAGAAAGGGGGTATAGATTAACTAAGAGATATTAATGGGTGATACACCAAATTGATTGACACACACATAAGCATGAAATAAGCACTAATTCAACATAATATAATTCTTGCTCACACAACCTCATAAACTAGTTAATTTGCATAAGTGTTTCATAAACTAGGCTCACTAAACAATACATTAAGCAAAGATAGATTTCAAAATTCACACTAAGCATCCATTAATTTTAGAAAGAGCTCAAGCTTAGACCTAAAACTAACTTGAAAACACCTAAAAATAGGCAAGAAAGAAAGACAATGGACATGGAAGAACACTTATTCATAAGGCCATCATGCACAAGCTTACTAAACACAATTTAGAGGCAAGAGATAGGTAAAAATTGATCTTTATTGATTCAAAAGATCTTACAAATTTTGACAAGGTTTTTTCTTGTCAAATGAGGATATATCTTTTTTATGGGGGAGAAAATGGAGATATAAGAAAAAAGGGGAAGAGAAAAGAGAAGAGGCAAGTAAACAAAATTCAATAAATGATATCCAACCACCCTCTATGAATTCTCACCCACATTTGGGTTAATTAAAACTAATCCTTCTTCAACAAATTAACCATCATTAGCTCCAATTGTCTTCAATCCCTCTCATTGGTTGAGAAATACACTAGAAGATAAGAACTTGTTGAGGATGATGATGTCATGATCCACTAAAAAAGAAAAAGTCTAAGAACATATTTAATACTTGAGTTACTTGATCTTCATCTTTCACTTCCATGCCATCCTTCACTTGTCTTTCATGTATAAGGATAGAATCCCCATAACTTTGAATCTAGATTGAGCCATGTTGCTTATGAGTTGAATAGCTATTTGTCAGAGATGATGGCCATGTTGAAGGATGAAAACCTCTCCATTAATTTCATACATAAACTCCTAATTTGAAACCTAGGCCAAATATTTTCTGTAGATGGAAAACCAATCTAAGGACATTGGTTTTCCTATATCCATTTATGTCGATACAAGTGTATATATTGCATAGCTTATTTTAATCTTTTTAAATGCCAACGGCTACTTAAAGGGGTCCAAATTTTGATGTTTGTGTGCCTGTCATGGGATATTTGAATCCCAATAGCTATTTCATGACATTTAACTTTGACATTCACATGCCTATGATTTTTTCCTTTGGACTTTTGTATTCAGGCCATTCCCTTTGGACTTTTCTTTCAGACAATTTATCTGTGGCTTATTGATTCAACATTTTTGACTTGTAATAATTTATTCAGACTACTCTCCTGAAATAAATTATTTGAATTTTTGCCTTGAATGATTCCTTCAGAAATTTTTTTTGAAGGAAATTATGTCTTCAGGATTTTCATTCAGAGGAATTTATTTCCACGGAAAATTCTCCCAAAACAATTCATTACTTCTCTTTGGCTTTGAATAATTTTCTTTGAAAAAGGACCTTTGGATTTCTTGTAAAGTGCCATGTTTTCCACTTGAAATGCCCTTTCCAAAAGGAAAGTACCCTTCAACCTTCTTGAAAATTATCCCTTTTTAGAGAAGTACCCCTTCAAAAATTTTGCAATGAACCTTTGGTTATTTAAAAAATATCCTTCAAACAAAGTGTTTTTCCTCCTTTGCTTTGAAAAATATATTTTTTTAAACTTTTGCTTGGTACACTTTTTGAGAGAAAAATCGTTCAGTCTTTTTATTTCAGACAAAATGTTTGAAAGAATTCAACACTTAGCCAAAAAGGGTCATAAAAGAAAAGAAACACTTAGTCCCCATAAAGTCCAAAAGAATGAACAAGTAAAGACTTAGCTAAATAAAATATTTTGCACTTAGCTTTTGGCCTACAGACTTATCTTTGAACATTGTTGTTGGATCCTTAGAAAACCTTACTTGGATCCTCTCTATTTTCAAATGTTGGATCCATTTCTATGCCTTTGATCCACTGCTTCATCAAACCATGCAAGAGCTTTATATGTGTGTCAAAAATGGCCAACAAGGCCATTATTGATTATGAATATGGTTAAGACATACCTTATCATTATTGATCTATGGATATAGTTCAGACATTTAAAAGAAAGTGTTTTGAGAAAATATATTTAAATAAATGCATTTTAGATAACTTATCATTATATTTATTCGTTTCAAGATAGACAATTATACATACAAATAACTACTCTTAGTCTTTATAACAAATGAAACATAAATCCATACCTTGAAATCACAAGGAAACTAGCTTATAAATTATGTGCACCTTCATTTCTAAACTCTCATCCCAATCTTTCAACTACCAAAGCTTCACTTCCACCAATAGCTTGAATCAATGAATATAAAAATTGAGAAAACATCACATATGTATTTTAGCAACTTACTTATGATCAAATATATATGCATCTCTATAATAGAATTTACAACTATTATATACATGTTCTCTTAATAAAATAGAAGATTGAGAGCAATTATTTGTATGCACATTTATCTATCTTGAATTGAATAAATATAATGATAAGTTACCTAAAAATAATTTATTTAAATCTATTTTTTTTCCATACTCATTTTTCATATTTGTCTTTCCTTATGGCCTCATAGTCAGTTTATTATTTATACTCTATACTCTGATTTTTTATCACAATTTTTGTTATACTTTGTTTATTATATTATTTGGTTGGTCTTTAACATTGATTTCCTTTTAGAAATAATGACATGTAAGATACTTATTTTACATAATGTACAAAGAAAAAATGAATTATATTATGTGGTTGGTCTTTACCACATACTTCTTTTAAATAAATAAGATAATCATTTCTTCTGAGAAATAATGACATGTAACATACTTCTTTTAAACAATGCATTAAAAACAAAATGATTTATATTATTTGGATGGTCTTTACCACATACTTGTTTTAAAAAACAATAAACTCTAAGAAATAATGGCATGCAAGATACTTCTTTTAAACAAAATAAATAAATGCAATAGAGCCTCATAGTCAGTTCAATCATATCTTTGACTAACCTAAAAATACCCATTTCACATATTTTGAGAACATATCAACATGTAACAAGTAAAAATTAGTGCAATGAATAAATATAATGATAAGTTCTCTAAAAATAATTTCTTTAAAGATATTTGTTTTCCATCCTCGCTTTTCATAATTATCTTTCCCTATGGCCCCATGGTTGGCTTATACTATATACTCTAATTTTTTGTCACAATTTTTGCTATACTTAGTTTATTATATTATCTAATTAGTCTTTACCACATACTTATTTTAGAAAAATAAGAAATTGATTTACTCTAATAAATAATAACATAAACGATACTTCTTTTAAATAATGCACAAAGAACAAACTAAATAAATACAACATATCCTCATGATCATATTGTATTTTATTTTTAAATGTTTAAGATAATAATTAAATTTTGGTTGGCATGGTTTATTAATTAAAATAAAAAAATATTCAAAAGGCCAATATGGATATGGTTAAGACATTTTGGTAGACCTTGTTATATAGTTTGTAATTTTAAAATAATGAAAATGTTTTGAATTTTTTTTTTTGTTATGTTATCCTCATTTTTCATAATTGTCTTTCCCTATGGCCCCATAGTTGGTTTATACTCTACACTATAATTTTTTGTCACTATTTTTGCTATACTTAGTTTATTATATTATCTGGTTGGTCTTTATCATATACTTATTTTAAACAAATAATAAATTAATTTCCTCTGAGAAATAATGTGCATGAAACTTATTTTAAACAATGACAAAGAACAAACTGAATAAATGCAATAAAGCCTCATGATCATATTATATTTTGTTTTTAAAAATTTAAAGTAATAATTATATTATGATTGACATGATTTATTAATTGAAATAATAAAAAATTTGAAAGGCTAATATGGATGTGGTTAATACTTTTTTATTTGAAAAGGTAATATTAGTAGGTTTTACAAAGACCTACAACCTAAATTTAAATAGAATAAAATAAAATGAAGTAAGCCTCAAGGACTGAGAAGCAGAGTATGATAGAATAAAAATAGCTAGTTGAATACTAGTGTAAAAGATAAAATAAAGAAGTTACTCAAGGAAGATAGTATCCTCTATGAGTGCCTTACTGGCATCCTTGTCTCTTGCCTTATCTATTGGCATGTTCCTATTTATCTTTTCCTGAGTCCTATTACTTGATCCTTATACAATGTCCTTCAGCATAATCATTATCATCTTCTTCAAAGGTATCTCCTTCTCCAATGACTTTTTGGGGGGTGGTTTAAGAGAGGGTTTTGGAGAATGGACCTTCATCGACCCAATATCTTTTTTTTGGGTAGAAACCTTAGCCGTAGTGTGTTGTGAAAGGGTCTGTATCATTTTGGTGGCTTCCCTATTTATGGAGTTCCACTCCTTTATCAGGTTGTCCATGCCAAGTCCAGATTCATGAAGTTTAGTTTTTAAACCCTCTAACTATTTTTATTCTTCCTGATTGCCTCAGATAAATGAGCCTTTCTTTTTTTAGAAGATTTTACAACATTCCCTTCCCAAAAAACAATGGGTTTTGGTTTGATTACTATAAGCTAAAGAGGGTGTTCCCCCATGGTACTCTTAGAAAAGGGGCTTGTGGGGGAAGGGATAGGCATTGGATGTTGATATTCCATTATTGGGTCTTCCTCAGGGGAGTCCTCCTCCACAAAAGACCCTCCTAGTAGGGCATCTTTCCTACGCAGGGTCTCTCCATGCTTGATAAGCAAGAAAATAAGGCCTTGATGGATGATAGTATTCACTTCACTAATTTTAAAGGTGAGCATTTTGCTTTCCAAAGAATTTTGTAATTAGTAGGGAAAAACCAATTTTAAAATCTTGAAAATGGTTAAGAATTATAAAGTAGTGTGAGAATATAAGTGTAAACTTACCTTCCAAAGTAAGGTATTTCATGATTTATAGGCACAACTCCAGCCAATACCTTGACAGGTCCATTCGCAAGAAGCCCTTGTTATCAGTTTTTAAATTCTCTTTTATCATGAATAACCTCTATGTTATATCCATTTTATTTGATTGGTCTTTAAAAATTTTAGACCCTTCATAGGCATTCTAGTTACCTCACTAATCAGTTCCTCACTAATAGAGATTTTAATCACCCTTATCTCCATAATTCTTTTATTACATGCAGCCACAAAATCCTTTGCAAGGTTCTCATCATGTCCTATGATTATTTTCATATATTATATCATGCACCCTTTACATAATTTCTACCAAAGTTTATTACTAGCTCAAACCTCTAAGCATGAAGTTGGCTTGAGCCTATCTCTATCTCCTCCCATACTATGCTTGCCTATGGTTAAGACATTTTGGTAGACATTATATAGTTTATAATTTTAAAACTATGAAAATGTTTTAAATAGTTTTTTAGTTATGCCATCCCTATTTTTCATAGTTATCTTTCCCTATGGCCCCATAGTTGGTTTATAATCTATACTCTAATTTTTTGTCACTATTTTTCTATACTTAGTTTATATTATTTGGTTGGTCTTTACCACATACTTATTATAAACAAACAAGAAATTGATTTCCTCTGAGAAATAATGACATGAAAGATATTTATTTTAAATAATGCACAAAGAACAAACTAAATAAATGAAACAGAGCTTCATGATCATATTATATTTTGTTTTTAAATGTTTAAGCTAATAACTATATTTTGATTGGCATGGTTTGTTGATTAAATAAAAAATATATTTAAAAGGACAAAATGCATGTGATTAAGACATTTTGCTAAACCTTATTATATAGTTTATAATTTTAAAACTATGAAAATGTTTTGAATATCTATTTTTTAGTTATGTCATCCTTACATTTCATAGGTGTCTTTCCTTATGGCACCACAGTTGGTTTCTACTCTATGCTCTAATTTTTTATCACAATTTTTTCTATAATAATATTATATTATTTATTTGATCTTTTAGAAGACTTACAGAGGTCTGTACTCAATTTATACATAGTCATATGGCCATCAAATTTAGTACTTAAAAAGGATAAATTTAATATTTTAAAATAAGGATAAATTTAATCATTAAAAATAAGGAACTGTAAACAAGATATAGACTTTAGACTTCTCACCCTATAACCTCTATCTCCATTGGTTTTTTAATTAATGCAAATTACCTATTATAAAATAAATGTACATACATGTTTCAAAATGCATAAAACCCTAGAACCACAAAACCTTAAAACCTAAATTTATATAACTTCATTTCTATTAAATTTTTATTCTTTTGTGGTTGTGAGAATCATGAAGTGAGCATAAGTTGTAAGAGGAGGCCAAGGAGGAGTCTAAGTAGCCAACAATGAATTACAATCCAAAAAATAAATACAAGCCCTATATGTCATGAGAATGTGAAGCAAGTGACAATTACAAGAGGAGGCCAAGGAAGATTCTAAGTAGCCAACAATGAAATAAAATCCAAGTAAGAAATACAATACATACATATCTACAAATGTTTTCACACTTTTAATGAATTGTGTCCATCTTATAAGGGATTCAAATTGTTTTCATGATATTTTTTTCATCAGATCTTTACTTGAAGTGTGAAAATCCTTTTTATCTTATATTAAGACCCTTAATATTAGACATAATTTTGTTATCACATGGGATTGTTTATTTATTAATGAGATCATCAAGATCTTTGCATTTGTTTTGGATTGTTTACTTAGTAACAATATCAGTAAGACCTCAAAACACTTATGAATGTGTGTTTGGGCATTGATGTGGTGATGACTTTTTTTTCAAAATTACACACACCTTATTAGGGTTTAGGTTTTGAATGGATCTATACCAATTATTATTTGTGTTGTGATTCAAATCATAAACCAAGTTACAAACAAGTCTAGACCTTTCCTCTTGATACACTTCTCTAACAATGGTTCTTGGTCTCGCTTCTCATATATGATGTTAAGATTCATCTAGTTCTCATATACCTATCTAGGATTTTATCTTTTTTATCATGGATTTAATTATCCTCTTTTCCTTTTCACACTCTATCAACACCTTTCAAGACTCACTTTCTTCCTTTACATAATTTTAACCACCCTAGACATACTCCTTGTACTATGATGTTCCACTTCCTATTAAGGATCCCTTAATGGTTTTTATGGTTTAAAATTTTCCTAATAATGCTTAAATGGGTTTAAATATGTCTCTATATCCACTCATTAACTCATTAACACTTTTCAAGTTTTAATTCAACTCTCTTCGCAATCTTGCCTTTTCTACCATAGTCCTTCTAGCCCTATGTGGCTCAAAACCCTTTAGTATGGACATAGTAAAATAATTTAATGAAAAAAAGAACTTAATTATTATTTCACATGACAAAATATACCTTTTTATCAAATTTGGAGATCTAACTCTCCTCCTAAATGTGCTTTCTTTCTTTAGTCCTAAATAACTAGGTCTCTTCTCGGCCTAATGCACACTCACCTTTCAAAATTCATGCCTACCAGTCCTTACACATTATGAAACCACTATAATAAGTTAGGGAAGAGAAATTTTACTAATATTAAAAATTTTTGTTTAATTTAATGGTTAGAACCAAAGATATGGCCTAAACCCTAGTTTAGGGTTTCTTAATCACTGTCTCAGACTGACGGCTATCAAAATGCCATAAAAAATGATTGAAATGGTTTCAAAGTCTTAAATTTGGTTTTTTTTGGTATTTATTTACATTTACCACGTTATTAAATCCCTATATATCAATATTCAATCCATTTTTACAACATTTTATGCCAACATGCACTTGACTGTGTAAGAAAACAACATACTACAGGTCTGTATCCACACTATAAAGCTCTTACTATGTTCTGTGACTAGACCAAACCTCCTAAAAACATTAAAAAATATCAAACATAGTTATCAGTACCCTATAACACTCTTTCAATCCCATTTTATTGATCATTATTTGCATGAAATAATGCATAGTCTATATTAACAAGACAAGGTATGTGACAACTCAATGATCATCTATCAATCCTGTATGGAATTCAACATCCAATATAATTCATTAAAACTAATCCAATATAAATATAATTTACCTTTATACACACATCACATCATACATCCAATTTCTATTTTTCCATTAACTATAAAACATAGATTGCATTTAAAGGGTGGTTCTCCCAAATAGGGGCCTGTTCAAGAAGAAGTCTACATACCAGATGATTGAAACACTATTCCTTGAAATATAAAATCTAAAACACTTTATAAAAAAATTAAAGAAAATATATATAATTTATCAACTATCATGTGCTCATCTTTCAAGAAAAATACAATCTGTAACTATTCAAAATGCACAAAACAAGTATATGTTAACCCCTTCAAGAACAGGGGTTTACCTTCTATGTTCCTTTCAAGACTTGATAAAAAAAACATGTAATAACTTTCTATCATACTTGGATAACACTTATTATATCATTATTCCATTAACAAACATAACACTTATAGTCAGGGATAATACCAAAATACCTCAACAGGGTTTATATTCTTTCATTTACAACAGAGTTTTATAAAACATCCATCATATCTTCATACCAATATTGTCAAAAATACATTCTACATTCCTCTATTCAAATGGAATCATCCTCTAACAAAACATAACTAAATCTTATATCCCTAATAATAATCATAACTGAATCTTGCCAACTTCTCTATGTAGAGGTCTTGTGGTTACATTTGTATTTTCTTGATTTTGACATAATTTGATGATATTGAACAAAACCATAGGCTAATGATAACCTAGTAGACTTAATATAGTGTCCAAAACCTCTAGACAAGTTTGTGACATTTTTCCACCCTCTCATAATTCATAAAACTCATTACACAAGACTTAACAATATTCAAGTTTTCAAATAAGAACTTTTGGTAGGAAAAGGTAGAATTTAAATTCTATACTCCTTGAGACCATCTAGAAATCACCTATAAAACATCTAATTGGACTAACTTGAGACAAAATTGAATCACACTTGGGGTCCTTATAGGATGCCCCTGCATCATACTACCAAGCTAATAAATCTTTGCCATATGTGTTTGGTGATTCACTTGGTACATTCTGCTACTTGAAGGTAATGAACCTCCATATAGAAGGTATCCACTTCCACTTTCCTCTCATATAGGTGAACATTTTCTTGGGCCCCATATTTATGCCTTATTTGCTTCATCTTCATACCTACACATGAAACAATCGTGTTAAGCAAAACATGTTTGTTACCATCTTCTTCTTGTTTGGCAAGTGTATACCACTCTTTCTCCTCTACATATTGATTCATCTTCTTCGTATCTCTATCTTTAATCACTAATGAATTTATGATCTCTTCCTCCTTTATCCATGCTCTTTTTTCTACCCATTCCATTTCATGTACAACTTGTGCTTGTCCTTTGCATACCTCATACTCATGTAAACCCTTATTTTCTTGTTATACTCCTCCATTATAGCTACTCTCTATCTTTTGCATATACATGGGCTACATGCTCATCTTCCCTACCTCATCTCTTGGATTTGTCACTCTTTCATGTTTACCTTGTTCATGGGCCTGCTATATATTTCCCATATCATCAGCATCCTCCTTTTGTTCAATACTTTCGTTCAAACATGCAAGTTCATCTACCACTACTTCTTTGGTTGCCTACTCTATACCTACATTTTTAACACAAAACAACTCATTAGACACTAAATTTTAAGCCTTCATGGCTCTCTCATGGGATGTTTACTTCTACATTTCAATCTTCAACTTCTTTTTCACTTGTTTGATGTTTATCCCAAACCACTTCTCATCCATCTTGGCTATAATCTCCATTACCATTCTATTGTCCTCTTTCACATATGCTTGGATACCATGCTTGCCTTGACTACTGTTGGCCATTTTTAGCCAACATATCAAAATTTTCCTAAATATGAAAAGGGGGAGCTTTCAAGTAAGAAAATGGCAAGTCTTTGGGAGGACTTTAGGTTTTCAAGTAATGACAGCTTCAAGTTTCTGAGGATACAGTGCAAATCAGGTTTCCATCAGTGCTTGACTTCTAAATGTTTTATAAGTAGAATTAATTTAGGTTTACAAACCTGAATTACTCATGGATAGTGTATTTTAGGTTCTCTAAGGAGCACTACGTGATTACTTCATAAGTTGTGAGTAGTCAAAATCCTAAAAAAGTAAAAGGGCTTGACAAACCCGATTTGGTCTCACAAAATTATGCTTCTCAGGTTCTTCAAGGGAAAAGTCTTCTCCAATAACCTGAAGGTACACTTCAAAAATCCAAAGGGCATTTTAAAAATGCCAAAGGGCCTTTTTTCATTAAAAGGGATCTTTTCAACATTTCTAAAAGACCAATTAATTTTTTTGAAGGTCACTTTCATAAATCTGAAGGGCTTTTCCTTCTCCAAGTGGATAGTTGTAAGTTTCTCAAAGGGTATGTTACCCTTTGGAAGGACCATTTAAAAATTCTTGAAGGGTATCTATCCCTTTGGGAGGATCATTTTCAAAAGTTTTAAGGGACATACAAGAAGCTCAAAGGGTCTCTCACCCTTTGGGAAAGTCCATTTTGAAAAGTTGGAAGGGTAATTTTTGAAGGAAGAGAGCAAGAAGGAAGCTTTAGACAAAAGTCTGAAGGAATTCCTTCAAACAAATTATCCCAAGGAGTTCCTTTGGGATATTTTATCGAGATAAATAGGAGCCTAAAAAATAAAGAAGACTTCAAGATGGACAAGTCCCAAGTATGTAAGCTTGGAAAACCCAAATTACTCTGCATAGAGTAAATTAGGTTTCTCCAAGTACTTTACTTAAAAATATTTATAAGTAAAGGATTTAGGAAAGTCTAAAGTTAGAGAGATCAAAGAACCCAAATTACTCTGCATAGAGTAAATTGGGATTCTTCAAGTGCTTGACTTAAGCTTGGTCCAACAATGTGAGAATCATGATGCAATGAATGAAAGGCTACCACATGGTGTAATCTAGAGTAGAAAGGGCCAATCAGTAAAAGACAAGTGGCATAAGGATGACTAATGAGCATAGGAGAGTCCAAGCAGTTGGTAGCTAGAAATTATAAAGGCTCTCATTCATCATAGTTCATTCCCTATAATCTCTATTCGATGCTTAAATGTAGCATGCCTAAAACACATGGAGACCTACATCCTTTCAATAGGGCACATAAAGATAAAGAAGCCATGTCAATCTTGAGTGTAAATATTAAATGCATCATACCAAGAAGAGACATTCTAGCTGCTCACAACATGGCTTCTCAGATGTGCCAAATAAAAACTTAAAGATGTGAGGGGCTTCAGAGGATTATTTAGTGATCCTAAGTGATGCATTTATGGACAATAAGTACAACATTAGAGTTCTATCCATTAGTGACTTCTTCTTTATTTCCCTTCTCTCTCCCTATTTTTCTATATAAATAAAGGCCTTGGAGCCAAGCAAATTATCCCTGTATTGGTGATAGAATTAATCTATAGAAATTGATTTGTAAAAGACTCTTCTAAAGTAAAACAAGGAAGACTTTTATGTTTCTAGTTAAAAGAAGTGTGCATATTTGGTTTAATTTATAGAATGTATGATTTTCATTCATCACCCTATGATCATTCTAGTACCTTACTTTTGATCCTTTTGGTTTTGTGTAGGATTGCATGAAGTGTCTGTGTGTCGATCTCTCTTTGAAGTGTTACCAGTTGATAGTGTCTCTCATAGACTTATTTTTTTTATCCTTCAAATCACAAGGCTTCCCTTCAAACTCCATGTAAATGCTCCATGCCTATGGCCTTGAGATAGAACCAGAATAGTCTATGTCCTATTTGGGTTCATTAATAGTTGGCTCTTTTCCCAGACCAAGTGGATCACTTATTTTTGGTGTATCACCTCCCTTAGCTTAGATTTATTTTTAGTCATCTTCCTACCCTTTTTCCTTAGCTAATAGTATATTTTAGTGTGAGAATCAAGAGCTAAAGTGAAGCACCTGAGGAACTAGCCTCATAAAAAATCCTAGAGGTTCAACCTCACCATAGGATGCCCACATCTGGAGGTTGTCCCCATGCTTGTAGATGGAAGTGAGGGAGCTTGAATAATTCTCTCACATGGGTGTAATTTCAATCTATAATGGTTTTGGCATGCCTAGTGGGACAACTACCATTTTATTTTTATTTTTTATGAATTATTGGTCAAATTTAATGCTATTTTGATCATTTTATAGTAGTGGTAGCATTCATCCTTCAGCATCCGGTGACTCCAAACAACACCTAGCTATCTGGTGGTAAACAGTAGTTATCTTTCATGCCAAAAGTGACTACAAGATTGAATTCTATAGGTATTCCTTTTGAGTTTATTGAATTACCTTTAAACTCAACAAGAAGGTTAAGGTTCCCCCATACTCGCCCTTATGTAAGAAGCTACTTTCCTAAACTAGTCGTAAGGTATACCTACGCAAGAAGATCCTTGTTAGCCCCTCTTGCTATCATGATCCCCCAAAGAGCTTTTATGGGATTAAACAGACACAGACCTTTAAATTTACCATAGTATGATCCTATGCTAGTATCAACCCTCAAAAGTGTTTCTTATTACATAAGAGACCAAGCTATAACTCCTACTAAGCACATAACAGACATAACCAACTTTTGCAACATTCATAATATCACAATGGAGAACATGGATGTTAAGATATTGGCTATATATTTCAAAGGAAAGGCATCAGACTATTATAGGGGCCTAGCTCATAATTCTATCCACTCATGGGATGAGCTGGGAATAGCCTTGTATAAAAGGTTTGTAGATAAGAGTGATCATATATCACTTACAGAGCAGCTAACCACAATCAAGAGAGCTCCTCATGAAGTCATGCAAGACTTCAATATAAGATTTTAGAAGGTGTGGGATAGGATTTTGGTAGCTATTAGACCATCTCCAAACTTTGATTTCTTGTATTACTTGAAGGCTCTCAATAGTGGTATAACTATTATTGTTCCCAAAATTTGTCACTCATTTTTGGGACAACATATGAACATTTTGGTTTTGCAGGCCAAAATTATCTCTTCCCTTCTCAAAAATTGTTCTGAGCATTCAAATTCTTCATTATTCAAGCTTTTTCAATTAAAGGACTAGCAGGTTCAATAGGTTCAATAGCTTCAATAGGTGAGCTCTCTTTAAGGAACAAGTTCCCAACACTTAGGCATTTTCAAGCTTGGTTCAATGTTGAGGTTCAACCAAAAGGTCCATTGCTAAGCTTCAAACAAAGGAATGAATTGTTGAATCATTGAACCTTGAACCAAAATGGCTCAATGGGTTCAAAGGTTCAATGGCATCGGCAAGCTTAATGAGTTAAGCACTTCGCCAAAAGTTCAAAGTTCAACCGCTTCAGCAAGTTCAACGGCTTCAAAACATTTAACGAAAAGAAGAAGACTTGAACCATTGAACCTTAAACCAAAATGGTTCAAAGGTTCAATGGGTTTAATGGTTTAAAGGTTTAACGAGTAATTGGTTCAACGAGTAATTGGTTCAATGCATTTGGTTCAAGTGGTTAATTGAATGAGTGGAACACAAGATTAAACTGTTGAACCGTTAAACCAAAGTTGGTTTAATATGTCAGTTCAATCAGTCAGTTCAAAGGAGTGCCCCAAAGCTTGAAGGGCAAGTTCCCTTGTGGAGGGAAATGAACTAAAGGTCGAGTGCCCTTGTGGAGGGCAGGTGATGAGCAAAATGGACCGTTGCAAAAGACTGAAGGGGTAAGATTTTATTTAAAAAAATGAATAAGGCAAAAGACAAAGTGAATTCTTTCAGACAAAAAGTCTGAAGTTTTTTCCGAAGGAATTCCTTCAGACTTCACCTGAAAGAAAAATCTTGAAGAAAAGTGGACAAGGCAAAGGAAAGATTTCCTTCAAATAAAATGTCTGAAGGAATTCCTTCAAACATTTTGTCTAAAGAAATTAATTTGAAGGAATTAGAGCTCAAAGACTACCTGAAGGACCCTAAAGGGCAGGTACCCTTGCGGTGGGCTCTTAGCGACCAAAAAATGGACCTTCTCAAGGCCCAAAGGGACACCTTACCTTCAGGAAGTTCCAAAGACATTAAGGCCCATGACATATTTCTATGGACTCTGTATGCTCATTTCTATGGACTCTGTATGCTCATTTCTATGAACACTGCAGGCTCATTTCTACGAACTCTGTAGGCTCATTTCTACGAACTTTGCAAGCTAATTTCTATGAACTCTATAGGATGTTTTCTATGGACTTGATTCTATGGAACCCATAGGCTTGATTTTACAGACTTGTTTCTATGAACTCTACAAACACATTTCTATCGACTCTTTCAAAGCTCGAGAGACTTAGAGAAAGCAAAGGCCTCTAAGGAAGAAGATGAACCGTTGAACCTTGAACCAAAATGGTTTAATGGGTTCATAGGTTCAATGGGTTCAAAGGTTCAAGGAAAGCTCCAAGAAAAGATAAGAACCAAAAGTTTCCAGAGACCAGTTCAAGGAGAAGGTTCAGGCAAATGAACCAAAGAAGTGACAGAACCAAGGAACCAAGGAGGCCACCCGAACCGTTGAAATAGTGACACTTTGACATCCCTATGGATGTCAAATTCAAGCTAATGAAATATCCATTGATTTTTAAATGTAGCGTGGAACCTGAAAATGAACTCAGTGACCAGTTGAAAAGGGAGCCAAAAGAGCTAGCAAAAATGGGAAAAGATAGCCTGGGAGCTCAAATCGCAACAAAAAAGAGGGAAAGACCAAAAATATTTATGTGAGAGTTATTCCAGTAGGTGGAACAGTCCACCAAGTAGATATTTGAGCTTGCAAACATTGAAGGTGTGGCATGTTTGTCTCCCTTAGAGTAAAAGTGAAGTGGATAGCTGTGTAGATATCAGGTGATAGACTAGACAACCCATGCTAAGGAGAAGACATTTGAGATAAATCAACATGCCACAATTAAGACAGTCACCCTATTCTAGCATGGTCCCTTGACAAAACTGAAAATGCATTCAAGGCATTAAATGCAACATGGGCCGCTCCATGGAAAAAAGTGCCAAGCCTTTCTTGTCCACTATATATTGTATTCCCTTACTTTATGCAAGGGAGATCTAGGGATTATAGAAGCAAAACTCTACCAAAATTTAGAGGTGATTACTGAGACTTTGAGGTCAGATTGTTAATCATATTTCTTTGTTTGAATGAAAAAGCAAGTTACTTTTAGACTTTGTGTTTTTATAGCTTGTGTCATTTTTAGGAGATTGTTCTTATATCTATCTTCTAAATGCATTCTTGTCCAGTTAATGAAATAAGTAGAATCAGTAGAAGTAATCAGGAAGGTATCCTAAAGCCAATTATGGAGAGACTTTGTGTTGTCATAATTGCCTTTAGCATGTTTGTCTATTTTTTGTTCCTATGTAAAGGGAATTGGGATGACTTTGTGCCCTCATTGTCCTTCATATTTCACTCTTGGGTAGTCAAGGTGGATACTTTGTGTTACATCTCAGTCTGATGGTTACTACACCCTTTGTTACCAGTTACTTATTACCTATCAAAAATAACTCTTGTTATTTGTTGTAAGACCACTTCTAAAAGAAGAGAAGTGCCTTCAGTGTCTTCACCAAGATTTCTCTTTTATTTGTGAACATCATCTCTGAAAAAAGAGAGATGGATGGTGTTATCCTTCCCCTGAGTGTTATTTTTTACATATTATAGTATATAGCTCCTCATATTTATAAGGAACCTCCCCTTGATGAGAGGAAAGATTTGTCTACCTCTGATGTGGTAAACCTGCACATTTGGCCAACCAATCTCCCTTATTATGGTTGAAGAGACCTATTTTTCTCATCAGTTAGTTGGTGACAAAATATTCACCCAATAATTTTTTGGTGACTCCACTTGGGAATGACGAGCAGTTCCTACCCTTATCCATTTTACTCTAGTGACTCTAGTTTGTGTCTTACCCATTATCATTATAGCCTTACCACTTTCCTCCAGCTCCATGCCAATAGTTTTTTGGTGACTTCATTGGGGAAGAATGAGCAGTTTGAAGCCTCAAGCTTCAAGCTAAAATAGGTCCAGTTCTTTTCCATTTTTATTCTATAATCTGGTAACTCCATGCTATATTAGAAGCCAGAGAGCCCAAGGTGTTGTTGACCCTATTTTTGAGTTGGTACAGTAGGGAAATTTCAATTTGTTCCCTCCCCAACTTTAAGTTCAATGATATAGGAGTGTTCCTCCTACCCATACCAGGTCACCAACACAAGGCAGAGCTTCTTTTTCTACTGTTAGTAGAGCTTTGCCTATACATACTCTACCTAGATTTGTTATCCCCTTTTTTCATAATCAAATCATGGTAGTTCAAGGCCCCTGGGGTAACTCTTTTTGTCCACTCAATCTTACTCCACCTCTACATGAGCTTCCATGTAGTTCAAGGAAGAATTTTCCCAAATTATTTGGTAATGGGAGAGTTCATCCTAATGAACATATTATAGCCTTTAGCATAGCTTGTGGCATGATAGGTGTAGAATTTGAAGACGTAGCTGTCAAGCTATTTATGTAAATACTACAAGGTGCTACTACAGACTGGTTCTACCATCTGTAGGCTCAGTCAATGACTGATTGGGACACTCTTAAAGCTAAATTTGAAGCTAGGTTTAATCTTGTAGAAGATGTGCATGCCTTGTTGGCCCAACTCACATAGATGAAGACAGAACCTCATGAACCTATGAGGGACTTCATTTCCAAGTTTGACAAGCTGAGGAACCAGATTCCTATAATTGCTCAGCCAACACTTGAAAACCTTAAATGTTCTTCATCAACTCATAACTACCTAAAGTGAGTTTTCTATTGAGACGGGCTGGCCACATAGGCCTTGCCATTGCTCAAGATCTGGCTACTAAGGTAGAAGATGACCTTATCTTGACAGGAAAGATAAGGAGATATCCTAATAGAGATAAATCTTCTTCATCTTCTGAATACTCACCTACAGCCACCACTGATCCAATGGTACAGAAGCTAGTAAATGAATTGTTCACTCTTAAAAAGCAAATGGCACAAGGGATGTCATCTACTCCTTCATACAGAGATATACCAAGGAGGGTATTCCCCAATCAGTCATACCAAGGCAATGCTGTGAGGAATCAAGGGCAGCCAAATCACTTCCTCCCCCATGGGGAACCTTGCCATTGAAACACCTCCAACCAATTCAGCAGTTGGATATCTTGAAGCAGAATCAGATTTCTCTTTCCATCCTAAGTTAAACCTAGAAAATGATGTTAATCTCTTCACAAAGGGAGAAGAAGAATTAGTTGGTGACTCCAACATTAGTTTCTTGAATTACCAAGATGAACCCAGAAGTGAAGGGAAAGTAGTTGAGGGATCATACACTATATTCACCTAGTCCAAGAAATAGTTAGCCTAGTAAGTTGATAAATAAAAGACAGAGGAGTGACCTCAACTAGCAATTTCAATTGATAAGTGGGGAACCACTCTACCTTTCCAGCCAAAAGACCTAGTGATTGCAAGAAAGGTAAGTACATCGAACATCCCTACACCTTCTACTTCAAATTCATAGACCAGTCATCCTCCTCCCAAAAACCAAAAGGATGAACTCCCATCCTTTGTTCCTAGTCCATTTCAAACATTTGACATAATTAACCATATAAAGAAAACCAAAATTCAAATGTCTGAATTTGAATTCCTTCAATCCAACCTTGAGCAATTAGATAATTTGGTTCAATGTGTAAAGAACCAAGTTATCCCTGTAAGACAAGTAATTCCAAAGGTAACTCGTGATCCCCTCAAGAACACATCCACCAAGAATAACCTTGTCATTACTCCTCCTGCTACTCCTAAGAGGACTGAATCATTTTATGTCTCCCTACTAATAAATGGACACCAACTAAACAATTACATCATATATTTTGGTGCATTTGACAAAGTCATGCCTACCAAAGTGGTAGAAACCCTTAGTCTCACATTGACCAAGACATTTGGGATATGTTTCTCCATGAAAAATAAATAAGTGCCACTGTTGGGACAAATCAAGGATGCCCAATTTGCATTTGCAGCATTACTAGACAAGAGAATCAAGATGACTGTCTTGGTGGTCGACGTCCTAGCCTCATACGACATCCTTCTTGGGTAGAATTTATATAAGGATGTTGGTGGCAAGTTGAGCATGGACCTATCTAAAGTGAAGATCCCTGTCAAAGGCATCATGCATAGGCTACTCCTTGAGAAGGAAGCAAAATATGTGGTCACTAAAACATCAGCGCCTGAAGCTCAAATTTTGTTTGAGTCTTCAGGCATGGGTAATTACTTCTTGACCACAAAGGATGTTCATGTTTTAGCTAATGAAACCTCTAAAAATGACAATCTAAAAGTTGGTTCAGATGAAATAGTAGAAGACATGATAGAGCACAGTGCAAGTGTAGAAGAATATCCCCCTCCAAATGAAGAAGAATCTAAGGAAGAATCAATGTCTGATGAGGTATAGATTTTGGAATTCGATGGTAGCTGATCCTCTACTAGTTCAAGATCTGGGATTGTGTTGATATCTCCTCAAGGAGATATTTTTCCTTCTTTATACAAGTTACAGTATAGCAACACCAACAACATAGTTGAGTATGAATCTCTATTGCATGGATTGAAGGCTGCTCAAGACAAAGGCATCAAACTCCTTCATACCAAAGGAGATGTTGAAATGGTGGTTTGTTAAGTAAAGAACCTATATCAAACCAAAAATGAGAGATTGCACCACTATCGCAATCTAGTCTAGGATCAAATTGAAAGCTTTGATTCTTTCAGCACCTCTGCCATACCCAAGGAATTCAATGACCGAGCTGATACACTGGTTGTTTCATCAACTCTATTGGTTCCTCACCTTGATTTTAAGGGAGATAGATACACTATTGAACTAGTCTTTCGACCAAGTGTGCCTGATAATGCCAATCATTGGCAAGTGTTTAATAGTGACCACCAAATCATTTCCTTCCTAGAATAAAAAGGTAGCTTTAAACAACTTCACTTCGAAGGTAGTGAGCTCTAGAAGCTTGAACTAGCCCCTAAAACAAGTTTAGATGTAGGTGAAGAAGTCCTGCAACTTAAAGGAAATAAAATCCCAAAAGGATTAGTTTCCCTTGAGAAGTTGTTTGACAAACATGACAGGTTCATCAAACAGCAACAAATGGATTCAAGCTCCTCTCAGGAGTTTAATCAGATAAATTTGGGTACTAAAGAAAATCCCAAGATGGTGAACATTAAGAAGTGTTGCACCCTAGAAGAGAAGTTCAAATTTGCTGCTCTGCTTCATCAGTACATGGATGTCCTAGCATACTCTTATGATGATCTGAAATTGCTTAGGCCTGAAGAAATTTGCCATGAAATTCCTCTCAAGAGTGATGCAGTGCCTTACAAGCAAAAATCTAGGTAGTACAATCCAAAGATATCAAGTACTATTCTGTCTGAAATATAGAAAATGTTCAATGTTAGGATAATTTTCCCAATCCATCATTCCACATGGATTACCAACATAGTACCTATGAGAAAAAAGAATGGCAAAATTTTCCTCTACGTAGACTTCAAGAATTTGAATCAGTCATCCTTAAAGGATAACTATCCTCTGCCCATCATGGACCAAGTTCTTCAGATGGTGACCAGTTTGGAGATGTTATCAATGCTAGATGGCTTCTTAGGATACAATCAAATTGAAGTTGGTGAAGCAAACCAACACAAGACTGCCTTCACCACACCTTGGGGCACCTTTGCATATCGAAGGATGCCTTTGAAAGATTAATGTTGGTGCAACTTTCTAGAGAGAAATGGACCTTGCTTTCAAAGATGAAATGGGTATGTTCATTATGGTATACCTTGATGACTTAACCATCTTTTCCAAGCCTCACCTTGATCATGTGCGCCATTTGCAATAAGTGCTAAAATGCTACCACCAGAATGGCATTTCTTTAAATCTCAAGAAGTCTATTTTTGGAGTAATAGAAGGGAAACTTCTCAGACACATTGTATCACAAGAAGGCATAAAGATTGACTCAGAAAGAGTCAAATCCATTTAGGAGCTTACCCTACCCATGAGTAAGGCTACAATTCACTCTTTCTTCAGAAAAGTGAATTTTTTATGAAGATTCATCCCTGAGTTCACTGAGAGGACTCACCATATTGTAAACATGATGAAGGGAAAGACCACCTTCAGCTAGACTAAAGAAGGCAAATTGGCATTCTGAGACATCAAAATAGCTATTACCCATGCCCCAATTCTGGTTTGTCCAAACTATACCAAGGATTTTAAAGTGTATAGTTATGCTTTTGAGCACACACTTTCAGTAATTCTGGTTCAGTAAAATGAAGGTGTGGAATCTCCCATATCCTTCATGAGCTATCCTCTCAAAGCTCATGAACTGAAATATTCAAACATGGAGAAGCATACTTATGCAGTGGTAAAGGTAGTGAAGCATTTCCACTTTTACATCTTGAATTCACACACTACTACCCTAGTTCCTAACACCATAGTCAAATCCATATTAACTCAGTAGGAGTTTGAAACCAAAAAGGGCAAATGGATTGCTAAAATATAGGAGTTTGATCTAGTTATCAAACTGATGAAGCTTGTGAGGTGAAAGGGCCTCTATCAATTGATGGCTGAAAACAAACCTAAAGAAGTAGGGCATGAAGAAAAAGAAATTGAAGACACGCCAACAATTCTCTTTGTCTCCACCACAAATGAGTGATATTCAAATATTGCTCATTTCCTTACTTATGGTAAGTGTCCCACTCACCTATCTTGTAAAGAAAGGAGGACTGTTAAATTTAAAGCTTCCAATTTTGTCTTCTGGAACAACAGCCTGTATAAGAGGAGTCTTGATGGAGTGTTCTTTGTTGCATGGATAAAGAATAGTAGAACCAACTTTTGAAGTCCTTCCACAATCTGGCCTATGGAGGACATTTTTTTGCTCCTATAACTACCCATAAGATTCTATGAGCTAGGTATTATTGGCCAACTCTCTTTCAAGATGCATACAAATGGGTATGAAGATGTGAACTATGCTAAAATTTTGTTGGAAGACCCAAATTAGTTTCTCTGCCTCTTAAGCCAGTGGTGATAGAAGAGTCATTTCAATAATGGGGAATCAATTTCATTGGTGATGTAAACCCATCTTCAAGTGCTAGACATGATTATGTCCTCATATCCATAGATTACTTCACCGAGTGGGTGGAAGCTATTCCAACCAAGCATGCTACTTCATAAGTAGTGTGTGATTTCCTCAAGGAGAACATCATTTCCAAGTTTGGGGTCCCAACCAATATTTTGATAGATAATGATGCCTATTTCTCTTCTCATGAGATCACTCAGTTCTATTTTTACTATGGGATTACCCTCTCCCACTCCTTTGATTATTTCCCACAAAGAAATGGCCAAGTTGAATCAAGCAACAAGAACCTGGTGTCTATCATCAGGAAGCTAGTGGATGATAACCAATAAACATGGCATAAAGCATTGGTTGATGCTTTATGGAAAAACAAAATTACACCCAAGAGGTCAATTGGTATGTCACCTTTCCAACTTTATGGTCTCAATGCTGAGATACCAATCACCTTAGAACTACCAGTATTGAAATTGGCTAAGGCAGTTGAAGATCGGACATATGAAAGCTCCATTGACAAAAGGATCATGTCCTTGGCTGAGCTGGATGAGTAGTGAATTATGGTGCTGGATTTTATTTTTTTGCATCATAGTCTGTTAAAGAAGCTCTATGACCAGAAAGCAAAAACTTGTGATTTCCAAATTGGAGATCAAGTCATGTTGTGGGACAAAAGAAGAGAACCAAAGGGAATGCATGGGAAGTTTGATTCCCTATGGAGAGGCCTATTTACTATCCATGAGCTCAATGGTGAAAATAGTTTCCTATTGAAGTATCAAGATGGCATGCTCTCTTCTCTACCTCATAATGGGTAGCATCTGAAGAAACTTCAATTCTTGAAGTATCAGATAAGATCACCTTACATAGGTATATTTGTATAGTCTTTAGTTCTATTTTTGTTCTTTTTATTTTCATTTTTGGCACCTTTATTTTTTGGATAGCATGACTCCATAGCCCAATGACATTCTTAAAGGCACTGAAGATTCTAGTTTCTACTTCCCTCAGTTGTTCCAAGTTTTCAACTGAAGGAAGTTCCCCAATTGGAGCCAGCTATTGTTCCTAAAATCTGTCACTCATTTTTGGAACAACATATGAACTATTTTGGTCTTGTAGACCAAAATTATCTCTTTCCTTCTCAAAAATTGTTCTAAGCATTCAAATTCTTCATTATTCAAGCTTTTTCAGTTAAAGGACTCGCAGGATCAACAGGTTCAATGGCTTCAACAAGCGAGCTCTCTCTAAGGAACAAGTTCCCAACACTTAGGCATTTTCAAGCTTGGTTCAATGCTGAGGTTCAACTAAAAGGTCCATCACTAAGCTTCAAACAAAGGAATGAACCATTGAACCGTTGAACCTTGAGTCAAAATGGTTCAATGGGTTAAAAGGTTCAATGGGGTCAAAGGTTTAATGCCATCGGAAAGCTTAATGAGTTAAGCGCTTCGTCAAAAGTTCAAAGTTCAACCACTTCAACAAGTTCAACGGCTTCAAAACACTTAATGAAAAGAAGAAGGCTTGAACCGATGAACCTTGAACCAAAATGGTTCAAAGTTTCAATAGGTTCAATGGTTCAAAGTTTCAACAAGTGGTTTGTTCAACGCATTTGGTTCAAGCGGTCAATTGAATGAGCAGAACACAAGATTGAACCATTAAACTATTGAACCAAAGTTGGTTCAATCACTCAGTTCAAAGGAGTGCCCCAAAGCTTGAAGGGCAAGTGCCCTTGCAGAGGGTAGTGAACCAAAGGCCGAGTGCCCTTGCGGAGGGTAGGTGATGAGCAAAATGGACCATTGCAAAAGGCTGAAAGGGTAAGATTTTCTTTAGAAAAATGAACAAGGAAAAAGACAAAGTGAATTATTTCAGACAAAAATTATGAAGGAATTCCTTCAGACTTTTGTCTAAAGGAATTCACTCGAAATAAAAAACTCGAAGAAAAGTAGACAAGGCAAAGGAAAGGTTTCATTCAGACAAAATGTCTGAAGGAATTCCTTCAAAAATTTTGTCTGAAGAAATTAATCCAAAGGAATTGGAGCCTAAAGACTGCCCAAAGGACCCTGAAGGGCAGGTACCCTTATGGGGGGCTCTTAGCGACCAAAAAATGAACCTTCTCAAGGCCTAAAGGGACACCTTCCCTTCAAGAAGTTCCAAAGACATTAAGGCCCGTGATTGAATTCTACGGACTTTGCAAGCTCATTTCTATGGACTCTGTAGGCTCATTTCTATGAACTCTGTAGGCTCATTTTTATGAACTCTATATGCTCATTTCTTGGAACTCTACATGATGTTTTCTATGGACTTGATTCTATAGACTTTGCAAGATTGATTCTATGGACTTTTTTCTACAAACTCTGCAGACACATTTCTATGGACTCTTTCAAAGCTCGAGAGACTTAGAGAAAGAAAATGCCTCTAAGGAATAAGATGAACCTTTGAACCTTGAACCAAAATGGTTCAACGGGTTCAACAGTTCAAGGAAAGCTCTGAGCAAAGATAAGAACCAAAAGTTTCTAGAGACTAGTTCAAGGAGAAGGTTTAGGCAAATGAACCAAAAAAGTGATGAAACCAAGGAACCAAGGAGGCCACCTGAACCATTGAAATAGTGAACCTTTGACATCCCCATGGATGTCAAATTCAAGCTAATGAAATATCCATTGATTTTCAAATGTGGTGCAAAACTTGAAAATGAACTCAGTGACCAACTGAAGAGGGAGCCAAAAGAGCCAGCAAAAAGGGGGAAAGATATCCTGGGTGCTCAAATCACAATAGGAAAGAGGGAAAGACCAAAAATATCTATGTAGGAGTTATTCCAGTAGGTAGAATAGTCCACCAAGTAGATATTTGAGCTTGCAAACATTGAAAGCATAGCCTATTTTTCTCCCTTGGAGTAAAGGTGAAGTGGACAGCTATGCAGATATCAGGTGACATAATAGACAACCCATGCTAAGGAGAAGATATTTGAGATAAATCAACATGCCACAGTTAAGGTAGCCACCCTATTCCAGCATGGTCCCTTAACAAAACTGAAAATGCATTCAAGGCATTGATTGCAACATGGGCCACTCCATGGAACAAAGCCCCAAGCCTTTTTTGGCCACTATATATTGTATTCCCTTACTTTATGCAAGGGAGATCTAGGGATTACAAAAGAAAAACTCTACCAAAATTGAGAGGTGATTATTAAGACTTTTAGCTCAAATTATTAATCATATTTCTTTGTTTGAATGAGAAAGCAAGTTACTTTCAGACTTTGTGTTATTATAGCTTGTGTCATTTTTAGGAGATTGTTATTATGTTTGTCTTTTGAATGCATTCTTGTCTAGTTAATGAAATAAGTAGAATTAATAGAAGTAATCAGGAAGGTATCCTGAAGCCAACTGTGGAGAGACTTTGTGTTTCCACAATTTCCTTTAACGTGTTTGTCTATTTTTTGTTCTTGTGTAAAGGGCCTTGGGATGACTTTGTGCCCTCATTGTCCTTCGTATTTCACTCTTGGGAAGTTGAGGTGGAGACTTTGTACTACATCTCAGTCTGATGGTTACTAGGCCCTTTGTTACCAGTTAATTATTACCTATCAGAAAGAACTCCTGATGTTTGCTGCAAGACCACTTCTGAAAGAAGAGAAGTGTCTTTAGTGTCTTCGCCAGGATTTCTCCTTTGCTTGTGAACATCATCTCTAAAAAAAGAGAGATGGATGGTGTTATCCTACCCCTGAGTGTTATTTTTTGCATATTATAGTATATAGCTCCTCATATTTCTAGGGAACCTCCCCTTGATGAGAGGAGAGATTTCTCCACCTTTGATGTGGTAAACCTGCACATTTGGCCAACCAATCTCCCTTGCTATGGTTGAAGAGACCTATTTTTCTCATTAGTTAGCTGGTGAAAAAATATTCACCCAATAGCTATAATGATTCAATCTAAGGGAGGAGACATACTACCAAATGCATATGAGGTGGTAATCAAGGCAAAAATTTGCCTAGTTCAAGCTAGCAAGCTTACTCATAGACACCCAATGCCTCTTTTTCTAGAGATCAGACCACCTCCCATAGTCATTCCTCCACTTGATGTTATACTTCTAACACCAAAAATTATTGTTGTGCCTTCACCTAAGTAAGATAAGGCCTTTACTAGTGGATCCAACAACTCCCAAGACTAAAAGAATTACTTAGAACTGAAAAGTATGATCCAATCCTTGGGGAATGATGTGGTCAATGTCAAGAGATAACAAACTTACAATAAGCCATATCAAGATCCATACCAGCCTCATCAATAGCCTTATCAATCAAATAGGCTACCCTATAAAGGAAATTTCAAAGGACAGGGGTAGCCTAACTATGCTAGAAAGCATAATTATAATCCAAATTTTGCAAGCCCTTCCAACTCCTTGGTCCTAGTTCAAAATAATGTGGCTCAAGAGGCTAAAGGGATAATGCCTTGGAATCATTCTTTTGGAAAATCCATTGTCCCAACTAATGGCTCCAATCAGGTGTTTAATGACCAATGGTATCAGGGTGTTACTTATGTATATAACCATGCTCTTATGGCCCAAAGCATAGAGGTGCCCACATTGATAAAGAAATAGTATTATCCACAAGAACAAGGCTTTGATTAGGGATCAAACCAGCTAAAAGCCTCAATGGTCATTAGTGAGCAAGAGGAGTGTTATGCATCCAATCTATAGGCTACTCCCAGTTTGGTCTACATCCTAATCTTAACAAACATAAGTTCCAAGAGGAGGAATATGGGTGACAATAGCTTTCAAAGAACCTCTTATCATTGTTCCTTTACTGACAAAGCTAGTAGAAGTATCTCCCAAAACCTAGGTAAAGGTTGGGGGTACACCAATCAAAATCATGGAGAAAATGAATAAATCTAGCATGAGCATACCAATATGGGACATGATTTCCATGCTTGATCAAGTAGACATTCTTCAAGAAGGTTTATCCAAGATAAGTATTTCTATAGCTACAAGTAAACAACCAAATAAGGAGGTTGAAATCTTCACTAATACAACCAAGAGTCCTTTGGGAGAAAGTTCAAGTAGTGTGACCAAGCCCCCCCATTCTACATCTCATTAATCATAGATGATTCCTTACTGCACAATTTCTTGGTGGATAGTGGGGCCAACACCTCAATCATGCCAAAGTCTATTGTTTACTAGTTGAACCTCAAGTATGAGCCACACACCAAGGGAGTCCTAAAACTTGATGGCTCTTCCACAAAGCCATCAAGTATCATCCATAATTTGACCCTAACCTTACATGTTTATCCTAGCATGTCTATGGTGTAAGACTTATCGATCTTGGATGTCACTCCTTAGTTTACTTTATGTCTTTCCAAAGAGTTCATAGCCAAGATTGGGGTTTACCTTGTAGTAGATTGATCTTACATGGCATTCAAAACAAGGTATGGGACTAAAGTCTCAATCAAGGCTGAACTTATGGCATAATTCCACATTTAACCCCATCATATACATAACATAAACATTAATTATACTATCCTTGATGAGGATGAGTTTAAAATTGGTTAGGAGACAAGCACTCATCCTGAAGAGGTTCCAAACTTGTTGTTAGATGAGTTATGGGGAGATAACCAATTTTTCAACCCTTTGGAAGGTGTTAAGGAAAGAGACATGGGTGCATATCTACTGCATGAAGAGAATCAACCCTAATTTCCCTCATTAAACCTAAAGAAGACCCCAATGGTTTATGGAAGTTGCTTTTTGATGTCTCAAGGAGAAAAAATGGTGCAAGTACTGGGGCAATGTTGATTTCACCCTCACGTAATGATATTTTCTCTTCCTACAAGTTCCATTTAAACTATTGTTCAAATGCATCAGAATACAAAGGCTTAATCTATTGCCTTCAATGGGCCACAAAAAGAGGAATCAAATTGTTGCAAGCTTATTTGGATAGTGAGCTCATAGTTAACCAAGTCAGAGGCCTAAAGATTACAAAGAATTCCTTGATGAGGTCTTACAAAAATTGAGTGTGGGACTTAATAGAATATTTTGAGGCCTTTGATATTCAAGTTGTCCCAAGAAATTAGAACCAACATGATGATAGGTTGGCAACCATAGGAGCTCAGTTTGACATTCCAAGTGAGCTAAAGGAAACCAAGGTTTAGCCACATGTCAAGGTGGTGGTGAGACCATCAGTGCCAGATAATGAAGCCCACTGGCAAGTTTTTGAGAGTGGCAAGAAAATTTCTATTTTCTTATAGTAGGAAGCTAAGTTTTCCTCCTCCAACCAAGTTAAACTACAACATCAATATGAGGATCAAATTGTTTAGCTAAAGTCAAACAAACTTCCTAAGGGGTTGGTTACACTTGAGGGCCTTTTTCATGAAGGAGACCTTATGAGGAAAGAAAAGTCAATAATTTCTACTAATGAAGAGAACTATGAGAGGGTCCTCATCTTCAAAGGAAAACTTCTCAAGATCTAGAAGGTAAACAGTAAGGCTGAGAGGCATGCTTTCATAGCACTTTACCAAGAGTATGCAGACATTTTTACTTGAGAATACAGTGACTTAAAGGGTTTTTATTCTAAGTTAGCTCAGCATACCATAGATTTGGAGGCTAATGCTAAGCACATAAGGCAAAATCAAAGGCCCATTAACCCTAAGATTGAAGAGCTGATAAGGAAGGAGCTAACCAAGTTGATAGAGTCTAGGATCATCTTCCCCATCAAACACTCATCATGGGTAGCCAGCTTGGTGCTTGTAAGAAAAAAGAGTGGGGAGATTAGGTTGTGTGTAGACTTTATAGATTTGAACAAAGTCTCCTTGAAATATCACTACCCTCTACCATCTATGGAGCAAATTTTCTAAGTAGTTGTAGGATCAAAATGCTTCTCTTTGTTGGATGGATTTTTAGGCTACAACTAAGTCTGGGTGAAAGATGAAGATTGGTACAAGACTACCTTTACCACCAAATGGAGCATGTATGCATACCAAAATATGCCCTTTGGTCTATCAAATTTGGCACAACTTTCCAAAGAGCCATGGACATAGATTTCCAAGGGATGTTAAATCAAATGGTGCTAGTATACTTAGATGACATTAAGGTTTTCTCTAAGAATACCAATGAACACATGAACCACCTAAGGTTGATTTTTGAGATATGTAGAGAGTATGGGATTTATTTAAATCCTAATAAGTGTGTGTTTGCCTTGCATAAAGGCAAGCTACTGGGCCACATCATCTTAAAGGAAGGGTTGTCCATTGATCCTAATCGAATAAGTGCCATCTTAGACTTATCCTTACCTAAGCATAAGAAGGGACTCCAAAGTTTCCTTCAAAAGATAAACTTCATGAGAAGATTTATCCCTAGTTTTTCAAGATTGGTCAAGCTCATCACTGCTATGCTGAAGAAGAACCAAGTGTTCACTTGATCAAATGAAGGTAAGTTAGCATTTAAAGCTATCAAGCAAGCCATTACTCAAGCACCCACACTTATGAATCTTGATTTCTCAAAGGATTTCATTTTGTATGTTTTTACCAATATTGATAACATATCAGCTATGCGGATGCAAAGAAATGGTGAAAGACTTGAGCATCCATTAGCATTTTTTAGTCAAGGGCTTAAAGAGTATGAGGTGAGGTATACCTTTGTATTAAAATAAGTCCTTATAGTCATACTAAAGTACTTTTTAGTCATTAGCATTGACAAAAAAAGAGCTAGTTGGATTACTAAAGTCATGAAGTATGACATGGAGATCAAGGTCACTAAGCTAGTAAGAGGTAAAGGCTTGTGTGATCATATGGTTGATGACCTTCATGAAGACAAAGAGGTCATATTGGTAACACAAGATAACCTCAAGGTATGGACAAATCAAAAAGAAGATATTTCAGACTACGGTCCTTACCTCATGCTTTATTTGATGGGGTTTTGTTCATAAGAGACCTCAATAGAGTACTCTTGTGGTGCATAGATGATGATAAGTAGCCAAGCTTTTGGAGCATTTCCATGTCGGGCCTACAAGAGGTCATTTTTCTCTAAGGACTACTACAATAAAGATCATGAGATTTGGTTACTACTGGCCAAGCCTCTCCAAGGATGCTTATGCATGGGTGAGGAAGTGTTAAGAATGTGCTCTCTTCATGGATAAGAAAAGGCTAGTGGCTTCAACTCAATTCAAGTAGAGAAACCATTCATGCAGTGGGGTTTAGACCTAATTAGAGTAATCAACCCCCATCAATTACAAGACATAAGTGGGTGCTTACTACAATTGATTATTTCACCAGGTGGGTGGAGGCCATTGTATTGAAGAAAGTTAATGAAAGTGCAGCCTTAGATTTTTATGACAGTATTGTGACTAGGCTTGGTGTTCCATCCACTATCATATATGATAATGCACTACCATTCCTTAGTATAAAAATGAGTGAATGGGCTCTCAAAATGGGAATATACCTTGGAACTTCCTCAAACTATTATCCTTAAGGCAATGGGCTAGCTAAGTCCACAAAAAAAATTGTTGAGGATTATCAAGAGGACCATGGAGGAAAATTAGAGGACGTGGCACACCAAGTAAAAGACAGCCTTGTGGGCTAATTGGGTTACTCCTAAAGCTATTATTGGAAATTATTTATATGTTATAGTATATATAAGGGAGTCCAAGTTACCCATTTCTCTTTAGATGCCTACATTAGAGATAACCCATCAGTTAGAGTTGCTATAAGATGAACCCATGAATGTGACACTGGAAAAACTCACAGAACTTGAAGAGATAAAAGACCTTGCAATGAAGATGATTTTGATAAGAGAGCCATGGCAAAGGACTTCAAAGAGGGAGACTTGGTCTGCAAATGATATTCAAAAAAGGCCAAACCAAGCAACCATACCAAGTTTGATAGCTTTTGGAGTGGCCCTTATTTAATCCATGGATGCAAACTACATAATGCTTTCCAACTGGCCCAATTAGATGGAGAGGTATTACCCATCCTATTCAATGAGATTCATATAAAGATATGTTATTTAGAAGAGTTTACATCCATTTTATGTTATTGTACATTTTGTATAACTTTTCACATTTTCTCTAAGTGTCTTGTGCACATCCATTTTAGTTGAGTGTTTCCCCTTCCCTAAGTGCCTTAGGCATAGTTTATTTCACTTAGATTGTTCTTATTGCTTCACGGAAATTTTCTAGATAGAGCCAAATTTGTATAAAATCAGTGACTCCATGCCCAATAGATCAAATGAAGCAAATGAGTTGGGTTCTCAAGCATAGTAGGTATGTTTCCCTATGAGTTACCATAAATGTTGGCTATTTTTGGCAAACATATCAAAATTTGCCTAAGTATGAAAAGGGACCTTTCAAGCAATAAAATATCAAGTCTTTGGGAGAAATTTAGTTTTATAGTAGTGACAACTATAAGTTTTTTAGGGCATAGTGCAAATCAAGTTTCCAACAGTGTTTGACTTCTAAATGTTTTATAAGTAGAAGTAATTCAAGTTTATGAACCTGAATTACTCATAGACAGTGTCTTTTAAGTTCTCCAAGGAGTACTACTTGATTAATTTATAAGTTATGAGTATTTAGAAGCTCAAAATAAGTAAAAGGGCTTGACAAACCCAATTTGGTCTCAAAAAATAGTGCTTCTCGAGTTCTTTAAGGGACAAGTCTTCTCCAATAACCTGAAGGTACACTTCAAAAATATGAAGGGCATTTTCAAAATGCCAAAGGGACTTTTTTTTGACAAAAGGGATCTTTTCAATATTTTTGAAAGACTAATCAACTATTTTGGAGGTCACTTTCATAAATCCAAAGGGCTTTTCCTTCTCTAAGTGGATAGTTACAAGTTTCTCAAAGGGTATGTTACCCTTCGAAAAGACCATTTCAAAATTCTTGAAGGGTATCTTTCCCTTGGGGAGGATCATTTTTAGAAGTCTGAATGGACATACATGAAGCTTGAAGGGTCTCTCACCCTTTGGGAAAGTCCATTTTGAAAAGTCCAAAAGGTAATTTTTGAAGGAAGAGAGTAAGAAGGAAGTTACAGATAAAAATCCCAAGGAATTCCTTTGGACAAATTGTCCCAAAGAATTCCTTTGGGATATTTTCTCAAGACAAATAGGAGCCCATAGAATAAATAATACTTCAAGATGGATAAGTCCCAAGTAAGTAAGCTTGGAAAACCTAAATTAATCTGCATAGAGTAAATTAGGTTTCTCCAAGTACTTTACTTAAAAAGCTTTATAATTAAAGGATCTAGAGAATTCCAAAGTTGGAGAGATCAAATAAATTGAATTACTTTGGATAGAGTAAATTGGGATTCTTCAACTGTTTGACTTAACCTTGGTCTAGCAATGTGAGAATCATGATCCAATGAATGAAAGGCTACCATGTGGTGTAAGCTAGAGTAGAAAGGGCCAATCAATAAAGGACAAGTGGCACAAGGATGACCAATGATCATGGGAGATTCCAAGCAGCTGGTAGTTAGAAATTATAAAATCTCTCATTCATCATAGTTTGTTCCCCACAATCTCTATTCAATGCTTAAATGTAATATGGATGAAACACGTAGAGAACAACATCCTTTTAGTAGGGCATGTAAAGATAATGAAGCCACATCAATCTTAAGTATAAATATTAAGTTCATCATGCCAAGAAGAGACATTCCAACTACTCACAACATGGCTTCTCAGATGTGCCAAAGAAAAACTTAAAGATGAGAGGGGCTTGAGAGGATTTTTTAGTGATCTTGAGTGATGCATTTAGGGATAAGAAGGAAGTACAACATCAAATTCCAACCATCAGTGAATTCTTATTTCTTCCCCTTATCTCTCCCCCCTTTCTATATAAATAGAGGCCTTGGAGCCAAGCAAATTATCCTTAGATTGGTGATAGAATTACTCTCCAAAAATTACTTTGTAAAATAATATTTTGAAGCAATACAAGGAAGACTTTTATATTTTTGGTTAAATCAAGTGTGCACATTTGATTTCATTTGTAGAATTTATGATTTTCATTCATCACCCTTTGATTTTTTAAGCACCATGATTTTTATCCTTTCAATTTTGTGCAGGATTGCATGAAGTGTCTGTGTGTCAATCTCTCTTTAAAGTGTTACTAGTTCATAGTGTCTTTTGTAGACTTATTTTTGTTATCCTTAAAATTTCAAGGCTTCCCTGTAACCTCTACACAAAATATCCATGCCTATGGCCTTGAGATAGAACCAGAATAGCTTGTGCCCTATCTAGGTTCATCAGTAGTTGGTTCTTTTCCCAGACCAAGTGGATCACTTATTTTTGGTGTATCACCTACCTTATCTTAGATTCCTTTTCGGTCATCTTCCTACCCCTTTTCCTTAGATAATAGTATATTTTAGTGTGATAATAAAGAGATGAAATGAACCACCTGAGGAACTAGCTTCATAAAAAATCCTAGAGATTCAACCTCACCATAGGATACCCACATCCTGAGGTTGTCCCTATGCTTGTAACTAAAAGTGAGGGAGCTTGAATAATTATCTCACAGGGGTGTAATTCCAAGCTATAACAACTACCTTCTTCTTTGATCACTCTCTTGGATGTTATATCTTCTTCTCTTGAGAAATTATTTGTTGCCACTTTGTACTCTTATGCTATCTCACTCATGTCCATCTTTGTGGACTCACAATATTGCATATCAATCAATTCAATACATCTTATCTTGTCTTCCTTGGGTGCTTTGACCAAACCCAAACTCTCCATAACTCTACTCCAACATTACATCATCATTATCTTCTCATCCCTCATTTCTTCTTCGCCTTTCAATGGAACTAGCATATATACCTTACTATGTTGCTAAATTGTGTGTGTGTTTGCTTGGCCATCATGTATGACATGCCTATCAAACTACCATGGTCTTCCTAACAACAAATGACACGTGTCTATAGGCAAAATTTCACATAACACTTGATATTTATACCTTCCTATCTGTAACTCAACCCAACTTTGTTCACTTACCAATATCTGATGATCCTTCTAAACCCATGAAACCTTCTATAGTCATGGATATGGCATTATCTTCAAGCCCAACTTCTACACCATCTCCAAAGAAATAATGTTATTAATACTACCTCCATCAATGACCAAATTACATACCTTACCTCTTATTTTACACCTGCTCTTGAATAGGCTTCTCCTTTAGGCTAGTTCCTTAACTTTCCTCTATTGAAATAAGATCCTCCCCATGATTAATGACTCATTTTGTTCATGTCTTCTCTCCTCACTCACCTCTCATACTCTTTATTTTTGTATATTGTTACCAACACTCAATGGACACTCTGCTACCCTATGCCCTTCTCTATGGTAATACCAACATTGACCCTAAAATATTTTTATTAACCCTTGTATCATAGGACCTTCATTCCTTCTCATTATACCATTTACAAATGGTATATTCTACCTTGCCTGATGTTTTCCCATGCCTTCTTGAATTGTTGTTGCATGTTCTTGTGGTCTCCCTCAAACCACCTCTCTATTCTCTCTCTCATTCATACTTTATTTCAAAGGTACTACCTACCATTCCCTTCTTCTCTTTCTCTTTCTACTCTTTATTTTCTCCCTCTAAGAGTATCCTCAATAGACTTTATCCTCATAACCAATGGGGCAATTAGTTGTGTCATTATCCTAACCAAATCTTCATCTTTTCTATTAGCTCTCTCTATAGAGCACTGTCCTTGATTACCTATCCTTCATTTCACTTCAAAACACATGTCAAATATTATCAAAAATCCAAAAAAAAATTCCCTTTCTCTGATACCAAAAATTATGTAGAGCATATACCAAGTTACAAACAACTATATACCTTTCCTCTTGATGCACTTCTCTAACAATGTTTCTTGGTCTCACTTCTCATATATAATGTTAAGATTCATCTAGTTCTCATATACCTATCTAATTTTTGTTCTTTTTTATCAGTGGTTTCATTACCCTCTCTACCCTTTTTCACACTCTATCAACACCTTTCAAGACTCTTTTTTTTCCTTTACATGATTCTGACCACCTTAGACATACTCCTTATACTATGATGTTCCACTTCCTGTTAAGGCTCCCTTAATGGTATTTTTAGTTTCAAATTGTCTTAATTATGCTTAAATGGGTTTAAATATGCCTCTTTTTCCACCCATTAACTCACAAACACTTTTCATCACAAATCAACTCATTAAACACTAAATTTGAAGCCTTCATGGCTCTCTCATGGGTTGTTTGCTTCTACATTTCAATCTCCAACTTCCTCTTCACTTTTTTGTGTTTATCCCAAACCACTACTCATCCATCTTGGCTATAATCTCCATTACCATTATATTTTCCTCTTTCACATATGTTTGGCCACAATGTTTTCCTTGACTACCTTCTTCCTTGATCACTCTCTTAGGTTCTATATCTTCTTCTTTTCGGAAACTATTTGCTGCCACCTTGCACTCTTGTACTAACTCACTCACGTCCATATTTTTGGACTCACAATACTACATATCAATCAATTCAATACATCTTACCTTGTCTTCCTTGGGTGATTTGACCAAGCATAAACTCTCCATAGATCTACTCCAACATTACATCATCATTATCCTCGCATCCCTCCTTTATTCTTCACCTTTCAATGGAACTATTATATATACCTTACCATGTTACTTAATAGTGTATGTGTTTTCTTGTCCATCATGTATGGCATGCATATCAAATTTTCATGGTCTTCCTAACAACAAATGACACATGTATATAGGCAAAATATCTCATAACACTTGATATTTATACCTTCCTATCTGAAACTCAACCCAACTATGTTCACTTACTAGTATCTAATGACCCTTATGAACCCATGAAACCCTGTACGGTTTTGGATGTGGAATTATCTTCAATCCCAACTTCTACACCATCTCCAAAGAAATAATGTTATTAGTACTACCTCCATAAATGACCAAATTACATACCTTACCTCTTATTTTATACTTGCTCTTGAATAGGTTTCTCCTTTGGGCTAGTTCCTTAACTTGCCTCTACTACAATAAGATCCTCCTCATGAGTAATAACTCATTTTGGTCATGTCTCCTCTCCTCACTCACCACTCTTACTCTCTACTATTGTATATTATTGCCAACACTCAATGGACACTTTGTTATCCTATGTCCTTCTCTATGGTAATTCCAACATTGCCCCTAAAATATTTATCTTGGCCCATGTCTTATAGGACCTTCATTCCTTCTCATTATACCATCTATAAATGGTATATTCTACCATACATGATGTTTTCTCATGCCTTCTTAAACTATTTTGCATATTCTTGTGGTCTCTCTTAAACCACCTCTCTTTTCTTTCTCTCATTCATCCGTGTTTTTAAAGGTACTACCTGACCTTGTTGCCTACCATTCCCTTCTTCTCTTTCTCTTTCTCTTTCTACTCTTTTTTCTCTCCTTCTGAGAGTATCCTCAATAGCCTCCATCCTCATAACCAATGGGTCAATCAACTATGTTATTATCCTAACCAAATCTTCATCTTCTTTGTTATTTCTCTCCATGGAGCACTGTCCTTGATTACCTATCCTACATTTCACTTCAAAAAACATGTCCAATATTTTCAACAATAGACCAAGTAATTCCCTTTCTTTGATACCAAAAATTATGTAGAGCATATACAAAGTTACAAATAACTCTATACCTTTCCTCTTGATGTACTTCTCTAACAATGGTTCTTAGTCTCACTTCTCATATATAAGGTTAAGATTCATCTAGTTCTCATATACCTATCTAATATTTTCTCTTGTTTATTATGGGTTTCATTACCCTCTCTACCCTTTTTCACACTCTGTCAACACCTTTCAAGACACACTTTCTTCCTTTACACAATTCTGACCACCCTAGACATATTCCTTGTACTATGATGTTCCACTTATTATTAAGGCTCCCTTAATGGTATTTTTAGTTTCAAATTTTCTTAATAATTCTTAAATTTGTTTAAATATTTTTATTTTTCCACTCACTAACTCACAAACACTTTTCAAGTTTTAATTCAACTCTCTTCATAATCTTGCCTTTTCTACCACAGTCCTTCTAGCCCTATGTGGATCAAAAACCTTTATTATGGATTATAGTACAATTATTTAATGAAACAAAAATTCAATTCTTATTTCACATGACAAAATATACCTATGGATAAAATTTAAAGATCTAACTCTCCTCTCAAATGCTCTTTCCTTCTTTAGTCCTAAAGAACTAGGTCTCTTCTAGGCCTAATGCACACTCACCCTTTAAAATCCATACTTGCCAATATGTACACCTTTTTAAACTACTATAATCAGTTAGGTCAGATCAATTTTATTAATATTAAAATTTTTTTTTGAATTTTAATTGTTAAAACCAAAGATATGGCCTAAACCCTAGTTTAGGGTTTCTTAATCACTATCTCAGCTCAAGGGCTATCAAAATGCCATAAAGAATGATTGGAATGGTTTCAAAGTCTCAAATTCAGTTTTTTGGGTTTGTATTTAACTTTACCATGTTATCCAATCCTTGGATATCAATATTAAATCCACTGTTATAACTTTATAAGCCAACATGCACTTGACTGTGCAAGAAAACAACATAATGTAGGTCTATATCCACACTATAAAGCTCTTACTACGTTTTGTGAATAGAAAAAACATCTTAAAAACATTAAATAGGATCACACACACTTACCAATACCCTATAACACTCCTAAAATCCCATTTTATTTATCATTATTTACATGAAATAATGCATAGTCTGTATTAACAAGATAGGGTATATGACAACTCAGTGATCATCTATCAATTCTATATGGAATTATAATTCCAATTTAATTCCTTAAAACTCATCCAATATAAATATCATTTACCTTTATACACACATCAAAAATCTAATGTATGTTTGTCCATTAACTATAAAACATAGTTTGCATATAAAGGGTGGTTCTCCCAAATAGGGGCATGTTCAAGAAGAAGTCTATATACCAAATGATTAAAACACTATTCTTTGAAATATAAAATCTCAAACACTTTCTAAAAATATTAAAGGACATATATATCATTTATCAACTATCATGTGATCATCTTTCAATCAGTATACAATCTATAACTATTCAAAATGCACAAAATATGTCTATGTTATCTCCTTCAAGAATAGGGGTCTATCTTCTCTATTTTTTTCAAGAATTGATTCAAAAAAATATGTAATAACTTTCTATAATACTTTTAAAACACTTCTAATATCATTCTTCCATTAACAAACATAACACTTACAGTCAGGGATAATACCAAAAGACCTCAATAGGGTTTGTATTCTTCCATTTATAGCAGAGTTTTACAAAACATCCATCATATCTTCATACCAACCTTGTCAAAAATACATTATCCATTCCTATATTTGAATGGAATACTCCTCTAACAAAACATAACTGACTCCTATATCCCTAATAAGAATCATAACTAAATCTTGCCAACTGTTCTACATAGAGGTCTTACGACTACATTTGTATTTTCTTGATTTTGACATAATTTGACTATATTGAACATAAACATAGGCTAATGATCACCTATTGGACTTACTATTGTGTCCAAAACCTCTATAAATTTTTATGACATCTTGACACCCTCTCATAATATATAAAACTCATTAGACAACACTTAACAATATTCAAATTTTCAAATAAGAACTTTTGGCGAGAAAAGGTAGAATTTAAATTATATACTCCTTGAGACCATCTAGACATCACCTATGGACTATTACTGACCTATATCACCTATAAAACATCTAATTGGACTAACTTAAAACAAAATTGAATCAAACTTGGGATCCTTATAGGATGCCCCTGCATCATGTTGTCTCTCATGTCTTCCTTGATTGGATTTATTCATTTAGGCAACTGTTTGAAATGGTTGGACTACCCCCAATTTCACAAGGTAAAGTAAAATAATCATTTTGAAAAGCTTAGGGTATCCATTGATCATAATCATTATTCCACCTCAAGAATATTTGCCCCATGAATGTGTTTGGGGAAAGGGGTTTAACTTGGATTTTTCACCATTATTTCTTGATTTGAATATGATATTTAATTCGCTAGATATTTATAAGTTTTTTGAAAGAGCTGATAAAATTGCCAGTCAATTTATACCTGCATGGAAATTTTGCCAGCAGTGGAATTATACCTAAATTTTAGGATTTGCTAGGATTTTATAGTAAGTTTTAGGGTTCCATTCCTAAAATTATCCCTATCAAGTACACATCTAATATCTAATTCCAAAGTATTAAATAATAAATTTAGAATATTATAGTCATATAAATACCTTAATTTCCATATTTATTTCAACCAAAAGATGGTTGAAAAATTAAAATAAAATAGTAGAATATTATTCAAACCCTCATACATAAAATTTAGGCTTAAATAACCCTTTAATTAGCCAAATCAAACCCTAAAGGGGGATCACCCAAATCCAAAAAGGTAGATCACTACCACCAAAAACTAGCATAACCCTCAAAGGTCACCAACAACACTTAAAACCTAGTCACTTCCTTGTTTTTTTGTTCAAACCCTAATATACACCCTCCATTGGGAATTCATTACCCTTGGGATTAATTCACCATGCTTGCTACAAAAAAATGGTGTTCAAAACACCCTTGGTTGACAAATATGCACAATACAACTCCTTTATGAAGTTACCCTAATTGGTTATTAATGGATTTCATCCTTAATTCTAATCACCTTTGAAAGTTTTCATCTTCAAATAAATAAATTGAGCTTTTGTGTGCTTAAACTCATAAGGTTACAATTATCCAAAAAAGTCATACCCTCATAATGAATCATCATCTCCTTTACATAACCTTCCCTCAAATGGGTGTGTTCCTTTTTGGAGAGAAACTTTAAATAACTAAAAAGGCCCAATCCCTTATAAATTCCACTTAAGTCCTTGGAATACCCATGACCCTCCAAAGTCTGCCATTTAAGTGAAAATTAGAAAAATAAAGCACTTTTTGAATTTTACAAATAGAACCACACATTTCCTCTTTTCTTTTATCTTCCCGTAGCCTTTGGGAAAAAAATAAGATCAAGGTAAGGGTCTTCAATGCTTCCTCAAAGATAATGGGACATTACAATTTTACCATTCTTTTCCTTCATCATTTCAGGGATATCTTAGGCATAAATCTCAAGGAGATTATTCAAGAATCCAAAGACTCCGAGTCTATGCTCAGAAACTATAATGTTAATTTTTTAAACCGCACATTAAGGAATTCAAATATTATATACCCATGGGAATTTTGACCCATCCCTCCTTATAAATTCAATTAAATTATTATCTCAAAGATCATATCTAATAAAATTAAGTATATCCTTCCTAAATTTATCTCAGATGAGAAATAAGTTAATGTGCAAGGTAGGAAAATATCTGATGACATTGTGATTGCCCATGAAATTATCCATTCTCTCATTAATATCAAAATAAAATTTATTATCATCAAACCATACATTTTTACATATTAAAATAGAGTTAACTATAACTTCTTTTTTATTATTTTTCATAAGTTTGTCATTGGAGAGGAGTGTAGGAATTAGATTAGAAGCTATTATTCTACACCCAAATTATTTCTCCTTATTAATGGCTTAGATGAAGGGTTATTTCCTCTTCTATAGGTATTAGAAAAAAATGATATATTTTTCCATACCACTTCATCATTATGGTTAAGGTTATATGAATAATAATTAAAGATCTCAAAACTAGGGACAATATAAATGACATACTTGAAACCTCATAGGGGCATACTCATACACACTTTTAGTTTGTGGGTTACACTATGCCTTTTGGATCTCCCAAGATTCAAAAATTTATATAAATTTAGAACCTTTTTAATAGTTATGAAAAATGATCAAGATATTTCATCAATAAAATAAAATCAAAATTAATCTTATTCAATATAAACCCCTCACTTTATAAATTATTTTTTAGAATCCAAAGATTTGAGAAAGCTTCCCTCCTCAAATCCTATCCTAGGTTTCCTATTTTTAAATAAATGAACAACAAGAAAATGTGGAACTCCATAGTTGAAAAGGTTTTTATAAAATTAGGAGGTTGGAAAATTAAGTTTCTCTCCTTAATAGATAAAATAATCTCATTAAAGTTGTTCTTCAAACTACTCTCATTTATTGGATATCCATAATGGTCACCCTCAAATAGGTTTATAAGGAAATTACTAAAATCATGAGAACCTTTATTTATAAAGTCATTGGATAGAATTTTAAGTTTCCTCTCCTCACTTGGGAAACTATTTTAAATCCCTACCTTCAAGGTGGGGTAGGTATAATAAAAAATTATAAAGTTTAACATGGTGCTTATGGATAATCTAATTTGGATACTAAACATCAATGCCTGTGAATAATGGAGAAGCATATTAAATACAAGTATCTTGACAAGAAATCTTTGAATGAATATTCCATACCAAAGTTATACCTAAAGGTTCAACAATTTGGAATAATATCAAGGAATCTAGATATTTTATTCTTAAATGATCTTTTGGAAGATTCAAATGTAGTAAATAAAAAATTCTAAGAGTAAAAATGGATCATGGAGTATCTCATGAAATAAGATCCAAACTTCATTTGAATTATTATGGAAGATAAATGTTAATGGTTAAAAAATTAAGAAATACTAGACTAAAATAAAAAACCATGTCACACATTTTGATAATGGAAAACTTTTTAGAACTTAGATGGCTTGAAAAATCGTACTCAAAATAAAATAAACAACCTCCTACAAGGTCTTTAAATCCCTCATAATAAGTCAGAGGATAATATTAGATGGAATCATAACGGTGTTGGCCTTTATATAGTCAAATAGGGATATTACCTCCAATTGATACCCCTCATCTTGATACTGAGAATTAAACTTGTCTTAAAATAAAGCATGGCCAAAAGCCAAAGACTTTCTTTGGATTACTATCCATGATAAAATACTCACTAGAGAACATTTTTAAAATAAATGGTTCCCTTAAAGTGTATCATGTGTCTTAACTCTAATTCATCTTTTAATCACATTCGCTACACACTTATAGGATTAGGATAGTAATGTGCATCTAGGCATCCTTAAAAATCTTTGGGATATGGCTATAGCATTAATAACTTGGAAAATTTGGATTGAGAGATTCCATAATATTTGTGGAGAATAGATTCCAACAAAATTAAAATCAGTTATAGGATGACATTGAAAGAAGCATACTTAGTTTTCTCTCATTTATGGAAAATAATAAAAATAAGGAATCTAATCCCATTTAAATGGAAATATTTCATAACTGCCCAACTCTCAGAAGAAATTTTGATGGGCTAACCCATAATAAAAAATAAGAAAATATCATAAATAATATCAGGTGGACCACTCTCCCTTCAAGTTATTATTACCTTATTTTTTTATGGGGCATATAATCACAATATAGTTTGATTTGGAGTAGGAGTTATGATTAGAAATTGTAAAGGTAAGTGGTGGTCTTTAGGTCTATATATATGGGCATTAATTTAAATAATAATGTTGAAGCATAAATTATAATCTTGGGTCCTAATATTTCCCTCAAAATATGTTTTTATAACCTAATCATTGAAGGTTATTTTTTATTCATCTTCAATTCTATCAAACATTTTAGAAGTAAAAAATAGAAGATTAGAGCATCATATTAGAAAGTACAGAGATTATCAACATCCATAGTAATTTTATGGTGACTCATGTTTTTTGGGAAGGTAATAAGGTGGTTGATTGGATTTAAAACCTCAATGTGGGCATGCACTTATTTTATATTTATGGAAGTGTGAATAATATCATTGGTGACTAGTTGGTTCATGGGCTTTAAAATATCTTTCTTAATGAATTTTGCAATCTTTAGTAGGCACCTTGGCTTTTTAATTATTTTTCACCTTTTTATGTTGTGTAATACTCTGATACATGAGGTGGACATGGTATTTTTGGTATTATTTTTTTTTTCATTTTTTTCTCCCATTCTTTCCTCTTTTCTCTAAAATTTTTCATTGTTCCCTTATGATGTGGATTTCCTCTTCCCAGTCGTCTTTTATTTTCTTCCTATCTTTCCTATTATGTCCCTAAATTTCCCTATTTTTGGTTGTATTTTTCTAATGATAATTTATTGATCCATTAATCGAAACTCTCTCGTTTTATAATTTCTCTCCTCAAGATTTTTTCCTTTTTTTAACTTTATTATTCCTTCATTGTTATGGGATTATTCTTACTCATTGTTGTTGCTCTTTCTTTTCCACTACTTTAGTTTAATTTACTTTAATTTTTTAAACTTTGTGCTTTATCCTATTGAGTTTGATGTTTTCATCCCCTCTCTCCTCATCTATCCTAATTTTATTTTCTCATTTTTGTCATTCCTTCTTTTCAAAATTGCATTCACATCCCATAAAATCAACATCTCTACTAGCATATTGTTTAGATTGTTTCTCATCTTTCTCATCTCATTTAGCTTGTGTAGTCTAGATTGATTTCATCATTGTGTGTCTTCTCATGTTCCATAAAATCAATGTACCTACTACCAATTTTAACAACCTCTTGGGTGAAAAATAATAAATAAATTTAATATGAACATAAAGAGAATTTTCACTCTTCTATGGAGGACAATGATGAGAATTTATATGGTATTGATAGCACAATATATCAACCCACTTTAGAATGAGCTAAAAAATGATACATGAAGCTATATGGATGGATTAAAGTTTGATATTTTCATCCCCTCTCTCCTCATCTATCCCAATTTTCTTTTCTCATTTTTGTCATTCCTTCTTTTCAAAATTGCATTCACATCCCATAAAATCAACATCTCTACTAGCATGGTGTTTAGATTGTTTCTCATATTTCTCATCTCATTTAGCTTGTGTAGTCTAGATTCATTTCATCATTGTGTTTCTTCTCATGTTCCATAAAATCAATGTACCTACTACCAATATTAACAACCTCTTGGGTGTAAAATAATAAATAAATTCAATATGAACATAAGGAGAATTTTCACTCTTCTATGGAGGATAATGATGAGAATTTATATGGTATTGATAGCACAATATATCAACCCACTTTAGAATGAGCTAAAAAATGATACATGAAGCTATATTGATGGAGGATACTCTTGATGATGAAATTGATATTAATCCATATCAATCATCATGGTGAACATCAACATAAGGCTAGGCAGTAATTTATACATATGAATAAAGTTGATAAAAACATGCAAAATATTAGGGAGGAAATCATTGGAGGTTTCAGTGGATGTTTTCACAATATTTTTCATAATGAAAACATATTTCTCTAAAAATTTATTACTCCTGATGTGTAGACCCAAACACCACTTTTGAACACAACATGAAAGATATAATCCAAGATCCAAACTTAGATGCCAATCAATGTGGAAATTGACTGAGATAAGAAGACTAATACTATAAAACATGAGTAGTATTCCCATTAATACTAGGAGTGAAATGAGTGGAAGTATGGAGGTCAATTTTCTCTGACAACAAATTATTACTCTAACTATGTTATTGTGCTTCCTAAAGGTCTCAAGGAAATGACCGATAACATTCAACATTATATTTACATTATTCAAAACCAAAATAATCTCCTTACCATCATTTGGGCCCCCATGACTATGTTTCCAACATGATGGATGCTTTTATCTCCCACTAAACCTTTCTCAAAGAAATAAATGATAATATTTTTCATATTTGAGGAGATGGAGAAGGAAGGATGAAGCATTTAAAACTCCACACTCAAATATTGGTTTTGATCTATCTCAGTACCACTTAACTCAACACTATTAACATTAAAGGACTATTATAGCCAATAATACTATGGTCATAAAAAATCACATCCATTAATGTGTGCCAAATAGTGACCAAGTTCATCCATATCATAAGACCTTAGGATTGATTTGTATTATAGATGACTCTTTGATGTTTTGACTCATAGACAACATAGGAAACTTATTTAGCAAAAATTTAAGGTAGATGTTTGAATTCAAAAAATAAGTTTTAGAGGATCCTACACACCTATGGTAACCACAATTTTCTAACTATTTCCAACATTGTCTAGAGAGGGAAAATCAAGTAGTTTTAATATGGTGGTAGTCTGCTTAGGATTATAAATAATGTTGGCAAATACTAGGGAGATATTAAACATGGATGATATAAAATCATGTTATCCAAGTTATTTTATAGATAGACGAATAAGGGAAATTATGCACAAGATTAAAATGTGTACACACAAGTTATGTATGTCAAAGATATGTCAAATTTGATGCTTCCAAGTGTATAATACCAAATCTATGTGTCTAAAAATGCCCCCCTTTAGTTTAGTATTTAAAATTATATATTAAAAGGATAAGATAAATAAATTTTATGCTTGTTTATAACTACACTTGGTGTTTCTAGGCATGCCCCAAATATCCAGCTTGCTTCATACAAAATGTGCAAAGAAACATGTAAAGATCAATGTCCACTCATGATAAAAAATCTAAAATACTTAAATCATTAAACTATTTTAAATTTAAAATTTAAGTATTTAATACACCTAAGAGTACACAAATTAAGCTCTCATTTGAACTCATTTGAAGAATGTCAAGGGGCGATTATGCCCCTAATGAGATGCAACTACTAAAATCATGTGTTAAAGAGTTTTAGTGCCTCAACCACATTAGATATGCAGAAGATATAAAATTTGAGTGATGTAAAACTTCAACTACACTACTCAAGATATCATCATAACTCTTAAAATGTAGAACCCTAAAATAGGTTTATATGTAAAGTTAAAACCCTAAAATAGGATCGTATGTAAATTGAAACTCTAAATAAACCACTTCAGTTATATTTTAAACCCAAAGTGCTTACCTAGTACCATCAATATTTATCATAGGAATAGAAAAGTGTTTGCATGAATAATATTCATGCTCCACATCTAATCCATCTATACATAAAAGTGATATAGTTTTGTAATATATATTTTAATCTGATCAATTTGATAAATCTAATCAATTTGACCCACATAATTTATCTCATAATGTCATCAAATATATCAAAAATTACTCATAATCATGTAGAATGTCTCACATATGCATTGCATTTGCCTCAATTTATTAATATGTCCCAATCTAAATAACATATTCTAACCTAAAATATAAATCACCTATTTATCATGGCATCTCTAAGTTAAGCCCACTATATGCCCACATTTTGAGGTGATGGATGAAGCTTGAAAATCACTCATCTCAAAATATATATATATATATATCCACATCATGTTTTATATAAATGAATGTAATCATGTAAATTACAAAAACAAACCTTATAATATATGTCATAATTTAAATAATCTATCATTAAAGCACATATGAAACATGCAATCCATGGAAATGGGCATACATATGTCATTTCAAGTAGATATATAAATTAGGCACATAGTAATAAGCATCAAAAAACATGCATTATTGAAATAGTGGTATCTTATAAAATATAAATTTTCTCACCAATATTAATCATAATCATGTATATATTCACACACACATGCACACAATATCATGATCATAAAGCACACAAGTACTCAATAAAATGACATGACTCTAACTTTACTCTAACCCGACATAGACAACATAGCCATGACATGAAATAGAGGATCCTCGACACAAATGATGCATGATGTGATAAAACACAATTAATGCACTCATGTAAACATGTCATGTAACACCCATGAATCATCACACCATTTAATAATCGGTAGCATTAAACATGCTTTAAAAATATATATAATCCACATAATCAATCAATATCATCATCAAATATAGCAAAGCACAATATCTATGTGGATTAGCACCTAAAATTATATGAAATGTCAATAAATGTATAATCTACTATGATCAATGGATAAGTGTAGAAATATATAACCTAATGAGTGCATAAATGTGCCCCCATTGTAGGCATGCCCACAATGTAGAAAGGTAGGCCCTAGGTGTAAGGAATGTTACACATCAAAAGGCCCATATTATATATATATTATATATATATATATATATATATATAGTGAAAAGCATGTGCATAGAGAATAAATATATGATTTACCATGTATATAATAAATAACATCAATAAATCATGTAAACTATCAAAGCACGTCATGAATAAGTCTAAATTTTTAATTTTTATAATTTTTTGATTTTTTGGAATTTATCAATTAATTATCTTCATACTAACAAATGATTCCCTCAATGGGATCCTCACATGTAGGACCTAGATCAATTGATGTGAATGTCACATGCCTTAGGTGAGGAGTAATACATGTATCAATATCCAAATCAAATAAATGATCATACATTGTGCAATATCCCTAATTATGGTCATAATTAGTATGATCATGTGTATGCTACAAGGTCTAGAAACCATAATAACTTGTGAAATTTATAGTATCATATAAAAATGAGATTTTGCTCATCATGGTAAATGCGGATCAATATGTATAACTATTATAGGATGTGATGAAATGGGTAACATTTATTGAACTTGAATATATTAATGATGTAATGGATGTTGAAGCACTAGTCTTTGAGGAAGATCAATTACATGTATATAATTTTCCTTCATACAATAAACCTATATAAGTTTTATAATAGGTTGTGGTGGATGTGTTGGATCAAATATCTTTGACTAAATGGGATACTCATATGTAATGCTTAGAACTGTAATTATCATCTACTAGACTTGCAGCTTTGTGAAGGTAATTTCAAGCCTTCATAGTCTGAAGTAATATGGAGACAATCTTAGGTTGTGGGTGGCCTAATAGATAGATTTAATCTATATATTTTAAGGGTTATCTCCCCTTGATGTATTAATTAGGATCTATATTCTACACTACCAACTTTCCAGATAAAAGGGAAGAGGATAAACTTGAAAGGAAACATATATAATTGAGGTGATACACCAAAATGTGTCCTCCACTTGTCTAATATGCACTAAGAATCATGAACACATACATGGACCTGATTTCACTTCTCAAATTAATGTTTCCAAACATCAATTTTTCACATAGAGGCTCAGCTTGATGCATGGTCTATGGCAGCTATTCAATAGGTCTCTTGAAGACACTATGGAAAGATCACACTTACCATACATACAAGATGATTAAATCAAAATATGAAACTTGTAAGGATGAACTAACACCTAAAAATAGGTAAATAATAAAAGATAAAATGAAATGAAGCATGCACTATCATTGCCATTCATCAACCATGAACATACACTAGTCATAAGTTTTGAGGAAGCTAAAATTTAGTATTATTCATTCAAAAAAGGCAAGTAAAATTGTTTTTATGAGAATTTAATTTCCAAAACTTAGGTTAAGGATCCTTTAAAATACCAAAAATAGGCTTACATATAGATAAATTGAGAGAGAGAGAAAGAGACAAAGCCAAAAAACTAGGAAATGTGGCATTTACTTAGTCTTCTTCAAATCCAACATAGCAATTCCTTGATTATCTCTTTTTTCCTTTCCAAAAAGTGGAATATATGTTTAAATTATTATTTTTTGGAATCATGAAGGATTAATTTGTCATTTATTTCTAGTGATTTACTAGTTGAAGTACCCACATCCTTACTTGCACACCTTATATTCTTGGTTATTTCTCTTCCTTGATGAATAATTCCCCTTCCTTGAAAATAGGTCACCATGCCTTGATAAATTATTTAGGTGAAACATTATCCTCATCCATTTATGATGTATTACCTTCAAATGGATATTATAAGGCTTCTTCAATTGCTTTGACTTTGTCCTCCTTGACTAGGTGTTGGAAAGGAGGGTCTTATTAGGAGTCCTAGAGACCATTTCAACCTTTTAAAACTTATCCAATAAAACATTAACTTAATCATACTTTATTTTTCATAGGATTTAGATATAAACATCAATAAATCCTCTTGAATAAATTTTATGCATCAATTTGATACTTTGATCACTTGAATCCTTCTTGAGCAAAGAGGTGTAGGAGAGAGAAAATTGGGTTTCATTTTGAATCAAGAAAAATCCCTTCATAAATGGATAATAAACATAAATTAAAACCTATAAAAATGTAATTGGATCCATCATACTCTCCAAAATATACCATTTTTCTAATTTTGCTTGCTAAATCACCCATTCCTCATAACCCTAAAAACTAGCAAAGCTCCTTGTCTAGAATAATGTATGAATCCAATTGGAAAAATAAGTATATTTATAAGTACCCTATATGCCCTTACATATTAATATAAAATTTCATTATCCAACTCAAAGTGGAAGTATCTATGTTTTTCCATTTCTCTCTCCAATTAGGCCTCATTGGCCTAGAAAGAGAAATTTGGCCCAAATGACCACCCACACTTGTGAAACTATCCAAAAGTGTTTTATTAATTTTAAATATCCTAATACCATCCTCTATATCAAATTTTGGCTTCTAAAACCTTGTGTAAGTAGTCAAATCATGAAATGGCCAAAAACCTAGCCCTTAAGCGTGTTTTGGACTGCCCTAAAAAATCAAGTTTTTTTAGCACTTATAGGTTATATTTTAAGTTTTATTGGAATTTTAAATGTTAAATACATCAAAATTCACCACTTCCAATGATTTTAATCCTTATATACATTTCAACACTCCCTTCTTGCCTCAAAATCTTGTTGAAGTATAATTTTTCTCAAATATGTATAGGTGAAAGTACAATAAATTACCATTTTGATGACATATTTTAAGTATAAAATAATTTTTATAAGTTCTTAGAATCATTACAGGTCATTTTATGTGGTTTGGAGATCAATTTCTACAAACTGGTCAAAACTAGCTTTTCTAGCACCTTGTGAGTGACTCAACTTATTAATGATAGTTCATAACGGTTGAGCCCTTAAATATGAAAAAAATGACACAATTTTAAATTTAAAAAAATTCCCATAACACCTCCAAATATATTATTCTTCCATTAAAAGTGTCTATATTTTTATGAATATAAGAAGGTACCTCTTCGGCTAGGTTGACTACATTCTGTGATGTGGAGGAGAGAGAATGAACTTGTTTTGGCATCTATGAGTTTTTTTTTTGGTTAAAAAATTTTAGGTAGGTATTAAAAATCCATTCTGACCTTATAAAATGATCATTATAATATTTTTCACCCTCTCTCCATCATGCCTAGGGTTTATATGCATACTAGTGTTCTTGACCCTAGAGATCTATTCTTTGGGTTTCTCTCTTCATTCACTGAGCAAAAACTTGATGGAGGTATTAATTATGTTATATAAATCCCATTTTAACTTTATATATTCAAATTATATTTATACAAACATATCTTACTTACCTTTACCTGTGAGTGAGACTATAGGTCTATTAGGATTGTGTTAGTTGACTGTATTCTACCCTTTAAAACATGATTTTTCATACAAACTTTCCTTAAATGGAATGGATTCCATTAATTTAAACTCTCTTAGGGATATTTTAACTTTTCATCTAACACTCTTCATCTAATGCATAACTGTTGTCTACAATTTATTTCATGTCCTTGATTGCTTGTAGGTGTGGATTGGTTGTAGATGCACAATGGTTATTTCCTTAGCCTATTTGAATAAGTTAAGTGCATTAGGACCTTAAAAATTTTATTAACATTGCCCAAAAATATTTATTAACTTTTGAAGGTATATCAAGCTCCTTAATTCACCTTTCTCATAATTTTGAAACCTTATTCTTCTCTATTAAAGGTTTTATGCCAAATTTGACTTGTTGACCCTAGAGGACAGTAAATTGAATTTGATATCCAATATCATGATTCAATACTTGATGAATTTATTTATAAAGATAATTTACACTCCATATTAATTTCCATATCTCAAAATTTTATTTGGAGAGGCACTCTTTTCATTATGCTTATGAGTTGGCCTATGGGTTCTAAAAGGATTGTGTTAGTGAACTAAGCTAGTGGACTGAGTCTTACCTTGTGGTACTTGATCCTCATATACACTTTCAATATAAATTGATTAAATTCAGTTATCTCATCCAAAATCATCTTATATCACTCATTTCCCTTGACTACATTCATGACCCCTATCCACATCTTCACTCTTATCCTTGACTACCTGTAAGCATAAATTGTTTATACGTGCATATTCTATTGTTTGTATAGCTTAAGGTGGATAAATAGATGATATAAGAAATTTATTATGTATATTAATAATACTTATAACCTATGATAAACTTTTTAAGACATCCAGAAACATTAAATACTCTCACACACTTTACTTATGCATTGTAGTACAACTGACTATATCTTCCATGATTGACTGTGTATACCAAGAAACACTTGGTTGTAGGTTCACTAAGCTTGAATATATCCCCTTCAAAATTTTCTTGTTTTTAGAACTATTTATGACCTTATTTAAACTTTAAAAACTTATATGAAATTTACTACTCATCGAAGGTTTCATTTCATCATTGCACCCTTCACATCCACATTGTCCCTCAAACTCAATTGGGTTGAGTTGTAGGTGGTATTTTGAGGCCCAAAATCTCTTGAACTGATAAGGTGAACAACATAGGTCTTTTAATATGTATTCATAAACCTATTTCACTTCATGACATCTTTTTGAAAATGTGACACCTCATTTTCTCCTTACTTTCTTGACCTTAACAAAAAGTGCATGTTGCTTAGGAAGACTGCTAATTGAGACAAAAGATAATGGCTATAAGTACACATTTTGTATGTGTTTATTAACATGTAAGGTGATATTTTACATACTACTAAATGAGTTTCAAAACCCCATATATTATTCTATTAATCCATCTTCACTTTTGAACTTTTTTAGGCTTCCTTTCACCTTAAACAACATTCTTATTTTCAAGCTCATACATACAGGCCTATAGACAGTCATATCTTAAAGTGATTGATTACCTCTAAAAGAATTCATCTAGGTATTCTTATAATTATATGAATTAAAATGGGTCTTTAAAACTTAAAATTTCTCTCCAAGCTCCAACTCTATTATTCTACATCGCTCTTTCATCATCAAGATTGAAATTAACTTGAGTGTGTTTCATGGTTGCATAACTATGAGTATGTAACACAAGATGAATGTGTTGTGCCTATAAACATTAACATTGATTTTTATTTAGGTATTTCATACCATAAATACTTTTTATATTCATTTACTCACTCAAACTCTCCAAATAAATACACACACTCACTCCTAAACTCCTAATCAAGCATGCTTGAGTCATAACTGCTCATAGTACGATTGTAGGTGTCAAGGTTACATTTTGGAGTTTTATATTATCTTTATTCCAAATGACACCATAAACATATTTATTCATCCAAACCACTAATTCAACATACCTATTATGCCTTCTCCTTTAAATCTGAGAGCTAATAAACTCTTCAACTAGGCCTAAGTGTGTATACCAAGAAACACTTGGTTGTAGATGGTGATTTTGATGATTTTTGGATATCAAAATCTAGATAATTTACTTATTAAATTATATCAAAGATACCTTGATACATATTATAACACACTTATGCTTTTACACATTCAACTTGACCTCCTAAATACCTATTAGCAGCTTTGATCATTCATATATGCAATTAGCCCTGCTTGAAGGTCTACATCCCTCTGTTTTAGGCTTTATAATTTTCAAAGTGTGACCCCTTAATCCTTTTATAACCTCTTTTAAATTTATTTTTTCACAAATCTCATGGTTAAAATATCATCATATATGTCTACAATGAAATATAGACCTTTACTAACCACTTCTAGCAGCAACCTCACAACATAGTCTTCTTAAGCATGCCATATATCATTTGGAGAAGGTGGCATATTGAGATGACCATGTGGAATCATGATTTAATTATATATAATTAGGATAAATTTAAACATAGTATATCATATTTATAAACATATTCCAAACTTTTAAACAACTTTAAACATCAAGAAACATTGATAATTGACTTACAACGTATACAAAAATGAAGCTTTCTTGAAAAAGTAGAGCTCACACATGTCAAATAGGTTTTAATAAACTTTTTAGATGATTTAATAAATCTTATACATCCCATTAAATTTTCCTCATGCATTAAAAGTTTTTCAAATTTCCAATTCAAAGAAGAAAACAAGCTTATGGGGGTTTTGCGCAATTTTAGACCACCCTGGAGTCTTAACAACTGTTCATATGTGAAAGGAAATGAATTTGAATAAAAATTCCAAAAATATTAATCTTAATATAACCCCCTCAATTCAAAAAATTTATGACCCAACTCTCTCTCTCCTATGTCTATACTGAGCACTTGACAACTGCCCTTATGAGATTGTGAAGAGGGTGATAAAGGAGAAGAAGTAACTTTTGCACTTTTAGGACCTTTGTGTGATTTAAACTCATGTATATTACCTTTATAAAATAAAAATACACCTTTAAGGCATATTCACCTATAATTGAACTCCTCAAGTCTATATGAACCCATAAAATTATCCTTTTTGAGCAAAAACTGAGTTATTTTGACATGTAAGCCATTATTATGACTTCCTTATGACATTAGTACAATTAAAACTGACTTTAAAGCATTTAAAATTGTAATTTTATGTATATTACATACTCAAAATATAAAAATCCCCTTAAAAACATCTCCAAGTGCAAAGAAAGCAAGTATAAAAGAGATGATCTCATGTAAAGTAACAATATCAGTTCCAAGCCTCCTTTGAATTTAGATGACCTCTTCCCAATATGATTCAATGATACATGAAATAAATTCACCTTGATAAGTCTTAGATTGGTCATAATTCAAACCTAGGTTTCTCCAAAAACTTTAAACTTTGTTAAAATACCTTAATTTCATCAAATAAGACTAATAGGCTTAAAAACAAGTTACCAAGTGAAATAACTTGACCTAATAGACTATGTACTCTCTTGATACAATATGACATACCCATGTGAGCTACTATATTGAATTTAAAGGCATTGAAAAAGCTTTCCCAAGACATTACATTAAACAAGGATAATAAATCATCATTTAAATACTACAAAAGGCATGACAAGGCTATGAATAGGGTTATAAAAGAATGACAAGCAAAGTTTCAAATGATAGGGGTGACATTTTGACCTATGAGGTCAAACTTGTCAATAGTAACCACTCAATTTATATAGATATGCTTCACATATCAATGTACTAAAGATGGTATTATACCTATCTTATGTATCCATAAATGTCATAATATAATTTTAAATGCCCTAATATTTGATATAACTAAGAACCAAGTAAAAATTGATGTAGGTCCTACCATAATCGATAACATACTTCCCCCAAGAGGGTTCCATATCTTTCCATTGAATCCTTTTATTATAGTAGTTGTACCAATTCAATCTATATGTTTGTACTTAATACTCGTAAGCACTGTCATAGTACATATATTTTCACTTGATCCATTATCCACCATAACACTATGTATAGGACGTGAATTAATAAAAATTCATATAAACAAAGGTGCATTGGTAGAATATTAATCAATACTAACATGATCATTGAATGCGGTTGTATGTATTTATATCTATGTATCTCTAAGTGACCCAATAATATGATCAATAGGATGAGCTTCTTTAGTTCTAGAAGTATAATAAGTTATAGGAGGATGCACTTTGTAAGTCATATGCACCTCATGATTAGTCCCATTTTGATGAACCTCATGCTTTGGACAAGGAAATTTGAGCATAGGATACCATCTCACTAATGTTAATAAAAAATTGCTCTATAAATTTATTAATTAAAGGATTGAAAGCATGTATTGATTAGAAAGAAATATCATAAAATCATCACAAAATATTGTCCTTAAACTCCTTGGAAATAGCCTAGTCAATAACTTATCATTATATGTATAGTATAAACATACTACATGGAATGTTCAAATATGTTGTTTTGGATCACCTTTATCATCATAATTTTTAAGCCTGGATGTAGCGAATATTATAGTTAGAGGATAAGAAAATATATATATAAGACAAAATGGTTGTGCAATAATGCTTGATAATTAATTGAATTACCCACTTAAGAAGAATAATTGAGAAACCTTATATTGAAGATCAAGAATAATTTGCATAAGTATTTGAGTAGTAGTATATAATATTGAATAGCAACATAGGGTGTCACACAAGTAGTAATCTTATAAGGCATTGAAACATGTTGAACATGAATAGCCATAGAAATCTAAGGATTAAATTTTGTTTCCCCCACACCATGGGTGGGAATCACAGTAGGAGTAGTATTTTAAATACCTATTATAGAATTTATGCATCTAAAATATAAATTAGTCTCATTAAAAATTTCACCATGTTGTTTGTCAGTTATGGGTAATTTAACATTATTTGCATTCTTAGCCTCTAATATTATATTCAATATCTTATCCAAATCATTAGATTACTTTCTAATTTTATTTCAAAAATTAGAAAGTGTTTCTACACATTCATGATCTACACCATTAAGATCATCATGATATATGTTACTATGATATTTATTATTATATTCATTGTCATCTTCATAATCATTTTTATGTTTAGGCATATCATCATTAATAACATGTTTTTATACATATTTGTGTTCTTTATCAACATTTGCATCAACGAAAGAAGGAACTTGCATTTCATTAATTTTATCCATTTTATAATGCACATAAATATGTGGGTGTATCAAAGAATTACAACAACACTTTACCTAGCACTTCATCTTACATTACAAGAGATCTAACCTTATTAGATAACATAGAATAAAACATCAATAAATCTAGGGAAAAAATGCAAAGATTACACCTTATTAAGGAGAAATCAAAAGTCAGACCTAAAACCCTAATTCAAGATAAATCTAAAACTCTAAGGAAAGATTAAACCCTAAGGGAGAAAGACCTAGGGTTATTTTATTTTTAAAAATATTGAGATCACTAAAATGTTTTATTTATTTTTATATTTAGGTGATATAATTAGTATAAAACTACTAAAATTTAAATTGTACAAAATAATTCATCCAACATAAAAATTTAAAAGCTTTAGGGGGATCAATTGCACTTAATAAAAATAGAAATGACCAAGAAAATAAGGGAGATAAAGCACTTAGCTAGTTTTCAAATATGTACTACCCACTATTTGTGTCATAATCCTCAAAATAAATCTTTGTAAGCTTGTAACTATTCGGATTAGGAAATAGACTATCAAAACCTACATAAATGTTATTGGAAAATCTTAAACACCTAGAAAAATTGATAATGTCCACTTCCTATCGACATTATCCATATTGCCTATGTTGGTCTATTCTGACATAAATCATTGTGCCTACCTATATATATATGGTTTCTGAGTGATTTGTTATCCTTGGTCCTATGTGTAGATCCTAATTTTATTTTTCTTATACTTTAAACCCTAGCTTTACATTTGACAAAATAGACTTGGAAAAAAGGGTTAGAAATATGGTTTGGATAACCCTAGCCACTCCCCACTGAGTAATTGAATTTTTATGACATTCCAATACTCCAAAGAGGGATTAAACTAAATGAAGTTTGTAAGGCCCCAATTTTCACATTATTTCTTTTATTGGATATGTACTATCATACATGTCCTATTATGGCATACTCATTATGTTGTGGAGACGCAAGATGTTTTATTATTTCATTATTACTGAGACAGTGGATCTTATATTATGAAGGATAATAGTTATGAATAATTTCCTTTGATTTTTGATATGTATAATACATTATTGTATTAGTTGAGCTAATATTGATTTATCATTTGATTTGATATTATGAGTATATGATGTTAACATGTAGTGATTACCGCATGTGTATATTTAAATGTTGTGATTTTGATGTTTTATCTATCTAATTATGTATTATTAAAAGTCACCTTATATGTTTACATTCAACATCTTTAGCTGCCTAGGGTAGCATAATTTGATATGTGAAATTATGTGAAAGAAACAAAGGAGGTAAAGTGAGTGAAGTGGGACTAGGTTGAGCATAATTTACATCATTGGTTTTAGTTGAGTAGAGACTTCTTAAACCCCTTAGATTAAAATCTAACTCAAGTGTCATCATTTGATCTGGTTTTGAATTTAAACCTCTTTGGCCCTTCTAGCACTACTCACACCCCCTGACATTATTCATTATAATATATAATAACTTATAAGTCACCTTAAAACTACTCATTCATAAATTTAAATATGTAAGCCATTTAAGTGGACCCCTTGACTAAAATTAGAATGGGAACTTGGGCCCATGTTTACAATTGGAAGTAAAATGTTTTATAGGAGGTTGTATGTGTATTTAAGACCCTTTATGACCAATAATTGGTTGAATACATTTTTGGAGTGTTTTTCAATTCAAAGGATATCCCACACGCCCATTTATGGTATGGGGAAGTGATATCATTAATAGTTTTGTGTAAGTCTTGCTATTATAAGGAGAGTTAACTCTAGAGAATACTTCTTATAGAAGGGACAAGTGCCACCTTCACATAATATAATAGGTTGGATTATTTTTTAGATAATAGCATGGAAAGTGTTCCTTGGATGGAATTGTTTCTCATTTAGAATTTAAAAGTGGCATAGAGCTATAGAAAGAGGAGGATGAGCTTAAACAAGGAGGAGGAAAGCTAGTTTTCAAGTCTTATAAGAGGTTTCCTTATATAGGTCCAAGAGGTGGAATCAATTTAAGCCTCTTTTTCACCTATTTACTCAAAAATTTATGGTTTTTTAAAACTTTATATTTTTTCCATCTCTTATTTTTTGAGTTTTCAAGAGGTGTAAGGCCATTTGGTTTACCCTATTTCTTTGTCAATTTCCATGGATTGTGCTTATGGACACCATGTGTTTTATAATTCCCATTTGGGCTTGGAGATGTAAAATCCATAATTTATTTATCATTTTTTTATGTCCCTTTTTTGAGATTTAAAATGGTAAATTTATGTTTCCCAAATGGGCTTAGATTTTTTCATAGTTTGTGCATCCATATGTAGGGTTTGGGAAAAGGAACAAAGTTTTAAGTCCTCCTATAAAGTTATATACATGGGGTTTGTGTAAAATGAAAAAAAAATCATGCTATAATGTCCTCCCATGAAAAGGGAGAAGGGTTTGGGGAAAGGAAAGACTATAAAGTCCTCCTTCTCCCACCCCCATAGTGTAAAGAGTATAAATTCTCATCCACAATGAGTGAGTGAAGAGTCTTGATAAATTTGGTTCATTAGTGACTTCCAAGAGTGTTTATACATCTTATTATAAAATTTTCTTATTGAGGTATTATGGATTATGTATTGGGTAAACCTGGGAGCATCTTGATATAAGGGAGTGTAGTTGAGGCATCTAGTTATTCCTAGTTGAGTGGGTTACCTTCCTAGTAGCCACCTAATTATGTACATATATCATATTTATTTGAACCTTTGGTGTCATTTATGTTTAAATATAAAATTCATAGGCTCAAGAGTTCTTAGGGAATCCACCTAGTGATGGTAAAAGGATAGGAGGTGATCCCCTCCTTGGCTTGGCCTCATGGTTGCAATTAGAGTTTGCACAGAGTCTTCTTTTATATTTTATGCTCTTTCTATATAAATTAAGAGAAAAAAAATAGGTTGGTTTTTATGCCATTTAATTTAATATTATATTGTTCTTCATGTGAACAAAAATAAATAAATAATATGTAAAGAGTAGGGGATCTCATGATTTAGTTTTCATTAAGTGCTAGTTGAATAGAGTAAGAAATGAAATGAAATGACTACATTTGTGCTTGAAATAGATATGTAAAAATTGTAAGGAATATAATATTCTCTATTATTTTATATTTATCATAAATAAAATAATAATCTTGTTCAAATTTTTTGTATTAAATTGATTTTGTTAAGCTCATAAAAAGATAAAATAACTTAGATAATTTTGTATAATATAAAGTATCCCAATTTCTCCTAATTTTAATTTTAATATAAAATATGCATAATCAAGATCCTAATTTAATTTAAAATATAATTTTATGATACATGGTTGATTTTATATGAATTTTCAAATTCAATCTGCTAGAATTGTCTAGATTTCTTTTGTAATTTGCTCAAACTTACAAGTATTTATATTATGCACACAAAATTGAGTATAAAAGTGTCTGGAACAAAATATTATGAAAATTCACCATTCTTGGGACCTATTTATTTTCATTTCATATTTTTTGGCCCTATGGTTTGTTCACAACAATTTTTCAAAGTTTGCATACATGTAGGAAAATTTGTTAAATTGGCAGGGCCATTAGAAGGGCATTGTTTTATCAGAATTGGGGATTAAGTGTTAATCTAATCATGACAAACTGTTGAGTAAAATTGTAATGTCAAATACATACAATAAATATACATGATTAATTTTGAACTTTATATTTACAAAAAATATTCTAAAAGGGGAAAGTAATAAAGACAAATAACTTAGTTGTCACTCAGATATGATGGATTGAAAAAAATACTATGTTATCAAATATGGGACTATGTGAGGTCACTGTGAATCAAGAACAAGGATATATTTGAATTTGGGACAAAGTCATGCTATTAAAATAAGGCCATCTTATGGTGTTATCTGTATGGTGTGCCAATGTCCACTAGGGTTTTTTCCCTCTATGTAAATTCATATTAGTGTGCCTTCACCTATAGGTCCTCTATGTGTGATTAGATTTGTTCGATTCACTGCATGAGTTATTGTGTGCCTTTTAATTCACTTGGAACCCTATCTCAATATACAATGTGGAATAAAGGTAATGAAATGGGGAAAATTTTAGGAGACTAATTTTTACTTGACCTCAACACCCCCTATATCGAGTGTTGCCTAATACCAATATTCTAAAGAGGGATAATCCTAGTGTAATTATGTGCTTCAACAATAACTTGTGACCTTGTTGGTGTATTTAGACTTAGCTCAAGGACACTTCAGTTATGTTTAATAATTGGTAAGAATAGGTATTTTCCTCTCAATGTGCAATTATAATAATTTTGGTGTTTATAATATAGAAGCCTCTTTCCAAATAGTCAATAAATGAATAGAAAATGTGTTTGTATGGAGGCATTTTTGGGATTTATTCAAATTGGGATTGATAAATGTGCGGTATGGACCATTAAATGAATTTTAATTTAATAAATTATCCATTTTTTGGTGGGAAGATTAAAATATCAGCTTCAAACACTACCTGGAAGTTGGATTGTCCTGAAGGAGCAACTTATCTAAGGAGCATAGACAACTAAACTAGAAGTATGAAATAGTCTAATAGTGAGTCTAAGATACTTAGAATGAGGAATATGAATATTTAGTATCATAATTTCTTAATTATAATGATCATCTGCATAAAAGTAGAGGTATAGTGGTTTAGAATTATGGAATTGAGCTAAGTGTATACAAAGCGTGGTCACAAGTGCATTGTTTTAGAATTAAATGTTAATTTTAGTAACTATATTTTCCATATTTTATTCTAAAAATGTATAAAAGTGAAAGCACTAGAGTAAAATAAAGAGAGTTATATCTGAGCTTGCCTATGTTGAGTAGGCTTGGATGTAGGCCATACATTGAACTATGCTTCATGAAAATCTACATTGAAACATGTATAAATCAGTCATTAAGATGTAAATCTAAAATTAAATAAAATAAAAACTTATAGATAAAATAGTAAGGAATGAATACACCTTTTCATGTATAGGAAAGAGTTGTGTTTCTTATGGAAAATTGGTGATTAGAGAGGGTATAACCCTTGGATATTTATTTTCATTGAAACACTTGGATTGGATTGTGCATGCCCAAATCCTCATTAGTAGTAGAAAATTAGTAAGAACTCAATATTTATTTGACTCCAACATAAAATAGCTCAAGGTAGTATAGTAGATTGGATTCCCTGCATGAATCCCAATAGACCATTTTAGTGCAAAAATTAGTGCAAAAAGGTCTAATCAACCACTACAAATGGAATAAGATTTGTTTATGGTGAAAAATATTATGATATAAGTCTGGTGTATACAACATAGAGAATGAAATTAATTACCATTCCTTCTATGAAAATTAGTACAAATACTAATCAATAAAGTGATCTTGTGTTGTGTACATGACCCCAATCTAATATTTGAGTATATTGATTATAATGACTGAAGAATATCAATTGAATTTCCAAGTAAACCTGTGTAAAATTATGGAATGCAATTCATGCATAATTCCCCTAATCTGAGCAATAATATGTGATAATCATGTGTATAAATCTGAAAACTATTTTTGAGTAACATTGAAAACTATTCTATAGAATGAATATAATTCTAAGAAATCTATAAAAAAAAATTCTTGAATTATAAGATGAAAGTGCATTGTTCTAGACAACTATGGCTTACATTATTATCAAAATCATGTAGTTATATAGAAAATATGCTTTTTAGGTAGACATTAAGTATGTACAATGATCAACTGAGCAAATATTATATTTTTTGTCTGTGTAGTGAATTGTTTCAGTTTAGTCTCTAAAATAATCCATTGAGTATGCCCCTTATTTTGAGGTGAATTATGAAGCATGCATAATAAATTAATTCAAGATAAAAATAAAATTCAAACAATGTTATAGAAAGGTTTAAATTTGGAGTATTAATGATAGCATTAGAGATCATGGCATCATATTGATAATCTAAAAAAAATAGTAATGTATGATACATGTAGAACTAAACATACATAATGTCATGTCTAGATAGATGTTAGAAATTAGTAATACAATGAATAAATGATCAATATTGAGTGTGTGAAACTTATATATAACTCCTTAGGGAGAGATGTTTGATATTGATCATGGCATTAGTAGACTAGGGATATGCATGATATTAATCATGGAATCACAAACTAAGCAAACAAAAGAGTCATAGACATGATACATACACAAAAATCACATGTAAAATCATAAAAACACATATGAAGGCCAAGGGGCCATATACAATGGATATGTTTAAATTTAAATCACACACATAGAAACATATGATAAGATTTAGAGCCACAAATAAGGACATGTTCAAATGTCCACATTTTAAAGCAATGAATACACACAAATCATGAATCAAAGAAGAAAACAAGATAACCATGCATGAATAAGTGAATTTTATCTATAAAATAAACTAGTAACATCAGTATATTCAGTAAATCAGGTATCTAGTAAGATAAAAATGTGAAATTAAGCGATAAAATATGGAAAGATATGTGTAATGAACTATATTATAGAAGGAATAAAAGGGAAAATCATACAGTGATTAAATCTAAGTAAAATATGCTCCCAATGAACTTTTTATGATGCAAAAAAAAATTATAAGGCTTGTGATTATTTTGGATCTAATAAATTAGAAGTTATGTTCACTAGGAAAAGTCTACTAGACTATGACAAGTAGAGTGTGTTACTATCTAGAAAAGAACAGTTTTGTCTGCATAAATTTTTTGGGTCTAAGACAATATCACCACCTACAACTACATTTGAAAGTGATAACCTGAATGTTTTGAAACTCACTCAAGTAAACTTTTGAATCACATTTAATATAAATTAGATCTAGATAAGTATTGCATATACTATAAACAAATTGACTAATGCAAATGAACTACACATATCATGCATAGGTCCTGATTTTTATAATTTTTGAAATATCATAATTTTTTTTTACATTTTTGAATATATAAAATGGAAAAATTAACACACTAACAAATGAATCATTCAACATCCTCAAAATCAATAGGTCATGTATTTAGCATAGGAACGATGACCTATTGTGAATGTAAAGTATCATTCCATTATCAATTAATTGATCTCAACTCAAAATCTAAAAATTATTCTAGATCTGTTGTCAGGGAATCCAAGAACAAACACACCTGTTCTGATCCCACTTGTTAGGATCTTGCTCCTCAGAAAGAGCACAATATGATTACTAAATACAAGAAATTAAACATGCAGAAATATCCAGAAGTACAAGTAACTAGAATTCATAAATAGCACAGAATAATAGAGACAATACACTATCTTGTATTAATACTTGTAAAAAAAAGAATACAATAAAGAGACGCCACACTCTTCCACCTTACAGAGGCCTGCCACACCTCAAGTGTACAGTAATTCTTCTTCAAAAACACTCTCCTACCAAAAATGGTCCCAACACACAACTCACACACAGAATTGGTGTTCACCTCTCCATCCAATCAGTAATAACCCTGCCAGTACACCAAGCACTCTAAAGTACTTCAAGTAGATCTCCCATGAACCTGTAACCTGAAATTCAACAGACCATAGTTACACATGTAGATCTTCCATGAGCTTGCAACAACCTACAACTCAATGATCTTACAATGGAAGGATCTTCCTTGCCTTCCTTTCTAGCTCATAATTACAATACATGCCAATGGGTCTATAAATAGATCCCAGACTTAAACAATAACTTAGACTCTTAGTTTACTATAATTTTCCACGCAGCTCAAGACTCGAAATAGCCTTTACATGCAAACACTCAGTTCAACAAACTAATTGTTCGTGCAATGAACAATTCTGGAACACACAGGTGATCGATGTCGGTCCCTATCTAACTGGTGTTGACCGACGTCAGCCGACTCCCTGCTGACGCCAGTTGCCTTCTGCATTCATCTTGATCGATGTCGGTCATACTGCCGATGCCGATACTTCTGGAACTTCAGCAACCTCCTCTTCATCTACATAGTTGAAGCTTTTATCTCTACAACCTAACAATCTCCCACTTGGAGATAAATAGCTACAACTGTACCTATACCTATACATCATCTAGTTTGTTCCCTTGGCTCTGTATCCCTCTTCAAGATCACTCTTGAAGACCAACCACCACAAATCCTATGGTGCACTACCTGTCATCCAAATCACCTACCACATCCACATCTACAAACCATGTAGAAAATAACTTGACCCTGCATAGCATGTGCACCTGTTGCTGGTCCCTCTAAGAATCCACTGAACTGCCCTCCAATGCTTCTTTCCTAGATTGGCTCCAAACTTGTGACAACTCCCACTACTTGGGAAAACTCAGGTTTAGTACATACCATGCACTTAACCTCATTATGTAAATCAAGACATTGTTCTGTGAACTGTCTAACCATCAGCGTGATAACCAATCTCACACAATCATCCTGAAACAAAGTCAACATGTGACCTTCCATGTCCCTAGAACACACTCATGCCAAAGAATCTTGTTGTTCCTAGATTCCTCATGACACACCTCTGAACTAGCTTTACCTTTAGTTCAGCAACTCTCTGTATATGTAACCCTACAACAAGCACATCATACAGTAATAGGATAATGTAGCTAATATTATCCAACCTGGTAAAGAGAAACACAATGATCAAACCTCCATTGTCCTGCAGCTTACTCAAGACCATATACCCTGGCCTTCTGTCTCACGTATCCATTTCCGCTCTTCTTCATCCTGAACATCCATTCATCTCTCAGTGCTTTTTTCCAGCTAGCAACTCCACCCAAAACTCCTGTTTGGTTCTCCTCCAAGGAATCACATCCTTCATCCATGCCAAGCTCCCACTGTTTCCTGGATCTACCTGTTCTGCTTCTTTAATAACTTCTTGGTCCTTTACCATAAGTGAGCAAAAAGTAGTGTAAAGAAGGGAAATGATGAATTTGAGGCTTACATACCCTTTAAATCCTCCATATGGGTGCTTGAGACTCCTTGACAACTTGTTGTCCACCCAAAATTCATCTCAGTGACCGATGCCAGTCACATCTCAGTCTGCACCTGACCGATGTCAGTTCCCTATGACTGCCTCATCACCGACGTCGGTTCCCCCTTATCGATGCTGATGTTTATCTACCCCTGAGTCATCGATGTTGGGCTGCACATAGCCAACATCAGTCCCTATCTGGACATTAACGCCAGTTTTCTAGCTGATGTCGGTCTTTGTGTTTTGCTTGTGATAACTGACTTTTACCCGCGAGCTCCTTTTGGATCAAACCCTTGTCCAAATCACCCTTGCTCTACTCAAAATTCTTCTGTCCCTTGTGCTAAACTTTGTCCATCACCTTCTCCTTGAAAACCAAGGCTTTCTTGCTCTTATCATGAACATCAGATTCCTCAAGAAACGTTACCTTCTTCTTCTGCATACAGAAATCTCGATCTATGCTCTTCAAATCTGAAAGCATACCCTTTGACTCAAGAACATGCATCTCCTTCTTATTCATGTGACCAAGCCTATTAAGCCACATCTTTGAATCTATAGCTGAAGTAGATAACCCAAAAAGAGAATCAGTAATACAAGTAGATAGATAAAGTGTACCTACTTTCTTACCTCTTGCTACAAAAAGTGCACCCTTGGTAACCTTCCAAGAGTCTGCTATGAGAGTTACTGTGCAACCCTCATCACCCAAACTTCTTACAAAAATCAAATTCTGCTCCAAAACTGGGACATGCATGACCTCCTTCAACACCCATGTGTTACCTGTCTGCAATTTCAGCTTCACTTTCCCTTTGCCAACCATCTGACAAGGCTTACCATCCCCTAAAAAAATTTCTCTGAAGTTTCCCTGGACATACTCATGAAAAAATTCCCTATTTGGGGATGCATGAAAAGAGGCACCAGAATCTAAAACCCAAGATTTTACTTTATCCAAAGAACATACCAGAGTATCATGTGCAACGAAATCTGCAACATCTACTTCTTCTTCATGTCCTTCATGCTGATCTTCACCCAATCTGAAATCTCTCTTGAAGTGCCCTTGCTTTCCACATTTCCAACAGGTTATTTTTCCATACCTAGATGTGGATCTCCTGCCATTAAACTTCTCCATTCGTAGTCTACTATCTTCTGCCATTGCTCTACTCCCACTCAAACAAAAACCCCTGTGAGTAACCTCTAATCAACACACACTAACCAGATCTAATCCAACCTGTTAGTATCCCAACCAAAATCTCTGATACCAGTTGTCAGGGAATCCAAGAACAAACACACCTGTTCTGATCCCACTTGTTAGGATCTTGCTCCTCAGAAAGAGCACAATATGATTACCAAATACAAGCAATTAAACATGCAGAAATATCCAGAAGTACAAGTAACTAGAATTCACAAATAGCACAGAATATGAGAGACAATACACTATCTTGTATTAATACTTGTACAGAAAAGAATACAATAAAGAGACGCCACACTCTTCCACCTTATAGAGGCTTGCCATACCTCAAGTGTACAGTAATTATTCTTCAAAAACACTCTCCTACCAAAAATGGTCTCAACACACAACTCACACACAAAATTGGTGTTCACCTCTCCAACCAGTCAGTAATAACCCTGCCAGTACACCAAGCACTCTAAAGTACTTCAAGTAGATCTCCCATGAACCTGCAACCTACAATTCAACAGACCATACTTACACATGTAGATCTTCTATGAGCTTGCAACAACCTGCAACTCAATGATCTTACAATGGAAGGATCTTCCTTGCCTTCCTTTCTAGCTCATAATTACAATACATGCCAATGGGTCTATAAATAGATCCCAGATTTAAACAATAACTTAGACTCTTAGTTTACTATAATTATCCACACAGCTCAAGACTCAAAATAGCCTTTACATGCAAACACTCAGTTCAACAAACTAATTGTTCATGCAACGAACAGTTCTGGAACACACAGGCGACCAACGTCGGTCCCTATCTAACTAGTGCTGACCGACGTCGGCCGACTCCCTGCCGACGCCAGTTGCCTTCTGCATTCATCTTGACTGACGTCGGTCATACTGCCGATGTCGGTACTTTTAGAACTTCAGCAACCTCTCTTCGTCTGCATAGTTGAAGCTTTTAGCTCCACAACCTAACATCTATAACATAAGTGTCACTATCATGATGATAATATGTATTATATTGGGTATGTTGTTTAGCATTTTTTACTCTAGGACTCTTTAGAATATATTATGTAGTATAAGAACTCTATGTTGGTGTTCATTTTGGAAGACTCATAATGTTCTGTAATATAAATCTAGGACATATTGGAGTAGAGAGTGGTTATCTAGAATCTATGATGAATTGTAGATTAAATAGATTTTCAAGCATAGGTCTCCTTGGAAATTTTTCCACTCATTTCTAAAATCTATGAATTAGTTTGACCTTTTTAGGTTGATTAACTAATATTTTTAGTGTAGGAACAATAGTATTTGGTTGGAGGGGGTATTCATATGAAATATCATGAGATATGATAACTTCATTAGTAAAAATGTATTTCAAATATATGTGTACTATATAAATTTATTGAATCCAAGGATTCCCTAATAACATAAATAAGACTCCTACAGTGCATAATACTATAAACTTGTGGCCATATGTGTTAGACCACCCTGTAGTGGTATTTTTATCTCACCAATATAACTCTGATTATGTCGATTGAATTTATTAATATTGTATTAGGGAATATATCATGATATGTGTATCCATAATGAGATATAAGTGATATAGTGCACATATTACACTTGAACCATTATCAACCATAACACTATGTATATGTCAATGATCAATGTAATATTTAACAAATAAAGAGTGCAAATCAAAATCATAATTGACAATCTCATGCTCTATGAATGTGATAAGTGGTCTATATGTCACTAAAACATGATATGTACCAAAAATTCCATTCAAAGGATGTTGTGATTTTGTATGAGGATGGTAAGAAGATGGTGGAGGATGTGTATTATATGTGTAATGAACTTCTAATTTATCTATTATTTCTTGACCTATATGCTTAGGAAAAGGGTCACTAAATATCTTCATTGTTATACTCTCACTTGGTTTTCCTTCTAATAATATATTTACCCACACCAATGATGTTATCATCTATAAAATCATGTATTTTATGTCTAAAACTGATGCATGTGTTGGTTGTGTGCATTGGTACTCAATGAAAATCACAAATATTATATTGATAAAACTAAAAGAGGTTTACTCACATTAGCTTCTTTAATGAGAGGGAGTGATATGAGGTGACATTTTAATAAATTTTGTAACTCCTTGTAGGTAGTTTATTAGAATTTGGTAAACTATCTCTTTATAGGAGTATATAACACAATATGTGGTGTAGTCATTGTTATGTTTTGATCATTCTTATTTTCACTTGGTCTCATCTTGTATGTTGGCTTACTTAGTTTATTTACATTACAAGTAGAAACAAGGTTGGTTATATACTTTATCTTATTCATTTCCAACAAGTTAACCTCTCTTTTCTTAATCGTGTGACATAAATCCATGAATGATAGAAACTTCTTAAACATAATAGATTCATGTCGAAGTGGGGGAAAAATTTGTTTGAATATGTATTGGAATTCTTTATTTGCCATAGGATTCATCATTTTGGATAGCATGGTATTATACCATAACAAAAAATATAATGATGAGCTTCCTAGATTCTTGTTTTAGATGAGAAATCTAAGCATATGAAATATTTTCACTTATGTTAATTGAGAAATGTGCAAGAAATAAATCTCTCAAAGATTTTATCACATGATCTAAATGATGTGGTAAATTATAAGACCATATTAGAACATACTCTTTTAAACTTTTGGGAAATAACTTTATCAACAACCTATCATTGGATGCATAGTCCAAACATGTATTAAATTCACTCAAATGTTACTCAGGGTCACCTTTTCCATAACAAAATGTACATTTATGTGTCATAAAACTAGTTGGTAAAGGATATGTTAAAAGATGATGAGTTAATGGAGTATGCAATAAACTATGTGAATAAAGTACTTGATTAGGTTTATAATCAATTTATTCCATTTGTAACACCTTATTTTACATATCTAAAATAGTTTTCACTAACCAAAGGTAGTGTAAAAATTGATGAGTATAGATTGGTATGTTAATCTATTAAATCCCTTGGGTTTCCCCCATAATATATGTTGGTATGAAAGTTGTATTTAGTTATGTAGATAAATGAATGGAACCTATAGAACTGTAAGTATCATAGGATTGGACTTTAGATGCTTTTAATATTTCCTCTCTAACAAAAATTTTAAAATCACATCTTTCATAGCTGGATTCTTTGCAAGAAACCATGTTAATTTTATTTCGATAGTGTCATTAAATCTATTAACTAATTCTACCATTATGTTTTTATCAACTAGAATCTAAAAATGTTTAACTTGAGTACCACTTAGTCTAGAACTTCTTATAAGAGTGGTATAAACAACTTTCTTAGATTTCTTAAAATATGAAATCGAAAGTTGAAAGATAGTTAACAAAGAATTTATTAAATTTGAAAAAACATAATAAAAAAGTTAAAAACAATAAAAAGAAGGAAATAAACCCTAGTAACAAAGATGGTTATGGTTTTGAATATTTAATTAATAGACAGGTTCATCATCATGTTTTATCAAAATTTAGAATTAAGTGTTAATATAATTATGACACATTCTTGATTAAAACCAGAATATGTAAGATATACAATATATACACATAATTGATTTAAAACTTATTATTTATAAAAAGATGTTAAAATCAGAAAGTAATAAATAAAAATAAATTAGATGGCACTTAGATTTGATGGACTACAATATATATTGTGTTATTGATAGTGAGAATGTGTGAGGTCACTATGAATAGAGAACAAGGCTCTATTTGAATCTAGGACAAGGGCACACTATTCAAATAAGGAAGACTTATGTTTTAATCTATAGGGTGCCAACATATACCAGGTGTTTTTCCTTATATTTGAATTTAGATCAATTTGTCTTTGTCTATAGTCCTATATGTGTGATCAGGTCTGTTTGATTCACTATAGGATACATTGTGTACCTTCTTCTTCTCTTGGAACCTTAGCTCAATACATAATGAGGAAAAAATTAAATGAAATAGGAAAAAAGGGTTAGGGGATAAATGTGTGCTTGATGTCAATACCCCCTATGTTTATTATTTCCTACACACCTATACTTTGAAGAGGGATCAAACTCTATGTAGTTATACCATGTTATGATGGTGTGTGTATGAAATATTGATTTAGTGTTATATATTGGTGTAATCCCAATGTAATTATGTGTTTTAATAATAACTTATGACCTCATTAATATATTCAAACTTACTTAAAGGATACATAGGATGTGTGGACTCAAAATTGGGAAGAATAGGTGTTTTCCTCTCAATGTGCAATTAGATTAATTATGGTGTTTGTAATATGGAAGTCTCTTTCCAACCAGTCTACAAATGAATAGAAAATGTGCTTATATTGTGGTTTTTTGGGATTTCCTCCAATGGGGATTATCAAACATGCAAGATAACTTTTTAGGTGAATTTTAATGTGATAAATTAGAAAAATTTTGGTGGGAGGATGTAATTGATGGCTTCAGACACTATCGATGAGTGGGATTATCCTAAAGGAGTGGCCTTCTCTGAGGCACAAAGATAGCTAATCTAGACATGTGAATCAATTTAATATTGAGTATAAGCTACTTGGAATGAGGAATAAGAATAATCAATATCAACTTTTCTTAAGGATAAGGATCATTAGCATAGAAGTATATGAATAGTAGTTTAGAATCATGAAATTGAGCATAGGCTAACTGTGTATAAGGAGTGGTCATGAGTGCATTATTTTATAATTAAATTCTAATTTTAGTGACTACATGCATTATCCCTATTTTTAAGGTTAATCCTACTTATTGGGTTGGTGGTCACCCATGTGACCACGTGGTGATGGTTAGAGACCCAAAGGGGCCAGTACTTTTGAAATGGTGGTGACTACTGTAGGAGCTAAGTGGTTTGAGAAAACTATGTGGCTTATAAACCACATGGTTACCCTACAGCCTATGTTAGTTGTGACCTACTCTAACCTTAACAAAAATGGTTAGAATAAAATTTCAAACTTATTTGTATTTAATATTATTTATTTGAAAAATATACATTATCCTCAATCTGATGCCTATTCAAATTAAATTAAAACCATAACCTTTACCTTAGAGATTAAAAAAATGTGAAACTAATTATAGAGACTAAGAGACCTAGAGGTGGGAAAACCCAAAAGAAACCCCCTTAAATTTTTAGTCTTCTTTCATACGAAAGAATTTTTAAGACCTGGGACTATACCATTCTTAGTATATACCACTATTATCCTAGGGAGGTCATTTTTTACCTTTTTGATGGTTGTGGCTTCTAGAAGCTTGGGACAAGTCAACCTATAAGGGTACCCCCATTAAATTTCTTCCCTATCCCACATGAACTAAAAATTAGAGCATAAAACTGAGAATATAAATTGGGCTCTTCATTATCCTTGTTAACATCCATTAATAGTTATGGTGGAACTTGAATCAATCGAAGACTATCATAGTTTGAGACCTCTTGGAAACTTTCTAAGAAGATGGGTACCTTAAAAACCAACCCAAGTATGCATGTATCAAAATATAAATAAAAAAATAGATAAAATATAATTAGGCCAAAATTTTGGAGACTTGATTAATGGTAGTCATCCAAGGTTGAGTCAGTATAAGAGGGAACACTATGGATAAGTCATCTTCCAATACCACCTTCCTCTTTTCTAAAAACTAAGTTTGAAGCTTGATGATTTATTTAAAACCTTTATTTCCCTTCATAAAGATTTCTAGGGTTTCTTCATCATTGACTAAATTCCACATTCGAGACTAAAATGATCCAACAATTGATTTGGAGTGATTCAACCTTAGGGAGCTAAGAAAGGACATTTAGACCCATTTTGAGGTCATGTGAATAGTATACATCCTCCTTACTAATAAATTTTCTCTAAACATAAGTTAACTTGAAATTAGATTCAATTTATGACTTTAGGGGTGAACTGATCCCTATGATTAGTTAAAATCACTCGAGATCCTCCATGAACCCCACTAAGAGATTGGAAATATCATTTGAGCCTATAGTTTCTCAAACCCACCTCTTGTTATTCGAGCATCCATTATATACCTTCGAGATATGGGCCACTAGGTTCACTTAAAGGATTGTAGGCTTATTGAGATCTTGTAGGCTAATTAAAGCAAGTGGGACCTATATGGTTTTGTAGTGATCATGCATCCACTTGCACATTACCACTAGTGTCTTTTAGACATTTCAATTTTATTTGACATTTTATACATCTCAGGCTTGAATATGGTTAACCATTAGGCATTATAGTTGTGCATAATGTGCTTTATACATTTCAAAAAAATGGCTTGTTTTTTTGTGTTTTTAATCATGAAAACTTTTGGGCATGACATTTTGTTACATAATACTATTTTAAAAATGGGAGCTCTAGGGATCATTGTTTAGTCCAACTTCTTCCACAATGAATGGATGCATGTACTTATTAGATTATATACCTTTTTTTTTAGGAGGATAAAGTACACGTGAATATTTCCTTAGACCATGAACTCTTTGGCCAAGTATTAGACACTTGGATTCTTATTTTTATCTCTACACTGAGAGACCCATGTCAATATTTGTTAGACATTAACCCATCTATTAGATCAATTGAGGTTTGTTGAAGGCTTGGAATATAGGTTCCAACCAAGTCTTAATAATGTATATGACTATGATATCTAGGTGACAATTATCTTTTAATAAATTTATTATGTATTAAGCTGATGGGACTTTCCCATTATGTTAGACATATTCATCTTAACTTGGATGAATACATAGATAAGTTCTTAGGATATATTGATCTTGGTTCTTATAACCATGAGGTTTGATCATAGTTATACAAGAGAGTGTCATGTATACCTATGGTTGAGATGGGTATTTCTAGGTTTAGTGACCACCTATTTCAAGCAAACATTGCCTTGCCACTCAAATGAAGTGTGTTAGAGGGTTATTTGATGTTTTTCACCTTGAATGATGAATTTTGGAATGAATAATGATGCATTTTATTGAATCCATCCCATCTTCCTTTGTGTTGACTCTTGCCTTATGATTAGTTCCAAGAAGATTTTTATCATAGTCCCTCTGTAAGCCAAAATACTCATGTCAATGGACTAAAGAGTGTTATAGAGGCCTTGGGGACATGTTTAGTCTACAAAAGGGACCAAGAGATTCATTATGTTACATATGAGTTTCTTATTGAAACCCATTTAGATGAAAATGAGTGTTTTTAGATATCATATTCACCTTGTGTGATGGACTAGTGATAACACATGGGTGGGATCACTTTGTTTTCTCTAATCCTTGTGGAGCATGACTCTTGTCTACTTTTACTAATGAGATATGCCTTATTTTTAGCCACACAATGGATTGAAATTTCCATTTAATTTGGATGTTAGTTATGTTTGGATAGGAACATGCAAGCCTTTGTGGCATCTTATCACAAGAAGGTGTGAGCATTGACTTACTCAAGTGATGACTATGTTAGAGTGACATTATTACCTCTTTTTAATGTTTTCTCAATACCTAAGGTATACATATATTTTTTGGATGTATATATCAAAATTTTGTGGTCAACAACCCCTTTGAGGTTATGACCCTATTTCTTGGAGTATTTATTTATAGAATACCATTCTACTAACCAATGGTGGTTTGGCAGTGACCTTGTTAATAGTATCCTCGAGAGGAATGTGTGTCATTTTTCCTCATTACTAAGAAGGTTTGAATTTACCTTCCCACTTATGGGATATCTTTATTTGATCATTGTATCCATGATAGTTGATTTAATTGATAATAGTGAGATAATTTCCTTATAAGTTTTATTTTCATGGTGGTGACTCCCAGTAATGTGGGTTTCCTATGAGTGGTGATAACATTGATAAAATATAAGTTTATTTTGGAGTAAGAGGTAGAATTAACCTTAAGTGGGTGTACCTCCTTACCTAATAAACATGTTGATGATAAAATAATACTTTTACTTCTATAACTTGGATGCTAGTTTACTAGAGTATGTAGTTTAGCATGGATTGTGAAATCTGAGATATTATAGATGTCAACATTTTTAAGGTGACCCTTATCTCTTTGTGTTGACCATTTCATACTTTTGATAGTGATTTTTTTAAAAATACATTAGAATTCTAGATATATATGGTACCATATTGGATACTTGTGTTGGTTCTCAAGGCTTTCAATTTCTCAATCTCGTAACCACGCCACACCCTTGTATATATTATGAGGTTGGTACATCCTTGTGTATGGATTGATGAGTGCATGCACTGAACATCCATGATTATTGGTAAAAAAAATTCTAAGAGGATGTATTATATAGTAGAGATAATTTCATAATCTTCTAGGAGTGTCACTTTGATCATACTTCCTTATATGATGTCTTTTTCTCCTTCTTTGTAAGGTTGTCATAGATTATTTTATGATCTTCCTAGAATTCTTATGAAAGCATGATTTTAGATTGATCTAGGGGGACAAAGTTTTAAGGCACGGTAAAAGATATGACACATGAGTCTTAGAATTTGGGATGCATTATGATGACATTTTTTATAGATGGATTATGGTATGAGTATGTGTCTATAAGGGGCATCTATACCTTTCTTAAAGTTAGTAGTAGTTTCATTGATCAATATTGTGAGTGTCTTTTGGGTGACATGTTGGGTAGGTGAGTACCTAACTTAGTCCATGAGTTTCATGAACAATAGGTTATTATAATCTTCTCATTCACCTTAAATTGAACATCCTAGGAGATGGTTAGACATATTTATTTATAAACAAAGTCACTAGGGGATAATTTTTATTTGTGTAGTGAGTGTTGTGCAAGCATGAGATGAATCTCTCCTAAGCAAGTGTGCACCTTTTAGATGGATTTTAATTCATTGATAATTTTAATTTTATGGAAGGGGATATTAAAATACCCCTCGATCATTGAAACCAACCTTGAGATGTGAGATTCCTCCTCGTAGTGGAGGAGTGTAGTATGTTATGTTAGTGTTGTCCTATGTGTTTGGATTTTGTTTATAAATTGATATTTCATATGATTCATTGGTTTGGGAATAGGTTTTATTTTAGTTAGTACTTAAATACCATCAATATGATTTAATACTCAATCACCATCAAGTGACATCATCATAATTCCAGTGAGTGGATTTATATCTTGTATAATGTTAATAAAGTGTTCTTTCTTATCAAAGTCATGTAACTTTAGTGTTGATCTGCCTACATTCATTGGCCTTCATAGGATGGTGTCTTTTGATTTGTGTTGGCTAGATAAGTTGTATAGATGAATCAACTTGATGCCTCCATGTGTTTTAACCTTTTTTCCTATTTGGGGAAATGTGTTGTGAGCTTTTCCATTTATATGTTGGTAAGTGATGGTTTTCTTGTAAAATTGGAGTTGTAATATATACTTCATACCGTGTAATGGTACTAAAGAGTTGTGTTTCTAGTTTGTTGATATGATAGATCCATACTCCCTATTTGTGGTCTTCCAAAGCCACATTATTCAATATGATTTTATCTAAAATTATGAAAGTTTACCACTTGATGTGGCAAACCTTTAAATTATTTTGATTATTCATTAGGTTTTTTAATTAGAATCATATTTTTATGGTTTTCCATGATATGGATTTATAATTTATTTAACCATTTATTGAATGTTAAAACTCATACTTTTCTTTATTATCTTCATTTTTGGATTAAATTGGGTTATCTAGCCATTTTCACCTTAATTATTGTTTGGATTATATTGAGTTGTGTACCATTTTCATTTGCTCTCCTTGTGGATTGATTGGGTTTCTTAGCTTATTTTATTTCATTCCTTGAGTGGATAGGTAAACTTTTAATTTTTTAAATTATATTGTGTTGATAAACCATTTTTAGTACATTTCATCTTGTGCAAGTGTGGGACTAGTAGGTGATAATTGTCTTGTTAGCATTAGCATATAAGACAAGTTAATGACTTGTTGTGTAGCTTATTAATCAATTTGGGTGGCATAGTCTCACTTGTTCCTTCTAGAGAGGTTATAAGGATGATGTGAATAGGATGATTTGAACCTTAGCCTTGTGTTTATGTTGATATTAACATATATTTCCTTTTAACTCTAATAGTAATGGAGATGGGTAATGTTGTGATATTAGATACACATTGAGATGTTGTGTGATTGGGGTTTAGGCATCATAATCAGTGGCTAAATTATTCCTAATGGTTTTTTTGATTTGTGTTTCAGTATTAGGATGAGTGTCCAAAGTCCTCCTAATGGATTGTGGTAATAGGGTTGGGCATCAGGACTAATGTCCAAAGTCCTCATAATAGTCTCCTTGATTAGGTTTGGGTATCAAAATTGTGTCAAGAGTCCTTTGAATGGATTAAGTCAATAGGAATTGGGTAAATATAATATATTAATCTTAAGTCCTCATATTATACCTAAGTGATATAAATGATTATAAATTAAATTCACAAAGTCTTCCTTCTATGTTTTCATTGATTGGAAACCATAAATTATGTTCATACAATGGGTTAAGGACCGCTTATATTGATATGATCTCATATGGCTAATCTTGTGGGTTCGATGTGCTTGAAGTTGTTGTTCTTCATTTTTTGCATATAAATAATGGGACAAGAATGATATTAAAATTTTCTTGATCCCTTAAGATAAAATAAAATAGATCCTAACCTTATACTTAAACATGACACTTGACACATTGTAATACATCTTTTAAATATTAAGTAACAATTGATTGGAACTAAATCATCTTTAAATATGTGTTATCATAACTTGGAAACCAAAAATTAATCAACAACCTTCCAAATTGCCTTGAAGTGTGACTCACCCTGTGGGGTTAATTATCTTTGGCCCTGGGTAATATAATGTATTGCATTGCACTCTATGATTTGTTAGTAGATATCTAAGATCATTGACTTATAAATACTGATGAACTGAGTCAACAAGATTCCTCAAGATTGTTATAACATCCTTAAAACAATAATTTTTACTTTTAATGACTTCTAAGAATAAGTTTGCATAAGGGGAGGAGAATGTGAGGCCCAAATTTTCATAGTGTTACTTTTTTTGGATATTTAGTATTGTACCCATGTCATGATCCCTATGTTATGAAGACACGAGATGTTTTATTATTGCATTATTACTGAGATATTATATCTAAGTTATGTTCTAAATGATATTATTTGTGTATTTAACTACTATTCAAATGGTGGTTATGTATAATTTAATTTGATTATCGATATGCATACTACATTATTGTATTATTTGAGCTAATACTACTTTATCATGTGATTTTAGATTATGAGTATATGATGTTAGCAACATGTAGTGATTACCTCATATGCATATTTAAATGTTGTGATTTATATGTTTATGCATCTTTAAATACTAAAATTTGATTATATGTTAAACTATTATTTATGCTTGATAAATATCACTCATGGCTCAACCCTTTAGTTCATGGCCTTCTCATTTCCAAAAGGCTCATGTTGGCCATCTCACTATGCCTAGATGTTTATCCTATAATTTTACCTTAATATTTTGATTACCTAGATCACTTTTATCCCACAATCTACATAAAACTTTATTTATATCCTATTCTGGTAGTTACATATCTTCAAAAACTTTATATTCTCCTAGACACTACCATTGATACTAGGACACTAGCATGGATGCTAGTATCCTAGATTTGATGCTAGTGTCTTAGCCTTACAAATGGTCAAATTTGAAAATATTTTAATATTTATGGGTTATCCTATGGTACTTTTTTTAACCCTCCCATGGGATCATTTCAAAATGTGTCGTATAAATATAAAATAAAAGGTCATTCATTATCATCATGCAATCACCAAGTAAACACCTATCAAGATCACACTTAATCATTTGCACAACTGAGTTTTATTACCCTATTATTTCCTATTTCCAAATCAGTCATAAGAGTAGTCTTCTTACAAGTCTAAATCATTCAAAGAGTAACCCATGATCATTATTTTTCAAGTTACAAGTTAGATAACTATATGCATTTGTATATAGTATATTGCACAATTTTTGACACATAAGTCCACAAAAAGGAAAGAACTACATTGGTCTCAGGTCCTCTCTGAAGTATATATCTACATATGTAGGGATAATTGATAGAGGGGTATTTGATTTCATCTCCATTTCACTTGAGACCATTTAGCCCCATTTTATAAGGTGACATGCCCAAGCTAAAGGACCTAAGGTTTTGATAAAAATATTGATATCCAGAACCTGTGCACACAATTTGAGTTGACAATTTTCAAGGCAATAGTGAACCCTAACATGTGCAGTTTCCTATTCTAAAAAAAAACTATATTTTGTATTGGATAAAATGGTCAAAACTAGGACACTAGTATCGATGGTAGTGTCTAAATATTGATGATAGTGTCTAGGTTTATAGAGAGCTCATTTTTAGAATCTGAGAATCCTAATAGAGCATCAATCTATCTCCTTCACTTAATTGTTTTAGATATACCTTCACATCAAAAAATAAGCTAAGTATTTTTTCTCCTTCATGTTGCTACATTCAAATTATTGCTTTGGTGTTTTACTTTATATATTTAGTATATTCTCAAATTTAGCATATTTATCATAATATTATAAATTTGAATCCATTTATTTAGCCTGATTTTAGAATAGAGTGTTCCAATTTGGCTAGGTTATTCCCCCTAACCTATCCAAATAGGTTAAAACATTTGGTGAACCCGGCCGCTAAGTATTTTTTATGAGAAATCCTAGTTTTCCCTAGGATTTATTTGATTTCTAAGTTGTTAAAATCTAAAAATAATATTTGGATTAATTAAAAAGGAATAATTCATGTTTAGTATGGATACATATATCAATTATTTCATTGCACAATATATTATGGTAGTCTTTTCTTGTTATCTCTCATACATTTCTAAATCAATCAATGATATAGTCAAATGGAGTCAAAATTTTGGTAACAATAAAGAGAGTGTTTTCACCCAAGATAAAAATTTAATCTCTCATTACAACTCTTATTTTAATAATACTAAACCTTTATCTAGATTAAATAAGTGCCAATGTGCATGCTCCCGGTATTTAATTTCCCCTAGATCATATTCAAGTAATAACTACCATCCCTCTCCCAGTATTCTCCCATGACTTATCAATACACATGTTAAGACCTCAATCTTTGAGATTTTGAAATATTCAACTTTATATAAATATATCTTATATGAATCCCTATTTAAAACTCAAGTACCAAGTGACATACAACCAACTTATTTTGTGTATATTATGCAAGATCTCAAAAATAATGTAAATATCATATCATCACAAATATTTACCCTCAAAGGATATCATCAATCAAGATTTGTCTTTATTCATGTAAGTTGGTATTCATAATAAATGAATCAAAAAGGAGTGCATGGAAAAAGTATCATTGACATAGAATATTAAAAACCATTCCAATGATGTTATTGATAAAGTTTCAAATTTGGATTTGGTACACAAGTCTTATTGATACAAAGACATTATTTTATAAGCATTACATATGATAACCTTGCCAAGTAATGTATATCAACCATAAATGGAATTTTTAATCAACACTATCAAATATACAAAGCATAATATTTTATTTAAATATAAGGATTTACCACTCCAACATATTATTGATCATTGTTTTTCATTACATATTCAAGTATGAGTTCATTCAAACATGGATACAAAGGCCAAAAATTAAGCAACAACAATGGTTTATATAGTGTCATAGAAACCTAATCAATTCACCTAAGAGACAATTTACATAATTACTTGAGTCTCCAGCTTCACTCCTTAATAATTTTGTGGAGTGTCACCTCATATATTTCCCTCCTCCCTTAGAGATTGATACGAGTTGACCTCTACTAAAAGGATATGATGCAAATGCTTATTGTGACTATCACCAATGTGTCAATAATTTTAAAAATAGATGGTACAAGTTAAAGCACAAGATATAAGACCTCATTGATAGTGATTAAATAACCTTTGATGATCTTCTAAAGTATCTAGGGTCACAACCTAGTGATCATCAAACCAGAAGATATTTAACAATACATTACAAGATCATTCTAAGGAAACATTAGAAGTGAAAGTGGACTATAACGCATATAACCTTCCACCACATTATGGAGACTCATTATATGTAAATATTAGAACACCTCTATACATCATATCTCCTATGGTTTATAGGCCTTCTATTACTTTTTAGGGATTTTGTATGAGCATCCAATGTAAAAAGAGAAGTTTATTCCAAGATAATTAATCATAAAACTTATTCAGGTTAATCATAATAGAAAGGGTCATAAAAATTCAATCTTATTTCCTAGGTGACTGATATTTAGAAAGGTCGATGCATCAAAGATATATAGTGGACTCCATGGAGCCATCATTTATACCTTCACACTCCATCCATTTGTTGAGAGTAAATCAACATGTTTCATGGAAGGTACAAATACCAAAAAAATTACACAAAAAAATTAATAGATCACTAATAAATAGGTTCCAATAACCACTATAGCTTCTACTATTTCTTCACAACCATAAAGTCTTATGAGGCATAGGTAGATTATTACAGAGTCTTCAGATCTAGATTTGGCACATATACATTATCTTTGGTAGCATAACCAATTTTTTGTAGCCCATATTGAGTCTATGGAACCCTATGAGATCCCTTATGTGAGATCATCAAATGTCATTCTCATTCCTAAATTAAAATAAACAAAAATTTCAAAAAAAAAAAATATTCAATAAAATACAAAAACATTGAAATAAAATAAAAATACTTAACATTTACATGTTTACTAGATTTTGTGTATGTTTATTTTATGTTAGTAGATAACATATCATTTACTTTTTATACATGCATATATTTCATAAGTACTTGAGTGTGATATTGACATACACTATATACATGACACTTGCACATACAGATGTTGGACCTTTCCTCCATTTGTGTGACACACTACGTTGGGGGGATTTGTTTCTATTGATCATGATTGATACATGTGATACTTGTTATGATCACTTTAGATTATCATGTTGAGATTATATAATATCACTTAAATATTTGTATATTAATTCTTACATCTTAAACAACATGATACGTATTCTATGTTGTAAGACATTTTGATAACACATGTATGCAAGGACTAGCATGATATGCTTATGCTAGTTGCTTATATTTCACTTATTCATATTCTCACATGGCTTACTTGATTGTACTTCTTATTTTATACCTTGTCTTGATTGTGGAACATTTGAACATGTTCTTTGTTTATTGGCCATAGTGTCCCTGATTATTATTTATTTGATATGTGGATATTTGAGCATGTACTCTCCTTTAAGTGTGTGTCATTTAAACATGACCCTTGTTTGCGATATCCTTAGACCATTTTTTATAGCATTGAGTTATTTTATGTGTGTGCTTAATTTTTTGTTGAGCTTATGTCTATTACTCCTAGACGTTACCATGATCCATATCATGCATCTTAGGGCTTGTTGTGATTGGATACTATAAACTTCATTGATATATCTACTTAGACGTGGTACCACTATATGATTAGTGACTACATTATTGATACAAATATATCAATGTTATCTTATCCTTTTGAGATAATATGACTACCATATTGCATTCCCCTCACCTCAAAAAGAGGGGAATATCAGTAGGGGAGTGTCATAGAGACATGAGTCCACATTATTATAGGTATGATAACTGAGGGGGAGGGTAAATTAGTGAACCTAGATATTTCAATCTCAATTCTAATTCTTTCAAATTATTTAAGCAATTATCATATATCAACTTGATCAAGCAACATTAACAAGAGTGTTCATTCATTTAATTCATACACAAGATCAAACACATAACACATAGTTCATGTGGAAAATCCTCATGGAGAATAAAACCCACTCTCAAGTCTGCAACACATGTAATATTATCCTATAAATAAATTACAAACAATATACTAGTCAACTCCTTTATGCTAGGAAACCTTGATCATATCCTCCTAACCAAAGGCATTTACTGAAACACCTATTTCACAACAAGAAATTGCCCCTAAGGAAAATCAAATCCTTTAGACCCTCCTTTGAACACTTCCACATTAGAAATAATGTATTCAACACATGATGATTGATGTCTATTTATCTAACCCCTACACAAACTCTCTCTCTCTATCTCAAATAGGCCTCTCACATAGGCATGTCACAATCTCTCTTCACTCAACTAGTCCTCATATGCACACTCAAACCTCTTTACATATCCTCAAACTATAATATCACTATTTGGACATCATAAATATGACCTATAGGTGATACATATATTCCTCACTCTACTCTACTCATTAACTCATCAATTAGGTACTCTCCCTCTCCTTCACTCTATAACTCTCATATACACCTTACACAAGTCTTCTTTCACAAGCCTAGAAACCAACACATTTGGTTTCACCATTTATAGAGAAATCATGAATTAAAAATATAAAAATATTTACTTTTTTCCCACAATACATGTCCTCATCCTTAATTCATATCACATGGGTCACAATTAAGCACAATCCACTTTCAAATAGGCCTAAGTCACTTTTAGGTCCTATGGAGAACCATACAACTCTTTGACACTTCTTTGAGAAAATTAAGAACATATGAACATTTTAAAAATACATGGACCCATTCCAAATCATATATATGTCCTCCTTAATTTCCAAAAATCATCATACTACCCTTCTGCTTAAGCACAATTCATTTAAACAACATTCTATGCACACAATCACCATGAACGAACACACAATCAACTTTTAAACATTTATACATAGTACATATTATTAATAAAACCTTCATAATACACATAAATGGTCCTCATGAAGTATAAAACATTATTAAATATCTAATTCATCATTAAACATCAAAATAATATCAACATAAGCTCAAACATCCTTCTCAGGTCACTTGTAGAACATAGTCAAACACATAGTCAACTTTAGAGATCAATATTTTATCTGTACATACATTAAAACCTTAAAATATATATTTATATATATTACTTGGAGTCTTTTACCACTTTTATTTTTACTACATGATCAAATCCATCTTGGATCGAAAGATATGGCTCAAAAACTAGACATTGGTCTTTCCTTTACAAAATTCAAATATTCAAAAACCAATGATCATAGTTAAAATTCGAACATTATGATCACATCTCATGTCCTCACTACTCAGATTAAACATGCATGATAAATATTATCTAAAATTCAATTCATATATAACTGATTCCCAAATTTTAAACCTTGAACATGTTGACCTTATCTCTTGCAATCTGTAAACTCTGACTCAATGCACTCCATCAATCTCTGTAGATCAGTCAAGTCTTTATCATGCAACTCACACCATTTGATAAATCTATATGAAAAAAAACTCACCATTATATCCTTATCTTATACCTTTTCTTAGTTTTAAGCCTCAAATAATTCTTACCATCTCGTTCAACGTGCATCATTAGATCATTCTTGTATGATTGTCCGCACACCATTAGATCTTCATTTGGTCCTAATATTTAGCTTTGTTAGCCAATGAATAATTTGTACAATCTCCCATGATCAATTATATATCCATTTGGTCCTGGTCTTTAACACTTGAAAAATTGACTAAGTATGGGAGCCATTGCTTATCTACCTGGAAGGCCAACTTTGGACCGTTATATCTTATACCTCATTCACTCGCATGATCTAAAATTTAGACCATATGATCTCTTTACATAGGATAATCCAACCATGTGTAAAATTGATCCTCAAACCTTTTTATATGTGAGATATAAATCCATTAAAATTCTCACTCAAATTTCTTTCTACCATAGATCCAACTATGTCAAGAACTGCCTAGAAGGCTAACTTTACATGTGCATATCTTTTGACACGCTTCGATGCATGATCTAAAATTTAGTGAAAAATAACTAGGCTCAAAACTAAAAAAACCTATATGATCATATTCTCCTTAAACATCCACAAGTTTTAGATATTTCATCACCAAACTGCTTACTTGGCTCTTTCTTGCCTCATGCAATTTTGGCTAAGTATGGGAAAACAGTGTCAAACTGCCTACGACCCCAACTTTGTACTTGCATATATTTTGATGTATTTGGGTGAAAGACCTAAGAATTAGCACATAATAATTAGACACAATAATAAACAAACTCATGTGACCATTTCCTTATGAAACCTTCATGAGTGGGAATGCTAACATCATTAACATGCTTACTCAGCTCTATTTGAACATAGAAAATACTATCAAAATACTTAAGTTGAGGCTTAAGCTTCTCCCAATCCTTTCATGAAATTTGAATAATAAAGGACCCATTAATTTTGACATGCACTAGGGTGATAAGCAAAGAGTGAAGCCCCAGGCCTTGCCATGCTTTCTTTCCATAGGGGAGACCCTAAGAGATACAATGATGAAGAATAATATTCCAAGATTCATCCTAGAAATACCTCTGATTATCCATTTGGTCCCTAGAGACAACCCTTGGATTTCAATGTCAACAAGACCCAGTCCCTCTGATTCCTTGGGAGACAACAAATATTCTAGGCAACTCTGTGGAAGCCCTTGTGCCCTTCTGAATTAGCCCAAATAAAATATCTTAAAATCTTTTATAATTTGTTGTAGGCAGAATTAGAAAGGGCCTAGGAGGAATAGTACACATGCGTGGCTACCAAAACTTCAAAGTAGATTTAAAACTTACCATCTAAAGATAGAGGCTTTGTTATCCAAAAGAAAATCTTTTTTTGACTCTCTGCACTACATATGACCATAAGTCAGAGGGAGAGGCCCAAAAGGTAAAAGGAATGCCCAAAAAAATTAATTCCACTCTTGGTAGAATCCATTACCATTGAAATTATTCAAGCTAAAGACATTTAGGGCCCAAAGACTACCTGTAGAATTGGGTTTTTCTCCATTGAATGGAAGAGCTTGAGGCTAGACAGAAAATGTGTAGACATTCCATGGCATATTTAACATATTGTTCCTCCTCTTGGAGAGTGAGAAAGGAGTCATCCATAAAATAACCATTTAGAATTTGTCTATCAGACTGAGGAAGAGAAATATCTTTCACCAAACCCTTGGCAGTATAATTATCTAAAAGATGATTAAATCTTTTTATTGTAAGAACATATAAGGGGATAAAGGACAACCTTGCCTTATTGAGTGATGTAGCTCAAACTAAGAAGACTGGCTGCCATTAATAATAATACAAGCCCCTACATCCTAAAAAATCATGTTAACAGTCTGAACAAAATTTGGGCCAAACCCCAGTGACTGAAGCATTGCCAAATGAAGGGCCACTCAATGTGATTATAAGCCTTTTCAAAGTCAATTTTAACAAATAAGGCCTTTTGATTAGAAAGCATAGCCCATTCCATACATTCCCAAACAACGATGACATTGTCTAGGATGAACCTATTTTATATGAACCCTATTTGTTCACTCCAAACAATCAAAGGGAGAACGTGTTTTACCCTGAGATCCAGAGCTTTGGTAATAATCTTATAGGAGACATTGATAAAAGTAATAGGTCTCCAATTTTTGATAATTTTAGGATCAACAACCTTGGGGATGAATTTAATGTTACCCTAATTAATAAGGGTTCCTAAGGAATTGGTTAGCACTACTTCAGTGTAAACTTGGTGCAGATCAAGACGAACAATGTCCCATAGGGTTTAATAAAACTCATAGGGGAAGCCATCAATTCTTGGATCTTTATCCACTACCATTTGCTTAACAGCCTCATGAAGGTCATTGAGAGATAAAGGCTTGTCACAAACAATTCTTTGAAGATTGGAAACTTTGTAGGGCACTACCTAAAGACATTGAAGGAGGGTCACCTCCCTTTCTGAAGAAGAAGCTTGCACTAATAAAACACCATGGTAGTGATGTACAAAGGCTTTCATAATGTCAAGAAGTTTGGTAAGTCTTGGATTTCCTTCCTTGATAGCTTTAATTCTATCAGCAGTTTTCCTAGAATGAAGGAGGGAAAATAAGTCCTTAGACACTTTACCACTAATTTTGAGCCAGTGCATATGATCTCTTAGTTGATCTCCTTTGGCTTTGTGTGTTTCCTCAATTTGGAGTTTGTGCCTCCACTATGCCACTTGAGTTTGAAAGTGAACATTAAAAGGAGCCTACTCTAGTTCCTATGAAGCATGGATAAACTCATAGTTTGTAGTGTTGTGCAAATTCCATTTAAAGATAGTTACTTACTTACCATAGATCCCAAGAAATGTGAAAGTGTGATCCAAAAATAGACGACCATTGAATCTAACTAGTATCTCCTTCTAGTCAAGGAATTAAGTTCCAAATTCTAACAATATGCCCCACCATTCTTTCATGTTTGAGGTGGGTAGTATTGAGATAGAATTATGTGGAAGCAGCCCTAACTTTAGGAGAAGTCCATTCAAAATTAAATCAAATGGGATGATGGTCTGAGAGAAAAGTATTAAGAATGGTAGAAATAGGCCATTCTCTAATTGGAGAAAAATAGAAGAGATCTTATTTAGCAAGTAAATCTCTATCAAGACACTAAAGCACCCTATCATCCCCTTGGAGAAAGTTAGACCAGGTAAACCATGGGGAGTCTAAATCCTTCCTCTAGTGGTGGTTAGGATCAAAAACGCTAAGTTTTTTATGTATGTAGAACCATGTTTCTCACTGACTAGCACACCATCACATCAAAATTCATCCTTCTTTGTCCTCAACCAACTCTACCATATTAAAGTCACCATAGAGGATCCAATGGGTATCCAGGAGAGAGTCAGCCAACCACCTCCACATGGCTTCACACTCCAAAACATTATTAGAGGCATATAAATTAACCAGCCTAATAATGCAGTTGTTAAAAATAAAAAAGGTCTACACCACTTGATGGGTGGGATCTGATCCCCAAGAAATAATGTTCTAACTAAGTTCTGGAGCCAAAAAATTGATGGCCCTAAAATGCCTAGCATCATGCCCAGTGGCATGATAAATGGTCCCAAGCCAAATGATCTATTTTTCATTCTAAAACAAGAAGCCAAAAATCTTGATTTATTGCAAATAAAGAATTTTCATGTTACTAAAAAATTGGCAACTATTCCTAACTGCAAACTTATGTAGTGGATCATTAAGACCTCAAACATTCCAAGAGTATACAATCATTGGATAGGATCAAGGTGTATGTCAATCTCTTCAAAGAGACCTTCCAACATGGCAAAATTGTTTGACATAATATTTTTGGGCATGTAATCATTCATTCTGAATGGCTTCCACCTGTGAGCCATATATTCCTCCCCTTCAGGGGATGGAGATGGGTTACAATAACATCGTAATATATATTTTCAATCTAAAGTGACTAGGGTCCTATCTTCCTCAATGGCACTCACCCTAGGAGAGGGTTGTGACCATGACACTAAATGTGGTGTCTCAACCAATGAGGTTACTGCATGTAGCATATGCATAATAGGTGGTGACACTTTGGTGGGTATGATAGCCTTACCAATAGAGGTTGTCACAACTTTGTTACCAATAGGCTAGAATGACGAACTTTGTGGCCTATTGCCACCTTTGGAAGAGTTTTTTTTATTGGTGATGGTAGTCCAACTACCAATATTGTCATTAAAAGCTTTGGAGTTATATCTACCTTTTTCTTGAGGAGCAGGGGGCATGTGAACCATCAGATGGCACTCTTAGATCATGTGGTCTAAGGATTGGAACCAAAAATTAGTGTTTGGCAAGTTTATATATAAAAAACACTAATAAAAATGGTTAGTTCTAATTTGTATATCAATATAATCTCATGGGATAAATCAACCTCCACACAAACCCTCTTCTGAGGATAAGCCATATAAAATTTAGTCTGCTCATGGTAGATAAAGCATCCTATGGGTTTTATGATCTAGTCAGTAAAACCCCAAAGGGGGAATGGCAAGCCATGGAATTCAACCAAGATGGGCACTTTCAATTTTGCATGCTCAGAGACTTGAAAGTCCCAAGTATAGTGAGAAAACATGACCAAAGTATTGTAGATGAACCAAGGCCCATGGTTAATAATAGCTTTGCAGCATTCTAGGTTAGAAAAGCAAAACAAAAAAATCCCTTTGTAAGGTTTTGGACTCCCTCAAGTTTCACACCATGGCCTTCCCAGTGGTTGTGAACCCATTACTTCAAAAGGTTCTTTGGTGGGGCTCGACCAACAAAATAATAAATTAAAGTAAAATTTTCAAAGAAATGACAAGCTTTATCAAATTTAAGCACATCTAGAATAACATCAGGTAATGGAGAATTAGAGTCATTAGTATTAACTCATGGAAGACCTTCAGGATGAATTTCCTCACCTGCATTTAGGCCATGGTTGTGCCTAATCACTCCAACTTTCTCTGCATATATGAATGCAAAGATGGAGGCATAGGTCAATAAATAAAAGGTACCCCCTTACCATCCAGAGGGCAAATCATAAATCAAAATCAGTGATTAATGTAAACAAATCAAAATACTACCTAGATCCATGGTGATTGGTAGTGTGATAGACCTAAAAGCTCATCAATGTAGAGAAAAAATCATAGGGTTCCCTCTCTCTTCACCACTAAATATGAAAAAAAATCCTTGATGTAATTTTGAACAAATCCAGTAGGGAAGAATGAGAGTATGTTATACTCAAATGGGAAAGTGTATGGTAGCAGTTGATAAGCTATAACATAGATGAGTTTTAGGTAGGTGTCCCCTCAAAGAAATAATTCCCATTTGGGGGTAGTATTATAAGGAATATTCACATTCTCAAAGTCATTGTTATTGTCATCTTCTCTTTCCATTATGCACATAAACCACTTTAAATTGTGATCACTATGTCAGGAACCTCAAGTGTGTCCTTTTAGTTTAGATTTCATTATCTTCTTGCATCACTTATAATTAAATAGGTTAAATAGTCCAAGGACAATGCATTGAGGATTTTATTACCTGGAGTGATTGTGTTTATGGATTGGGATGCTCTCAATCATCTCTTATGAAAGTTAAACTTAATGGGATCCTCATAAAAAAGTCAAGGGTAGATTACCAGCCAGTTATATATAAAAAAAGGATTAAGCTATTGATTTTGGTACTGAATCACAACTCATGAGGTTTCAAAATGATAGCAAACAATGTTTTGAAATGTATTCATAGGGTTTTGATGATAGGGATTGCATGATTCTTGATCACAGGTAAGTATGTTGTAAGGTATGTGTATATAGGAATCCTTGCCTGCATTTTGGAGACATATATGTGCTTAAAGTAGCATATGTTAAGTATTTTGAGGAAATTTCTAGTGGTGGGAGTCCATACTTGGGCAAGAATGAAGTTGTTACTCAAAAGAGGGATCAAAGTACAACAACTCGGAAAAAGATGTTTAATAACCAAAGGGGACCATTTATTATTATTACTCAAAAAAACCATAACTTGGATCGAATCCTTGTATATTAATTGAGGTTTTATGGAAAATATATGGATTAGTGAGCTTAGGAGGTAAGAGTATAGGTCCATTGTTGGATTACTATAATATGAGGATGTATCTAAATGAGGTGAATATATCTAATTCAGACTGTAAACATAGCACATCAAAATTGAATAATGTTAGGTTAGAAATGGAAAACGCTTTAGAAAAATTGAAGGATAATATTTTCAAACAACAAGCAATACTCCACCATATGTTGGACAAATAACTAAGGTAACTACTTAGTACAATATACAATATGCACCTCCTCAAACATGTTCCTATAGATTTACCCATTATGGATTTCATTGAACATTAGAGTGTTGAATCAAGATATGTACTTCATCAGATATATCAAGCTCTTCAATAGATCCCTATGTGGTGGAGGCCTTCAATGGGAACATTTGAACTCACAAAATAAATTTTACCCCAAAACTAGGAGATGCCATCTAATATTAATGTAGATGCAAAAAATATAGTTGTAAATCTTGGAGACTTTGATGATGAAAGTGATGGGAATATGTATGGCTGAAAGGAGGAATGGATTTCCTATGAATGTGATTTCCCATGGGGGAGTTGAGAAAATAGGGTCAAATTCTCAAGGGGATGGAGTCCAAGATGAGGATAAATAATAGTTGGTATGGCTACAATTAAGTTGGCATCAAGGATGGGTGCTCATGATTAAAAAAAGAAAGAATCTCAACTTGAAGGGGATGCTAAGACTCGACACTAAAGGTCAATCCCAAGCACAAATAGATGGTTTCATCTACCCTTCTAACTGAATAAGTGCTCAATTGTAGTTCAATCCCAGCTTTCATAAGGTGGGGGTAAAGAAAAGTATTTTTAGCACTTGGGATTGTAAATCTCAAAGACTGAATTGAGATCTAGGTATTACAGAGGATACTGGATTGAGTGAAGCAAAGAAAAGGAAATTGTAATTTCCTGAGGACAAGCAAATTTGGGAAGGGAGGATTGTCATGTCCTCTTTTTTTATAAATAGAGAAAAAGAAAACCCTAAGCCTTATTGGTTTCCCAAGGGATAAGGAAAAATAAGGGAAACACTTGGGTTCTTCAGAATACTTGTGAAAAAGCACTTTATTGTTATAAATTTAACTTAAGTTGGGACCCTTTGAGGGTCATGGGAACCCAATCCACTTAAGTGGATTATAAGAGATGGTCTTTTAATATTTTAAAAAATGTACTTTATGATTTTCACTTAATAAGGGGACATTTGAGGGTCATGGGCACTCAAGTGATTAAGTGAACACTTATAGGAAAAGGTCCTTTTAATAGTTGAATTATTTTCCCTCCCTTTTGGATGTACCCCTTTAGGGAAAGGCTATAAAGGTAAAGGGTGGATCTTGTGGAGAGGTTTATGTTATTTTTGATAATTGAAATATTTGATTCTAAGTATGAAAAAAGTTTGGATTTCTCCTTGAGGACAAAATCCCTTCAAGGTGGTTTGGAATAAGGATAGAAACCCTTGATTTCAAACTTATGGAAACTTCTTAAAGAGGTTGTATTCTGCATCACTGGTAGAAAAAGGCAACACCATATCTTCATCTACAAGTGGGGTGACTAGCATTGGAGGCTAGGCGAGTTATATTGAAGTTATTTTTAGCATAGCATACCTCCCAAAAGTGTAGCAATTCACCTAAAGGAGTAGCAAACCCTCATATAGGGTAGGCAATGAGTTTTTGAGCCATTTTTGAGTTTTTGCATGAGTGTGGGATAACCACTCTATTTTTGGGTATTTTTTTAATATTTTTGCAGCCATTCATATTGGAAAAATTCAGTATTTGAGCCTAAATAGTTGGGTGTAATTATTGCTAATTTTGTGTCATTTTTGGGCACCTACAGGATTCTGTAGTTTATTTTCAATTATGTAGGGTTTGAATAAATTCTAAAAATTGTTTATTTCAGTAGGGTTTGTTGAATAAACCCTTTTTTTAGTTCTCAACCCTAAAAGGGATATTTCATTTGAATATGTCAGTCTATATTGTATGTGGACATTTTAATATGTCATTTCTATGTTATTTGGACATTTCAATAAGTCATGTCCCTTTGATTATGTAGCATTTGAATATACCCCTTGTATGAGGTCTCCTTAAACCATTATATTCTTTACATTACTTTTGAGTACTCTTTTATGTGTGTTTGATTGTTTGTTGAGCTTGTATTGTTACTCTTTAGACATTGCCATGATTTATATCATGTATCTTAGGATTTTATGTGATCACAACCTACAAGTCTAATTGATATATCTTATTTGATATGTCATACCTATATGCTACATGATACATACACAAATCATACATCTACCTTATTTATTTTAGGTAAAGTACCTACCAATTTATATCTCCCTCACCTCAAAGGAGGGCATATCAGTGGGAGCATGTCATAGAAGCATGACCTCCACATTTTTCACAAGTTTCTATATTAAAGTGGGGGCATGGTATAGAAACATGTTCTCAACATTTAAACCATATCTTAGATTCTCTAGATTTAGTAGGGGCATGTCATAGAAACATGACCTCCACACTTGTACCAATTTTATAATTCCTCAGATTCCATAGTTATATGATTCAGATACATGTTTGTGGAAGCATTCTATACATTTGTATTTCTATTATACCGATATTTTATATTGAGACATATATGAGGTCCATATGCCATGAAAAGGACACTTAAAATTGTAAAAATTATCAATTATACTACTCAATAGGATGCATCAATTACACCAGGATGTATTGTTATCAAGCTTTTTTGTTGTAGTAGTCAGTTCATTTTATAGGTTGAAGTGATTAAATCATTCAAACTCACCATATTTATAAATTGAAGTGATTAAATCATCCAATCTCACCAAATTTATAAGATGAGGTGATTAAATCACTCACCCTCACCAGATTATATATATTCACACTTGAGTTGTGTGATTGAGATATAATGATCTCAATGGTTGTGTCATAACTCATCCCTACACTAGATTGGCGACATAAAACCTTCCAATCTCCCTCTTCAGATATCTAAGGTTTAGGTCTGAACCTTTTTCCAACTCCAATACTTCATAAGGAAGCATCATTACTAAGTGAAAGCATCAAGAGGTAACATGGTTTCATCGACACATAGGTGTACTCCTTTGCTCTCTTTTCAAGCATTTTATATTGTTCAAATTTTAGATTATATGCACTAATTTATATTATAACGTGTATTTAGTTACAAGTCATACATAAGAAAAGTACTCAAAATGGACTCAAGCAAAGGCAAGGTGTGTTATACACACCCAGGTATGCATTTCTTTCCTTTAACTTATTAATTTCATCCTTATGCATTACTATATTATAAGGGTGAGGTAGGGGTGAAACGCAAATACTAAAACTAAATATTTATAACATCTCAGTCTTATACATTTGACAAATATCAATCAGGGATCTACCCTTCAATTTTAGACCTCTATGTTGCCCAAAGGCTCCCAATGGCTATCTTATTGTGCCTAAATAATTATCTCTTGGTCTAATCCATATCATTCTGATGACTTAGATCTCTTGCAATACATAAAAATATTAAAACCTGATAAAAATCATTCACTATTAGTTTCATATCATTACATGTTTTCTAACCCTTTTGACACTACCAACCACATAGGAACACTACCACTGATCGTAGTGTCCAAATATTTATCTAGTGTCAAGTAGCCAAAATTCATCCAAATTGCAAATAATTTCAAACATATGGGTCAACCTATTTGTCTTATTGAACCCTACCATGAGATATTTTCAAAAGGTGTGGTATAAATACAAATCTAAGCCTTCTCATTTCTCAGCAAGAAAATACCAAGCAAGCACCTACCAAAACTAAATCAATCAACTACACAAGCACTCTACTATTTTATATTCATCCATGTTTTCATATCAAGCATATGAGCAATCATATTAAAGTTCTGAAGCATTTAAAAATTAGGCTATGAGCAATAATTATCAAATTACAAGTTAGATCACTGCATACATCTTCATATAGTATATTGCACCCTTGTGCACACACTTTCCCACACATAGAGGATAATTACATAAGTTTGAGACTCTCTTTGGACTATTAGCTATGTAGGCAATGCCTATTGATAGAGGGGTCTTTGGGGTAGCTTGACACCATGAGCCCACTAACCCATTTTTACCAATAGTTATTCCAAGGGTGAAGAAGGGTGAAGAGCTAGGATTTGATCAATTAGCAAAGAGTGACAAATTATATCCCAAATATAAATATACCAATAGAAAGATGACTGGAAAACCCATAATAATAAAGTTGGTTACATCTGATCCAATCATTATTTTGTACTAAACACCTGCATCACAGTTAGACATTAGTGTTGAAAACAGTGTCCATATCTGATGGTAGTGTTCATGGCCATAGAAATACATTTTTTAGAATCTGACAAATGATCTAGAACATTTATCTTGCATACTTTACACTCTTTTACAATCTAGATCTACCTGTACACATTAAACTAGCTAAGTACCATTGTTTCTTATTTATTGAAATATCTTTTAATAGTTATGTTTTACTATTTTTAACAATCTCAGTTGTATAAATTTAGAATATTGTTTATCTGAGTTTTCTATTAATTGGCCCCACTATAGATTATTTTATCACCCTTGTGTTAGAAATATTTCTATAATATTAACCCTATATCCACATCTTAAAATTTAGGGTTAAATAAAGAGTACACAAAATATATTATTATGAAAATTCACCATTTTTAGACCTTGTTTCGTATTTGTATGCCCTACTGTTTATTCATATCAATTTTTTAAAGTTTGCATATTTGAAGTGTAATTTGTTCAATTAACAAGCCCTTTGAAAGGGCACTATCACTATTTTACAAGGTAACCCTACTTATTGGGTCAACAGTCACCCATGTGATCATGCGGTGAGGATTATAGGCTCAAATGGGTCAGCACTTTTATAATGGAAGTGAACATTGTGGGAGCTAAGTGGTTTGGGAAAATAATCCATGTGGGTACCCTATTGCCTATATAAACCACATCATAATCCAATATTAACCATCGTGGTTGGAATAAAATTTAAAATTTATTTTTAATTTAATATTATTTATTTAAAAACTATACAGTATCCTCAGTCCAATGCATATTCAATTAGTTGAAAACTATAAATTTTGCCTTGAAGATAAATTATTTTTGTAAATCCAATTATGAAGACCAAGAGGCATAATAACCCAAAAGGGATGCCCCCCTCAATTTTTTATCTTCTTTCATATGGAACAACTTTTAGAACCTAGAACTGCACCATTCTCAAGATATACCACTTTTGTCATAGGTAGGTCATTTTTTACATGCCTGACAGTTACGAGCTCCTGGGAGCCCTAGGATGGGTTGACCCCCAAGGGGACCACCATTAATTTTATTTCTAAATCTAAATTTGAAGTTGTTTAACCCTAAAATCTAGATGAAGGGAATATAGGGTTAAAGGGGTAGAGATAACCTACAGCACAATAATGGTAAGCTATCTCTAAATCAAGCCAATTAATTTAAAAACTCAAGTAAACATATACTAAATTTATTATGCTGAGATATGCTAAAACTATAAAGTACAACTATGTTAAATATTGTAATGATTATGAAAACAATATAGTTGGTTATGATGTTAATACAGATTTAGATCTCAAACAAGAAGGGAATAGAGTGGATCTAGATTTTGGATTCTATATTAGTCTCCTGATTTTATAAATTATACCTTTGTAGTCGTGTACACTTGCGTCAACTTGGGATGCTTGTATTGAAGATTTTGTTTGATTTTGATGCAGGGGTCTCGTATAGAAGACCTATTGAAACTAGATGTGAATGCAAGGATGATTCTGGGTTCTGTGTCACTTTCATTCCATTGCATTTAGATCTATGTCATGGATTATCACTCCTTGTCAAATATTAAAACCCTAGTTCTTCATCTTCATAGTGGTTGAGGAAAAAATGGGTTAGTGGGCACATGGTGTCGAGTTACCCAAAATACCCATCTGTTAGTGAGCACTGCCTACATATCCAACACTCTAAAGAGGGCCTCAAACTTATGTAGTTCTCCCCTACGTATTGGTTTGTGTGTGTATAAGGATGAAATATATGATAAGCAATTACATAGAGTGACCTAGCTTGTAGCTTAGAAAATGTGGCTTATGGAGTGATCCTTTAGTAATTTAAATATTTGTTGTCCCTATGATTGATATGGAAATAGGAGATAATAGGAAAGCTTTAATCACTTGAGTGTTTGATTGAATTCCTTTGGTAAGTTGCCTTGTGAGTAGGTAAGAAGTTACTAGGTGAGGAATGAATGAGTATTGATCTTGTATATATACCTATCCCTTTGGAGACTATCTCACATTAAATCACTTGAGCCGACCATAGGTATACATTTCATTTAGAAATTTGATGACTTTAGGGCATTGGACACTTGCGTTGGGGTAGGACACTTACGCCAACATAGGCATCTGATTGGGATTCAAGTATTCGAGGAGCTAAAAAATAGGCACAGGTTCAGAACTTGCAGAGATAGATGATAAGTAGGTTTATAACATTTTGAGCATGATAAAAGGTTTGAGTCATAAAAATTACATTGGTCAGAATAAGAGGTAATCAATATGCATAGAGAGATAGTGTATGTGAGCCTTTCGGTAGCATGAAGGGTCTAGAAGCTAAAGGTACATCCATAATATGTATTTATAAAGTGTACAAGACTGAGGTGTTATGTAATTCATAAATGGTGTCTATAGAAGCTTAATGATTGATTTAAAACCTTTATTTCCCTCCGTAATGAATTTTAGGATTTCTTCGTTATTGATTGAATATGACAATCGAGAGTGAAATGATCCAACAGCTGAGATGAAGTGCTTCATCTTCAAAGATCTAAGCAAGGACACTTTAAACCCCTTTTGAGGTCATTTGAAGAGTATATATCCTCTTTGCTAAGCAATTTTCTCTAAATTTAATTCAACTTGAAATTAGATTCAAGTTGTGACTTTAGGAGTGAACTGAACCCTATGATTGGTTAGAATTGCTCGGGGTCTTCATTGATCCCCATTGAGAGTTTAGACATATTGTTTGAGCTTGTGGTTATTCGAACCCACCTCTTATTAGTCAAGTGTCCATTATAAACCTTGGGGTCAAGGGGCCCACTAGGTTTACTTAGAGGGTTTTAGACGTGTTGAGAGCATGTATGTTGATTATATAAAGTGGGACCTACATGGTTGCATAGCAACCACGCATCCACTTGTGCATTGCTACTTGTGTTGTTTAGACACGTCAGTTTGTTTTGAATTTTGTGCATCTCATTCTTGAAGATGGTTGACCATTGTGCATTGCAGTTGTGTAGAATGTGTTTTATAGATTCTTTTAAAAAATGGCTTATTTTTGTGTGGTTTTAGTCATGTAAAATTTTTGGCATGGCATAGTTCTTCCACCAAAATGTATGTGTGTCCAATCATGATCCACTATAATGCAATGCAATGTTTTAGCTTTCAACATTTGACAACATACAACTTTAACCTTGAGTTAGTATCTAGACTTGGATTTAGGGCTACTCCTTTGAGTGGTTTTCAAATGTGAATGCTTTTGGATAATGTCTCTAGGGTGTGCAAATATATTTTTCAATGTGTATATCAACTAGTAACCAAGTTCATCCATATCCTAAGACCTTATGATTAATTGTGTGTGTGTGTGTGTGTGTGTGTGTGTGTGTGTGTGTGTTTGATATTTCCCCACATTACCAACGTATGAAACATGCTTAGGCCAACCCAAGAGAGATGTTTGAATTTGAAAAGTAATTGTTAGAGGCTCATGGACACTATCGGCAAAGGGGGATACATATAGTATCACAATTATTCGACTATTGTTATCACTGTCCAAAGAGGGAAAATCAAGGATCTGGGATATGGCGATAGTCTACTTAGGATTCTAGAGTATTATGACACAGAATAAGGAAATATTGAAGATGGATGATAGCAATTTGGGTTGGCCAAGTCAATAGATAGATAAATAGAAATGGGAAAGTGTGTAAAAGAGTCAAATGTGTATGCACAAGTCATGTATATCACAAATATGTCAAAATTTGATATTCCCAAGTGTCTAATAAATAATGTATGTGTCTACAAATCTATATTATGTTTGGGGCAAGAACTCACTAATTTTCTTATGATCATTATTGTTATATCTTTAGGACTAAGATCTCATTACTATGATTTTTTATTCCCATGTTGGTATGTTACCATTTGATCTACGCCTTTAAAAACATGAGGAAACATATATATTATGTCTAGTCCTTTCGTGTTATATCTTTGCACATTACAATAATCAATGATCTGATATGCCATATTACACATGTTACATTTAATCTCTTTTTTTTTAGATGTGAGCTTCACATGTTCATCCCAAATCTCAACATGGGAGCATATATCTTGCACATTATATTCAATCACACTTATTTGATAAAATGACGACGACATCATATCAAATCCTAAGGGGCATGTGCATTATCATATTCAATGCGGAGAATTGGAGGCCCTTTCCCCTGACATATGGGGTAATTATCTTCAATGCCCACCTTATCCAATGATTAAGTAATTCATATTTTCAATAGAATTGGAAGTTTGTGCCTAATAAAGTTCCTAACTTCAATTTCCGAGGACGTAGATTTTGTTCATAATTAGAATTTTATGTCTAATAGGGTTCCTAACTTCAATCCACAATGATATAGATTTTTTTCAAAATTGGAGGCTCGTCCCTGAGAAGGTTCCTAGCTTTAACTCCCATTAATATAGATTCCTAAGATTTGGAGGACCATGCCTGATAGGGTTGCTAACTTGACTCTATCTTTGTATCTCCTTCAATAGTATGACAGGGAAATCATATCAGTGCCTAAGGAGATATTTTATTTCAGTATTTCATATTTGAACATTTATTATTATTTTTTACTTATCCATGTGTGTGCAACAACGATAAGTGGTTTTGTAGGTTCCAATGCATGATGGTTCTGCCACCTAGAATATCCAAATGTGTAGTTATATCATTTTGATATATCATACTTTCTACTTTGATGTGTGTGGTCAAACCACAATTGTGTGGTTAAGCATGCAATTAAAAGTGGGGCAAAATGTAGACACCTAAAAATGACCGTATAGCATTTATTTAATGTTAATTTATATAAATTTAGTACAATTTATTTATGTTTAGTTAATTTGGTCTAAATCGGACAATATGGGCTCTCTTATTGACTTTCACCTTGCTAAAATCCCTTCACTTGTATGTCCCCTAGCTTATCTAGGCTTACCTTATTTTAAGTCCCCCTGAAGTCAAGGGTACCAGTGTCCCATTTCCCCCTTTTTAAGTCTTAGCTATTTGAATTTAAATGTCACCTATAAGTAGATAAGTGATATATTCAATTTGGATGCACAAGGTTATATAGACAATCATTAAATTAAAAAAAAAACAAGATCATTCATGTATAAGCAAATTAGTTTTAGAGTGCAACTTCTCATATATGTGATGTTATCTTTACTATATATGTTTGCAAATACTAATACAATAAGAAGCATGATCATTTGTGTAGTAAATATAAAATAGTCATGGTGCCTTTAGCAAACACTGCTAAGCTTCTAAAAAAAAATTCATTGGTACACCCATTTCAATCACAAGAATATCTATAAAATACGACGCAACTACAACCCTTATGTTGATGACAAAGCACAGTGAAGGCCTCTCCCTAGGAGAAGGATGATGGCAATCTTTAATCTCTTTGAGAGGAGGATAATGGCAATCTTTAATCCTTCCTACATTCTAGGTATCAAACATAAAGATGATACAAAACTTATAAATTTTAATATGTCAATTTATAATCACCTGGAGGTGGATAATGGTAAATCTTTACTCCTTCCTACATTCTAGGTATTATATGTAAAGATGATACAAAACTGATAAATCTTAATATAACATTATGTTAGGGCATTACACTTGTGATGTTATTTTTTAATAATCTTCTACTATAGTATATTCTTATTTTACTTTGTTGAAGATGCACTAGGCACTCCCATGGTCTAAAACTTTCCACCATGTGTACATTTCCTCAATCCAATTGGCCACTTTTGGCCACAAATGCGCTTAATATCTAAATTAAATTAAATTTCCCTATCAAAAACATAAATCACTTCAAACCATTCAGTTGCTTCACACTATTCAATTGAAAGTTTTAGAGAGGCAATTTGATAACTTACCAGCTAGAACTTCAATCGTTTATTTTCTTGCTTAGGCCCTAGTTCCATGGTACTGCAACTGCAAAAATATTTAGTGGGTGTTGTAGAGATTATTTAGGAGAAATTATGCAGTAAAGCAGTCTCATGGATTTTTAAAACTGCAAAAATTATTCATACACATGAAATTTAAAAGGTTTATATATGAAAAAAAATTAAGCATAAATTTTTATTTGTTGTAAAGTGTTTTTTTTGTGCCTAAATTTTCTCTGTGGGTACTGCAAATTCTTTCCCCCAACCTCTACCCATCTCTGAAAATCTCTTTCATTTGCAGTCGTTGCTCCTATTTTTTAGGGAAATACTCAATTTTTTGCAATTAGAAAATTTTAAAATTGAATGGAACCACCTGCAACTGCAAGATAATTACAGTTGTCCCCTCCATGGGACCACCCTCTTAGAATGTCACTTAAGTTTTAGTCCCTTGAAATGGGGCAATCAATCAAAGATTGGAGGTAGAAGCTCAATTGCAATGTCACTGGTTCATCTTTCCATTAAATCAAATTTTTGACCTTACACATTGACATCTATAAGATTTTCACATTTTTTTCTTTAATATCTAGCCTAGGTTGTAAGATCATGTTTTCATATTAGCCAATCCATCATGGAAGATGATAGCCTCTATTTTGCATCCCATATTTTTGTGGATCTTGAAGAGACGCCTATAAAAAGACTTCACTGCGTACTTGAATCTCTTTGGCTATCCCTTTTTCATTTAGAACACCCATTGACTTGTTTTGTTATCTATACAGATGTCAACATTAACAAAATTATTCTTTCAAAAAAAAAATTAGAGCAAAGAAGAGCAGAGTAGAGCAAAGAAGAGCATAGAAGAGCAGCACAGAGCGTCTGTCCTCTAGGACTTCCCCCCTTGAAGAGTTGGATAGTTCCGAGGGTGGTGGAGATTTGGTCAGCCAGAACCGGTACAACATCTGCTTGTGGGACCTTTACCAGGTTTGAACTGGGTCCCTCAATGAATTTTAAATTTCTCTTTTTTTTTGGTTGTGTGCATTTTTTCTAATCTGCAAGTGGCAAAGCAAGTCAAAATCTCAAACCCTAGCCAAAATTTAAAATCGACAAAGCAATCAATCAAGTATCTTGAAAATGGTAAAACGGGGTGGGGACCCAAAACCCTCATTTAAGCAAAGGGCTAGAAACCAGCACTTCCCTGACAAGGGGTATCAGGGGTTTGAAAAAATTAAGACTCTTGTTCCAAAAGTGCACAAACATCTGAAAACCCTAGGTCTTGGGTAGGTAGATTCAGTTGTTCTTAGGGCAACAGGTGGGCTCGGGGCACAGGAATCTAGGCTTTCGATCAGGGATTGCTCTCAGGAGAAGGACATCCCCCTTGACTAGCATCTCCAACCCTCATGTACACCTGAAAGACTAGGCCTTAACCTGTAGGTTGAGAGCATTGGGGGGGCATAGGGTGCGCTCTTGCGAGGGTACTGCCAAAAAGGGCTAGAGGTAACCAATGAAAAGTTAGTTTTTGTAAACCCGAAGTAGTATAGGGCAATTGAAAGACGCAAGCAAATTCGGAGGGTGAGGCACAAGAAGCTCATCATGATCCTGTCGAAAACTTCAAGAAACTATGCTCTAGTCACAGATAGAACGTAAAGTCTAGTAGGTGAACAGACAAAGATAAAGGTTGATAAAAGTAATATGAAGGGGTTCTTAGGAACTCAGGGGGAATTTGTTGCAAAACAAAGCAAACCCGGAGCTATTTTAGCAAGCAAACAAGCAAACAGAGGGGAGCAAGTTGGGGGGACTGGCTGGATTCCAAATAATAAAGACCAATCAGCCCCACATCCACACCTTTGTTGTGGTCATCGGAGCTATACATAACCGAGCTCATGAACATGAAAAGAAGAATGGAAAATATCGAATCTAATGAGTTGCAGAAAGAGATTAAGCTAAGGGAGGTGTTAGAAGCTAGTAGAACTTGAGAGGGAAAACAAGTGGCTCAAATTTCAAGTTTTAAACCTTCAAGACAACGTTGAAAGAGGACAACAGGCGCTGTTCAATTTAAAACATGAGTTAAAACAATTAAAAACAGCAGATAAAAAGAGTGCTAAGACAAGGTTTTTAGAGTCAACTCGGTTGGAAGAAATGCAATCAACGTTAGCAAGCATGGAGATTCGAGAAAGCCAGCTAAAAGAATAGTTAGAAAAGACTAAATCTTGGGCACACGTTGTAAATGGATCGGCAAGTGAAGAAATCATAGAAAAACAAATTAAGAGGTAGATGAAAGAAGAAAAGGACAAACATGATAAGGCTATTAACCTCATCATTAAAGGTCTGAAAGACTTCAGAAAGAAGGAAAGAACGGACATCCTCGCAAGAGAATCCTTTAAGGACCAACTGAAATAGTCAAGTGTTATTCAACATGTGAGCAGGATCGAAAGGAAAATAGAAGAAGAAGAGGTAAACATGTTAAAATTGTCTTGAGGAACGTGGAAGACAAACACACGATCCTTAAAAATAGAGGGATGCTTAGGGGAACTCGTATCTTCTTAGATGAAGATGTGACGTTAGCCCAACAGGGAGAGTGAAGGAAGGAGTGGGAGAAAGTGAAAACAACAAGAGAGGCAGGAAAATGGGCTTGGTTGAAAAGTGGGAAAGCTCAAATCAGCAAGCGATTCCCACACAAAAAATAGGGACTCGGGGCCCCAAATGAGCTTCTACAATTGGTAAGTTGGACTTGTAGAGGCTTCCCTTGGAGGAGAGGTCTGAGGTTGGGGCCCATTGCGGAAGGGAAGGACATCGTTATTCTTACAGAAACATATGAGCATGATGGTTGCATGGTCCATGATTTTGAAGGGTACAACAAATTTTCAATTTGGAACGAAGGGACTGAAACTGAAAAAGGGCACGGAGGGGCTACGGTGCTAGTTTGGGAAACTTGGAATGGTATCATAGAAATGGTAAAAGAAAACCCAAATAAACAGTTCATATGGCTGAAAATAATAGATAAAAAAACCATAATAAGGGTGGTTGCGTGTTACTTTGCCCGAAGAATTTGAAGTTCTATAAGAAGAGAAATCTCGATAGCGAGGATCCTTTTGTGGCATTAATGAAAGACATTTATATCTTTACCACCTTAGGGGACATAATGTTAGTTGGGGACTTCAATGCTAGGACGGCAAACAATCAATGCCTGCAGTTGGGCAACAAAGAGGGAGAGTATAGCAACCCCCTATGGCTTGAGGAGAACGGGGATTTGAGTTGGGTTAGAATTTCTAGTGATGGTAATGAGAGTGTGACTCATTTTGGGGCTGAGCTTCTTGGTCTTTGCAGCCTGTATAACCTAGTTATTTGCAATGGTATGCGAGCTTGGCTGAGATTTGGTGGTGTCACTTGTAAAACTTACAATGGATAGAGTGTGGTAGACTACGTTATCTGCTCCCAAAGTTCTCTATTCAAGGTGTTGGAGTTCAAAATTGGGAGTTGCCCCTTGGAACTAAAGTCTGATCATATGCCTCTATTTGTTAAATTTGGCCTTCTCGAAAACAACCAACAAAGAGGGCAAGACCAAAACTTGCAAAAGGAGGCACACGTGGAAGTTAAAATCATTGTGAGCCAAGAAAATCAAGAGCTCTTTGTTGTTGCCCTTGAACAACACCTTCAGATGGTGAAAAGTAACATAATGGGGAAAGAAAACAGTGAAACTAAGGGGTTTATTGACAACAGTATGTTGATTCCGATAATCCACAAAGCCTTAAAGGTTTGCAATATATCTCAGCATAAAAAGGGGATTGCAAATACTTTCCCGACTAATTCTTGGTATAACGAAGAGTGCAACGCTGCTAAACGATCCCTTAAAGAGAATAAGTCTAACAAGAACAGTAAGAAAAAGTATGAGCAGCTGGTAAGAGTCAAAAAAGAGAGCTATATGATATCGAGAAGAAAAGAATTACTTTTGTTGGGTAAGCATAACCCGAAAAGCTTTTGTTGAGAGCTGCAACAAAAGCAAAATTAGGTTGAAAACAATATCTCAGAGGACCAATAGCTGGAATATGCCAAGATCTTGTATGAGCGGTAACAGATGAATGACAACCCACCCGTTATTATCACTTTTGCCAAGCTCTTCTCGATAGAAGATATCAAGCAAGGAATAAAGAAATTAGCGAGTGATAAAGCTAAAGACATTGATGGGCTACACGCTGAGTTTCTAAAGTGGGGCATTGATCTCCTTGCACCTCACATCAAGTGTATCTTTAACGTCACGCAGGTTGGCTTTCTTGAAGAATGGAAAACTAGTGTCGTTATCCCTCTTTTTAAGAGTGGTGACATCATTAACCCCTCTAATTACCACACTATTATAATCCTCTTATGGGAAAATTGTTTGGGAGCATGTTAGAGCGCAGAATCAATGATTGGGCCGAAAAAGAGGGAAAATGAGTTAAAAGGCAAGTTGGTTTCAGGTTTAAACACTCAACTATCGATCACTGCATGACTCTTAGGCACTTCATCGAGAAGGTTTGGGACACCCAAGATGGGGAAGCTTTCTGTTGCTTTGTTGATTTTAAAAAAGCTTTTGATATGGTGCCTAGGGACAAACTTTGGAGTAGGATGGAGGAACTTGGGATTCCAGAGGAGTATTAGGGTCTTGTGCATAAACTTTATGAGCAGGGCAAGGCTAAAATCAGAACTAGAGAGGGTTTGTCTGAATGCTTTGGCAGTGACATTGGGATCAAACAAGGGTGTCCTTTATCCGCCACTTTATTTGGTTTATATATTGATAAACTTGAAGAGTGGTTAAACAAAATCGATGGAGAAGGCATTCAGTTGTCTTGTTACGTGGTGAAGCTCCTTTTGTATGTGGATGATCTTATTCTAATGGCAAAATTTGCCAATGATTTGATCGCTCATTTGAAGGCTCTTGAGCTCTTTTGCCAAGAGGTCGAGATGCAAGTGAATCCCAGCAAAACCAAGATCATGATTTTTTCGTTGAAAAGATAGAAGCAACAGTTTAATTTCATTTTTTAAGTGAACACTTTGGAAATAGTGGAAGAGTATCTTACTTGCTCCAGAACAGGTGTAGGAAAACCAAAGTTTGGGATTGGAAAACCAAGAAAACCCTTTTCGAGCTGCTGTTCACGCCGGTTGTCCTTTATGGGTGTGAGGTTTTGAAGAGCAGCATGTCAAACCACAAGTGGAAATAGCGTGAAAGAATTCAAAAACACCTTATTACCAGCAATTTTCAAATCAAATCAACAGTCCCCTATGAGATTCTTTTAGCGGAAGCGGGCTTGTTCCCGCTAGAGGCATTGGCAATTATAAGACTTTTAAGTTACTTTAAAAGGGTGAAAAATATGGATGAGCATCGTTGGCCCAAAATGGTGTTGGGGGAGAGACTTGACCGTAGAAAAAAGACGTGGATGAAACAAAACAAGAAGTGGATGGATAAATGGGACATTAGCTTGCTTGATTGTCCTAACAATAAGGAAGAAATTAAAAAATGTGTTACATAAATTTAACACTGCCATGTGGTCAAATCAGAGTAGCAAAAAAAAGAGTTTTATATTAGAGAGTTCAATTCTTCGAGGGAGCATGGTGAAAAAGAATACATATGCGCTGCTCTTAGAAGAAAGACGAAGATTTTAGTGGCTCAGTGGAGGACCAGGGCCCATCGTCTTAGATGTGAGACAGGGAGGTGGACGATTCTCAAAAAAGAGTGGGCCAAAAGATCATGCATTTTTTGTGACAAAGGGGTGGTTGAAACGGAATGGCATTACATCACTGAATGTGTTGCATATGCGGATATTCGTGGTCAGTGTGATTACAGCCGGAATGTGAACACCCTTAGTGTGTTATTCGAGGAGCCTCGATTCCTCAATACAGCTAGTTTACTGGAAAAGATTCATAGCAGAATATCTGATCTCGAAGGGAGGTTGAAAATATCTTGAGGGTTTCTTCCCAGGTCCCTTAGGCTGCTTGGCCTTGTGGATGTCATTAAAATCTTTCATTCATTCATTCGACAGCTAATTCATTATTCATCTTGTTGATGAATAGCTATACATCAACCAGTTAAAATAATTCATTTACTTGGTTTCTTAATTTCCTACATATATTACACTTTGAAATTATTCTCTCCTTTTATCAGTAAAGTTTGTGGCGTTTAGACCATATCCGTTTGACCAATTCAATGCTTATCAGTTTTTAAGATGAGCAATTTTGTGCATTGTGTTTTCTTTGTTAACAACCCTCATTTTCTGTATCACTTGATGAGGTGCTGAACTCTAATTTACAATTTGCACCTGATTTAGTGCATTATCTTAGGAAGTATAAGTCCACCCTGTTTTGAACCTGAGCAATCACATGAATCGGCACTCCAACTTTCTACTAGACTACAGACCAACGGATGAATTCAGTAAACTCCTGATAATTATATGATATCAAACATTGCGACAGTGTTTCAGTATCATTTTACTCACCTACCAAAGGTAAGGACGCATCACATGAAAATTTCAACACTGACGCAAGAATATTTTACTCTACTTCGAAAGTTACGGACCCTTTCTGGGGCAGGGATCCTTTGCAAAGCGGTATGGCCATGAGAAGAGAAACAAACTTAAGATCATTGCATGATCATTTTAACTTAAGATCTAGCCCCTGAGTGTTTGATTATATATTTATCACATGATATAGTTAACTCGTTTTTTGAGATGAGTGATTTGCATGCTACATCCCTCATTTAAAAGAAACGCAAGTAAAAATTCGTTGCTGTGTGTACCGGGCAAAAGATGTCAGATCTGTGTTATTGTCACCAAAGGAATCTGTTAGCTCCTAGGTGAAGCAATAATTTCAGAAGCATCATGAACACAGCAGATACAACCCCTTTTCCCCTTAAAAAATTGCCAATTCTAATTGTTTTATACAAGATTCCATAGTCTGCATCTCGATGCCTCCTTAAATTCTTCTTGATCTTCAAATTCTTCTTGCCGAGATGATAACAGAAAATCTCAAATGAACATTGAAAACTATAAAGAACAATTTGCAAAAGCTTTTAACTTTCTATCATCTATTGATAACCTCAAAGACTTAATTGCTGACAATGAAAATCCAATCAAATATTATGAAATGGAAACTTTTAGTAAATACTAGCAGTTTAATTCACTGGCCTAGATTTGAAAGTTAAGAATAAATAGTACAACTCAGTGTTGGCAGTATAAAAGCAGGATTTGCCTTGTGTTCTTTATATTCAGACAAAATTGGAATGTGAATTATCAGTAGGTGAAAAACCATGATAGACAGTAATAGATCTGATTTTGGCATGTGACATTTAAGTTGGTTTCAGTGCTGCAGCTGCGGTGTAACAATCATTAAGGTAATTGAAACTGCCAGGCATCATGTCTTTCACAATGTGTTCCCGATATGTTTTCCAGTCATAATGAGAATACCTGTGACTTACGAGGGGAAGGCCCACTGCACATAACAGGCACTAAATATGCAGATCCCATAGATCTTTAAATTTTCTTCTATGAAGCTGTACGAGGAAGAATGTGCTACTGATTTTCAATGATCAACATATGCTGGAGCATTCCCCTTAATAACCAATGTCCCCATGAATTCCTTTAAAAACGAGATAGACATTAGAATGTATACACGTTTCATTCCACATTCAACCACCAACATTGTAAAGGATGAAAGATTCAACCAAAGCTTTACTGCACTAAAGCATCACAAAGCTAGGAGAACAAATATTTCATGAAAATCGGCATTCAAGATTTCCAGTGAAGGACGGAAACTTTGGAGCTCACAACTTATCCACATTACACAGATCAAGTTGCTAAGTAACCATGGCACAAGTTATTCAGAGATATGTGTGCACCGTGTAAATCTTTTTAAGAAAAAACGGTGTACTTGTAAATGCTCCAACAAGACGAGAGCTACAAATTTTATATACTGATTGGGATTATATATTACATTTGAAGAGGAGCATATGTTAGCAATAAGAAATTTACATGCAAGATGGAAAATACTAGGAATATTAGTCAAAATATACACATCAATGTAAACTTCTAGAAATGTCCTTTGCCATGCTCTGGTCTGTGAGTATATTCATAGTCTAAATGCACAAAGGCCCGTTCTATGTCAGGAAGAGATTCCAATTTTTCTTGAAGTGCTTCTCCAATGTCATGAGCCTGTTGTAAGGGCATATCGCTGGGTAGCACAATGTCAACTTCAACAAAGTAATGAGAACCAAATGTGTAAGCTCTGACTGTATCGATATGCCGAATGGCTTTGTGATGATTCCAACAGAGATATGTCAATTTCTGCAAATAATCAGGTAAAGCTGTTTTCCCCACCAAAGAATTCACATTTTCCAAAACTGTGTTCGACCATGTCCTGATTGTGTAGAGTGCTAGCTGCACAGAAGGTCCACTAATAGATTTAGTATTTCAAACCAAAAAATATTAATATAACTATTGCAACTTACTCAAGGATGTGCTCATAGAAAGCAGGATAGTCTACATTTTGAAAAAAAAAGATGCTTTTCTGAATAGACGCTATTCACAGTTAAATGAATCAAATCAGAAAGTCAATACTTCTAAAGAGATTAACTATATATAATGAGTACCACTCAAATCAAGTCGTCCAACAACTGCAAAATCCAAAAAGACAGTAACTGGAAGGCCAGAACAATTATTGGCAGGATTGACATCAGTTCCAAAATCAGAAAATGTAGAAGAATTGAGGGAACCAAATGAAATATTACATTAAAATAAGACCACCTTATCCTGATAGACACTAATGATCAAGTCCCAATCAGAACTGGATACATCCTCATCGCTTTAACCGTGCAATTCACCCATTTCTAGCAAGGGGGTTCTAGTTGTTATCAGTATTCCAAATGCATCCTGAGTAGAAGGATCTAGTGCATCCATATCATTGCCATCAGCTAAACAGAAGAAAATGTGTAACCATGTGTGTGTGAAAGGAGGTTTAGATATGGCAACCCTGAAATAATGTTGACTGTGAAGCTACAGTAAGTGTTCTAAATACACCCAATAAACATGCCTTGCTATGGTCGTCTCTAAAAAACTCTAAGGAAAGGCAGATCATAATACTTTTCTAAACAAACAAATACTCCATAATGCAATAAATCAGGCGATGCTGAATGGTCACATGTATTTACAAAATTATTAACAGCAGCTATCAAACAGAGGAAACATATCTATATTTAATGTGGGTTCTGTCGGCAAGCTAGAGTGTGCATACTTTTGAAGCCCTTTGACTCCATTAACCACGTAGATTGGAATTGTGCAATACTACAATGCACCTATATAGCTCAACATAGATCATCTTAGAAAGGACAAATGTCTTGAACTCTCTGGACAAAGGTTCTGTCATGCAATAAGAGCACTCTTTAGTGAAAAAAAAGCAATTCATAGAGCTAAAGTTACATCACAACAAATACAGCAGCGAACAAGAACCATTATGCATTACGATTTTAGCAACCTCTGCATGATTTCACTCGAGCAGTGCAGGAACACTACATTCCACCTTTCAAACTAGTTGAATGATAGGGACCTACGAATAGTGACTAGGGATAGAAACATCAGCTACAGTCGTCTCATACCAAATTTTAAATAGATATGGAATCTTTACAATATGACATGAAATCATCAAAGCATTGAATCTGATGACACATCCCAGAATTCAAAATTCTAATTGCTTCACCATTTTCAGTGTGTAAAGCTACCATAGGGAAGAGAAATAAAGGATAAAAAATTATCTACCCATCAAATATTTTCATTTGGAATATATTTAGAAAGATCATATGCAAGATGCAAACTGTATAGATCTGGTAAATCTTGGGTTTGTGAAACTTCAGTCAACACCTAATCAAGTATCGCTTTGACACAATCAATAAGAAGTGGCAAACAATGCCGAGCACAGAGAAAAAGTGAAGCCAAAATACTAGCAAAATCTTTTTTGAAATCTTATAAGATCAAGTAAAGCCTGAGAACTTTAGTATATATCATGAAAATTATCAAAACAACTACAAGCATATTATGAAGCAAACACTTACGGCTTCTAGAAATGGCATCAGCATATACACAGGTTAATAAAAAGTAAGGTTTAACATATTTTTTCGGCAAAAGGTCTTTTCAGGCATATTGACACCACAAAGAAAGGATGGAAAGAGCTTTGTAGAGAATGAAAAGTGTCATATATGAAAGTGTAAAGCAAAAGGTCAGAGAAGTGCTTACCACAATTGCTCCAGCTGGATCCATCCACCAGTACAAAGTACTTGCAAGAACTGCAGCCAATAGACCAATTGAGTTGGTGATGACATCAAAGAAATGATCTTGGGCATATGCCTTTACAATCTCATTTTTGAAAGTTCGGCAATAGATTACAAGGAACAACTTTACAAAAGTGACCGCAACCATGATTCCAACAACCCAATGCCATTTGCCTTCTCCTAACGATAAACCCCCCTCCTGTATAAATTTGGCAATAGAGTTGACAGAAGTGAATCACTTATAGGTACTAAGCCAAAATAGCTTGCTTGTTGAAAATATAACACTAACGGTGTTCAGACCATAAAACTTAAGAGAAACAAAAAACAAGAGCACGATTTGTGGGACAGAAGAACAGAAGCATAACCAATAGCTACATGTTATATTCAGGCTCAAAAAATTTACAGCTCTGGAAGAATGGACAAAATAAAATTGTGAAAAAATTCATAGCGTTTAGGACAAGGAAATGGGTCTGTATTTTGTTGTTAATTTTTGTGGAGTTGGTGGAAAATGTAAATCATACAAGTGCAGTTCAACATTATAGGTGGCTATGAGTCTTTTTCGATCGCACCCACTTTCAGAGTTAAGGTAAACAGAGGAGGCCGGAGCTCAACCAGTCTGATACCATAATTCAATCAACAAACAATAATGGTGTTTTAACAGAGAACTCCAATATATTGACAAGCACATGAGGTGGGTGTATTTAAGCAAGCAAGAAAACCTTTCTGCCAAAGCATCGAATATTCCTTTTCCTTTACAAACAAATACCATTTGAGGATTTATCAATTGGTTTCCTTATATTTTTGTAGTGGGAGATTCGATTCTTGTAATTTATCGAATATCTCTTTTTTGTTCAGGGTGGGCCCTTTTTCCCTCCTTTAAGATATCAAAAAAAACAAATACCATTTGAGGGAATCAAATAGAGAGCACAGTCATCTATGGTTATAAATTTATAATCATGCCAAATGAAAAAATATCATATGAGTAGTGTTCATGGAATCAAAAACAGACAATGCAAAGTTAAAACAAATATCCAAATAAATATAAAATATATCATGTATTCTTATGAAAAGTTCAAACCATGAAAACCATAAAATGAAATAGATGTCCCATTCTTAAAGGCATGGCCACAAACAGTAAAAGCGTCAAGATATCTACTTTTGATATAAGTTGTCGAACAGACTCTAACAATATCTGCAGTCCCAGTGTAGCCATGACTGAAGCAAAAACCAGAATTCCCTGCACACACAGAAATTTACTAAGGATCAATGCTCAGTAAATGTTGGGAAATTTATATTAGTCGTGCTTTGAATACAGATGATGAAGAAATGAATATAAGCATACTATTTTTTATCAAATATATATATATATGCAAAAAGAAAACTCTTTGTTCTTTTACCATGTTATCAAATAGTCCACACCAATGAGTGACCATATTAATGGAAAATCAAAAAACTAAAAAAACTTCTTCATCTTAAGTGATTCTAGTAGGCCAGAACCACAAAAGAGCCCAAACACTTTCTTATGTTAATAATAATCAACCATAGAATCATATGAAGCCATGTTCTGCAAGCCGGTCCCAGTTCATGTCCAGTTCAGACCTGAGTACATCCTGCTCTGTCCAGGGGTGCCTGGGTTCATTAGAGGACGAACCTGGGCATACCCTCAGCAAAAAATATCTGTTTTGAAGTTTTTGACTGATTTTGCTGTCAACATTCCTCTTTGACTTCAATTAAAACCAAAAAAAATTAAAAACCTAAAACAATATCCTAAAAGTTAACTTGCCTCTTATTTCACCAAAGCAAAAACACAAAACAAAACACTTACCTCTCATTGCACACTTACCTTTTATGAATGCTTAGGGCTGAAACCATAGTTCAAAAACTCGTACTTGGCAATTACTCAACAGCCCAAACTTTTTACTCATGCTCGAGACTCTAAAACTTTATCGCTACTTTTAAAAATATATAAATTCATAAGATAAACTGAAATAACATATAAAACCTGTTAAAAGTACAAGAAATGAATGTAGAGAACACATAAGTATATTTCCTATTGGTTTTCAACCCAAAAAAAGTACACTACTCAGCTTTTGACCAAAAAAGAGTACAATGCTCATAGACTATAGTCATCAATGCACAATAAAATCATCTCCAACTCCTCCTCTAACTACTCCTGGAAGTGGAAGGTAAAGATTCCTCTTCTGGGACATCATCCACAAACATATCATCCAAATCCTCACCAACCCTCTTGCTGTCTTTGCTTCCCCTACCGCTATCACTTCCTCTGTTTCCCTCTCCAAAATTGCAACCTTCTCCTTGGTAAACATGGGTGGTTGTTAATCATCTAACAATCCAATCTGCATATGGATCGCTATCATCCAAGTCAATTGCCTCATGACTATCTTGCCCCTCCACTTGTCTCACATGAAGATGAAGACAAGGTCATTGATTGTCAACCTATTGTCATTTTTTGTGTGAATGGCCCCAAACATGCTCCAATTACGTTCACACCCAAAAGCACTACATGGCTGGCACAAAATGTGGATGGCTAGCATCTAAATATTTGGTGTTTTTTGCTCCATAATCTTCCCACCACAAATATGCAAATAAGGCATTTATAATTTTGTTAGTCAACTATGAAAGATCCTTGATGGATCTCTTCTGCTGATCTGCTGTAATTTTTGTTAGTTTAAATTGATTTTTCCTGTTTATTAATATTTTCTTTCAGAAATAGATGGAAGTTGCAGAAGGGTTTGATTGTTTTTGTGTTTTGATGATTTTTCAGCAAGTAATTAATGAAGTACAAGAACATGAACAATTTCCAAAATTGAATACCAAATATAGCCAAACAAATTCGCTTCCAAGCAGAATTCTGGATATAAAACCAAATATGTAACTAGATGCAAATTTTCAATAGTTTCAGGAAGATTACAATAAAAAATAAACCCAACTTGAAGGCTGAAGGAGAAATGTAACCCAAAAGGAAGCTGTGGCAAGGTTCCAGCGCTCTAAGTGTTGCACGTGGGAAGGAAGATCGCTGCTAGGTACAGCTGTACAGTTGCAAAGTGCTCTCACTGAAAAGGACTCCCAAATCCATGCTGAACTCTGTCACAATCACTACGCCCACCAGAAGGAATACTGAACAATCTCCAAGATGCTAACGAGCAAATCCAAATCAACAACCACTGTATTGGGGGCTACATCCCAAATAGGGAAGGCATTGGGGTTGGCGTCCCAAGTGCTGAAAGCTCTTCCAGAGCCAAATCGCAAATCCCAAGATATAAAATGTCAAGAATGAAATAGAATTTGGTCTTGACCTCCTTATAACCCCTTCACACTTAGCTCGAACCCTAAAAACAACTCAATGTGGCGTTGAGTGATAAAATGTTATATTTCTCATTTTTAAGTGGTCAAGTACATAAAAAATGACCCTTTTTCAAATAAAGAGAGATCCGTTCACCGAAAGGCTCTGAGTCAAGAGAGAAATATTTAGAAAAGTCCAAGACCTTTCCAACGAGCTATTACACCATGGGATACGCATCCAGATGAGGCCAAAAACCCCTTATTACTCCAAAATGGCTATAAACTTAGCCTTATTTAATTAATAAACGCTAACTTAGGAAATATTAAAAATATAACCCAAATAGCGACAAAATGCTCCAATGACACCACAAACCAGAAAGTCACCCTGCCACTTGTCTGTGACTGAAGTCGGAAATCAAGGATTCATTGGCAATCTCATCCCTAAAATCTAAGGATGCTCCTAGAAACTAGGAAACAAACCCTATTCCTCTGAAACTAAACTCAAGGAATAATTTCATGGAGACCCAACCCTGGGTATGATCATACCCTCCTAAAAAGTAGGGATAACCCCCATAAATTTAGGAACTGCCTCCTAAAAATAAGGAACGTCTCCAAACTGATCAACAACTGCCAAAACACCAAGTCCCCAACACTGTATAACCATACTGGCTCTCTATCCAACATTGTCAGCCTACAAGACCCCATAATAAGCTGACTCACTTATCTCTGCTAGACCGAGCTAAAGAGGGGACATGACAAACTAGGCGTGCATATATCAAAGAAGTAACGAGACTACAATCAGAAAATTCAATTTAAATTTTGTTTTTACTTTGTTGTTGGATCATTCTCCTTTGAATGCATAGAAGAGAAGAAATGAACCTTTCATCAAGAATTATGTCTCTAGTGGCTTCATCAAGGATAATCCTCTCAATGCATGTGTTTAGGCCATCCATAGCCTCCTCATAGACTTTAAATGAATTGGAGAAAAAAAACTTGGGATTCAATTAGTAGGTTGTTGCATGTATATGTCAATGTCACTACTTGTTCCATCTTCAATCAATTATGCGCCAAAGTGACTCGTATTTTCTTTTACTTTGCTCGTAATAATTAACTATGGCCTCCTTGGCCCTGTCCATGGCCTCACACAAATTAACCACTGGATTTTTATCCCTATCCAACAAGCTTAGAACTCTAACCAAAGGCTCCGACACCTAAAATAAAATAACGTGCAATTTAAAAATTAAAATTAAGAGAAATTTGACCCAAAAAATTATAAAAAATAAATGATAAATAAAAATAGTTAAGTTTAAAGGTACTTTGAGGATTTCATTTGTGTTCATCGCAAACACATTATCAAAAAGGGCCTTCACAACACTTTCCCCTTCAGCGTTCCTACTATAGGGAGACTCCAACTCCAGGTTCACAAACATCTATTTAAGAGATGTTAGTGGAGCTGCAATACTCTATTATATGATGAAAGTTGTCATAAATTGTGTCACTCCCACTCGCGCAAACTCATTTTCGGCTTTCGCCAATGTGTCTCTCATCAAGCTTAGCCCCCAAAGATGATAGTAGATGTATTTTGTGATATTTTTTGCTTCTTCAACCACACTTTTCGCCCATGCAAGTTTTCCTATGTCCTCAAGTAGGAGATCAATGCAATGGGTTGCACAAAAGCTCCAAGAATGTGTAGGATGTCTCTCTTTAAGAATTATCCCCACTACTACATATGCTACTACATTGTTTGTCACAACTTGGACGTCATTCTCCACACCCAATTCCATGACCACCTTACCCAACACATCACACAAAGTGTTTGCATTTTTCACTTGGTGGGAGGCATCATGTCAAGAACACCAATTGCCCACTTGAAGCCATTAAAAAATTAATCAAGGTGCAATTCCTTCCATCTGTCCACCCATCAAACAAATCGTTGCAACCCTTTTTGTGCCATATTATTTTTTGCTCATTTACAATAACTTGCATATTTTTAAAACGTCCTCCAACATATAGACACCTAAATTTGTTAATAGACACTTGGCAACATCAATTTCGACATATCTTTGACATACATGACATGTGCGTACACTTTTGACTCTTTTGCACATGTTTTCCTATTTGTTTATCTACTTATGGACTTGGCCAAACTAATTTGCTATCATTCATATTCAACATCTCCCTAGTCTATGCCAAAATGCTCTATTATCTTAAGCAAACTATTGTCGTATTCCAGATCCTTGATTTTCCTTTCTAAATAGTGCTGGCAACAGTCAGACACTGACAATTACCATAGGTGTCTGACTTTGTCGGCAGTGTCCCAAGATCCTTACCAGTGCTTTTTCACATTCAAATCTCTCCCTTGGGTTAGCATAAGCACATCTCCTATGTCGATTATGGGGAGAAATACTAGAGAGTCATCTATAAATACAAGACAAGCCTAAGGTCATACTCAGTTATTACATTGAGAACCACTTGTACATTGAGAAATCTATTTGCACATCCTTGAGACATTATCCAAGAGTATACATATTTGAAAACCCTCAAAGAAGCAGCCCTAGAGTCAAGTCTAAAGACTAACGTGAAGTCAAAGTTGCATGTTGTCAAGTGTCGAAAGCCAAAGCATTGCACTACATTCTAATGGATCACAATTGAACACACACACACACATCTAGGTGGGAGAGTGACATGTGGTCTGAGCCCTCTTCAGAGTATTATAACATAGGCAACACTCAAGTAATCATCAGGGAGTGGTTGGCACTGTCCAACCCATCTTTCTAACTCTTTTTTTCCAAGTCTACTATGTGTTAAAAGTGAAGCTAAGATTTCAAGGCAAAGGGAAGCAAAATCAGGATCTACGCATAGGACCAAAGTCAAAAAAGCATACAGAAATCATCTAAAAGGGTGGGAGCAGTGATTTGTGGCACAATAGACCGACACAGTCAACCTCAATAGGGTTGGTAGACTGTGAACAATACCGGTTGTCGCAAGTGTCTAGGCTTAGCCACATCCTCATAGGTCTTGACAATTTGTTTTTTGAGTCGAACAGCTACAGAGCTTACACAGAGTTATTTTGAGGACTATGACAGAGGCAGTGAACAATACACAAAAAAATCAGCTAAGTGCCTTCTCTCCCTTCTTTGCTTGGTCATTTCTATATTTAGCACGTGCAATCAATCTCTCTTTAACAATTTATATTTGTATGGTCTATGCCCTATCTTGTACAATCTAAATTTCAATAGTTTTATGTTATTTAGATCACCCAAATCTAAAAATAAGTAAAACATATCAATGGGCCATTCAAATCATGAGTAGGTGCCTCGAATTCCTTCCCAACAACAATCAATGCATTTACCAAATTATTTCAATATGGGCTTTTCGCCACATTGAATATAATGTTGTAATACCATATATTTACTTAAACTACCCTTGCTTCATTTTGCAATTTTCGGTTCCAATCAATACCTTCGATTGAAGGTTGTGTCCCAAGAGTATTTCGAGGAACGAACTATCTCCAATAGATGAGTCGTGTCTCCAAACCCTCAGGGCAATAGAAGATCCTGAGGCTCCTAAGTCATCAGAATCATGGTAAGATCCACACTAATTAATAATAGAATTATGCAAAATAAAATGTAGATAAATGCAACACAAGATATTGGTCAGCCAAGATGCTCAATTATGCAATATATTTAGAAATATAATAATACCCTTATGGTAGGTCAACACCATACAATACTCAAGGAATAACTCCACAATTCCACTTCGAGGGGGACACCTCTAATATCCTTTTAACAAATAGAAGACTCGACACTCGATATCCTTCACAATGATATTCATTTCCTTTATATATACCTCTATTACTAATAATGGATGGGTACACACCTAATCACAATGTAGACCGACTCAATACCCAATGTAAATTCCACAAGTTACTCATGTGATTCAATTTATTTGACCCATACAACTAAGGGGGATGTGTGCCACATGTCGGCATCTCCATCAACCCATATACATTATCATATTATATCCCTAGGTACATAACATGACATCCCTCGACATGTTTCATCCCCAAAACATGAGAAGAAACCAAGTAATGAGTGCTCTTCAAATCATTGCACACTTGTCTCCATGTCCAATCATCTAATCACCCAAATGTGATCCTAGTAGGTGATAGCTCGCCAACCATACTTCCAAATTCCACTATGCTACTTTGTTTCCATTCCTGATCATTGACTTCCTTCATGTCCATGCATAATGATTTCTCCTTTGATTTGATGTTCCATATTCTACCATGCTATTTTGATTCCATGCATGACCATAGGAGTTCTTCTTTGGCTTCCATGCATAGCCATAGTGATTGCTCCACTAATTCTCTATGCCATCATCCACTACAATACTCAGACTCCATGCATAGCCATATTTTTTGCTCCATTGATTCCATGTGTAGCCAAAGTGATTGTTTCTCTAATTCCCTATAAAGCCAAAGTGGTTGTTGCTATGACGCTCCCTGACATGCCTCCATGATTGTTGCCTCTCATGATGATGTGAGGTTCTATATGCCCCAACCTTAGTATCATTTTCTGATACTTTGACCTCATCAACCTTTTCTTCATCTTCCCCCTTTTTCTTTGGTGGTGCCTTTGTCTCTTGAGTAGATGAAGTGTTATTCTTTGCTCGTACTATTTTTTCATATTATTCTTCATCTGAACTTCCTTATTCTCTTCTTCACCATCTTCAACTACATCCTCATGCTCTACTTTGACCTTTCTTTGTTCTTCCCTAAGTGTGATATCATGCAAAGTGACCTTTCTCTTGTACCAATATTTCATGATCTACTTCTGCATATTAATATTGATTGTTCCCAAAGTCTCTAACCAAGGATATCCAAGAACAATATCCAAACCATTCATATCCAAAGCATAAAAATTTGAATGCAAAACATATTTGTCTATAGTGAGCTTCAAATATTCAAAAACTTAAACCTTCTTACCATCAACTTGAGTCTCCTTGATATTTTTCACTTGAACCTATAGATGTTGGGCCACCTCCATGTTGATCAAGTTATATTTGTTACTAGGGTTTATGGACACAATGGCTTTCTTTCTTTGAATGCATCCATGAAACTGAGATATTGAAGCATCTCTCTTTGTAGCTATACTGTTTGAACCTTTATCCTCCATCTCTCCTTCATCATGATCCTCTACCTCTCCTACATCATTTGTAGCCTTCTCCTCATCATCATTATGTTCCACTTATTTCTCTTCATCTACATTCTCTTCCTCATTATCATCATCATTATTTCCTTCCTCTTCTTTTTCTTCTCTCATACTTACCCAAATTATTTTGCATTGTCAAGAATTTTTTATATATATTTTGCAAAATATATATACTTACCTATATATATTATCATATCATATCCCTAGGTACATAACAAATCAACTCTCGCTGCCCCCTTATTTATCATAGATGTAAGTGTTTCAGAAATCCTCTTTTTTGAATTTTTTCTCCCCATAAAGAGCTGCTAGGACAGTAGCCACCTCTCTTTGAGCCTCTGGGAGCACTTTGTCGCACAGTCATACATTATTACTTGGAAATCGTGCGAGGTGGTATTTGAGGTGATTGACACTTGCACTCATCTTAAACCCGAAATAATTGCGTATGATAGAGTTGTACTCTAAATCGTCTTCACAATGCTTCCATGCAAGGTCATCAAACTTCCTAGCCATACAAACATGACTACTTGAATCAGATGTCATTCTTGAAGTTGAAACCTTATAAAAAAATTAAAAAATAATTTAATACCCTAGTTGTTGGAAGCTTGAAAAAGTAGAATAAAATGGGAAAACAAAAAAATCAAACCCTAGAGGTTAGAAAGGAATTCTTAACTCTCAAATCCATGTGAAAACCCTTCGAATTTGATGGCAATCAGTTGGATCAGGCAGCCTATAAACTAAGACTCGAGGAAATGTGACCTTGCAATTTCAAATTTCTATATCTATTATTAATAATGAAAGTGAGTCAGCTGCCAAGGTAAATTCACACTTCATAGTTCACTTTTTTATTCTTGAAAAAGAAAACTCAAATGTAAGTTAAATTTGTTCTAAAACACAGGCAAGTGGCACAAATGCAAGCTAATATTGTTTTAAATCCCATGGTTATTGGCAAATATGGGCCCTAGGCTGTGGCAATGAAGTGGCTAATTGAACCATGAGTTTCAAAGTCCTTGGCAGATATGTTGATTCATGCAAACTCTGATTCAAAATTTGCATGTAGCAAAAAATTGAAAAATCAAAGCAAAAAACACTAGAAAATTGCAGCAGAATGAGCAAAATGATGTTTTTTTTTGTGTTGGAGTTGATAAAATCCACATACCCAAGTTGCAAGAAATTACTCGCAGTTTTTGACAAGTAATCATGGAAAATTGCTTGCCAAAAAACCGCAAATAATTGCCTGCTAAATTTTTCATGGTACGGTAGTTGGTTACTCGACCAGTAAAAATTCAAATTATAATCTCGGGTAACTGAAATAAACCTTTTTGGATAAAATACTAAACACTAATTTATTTTGGGAAAGGGTACTCAGATTTCTCTTAGAAGAAATAAATTCAAAACCTCTTTGGTAAAATAAATTCAAGACCCTCTTAAATTTGTCCGTTAATATCACAGTAATAATTGCAGCACAAGATATATGTCTTTCACCAAGATAATCACATAATCGAATGAATAGAACAATACATGCAATAGGATTTTCAACCACATACAAGGACCCTTTTTTATTTTAGTTAATTGCATACGTAGAAACCCTTCTAAAAATACTTATGGAAAGTGCCCCACTGCTGATTACAATTAACTAAATCAAACCCTTCTGAAATTAAACAAATATTAATGATTACAAATAATAAATGCCACCTTTTGTCCTTAATTGCTACACTGGAATGATTATGTTTTACGGTTGGCCTGCAAGTGTGATGTCTGGCAGTTGGATGTATGTTTGGACTTGCTAGGTGTCCCCAATGGTTGCAAACTGCCCTTGAAGGCCATGTTTCCCTCAAAATGTGTGACACCCTGCTGTTAGGGCTGCATATGAAACAATGGAAGGATTGCCCAACCCTGGATAACCCCCTGGTGGTTATGCTTTGTCCTAAAACCCTCACACCAAGCCTGAATATGTTGTGCCTCGATAGAATATGCCTCTAAAGTTGATTTCTCCTGAAACTGGTAACAAATATGTGATTCCCTGGTGGAATCCTCAACTAGGTTCGAGAGATTTCGTCCTCTTGCCTATAAATCTAAGGGGTTTTGTCCTCTTATGGATTGCATATGCTACAAGCTTTTTCTCTAGAAAAAGGTTTTGGTTTTATTCGGGTGATTGAATAATGAACTCATTTTTCATCCAATTTTTTTATTATTTATTTTTCATTCCAACCCTAAAGGAAATTAATATTTTTTTATTTAAATATTCATCTTTTTTCAACTTATGAATATTAATTACTTTTTGGACATGTATCCAATATTTACTTTTAACCTCATTCAATAATAATAAATTAAATATCATTTTCCAAAGTTATAACTTAAAGTACCTTTTGGATCATTTATTAATGGTTATCATAAATAATGGTTATGTTACTTTATTTATGATAAGTCCTACTGTAACCATTATTTATGATTCCCATCCAACTGTGACATTCTCAAGTTGCTTTGCTTGTTGATCTTCAATGTATGCTTCATATAAGGGATTTATGTACTCTTTACCGAGAGTGGTAACTTTTACCATTTCTACTTTTTGGAAAGGAGTTGTAGCATCATATAAAGGATTTAGGTATTCTTTGTTGAAAGTGGTGACCTTTACCTGTGCATCCTTTCTCAAATTAAATTAAATACCTTCCACCTACATGGCAGATTCCTTCAAGATTTGTTTTCTTCCCATTTCATGCAACTCTAATTTTTTTCTTTTTCATGCTCCTCCCTCACAATTTCTTCCTCTTGAGGTTCCGATGTATCCAACACTTTGCCTGGTTCTATGGTCTTCTTTTTTGGCTCTTCTGAGTTTTCATCTAACAACACATCCTCATAGTGCACTTGTTCACTTCTTGTCTTCATCAATTTCATAAAAGTTTGGAAAAGATATTTCTTTCTAAATCTCTACTGGAAGAGCTCTATATTCAGCATCGTTGACAATAACATCATCCCCCATAATTCTCTCCTCTGGAAATAACGTCATAATTCACAAGTTATGCATCAAATAGTATCTGCAAAATATTAATTCTCCCCAACAGGCTAGCAAGATGAAAGCTATCATACCACTGAAATAAACCTTTTTGGATAAAATACTAAATGCTGATTTATTTTGGGAAAGGGTGCTAGATTTCCCTTAGAAGAAATAAATTCAAAGCCCCTTTTGTAAAATAAATTCAAAAGCCTCTTGAATTTGTTCGTTAATATCAAAGTAATAGCTAGGGCACAAGATATATGTCTTTCATCAAGATAATCGAATGAATAGAACAATACATGCAATAGGATTTTCAACCACATACAAGTGCCCTTCTTTATTTCAAATAATTGCATATGTAGAAACCTTTCTAAAAAATACTTATGGAAAATGCCCTCTACTGATTACAATTAACTGGATCAAACCCTTCTGAAATTACACAAATATCAATGATTACAAATAATAAATACCACTTTTTATCCTTATTTGTTGTGCTAGGATGATTATGTTGTACGGCTGGCTTGCAAGTGTGTTGTATGGCCGCCGCTAGATGTATGTTTGGACCTACTAGCTGTCCCCAATGGCTGCGAACTTCCCTTGAAGGGCCATGTTTCCCTCAAAATGTGTGACGCCCTATTGTTAGGGCTACATATGAATCAATGGTAGGATCGCCCAACCCTAAATGACCCTAAGGTGATTATGTTTTGTCCTGAAACCCTCATGCCAAGCCAAGATATATGGCACCCTAGTAGAATATGCCTCTAAAACTGATTTCTCCTAAAACTGGTAACAAATATGTGATTCCCTGGTGGAATCCTAAACTGGGTTCGAGAGATTTTGTCCTCGTCTATAAATCTGAGGGTTTTTGTCCTCCGATGGATTGTAGAAGCTGCAAGCTTTTCCTCTAAAAAAAGGGTTTTGATTTCGTTCAGGACATTGAATAATGAATTCATTTTTCACCCAATTCTTTTATTATTCATTTTTTCATTCTAACCCTAAAAGAAATTAATATTTCTTTTAATTAAATATACATATTTTTCCAACTTATAAATATTAATTAATTTTTGGCCATGTATCCAATATTTACTTTTGGCCCTATTCAATAATAATAAATTAAGTGTCATTTTCCAAAGTTATAACTTAAAATACCTTTTGGACAACTTAATAAATTATTAATAGATTATTCCCCTTTATTAATTTCCCCTTAGCCTATGGAAATTTAAAATAAGCTTTGGGTCGTCCATTTAATTAATTCGAAAAAGGAGACATTCAAGTAACCATTAGGTACCCCTGTGTTTTGAATCTGAGGATGAACATATTAGTCTATTTTGTTTTATCATGACATTTGGCATTGAATTATCAGTTATCAATTTATCAGTAGTGTTTGGTGGTTATGTTGTTTATTATATGCATGTTACGTGATTAATTTTTCTTCTTTAGCTAAATTTTTTATATTTTTAATATTTTATATATGTTTTGTCCAGTCGTACCCAGCCGTAACCTGGGGCAAAAAAATTGCCATACCCAATCCCCATACCAGAACTGGCAACTTAGATAGAATCCATTTTAGGTTATACCAACATGTACAATGAAATTACTTGTAAGCCTTATCCTACGCTTAACTGAAACTATACCTTCATTGCCATGGATCCTGAGTAGCACATAAATGTAACTCAAAACATGAAACATCAGGTTGTAAAGCTTCAGGCTCAAAGACCAGTAACATCTTTGGATTTTGGAGCTTCATGTTGCAAAGGTTTACCATATGAATGTTTCATTGCTACAATGTTATCTCTTATCCTGGCACTCAATAAGAAACTAAAGGATAAGGAGCCAGATGTTCAAGAATAGAAACGGAACACTTAAATGCTGGAAAGAGGAATAACAAGGGGCATGAACTTCAATGAAGTGCAGAATAGATATAAACTGCAACTTACAAGTAGAAGAACTAATCACCAACCAAAGGTATGAGAGTTTTATGGTGAAATTTTATATCTAATTGTTTATTACATACACTGGCAGGGGTAGTCACAACATGGAGTTGCAGAGCTATTCCATACAATTAATGAATATTTTGTGTCTTCATAAAAGCTTGACAGCAGATCCTTCTCGTCTTATCACGAAGGAACCATCACACGAGTGGATTTTTGGCATCAATTTCCTTGCCATCGAAGAATATATTTTGACAACATTCAAGAAGGAAAGGATACAGCAGAAGAACATGAACAAAACAGAAACTACTGGGAGGTGCGACTCCCTTGTCCTAGAGCTGCAATCTGGCTTTCAAACTGAATTTATCGGTCAATCTCTTGATCACAAAACCTTAGTTTTTGATTCTCTACAAATAACTTGTTTGTTTGATCAATTGTAATCCCTATGCAAAATTAACTCTGCAGATTTGAGGGTTTTCATCCCTAATTCCATTCACCAGGGGGTTTCGTCCTCTAGTTTGGCTACAAAGAGGGTTTCCATCCTTTTGCAGAAGTAGAAGGAATTCTGGATTCATTCATGAATTTGACAAAGTGAATGATCAATAATAATGAAAATCACTGTCCCTCTTGTCCTTTTATAAAATTCACTTTTGCCAATCCGCCCTAACCCTAAAGTAATTATAATTACTTTTTAATTTAATATTCACCTTTTTTCTCTTCATAACAATAATTACTTTTTTATTTGGCCTTTTATTTAACCTATTTTTTGGCACCACTCAATTAATAATAATGACTTAAGTGTCCCTTTTAAGTTATTATTATAAAGAGTCGTTAGAGAACAACTTAAAACATTATTATTAAATTATTCTTTTCTTTATTTAAAAAAATGGATATGACACTCTGCCCTTCCCAAAGATTGTTTGCCCTCAAGCAATACCTGAATTGTCCTGCAAATACCTAGATCCCATACATTTATACATGGACCATTTTGAACTAAAACAAAATAATCCATATATCTTTTAATGCAAGTTGTGTCCTTCACCATCTCTCCATTTTTAGAGTGTTTTTCATGATGACAACAAACATGAAATGGCATAGTATGAAACAACAAATCTGAAATATGACTTTCCTTTTCACACCTTGGGTTGTAATCAAATTGCTTACCTCCTTTTTTTTTGATTTAGAAGTAGGAGCTTTAAGAGATTTGCCTTAACACAACCACCCTTGTAATTCAAAATTTCAGAATTAGTGGTAATCAACTGAAACATTCTCCTTACTTGTATGCTCATCACTATAGTTACTCTGAAAATCAATCTCATACGGTAATGACTCAAACCTTGCAATGCTTGGAAGATTGATAGGTGCTTTTAAGGCTGAAACATCTTCAATTTTGGATACTCGGCATTTAACATGTAATGTTTCTTGAGTTGGCACAACTTCAATCTTGGACACTTGGCATTTAACATGTAATGCATGTTGTTCTTTTACATTGTTAATACAAATATTTTGTTTATCAAAAGTCATACCTCTTTCCATTAAAGATCCTTCACTTCCCACTTGCATGGTGGATTCCTTTATGGGCTGCTCACTAACTTCTTTCAAATCTGACTTTCTTGCTTCTTGATTTCTTCCTTGGGATTCGTTTGAGGTTTTGACTTTCCATCTTTCTTATTCAACCTTTTAAATCTATTTTTTGTGTATACCTCTAAAAATTCTTCAAAGGTATTATAAGATGTGTATATATCATATTCATCAAAGGCAAAAAGTTTGACCTCATCCCTATCACACTACTCTTCCAACCATGCCTCCTGAATAGGATCTTTCTTTTGAGTTCTTCTAAATGAATATACGGCTTTATAGCTGATAGAAAATAGCTTCCAAAGTTGGTTCTTAAAATCTTGGCTCTGTCTGTACTTCTTGTCTTGTTTTTCTGTTGATTTCTTCAAGATGATCCCTAGCTTTTTATTGCTCTTTTAATATTTACATCAACACCTCTTGGATAGGATCTGTCTTCTTCCTTTGGTAAGAACTTAGGTCACCAATCCATGATCTCTCTCCTAAGTTCCCATTCACTCATGTGTCCATTGTGGATTTGCACTCAAATGTTAGCTTTTGTCCTGCAAGCTGGCAAAATCAATGCTCCGATACCACTGAAATATCCCTTTTCAACCAAAATATGAATTCTAAAAATTTTCCATTTTAATTTATTATGGAATTCTTTTGAATCACAAGACACATGTACAACATCTGAAATACAATGCAAAATAATATAGGAATTCGCTTAAAATAGTCCTGATTCAATATTTGAAGGTTCAACTAGTAAGAATAAATGTAAATACCAATTATGTCTTTGAATTTCAAGAAACCCCAGGTCTGCAATTTATTTATGGGTTGGTCTATGGTGGTTGCAATCTACCATAACCCCTGAATTATGCTCTCTAACTGTTACAACCACCTTCACCTATGACACCAACAACTAAATACCCTGTATTGTCAAATAAACCTCAATCCCTGTCAAAATTGCGATTTTCCCATTGTGCAGCTGGTACGATTTGTTGGTATAATACCACAGAGTTTCCCAAAACCCTAGACACTACCAATAGTGAGGTGATGCCAACAGAAGGAAAGGTACAATAGTTGTACGGTGGGCACTTTCCTTAATTGTTGTTGTACGACAAGATTGTGTTCTCAAGGAAATGCCAACAACTGGGTGGGAGGTGACACCAACGCTTAGGCTAGTGAAATTACTGTGATAAAACCCTAAAGTGTTGCGATCTCCTTTGGCAGGGCCACGGCAAGCCCTAGAATGATACAATCCTCCCTTAAAGGGTTTGTTGCTGCTTGAAACTACTGGGAGGTGTGACTCCGTTGTCCTAGGGCTGCAATCTAACTTTCAAACTGGGTCAATCTCTTGATCAAAAAACCCTAATTTTTTATTCTTTGTAAATAACCTATTTGTCTAATCAATTGTAATCCCTGTGCGGAATTACCTCTGCAGATTTGAGGGTTTTCGTCCCCAATTCCGTTCACCAGGGGGTTTTGTCCTCTGGTTTAGCTGCAAAGAGGGTTTCCATCCTTTTGCAGAAGTAGAAGGAATCCTAGATTCGTTCGTGAATTTGACAAAATGAACGATCAATAATAATGAAAATCACTGCACCTCTTGTCCTTTTATAATATTCACTTTTGTCAACCCGCCCTAACCCTAAAGTAATTATTATTACTTTTTAATTTAAAATTTACCTTTTTCCTCATAATAATAATTATTTTTTTATTTGACCTTTTAATTAATTTGCTTTTTGGCCCCACTCAATTAATAATGACTTAAGTGTCCATTTTAAGTTATTATCATAAAATGTCATTGAGGAATAGCTTAAAACATTATTATTAAATTATTCTTTTCTTTATTTGAAAAAGGGGACATGACATTTTGTTTTGAACTTTTTCTGTCTTTTCTCATTTTTTGTGCTTGGCTTCAGCCTTATTTCTAGATCATGAACCCCACACAAGATCGATGAAATCAAAGGAAACTTAATTACTCTTTGAAGGTCTATTTATACGAGCTGTTGTGCAAGGGTAATTCTGTTTAACTTTCCGTTTGGCAATTTTCCCATTTTCTTAGTGTAAGATGATAATGATTTATTGAACCTTTTGAGATTAGTAAAAAAGGAATAATGAGCGCAAGGTATTCCACAAATCCACATCATCTTCCACAGAGGAAAAAATGAGACAAACAGCCAGAGGCAAAGTTCCTTACAATTGCCCTGCACATAGCAGTGATAGTTTTAAAGGGAACAAGACCAACACAGACAACATTGCTTGCTTAGCATTCTATAAACAAGATTTCAAGACAAACAAAACATATTATTACCTGTAGGAATGGAAACTTGAACTCATAACCTTGTGCTTGTGGATATGGGTCCTTGACCAACAGACAAGGAATATCCACAGTATCTCATATTGTAACTGCAAAGATTATCCCTAGGACCATTTTTTGGTCTATGAAAAAATCAGAGATATCCACATAATTACCATCAAACCAAACTAAAGAAAGAAAGGGAACATCATTTTGCAGTATCCACTGAAAATAATAGCCAGTTTCATAGATTAGACCACAATGCCTAAGATACTATAGTGAGAGAACAAGTTACTGAAATACAGAATTGTTTGGGTCCTACTTAATGTAGATAGCAAGCTTTTTGGTATAGCAAACCCGTATGCTCCAACATTTGCTAATGAAAGAGCTCCAATCTGTACATGGCCAAGCAAAATACTTAAAGAGGCAACCTAGTGATCGTGGAAGAATTCTAATATGATAAACTCCAAGGGCACATAGACTGGTTGTCCACTCAGAGTAAATGCTCATGAAAGGTATGCTCTGTACCAATTGAAATCCAAGGCACGAGAAGAGAGAAGCACTATCTAACCTTTTCCTTCACTTAGACATTCTAAAATAAATTCAATTCAATCCTAAGGGCCATAAATAGCGTTCTTCTCATAGTTTGAATCTTTTTTCATTTTCTTCCACACAAAAAAGAAAAACCACTAGTTTGCTGTTGCTCAATATGAATGCTCGTGAAGCAGTTTGCCCTGCAGTATAGGAATGTACTGAATTGGTAAGGAATAAAGGGAAGGCACTCTCTTTGTCAAACGTGACTTTCAAAAAACCTTTGAGAGAATTGAGTGGCCAATTACATTAGCCATGCTGCAAGTTTCATGGTAGAATACTTTATCAGGGCCGTCAAGACTCTCTTCAAAAATGCATCAACCTACATAGTGATTCATTCTTAGCATTAGACATGAGATTAAATAAGGATATGCTCTCCATAAATTACTTTAATTGAGCATCATAAATTTAACTATATTGCATACGGACAGAGCAATGCCCCAGTGCTATACTGGTTGCAGCAGTTTAGAATAATAACTGAGCTAAACCCAAACTGAACAGGACGTTTGGGATCCAAGTAACCTTTGTTGAGAAGTGACTACGTGACGTACGCAAAATAGAAAAGAAGATACTACTAGATAGCCAAGCCAATATCTCTAGCTGCACAAGACCAGATTTGTATTAAGGGACTTACAACTATTTGTGCTTACTATGCTGCTTGCTGGGTGCAATCCCAAGTTTCCTAGAGCATGTTAAAGAACTAAAGATCATTCCTCTGGGCTAGTGAGGAGGGTAGAAAGATATTTCAGAGTTAAGTCAACTAACTGTCACACTCCAAATACAGAGGACGGACCTAGGCGTTATAGACATCCATAGATAAAGGACAGCACATTGTACTAAGTGGATCCCTAAAGCAATCCAATGCAAATAAGCTTGAAAGATTTTAATCTAAGACGATACCCTACTAGGGTCACTTTATAGGAAAAGGGGTTGTATAATATTAGAACTGCAAGACCTAGTGTGCAAACTTTCTCTAGATACAGTTACAAACACTTGTATCTTCAAAAGTATTTGGAATACTTGGGATGAAGAGGAACCAAGAAAAGGAATCTCATTAAAAGATAGTTGCTCTGTTTAACTAATATCAAGTAAAATTCAATAAAACTAGCTCAGACCCATATAAACCTAAATCATAAATCTGCTGATAGATGCCAATAACTGCTCCCAATATTTTCGCATCCAGAGGTGCCCATTGACAAATAGCATTCCCAGGTTCAGAAGCAGTTTAATGTCCTCGAAGGAATTGAATATTTATTTATCATTTTCCTGGATACTTGTTTTCGCAAGTTATTTAAGTTCAAACGTTTGCATGTGTTCTTTTTATGTGCCACCTGCAAGCTGTCAGATGCCCCTGGATAAAGCTAAAAATTAGTAAATAATTGAAGAAAATATTTGAAAGTGGAATTAATTTGTTAGTGCTGCTGCTGATAAACAGGAAACAAATGAGTGAATTTTTTAATAATGATTACACAAGGAGGAGTTTACTCACCATGAATCACACACACATTATTCTACAAATCATATCTATTACGTAATATTTCCTGCTTGGCTTCTTGCTTGCTCATCCAGTTGTTGCAGGCTGGCAGCAATGATTCTTAAATATTTTTAATAGATTTTTTGGTTTTACGTTGAAAAATAAAGCATGATTTTCTTGAATTAATACTTGTGTTTGTTTCAAATTTCACGATCCCCAATTCTTGCATAGAGATGTAACAGTTTTCTTGCCTGCCTTATTCCCGTTTAGGAAAAATTTCCTTGATTCATCACTTGTATGTCTCTAAAACTTTTTTAATTGTTCTACTTAAAGATGAATATTTTGATCAAATTTTGGAATATGCTTTTTTAGTATATTGTTTATTGTTTAGATGTCCATAATTAGTTGATTCTCAGACTCAAAGCATAGCAGTTCAATAGAACTTTTAGGAGATGCTTTTATTTTATTATTTAACATTTAACGTTCCATATTTGATTCTTGTACTTGAGCAAAATGGTTCAATCCAACTTTTGTAAGGTGCTTTCGTTATGTTGTTGTTTACCGTTTGCCCCCATGATTTGTTTGATTCTTGCGTTCAAGCTAAATAGATCAATCAAACTTTTGGAAGATGTTCTTTATTTTATAATTTATTGTTTTATTTAATTTGCATACTCTTATTTAATTTGTAATTTATTCTTGCCTTTATTAAATAGTATCATCAAACCTCAAGAGATTTGTACATTTTTTATCAAAATCACTTTCATTTTCTCTTGTTCATATATGTGGTAAGCCCATTAATTATTGGTCTAGGAAACAGCACAAGCAAGCACCACACTTGGGTGAGATAATGTATACTTGTGTTTTGCCTCAATGGTGTTTGGTAGTGTTCAAATTTTAACAATAAACTGCTTACAACTGCTATGCAGCCCACCGACTTCCCTTCTATTTAGTAGAATTTGTTAATCTCATAGGATCCTTCTTTTATGCAGGACTTTTTCACTCCATCAACAATTGCCTATCTCTAGTTGCAATCTTCGGATTTTCACTAAATAGTTTCCATGACTATGATGTTATGCTTTTTGGCTCTTGGCTAAGTCCTTCAAAGTTTGCTCTATAGTTCCATCAACTCCTACATATTTCACTATTGTTGCACAACATAAATTCATTTGTTGCTGTTACTTGTTGCCATAGATGAAGTGCAGTGAAACATAGGTGTCCATGCATACAGTGAGTGTCTTCCTGCAATGCATTTTAAACCCTTGCATTTAATTGGTTTGACCTGATTTAATGCCTATGTCATGTGGAAATGTAGGTCTTCAACATTGTCCAGGAGCTACAATATATTATTATATAGAGTGCAATTGATGTGATGCGGAAACATAGGCTTTCAAAAGTGTCCAGGAACTACAATATATTATCGTATAGAGTGCAGTTAATGTGATGTGGAAACATATTAAGAGTCATTTCAAAAGGCCCATCCATTAGGCCTCTCAAATTATACTTCCCATGGACTTGCTCATATTCCCCCACAACTTATTTGTTGACTCTCAATCTTCTTGCCTAAATACAAACGTATGACAATTCTTTAATTGGATATAGTTCGCTCAGAAAATCCAATATTTATGTACATAAACATTTACTCAATATGTGCATTTCTGTAGTGGGTATGCCTTATTGGGCAAGTAAATAACAGTATCAATTCTGTCTATATCTTCTACTAAAATAGTGGGTGTTCTTTAGTCTATAGGAATGCAATGCTTTTTTATCCTCCTTTTCAATGAGGTTGACTGCTCATAGAGAAAGACAGAGAATTTTTAATCCTATTCAACAGGTTTGATTACTCAGGAATATACAATATGTCCAATGTGATGTGGAAATATCTTGCTTTGAGGATATTGGAATAAATGTAAATCTTTGATTCCAATTATTTTTATTGTGGCTCAAGCCTTTTAGGGCATGGATCAGATGAGAGAAAGGCTACAGAGATCCTACTTTTTGAGTAACCTTGAATTGACCAAGCAAACAAGGATTAATATATATCCTTGGTCCGACATGGTCAAAGATGCTTCACGCTGATCATTCAGTGTCAATCCTACCCAACCTGAAAATTCTACAAAGGGGCACATTGTCCTAAGTTCTACAGAATATGTTTCATTTACCTAGGGGACACACATTTTGACCACATTTCGTGTATCATTGTTATGCTCAAATTCCCAGATTTGGTAGCACAGGCTAGCTGTTAGTGTTTCACCCATAACTTTCTCACCATGACTGAATATAGGCTGAGTCTCTGCATTCAAAATTTTGAAATTGAAATGAAAAACCCTTGAATTTGGAGGCGGGACAAATCACCCACCAAGTTCAATTGTTTACTTAACTATTGAAGAACAGAAGGTGACCTAAACTATGGTCTAGACTACCCAAATTAAGTAATATGCAAACACTGTATTAAGTATTAACATTCCATCTTTCACAAATTGGACCACCACTAGAGAAATTGTCGTTAAAGATTGTTACAACCAGAATTGTGAGTAAGAAAATCAATATGCATACGACACAGGCATGATATCTGGAAATTCAACACCATGGACACTTAAATGACACCTGCGTGCCATTGCATGAATGGGAAGCTAAATCACGAAGTTCGAGTTCGAACTCATGTTCGGTGAGGATAAAGTTCGGTTCAAGTTCACCAGTGGATAAAGTTCGAAAAAAAAATGTCCTTAAGTTCAAACAAAAGATTAGTTTTATCATTTTTATTTTCTAAAAAAATGCATAAATGTCTGAGGGACAGAGTAGAGACAGCTTTCTGTCCTATTCTTTCAGTAGGTATATGTATATCTACACGCAAATTTATAAAAGAATGCAAAAGCATATTAAAAAATTACCATGTAAAAATAATGAATAGAGTTTAAGTTCAGGTTCGATGACGATAAAGTTTGGCGAAGTTCGAACTTTTTCAATAAAATTCGGCATACCTTGCGACTTAGATGGGAAGGATAACAATCTGATGGTCGAAGCTTGCTAGCAAATGAAGTAGCAAAATTTTCCCAAAGGGACAACATGGAATTTAAAATGTGACACAGCATCTGTGTAAAGATTGAGAGTCTTCTCATGAGTTAGTACAGTGCAAGTCTTCTTTCCTTGTGGTTTATACAAAATATCAGCACTTTCCCTTGTACACCAAGATTGACATGGATCAAATAGCAGATACATAAGTATGTCTATTATCTCTAGATATTGAATATGACTATTGAAGAAACCAGAAAGTTAATCTGAGCGAGATTGCTTCATATTTTATGCTTTATTGGCTCTTTGACCAAGTATTTTCTACATATTCTTAGAATCTGTCATCTGTCTCACAACCAAGGAAGCGAATGACTCTTTCAACAGAACACTATTTTAGATGAGTTCCTGTTCTCAGGCACACAATTATAGCTGTCAAAGGACCAGATTCATTGTGAATTGCCTCTTAATTGAAAGATGGACATCCATATAAATCTGCACGTGAAGTTAAAATGGCAATCACATTCTTTGCCAACATGATTAGCAATTTGAAAATGAATGGTTTATTTAAAATATGTATTACAAAGAAAAATCCACCTAAGAAACAACAAACATTGCATGCAGGTAGAACCTACATTTGATGAATCGCTGCAATTTCAATTAAAGTGAACTTGATAATGGTTGCATATGGTGGGTACGAAACAAGATTCAAACATAAGAAATAGAGAGGACTAACCAATGGTTGCATGCGTTTTTTCCCAATGGGATAAAGATAAGGATTTGGTTTCTGCATCTTAAATGCAGTGAACCACAGAATAAAGCCCGATAGAAGATCTAGGAGCGAGTCTAGGGTTGAAGCAATTATGGCTAATGAACCACTCTTTATTGATGCATATATTTTTGCAGCAAAAAGAACAGCATTTGCTAAGTTGGACAGTTGAATTGCAATCCTCTCGCTTCTTGCAACCTTCTCATGCTCTTCCTGAAAGAGATTGAGCAAAGAGTTTTGCTTTCAATAATCATATACTTCTTTGGTAAAAGAAGGCTCATTGTTTTACTGATTGCTTCAACAAAAATGAATAATACAGGATAAAACCAAACCTTGGACATCCCAGGCAGAAATCCACGCTCAGAAACAGCATCCATTTCTGTAAAACCCTCAAGCATATCCTCTTGCTGCTGATAATAATCGGCCACTCCATCACCAGGACCTGCCAAGGAACATGAAGAAACGACTAAGAAACTTCTTCACATTTCTTAAGGCAAAGTTACCTATCTCAATTCAGTCAATCAACTGCAACGACAAGAATGAAGCCATTTAAGATAATACGAATCGTTAGGTCTTGCATGACTCTATAAGCATATATATCTTCATTTACAAGTTAAAAGGTGAGCTTCCCTATAAGTGGCCAGGAATTCTCTTAAGTATAATATTTGATAAGTCACCACAAAGCAGAATAACGAGTAAATTAGAATTGAATGGGCATTGTGAGGAACACTTGCATAAGATCAAATTCTGCTACCTTCTCTAATACTTTGAGTTCCCAAGTTCAAGATCAAACCAAGCGCTGAACATACTTTCTTTGCACTGAGATACATTTTCTAAGTGGAAAGATACACCTCAAAGATTATTTGTATTTTTGTTGGTGTTTTCCTACTTTACTGAACTAGAGTAAAGTTTGGATAATCTTTCCCACTAAGGTCAACAACTTGACATTCGTGTTCAAATGAGGTCCTAATTCTTGCAATCATCACAACACCCAAGACAACCATAAACACTAAGCTATCGAATTCCTTCTTTCTTTACCTGTCCAAGCTTCTTCCTTTGACTGTAAGAAATGTATTCAAAATTTTAAGTGATGCCAATTTCTATTTGGTAGCTGTGACATATCATAAGACACACATAGGTATCTAAGACAACAAAAACCGTACTACTAAAAACAAATGCCAAGCTTTCTTTGCTGAAAGTAAACCCAGAAAAGTTGGACCTTGGTGCTGTAACTGAATGCAGGCATAACCAGAAAAAACAAGAAGATTATCGTCTACAATTTGAATGGGGGCTTTTTAGAAGATTGTTGCAATGGCAAGTCATGTTCTCATCAAATGAATATAAAGCCAAATTTACAGCCCATGAACCTATGATAAACTTTTTTTCCTCTCTGATCAGTTCTTAAATTTCACAAAATCTAAGTTTGGACAAATTTAGCTGAAGAACCTCATCTACGCAGCAAATCAAGTCAAATGGTTCAAAGTTTCCTCAGTTAGGAATATTCTACAATTAATCCTTGTACAGTTTTAATCTCTTATTATATATTAGACAGATATTAAACCCCTAGTTGTGCACTATTGGCAAGCAACTGAAGTAGTTAGGTGCTTGCAGAAATGAACACTGGAGATTTAGTGTAACGAAACTCTTATATTTCTCCAGTACATTTATTTCCACACCTTTTCCCTGAAAGGCAAACAAAAACTATTTCCACACCATACAACTACTCCACAGGAATTCAATTTATCAGACCCCACTTTCTCACTGCTGATGACAAATCACAAGGCTTCATAGTTAGAAGTTATCAAAGCATCTCCTGCTTTTAAACCACTAGCATTTAATGTATTCTATACAATCCTAGGTTTCAAATCCTATGGCCCAGACATTTGCATGGAAAAAAACATTAGATAGCTGCATCACAGACCTTTGCATATTTTACTTCTTAATCTATTAACACACATAAAGATCCTGCCATTCAATTTGCAGTGGTCAATAGCACCAGTTAACTTCACAGAAGGCAACTATGCACCACAAGCTTGTAAGGAAAGTAGATCAGAGATTCACTCAGAAATACAAATTCAATCTCTTCTTACCCCTCTGTCACGTATCTTGTATCTACCATGTTAGATGGAGCAATAACTAATGAGTAACCTCAAAATATTCAGTGGATGGACATCAATCTAATCGACATACCATAAATATCATTAACCTGAGAATGTTTGACGTTCATATCCTGCAGAACTGACATGAAAAACTATATGAAAATCAAGCAGCCTCTACAGTATTGACAAGACGTCTGTGAGCATCCTAGGCATTGGACTTGGCTTTAAGATACGATCAGATGGAAGAAGGCAATCTAACAAAACATCCTCAATCAACTAGATAAAAGAACCAAAGTTTCTTGGATACCCACACAAAGGAACCTAGAAAGTCCTGCAAGACTAAGAAATGCTTCATCAGTGGGTCAAGCAACACTGTGACTAGGGCATGGGTAATTGGCTCAATGAGGCCTCATCTAGAGTCTCGATTGATACATTTGCAACATTCTGGATTCTATACTGCATTTAAGTGATGTCAATACCACCTGAGAAGCACTGACTGTTGTTATCAAAAAGCATGGCATATCCAACACCAGAGCAGGGTGAGCCATGATTTTCTAGATTTCTCTATGACTTTGAAGACATGCTGATCTTTGTGTGCAGTAATTGATGAGAACATGTATGGTCTAGGGGATGTATTGGGAACCAAAACATATGTGATTGTTAATCTGCTTTATTAAAGGATTCTGCTATTTGAATTTGTTTCAAAGAGCAATAAAGATATTCCAGACTCTTGAAATTAGAATACAGCTAACTTTGAAACTAGATAAGCTAACTTCCAGAAGGATACTTGCATGCAGTCTTCCCTGGGAGTTGGCTTTTAGGCAAGATGACTAATAAAGAACCAATTCCGGCTATGTTATACCATCATTGAAACCACTACCCAAAAAAGACCCCAACGTTCTCTTGCAGATCAAAATAAAGTCATTTCTGCTCTGTTAGCCCATCAAGACATCATCATCAAAACCACTACCTATAAACAACTCAAATGTTCTCTCACAGAGCAGAATAACCCCTAGGGCTTAGAAGATATTATCAGTTGCCCACTTGAAAATTCTTTGTGCCCATTCTGTTAGGGCTGGGAAAAATCATCAACAGACTCCAAAAATACTTACAAGCCCTAAGGTTCATGAGAAGAATATCATTCCTCTGATAAGCAATACCATTACTGTATTAAAAAAATGTTCAGAAAACCAGTATGAACCTGAGTAAACATAACACTTTTAGGTCTCATTCAATCAGATATATGGCGCTTAAGAAACAGCATATTTCTACACAGCACCACTCCTCAGGTACCCCAGCAGTAGCACACGAGCTCTCGGTGATGGGGATCCGCTCCTACTCAGCATCATAGATCTGCTTCTCGGCATTGTGGATCTGCTTCTTCATGACCACCTCCTGAGCTGCGGACGCAAACACACATTACAAGTTTCTTTGCTGCCATGGGAGCTTCTTTGGCCTTGGATGTTAGGAGTGATTCTAGGGGTAGTGCTTTGCTTCCTCCTAGGATTACCTAACCTAGCCCCCTCAACCCTAGACATTCCTCGAGGAACATTATTAGATCTCGTATTGGCCCTTTCACAGTGATATACGATGACACAAATGATTCCTCTATCCCGGGCAAAATCAGAAATGTTTGATGAGACTACCATCCAATCTTTTCGACTTTTGACTTTCATCAGCCCCTGTTCTTGAGGATTTCTTACTCCCCCCCACATGGCTATTTGTATTGTTACCTTAGCCACATCGGTCGGGGATTTCACTGCATTAGGTTTACCCCATGTTTATATTCCGTGCTTTTGTTCTTCTCTTTTTCTTTCTTTAGTTAGTTTGTTCTTAGGACCTTTTTTTTTAATCAGTTAAAAAGAGGGTTGATAGGTCCCCCACCTTTAGATTAATAAAAATAGATTTCATAGATGATTTTCAGGCTTTTTCCAACAATCATAAAGCAAAAAGCTTAATACACAGATTTTGTTAAGAACAACTTAAGTGCAGCAACATAACATCCACCACATTCTTCAGCAGCAAACAAGAGACAACTTCCTACATGATAAGAATCATCCCAAAAACATCGCTGTCTTCTGCAGCCAAATATCAGCCCTCTGCAAACAAAGAAACAGCTTCTGCAGCCAAAAATCAATCTTCTGCAGCAACTACAACACAAACAAAAAAAACAATCTGCAGAATAAAATCTGCAGCCAGGATATTCGCCTGCCTTCTTCTGATGAGATCTGAGAGAAATGTGACCCACAACATTTTTTGAAGCGGATGTTTTCTTCTTCACGGTTTTCCATTCTTCAGATTCCTCATGCTTGGAGGAACCCAAAATGACCCTGCTGCGGCGGATGAGTAACCAGATATAAGACTCCCATCTTCATCAGGGTGATCAACAATATTAACCAGCAAAGGCAAGGAAGCCAGTTTCAACTCATGAGTAATGTTGCATTCAGAAGAGGGGGCAAAATCCAGCAGGGAATCAGCAGGAATCTCTAGTGGAGAGATCTCTGGGTCCAGTGATGCTGAAACATCCATATGCTCTGAGATCTCATAGGGAGCAGCTGAAGGTTGAACCGCTACATCGCCCTTTCCCTATTGATGAAAAAAATCTGCCCCATTCCACCATGTAGCCTGCCTACCCCATTTCGGGAAATTATTTGCCGAGCATACCTTAACCTTTGGACAAACCTTCATTATATGTCCCACTGTGATGCACAATCTACATTTGAATGCCACCCACTTGAAGTCCAATTGTTGTTTCCGAATACGATCACCAATCTTAATCCAAATATCTTCAAGCAACCCTGTAAACAGATCCATCTCAACACAGATCTATGCAAAAGTGGGTTGAGTACAAAAACATGTCACCTGGGAAATAGAAAGGCATTTTCCCAAGGTGTCACCAATTGCAGTAAGGCAAGCGATTTTCCAATATTGCAGAGGAAGGTTAGTGTAGATACCTAAATCTGGTCATAGGTACTTGACAATGTGAATTCTTAACACATCTTGAACCACTTGACTTACACCCAAAAACATGACTCTTATTTGCCATTCCTCTATGCCATTTTTCTATATGTGGACTTGACCCTATGTTTGCCCTCACTACTATACAATAACTTCCAAGTCAAATGCTCAAACTACCTTATACTCCTCTCAAACTACTTCCAACCTCAGCACAATTGTCCCTGATTCTCCAAGATAGATCCACCCTAGGCAGATAGGTCCACTGCCACGAACATGTCCACTAAAGCGGTCTTTAACATGCATCAATTAATAGCTAGTTTCCGAATTTGAAATATTCATTTAGGTCTTCCCACATGTTTTGCAAGGTTGGCTAAAGGAAATGGTCAAAAGGTTTCACTATATAAGCAAATCAAACCTCGCTTCAAAAGGACTTGATTCCTAACTTGGCACTATTTATTTGGGCACTTATACACTATTGCACATAGAGCATATCTACCCTATTCTTCCCAAATTTAAGATCATTCACTAGGAGTAGTCACAAACCAAGTCTGAAGCATGTCAAATCAAGTCAAGAACTAGCATTGTCAAGTATCAAAACCAAATTTCTAGCTACATACATATAGTCAAGGAGCACAATTGCGCAATCATTCTAGGTGGGAGAATTACGTGGGACTTGATTTCCTCCTCGGAGTATGTGGATATGTAGGCAATGATCAATCATTTAGAGAGGTGATTAGAGTCATCTCAACACATTATATTTTCCCTTCTTTTTTGCAAGTTTCTAGCTCTCACAAAGACCGTTTAGAGTTTTCAAAGCAAATTTAAAAGAAAAAAGTGATTTCAGTGCGGCACTAACACGATCGAAATATCTCAACCCACTCAACACACAGGGGCAGAAGGCGGAACAATCATTGTTTCATCACAATCAACATGGAAAAGTCTGCAGTCAACAGACATGATCGGCTTGTGTTGTTGACTAGGGAGAGCGGACCTATCCAAACACAATCGATGTCACATCTCGATTTAACCCTATAATTAATCCATGGATTAGTATGGATATTAACTAACTATAATTGTTTTGATTTGAGCATTTTGACATACATTGGTATGGGACAATGATATTGTTGATTAGTATACATAATGTGACAGTTGTATTTTAATTATTCTGTACATTGAAAATGTATATTTGTTAGTTTTGCATCATTGGTTGATTAGATGATAACTCAAACTAACTACCTACTTATTGCAAGGTAGATGCAAAATAGATCCTACCTTCAGAGTTTGACGAGGGAGAGCATCATCGAAGAGATGGGCTAGATGGGATGATTGGGCGATGACAGAGGAATTGCTAGTGACCCTACGCACATACACATTAGATTTATAATGTTATATGAGTAGCATGTTTTAAATGTTAATGCGTAGTTAAGAAAATATGTTGTGATTATAAATGTATGAGGATTTAGTTTTTTATTTCATTAGATTCCTTTAAATTTATTGTCTTGATTTTCGAGAATAAATCAGAAAATAAATATTTAATTGCTACTTATTGAAGATATGGTTATCTTGCAATTAGAAGTAATTATAAGCTTATATATCTATTATATAAATAAACAATTACCTTTATTACTTTCAAGAGCTTGTGTTGTCCTAAAGTTCTAACTGTAAGTAAAGAAAAACTAAGCTTAGTCTTACATAAGATTGCATTGAAAGTTAGGAAAATAGATATAATTATTTAATGAGTCAACCTAAACTTATGTTAAGATGACTTACAGAACTTTGGCGTAGTGTTTTTAAATAAACTAATTAAAATGTTTTAAATAATAAATATGAAAGTTGGAAAAAGATAAGACTATGACTTGTAAAGAAAAAGTTAACAAGAAGAAAGTGAAGTTAAGAAAAAGAATTAGGCCATGCATGGATGGTAAGCTAGGAGAGATTTTGCATGCAGAGAAGGGCATAGCCAATGAGGAGGTGAATAACTTTATAAATAAACCCTGTGAAAATTTAGAAAAAAATAAGAGAAACACGGAGAAGCAGGTAGGAGATTGGGAAGAGAGAAACATTGGAGGAAAAAAAGGGCGTATTCATCATTTGAACAATACCAGGGTGGATCTATAAATTATTTTTTTGTGTGCAATATAAGTATTTTTTTTTACCTGTGTATTACTTCATAAAAGCTTGCATATTGTTTATAAAAGTCTACGAGTTTGTAATGGTTAGTAAATACCTATATTAGACTACATTGCATTTTGACCTGGCCTGCGTTTCATTCTTTATAGATTGCATCTTATTCCTTCAAGATAGGCGTCCTTTCCTATTTGTTAACTGCGTAACATTATATGGGACTGTATATCAATCTTATTGGGTTGTGTTTAGTTTTAGATCAAAATCTGAATTTATATATATATATATATTTCAACACTGTGTTTGTATAATTGAAACGCTTGTAAAAATTAAAATGTTGTATATAAAGCACTGAGCTATGTATATAAAACACAGAGTACGAAGTTTGAAACGCTGAAGTATATACATTAATTTCGCTAAGTCTTAATTGAAAACACCTTGTAATATTATTAAAAACGCCATGTCTTTTGATGAATTGCCTAGCCATAAATAAAACGCCAAGTCTTTAAATTGAATGTTGTAAATTCAATATTGGATTGAAGTCTATTCATGAAATCCAAGGTGTATATTGAAACCCCAGGCTGAATATCAAAACGCCAAGCTATGTATAATCATTATTAAGTCGCTGAAGTCTATGTTATCATCGATGTATAATAGCTAAGTATGAAATTGAAATTGCTGAGTATTGAAAGCTGAGTATTCAATATGTAGAATGCAGAAGTCATTTTATAAATCGCAGAAGTCACTATGTAAATTGCAGAAGTCATTCTGTAAATCGCTAAAGTCATAAAACATATCGCTGCAGTTATACATTGAAAAGACTGAGTCATTTGGTTAAAGGAAAGAGACAAATTCATTGAAAATGTTGAGTTTATTATTTGTTGTGTATAAAAATTGATAAGTTGTGTTACTAAATAGCAACACCAAGTCTCTAGCATGCAACGCCAGGTCATAATAAAATCGCCAAGTAAACGTTGAGTTTAACAGCTGCAACATTGAGTTTAGTAATTTGTAACGTTGAGTTTATTAATTTGATCACTGATTATATCAAATGGAACGTAGTGTATGTATTCTAAAGCACTGAAGTCACTTTATTAAACGTTGAGCTGTCAAATATTGCTGAGACAATACAATGAAACAATGAGTCATTCATATAAAAGATTGAGTTAGTAAATTAAATTGGCTGAGTTTAAGACATAAAATAGCTGAGCCATTTAAATAAAAGAAATTATGATTTCTCTTTAATACAAGATCGAATGTTCGATGGAACTTTATTTTGCCTTAAGTTTCCGTATTGCGGCTAGCCCGAATTGTAACTCAAATGGATAAGGGTAATTATCATGAGAACCTATCTAGAGTTCGAAAATTTTCTTTGTATTGCTCCTTTGATCAGTAATCAATGTTGGAATGGTTTGTATACCCGATTCAAAAAGAAATAGTAAAACTTGGTTATCACTTCACATGATATTTAATGAAGTAAACCTTTTGAAGTAATGTTGGATAAAAGAAATATAAAAATACACGGGAATATAGATTATTAAGTATAAAATAATAGATATCAATATTTGTTCTTATGTGGAAAAGAGTAAGCTATGTGACCTATGTATTATAGAAGCTCAACTTATTAGTATAAAAGACATAATTTAAAGTTGTCTGTTGGAATTTCTCTTTTGAAAAGAGTGAGCAAAGTACCTGTAAATTATTAATATTCTGGCAAACTTGTACCTTGATTTATTCAAAGTTCTTTGGGCAAAGATGAGGGTCAAGCTTATGATGGATTGGTCTTAGGTTTTAAAGATGTAAATTGTATGTTTATCTAGGTTGATTTATTGACTTGCATAATTCACATTTGGTAGATTTACTAGCTTGTCATAGATATTGGTTGTGAAATAAATCAATAAATGAGGTTCAATCATACTTTTGATGGTTAAGTACGTGTTAGCAGCTATTACGAAAGATTGTATGTGTTTGATCTAGCTAATAGAATTAAATGCATGAACCTAAAATGTGTAGAGTTGACACAAAAAAAACTGGTGAAAGCCTTATATTATGGTTTTAAACTAGAGGTTATTTTCTTATATGTTGTGAGAAAACTGTGATTATCAAGAACGGAATCTTGATTTTAGAGAGGTCTATTTCGCTGTAATACTCAGGTTATCTCTTAAATTAAAGGTTCATGGAAGTTTTGTTTGAGAGACCTTGTAAAACCTTTACTTGTGTTAAATAACTGTTAGTATTGAAAACCTTTGAACAATACATATTGTGAAAGTATTTATATGTAAAAGTAATTACACTGTTATAGTATAAAATAGTGCATCATGATGTATGCCTAGAGATTATGTTTTCGTCTGATTATTATTGTGCAATATGATCTAAAGTATACCCGAGTGGTATAACCCTATACTTATTTGTTCGATAATTTTAGTGTAAGATTGTTTGATCACGTTTGAGTAGGGTGCTCATGCACAATGAGCTATGATAGTATGGAATATCATAGAATACTTCAGCTTAAATCTATATGTCCGGGTGGTACATACTGTAGTTGAATGTTTAAACTCTCACCTACGTTGACTGATTAAATGTATGTGTGCATACAACCTTGAGAGTGTAAACGAATGTTGTGTTAGACTTTTGTGTTTGTATAACTTGCTTTGTTATATGTACTTGTTGATTTAAAAGCGTATGCTTCCATGTGTTTATGACTGCTTTATATGACTGTTTGTAGGTAAACTAACCCTGTACTTATTTGTTCGATAATTTTAGTGTAAGATTGTTTGATCACGTTTGAGTAGGGTGCTCATGCACAATGAGCTATAATAGTATGGAATATCATAGAATACTTCAACTTAAATCTATATGTCCGGGTGGTACATACTGTAGTTGAATGTTTAGACTCTCACCTACATTGACTGATTAAATGTATGTGTGCATACAACCTTGAGAGTGTAAACGAATGTTGTGTTAGACTTTTATGTTTGTATAACTTGCTTTGTTATTTGTACTTGTTGATTTAAAAGCGTATGCTTCCATGTGTTTATGACTGCTTTGTATGACTATTTGTAGGTAAACTAGTAGTTATGCCTTAAAACACCAAAATATGATAAAATAGGATATCAGAGGGTGTAGTCGTATGGAACTTATTGTAGTAGTTGGAATCTCTAGTTTAATGTGTGTTTTACCCAGGTGGTAAAAACAGTGGTCATTATTTCCAGTTTGGGATTGATTTTAATGTAAGATTCATTCATGAGTAGATGAATAAATGTATACTTAGCTTACTCATATGTTTAGCAAGTGTTGTGATATGATTGCTAAGAAAATGTACTTAATATGAATCTTGTGGTTAAATAACGGATAATGAGACATTATCTTTGGTATGTATGATTTGCATGTCAGTACGATATCTTGCAATAGAACGAGTTTTCTATGATACACTTGTTTAGTTTTAGAAATCATACACACTTGGGTACTTGCTAATTCTCTAGATTCCCGCATCGTTCTATCTACCTATCCGTGAACGTGAAGGGAGGGCCATTCCCGGATAAAGAGAATGCACAAAAGATCGTTGGCCTGTGGTTGGTGTGGAAAAGCGCTCAGATAATGCTCTCCCTCCTCACATCAATACTACTTATCTGAAGACTACGCTAGAGATTCAGTGTTACACGAGTTGGTTCAACTCAAGCTCCGATGAGCTTGGTTTCTACTTATTATATTAAGGCTGAAAGCCTAAAGAAAATGTAATTGTATTTCATTTATATATGTTGAATAGCAGTTGTATTAGTGGACCAATTGTGGCTAAGTCCTAATGTATTTACTTTTTTTGAGATTGTGATATATTATATTGCATTTAGTATTGGAATTTTGAAACCGTTATTGTTCGAAGTTGTTGATTATGATTGGTTAGAGTTATTTAGTTTAACTCTGGTTGAGTGGAATGAATGTTAAGTAATAGTTTTTTTTTGAAATTATTGCATTATTCTAAGGGCAACTTGAGGAGTTGTAACAGTCAAAGATTATGTTCCTACCTCTGAGTAATTACAAACCTATTTTACCCTGATTTCCACTATCAAACATCAATTACAGTCAACCAGAAATACAGATCTAAGTGAAGTCATTTTCTTCTTAGTGTTTTCCAAAAATTGCACATTACTATATTTAGCAAGTTGCAATTAGAATTATTGATAGATTGTATATCTTTGACATTCTGATAATTCAAAGTTTTATACCTATTAAACAACATTTATATTGTTAAATCAAAAATATGATAGAACATATTGGTGACCCCATACATTTTTTCGGGCATTGGTTTTTTTATTTTTTTTATAGGGTTTCAGTTGAATTCATGATTCCCATACTCTAAAGAGAAATTTGATCATCCTTCATTGGATTTAATTGAACTCTACTCTAGAATTTCTCTTTGACCTGGGGATTTCCAATTGAATTTTTTATTTTCATGTACAAAAATATTCTCTTCTATTTGTTTGTTTTTTTAAATCTTATTTTTTATAACTGTGTTTGATAATTGTAAAACTCATAGGAATTGTCGTTCTAGGCAAAACAGTTTTCAGTTTTACCTAACCCACGGTGTGAAGAGTATTGTTCCAATACTCAAGCCATTAAAAAGCACTACATATGGACTTTAGTTTCCACGTACATCATAGTTTATCAAAAATGCCTACGTTTTTACTTTTCAACCATAGGAAGTCTTTTGGCCATTTGTTTTTATGGTGCATCGGTAAACGGTTAACATTAGGTAGTTACTCACAACATACCTCAGACACGAGATACTACGGTTATGGGACGGTGGAATCCTCCGTAGTTAATGCCTATTTGGGCCTTGTTCATTATTACGACTGGAATCAGTATATCTAAAGCCTAGAAATCAAACACACCTTAACTAGTTACCCCAACAATCCCATTTGCAAATTCAAAGTTTCACAATCAAATCATGGCAAAATAATGAATAAATTTTACTATATTTTTCATTATATTATCGGAGTTGTGGCCAGGATCACTAGCTCATGCAGATGCGCAAGTTCATGATAGGTGCGAGACAAACAAGCACACAACACACAACTTCAAGCTAAATGAACTCAATATGAAAATATTGCATAAGACAAATAGGAGCCAAAATACTCATCTTCCATTACCAAAGCTCACAAATGTGAGATGTACATATAGGGAAGTGCATGTGTAACTCCTCCCTAGAAAGCTCCACGAAAAGTGGTCAAAGAGGCAAGAATAGAAGAGTAATTCCCATACTCGGAATAGCCGGTCAAGGAAGTTACTTCCTATTCTTTCGATCAAACTGTAACTCCAAGTACACCTAAGCAAGTTTATCCATGAAAATAAGAAAACTCCAAGGGAAAAAAATCTATGATAAATAAATATGGGAAATATGAATAACCCCTACTCTAAAACACCCACCATAAGCACAACTTAGGTGGGCAGTGTAAAAAAAAGGGTCCTGACAATTAGGCCTAATGAGATACCCATGTACAAAGCAATCTCATAGAGTAGATAAAAGGAGAAAACCCGAAGGAAAAAACTCCCCCCAAAAAAAGAGAGACATAAAAGAAGAGACTAGAAGGGACCCCTAGAAGATGATGTTAAAGTATTTGAACCTCAAGAAGAGCTCGCAAGTGAAGATACTTGTTCTCTGTCAAAGGTTTGGTGAAGAAGTTTGTTGTCTATTCTGTCGTCTAGCAATATCTCAAATCCATGATGTCCCCATGAAGGAGCTCTTTGATGAAGTGCTTGTGAATCTCTATATGTATGGTCCGTTGATGCTGGACCAGATTCCTGCAAATCTGAATAGTACTCTAGTTATCACAATAGATGATGGTAGGTCGTTTGAATTGGATACCGAACTCTGTGAGAATCCCCTAAAGCCAAAAGGCCTCAGTGGCAGCATTGATAGCAACCCTGTACTCTACCTCAGTAGATGATAAAGCAATAGCATTTTGCTTCTTGCTTGACCAACTAATTAGACTTGAACCAATGGATAAACTATAACCTGAAGTGGACTTACAATTTTGAACATCTCCAACCCAGTCTGAGTCAGTATAGCCAATCAAGTCAATGTCAGTGTCAACTCTATAGTGAATCCCGAATCTATGTATGCCTAAAATGTAGTGCAAGATCCTTTTAGTTGCTTTCCAATCCAGTCATGGGGTTCGTGCATGAATTTGAAGACTAGACCCACTGCATATGATATGTCAGGTCTGGTATGTGTCAAGTAGATAAGATTGCCCACAAGTTATCGATAGAAGATAGCATGACCAAAGATGAAGTACAATTTGCTTCAAGCTTCACTCCAAATAGAAAGGGAGTCGGAGTTGGCTTACAATCAGCCATGTGAAACCGAGCAAGTAGATCGAGAGCATACTTAGGCTATGCAAGAGTGATGCCTAAGTCGAACTGAGAAATATGAATCCCATGGAAGTAATGTAACAAGCCTAAGTCTGTCATGGAAAATTTGTCCTGAAGAGTTTCTTGCACCACTGCAATGGATGAAGAAGAGCTCTTAGTGATCAAAATATTGTCAACATAAAGAACCAGAATCAAAAATGAATCATCCTGCTGCAAAAGATAGACGTTCGGATCTGAATGGCATCTAGTGAATCTTGTTGAAAAAAAGAAAGAATTCATCTTGGCATACCAAGCCCAAGGGGCCTATTTGAGGCCATAGATGGCCTTTCGAAGTCTACACACAAAGGAAGGATCCTCGACAAATCTCGATGATTGCTCAATGTAAATCTCCTCCTCGAGGTCACCATGAAGAAAGGCACTCTTCACGTCCATCTGATGAACATCCCAATGATTGGTTGCGACAATGGCAAGTGTGAGTCTGACAGAGTTCATTTTGGTGACTGGTGCAAAGGTTTCGGTGTAGTCGATGCCAGGGACCTGTGAGAAACCTTTTGCAACCAAATGCGCTTTGAACTTGTCAACGAACCCATCTGCTGCATAGTTGGTCCGATATATCTATCTGCATCGAACCATCTTTCTTCCCTTAGGAAGAAGTGTCAAATCCCAAGTATGATTCATGATCAAGGAGTTATACTCATGCATAGCAGAATCCCACTCAGGAATCCCTAATGCCTCCTGAAAAGTCTGTGGATCTAAGGCCAAGGCATAGAAAGAATGTGGACCACTCAAACTTTGAACGTGTATGCTTGTCATCTAAAGGGTCCCCAACCCATGTGCTTGCACTCTACAGTGTCTGCCTAACCCAAAGAGGACCAAAAGTGGATGAGTCAAGTAGAGAAACATCATCCTCCGAAGTGTGGCCAAATGTGGATGGAGATGAGTCCCCATCACTACTCTCGTTATTAGAACTGGAAGAAGTGTGATCAACCTCTAAAATGTGCTTAGGCTAATCTGAATCCTCTGAATTGAATCCAAGTGAGTCCAATGAAGTGGGAGAAGTGTCACGTGTTGAGTCTGTGGGATTCTCTTAAAAGTGAACACTTCTCTCGATAAACAACTCATGTGGTCGGATGAAGAAGGTGGTACCCCTTGACACCATCTGGACAACCTATGAAGATGCAAGGCTTACTTTGAGGTTCCATAACCTTGCATTTCTTCTTAGATATACGAACCATAGCTTGAGATCCAAAGACTCTAAAATGCTCAACTGTGGGTTTCTTATTGTACCAAGCTTCAAAGGGAGTTATGTCTTTTAAATCTTTGAGGAACCCTATTCTAAATGTAGCAAGCACATTTGGTTGCTTCAGCCCAGTACTGTGGTGCATGTGACTTAGAGTGAATCATACAATTAGTCATCTCTTTCCAGGACCTATTCTTACATTCTACAACTCCATTTTGTTGAGGACTATATGGAACTATATGCTGCAAATCAATCCCCTCTGTTGTGCAAAACTGCTCAAATTTGTTATTGACATATTCACCTCAATTATCAGTTCTAAAAACCTTGATGCAGTTCTCAAATTGTTTTTCTGCAAGAACTTTGAAGTCTCAAAACTTGTCAAAAACTTCAGATCTCTACCGAAGGAAGTGGACCCATGTGTAACTTGAGAGATCATCAATAAAGATGAGAACATACTTAGTCATTATAAAAGATAGACTGAGAAAAGGCCCAGATACATCAGTGTGTACTAATTTCAATGCTTGTGAAGCCCTCCAAGCTTTGCCTTTGTCAAATTTCTCTTCAAGATGCTTCCCAAGGACGCAACCGTCACAAAAACCCTTAGAGAAATGGACTCAAAATAACCCTGTGACCGTGTCATTTTTGTTGAGTTGTTCTAGGTAGCAGTAGTTGAGGTGGCCAAACCACTCATGTCATAATTTGCTACCTCTATCTGAATGAGTCACGAATGCAGTCGAAGAAGAATCAGTTGCAAAATTTGAGAAGGTATATAACATACCCTGGTGATTTGCCCTTCCCACTGCTACTATAGAATCATTATGCAACTCTCAAATGATGACTAAATCTGGTGAAAACTCTACTCTCATGCCCTTACTATGTGAGTGATTTGGTACACTGATAGGAGATTAGTTGAAAGAGATGGAACACTTAGAACATTTTTTAATATTCCTCCATCCATTTCAACAGACCCTCTCCCTGAAACTAATACAGATGTGTCATTGCCCAATGTGATTGAAGACATGCTACAAGGCCTAAAGAAGAAAACTCAACCTATGAAGAACCCATGTGATGGAAAGCACCCAAGTCAATAACCCATGAAGATGTTAAAGCTACAACTGCTACAAGAGCCTTGCCCTTTTCTTTCTCTTTTCCTTTGTCTTTTGCCTTAGAATAATCTTGAGTTGATGAATTATGATTGATAGACTCAAGAACACCTATGTTGTTCTTTTCTAGAAGAATCAAGTGGTCAATCTATTTCTTCATACACTTATAGTGGAATGGAAGGTAGAGACAAAGACAAAGTAATCTGGACTTAGTTTTGAGAGTATAGAAAGAATAAGTTGATCATCTTTCTTCTCTATCCCACATTCTTTCAACTGCAATCTTAAGGACTTAAACTTAATGAAGAAATCCTGAAGGGTGTCAAAACTGCTATGACTCAAACTAATGAGTTCGTTCTCTAGTTCATGCCCTCTCATTGCATCTAGCTTCCCAAAAGTTTTTCCAAGGTGGTCCAAACTTCATTAGGAGTTTTAGCAGACTCTACATGAAAGAGAAGATCAAGAGAAACTAACAGAAATAACAACCCATAGGCTTTGTCACAACAATTGTACCACTTAACTTTTTTTGCTTCTATATTAGGTTCAATTTCATTGCCCATTGTAATACGATGTAAACCCTTGCTCCTTAATATAATTTGTGTTTTGGTTTTCCATTCATAGTAGTTAAATGACGTTAGAGGATTAATTGAACTTGTATCGATTTTGCAGAAATGAAGTTTGTAGTGGTTTTTAGTTGTAGTTGTTGCAAAAAAATAAATGCAAATAAAATGAAAGGTGATTCAGACACAATACACACCCCTAAACTATGAAATGGTGAACCCTCCCAATGTTGCAAATACAATACATGCTCAAAAAGACATCGATCACAGCTAAAAATGAGCCTCGAGCAATCAGTGCATGAATGTCAAAAAAGACAAGTGATTTGCAAGACAAAAACAGGACATTGGGCTTAGCCGATAATGTGTCCAAGGAACGTACACAAAGTGAGCACAAGTAAGAGAAGGAGAAATGATGTTTTGAATGCAGGGGTGTTTGGCCACCTGCCAAACTGGACCTCGACCTCCAGTCTTCCACAAGCGAAAATATGAAGCGATTACAAAACAATATTCCTGTCTTTTGATAGTCCTCACAATGTAATGTTTTACAAAAAATTAACCCACACAATATATTGTTTTTTATTAAAAAAACAATAAAAAAATATCCACCACAATGATGAAAGTCCCACAAAAAACTGACCACCCGACTTATGCCATTCACTACCCCCTTTTTTAATAAACCCTACCTACGTTTAAAGGTCCTTTTTTTTGTTAAGAAAACTTTACAAATTAAATATAAATATCAATTTTGATAATTGACATTAAATATAAAAGTAAGGCCTTTTTGTTTTAAAAAACTTCAAACTTAGTGAAAAAGGCAAGCACCCCAAAACCACAATTTTTCATATGCAATAGTGGTTTTAGAAACCACGAATTTGAATGCAAAGGTGGTTTGAGTTAAAAAAAACTTTTACTAGCTATGAGGGTGGTTGTTTTGGGTGGGAGAAGCGAAATCCAGCAGTTTCACCACATTCAACAGTGGTTTTGAAGCTTGCAATGAGTGTCTCAGCCATGGGGTTGGAGAAAAATGGCAATCAGGGCGCAGGAAGCTCCAATGGCATCTGGGTCTGGCAAGTGTAGGAATCAACCAAAGATGGATGAGCACGCATGGTGAACAATAGGTTTTAAACAAATAGGTCTGCCAAGGATGGACAAGCATGCACAGCGGGTGGCAGATCGTGTGTGCGTCATAGGCCTTTGGATGGTGACTAGGGTTTGGCACCACGCGGAACAGGAAAAGATCAGTTTGCAGGGCAAGACTAAGCCTAAATACGGATTGAACGGTGCCTCAAGGACGACAAGCAGCAGCTGAAGGAGAATACGTGAGCAATATGCAGTCTTGGAGGGTGACGTAGCAACTTATGTTCCCAGTGCAAACAACTTATAGCAATGTAGAATACCACTATCAACCTCAACAAGAGCAGGCCAGTGGTGGAATTTAGTTGTAGGCCGTATATGCAAGGCTGCCAAGGCAATAACTCTTCAAAAAAATTCCTTATACAGCTAACACAGTGGATTTTAGTTTAAAAAAATAATCTCGAGGTTTTTGAGATTTCAAAAAAACACTCGATTTTTTTTTTGCAAACCCTCTAAAAAATGCCGTAGATACACTACAAACAATCTCAAGATTTCAAACTAAAACTTTCAACATAAAACCTGACACACAATTACTAGTGTGGGGCTCTGATGCCATATCGGAGTTGTGGCCAAGATCACTAGATCATGCGGATGCACAGGTTTGTGATAGATGTGAGACAAACAAGCACACAATACACAACTTCAAACTAAATGAAATCAATACGAGAATATTGCATAAGACAAATAAGAGCCAAAATACCAATCTTCCATTACAAAGCTCAAAAATGTGAGATGTACATATAAGGGAGTACATGTGTAACTCCTCCCTAGAAGGCTCCACAAAAAGTGGTCAAAGAAGCAAGAATAGAAGAGTAACTCCCATACCCGTAATAACCAGTCAAAGGAGTTACTTCCTATTCCGCCGGTCAAACTGTAACTCCAAGTACACCTAAGCAAGTTTATCCATGAAAGTAGAAAAACTCCAGGTGAGGAGGAAAAGCCCATACTAAATAAATATGGAAAAAATAAATAACCCCTACTCTAACACATATTTGCATTAATCAAATCCAAATATCATAAAAAGGTTAAAATGAATAATGTACAATTTCAAGCCTTCCTCAACTCATATTGTTGTAATGTTATATCATACCATGATTCCCCTAAGATACAAGCACCATTAAGGAAACATTTTGTAAAATCAAGTATAAGTTGGGAACAAGAACAATTGTACATTTTGAATCTTACAAGGCACACTACGCACCCTATTGATGGACTTATCATGGTTGTTGACACTGATAGAGTTAATACAAAACAATAAAATGAAATCAATGACAAAATTTACTTAATATCTTAACGTCAATCCACACAAGATTGACACATTACCATATATTGCAAGATATGAACAAAAGAAATTGGTTCAAGCTTCTACATCAAGAGAACAATATGATCCCTTCCTAGTTAATACTTTCAACTCTGGTGTTCCAGTTTCTACTATTGTTTCGATTCCTATATAAACACCTCCAGTTACATATGTGACATCATCCTTGGATATGGGGGCATCACAAGATTTTCAATAGATTAAAATGTTTATTTCTACACAAGCCTCATACACACCTCCTTTGATTACTATGTATGGTCCACCACCAACCTCGCCTAATGCACACTCTCTTGAACAAATTATTACAATACTACATGCTGAGGTGTTGCAATTAGAGCAAGGTGTCTCTAGAGCTAGTCGTTCAATGGATTCTCATACTTTGGTTCATAATCATTTGACACCTGATATAGTATCTTACCCATTACCATATAATTTTGTAGGTCTTAAGCTACCACTCTATGAAGGTAAAGGTGATCTACAACAACATCTTCAATCATTCATGTAGCATGCTTTGTTTATTCCAGTGTTCCAAAGGGACGCATCCCCTCCCCCCCCCAAATCCTCATGTTTCTGAGACAACGACGTCCCCGTCCCATGGGGACGTCAGGGGGACGTCCCCCTACCGCACCTCCACTACCGCCCCGAACCACCATCGTCCCCGAGACGTTTCCTTCTAAGAGGGGACGTCTCCAAGGCATCCCTTCAAAAAAGGGGTGTCTGGGGGACTCTAGGACGCCCAGATGCCCCTCAACCCTCCAGGAAGCGCCACGAATCCCCTGCGCTAGTGGATGCCAAAAAGGCATTTTTTAAAAAATTTAAAAAAGAGTTTGGTTTGTGAGCCCTATAACCTGACCGTAATTTCTATTAGGTCCCACCCGCACTCCCAAGGCCTTCCAAAAGCTTATAAAAAGACCTATCCCTCTCATTCCAAATCACACAAAAACTTCATTGAGTGAAGTAGAGAGCTGGAAGTAGAGGCAACAAGCTACAAGGGAGAAGTTTGCAAGAGTGCGAGAGCATTAGGAGACAGAAAGTGAGATCAAGAAGAGGATAGAGAAGCCAAGAAGACTCAAGACTCTTCAAGTTCATCATTTGAGCCACAAGGTAGGCCCTGTCACTATGCATTTGATTCTTTGAATTTCTAATTTTTTGTTTCATTTGTAAATTGTATTTTTCTTTGATTCATGATTCATTTCTAAATTGAAAATTCTTATAATTATTTGTTATTCATTCAAATGCTTAAATTTTTAAATCTTCATTCAAATCAAATGCTTAAATTTCAAATTTATTTTGCTTTCTAAGTTGTAGCTTTGTAAGTTTTTTTTTCAATTTCAAGATTAGAATTTAGAAGTCAAATTAGGATATCATCTTGTGTATCCTCTGCTTCTGCCTTCATACGACCTAAAGTAAGAAAAACAAAGTGAAATCCTTGTGGCTGTACATAGTGCCTTGCATCTCATTGACCGCAACACACTTATGTACAAGGAGAGTCCAGCAACCAGATGGGATGTAGAGCCAAAGGAGCCAACACAAATTGACGATGATGCTACACATATAGGGTTGGTTGGTATTGGTTTGGAGGAGCTTGAGCATATGGAGTCCAACAATTCTAGTGAGGAGTTTGGTGAGAACTTTGGGGATGATCAGCGATTGACTTGTTAGTATTTAGCATTTAGTATTTTATTTTTGAACATTGTTGATACTTGATTGTAATCATGAATCATCATTATGAAATTTTAAAAATTTTGAATTCGATATTCTCATTTTCAATGTTCAATGTTCATTGGTTCAATGGTTCAAACTTGAAACTTCATTGTTAAAAAGTTAAAACTTAAATGTTAAATTGTTGATGTTCAATGCAATATACTTATTCTTTATACATTTTTTTGTAACTAATTTTTCAAGTACTATATGTATTTGCACCGCTCCCTTGTTAAATAATGTAAACACTTAACTGCATATTAGTTATGTCTAACTGATAACCTCTGTAACTGCCATAACCATAACTGTTGTAACCAATTTTGGATTGCATAAATAAGATAGATGCACTGATCACAAATCATCCAGTGCTTTCACATTCATCTCTTCATTTGCTAACAATGGTATCAAAGCCACCACTCGAGGAAGCCAACAGACGGTACAAATGGTTCGTCGTTTGAGGAAGCCCTAGCGTTAGGGTACGAACAGGAGGAGGAAGAGAAATCTGTGGAAAAGAAATCGCGAGTTGCAGACAAATCACAAAGGGTTTTCGTGAAGGATCGTGGAATACACAGTCAAGGGCACAAACATTGTCGAGGGTTTGTCACAGTCCCGTGGAGGTGGGATGCAAGGCACGCAAGCACAAAAAGGGCAGACGCAAATGCGAAGGAAGGACCTGCAAAGTCGTGGGTCGAGGTCATGGGTTGTACAGACTCTCCAAAAGGGACGTGGGAACATTTGCATAGTCCCACAAGTGTCTGCAGATGAAAAACACTGAGAAAAAGAGACATGGCAAGGGGCAAAATCAACGCTAGGAAGAAAAGTCGACACTGTTGCCATTAAAACAAAACGTTGAAGTTGCAAGAAGGGCACGTCAGTCGAAGGCACGTGCAAAAGATTTGTGAAGACAACACAAGGATGCTACAAACGAGTTCGAGGAAGATTGCTAGGGCACAAGATAAAAACATTGAAACAACAATGGAATAGTACAGCACACAAACAAAAAAATTCTAACACACGCCAACAGTCAAGGAAGGCCAATAAAATTCCAGTGAGTTGATAAATTTTTTGGATTTTTTTTTAAATATTTTTTTTCGAGTATTTTGAACATTGAACGGAATCAAGTAAATAAATAAATATATATATATATATATATATATATATAATAGTTCAATTTTGCAGAATTTATTTTATTGGTTAAAAGATATTTTTCAAAGTGAAAAATAGCCAATATTCAAAACCTCATCCTTATTGAGGCCCAAAAATTAACTGGGCAAAATTATAATGTATGGATTCATAAAATCTTGACGATCAAGGAATTCCATGATTGCGACAAGATCATACTTGACACAGAACACAGATCGGCAACGAATTTTGCCGATTATGACAAACGTCATAAAGAAGCCCTTCTGTTATTGAAATTTTCTGTGTCACATGATATGATTCCAAAGGTCTGCAATGCTGCACAGGCAAGTGCACTATGGACCAGTCTCAAGAACAAGTCCCAGACTTCATAAAAGAGTCGAGTACTTTATTTGAAGAATCTGTTATTTTCCAAAAAAATGTCGAAAGGTGGGTCTCTGTTAGAGCACTTATTACAAATGAAAGATCTTCGTGACCAATTGTCAGCGATCAACAAAAAGGTGGATGACGATGATATGGTGGCTCTTGTTTTGAACACCTTGACACCTTCGTATGAATCCTTCGTGGAAGCTTTGCACCTGATGACAGAGAGTAACACTCACTTTTGATCGAGTGAGTTCATATTTGCTACAAAAAGAATGCCAACAGACACTTCAACAAGTCTAGCTCTGGCCAACCGGAAAGTGCATTTGCTGCCCAATCCAAAGAGAAATGGAAAAGACAATCAGATACGTCTTCATATTCTCCGAAATTCAAGGTAAAATGTTATTACTATCAAAAATTTGGTCATATTAAGAAAGAATGCAGAAAAAGACAATATGATCTAACACATAACAAGAAGGCAAAAGGGCATGCAAATGTGACAATAGTTGAAGCTCAATCTGAGGAGGAATATGGTCTCATGGCATCATGTCTAATGAGAGGACTACCAGTGATTAGTTTTTTGATTCCGATGCATCACGGCATTTTACATGTCGAAAACACTGATATGTAAACTTCACTACAAAAGAACAAATTCAATTTCCTTGGGTGATGGTAGATCACATGTTGTAGAAGGGATAGGAGATATATGCATTGCATTGAATAATGCTGCAAAGTTCATAGTCAAAAATGTTAGGTATGTACCTAAGATGAACAAAAATCTTCTATCAATTAGTCAGTTAACTGAAAATCCTCACATTACAGTCAATTTTTCAAGAAAGAAATGTATTGTGTCTCATATCAAAAATGATAGTCAAGCCCTAGGCATTGGGCAAATGGCTTGTATGGACTTGTTAATCCTGCCACTATCAGTTTGAATGCATTAATTGTGGAGGATAATACCAGTGTTGTATGGCATGAGAGATTTGGACATCTCAATCTTCAGTATTTGGCCAAACTCCAAAAATCGAATATGGCTTTTGGTTTGCCTATTATCCAGGGCAAGCAGGGTATATGTGCAGCTTGTTTGGCTGGCAAACAGAAGCGGAAGCCTTTTCCCACTGAAGGTCCCTGGAGAGCAAAGGGGCTCCTTGATCTTGTTCATGCATATCTATGCAAGCCATCTTGGAAGTCATCTACCATTCTTGGTGCAAGGTATTTCTTATTGTTCGTAGATGATTTTTCAAGAAAAATGTGGGTCTACTTTTGAAAAAAAAGTCTAATTGTTTTGCTGAGTTTGTAAAATTCAAAGCACTAGTAGAAAATGAAACAAGCCGGCCGATCAAGGCCTTAAGATCCGACAATGGGGAAGAATTCACTTCAAAGCAATTTCAGAACTATTGCGGCAAGGATGGAACTCATAGGCAGCTAACAAACCCATACACTCCTCAACAAAATGGATTGGTTGAAACGTAGAATCACACAATCATGGAGATGACTCAATCCATGATGCATAGCAGAGGTGTGTCATAAAAATACTGGGAAGCAGTAAACACGACAGTCCACATACTGAATAGAAGTCCTTGCAAGGCTTTGGAGAACATCATTCCGAAAGAAGCCTGGTCCAACATCAAACCAGAGGTAACACATTTTCGTGTGTTTTATTCTGTTGCATATGCTCTCATTCCTAAGAAACAGAGAAGTAAACTAGATTCTAAATGTGCACGATATTTCTTTGTTGGTTATAGTACTCAATCTAAGGCATATAAGCTAATAGATGTGTCTACTAACAAGATCATCATTAGTCGGGATGTTGATGTAAAAGAACCAGAATCATTCTTTGTTTGTAATCAGCAAGTTGTCTATGCTAATCCAGAGGTTTCTAGCATTATACTTCCTCTGAAAGATGAGGAACCACATGTTTTGGAGACACCCTCACAGTCTTCAGTGCAGCAATCTACAGCTAACACTTCGTTAGCGTATCAGTGTCGTCAATCTGAGTCAACCACTCCATCTGATGATCAGCAAGTACAGGTATCATTGGTACAAAAGAGACCTAAGTGGTATTACACCACTCTACAGGATGTGCAAGAGGGGGATCTCCCTCAATCTCATACATGGTCTCAGTAACCAAGAAAGTCAGTTGTGGATTCAATTGATGATGAAGAGCTTATGTATTTTGCTCTTGCTTCTGATCTTTTCAGTATTTCAGAGCCCCAGCGATATTCTGATGCACAGGGCAAACCTGAGTGGGAGAAAGCGATGCAATTAGAATATGATGCCCTGATGAGAAACAACACCTGGACATTGGTGGATTTACCTCCAGGGAAGCAACCCATTGGCTGCAAATGGGTGTACAAAGTCAAATGCAAGGCTGATGGTACTTTGGACAAGTACAAAGCCCATCTTGTTGCGAAAGGTTTTTCACAACAGTGGGGAATATATTACGAAGAGACTTTTGCTCCTACTGCAAAAATGGTCACATTTCGGTTACTTCTTTCTATCGCATCTCAATTTGGTTGGAAAGTATTTCAAATGGATGTCAAAAGTGCTTTTCTTAATGGCGATTTGGATGACGTATACATGGTGCAGCCTGGAGGTTTTCAGGAACCTGGTCGTGATCATTTGGTTTGCAAGTTGGAGAAGTCTTTGTATGGACTGAAGCAAGCTCCTTGAGCTTGGTACATCAAGATTGATCAGCATCTACGAGATTCTAGATTCAGACGGAGTCCATCTGATCCAAATCTCTATATCAAAAGCATTGATGATGACATTGGTACTCATTGTGTATGTTAATGACCTTGCCATCACAGGGAGTGGAGACAGCGATTCAGAAAGTCAAATCAGATTTGTGCACTGCTTTTGATATGACTAATTTAGGCCTCCTACACTATTGTTTGGGTGTAAAATTCTGGCAACATGACCACTCCATTTTCATTGCTCAAGTCAAGTATGCCACTACTCTTTTGAAGAAGTTTGGAATGATGGATTGTAATTATACTTCTACACCTATGGAGGTAGGGCTGAAATTGTCAGCTCATGATGATTCATCACTGGTCAATGAATTATTATATAGACAGTTGGTGGGCAGCTTGATATATCTTACCACCACTCGACCAGATTTATGTTTTGCTGCTAGCTATCTTTCTCAGTTTTTGTCTCAATCGAAGCTAGTTCAATGGGCAGCAGCAAAACATGTTTTGTGATATGTCAAAGGTACTCTTAACTTTGGCATTCTCTATCAGAGGACATCAGATTTCAGATTGATTGGTTATACAGACTCTGATTGGAGAGGATTAGTTGATATTCGGAAATCTACCACCGAGTATATGTTTTATTTTGGTTCAGGGGTTGTTTCATGGCAGAGCAAGCTTCAACATACCATTACTCTCTCTTCCACTAAAGCAGAATACAAAGCAACAATTAGTGTCAGCTATGAGCAATTTGGCTACGTCAGATTCTTGTTGATTTGCAACTTCCTTTATATACACCTACTCCACTATTTTCTGCTAATCAAAGTGTATTGAAGTTAGTAAAGAATCATTTTTTTCATGCTCACACCAAACACATCGAGATACATCATCACTACATTCGACAATTGGTTTATTCTAGTGACTTTTCTCTTCACTTTTGTGCTTCTACAGAGCAACCCGCAGATCTAATGACTAAACCTCTTGGTTCTATTATTTTGTAAAGTTTTGAGACAAACTTGGAATTGTCTCTAGTTTAGTCATTAAGAGGGGGTGTTAAATAATGCAAAGACTTAACTGCATATTAGTTATGTCTAATTGATAACCTCTATAACTGCCATAACCATAACTGTTGTAACCAATTTTGGACTGCATAAATAAGATAGATTCACTGATCACAAATCATCCAGTGCTTTCACATTCATCTCTTCATTTGCTAACATCCCTCATCACCTCCCTGCCATCCCCAAACTTAGGCCCCCCGTCCCGAAAACCCGTCCCCCTGTTAGGAAACTTCGTGGAACTATGGTTTATTCTTACAATGACAAATTATTAACCAAGTTATTTCCACAAAGCCTCAAAGAATATGTTTTGCAATGATTCTATGATTTTCCACTTCAATCAATTAAAACATTCAACCCTTTGACATATCAGTTTTTAGCATACTTCTTTATTAACATCGGTGAAAAACTATCTTATGTGCAAATTGTTAAACTCAAACAAAGGTCCAATGAGCCAATCAGTGAATATGTTTTTTGATACAAGACTACTAACTAAGATGACAAATTCTATGGCAGACAATGAATTACAAGATATCTTCACACAAAGTTTGTTAGCACCACTTCATGAGTCTATCATGTTCAAGAAATTCAAATATTTTAATGAGTTATGCCATACAGTCAAAGAACGAGAAGTCAAATTCATAGCTTTGAACAAACTTAAGTATACACCAAATGCTCCATCTACTTCAAATACTAAGTTTCAAAGCAAACCAAGCTACAAGGTCAAATCTAATGAAGGCAAGAATGAAGTAAAAGTAACAGTAGATGCAGTATCACAACTAATGAACAAGCTTCAATTGACAACTTCACCAAGGAGGCAATTTCAAGGTTACCATCAGCGCCTCGTGTCTTGTTATAGAAATTACTTTACTACAATCTCATATCTCTCCCTCCACCATTAAAGGTTGATATGACTAAACCTCACCACAATGGATTCGACGGTTAAGGCATATTATGACTACGACAGATGTATTGGACATTCTACAAACAAGCATTATAGGCGAAGACATAGATACAAGACCTTATTGATGACAATACTATTGAGTTAAGCACACCCATAGAGGAGGCTAGACCACAACAAAATGACAATGCAAAGTTGAAAATAATCAGTAATCCTTTTCCAAACCATGACAAAAAAAATTATAGATAATTCAAAGGAACATCATGCGTACAATGCACATCCTCCTACTTCGACATATGGACATCCAATAGATGGTATTATTGATACACTTACGAAGAGATGAGCATTGCGTCCTATGATTACATTTACAATAGTGAAATTGTTGATGATGATTCAAACCATAGTTAGCATGCTCGGTGAGTATGTGAGTACTCAAAAGTTTTTTTGCCCTGCGAGTATTTTCTACTTGTTCTCACGGGATTGCAAAGCCAAGCCTATTTGAGTTTTTGAACAGTACTCACAACAAGTACTCGAGAAGTAATGTGTACAGACTCAGCACGTAGTGGTAACAACAATCAACAAGAAAAAACACAAAAAAATGCAGATTTTTCTCCTTTTTAAGCACACACGCCCCCACATTTTCATCACATGGCATTTGAGCATCCTTTGGGTGAATTGGAGGGAGTTTATAGCGGATTTGAAAAATTTCAATTTCTAGGTTAGCTTTTTTTTTTTTTTTTTTGTTTCCATGCATATAAATTCTTTCTAAATCGTTAATATTATGTTTCTAAACATGTTTTACAAATTTACATGCATTTCATTCAATTCCATATTTCTTATTCATGATTTATGTTAATTTCTTATAATTTAAGAATAAAATTGTTGGTTTTTTGCTGTATATAGAATTTAGTTTTCCAAATTTAAGGTTTAGGTTTTTTTTTTAATGTCATTTTTATTTTATTTTTAATTTTTTCGTATACATAGGGTTTACATTTACAACTTTATGGTTTAAGGTTTTTTTTTAATGTTTTTTAAAAACAAATATATTTAAACATATTGTAAGTTAGAATACAATGGCATCCAACACTACATCAAGTTCAGCATCAACAAGTGGTAGTCGTCTTGCTAAAAGTCATACCGCTACTTGGAACTATGCCATAGTTGGACCATCCCAAGGGAGTGTGATTTGCACGTTTTACTCGTATAAGGTTTCTAGAGGCATCAATCGCCTCAAATACCATATCACATACATTCTTTATCGCAATGTCGCGCCATGTCCCAATACCACATAAGAGGCAAAACGAGAGATGAACGTAAAGCTTGCATTGATGGATGAAAAGAAACTAGAGAGAGCAAGTGTACAAGCAACCGTAATAGTAGCCATTACTCCTGTTGATCAAATTTTGTCCTTTCAGGCCAAAATTGGGCACCCCTATTTGCAAAAAAGTGTCTAAGTCTATTCCTTTGTTCATGTCTAATACGCAGATTTCATATCCAGTATGCAAGAAATGTTCTCATACAAAGCTGAAGTCTATTACATGTAAAAACCCAAGTGTTTTCCTTTTCATAGCTTTGTTCTTTAATCTTTTGGCTAAGTCCTCGCCAATGAATTCTTTCGAAAGGTTTGTTTTAGTCCTTTGCTAAGTATATTTCTTTCGGGCTTTTGTTCTAAAGTCCTTATCGAATTCTTTCGGAAGGTTTGTTTTGGTCCTTCGCTAAGTATATTTCTTTCGGGCTTTTGTTCTAAAGTCCTTATCGAATTCTTTCAGAAGGTTTGTTTTGGTCCTTCGCTAAGTATATTTCTTTCAGGATTTTGTTCTAAAGTCCTTATCGAATTCTTTCGGCCTTTTTGTCCGAAGCCTTTTACTTAGGTGAATTCTTTCGGACTTTTTGTCCGCAGTAATTTTCCCGAAGGGTAGGTGACAACTTTCCGAAGGGCTCTTTCAAGCCGAAAAGGACCTTTGCATTTTTCCAAAGGATATTTTTGAGGCTAAGTGGACCGTTTCCAAAAGTCCGAAGGACAACTGCAGGTTTTCCGAAAGGTCACTTCCATTTCCAAAGGGTACTTCATAGAAAGTTCGAAGGATTGTTTCGAAGAAAAGGTGGACCCTTTCATTTTCCTGAAGGACCATTTCAAAATCCCGAAGGATATGTTGCTTTTTCCAAAGGGTACTTGCAGGAAGGCCGAAGAGAAAGAGACCATTCCGAGACGTCGAAGGGTTCTTTTCAAAAAGCCCGAAGGGCAATTTGCAAAGGAAAGAATTCCTTCGGACTTTTTGTCCGAAGGAAGTTTACTAGAGGCCCGAAAGACCGAATTCCTTCAGACATTTTGCCAAAGGAATGGTCCGAGAGGAAGATTCCAAAGGAAATGGACCAATCAGGAAAGCCGAAAGAAAAGAAAGAAACAGAGGGCCCGAAACAAATGAATTCTTTCGGACAAATTGTTCAAATGAAGGAGTCCCCAGAAAAACCGAGAAGAAAGGAAGAAGAGTTCAAATGAATTTTTTCGTATAAATTGTCTGAAAAAATGCCGAAGACAAGAAGTCCAAAGAAATGCTCGAGGGGTGACGGCCCGCAGAACATCAATTTCAAGCTGCAAGGAATAGCTGTTGGAGTTTATAACAAAGTGTTGGAACCAAAAGGCAAAGATAAATAAGACAAATGGCGAGATCCTGGATAGTTGTGCACAAGCAAAAATAGGCAGTTGACAGTTCAAGTTGTTATCTCGTTTCACAGCTCAGCAAGCCAATAAGGTACAGCTAGCATCCAAACAAATTTCCAACCAATAGACCCATCTATAGCAAAAGGCAACTTGAGATATCTTCATTCTGCTAGTATAACCGTCGGAAGCTTCTTACAAAATGTAATTTAACTGTTTCTTTTCTCAGATTGACACATGTCCATGTGACTCATGAACTCCCTTTGCTTGACCTCCCCCTAAAAAAAGGCTATATATATGGCTGCTCTTAGCTTATTTTGGGGCTCCACCTGAGTATGCCAAAACTGTGCTCAATTGTACACCTTTTGATCAATAAAATGACTAAGTGTTTACATCCTCCACAACTGTTCATAGTGTGCTCTACTTGAATGTTGAATTCACTTAGTGAAGCTATGGATTCCTTAGCATTGTACTTCATTCTTTCACCTATTTGCAGCTTCTTCTTGCAGGGCACATGAAGTGTTCTAGGAGATGTTCATGTCTAAGTGAATTTGTCTTTTCATTAGTGCCATTCGAGGCCTCCTGTCTAGTCCTCCGAGCATAAGACAATCTTTCATGACCCCACAGTGTAATATTGATGCAAGAGGACAAACACTGGAAAAGTGTATGTTAGTCGGTTTTTTTGGTCACAAGTGTCATATACATATGGTTGGAAGCCATCATTTGTTTTGGTGTATCACCTCCATTAGTTTACGTTTGCTTCAGTTTTCTTCATTCCCTTTTCACCCTCTAAAAGTTAGCAGTGGTAAAAGCCGCAGTCAAGTGGTACATCAAGGGGAGCTAGCCCCTAATCTAAAGATTCATCTCAACAGAATTGTCACCCATAGCAAGAGAGATGACTCCATTATGCCGCTTGGATGAGGAGAACTGAGCATATTCTCAAGGATGCAATCTAAGCGTCAACAACTCCCTCATTGATAGTGGAAACTGAGGTAAACATGGCAGAGATTGTGGGCTCTAGTCATGGTCCACGCATACGAGGCACATCCACCTCATCTAATTTGAGCAAAAGCCAGTCACATAACATTTTTGTACCTAGAAACATACTTGGAGCACAACCTTTGCTACAAGGTTTATGGTGTAATAAGGAGATGCACAAGAAAGTAGGTAAGGCATGTGCAAATATTTAGTACTACGACAACATTCCTTTCAACATGGCAAAGAGCCCATACTAGGAATACTCAGTGACGATATTGATAGTTGCAGGGAAAGGATATAAGGCACCCTCTCCAAAAGACTTAAGTGAGGTTGCTCCAGGATGCTATTGAGGATGTCTCTAACAAAGTAAAGAATGCAAAAACTTTGAGCCTAATGCTCGAGGAGGTTATCTTAGAGATGGGCATCGAGAATGTTGTGCAAGTTGTCACTGACAATGCAACATCATATGTGACGGTTGGGAGACTGCTTAAGGAGAGGCATTCATCACTCTTTTCGACCCCTTGCACGGCCCATTGCCTTGACCTTCGTTTGGAGGACATAGGCAAAATTGAGTGGGTGAAACCGAATGTAGAAGATGCCAGAAACATCACCAGATACATTTATAATCACCCTTGGGTTCTCATCTTGATGAGAAATCACATCAATAAGAAAGAGTTTGTGCAAGTGTCACAAAGTTTACAACTAACTTCCTAACATAACAAAGTATTTATAGTTTGTTGACACCATTGAAACAGATGTTTGTGAGTCAAGCATGGTTGGACTCAACATATTCAAAGAAAGTTGATGGAGAGATGACCGCAAAGACATACTTCTATGATGCCTTTGTGTAGAGAGTTGTAGAGATCGTCAAGATAACTTCAAATTTCAATTTCAATTTCAAATTGATTCCTTTATTTTCAATTTTTTTAAGTATTTACTTTAAGTGTAAGTTTGTAATATTAATTTGCTTATAACTTTGTAGGTGCTGGAACCTTTGGTGATTGTTTTGCACTTGGTGGATTGGGAGCAAAACCCAATGAGATACATTTATGAGGCCATGGAACAATCAACTCCACCAACCCATTCATACAACAGAATACTACCTTAATCCCAAGTTTTTCTACTCTTACAACTTCACAAATTTTAAAAGGGAGGTTATGGAGAGCCTTTCAACATGCATTAAGAGGAAAATACCTGAAGTTGAGGTGAGGGACCTCATTATTTCAAAGTTGCAAAACTACAAGCACTCTAGGAGAGGCTAATTTCTTTGGCACTAGCTATCTGAGGGAGATCCACCCAAACACTAGAAGGTGAAAATTGAAGTCTTTTCTTATACCTTACAAGTTACAAATTTATAAATATGAATTCCTTACAAACTTGTGAATATCTTGTTTGCGGGTTTGTGGTGGGAAGATTGGGGTGGAAATACACTAAATTTTCAAAAACTAGCCTTTCGAATTTTATCTCAACATTGTAACACTTCTGGATATGAGCGCAATTGGTGTTTGTTGTCGTCATACAAATGAATAAACACAATAAGTTGACTCAATGATACCTCAATGACCTAGTTTTTTTACAATACAACTTTCAACTTCGCACAAGAAAGGTGGACATATTACAAGAGCCTATTGATTTAGATGAAATTGATCACTATAGTGACTGGATTGCACAAGACAAGAAGCCCCCTTGTTCACAAAGGACGAGATTTTTAATTTCGAGAAGCAAGCTATGGAGGGTGTAGGTAGTGGTACAACAGAAGTAGAAGAGATTGGATTTGATGACATCCTTGTAGATGTTGACCATGAGGCAGAGGAGTCACTACCGTCTAGTACTAAGGTGGAGCTGCAGGTGCAACCTTCTAGGCAAAGCAAGGAGCGGCAAAAGACTGCACCAACTAGACCCTCTCAATCTCTCATATTTTTCACTAAAACAAGAGGAAATTTTAGATTTTATAATTTGAAACTTGCATCAATATGCAATTTATGATGACGATTTTCAATGACAATCAATATAAGTTTATAAGTTATATGTATCAATTCGTTGTTGTATTTGTATGATGATGTGATTTTGTACTCTATTTGTATTTAAATCTAATAGAAAAGACTTCCCAAATGTTTTACAAACTCATTTGATACCTTTCTTAACTGTAATTTGTATAAAATTTATGATGTTTTTAAGATAAGTATTTTTTAAAATTGTCCATTATTGTTGAGTATTTGCCAAGTCAAATTTCTTTTGGTCTACCAAGTTCGAGTCGCGTTCGAGTATGCGAACGATGATTTAGACAGACATGCACTCTTTATTTGAGATTATATCAACCAACAACCTATACACAGTGTCATGATCGACAATGGGTCAAGTGAAGACGCATGTACAATGACACTTCTTCACACTATTGGGTATACAAAACAGAATCTACAAGCTACATCAAAAGTAGTCAAAGCATTCGATGGACATACACAGAATACTATCGGATATATAGTGCTACCTCTTCATGTTGGTTTAGCAACAATGGTTACTTTATTTTTAGTCTTATCAACCAAGGGGGTCTTTGACATGTTATTAGGACACCCTTAAATACAGAAACTCTGTGCAGCACCATCCATAGTACATTGATGTCTCAAATATATACATTGTAAGCAGGTGGTCAAAGTTTCAAGCATTTGATATGAGTACCCTCTACAACCAATGCTATCTCCCCCTTCTCCCCCACAACCACCGTAGTTGGTTATTGCACCCATTCAAGAGCATAGTACAGAGATAGTTATTACACCTATTCAAGAGCTTAATACAGAGACAATTCTTATGCCTATTCAAGATCATAGTGCAAAGTCAGTTGTTGCACCTATATAGAATCTCTCTATAATTAGTTCATAGGAGAGTAGTAGACCCTCCCAAACAGCAAGCTTCACATCAAAAAGTTATTTAAAGTTCAAAGATATCTACCTCTTCTACACTTCATCCTAAGGCAGTACCTTGAATAGTTCAATGTGTTCCACAACGAACACAAGCAGTGAGACTGTTTTCTACTATACCACAGACTCCGAGACTTGTGCCCTCTCGTGTTACACATATTGCAAGAGATTCTATGAATAGTGATCAAGATAGTTAAATCATAACACCTGATTACTTTTCAAATTCAGATTCATCTACATGTAGCACTTTTCATTCATGGAGTCACCTCCAATTATATGATACAGGCACGTACTGTGGTCATCCCATTGATGGGATCATAGGTTAGTTTCTTTTACAAAACAAATCAAATAATTTTAAAAAAATACAAACTTCAAAAAATTTAAAAAATACAATACGCATTCAAAATATTCTCAAAAATAAAAAATCAGGACCTAAACATAATATGAGTTGCTAGTTTACTTCTTTACATGTTATTTATCACATGTTTGGTAGATAGCATATTTTTTTCATACACACATACATTTTACGAGGTATATGAGTGTGATACAGGACATACATAACATACATGGATTCCTAGATGTTAGACTCCCTTCTACCCACTAGCCATGTCTATGACCTCTCCATCATGTTGAGCTACATGTCTTACAAGTGTCTTGCTAACTACTCATATCTTACATTGTGCTACATGGATATGTTACTTTGCTATGATTTGGCATTGATACATATGAATAGTGTAGACTAGTTTGCGTTTATTATATGCTCCTTCAATGTTGTTACTTTTTTGCATGATAAGCTAAACATTGTTTGCTTATTGTATGTGGCCACTTGGCCTTGTGTGTGCGACATCTTTTTGTCCCTTGTTTGCGACATTCTTTTGTCCTTTGCATGTGGCCCTTGGCTTTATTTGTTGCCAACATATTCATGTCCTGCAGACCTTGGCTTTATGTGTGGCATTGTGTGTTGTGCTTGTTGAGCTTGATTAGTGGTGCCATAATAAATATCATGCACTTCATCTGCATAGTCTAATTCAAAGATTGTCACTTTACTATGTGCCTCATTGCTATATCTATCTAGGCATAACACTTGTATGCCTCGCATTACATATGTTTCATACATGCTTCAATGGCAATTACATTACTATGATGACATATGCTTCACGTGATGACATGATGCTATATAATTATATCTTTATCACATGATACAGTTAACTCATCTTTTGAAATGAGTGACTTACAAGGTACATCTCTCATCTCAAAAGGGGGGCATTACAGTGGGTTTGTCTTACAGATCCAAACCTCCATGAAAAAAAAAAAAATTTGGAACATAATACAAGTTTCAAAGCTTCAAAATACAGCTTTCAAAGATTCAAAATAATTCAAAAATCACACGTGACAGATATTGGTACATAGATACAGGTTATGGGGGCATACAACATACATATGCACTCACTTTACAAAGACTAGAGTACATAATCATACACACTTAATTGCATATGCATAGGCATATGCAAAATAGTTACATGAACAGAAAGTACAGGTTTCACATATAGTTACAATTGAACATATAGATGCATGGCATTTTATATAATTTGGCATAGATTCAAAGGGCATGATACTAATTCATGCACATATATACATATTTCAAAGTTCAAAAAGATCATGATACTGGTTCATGCACATATACATTAAATAGAGTTTACAGATTCAAAGATAAATGGTTGTTATTTCAAATATAAGGGCAATGCAGTTAAAATGGGGGCATAAATATTCTTCATTCTCTTTCGATCGTGCAAATAGAATCTAGATCTATCTGCAGTGGCGTAAGTCAATCTATTACGGGTAATATACATTTAAGTCTAATGACACTCAACGGCCTTGGTATTACTTTTAGGGAACCCATTGTATGGTTCCGCCTTTTTGTTATGAGTGATGTATGTTTGAGTCTAGTGGCAGTCAACAGCCTTGGCATCACTTCTAATGAACCCACGTGGTTCCACCTTCCTTGGTTTAGTACATTGGTTACTTTTCCCCATTCATGAGAGTTGGAGCATGCATCTTTCCGACTCAAAGACTTGATTAGTTATCCAAAATTGGGACTTGATCACTCTCCATTCTCCATTGGTTCAACATGAGGAACCATCTCTCCAAGTGCTTTGGCAAGCATCCACATTTCTTCAATGCCTTATCCTCTTTTACAAGTTACAGGGCAATATGATTTAATTTCCATATAGTTGTACTCCCTCCTTGCTTTACTCTCAATTTCAAATTTCAAAGTTCAAAAATTTTCAAATTTCAAACATAGACGTTGATTACTTCATGTGTTATTGCAGGTTTTGCTAAAATGAGTGCCCTACACAATCAGAGTTTCCAATCAAAAGACAAAGTGTATTGTACAAACTTAGGATTTATCTTTCTCCTTTACTCTAGCTATTTCATTATTAAAATAAAGGGGGGGGAAAGTGGACACCTAAATCTGGTTATAAGTACTTGACAATGTTAATCTTGACACATCTTGAACCAATTAATTTACACCCAAATGCATGACTCTTATTCGCCATTCCTCTGAACAATTTCTTTATATGCAAGCTTAACCCTCTGTTTGACATCGCTACTATACAATAATTTCCAAGTCAAATGCTCAAACTACCTTATACTACTCTCGGACTACTTCCAACCTATCCATGATTCTCTAGGACAGGTCTGCCCTAGGCAGACAGATCCACTGCCACGAACCTATTTACCGAAAGCGACCTTGTCCCCGCACCAATTAATGGCTAATTTTCAAATTTGAAATATTCATTTGGGTCTTCCCACATGTTTTGCAAGGTCGGTTAAAGGAAATTGCCAAAAGGTTTCACTATATACACAACTCAAAACCTCATTTCAAAAGGACTTGATACCTAGCTTGGCACTATCTATTTGAGCACTTATACACTACTACGCATGGAGCAAATATGCCCTATTCTTCCCAAATTCAAGATCATTCACTAGGAGCAGTCACAAACCAAGTCTGAAGCATTTTAAATGAATTCAAGAGCTAACATTGTAAAATATCAAAGCCAAAATTTCTCGTTGCATACATATAGTCAAGAAGTACAATTGCACAATCACTCGAGGTGGGAGAACTATGTGTGGCTTAATTCCCTCCCTCCTCAGAGTATTGGATACGTAGGTAGCAGTCAATCATCAAGGGGATGATTGGGGTCAGCTTGGCCCATTACACTTCCCCTTCTTTTTTGCAAGTTTCTAGCTTTCACAAAGACCCCTAAGATTTCCAAAGCATAGAAAAAGAAAATAGCGATTTATGCACAACACTAACAAGATCAAAATATCTCAACCCGCTCAACAGACACAGGGAAAGAAGGCGGAACAGTCATGGTTTCGTCACAGTGAATGCAGACAAGTTCGTAGTCAAAAGAGATAACCGGCCTGCATTGTTGTCCAGGGAGTGCGGACCTATCCAAACACATTCAAATATTTAGTTCCTAATTCTGAGCAATCACAATCCTTACCTTGATTTTCACCAATGTCAAACATCAGTTACAGTCAACCAAAAATCCGGATCTACACTAAGTCATTTTCTTCCTAGTGTTTGCCAAAAATAACACATTACTGTATTTAGCAAGTTGCAATCAAGATTATTGATAAATTGTATATCTTTAGCAATCTGATCTTTCAAAATGTTATACCTATTAGACAACATTTATATTGTTAAATAAAAAAATAAGGTAAAACAATTAGGCATCCTAATTGTGAGGACCCCTTTGTCCTAAGTCTTTTAGTGTGTGTTAGGTGTTATTAATAAAAGATTAGACACATATGCTTTGTAAGTCATCCCATTTCCTATTTGTAATTATCCCACATGTATAGGAAGGAGCAGTTGTCTTAGGTAAAATAGTTTAAAAAGAGAGATTGTGTAAGAGGAAGGATCGTCTATTGAATATTTTATATTGAACCGTGTTCAAAGGAGGTTGCCCCCTCGAAAAGACCCGTGATACTTTGTAGTGTGCTTATGTTATTTCAATACAATAATGTTATCTTCTTCCAGTTCAGTAGATATTTGTTATATCTTTGTTGCTAGATTAATTTGTGTGCAAGCAAATTCTTAACGTCTGATAGCATAGCACTTTCCAGGCCATGTTCTGCAACAATTTCAACAATTTAGGGATTTCTATGATTGTCCACCATATGCTCTCACCTCACCCAATCAGGATGTTGGTGATCAAAAAGTGGTAACATAAGTGGGGGCACTAAGCTTTTTGCCTCAAATCTGCCAAAAGATTTTCCTGCAAGTAGTTTTTTTTTTTAGGTTAGAAATTGTGTTCCAACAGTTTTAAAACTCACAAAAGGTTGTCGTTATTGTCTAAGTAGACTCATTGTTATTGGTGAAGTGACAAGTGTCCCTCTACAGTACCCAGGCCTCAAATAACATTTTATTCAAATTTTAACTTCTACATACTTTTCGGTATAGAGGAAACGCCTAGGGTTTTAATTCACCATGGGGGGCCTCTGGCCATTTGCATTATGTGATGTACGGACAAGTGATTAGCATTGGGAAGTTACATCGTACCTCAGAGATGGAATAGTGAGCTACAGGACGGTTCAATCCTTCATAGTTGGAGCTCTGAAATATTGGGCCGACACTATTTACAAATGGAAAAAGTATATTTGCGAGCTCACAAACCAAACACACCTTATAATAACCTTCCCTATCATACCCCTAGCACTCTTGGAGTCGTAAGTCTGAAGTGGATTTTTGTTGGAAATACACTAATCATAGCAGTCAAAAAGTTTCATACTATTTTGGCATCCTACAAAAAAAAAAGGGGGATCAAAATGTTCCTGAACAGTTACCCAGACATGGTGCAATAAGGTCGTCAGTCGTCATCCCAAACAAACAAACATAAGTCTAGGAAAAAAATTGAAGTTGGCACGCCTGTAGTCATCTCATCGAGCCAATCATTTTGGTATATAACTCTAGCAACACTTTCTTGGAAAACCCCAGAACGCTCGCCCTTGCCCCGTGGCTACCCCCACACATATGGTGGTGCTAACCCAATCAAGGGACATGGAGACACAACGTGCTAACCTTCAAGCAATAATACATGCCATACAACATGACCTTCAATCCCAACTCTCCAACGTCAATACCCTACAAACAAGCATGATGGACACTTTCCATGAACTAAGTGGCCACGATTTGCAGACTAGTCCAAGCAACAATTTTGAACACAATTCCAATTCTAGGAGAATGCCACGCAACCCCAAATTGGATTTTCCTAAATTTGATGGTAAAGATCCCACCAATTGGATCTACAAGGCAGAGCAATATTTTTGTTTGTACAACACTCCATTTCGGGACAGGGTACCTATAGCTTCTTTTGACTTGGAGAAAGAAGTTGTCCAATGGTTCCGCTAGTAAGAAAAAGCTAATGGTATTCTGCCATGGTCAAAATTTTGTGAAGTTCTAGTTTGCTTTGTCCCAAGTGCATATGAGGATTTCACGGGAGCCCTAACCAAATTTGTGGCAGATTGGTTCTGTTCAAAAATATTAGACAACATTTGAAAAACTCGCCAACGAAATTGATGGGTTAATAGATGACTTCTTCAAAATTTGTTTTGTCAATGGCCTAAAAGAGAATATTCGAGACGAGGTAAAAATGTTCAAACCTCAAGATATGATGGCAGCCATTAGGTTAACTAAGTTGACTAAAGAAAAGTTCACAAACCAGCATAAGTCTTCCAAATCCCACCCATTCAAGAATGCCATGCCACCACGACCAACAACATATCCAAACCCAAGAACTACACCCATTAAATGCCCAACACAGGCCGAGATTCATGTCCAACGAAAAAAATGATTATGTTACAATTGCAATGATAAACTCACACCGGGGTACTTATGTGTAGAGCAAAAACTATAGCTACTTGATGTAGAGTCACCTCGAGAAGCTGATGAATGGGAAAATGCACCAGAAGCCCCTAAGAAGAAAAGGAAGAAGAACATCATTTCAAAAAAGACCCTGTGCCAGAAATTTTGGATCATGCATTGGATGGCATCACCACTCCTCAAACAATGAAAATCAAGGGATACTTTAAAAGGCAATCCTTCACAATCCTCATTGATTCTAAAAGCACACATAGCTTCATTAACCCTCGGCTAGCCAAACAATTCGATTGCTATGTGTATCCATGTTCAAGTTTTGAAGTCATGATAACCAATAACAAAACCTTACCTTGTAAGTAAAAATGCCGCAATGTCCAAATCTCAGTGGGGGATTATAATTTGAAATCAGACATGTTTGTTCTACCTCTAGAAGGCTGCAACATAGTTTTGAAAGCATGGTGGTTTCACATATTAGGTCCCATCCTATGGAACTTTTTTGAATTATGGATGCAAATCAGCGATAAGGTTCAGCAACGCACCTTAAAAGGACTCACTCCGGATCAATAAGTGTCATTAACTCTCATTGGATGGAGAAGTTGCTAAAAAATGGATCTCATGGGATTGTCACCCAACTTTGTGCCATCCAGCCCAATGAATTATCTGATCCCAACCACCCGCTAGACTTACAATTGTTACCTCCAATTGATATATTGTCTAAACATATAGTCGTCTTTAAGGAACCTAAAGGGTTACCTCCACAACAGCGAAAAAATCATGCCATTCAACTTGTTCCAGGTAGTGTACCTCCAAACATTCGTCCTTATCGGTACCCATTTTTACAGAAGAACAAAATTTAAAAAATGGTGTGAGAATTGTTGAAAGGAGTCATTAGACCAAGCATCAGTCCTTACTCTTCCCCAATATTACTAGTATATAAAAAAGATGGGTCTTGGTGCCTTTGTATTGACTTTCGAGTACCTTACAATTGTTACCTCCAATTGATATATTGTCTAAACATATAGTCGTCTTTAAGGAACCTAAAGGGTTACCTCCACAACAGCGAAAAAATCATGCCATTCAACTTGTTACAGGTAGTGTACCTCCAAACATTCGTCCTTATCGGTACCCATTTTTACAGAAGAACAAAATTTAAAAAATGGTGTGAGAATTGTTGAAAGGAGTCATTAGACCAAGCATCAGTCCTTACTCTTCCCCAATATTACTAGTATATAAAAAAGATGGGTCTTGGTGCCTTTGTATTGACTTTCGAGTACTAAATAAACTTACAATCAAGGACAAGTTTCCATTCCAATGATTGATGAGCTATTAGACGATGGAGCTTGCTTCTTCTCGAAGCTCAACTTGAGGTCAAACTATCATCACATCTGCATCAAGGAAGAAGATATTCCTAAGACAACTTTCCAAACTCATGATGGTCATTATGTGTCTCTCGCCATGCCCTTCGGCCTCACCAATGCTCCCTCAACATTTCAGGGCTTAATGAACAAGATCTTTCAACTATTTCTCCGCAACTTCATCTTAATATTCTTTGATGACATCCTTGTTTATAGCCATACCTAGGAGGAACATTTGATGCATCTGGAACAAACCTTCCAATGCCTTTCTGAGAACAATTATGTGCCAAACAGTCAAAGTGTGATTTTGGCCAAAAGGAAATTGAATATCTAGGACACATCATCTTTGAGGAAGAAGTTAAAGTGGATCCCGAAAAAATTGGGGCTATAAAAATTGTCTGAAACCTAAAACACTTGAGCCTTCACAATTTTTTGAGCTTCGCTAGATATTATAGAAACTTCGTCTAGGACTATGGGAAAATTGCAATGCCATTGATGGCCATGTTGAAAAAAGATTCCTTTTGAGGGTTAGAGGTGCTAGAAAATGCCTTTGAACTTCTCCAATAGGCAATGTGTACTATACCAGTTTTGGCTATGCTTGACTTCTCCAAACCCTTTGTCATCAAAAATGATGCCTCAGGCAGTGGAATTGGAGCTATCCTAATGCAAGGTGGTCGAACCTGGCATTCACTAGCAAGGCACTTATAGGGAAAAACTTCTCACACCCCACATATGAGAAGGAAATGTTAGCCATCCTTCATGTAGTCCACAAGGCGCGGCCATACCTAGTTGGGAGACACTTCTACATCGAAATTGATCATCATAGTCTTAGGTACTTCTAGGAGCAAAGAGTCTCTTCACCTGAGCAACAAAAGTAGGTAACCAAACTAGTGGGCTATGACTATGAGATTATCTACAAGAAAGGCAAGGACATTGTTGCAGATGCGTTGTCTCGCAAGTATGAAGAACAAACAACTTTGTGTCTATTCTTCCCCATTTTGGAGTGGGTGCATAAGGTACAACAAGAATGGTCTCAAGACGCCCAAATTCAACGGCTCATCCAATAAGTGACCACTAATTTTTCGTCTCGACTGAATTACTCTTGGGATGGTCACTATTTGTGACATAGAGGTCATATGGTACTGGTGCCCAAATTGGCACTATGAGAGAAAATTTTGTTGGAACTGCATGCCTCTCCATCAATTGGCCACTTAAGTTTTTTAAAAACATATGAAAGGGTCCACCAAAAAAAATTTGGGAGGGCTTTGAACATGGCATCAAATAATTTGTGGCAACATGTGAGACTTGTCCACGAAATAAAAGGGGCAACGATCTCAACTATAGGATGTTCCAAACCTTTCCTATTCCCATCCATGCATGCTCTGATATTTCCATGGACTTTGTTGAAGGATTACCAAAATCGAGAGGGAAATCAATGTTCTAGTGGTGGTAGATGCCTCTCCAAGTATGCGAATTTATGCACGCTCGCCCATCCTTTTACCACCTCCACCGTTGCCAAAATCTTTCTTAATCAGATCTTCTGGCTCCATGGGATCCCTGCTTCAATCGTTCATGACTTTGATTCCACTTTTATTGGTCACTTCTGGAAGGAACTTTTCCACCGCTATGGCACCCAACTTAAAATGAGCTCCGCCTACCATCCACAAACAAATAGTCAAACAAAAATTGTCAACAAATGCTTGGAGACCTATTTGCACTGCTTTTCCTCCGATCAATAGACTCACTAGGTCAAATAGTTACCACTTGCTAAATGGTGGTACAACTCCACATATCACACTCCCACCAGGATAACACCTTATGAAGCCGTCTATGGTCAGCCATCGCCCTCTCTTCAAACATACCTTCCAAGAAGTTCCAAGGTACAATCAGTCGATACCACACTCAGCACGTGTGCAAATGTCCTTCGAACTCTCAAGGATAACCTCCATCTATCATAGAACCACATGAAGCAACATGTCGATCAACACTGCTCAGAACAAGATTTTGACCTAGGTGATATGGCTTTTCTCCCACTACAACCTTATAAGCAGTCCTCTTTGAAGCTAAACGGTCATCAAAAACTAGCACCCAAGTTTTTTGGTCCTTATAACATGCTCCAGAAGATTGGTCCCATGTCATACAAGTTGGAGCTTCCCTCCTGATCCAAGACCCATCATGTTTTCCATGTCTCATGTTTGAAGAAGGCCATTGGTCAGCATGTTTGAGCCCAAACTACACCCCTTAGCTCAACACTGAAGGTTCTATCCTCTTGGAACCTAACAACCGTGCTAGCATAGAGATTCTAGTATAATAGCACAACATGCAACCAAAAGGCGCAACGTGGGAACCCCTACTCTAGTTACAATAGCAATTTCAGCTCATCTCAAGCTTTGAGAACAAAGCTATTTTAAGGGGGAGGGCATATTAGGACCCCTTCATCTAAACACTTTTAATGTGTGTTAGGTGTTATTAATAAAAGTTTGGATGCATATGCTTTGTAAGTCATCCCATTTGCTATTGGTGATTATCCCACATGTATGGGAAGTAGTAGTTATCTTTAGTGAATTAGTTTAAATAGAGAACTTGTGTAAGAGGAAGGATTATCTATTAAATATATTGAATTGCGCCGTGCTCAAAGGAGGATGCCTCCTCGAAGCGGCCGCGATACTTTGTAGTGTGCTTTTGTTTTATCAATATAATATTACTATCTTCTTTCATCAGTGCATATTTGTTATATTTTTGTTGCTAGATTAATTTGTTTGAAAGCAGGTTCCCAACACTAATCCAGACAGGCCACCACCATGATAGAATGAATTGATGGATTAAAATCTGGAAGCAAGGGTGTCACGCGGAGATTTGCCAAACACAATGACCAAGGACCCAAAAGTAAGATCTCTATGTCCTCCTCCAAACCATAGATCACAATAAAATATCCCTTGGTGCATGGGTAAATGAAGAGCTCTTTGGATAAATTAGTTTGCCATTGATGTGAAATCCAGGAATGTAGGTCCACCAAGGACGGCCAAAATTTCTAAAATCTACAAATAATCCCATGATCCTTGTAGTCATCTTCTTCCTCCAGCACCTCCTTTAACATAGCCTCATCCAGCTCAAATACAGGGGTTGATTGGAGACCTAGAAGGAGGGCAGAGAATTAGGGAACAAAACCCTAGATCTTGCCAGCTCACACAAGGATTTCAAGACAGCAGGCTTGTTCGTCGAATGAATAGCATTAGAATGTTTTAGAAGATCTTTTGATATCGACCCATCTAGAGTTGTATCCCCATCGGCCAAGCATAGCACAAGAGAGGAAGTCAAGGAAGGTCGAGCCATAAATGAAGTGTCCAATGGAAGGATCGGTTCGTTCCCCACAGATTTTATATCAGACCCCGAGCGAGTGCCGGCCCAGATCTAGGGTTTGAACACACCATTTGGCAATCAAAGGGCTGGGCAGAGGCCGGGTAGATCTCTCTCTTACCTTAGGGTTACTGCCAAGTAATGCCTTCATAAAACTAGCTGGGGGAAAAGGATGAGGAGGAATGGCTGAAGGAAACTCAGAAATCAAGGGAAAAGCATCTGCCCCAGCATCACACCCAGCTATTCCAACCTTTGCCAATCTGCCATTTTCACCAGTCTTAGGCCCCTGGGGTCCTTTTACCCTAGCACTTTCCATTGTAATTGGGTGTATTCTTGAGTCCCATTGACCTAGTTTTGGTCATTCATGGACATTAATATAATTTCTTTCGTTCTTTCTACAGATTTATGAGGTGGGTTTACTTAAATATATGATTCTTGAAGCTTATGACAATAATATCAATCCCCTGATAAACAGTACCATTCTTCTAGATAAACAACATTCAGAAATCTAAAATGAATCTGAGTATTCATAATAATTTAACTTTCATTCAATTCAGCACGTGACACATTTCTAAAGATTTATAAAGTGGGTGTGCTTAAAGTTATGGACCCTGAAGCTTATGATAACAATATCATTCCTCTGATAAGCAATACCATTCTTCTGGATAAACAACGTTCGGAAACCTAACATGAATTTGAGCATAGCACTCTTCGGTTTCACCCAGCTTGATAAAGGGTTTTTAAGAAACAACATATGTTTCTAGAGATTTCTTAAGTGGGTCTGGTTTATTTCAACAAAATCAACTTAAGTTGGTGCTATATGACGCTTAAAAAATATCGTGAGAATGCATTTCTAAAAATCTATGAAGCGGGTTTGCATTGATTTATGAGTCCCACAGTTTATGGCGGTAATATTCTTCTGGACAAACAATGTTCAAATCAACAGCATTCTCAGTATTCCTTAGACTTTCAGGTACCGTTGAAAGAGTTAATGAGGCTTAGAAAACTGCATATTTGTAAAAAACTCTGAAGTGGGTCTGCTCTATTGAAATTGGGTCTACTTTATTAGAACTGCATATTTCTAAAAATCTGTGAAGTGGGTCTAGTGGGTCTGCTTCACCGAAACTGCATACTTCTACAAATCTATGAAACTCCTCTTAACTGAAACTGCAAATTTCTAACGATCTATGAAGTGGTCTAATTTATTGAAAATAAAAATCAATGGAATGGGTATGCACCATTGAAACTACATATTTATAAAACCATGAACCGTGTTAGCTTTATTGTAACTGCATGTTTCGAAAAAACTAAGAAGCGGGTGAGTTTGATTTCACCAAAGAATACAATAAAAATTGAAAGAAAATAAAAAATGAAGAAGAAGAACATACTAAGTACTACATTGAGGCAATCATGGATTCCCTTTTGAGGCCTATCATTCCTTTCAGCCCTTGGAACCATGTTGAATTTGAGCCTCCATGCATTCTCCTCGCTTGTCGGGTCGCCAATGTCAACATGTCGTGTATGAAGCAGCAGTTCAGGTCCCTCTTCTAAAGGATCCACCATGGCTGATTGATCTGATAATTCGATTTGAATATAATGATCTTTGAAGGGGGGAGAAAATCATTAAAAACATCAGCTATGATGTGTTAAAAACTAAACAAAGGACGGAAGGTGTATATATAGTTAAAATCTCTATGATGTAGACATATGAATGGAATATGGGACTGAAATGTGGCCCTACAAATTTGTGCCCACCTAAAAGTTAGTGCAGAAACCTGGCTGGTGTATCCTCTACACTTCCCACATTGCTATATTTTAAAAGGTTTAAGCCCAGAATTACGGGCGGTGCACGGACAAGGTGTTACGTGTCGTTTGGAATATATATACGTTTCTTGCTTTTAACTTGGACTCAAGAAGATGGCGGGCCTTGTTCTTATTTAGCATTGAAATCTTCAGATTTTCTCTCTCCGTTACATGAATTGACGGCTAGATGCATCCGTGACACTTACCACATTGTTATAATTTTAAGGTTTCAGCCCAAAATTACGAAATGAAATGAAATGGGTTTAATTATGTGTATAAGATCGAATAGTCTATCAAATCATTGATTATATCGATTGTTCTAACTATTTAGATTTCGGAGATTGAGGTATATTTTAACACACTACTCCATCTTTTGTTGAACTAGATTAGCATCTCTCCCAATATATCTAACATGTAGTTAACTTTTAAATTTTTCGCATATTTGGCTCATATGTCTGTGTACTAAGGACATTTAAGGATGAAGTACTTATTTATTTTGTCCGCTCCTATGGTACAAAAATACAAACCCTCTTGCCCCACTCTCCTTAAGAGTCATCCATTTCCATGTTTAGCATCAGAGCCTATGAAACCCAATTTGTAATTGAGAAATGAGGCTTTTCCCTCTCGCTGATTTCAATGCCTAAATATGCTTTTTCATTATGTTCATAAGTCGGATTAAACATTGAAATATAGTGTTGTCTTTTCTTGCTTGTCCCCTTCCTCCACATTAATGTTTTGAACTTTGCATTCACGTAAATCTTTTTGTCTTTGTTACCATTTGGACATTCGGTTAGGCTAATATCCCATCTATTCATCCATTTGTGGTTTTGCTTCAATCCAAGTGTTCTTCCTCCTATGCAGTGTTTTTTCTCTTGTTGCCCTTAGCCATCTGTCGGTCTTCTTGTTTTCTGTTTTTTTCAAATAACATAATAGTCTGGGCATAGCAGTTGCCTCTAAGGGGAAGTACATGTTTCAGCAAGAATAATTCCATACAAGACTAAGTCCTTGATTCAAAAATTATTTGTGATTAGACGTTTTTGGATCTTTTCATTTTCCTCCATTTCAAACTCATTGTTCCACTAGCCCATACCTCACAACCATATAATACCATTGGTGTAACAAGTAACTCAGAAAAGATCTTGGGGGTCATCCACTCCTATAACTCAACCTTCCTACGTCAATTTTGAAGCACATAGAAAGCTCTCCCACCTTGTATTCTTTTCATCCCACACATATCCCATCTGAGCTTGTTGTGAAAATCGAGGATGTGAAACTTGTATTTTGACACCACTTCAATATACCCTTCTACAAATTGAAAATTAGGGTGTTGTTCCTTCCTTTTCATTGAAACAATCATAATTTTGGTTTTCTTGATTTTCACCTACATCCCTACTTCTTTACAAAAGAGATTTAGGGCTCAAAGATTGTATCTTAAATCTTGGATTGTCTTTGCGATTAGGATTAGGTCATCGACATAAAGCAAGAGTTTCACCACATGATTTGCCAACTGGACCACCTCTCCTTCGAATTTGTTTATCCAATCCTCTTATCAAGTTAAAGTCCAAACAAAGTCGAGGATATAGGATAACTTTGTTTGACACCCATATCACACCTAAAATAATTAAACAACCATTCTTGCATTTTGATTTTAGCCTTGACTTGATCATACAATCTATGAATGACTACCCTATAGTGTGTTGGGGCCTCTAGCTCTTCCATTTTAATCCATAATTTGCTCCTTAGAACTGTGTCAAATACATCTTCAAAGTCCACAAAGGAACAATATGCATCACCTTTTTTATCCCACACCTTTTCAACTAGGTGTTTAAGCATGACACAGTGATCGATAGTAGAGAGTTTGACCCTGAAACCTGTTTGCCCCATTTCCCTCTTTCCTTTTTCCTCTACCCAACTACTAATTACACATTCAATCATACTCCAAAATAGCTTTGCAAAGAGAAGATTGACCATGATAGTTTTGTAATTTGAGGGGTTATTTACATAACCACTATTAAATAGACGTATGGTTAAGCTCATTATCCACCCTATCGAAAAGCCCTTTTGGATTACTTCATTGAAAATTTCTATGATTTGTGGTGCTATGACATGTGCCCCCCATCTTAGATGTTTTGCTTATAGGTTGTCTATGTCACAAACTTTACATGTTGCTAGCTTGTTAATCCATTGCATGATGTCTTTTGTTGTGAAAAGCTCTTCATTGACACTAATTGTGGGAAGTGTAACTTGTTCACTTTCACGCTCATACAATTGTTTTGATTACTCCAACCATTGTCTTATTATTATGTTATTCTCATATTGCTTATTTTCCTTACGAAGTTCCTTCCAAAATATTTTTGGTTCATTTTTCTTAAGTAAATCAGCTATGTCCTCTGAATTCTAGTGTACTCTTCTTTTTTTTCCCTTACTTTGCTCGTATGTTTTCTTGTTTGCTTTTGTTCTTCCTATTTTTTTAGTCATATCGGAGTTGTCTTGCGTTCTTCATCGTACCACGAGTTTTTTGAGAAACTATTTATTTCCTTGTTTTTAGTTTTAGCTCTCTTATATGTCTTTAGTGCATCTTGAATAGTGTTCATTAGCCTCTCACTTTTTATGTACTTTGTACCATTCTTTTGCGATCCTTTATTTCCCCTTCCTACATCTTGCCAACCAGTGCCGCTCTAAAGGCTTATTGATTTTCCTCTATCAAGAGAATGTTGCTTTAGGTGGTGGCTTACTTTCGCTGACCCTAGTGTGCTCATCTTGTTGATTGTCTCTTTGTAATTAGAATTTCATAAAATTTGACTTTTGATCTGATTTAAATTTTATGAGAGAATCTTCTACTTCTAACTCTTCAATTTTAAGTATGGAATTTTGCAAGCATGTAACATAATATATTACACTTTTCCCTTTGTGTGTCTTGCACATGTAATTTCCTAACTTTTCCCATTTACGCATGCCATTGCAAATAATTAAGCTATGTATACTCCATAAACCTAATAGCTCTTCTTGTAAGTGCGGGATATCCCCACATCCATTGTCTGAAGTCTTGTTGCATTGTTGATCTTCTTACTTTTTCATCCAAAGGGGATTCATGTGTGTTTTGCATGTGTAATTTCTTGACTTCTCCCATTTACTCATGCCATTGCAAATAATTAAGCTATGTACACTACATAAACCTAATAGCTCCTCATAAGTGCGACATAACCCCACGTCTATCATCTAAAGCCTTGTTGCATTGTTGATTTTCTTATTTTTCCATCCAAAAGGGATTCATGTCTATATCCACACTACTTCCCATAATATTGCCTTTCTTGTTTTTTGTCATTGCATTGAAGTCCACTCTTAACAAAATCTCTCCAATCTTGTTGTACACTAAAAATGTCCTTTTCTAGGGACAACTATGGGTCTTCACGGTCTAGATCACTTTTCTTATAGATTTTGGAATTGTTGGGCACAAAATAACATGCAATTATGTTAATGTTTGTGTCATTTTCTATGATTCTTATCCAAATGTACTATTTATTTTCATATTGTTTTTCTATTTTGATACTTCTGGCCCACAATTCCTTTATTAACACCATTATGCTTTCGTACCCCTTGTTGCTTTGTTTCATATCGTTGCCTTCTTGTACCCTTAAAAATTTAGTGTAATGCACCACCCATCATGCTCATATGTTTCAGTCAAAATGATTATATTTATGTCCTTGGCTATGGAACCTAACCTGGGTCCTCTTCTCCAAGGTTGGCCTCTACAATTCCCCAATACCATTGTGATATGTTCTCGGGGGACATATTCCCTATTTACTTTAGGTTTGTCGAGTTGTAATACAGGCTTTCATGTTGTTTAGGTGTGTTCATTTCCCTTTATTCCTTGTTGCATTCACCTTTTCTCACTCCTTATTTCTCTCTTATAGTTGCATGAAAGTCAAGTCTTCATCTATGTAATAGTGTGAGCCTTTCAACATGCATCTATTTCTTAGTATTATTGTTTTGTCCTCAAAGTTCACCATTGTGACCTAAATATGCCTATATCTTCATCCTCTCAACTCACCAATTCTACTCATTTGTCAGATCTGGGCCTTACATTGTAGTTGGTCTGCAAGGAAGTCCCTTGTCAAGTTGTTGGTATTCTCATGTTCTCCATAGTCTTTTAGCCCTTTGATAATTATATTTGATAATTTATCATGATGTTCTCTTTATTCTATCATTTGATTATTAACTTGCCTTTCTATCAACTCCTTTTGCTTCCCCTTGGTTATCTCACTACATGTGCCCATGTTTTAGCCTAAATCTAGTTTATTTATTAACTTGATCTCTCTTGCATTCATGCCATGAAGTGCTTCTTGGACTTCTTTTATTTGTGTTGCATTTGCCTTTATCTCCATGCAGATGATATTTATGGATTATATAACACATTACTTGTAAACATGGCAAACTCAGACGTTGGCTATTCCTCTTAAAAATTGACCTTTCCCGCTTTCAAAAGTCTCGCATCTACTCTATCTTGTGCCGCTTGGCCTACCTCTTGGTCTGACCAATCTTATGTTGATGACCAATACCTTATATCTTGCTCAGAATGCTTAAAACCTACTTAACTTCCACCTCTACAAGTTATGAGTTTGTAGCTACTTTCTTGTTCCCTAGACATTAACATCCCAAACAGACACCTATATCGATGTAGGTGTCCTACTCCGACGTAAGTGTCCAAGTGCCCTAAAGTCATACAATTTACAAATGAAATGTATCCTAATGGTCAGCCTAAGTGATTTAATGTGAGTTATTTCTCTAAAGGGATTGATATAAATGCAAGATTAGTCTTCATTCATTCCTCACCTATAAAACCTAGAAAATACCTAAGACGACTTATCAAAGCATTCAATCAAACACTCGATAAATCAAAGCTTCCTTATTTTCTCCTATTTTCATATCAGTCATAGGAACAACACATACATGAGTCTAAAGTAATGGAGGAGCAACCCAAGTGTTATATTTGCCAAGTTATAAGCTATGTCACTATTGTACTTGCTTTTGCACATATTGCATGATTCACACACAAGACAACACGTAAGGGATAATTATATCAATATGAGGCCCTCTTCTAAATATTGGTTATGTGTCAGGAACATGAAACACCAAAAGCACACAATTGATTACCAAACCAAGCAACTTAATATGTAGAAATTAACCAGAATCACAAGTAACTAGAATTCAGAAAAACACAGAATATGAGAGACAATACACAACTTGTATTAAAACTCTTGCAGAAAAGAATACAATAAACAATATGCCACTTCTTCTCCACCACCTCTTCAGAGGTTTCCCACACCTCAAGTGAACAATAATTCTCTCCTCAAAGCTCTCTCTCTCAGGTCCCAACACACAACTCAAACATAGAGTTGGTGTTCACCTCCAGTGCTCCACGCATACCACAAGTGCTCCACGCACTCCACAAGTACTCAACGTACTTCAAGTAGATCTCCCATGAACCTGCAACAACCTGCAATTCAACAGACCATACTTATGGAAGGGACTGCCTTGCCTTCCTCTCTGCTCTATCTGAGTACACACCTGTACTCCAAGTAGATCCTGCCTGATCCTGCTCCCTGTTGTGTTGCTGTCCTATCTGATCTTGCACACCTGCAAATCAACCTGGTTATGAACACCTGTGAACCTTGACCTTGCACACACATACACCTGCAGATCAATGATCTTACTTACCATGCAGATCTCCTATAAAGGCCATGCTCACCTGATGACCAAGATCATACATACATGAAGAACCCTGCTGATTCTCCAATCCAGCACCCACACACCTGGTACTGTGGCACTAGGAGGAACGCACCATTGCTCTACCTCTCTCTGAAGGAGCTATTTTGCTCTCTTACTCCCTAGCACAAGTTTCCAATACAACCATGAGTCTATTATATAGATCTCATCCAAACAATAATTAGACATCTAATTACAATAATTAGATCCGCAGCTCTCAGTCTAAAATTAGCTCTCATCATGCAAACACTTGGTTCGTCAACTGACTGCCCGTAATATACTCGCAGTCGAACCACACAGGTGACCGACGTCGGTCCCTGTCTACTTGGGGATCGCCGACGCCTGCCGATCTCTGACCGACGTCGGTTGCCTTCTTGTCTAATCCTGCCGACGTCGGTTGGCCAGACCAACGCCGGTGTCTGTGACACTTCGCAACACTTCTGCAACCTCCTCCATGTCTACATCAGTGAAGCTTTTAGCTCCACAGCTTAACAATCTCCCACTTGGAGATAAACAACTGCACTGTACTTGTACCTATACTCCATCTAATCTATTTCCTGGTTTGTATCCCTCTTCAAGCTCAATCCTAAAGACAACCCACCACACATCCCGTGGTGTACCTCCTGTCATCCGAGTACCCTGCCACATCCAAACCTACAAACCCATGTAGTGAAGTCCTGACCCTGCATAGCATGAATCCCTGCTACTAGTCCCTCTCAAATACCTGAGAACACACTTCCCGGAATTGGCTCCTAACTCTCTGATAGCTCCCACTGCATGGGAATACTTAGGTCTATACCAGACCTCATGTGATTTCAGACACTGTACCTGTCCAGCCCTTAGTGTGCTCTGGCTCTGCATCCTGAACCTCACCAACACCTGATTCACATCAGCTCCCACTGGAGACAAAATCAACCTGTGATCTCCATGTCTCCCATGCCAAAGAATTTTGCTGCTCCAAATTCTTCATAGCAAACCACTGAACTAATCTTACCCTTAGCTCAGCAAAACCCTGTATGTGTGAACCTATACCAAGTTCATCCTCCACATACAGCAATAGGATAATGTTGCGACCATCATCCACCTGGTAAGACAAACACAATGGTTATACTGACATTGACTAAAGCCCTGCTTTGTCATCCACCTGGTACCACCTGTCAGTCCTGTCTCACTGTCCTGCAGCTCCCTCAAGACCATATGCCTGATCTTCCATCTCACGTGTCCGTTCACTCTATTCTTCAACTAAGGAATCCATTCGTCTCTGTGCTTTCACACTGGCTGGCAACCCTACCAAAACTCTTGTTTGGTTCTGCATCATATCCCTGCCATGCTCCCACCTGTTTCCTTGATCCTTCCTGCTCTACAATCAACAACGAGCATAAAGAAGAGGAACAACAAATTTGAGGGCCTACTTATGTCTTCAGTCCTTCGTATGGGTGTTTGAGACTCCTTGACAGTGTGCTGTCCACCCAAAATCCGTTACAGTGATCGACCTCGATCACTCCACAGTCTGCATCTGACCGACGTCGGTTCCCATGCGTCTGTCCCTGACTATCGACCTTGCCGACGTCGGTGTCCCTGTTGCCAACGTCGGTCCTCATGACCGACGTCGGTCTTACCTACTGCCCGAAATCACCGGCTTCGGTCTGCACATGACCGACATCGGCACCTGTCTGTTCGACGCTGGTTCTTCCTGACCAATGCCGGTACCTGTGTTCACCTGTGAGTGATGACTTTTTACTCGCGAGCTCCTTTGAATCAAAACCCATGTCCAAACTGCTCTACTCAGAAGTATCCAACACCATCCACTGGTTTCTGTCTGCCATCTCCTCCATAAACACCAAGGCTTTCCAGTTTTTAAGCCTGTCAAATATATCTGTCTTCCACTTAAGAACATGCATCTCCTTCCTGCTCATGTGACCAAGCCTACGAAGCCACATCTCCGCAACAGAAGAAGAATCAGTAATATAAACAAGTAGATAAAGAGTACCTATTTTCTTACCACCAGCTAATTTAAGTGCATCCACTGTGAGAGTTCTTGTGCATCTCTCATCACCCAATCTTTCTGAAGAAATTAACCATATCTCCAAACCTGGGACCTGCATGACCTTCATCAACACCTGTGTGTTGGCCGCCTGTAATTTCAGCTTCACTTCCCCTTTGCCAATTCTTTGGCAAGGCTCACCAGCTCCTCTACTTGGGGCTACATGGAAAGAGGCAACTGAATCTATTAACCAAGATTCAACTTTATCCAAGAAACCTCCCAGAGCATCCTGTGCAACAACACCTGCTACATCTGCTTCTTCAGTTCCTTCATGCTGATCTGCTACCAACCAACAATATTCTTTTACCTGCTCTTTCTTTCCATATGACCGTTGGTGACCATCTGTGCTTTTCAACTCCTCCATTCTTAGCTTACTTTGATCTGCCATTGCTCTACTCCCACTCAATCAGAAACCCCTGAGAGTAACCTGTAACCAAACACAAAACCTGCTCCCTGCAACCTTAGCTCTGATACCACTTGTCAGGAACATGAAACACCAGAAGCACACAATTGATTACCAAACCAAGCAACTTAATATGCGGAAATTAACCAGAATCACAAGTAACTAGAATTCAGAATAACACAGAATATGAGAGACAATACACAACTTGTATTAAAACTCTTGCAGAAAAGAATACAATAAAGAAGATGCCACTTCTTCTCCACCACCTCTTCAGAGGTTTCCCACACCTCAAGTGAATAGTAATTCTCTCCTCAAAGCTCTCTCTCTCAGGTCCCAACACACAACTCAAACACAGAGTTGGTGTTCACCTCCAGTGTTCCACGCACACCACAAGTGCTCCACGCACTCCACAAGTACTCAACGTACTTCAAGTAGATCTCCCATGAACCTGCAACAACCTGCAATTCAACAGACCATACTTATGGAAGGGACTGCCTTGCCTTCCTCTCTGCTCTATCTGAGTACACACCTGTACTCCAAGTAGATTCTACCTGATCCTGCTCCCTATTATGTTGTTGTCCTATTTGATCTTGCACACCTACAAATCAAACTGGTTCTGAACACCTGTGAACCTTGACCTTGCACACACATACACCTGTAGATCAATGATCTTACTTACCATGTAGATCTCCTATAAAGGCCATGCTCATCTGATGACCAAGATCATACATACATGAAGAACCCTGCTGATTCTCCAATCCAGCACCCACACACCTGGTACTATGGCACTAGGAGGAACGCACCATTGCTCTACCTCTCTCTGAAGGAGTTGTTTTGCTCTCTTACTCCCTAGCACAAGTTTCCAATACAACCATGAGTCTATTATATAGATCGCATCCAAACAATAATTAGACATCTAATTACAATAATTAGATCCGCAGCTCTCAGTCTAAAATTAGCTCTCATCATGCAAACACTTGGTTCGTCAACTGACTGCCCATAATATACTCGCAATCAAACCACACAGGTGACCGACGTCGGTCTCTGTCTACCTGGGGGTCGTCGACGCCGGCTGATCTCTGACCGACGTCGGTTGCCTTCTTGTCTAATCCTGCCGACATCGGTTGGCCAGACCAACGCCGATGTCTGTGACACTCCGCAACACTTCTACAACCTCCTCCATGTCTGCATCAGTGAAGCTTTTAGCTCCACAACCTAACATTATGTAGGCAACAATCACTGACAAAGAGGTCTTTGGGGTTAGCTCAACATTGTGTGCTCACTAACCCATTTCCCCCCATGATCATTATGAAGTTGAATAATTAGGGTTTTTACAATTTCATGAGGAGCGACAGTCTATGAACCAAATCTAAATGCATCAGATCAAAGGTGAAGACAAACCCAAAAGCATCTAGGTGGTCACATCCTTTTCCATCAAGTATTCTGTATGGGACACCTGTGATAGGTTCAAGTAATAGCATTGATGTAATTGTCCAAGTTTGATGCTAGTGTCTACAATTTTATAAGCACTCAAATCAAAATCTGATGTCTGTTCTAAAATATTCTTTCAGTCTACTTTTTGCCTATTCTAGATCTAGAACTGTGTTAGCTTTAGAACCAACTAAGTACATTACTTCTTTGTCATTTCTATATCTAGCACAGTTGTACTTACTATTTTTAGCCTATCTCAATTTAATGAATTGAATATATAATATATCTAAGTTTAGCATCTAATTGGCCTGTTATAGAGATAGTTTATCACCCTTGTACTTTAGGCTATCTCTATCCCCTTTAACCCTAGATAACCCTGATCTAGATTTTTAGGCGTAAATATTTTGTGAACCCAACTTGTGAGGTTAAAAACCCCAACTACTTTAGGGTTATTTGTCTCTTTTTATAGAACACATTTTGTTTTTCAATTAAACTTAAAAATAAAGTGTTCAAATTTGCACAGAATCAAATCCTCTCTTTTCTTGAAATATTGTTAGCTATGGATATATCTATTAAGTATTTCATGTTTCACTACCTTATAGTGGATGTTACTTACTATATATCATGCTTGATTAAATCAGTCTGATTTATAAGGGGTTCCAAACCTGTATTCCTACATACTCCTTGTTCTAATGTTTACAATGAACTTTTACTTGTTAATACAAAATGCTAAAGGGAGTGCATGAAACAATCATCCTCCCCGTGTCATATTACCACAGAATCCAAGTATATTAATACCAAAACTTCACTTTTGGATTTTCTACGCCATTCATCCCATTACAAAGATGTCCTTTTGGATGCATTGTGTATGACCATACTCCCTTGTAATGTTGAACCACCATATGTGGCCTTTGTCTTAAATTCCTTCAAGTGGATCGAGCATAATATACCCTTTGAAAAGGAGGATTTACTACCTCAACATCTTATAAATAGTTATTTGCCACTCTACATCTAAGTGTGTGTTTACAACAAAATGATAAAACAAGTTTTCGTGGACAATGGTTCATGGCTTAACATTTGAAACATATCCTTTCTCTCCTTAATTGGCATTGGACCTTCAGATTTGGAACCATCTAATATAGTATCAAGGGTTTTAATAATATTTCATGATAAGTTTTGGGATAAATAACATTAAATATTACCATGGGCCCCTTGTTACCTACTTTGTGTCAAGTTATGCCAAATGATTTGAACTATAACATTTTCTTAATATTGCCTTAGATACATGAGATGTATGTAGTTCCCTCTATGTTGCACACATGCTTAAAATTTAGTCATCATGGATTTATTTACACATGTCCAATGGATACTAATCCCTTCAAATATTGTGCAATGGTCCAATAAACCAGTAACACTACACTGCAATCCTATAATCTTGATTTTGGTTCTTGGCATTTGCTTAATTATGAGTATAAGGTACAAGGGATGGGTAAAAATGAGCAAGGCATAGCTCAACCCATTTCTCCTGCAAATAATACAAACTGACAAGGTTTGGGTTTTTCTAAAAAGGTTACAAGACACAAGCATATCTCTCAAAATATAACTTTTTTTAAAGAGGCCAAAACAGAATGTATAAATACCTCTACAATTAAGCTCCAAGTGGTCAACCATCATCTAATAAATAAGGGTGCTTACCCAGAAATTTTGACACTGGATGAATTCTCCAATGATGAATCATTACTGGAGTACTCGGGGGCATATGAGGATCTCCCTTCCTTATATCATAAGAATAGGTTTTCTCATGCAACCTCTGCTCATGCTTACTTTGGTGAGGATGATGATACCAAAGTCCAACATGACACATCAAACACTATTCCTACCACACCATTTATCATAGAGAAATCTACATTGTTAAATGAAGAAATAATAAAATATAACTTTGGAATGGATAAGGACCCTCGACCAATTTTACTTACAGTAATGATGCATGATGATAAAGGAAAAACCTATTGATAGGTCCTCCATGATTTTCCTAAACTCTTTACTTGGGCTTATTTGGATATGCCCAAGATTGATTTGTTGGTAATAATGCATAACATATTATTATACCCAAATGCAAAACTGGTAAAACAAAAAATTCAAAAAATGCATCCTAAAGTGGTGTTATTGGTAAAAGATAAAATTCAAAAGCTCTTAGACATCGAATTTATAAGAGCCAGTGCACATTCCAACTAGATGTCCAACATTGTCCCTATTATAAAACCAAATGGTGAAATTCATTGTTGCATTGATTACCATGATTTAAACAAGGCTTGTCTTAAAGATGATTTTTCATTACCTAATATCGACATGATTGTAGATTCTACAACTAGATATGAGACATTTTCATTTATAGATGGATTCATGGGATATAACTATTGGCCATTTTTTGGCCCACATACCAATTTTTGCCTAAGTGTGAGAAGATAGACTTTCAAGCAGGAAATGGCAAGTATTTAGAAGACTTCAGACTTTCGGCGGTGAATGCCTTATTTTATTTTATACACTGCAAGTAATGAGACATCAAAATCCTGATTTGGTCTTAGAAGTGCTTCTTGGGTTCTCAAATAGACAAGTCTTTTCCAAGCGTAACTCCAAAGAAGGTGGTCCAGACACAAAACTTGAAGGACCTTTTGCACATTTTCGAAGGGTCATTACCTTTCTTTAAAGGGCACTCACAATACCAAAGGCACTTTTTAGGAAAACTTGAAGGTACACTTCAAATAGGCTAAAGGGCATTTTCAAAATGTTGAAGGGCCTTTTTTTGGCAAAAGGGATCTTTTCAACATTTCTGAAGGACCAGTCAACTTTTTTGAAGGTCACTTTCATAAATCTGAAGGGCTTTTTTGACAAATTCCAAAGGTCTTTTCTATCCAAAGGATCATTTCAAAATTTTGGAAGGTACATTTGGAAAAATGCCGAAGGGCACATAAACAAAAGCCCGAATGAGTAAAATGGAAAGTTTAGAAAGGAAAATTATGGAAAATAGTTCACATAAAGAAAATGGTTATGAAACATTAAGGTCAATGGTCAACAAATCCAAAGGGCCAATCACCCAAGGATAAGTGGCACAATTACATACAACTCACTTCCATAACATGCAAAGTGGTCAAACAAGGATTAACCGCATCTAGGTGGAGCAACGAACATGTAAGGATTGATTTGGATAGTCCAAGTTGTAATAAAGAACACACCAAGCTTTAATGCAAAGATCAAAATGCTCAGACTTGGTAGTGACATGCAGCTACCACCAGTATGGCTCTCTCAATTCCAAGAAGGAGAATTAAATGCTTAAAGAGCTCGAGGAGATGGGTGGCAATTCTAGATAGTTCATTCGATGTTCAAAGTAGTTGCGTGATTTGAATGCAAAGAGCTGAGTAGAATAAGCGTTGGTATCGATCATTGATGACTTTCTCTCTCCCTTTTCTCCACACAAAACTCTTCCTCTTCTCTCTCCCCTTTTCTATATATCTCACATCTTCCATTTTGTAAAGGGTTCCTAGTTTTTTAGACTCTTTCATCTTTTTGGGAGATGGACATTTATTGAGAGACTACAAAGTATGCTCCGCTTGATCAGGCTTGAGCTTGTCAAGTCTATTGTAAGAACTACCTCTTGATGTAATAAGATGATTTCTTTGCCTATTTCTTATCATTAATCAGTGCCTTGGTATGTTTATGCTTGGTGGATTCATGAAGGAGATTCTGTCTATTATCCTTCTACTTGCATCTTTAATGTATTTTCAAGCTCTTACAGGTATGGATTAGTGTTCTGCCTGAACTTCTTCCAGAGTGTTAACTTGACTTGAGATTGTGCAAGCCATAGTTGTCTTATGACTAATCTAGTGTGGGTTCAATCAAATATGAGTGTCCATTTTACTTTGGTGCATCACCTGGTTAACTTCCTTAGGATCCCTTGTTCTCTTTCTAACCCTTTTCTTTGTGAATCATTAGTTTAGCATTTGTTTAGGTGAGCATCAAAAAGGAACCAGCCTACTCTGAAGGTTCAACCTTGCTACAAGATACCCACATCCTGAGGTTGTCCCCATGCTTGTAGCTGAAAGTGAGAGAACCTAAATAACTCTCTCACAAGGGTACAATTCCATGCTACAATAATAACCAAATCAAAACTAACCCCGTAGATCAAGAAAAGACCATATTTACAACTCCTTGGGGTACATTTTGTTATATAGTCACGCCTTTTAGATTTAAAAATGAAGGAGCCACATATCAAAGGGCCATGACTTATATATTCATGATTTTATACATAAAAATGTTGAGGATTATGTTGATTATTTACTCACAAAATCCAAACATCGCTAGGACCATGTTACTGATTTGCAAAAAATATCTGAGTGCTTGCAAAAGTTTAATGTTTGATTAATTCCAAAAAAAAATGTGTCTTTAGGGTATCTTCAGGAAAGATCTTAGGATACATTATTTATTAGCAAGACATTATGATTGATCCAAAAAAATGTAAAATCCATCATAGAAATGTCATCACTAACTAATCTAAAATAATTGTGATGTTTGTAGGGCCAAATTCAGGCTATCATTGCTCAGTTGGCTAATAAAACAATTCCCTTCACACATTTTCTAAAAAGGACAAAAAATTCATGTGGGATGATGTGTGTCAATAATATTTTGATAAAATCAAGCATATTTATCAAACCCACCAGAAATTATGCCTCCTCTTCTAGATATACCACTACTTATTTACATATTAGCCACCCATGAGGCTGTTAGTATAATTTGATGATAATCACAAAGAGCATGTAATTTATTATATCAGTCGCCATCTATTTAATTCTGAATTCAAATATACAACAATGGAAAAACTATGTTTATACTTAGGTTTTGCTACTCAAAATCTACAACATTATTTGCTCAATAATGAGGTTCATGTTATGATTATAGAAGATCCATTAAGGTTCCTTATGAATAAAACACACCAACCATCTGGATCACAAAATGGGTGATGCAGCTTACAAAGTTTGATCTCAAATTTATAGCCTAAAAGTTAATAAAATATCAAGTCATGGCCAACCAATTGGCTACAACTCCCTGACCATATTATTTTCTGCTCACCGAAGATTTTCATGATGAGTTTGAGGCATATAATCTATCTTCCAATCCATGAACAATGTTCTTAAGTAGATTATAATATAAAACAAGGGTGAGTGTTGGTATTGTATTTTGTACCCTCGAGGGTGAATACATGCCTTTATCTTATAGATTAGCCTTTTCTTACACCAAATATATAGGCAAATATGAGATCTTGATCATTAGCTTATCCGTAACACATAAACTTTATATAAGAGACATCCAATTATTTAGCGATTCCCAATTGGTTGTTATTCAAGCTACCAATCATTACCAAATGAAATAAAATCATATTCAACCATATAAATAAATGGTAAATAAACTCACAAAGACATTTGATACATTCTCTAATGATAACATTCCACATAAAGCTAACAACCATGCAGATGTTGTGGCAAGTGCAACATCATTGATTTTTTTTAATATTAATGATGATCATATAGACTTTACCATATGACAACTGTGAGATCCTTCCATTTCTTCTGATAAAATGAATACCTAGGCCATTATCGTTGTTACTTGTAGTAATGTAAACATAAAAAGGTAAAATGATATTTATAATTTTCTCTATCAAGCTTATATAGTAGACCATTTTGATTGAAATGATAATTAAAAATTATAATGCAAAGCACTTCATTATGTTATTATTGGAAATGATTTATTGAAATGAAGTTTTGATGAATAATTACTTTGATGCTTAAATAAAGATGAGGCCTGCATTGCACTATTAGAAATGCATGATATCAAGTGTGGTGGGCATTTTAGTAGACGTGCCATGTCTCAAAAACTATTATGTCAAGGCTATTATTGGCCTACTATGGAATAAGAATGTATCAAACATGCAAAACTATGTTTACAATGCCAAAAATACAATAATTTGAATCATGCACCATCACATGAGTTATAACCAATTATTTCACCATGGTCCTTTTCCTTATGGAGTTTTGACTTGATTGGAAAGGTAAATACGGTATTTTCTAGTGAACATAAATTCATCATCACAGCTAAAAAATATTTTACAAAGTGGGTAAAAGCAATTCCAGTTGAGTTTACCATGAGGGATGACATGCAGGGTCTTGATGACCAATATTATTTCTCATTTTGCTATACCTTCAGCCATTATTTCTGATAATGAATCATCATTTAAAAATAAGATAATAAAACACTTTTGCACCAAATATAAGATTAAGCATACTTTTTTATGTCATATTTCCCACAAGATAATGGCCAGGCAAAGGCAATCAACAAGACAATTCTCAAAATAATTGAACGATGCAACACTGATTGGCACCAATAGATGGTATATGCTTTATGGGCATACAAACTAGTGTTTTCACACCTACTCAAGCTAAACCTTACTCTTTGGTCTATGGTACAAATGTTATTTTACCAATTGAAATCGAGATACCATCTTTACGTGTTTCTCTTGAAGATATTGTTAAACATAATGAATATCGTGAGAAGATATTGCATTAGTTAGAGTAGTTGAGTGCCTAAAACACACAGGCTATTGAGCACTTATGTTTCTATCAGGATCATGTAAAATGATCATATAACAAAAAGGTTCTACCATATGACTCTAATGTGGGTGACCTAATACTAAAAGAAAATAAAAAGAATACCAATGTAGAAAAAGACAAGAAAGAAAAGTTCAAACCAATTTAGTTGGGACCATTCATAGTTATATAAAAGTTGGGAAAAGGCATTTACTACCTTTTATAACAACCACAATTTTTTTATTTATAATATCAAGATAAATAACTATGGTATAGATACTTAATCAGAGTTTAGAATGGAAAGATGTAGTGAGTTCCATAACTGTGTCATAGCCAACATCAAAACTAAACAAATTCCTTAAATTAATAATGAATTCATTAAGAAACATTTTAACCACTTAGTATTCAGATAGAAGTGGGTTAGTGCATAAACACTCATGCACACATATCCATGTACTTCAATGTGGCATTTCTAGTAAATTTGTCACTAGCTTATACACTTACCTGAGTACCTGAATAAGCTACAAAATAGTTGGTACCTCAATGGATAAATCAGAAAAGTTTAGCAAATAATTGTAGGAAGTAAGACAGATTCAATGGAAGAATCATCATATTAAGCTTGCATAAGCAAGATCTATCAAACTCACAAGCAACAGGCAGTGATTGTGGAAAGGACTATTTTCAAAAGCTATGAAAAGCTTTGGAACACATTATGAAGTTCAAAACAAGCAAAGGATGAGATTGACATCCCACTGGTAGGTAACTTAATGAGGTTAGATCAAAGCTATAAGTGTATAGATTAAGCTTTATGAGATGTTTGAATAACCAAGCTTATGTTCTACTTTGGAACATCTTACCTTTTTACAAGATAGGGTTAATCTTAAGGTACATGTCAAAATATGCCTACTTAGGGATCTTGTTAAGTGTAGTCAATCCTTATTATGTTATGCAAACATACTTAAAATATCATGGTTTAATTTACTCATGAGTTCGAAGAACTCAATACACTTATATTAGGTTTACCATTGAACCTCACTATTTAAGTGAATCATGCTTCAACTTAGATCAATGTACATTAGAATAATTACTTCATAATTGTTTAGTTCTTTAAGGATTTTAAAACATTTCTCTTTTTTAACTCCCAAGAAGAATGATCAATTCAAATCTAATGAGTAAAACTCAAATCATTGGATTTTAATAATTATTTGTCATTAAATGGAAGTAGGAAACCTTGTTATCATTCCAAAATTCATTTCCAAGTGAGGATAAAATGTTCCTCAATCTTATCTTGCTTCCATTGAAATAGCTGTTGGAATTTTAAACCTTAATTCACTTATCTACTTACATACTTGCTTTTAATTTAGCTTGAAGACTTGCAAAAGATTTGGATATAATTATTTGTATCTTGTTTTTTAAGTGATTATACAATGCTACTAAGATAGTCCTATTACTTCAAATAGAGACATTATTGGTTCTATTAAAAGTGATTGCCTTCTATAAATCCTAATAATATATTGAACCTTAATCACTTTTTAAGTTCCTTTAATTTAATCATTAACAAAGAGCTTATTAGCAATTATAACCCTTCATAGTTTAAGGTAGTCTTATATTTTGTTTTAACCAAATTAAGACACAATCTCCTACTCGCGAATGATTAAATTCTTAATAATCCTTAAGATTGTTTTGGACTTAAATGACTTCTTTGGAAGTCTCTAAAAGAGTCTTATTAATGAGTTGATCTTCATAATGCAGATTTGGATAGTTTAAGGTAATTTTAGAGTCTCAATATAGAATTAAGGTTAACATGTCACAAATAATTGTGATTAGGAAATAACTAAATTTGCACATGAAGTATATCCAATATACTTTATACATACAAAGAATCACTTTTCAATTTCTTGTACACTTTAACAAAAACAATGCTCACATAGTATCTCTCAATTAGATCTTATAACTATTATTCCAAACCAACCTATTACTATTTCAATTATACAACTAAACTCAATGCCATTAACCTGATATAAGAATACTAATAGTATTGAATAATCATATGAACTTTAAAAAGCTTTATGAACACATATTCATAATACAAGATGACTAAATGAACTTGTACAACTATGCAAAGTATTGTATCTGCATTCTAAATTTAAACATAACATTGAGAAGTTCAATTCTAAGTCTACATATTCAAAATAATAAGAAACTAATGCATAAATCAATTTAAGTCATGTAGCTAAAAGTTCACAATATCATAATGCCACAATGAATGTTTATAGTCAGATATGTAAATGATAACATGATGTATAATTTGATATTTAAAATATCAAACTCTAGACACAATTAGAAATCAACATGCTTACACAAACCTAATTATGTAAATAAAGCATAACCTTAACATTGCATCTCATAATTGATGGACATCAATATAATTAATGAACTTAATTGTATATTCACAGATTAATTAATTTTATAATCAATCATAAAAATAATTAAACCAAAATAAGTACAACAAACCATATTCCACATGAAATCCAATGTTACAAACACCCACCTCTCCAATTCCAATGAGCCCAATCATAAGTGGTCCTATACCACCCCATCCATCAGTTGGATGTGATTCTGGCCAGACAAGAGAAATGAATAAGGTAACAGTGACTACTGAGCTTGACTTAACAAACCAAATGATGAAAACATTCAAAGAAGACTATTTACATTCATAGTTAATAACACTAACACCTTTTTAGTTATTTTAACTGATAAAGTTTGTTTAAAGCATTCTAAGATTGAAGATTAAAAGTTCAATCCATGGCGTTGTACCTGCAAGCTCTAATCCATCACTAGGGTGCAACACCCAAAAATTATAGTACGACTAATAACCTTGAATACAAACAATATTCTTTAAATATTTCCATCTAAATAAAATGAACTTAAATTACTCAAATAACTTTTGAGAAAGTAACTAAACTGCATACTCGAAACAACATCATAAAACTTTCATGAAAAGATTATCAAACTTACAACAATCTAAAATGACATCAAAACTCAACTCAAGTTCTCATACAATGCAACATATTCACATAGCGAGTGAAAATAAAGTCAACCAAACTAATCAATGAAAACCACATCAAATATCCTTAAAGTGCCAGTTCGATGTTGACCAACAAGGTTAATTGAACAATCATGATGAAAAGATCCCAGGGTCATTATCACTAATTGGTAATGATAATAATGACTAAAATCATTTATGTGAATGTTTAAAGTCAAACCAATTTTAAAAACTCATGATGTATCCAAATCATAAAAATAATCTTATACCTAAATTCGAACAATCATGCATATAATCGACATCAAGGGACTAAAAACACTTACATCATAAGTCAAAACCCTCATTATGACTAAAACAAATACCTTAGTTGTATGGCTACTAATGGATCACATTAAAATAATATTTTAAGTAAAACCTATATGGTATTTAAACCCCACCTGAAACTCATTATATTCTTCTAAGGTCGTGGCCTATCAAGAATACACAAGCTTATTCTACTAAGAAAAAACAACCCATAAAATTTAAACTTTAAAATAGAGATTAGAGTTCTAAAATAAATAAACTCATGTCTAGTTGTTCATTTTCTTATCCTAATGGCCTTTCAAATACAATAAATGAGTTTCCATAAATAACAAACAAACTGCATACAAACCCTATTCCATTTCAAACTTAGCGCCAATAGAATCCATGTCGCATGCTATAGTCGAGTTTGTAATGGATTTTATTTTTTTCTTTTTATTTTCAAAGTAAACACAAACCAACCCAAATCAAACCCTATAGGGTTTATTTCAACATTACAGGCCTTAAAAAATAATGTTTTAGCAAAACACAAAATAATGAAAGGACAACATTAATTTTTCTTGAACACCCATTCAATCCAACAAGGCCAAACTATAAAAATAACTTAGAAAATTAAATGCATTACTTGAAATCAATTAAAATAATGTAAAAGATGGATAATTTAATTCTTTTTCCTTACCTTCATAAGCTTCTAGCCTTTTTCCCCTATCGAATGCATAGACCAGTCGACCCATTTAACCAAATTGAACCACGAAAAACTCCATAAAAACCCATTGCATGGCTGACAAGGTAAATAAAATACTATAGTTTGAACTCCAAATAATACTCATGCATCTAACTACCTCTCTATTTCCCTTGGCTGCCATGCATAAAATATGGCAGAGTTTTCCCAAAGCGTAGGGCTTCCAAAATGACCAAGTGAAATGATTAAGCAAGAATCCTAGTAGGGTTATAAGTCTCTTGAAGCATTTGCATTGAATGGAAAGCTAATGCCATCATACAAATTCAAACAACAAAACAAATACCTCAAACTAATGCCATGCCTTGAGGTGGGTTGTGGCCCCTAATTACCTAGCCAAAGCAAAGCCAAGCCGAGACTTGGTCTCATAACCATTTAATGCCAACAAGAGTTCCAAACCACAACAAAGACCTTTAATGCAATTAAATGAAATGTCTAAGACCATTTCAAATGTTTTAATGCCTTTAAATCATAACAACGTCCCTCAATACCAATAACCAATGTTATAATGCCAATAATAAAAAATTAATGATCTTAAATCAAATTCAAAATAGGACTATAAGAACAACTAAATGCCACTCATAAACCAACACAAGTCAAAAGACTTAAGTCATTCTCAATAATGCTGACAATAATTGAATCAGGATTAAGAATCAAAATCAAAAATTGAGTAAAGTAATCAATAAGCAAGGATTCAAAACTAACTCAAGACTTGATTTATTTCAATATGAATACAAATCCAAAAAGATTATCTCACTGCAATAAGTTAAACATATAAAAATGAATTAAAAAAATAATAGTTAAAGCTTAGTATTGGTAATTTAAATTTCATTATTTTCTTTTAGTTCACTTTCTCCACCTCACCCAACTGCTTAGAGTCACATCCAACATAGCTCATATCTGGTACTTGTAGTCATAATAGACCATCAACAACATCCATATTATATAAGAGCAATAAATGTAATAAAAATATTAAGTGCAATAATATAATTTAACTGAATAATGAATCAATAAGTCATTAAGCATGAAATATCCAATGTTATAATGAAAATCATATCAAATAACTAACTCAACAATAATCAAAATGGTTCAAACATAGATCACATAATTGTATCACAATAATAATTCAAATAATTATGTTTTGAATAGTTCATGACTAAACTATAACAATAAGTGAAATAAATATAGTCAAACAGGGTCATGTCACCTTTCTACACTTGAAATAAAACCTATAAAAAGTCCAATGAATATTATGCACTTGCATAAATATATTATGTGAGAACTCTTCAAATATTCTTAAAAAAAATCAAAAACTTCCAAAAACTCTAAAAATATTTTCAGCATAAAACATATTTTATTGGTTCATTAGAATCTATGTGTTAGTTTCATGTTGATGTATGGCATATCAATTATTTCTACATACATGTGTGTCACACTTCTACTTGAGTGCAATACATGCATACACAAATACATGATCTATTCCTATTTTTAGATGTTGTACCTTTTCTCTACTCATGTCATATGAACATTGGGGGCATCCACCTCTATGATAATGATACTTCCAAGTTATATCATTACATGGTCACTCTACATTATCATGTTTTGAGCTCATATATCTACTTACACATGAGTTTATCCATGATTATATCTTTCACTTTGTACTTGATATGCTACGTACTTGATGTTTTTTGCCAACACATTTGATCCATGGGCTACTATGATATGTTTATGTTGGTTGCTTATGATTTATTTTATTCACTTTTTTAAGTGACTCACCTTATTATTATCTTGATTGTTCAAGCATTTGAATATGATCCTTTGTTTGGAGCCCCCATGCCTATGTGTAATTTCTTTGACATTTGAATATGTCATTATTTTTTGTATGGAATTTGAATATGTCATAGTTTCTCTTATGGACATTTGATTAGGTCATTTCCCTTCTACTGTGCAACAATTGAACATGCCCCTTATTTGTAGTCTCCTAGGACCATTGTATGTTGACTTGCTTTCTAGTGTTCTTGTGTGTGTGCTTGGTTTGCTTGTTGATATTGTACTATTAATATCTAGATGTTGCCATGATATTTATCATGCATCTTAGACCTTCATGTGATCACATTTTTCTATGTGCTTAATGATACATTTACATAGACATGTTCTTTTATATGCTACGTGGTTATTGTTATCACTTGGATTTACACCCTTTGAGGAGATTTCTCAGCTCTCCTCATCTAAGTAGCACAATTGAAACTCCTATAGGCTATGGATAGCCTAATAATGAGGTGAATCTCTAGATAGGGCTAGCTCCCTTAATGTAACACTTGTAAATCACTACTACACCTAAACTTTGTGAGGGAAAAGGGAGAGAAAAAATGAAAGTAAACTATCCTAATGGAGGTGATACACCAAATTAGTTGATGACTACCAACTAGATACATGTTACACATGAAAACAAGGGACTAACCAAACATACACTTCTCCAATCTGCATCTTCTCACATCAATGTTTCATTATGAGGTTATGTGAATGTTTAGGCTAGGAGGACTAGACAAGAGGTCTGTAATGACAATATTGAATAGGTTAACTCACTCAACATAGATAGGGACAGCTCCCTTGATGTAGCACTTGTAAATCACTACTACACCTAAACTTTGTGAGGGAAAAGTGAGAGACAAACTGAAAGTAAACTATCCTAATGGATGTAATACACAAAATTAGTTGATGACTACTAACCAGCTACATGTTACACATGAGAACAAGGGACTAACCAAACATACACTTCTCCAATCTGCATCTTCTCACATCAATGTTTCATTATGATATTATGGTGAATGTTTAGGTTAGGAGGACTAGATAAGAGGTCTATAATGACACTATTGAATATGATAACTCACTCAACCTTGACACTTCCTAGAACACTTCACATGACCTACAAGAAGAAGCTTTCCAACTGCAAATAGGTGAGAGAATGGGACAACATGCTAAGGAAACTAGAGTCATCACTAAGAAAGATCAATCATCCAAGTAAAACACACTATGAATAGTCATGGAAGAGGTAAAAATCAATAATATTTATTGATCCATGGTATTCAAATGAGTAGGGCTTAGCCATACTCAGGTGGAGCGTAGTTTACAAAGGCCAAAATGACTAGTTCTTATAGAACTTGAGAGAGAGAGAGAGAGAGAGAGAGAGAGAGAGAGAGAGAGAGAGAGAGAGAGAGAGAGAGAGAGAGAGAGAGAGAGAGAGAGAGAGAGAGAGAGAGAGAGAGAGAGAGAGAGAGATCCAAAGGGAAAAATGACATTTCTAAAGATGATAAAATGATTTACTTGTGCATGGGATGATAGTGTGAAACTGATCATTTAAACTTAGGAAGCACAATTATCACCCCAAGTCATGAAACTCTTGAAAAGTGGCATAGTAGTTCTCATTCTAGCTCAAAAAATTGTCTTCATGATTTAGCCCTATTTGAACATCACAAAACTAAATAGGGACAATTATGATAATTATAATGAGGGGGAATAGTTTCATACATGAATCTCTATGCATTGGTTGCATTCTTGGTCATCTAGAATCATCTGAGAATGAGCTATCACTGCTTGCACTCAAAAGAAACTCCTCTTTAAGTCACCCCTCACACTTGGCTTCCAAAAATGCATTAATTTTTGATGAAAATTCATAAAAATGAGTTTATGACACTTTTCAAGACCCTCCATATACTTAGAGGCATTATACACACCTTAAAAAGACTCCCACTTGAAGTTTTCACCCTTCTCACCACCATGTTCACTATGCTAGTTTTGATTAGCTAAGATGAAGATATTTTAAAGCACATTTAGGAGTTTTAATGGAAAATTAAATGGCCATAAGGAGTTATAATAATTCTATATATTCATCTCAAACTTGAATTCATCTCTTGAAACCTCCTAAAACCTACATAATGCACAAAACAATCAAAAAGAGCAATTTTGTACCTTATCCGTATAAATTACATACAACTCATCCTGATGGTATGGATCCTAAATGAGTCTTATACAACATCCAATCATCATTCTAGTAAAACTATGCTATTTTAGTGCACTCACTACTCCATTTTCTCAAACTGATCACTAGCAAGGGTTTTGGAGGGTTTATGCCTGCTTTACCCTCTTAGGCTTTGTTCATAAAAAATTGACATTTAAATTGCAAAAAAAATCCACAATGTAAATTCTCAAGACCCATTATAACATCTCAAAAACTCTTAGGTCCCCATTCAAATCATTCAAGTAGATACAAACACTCAAAGTTGCCCTATCGAGCTCTTTTCTCCATTTGCATAGGCCCAATGTGTCCTAAAGTCAAAACATGACTTTTACATGTATTACCCTACATTCTAATAGATAAAATATATCTAAAATTATCCCATAAGCATGTAAAAATGGGTTATAATTCTCATCTCAAGGTGGAAGTGAAAATGACTCTCCATTTGGCTTCTAGGCCTAACCATGCCTAATAAGCCTGCCTACAAACTCAACAACCCAAACCATCCTATTGGGGTTATTTCCTTTGGGAGATGTTATATGTTTTATTTAGGTGTTTTTAAAATCCACACACCTCTTTTTAATGTCCTATCAACTTTTTGCCTAACCTTCTATCTCCTCTTGTCAAGACTGTAGGGTTTAAGCATGAGGGGAGTGCCCTCTATCTAAGACAAAATAGAGGGAACTTACCCTATTTTATTAGGTTAATTGGTAATTTTAAGATCTTATATAGGTTTTAAATACCTTATACATAAAAATTAATCCCTTGGTCATATTATTAGACCCTCAAAAAACACTAAAAATTGAGACAAACTGCTATAAGAGGGACTATGTGCAGGGTTTCACTATATGAGTTGTGTATTGAAATATTAAATCCCTCTCTCTTAATTTCAACTATCAAAAGCTTATTGAAATGTATGCCATAATTTTGGATATCCTTCAAACACATTTATCATTTTAGACCCCTCCAACACTTTTCATTGCATACTTCTCCAATTGATTGTCTTGACCTACAAACTATGTTCTTACCCAATGCACTATACCTGTAAGTGGTTTAAGATGGAACATACTTGGAAATAGTGTATGGGGAATATTTAAACCTTAAATGGTTTTCTATAAAATATTTGTACCTATTACTTCATGTTTGGACTACATCAACACTAAGAATCATCACCTTCATTGCTCATTGCCTTTTACAGTCATCTACAGTTGGTTGTAGGTACATATTGTCAAATGGGGGGCATATGAAAGCGTTTATATGATCAAAAATCCATATAATAACCTCTATTTTGGTCTTCATATTCAACCAAGTTCACATCATTCTCTAAGTCTACAAGAATGAAACACCTCTCAAACTTGCACTTTAGGTTGGTTGTAGGTCAACACTTTCTTATGAAGGGACACCTGTAGGTGTACATGAGACTTGAAATACAATGTTCTAACCTATTTAGATGATCCCTTAGGTCATAAACACTCATTTTAACTATTTTGAAACACTAAACCATGGTGTATATTCTATTGTGCAACTTTGGGTGAAAAAAGGTCTCTTTTGGAAAATTATAGGTGATCACTGCTTGGATTTAGTGCATAAAAGCACAACTTTGGGTCTTCAAAAAACCAACATCCATTGGTCATATTCCCATAAAATTTTGTAGATTCCTTTTACTATATAGGGGATTCAGTACAAACATAATAGGATGCATCAAAACAATTTGTAACCCTATTGTATGCTTTGGATAAAAGTGCTCAGACCTTTATTTTCCTATTTTAGGGACAAGGGGCCCGAACACTATCATTTGAATCTTTGAGCATGGTTATCCATTATGTTTGCCAACATAGCCTACAAATAAGTCTACCATGATACACTTAGACCATCAGGACTTCAAGAATGATTCTAACTTGTCCAAATTCCTCCATCAAGTACCCTCAGTTATCTGCCAACACCACTTGTATGTGGACATTGTCTTGTACATGCAATAAATATGAGTTTAGGCAATAGATAGGATATACATGGTTGTGATCAGTTTTATGCTTTCATCAAGTATCCAAATGTAATATTATCAATCCTAAAAGATTGAAACACATATCAAACTTTTCCTCTCATCATGATGTCATCAAGGAAGCTCTTGTAGGTGTTTATCAGATGTATGTAGGCAATGAACATGAAATGGAGCAATATGTGTGGATGAATGGCTTCATGAATAGCTTAAACTTATTATCAATCCCTCAAATACATGATTTCCATTAAGGATATGGGTCAACCCTAACCTTGTTTACACCTCAGGTTACCTTGTTCATTCCTATGGTCTCTTATTATGATGCACCTTTCTCTTATCTCAATGCCAAGATACTAGTTTGGTAACCAATGATATTATTGGTGACATAGTTATATATAGCAATTAGGATCATCAATGCAAAATTTCTCATTTATAAAACAATGTCATTCATGCCATGATAGATAGAAAGCTTTATCAAGAATAATACAATTATCTCATTTGGCTACCATGGCTTACCTATGAGTCTTAATAACCAGATCAATCCCTCACTGAATGAAACCTTGAAAATCATCATAACATGTTTTTATATCAATCCCAAGCTATACTAGAATTTTTAGTCTTTTTATTCTACCTCAAAACCCAATTTCCTTTATTAAGCCCCTTTAGTCCTTGTAGCCCTGTCAAGAGAGTTTTTAGCCTTTATTTATCAAATTAAAAACTCCTTAATCAAGAAAATATTATATTATAGTACCAATTATCAATTTATATAACATATATTAAAAATAAACAAGGTTCCTTTGGAACATCTTCTCCAAACTGCAACTTATTTTGTCCTTCACTAGGCCTAATAAACCTTACTACTAGCTTGTTTCACTATAGTTATTACATTTGATTCTTAAAAGGTATTAAAATAATCATTATAGGTTGTATAAACACAAATATGACCTATTTAAATCATTTTATAACATCATCTATGCTTGAAATCCTTTCCCCTTCACAAAAATGAGTAAATAGGGTTCATTTATAGTCTCCTTCACAAGATACAGTCCTTGCAACGTGAATATCTTCTATCATATGTAATTATTTAATATGAAACCTTTTCCATTCCATTACCAAAATTAATACCAAGCTATTCACAAATTTTATATAATTTTCCATGGTTAGAATGTGAGATATAAGGTTTTTTCATCAAAAACCCTAGACAAGGTTGCCATACACAGTCTATAGGGCTAAGAGCATAATTATTTAAACTGGGTGTGTTCTAGGATGTTTCAAGGAATATATTTAGGTGTATTAGGTTTTTATATTTTTATTACACCTTTATCATTCATCAATCAAGTCACAAAGACCATCTGTCCATTCAAAGCAAGAAAATCTATCATTATTTTCACTATGTTTTTCATGACAGTCACAATATACTCCAAAGATTAAAATGGATCTTGATTCCAATGAGTGTTATACCTTAAAAAGACTTATATTTTATTTACTTGATGTATTATTATGCATAAAAAGGTTAATTACATTCATTTACTTCTCAAAAGATATAAGTCTCTGTACATCTGCCTGTACCCTATCACCTACAGGTCTGAGGGCCAAATTCTATGAGTTTAAAACATCTACAGGATTCTAAGTCCCAAATTAAATTCATTTAGATTATAACTTATTTATTAAACTTTTTCCTATGATTTTACAAATCCCATGCATTCATTTAGATTCTAACTTATTTATTAAACTTTTTCCTATGATTTTACAAATCCCATGCATTCATTTTCATGTAGATCTAGTATTGACAATAGAATGTGTCTATGTTTGAAACACTCTCACATACCCTGCTCTTTGACTCTTTTCTCATTCTAAACTTCTTGTTCCCTAAACACAATATCATAAAAATGTTTATAGGTTATTCATTCCTAATTTTTTTATATTAAATTATTATTTATTCCTTAAAATCTAAGGGATTACATACACATAGGCTTACATACAGTTGAAACTAGAATTCTATCGATGATATCACTCTTTGCATATATTCACATGAAAATTAACCTCAATTTTATTAATCAAACAAAAACACTTACAAATAGAGGAATCAATACATCCATGATCATGATAAATGGCCTTATTAGACATCTTCACACCTTGTCTTCACATGCAATCACTACTTTCTCCCTTGTATACTTTTATCTCCTGGTTTACTTCTCTGTCTTTCTTCTCTTGAATGAGAGATCCTCTCTCTCTCTCTTTCCTTTACATACCTCCCTCTCCTTGAATGATAAATAATACACATATTATTCTTTTAAAGAGTCTCGTCTTCCTACACCAACTTGGGTTTTAAGACAACAAATAAGAGAGATTTTCTCAACCAACATTCTAATGTTGAAAGATTATTTAACAATAAATACCCTATGATTTGAGGATTTCAACCACCTCCATTGATTTACTCCACAATATTATTATGTGGGATTATTAACTAAATTTTACCTTTTCCATTTTTTTTTTACTTTTACATTTACTCCTCCTTAAACAACATTTTGGAGGGAAAATACAATAATTTGAATTCAAATTTAAGCATGATTAGAGCTTGCATGCCCATTGAAGACTAATCTTAACTTAACCATATATATCATGAAGGTGAATGTAGATGCTCCTAAATTAGGATATCTTAGGACAAGCTCCAAAACATCCATTCCAATGTGAAAACCTCTTGCAAACATCTAGAACAGAGCAGATAAGGGTATCTAATGACTGGTTTATGTGGTGCATGAGCTTGAAACCATCGTTACATTTCTTAAAACATATAAATGAACTCTCCTCAGATCCTGATTACTTGAACAAATTGATACACCTTCATTATAATTCCATGAACAAGCTAAACAAACTCTATACATGTGACTACAAGTGGGATTGAATGAAGAGTTGACTATGAGGAATGGTGAGACTGGAAGTTGCTCAAATCATGATGTGATGAAACCAGACATGGAAAGAGGTGATCATATGGCCTTCAAACCTATGTAACACCACATGAGACCTCTTTAGAACATCAACATTTTGTAATAAGGAAGAAACTGATTAAAGCTTCATAATGGTGACACCTTCCTGCAACATGAGATAAATTTCTCATCAAAACACCATGAAACATGAAACTAAATATGAATATCATATGAGAAGAGAGAAAACATCCTATAGAGTCAACATCACCAACTAGATTATACAGACTTGTCCAAATTAGAGCAAAACCTATAGGGTGCAAGAAATAGTGAGTAGAAGAACACAATCAACTTGTTAGAGATGGTTTATAAATCATGATTGACCAATCCTTACACCATTGTTATAGAAATGAATCTCTCTAAGTGTAATTTCACCTCCCAATTTTTTTTGGTTTTAAACCTCCTCAACTGATTGTACTAAGCACAAATCTACTGACCACTTTTATGTGTCTAGAAGGGCAAAAGAAGGAGCAGAATGGTTTTACCTCAAAAATGGCACTTATAGAGCATTTTAAATGTGGAATTGAGTCTAAATAAGATGAAGAGTCATTCAATGATCTTATCCCATGTGTCACATTCCCTCATGGGCCATACAAGTGCTAAACTCTTCCTTTTTCAGTTAATTTCTTGATTTTTGTTAGATAACCTATAATTTTTAGATGAACTAACATTCTTGATAGGGAATCTAACCTCTTAGACATTTGAAAGGAAAAAAAGACACTTGGACACCTTGAAAATGATTCCACTTGCATTTATGACCACTAAAATGACTTTAAAAGACATAAGGATTAATATGACTAAGACCAAGGTTAATATAACACCAAATTACATAAAATGGATTATAACATACCCCATGACAAAATATTAGACTGCTAAAAATACCTAAAACTCAAGTTTTTACCTATAGGGGCCCCAATTTAACTTGCAGAGTCAAATTTGGTCAACAATTACATTCATAGATTATTCAATTGTCTTATCCTTTTGAGGTGAGGTAATTATTGGTTCCTATTCTCCTCTCATCTCATGGGGGGGCATATCAGTGGGAGAATGTCATAGAGGCATGTTCTCTACATTTGGCATGCTTTTTTAGATTCAATGGGGACATGTCATACAGGCATGGTTTCCACACATTCACAATTTTCATATTTAGTGGGGGAATGATTTGGAATCATGTTCTTAGCACTTATTCAACATTTGTCACTTATATCAGTTTCTAGATTCAATGGGGGCATGCTTTAGAAGCATGTTATCCACACTTATTTAGTATTCAACATCTCTAGATTACAGTGGGGGCATGTTTTAAAAACATGTCCTCCACGTTGGCACTTATTTTAGTTTTCATATTTCTCCATATATAGTGTAGACATTCTTTGGAAGCATGTTCTCCACACTTCCACAATTTTTGAATTGGCCAAAGTACACAATTATATATTTAGATTCACAGTTATGGTATAATTCTATACATTAGTACCATTTTTATACACAGATTCAGTATTAAACATATATAAGGTGAATATGCTATGTAATGTGTACCTAATATTTCAAAATCCAAATTAGTTTTAGATTTCAAAACACTCTCAAGGACTGTCATCACCTACTAAGATGTAATTTTATAGAATGTATTGATCCAAACTACTACAATAGTTGGCTTGCTTTTTGGTATGGTTGAGGTGATTAAATCACTCAATCTTGCCAAGTTTTTTAGTTTGGACTTAATTGTATCATCTAACCTTACCAATTTTATAGTATGAGTTGACTTTATTTGTTCATGCTCACTAGGTTATAATTATGATTGGGTTGCACAGTTGAGATAATATCAACTACTGGGTGCTAACTCACCTTTTCTCTAAGGTTGAGGGCATGTGCCTTCTACTCAATCTATCTCTCTATCTCTTTAGACATATGCACTTTCCATACTTATATATATTTGTCCTAATCTCATTTTTAGAGCCTTATAATGATACATCTTTCAAATTAACTTGAATATAGGCAAACTAATTACATTGATACATGAGTGTACAACAAAACCTTTCTCTTTCAATTTTAATCTTTCTAATACTTTTAATTTTAGAGTATATGCACTAATTATATACTGTAACATGCTCTTGGTTTTAGGTTAGTCACCAACAAATAAGTCAAGTTGGACTCAAGCAAAGACAAGGTGTGTTATACACACCTAAGTACACATTTCTTCTCCTTTAAACCAATAATTTCATTACTAAATTAAAGTGGGGGAAATATATATGATATTTGTGGATTATATAGCACCTCAATATTATACACTTGGAAAACTCAGACATTGGTTATTTCTCTTAGTTATGGGCCTTTCCCTCTTTTGAAAGTCTCACATCTATTCTATATTGTGCCCCTTGGTCTATCTCTTGGTCTAACTAGTATTTTGTTGATGACTCAAATTTTCTATCTTTCCCATAATGCTAAAAACCTACTTCCACCTCTATAAGTTTTGAGTATGTACTTACTTTCCTATTCCATGGACATTATCATCCCAAATAGACACCTATGGTCAATGCATGTGTCTTATTCTGACACAAGTGTCTAATTCCCTATAGTAATCTAATTTATAAATGAAATATATCTTAATGGTTGGCCTAAGTTCTTTAATGTGAGTTATTTCTCCAAAGGGATTGAGATAAATAAAATATCAATCTTCATTCATTTCTCACCTATAAAACTTAGAAAATACCTAAGACGACTTATAAAAGCATTAAATCAAGCACTTAATAAATTAAATCTTCCTTATTTTTTTTTCTATTTTCATATTAGTGATAGGGACATCATTTACATAAGTTTGAAGTATTGAAGGAGTAACCTATTATCACTTAGAAGTGCACCCTTGTGAGAATGTGTGCTTATTCTCACTTCTGTTGATGTAATGGAAATTCTTCAAGGTGTGGGTGACCTTATATTTGAGATAAAATCTAGATGAAGGGCTGGTTCCCTTTGGTAGACTCACCTACTTCTCTCCAAACTCTCTACTTTAGTGTTTTCTTGACTAGGAAAAGGGTAAAAAGAGAAATATTCATGTTGGAATTGAACATAAAAACTATAAACTTTGGGATGATACACCAATGTTAAGGTTGATTATGCATATACTTGACACACTTGGGATTCTAAAGAAATTACACACATTCACTTCATCTTCATACAATGACTCTTGCATCAATATTTCATACAAAGGTTAGGAACATTCACACTAGTTTAGAAAGAATGAACATTGGTTGAATTCACTTACAAATTAGGTAGAAATTAGACTTAGACACTTGATATGACCTACAAGAGTTCTTATTTTTTGCATAAAGATGAAAAATTCAGACATAAACATAGGAAAATCAATCATTCACTAAGTTACATCAATGAACGTGATACACACACTTCATGAACAACCTAAAAATGGAGGAAAATTAGCTTATTATTGCTTCAAAAGTGATGTAGTAATTTTTTTAGCAAAGTTTCTGTATATACAAAAGCATAATATGATAATATTATCTAAAAAATGAACATACATATAGAAAAGGAAGAAAGGAGAGAGGAGACAAAACAACCCTAAACTAGGGATGAGTCATCATGTTAGTCATCCTTCACTCATCCTTCAACTCAACCACCAACTTCCAAATTAATACATAGTACATCTAGAGTTTAAAATTATTTTGTTTTAATATGGAATAGGAGAGAGAGATTAACATGTTTGAATGTTTTGAAAAAAGTCAAAGGTTTTCATGCATGATTTGATGATCTTCAATCTTGAAGATATCTTGATCATCTTCACTTAACTCCTTTTGATATTCACTTAACTCCTTTTGAATATATTATTAAATATCATTTAGACTCTTCATCTATCTAGTGAGTGACTACAATTGTCTTCATTGCATCTTTAAATTTGACCTCAAATATCTTCCTTGTATCTTCCATGCATGTTTCTCTCTCTTAACCTCCTTAAATTGCTCCAAAGTAGAGTAGAAGAGAGAGGTTTGCATGTTGCTTGGTGAAGGAGTATACTCCTTTAAAATAGGTCCTTGAGGCTTAGTCAAGTATTTAACTATACTTCTCCACTCTTTCATGTTGGTTCTCCACGTTTCTAGGGTTGATTGAACGCTTTTTGAATCATCTTGAAGTTTGACTTGAATTTTTCTAAAATTAGCTCCAAGGTGGAATAGTAGGAGAGATATTTGCATGTTGATATTGTTGAAATATTCTTCCAACCTTGAATCCATATTGAAAACAAACACTTAACCTCTTCTCGATCTCCAAATAGTAAAGATCACATGTGTTTGATTTAGCAAGGTTGTTGAAGATTTCAATGCATTAAATTAGCCTATAGTTTGTATTCTTCCTCCAAGATGGCATATAAAGAGATATATTGGATGTTTAATTTATCTTTATCTTCATTAAATATAATTTTTTAAATTTCATTTTATGATTGACAATCGTAGCTCTCCATATTGGTCCTTCTTGGATATGCTTATCTTCTCTGACTTGGCAAGCTTGTTTAATGGACCATTAGAACCTGGAACTTGATGAATTTGAATTATTTGAACAAATAAGGAGTATAAATAGGATTTTAAAATAATAATTATGGTAACATATACCTTCAAATAAAATTTTAGCTCCAAACTCCACATACAACTTCAAAAAATGCTCTCTTGTGATCTCTAGGCCTCAAGAAACCTTGAATTGGATTTGGAGGTCTAAAATGATTTATAAGACTAAAAATACACTCATATTATATTAATTTTATATGTCTTATTTTTAATACCAAAAATATTTAAAATTTTGAAAAAACTTCACCAAAATCTCAAACAAAAATTCACAAAAAAGTGCCTACTTGCTGTCTGCAAGGTTGCTTGGAGATGTTTTTCAATGACCCGAGCCTATTTTGAATTGGTTTTCACTATATAAGAATGTATTAAAGACTTTAAATTAATTATAAATCCTATAAAATCATTTTATTCTATTTTAAATATTTGAAAGACTCATTTCTAACTCCATTTATGAGCAAATTGGTCAAAAACCCTGATTTCCTTCATGGTGCAAACCCGTGTTTTGAAATATTTTATCTCATAAAATATATTATGCACATGAAAAAATTGGAAACATTAAATTAAATAAAAATATACCTCCATGTTAAATTTCAACATATTTCATTTAGTAAAACTCAAATATGCACTTTTTAGTTCTTTCTAACTTGCACAATCTCATTTTTGAATGCCTGTAGGTCTAAGTTTTGGCATTTTATTAAGTTTTATGAGGTATAAATACCTCATTATTTTTTAATTAATACTTATAATATCTCATATTATCATTACAATCATTATATATTTTCAACCAATCACTTAAACCTCACAAAAAATGTTTTTTCTGACTGTCTCTCTTGCATAATTGAAACCCTACAACCTATACCTTTACCTTTATCTATTATTTGGATTGAAATTTTTATTGATAAAAGTTATTTATTCCCAATTTTTTAACAAATAACTCAAAAATTCAATCACATCTCCTAAAATTGAGCTATTAGGGTTTAAGAAGGGTTTTAGAACACCTTTTCTTCTTAATAATTGTTCATAAAGTTAAGTCCCTATAACCTACAACCAATGCATGGAATATTCAGGGAATATGGACCCATATATTCCCATATGAATATTATAATCAAATTTTCTTCTCTTTTATAAATTTAACATTTGAAAATTTCTCTTACTAGCTTGCTAGAGAAATAGAAGAAACTTCTGCCAAAATTTGGACATGTGAGCTATTTTTTAGCATGGATTTGGTTTGATGAAGGTTGTAGGATGTTTTAGAGATTTTATTGAATATTCAATGAATTAATGGATTATTCTTAAAAAACTATACATAATCAACCTTGACCAATAGTGGTAAAATTTATCAACATTTGTGGCGACCTTGCTGGGATGTTTCCCTGTTAAATACTCAAGACTAGTAGCCTTAACCATTGGGATATGGAGTCATGTAAATATCACTAAATATGAAATTGAAAATTATTTTAAGTATTTTTTTAGATTTTTGTCTCAAAAATCTCATTACATCTAACACCCTATGGGAGACCCCTTTTGTTTTCTTTAGGAAAAGCTCATTTCCACCCAAAAAACCCATTTTCCATTTTTATGTTTGATGGAATCTACAACCTTAGATGCAATTTGCACTTATGGCAATTACTTCATGGGCTCCAAATCTTGTGAAGCACCAAGACCCCAAAAATATCAAATATAAAACTCACCATGCACTTTGCACATTCTGATAAATGTGCAAAATGCATAGCGAGCTCTAGATCTTGCCATGCACCTAGCGTGCAAAGTGTGAAAAATGCATGGTGGGATCTAGATATTGCTATGCACCTAGCTGGTAGAATCTAGAACTCGACATGCACTTTTCACATTTTCACAATGTGCAAAATGCATAATGGGATCTGGATCCCATGAAGCCTATTACACCCCCCTTCCATGAGATGTGGAACTTGAAGTGCATATTTCATGTTTTCACAGTGTGCAAAGTGCATGCAAAGCTTTGCTCCCCACCAAGTCATTTAACCTGTTGTCCCCAAAAAATGTCACTCATTTTTTGGGACAACATATGACTATTTTGGTCCTACATAGACCAAAATCCTCTCTTCCCTTTTCAAAAATTGTTCTGAGCATTCAAGTTCTTTATTTTTCAGAGTTTTTTTAGTTTTCTACGGACTCTATAGACTCAAATCTATAGACTTCATTTCTACAGAATATGCAAGTTCATCTCTATAGACTCAATTTCTATGGACTTCAAGGCCTCAAAACTATGAACTTTATAGGTAGGAAATCCATAGACTCAAATCTATAGACTCCCCCAAATCTACAAACTAGTTTCTGCGGACTCTCCAGGTTGGTTTCTATGAACTCTGTAGGAGAGAAACAGGTTCAACACTTAGCCATTTTTTCTATCAGGAAGTTTAAAAGAAGGTCTTCCAAGAGCCCAAAGGACAAGTGCTCTTGTAGAGGGTGCCTAGCTGCCAAAAATTGACCCTTGCAACTTTTCCAAAAGGCAACCTTAGAGGTCAGACAACCCTTTCGAAGGGAAGGCGAGGAGCGAACAGACCTTTAAAAAAGTCTGAAGGATAGTTTTGGGCTCGAACAACCCTTGCAAAGGGAAGAGTGAGATCTCCCTCAAGAAGGAAGCAAATGGGAAAGACACGAAGGTAAAGGAATTAGAGCCCAAAGAAACCTGTAAGATCAAAAGCTGAAGGCATCCAAAGGACCCTAAAGGGTAGATACCCTTTGTGGGGGGGGGGCTCTCGCTGAAGAAAATGAACCATCTTTCAAGACCCCAAAGGGCAAGTTCCCTCTGGGAAAGATCAAACCTCAAAGAGTAGCAGAAGCTACCACGTGTCCCTTATAAAGTCAAGTGGAAGCTGCCAAGTGTCGTCTGCCGGGACATAGTTTCTAATAAGTTTCAAAGCTTATTTTGATAAGCTTCTCTCAAAGTCCAGTGGAAGCTGCCAAGTGTCATCTACTGAGACCCATTATAATTTGATTATAGATATGATAGAAGTCGCCTCATGTCCTATTATAACTCTGTGGAGTGCACCAAGTGTCAGCATCCACAACTTCTTCCTTTTGTTTCATAAAGACTGTGATGGGCCTCGAGTGAGTGGCTAAACTCAGCGAAGCGTGACAAGTGTCTGCATCCACGTTTCAAGTTTCTTATAAGCTTCTCTTAGAGTTTTGTGGAAGGTGCCAAGTGGTGATGATGGAAGGTTTCAATATGTTTTTCTAAAAAGTAGCAGAAGTCACCACGTGTCCCTTGAAAAGCTCAGCAGAAGCCGACAAGTGTCAACATCCACAGGCTCTTCCTTCTGCTTCTTTGTTTCATAAAGACTGTAGTGGGCCTCAAGTGAGTTGCTAAACTCAGTAGATCATGCCATGTGTCATCATTCACATGAGTCCAAAAGAGTTCTAATGTTTCTATATTGTTTCTAAAAGCTCAGTGAAAGCTACCATGTGTCATCTTCCACAAAACTCTCAAAAGACATCTAAAGCTTCTAAAAGTTAAGCGGATGCTGCCACGTGTCCTATCCTATTTTACAGTTAGAACACACCACGTGTCACTTGTTAAGATCAGTGGAAAGTGGCCAAAGAAAGTGGGAAAGACACGAAGGAATTACTAAGGAGGATGACAGGCCTACATACATCAAATTTAGGATGACCAACTAGCCGTTGGCTTTCAAACGATGATGGACCCGAAGACGTCAAAGTTGTGGCAATAAAGTGCCTGTTGATCTTTGCAGGCTTAAGCATGGACCCGAAGGCATTCAAATACCTTCAGGACAAAAGGAAGAACCATCGAGAGGAGGAACCAAAGGAATTAGAAAGGAGAAAAGATAGCCCAAGGGCTCAAATCACAGCATAAAGAGGGAGAGGCCAAAATATCTACACAGTAGTTATTCCAATAGGTGGAATAGTCTAAAAAGTAGATATTTTGACTAAAAAACATTGAAGACGCTGCCTATATATCTCTCTTGGAGTAAAGACAAAATGGACAGCTACGCAGACACTAGATGATCCAAACCTAGGAGAAGACATTTGAGATGAATCGACATGCCATAGTTAAGATAGCTGCCCTATTCAAGCATGGCCCCCCTGACAGAATTGAAAATGCATTCAAGACATTGAATGCACAACATGGGTCATTCCATGGAACAAAGTGCCAAGCCTTCTTGGCTGCTATATATGGTATTCCCTTATGTCATTTTAGAGGAGATCTTCCCAATACATAAGTAAAACTCTGCCCAAATTGAAAGGTGAATACTGAGACTTTGAGCTCAGATTGTTGTTCATATCTTTTTATCTAAATGAGAAAGTAAGTTGTTTGTAGACTTTATGTTGTTATATCTTGTATAATTTTAAAAGATTGTTCTTATGTCTATCTTCTGAATGTGTTCTTGTTTATTTAATTTGGCAAGTAAAACTAGTGAAAGTAATCAGGAAGGTGTCCTGAAGTCAATTGTGGAGAGACTTTGTGCCCCCACAATTGATTTTAGTGTGTTTGTCTATTTTCTATTTTTGTGTAAAGGACCTTGGGATGACTTTGTGCCCTCCTTGTCTTTCGTATCTCACTCTTAAGTAGTCGAGGTGGAGACTTTGTGCTACATCTCAGTCTGCTAGTTACTATGCCCTTGGTTACCAGTTACTTTTACTACCTGAAAGAACTCTTGGTGTTTCTTGCAAGAACACTTCTGAAAGAAGAGAAGTGCCTTTATTGTTTTCACCAAGATTTTCTCCTCTATTTGTTAACATCATCTCTGAAAAAAGAGAGATGGATAGTTTATCCTACCCTTGAGTGTTATTTTCTACTTATATATATATAGTATATAACACCTCATATTTATAGGAAACCTCCCCTTGATGAGAGGAGAGATTTTTCCCCTTTGGATGTGGTAAACCCGCATCTTTGGCCGACCTATCTCCCTATGCTGTGGTTAAAGAGACGTATTTTGCTCACCAGTTAGCTAGTTGACAAAATATTCACCCAAATTTTTTTTGGCAACTCTGTTGGGGATATTATGTGCAATCTGAAGCCTCAAGTTTTAGATTGAAGCAGTCCCTACCCTTATCCATTATAGACTCTAGAAACTCCATTCTGTGTCTTACCCATTATCATTATAGCCTTACCATCTTGCTCTACCTCCATGCTAGCTGGGATAGAACACACAGTTTGAAGCCTTAAGCTTCAAGCTGAAGTAGGGCCAATTCTTTCCCATTTTTATTCTACAATCTTACAACTCCACGCTATACCAGAAGCTAGAGAGCCCAAGGTGTTGTTGACCCTATTTTTGAGTTGGTGTAGTAGGGTAATTTTGATTTGTTCCCTCCCCACTTTCAAGTTCAACAATCTAGGAGTGTTCCTCCTACCCGTACCAGGACACCAACACAAGGTAGAACTACTTTTTTTGTTGTTAGTAGAGCTTTACCCATACATACGCCACCCAGATTTGTTATCCCTCTTTTCATAATTCAATCATGGTAGTTCAAGGCCCCTGGGGTAACTCATTTGACCCACTCAATTTGACTCCACCCCTGTATAAACTTCCATGTGGCTTAAGAAAGAATTTCTTCAAATTCTTTGGTGATAAGAGAGTTCACCCTGATGAACATATTACAACCTTCAGCATAGCCTGTGGTGTGATAGGCATGGAATTTGAGGATGTGGCAGTCAGGATTTTCATGGATACACTACAAAGTGCTACTATAGACTGGTTCTACCATTTGCAAGTTAGATCAGTGACTGATTAGGATACACTCAAAGCTAAATTTGAAGCCAGGTTCAAGCATGCAAAAAATTCACATGCCTTTTTGGCCCATCTCACACAGATGAAGAAGGAACCTCATGAACCTATGAGGGATTTCATTGCAAAGTTTGACAAGCTGAGGAATAGGATTCCTATAATTGCTCAACCAACACTTAAAAACCTTAAATGCTTCTTCATCAACTCATAGCTACCTAAAGTGAGTTTTTTGCTAAGACGTGCTGGCCACATAGACCTTGAGGCTGCTCAAGACTTGGCTACTAAAGTTAAAGATGACCTTATCTTGGTAGGAAAGATAATGAGAGATCCAAATAGAGGTAAAAACTCTTCACCTTCTGAATACTCACCTACAACCACCACTGGTCCAATGGTGTAGAAGCTAGCAAATGAATTACTAGCCCTCAGGAAACAAATGGCACAAGGGATGTCATCTGCTCTTTCATATAGATATGTACCAAGGAGGACATTCCCTAATCAATCATACCAAGACAATGCTACCAGGAATCAAGGGTAAGCCAATCATCTTCCTCCCCCTTAGAGGAATAACCTTGCCATTGAAGCACCTCCAACTAACTCAGTGGTTAGATATCTTGAAGCTGAATCAAATTTCTCATTCCATCCTGAGTTGAGTCCTGAAGATGATGCTAATCTCTTCACGGAGAACCAAGAAGAATCAGTTGGTGACTCCAATATTAGTTTCCTGAATTATCAGGATGAACCTAGAAGTGAAGGTAAAGCAACTGAGGGATCATATGCTATATTCACTTGGTCCAAGAATCAATCAACCCAACCAAATGATAAAGAGAAAGCAGAGGAGCAACCTCAACCAACAGTTTGAATTGCTAAGCGGGGATCCACTCTTCCTTTCTAGCCAAATGACCCAGTGATTGCAAGAAAGGTAATTACACCAAATATTCCTATGCCTTCTACTTCAAATTTGCATTCTAGTCCTCCCCCTTCCAAAAATCAAAAGGATGAACTCCCATCCTCTGCTCCTAGCTCATTCCAGACATTTGACATAATTGACCATATAAAGCAAACCAAAATTCAAATGTCTAAATTTGAATTTCTGTAGTCCCATCCTGAGCAATTAGATAAATTGGTTCAGTGTGTGAAGAACCAAAATGTCCCTATAGGACAAGCAATTCCCAAGGTAAATCATGATTCCCCCAAGAATGCACCCACCGAAAACAACCTTGTCATTACTCCTCCTTCTGCTCCTGGTAGGATTGAACCTTTCTATGTCTCATTGCTGATAAATAGACATTAGCTGAACAATTATATCATTGATTCTGGAGCTTTAGACAATGTCATGCCTGCCAAAGTGGTTGAATCCCTTGGCCTCACACTGACCAAAAAATTTGGTAGATGCTTCTCCATGGAGAATAAGCAAGTACCTCTGTTGGGACAAATCAAGGACACTCAATTTGAATTTACAGCCTTTCTAGACAAAAGAATCAAGATGACTGTCTTAGTGGCTGACGTCCCAACTTCATATGGCATCCTTCTTGGATGAAACTTTTGCAAGGATGTTAGAGGTGAATTGAGCATGGACCTAACCGAAGCAAGGATTCTAGTCAAGGGTGTTATAAAAAGGTTGCTCCCTGAGAAGGAAGCAAAATATGTGGTTACCTAGACCTTGGCCCTTGAAGCTCAAATTATGTTTGAGTCTTCAGGCATGGGTAACTACTTTCTATCCATGGTTGAAGTTCATGAGGCATCTGATGAAGCTCCTGCACGTGACAACCTGGAAATGCATTCAGTTAGAACAGTAGGAGAATCAGTGGAGTGTAATACCAATGTGGAAGGATCTCCACCTTTGAATGAAGAAGAATCCAAAGGAAAAGTAGTGTCTAACGAGGTATGGGTTCTTGAATTTGATGGCAGCTACTCCTCTACCAGTTTAGGAGCCAGGGTTGTGCTGATATCTCCTTAAGGAGATATTTTTTCTTCATCTTACAAGTTGCAGTTCAACAACACTAATAACATAGCTGAGTATGAATCTCTATTGCTTGTATTAAGGGCTGCTCGAGATAAAGGCATCAAGATCCTTCATGCCAAAGGAGATGCTGAACTGGTAGTTTGTTAGGTGAGAAACTTGTATCAAACCAAGAATGAGTGATTGTGCCACTATCATAATCTATTTTGGGATTAGATTGAAAGCTTTGATGCTTTCAACATCTCTGCCACTCCTAGAGAATTCAATGATCAGGCTGATGCACTAGCCATTTCAGCTACTCTCTTGATTCCTCACCCAGACTTCAAAGGAGATAGGTACACTATTGAACTGGTCTTTCGACCAAGTGTACCTAATAATGTGAGTCATTGGAAAGTGTTTAACAATGATGACCAAATCATTGCCTTCTTGGGGCAAAAGGATAGCTTTGAATAGTTGCATTTTGAAGGCAGTGAACCTCAGGAGTGTGAACCAGCTCCTGAATCAAATTCAAGCATGGATGAAGAGTTCCTATAGCTGAAAGGGAATAAAAATTTCAAAGGCCTGGTTTCCCTTGAAAAACTATTTGACAAACATGACAGATTTGTCAAACAGTAGCAAACGGATTCAAGCTCCTTCCATGAGTTTGATCAAGTAAATTTGGGTACCAAAGAAGATCCCAAGATGGTGAACACTGGGAAATGTTGTACTCCTGAGGAGAGGTTCAAGTTCACTACTTTGCTTAGCCAGTACATGGACGTCTTAACATACTCATATGATGACCTGAAGTCACTCAACCCTGATGAAATCTACCATGACATTCCTCTCAAGGCTGACTCGGTGCCTTACAAGCAAAAGTCTAGGCAGTATAATTTGAAGATATCAGGTACTATTCTATCTGAGATACAAAAGATGTTAAATGCTAGAATCATTTTCTCAATCCATCATTCCACATGGATTACAAACATAGTGCCTATAAGGAAGAAGAATGGCAAAATTCACCTTTGTGTGGACTTCAAAAATTTGAATCAGTCATCCTTAAAGGATAACTACCCTTTGCCCATCGTGAATCAAGTGCTTCAAATAGTGACCGGTTCAGAGATGGCTTCTCAAGATACAATCAAGTTGAAGTTGGTAAAGCAGACTAGCACAAGACTGCTTTCACCACACCATGGGGCACTTTTGCATATCAAAGAATGCCTTTTGGCTTGATAAATGCTAGCACCACCTTCCAAAGAGAAATGGACCTTGATTTCAAGGATGAGATGGGTAAGTTCATCATAATTTATCTTGATGACTTGACCATATTTTCTAAGCATCACCCAGATCATATGTGGCACTTACAACAAGTGCTGGAACGCTGCTGCCAGAATGACATTTCCTTAAACCTGAAGAATTCTATTTTTGGGGTAATAAAAGGGAAACTTCTCAAACACATTGTGTCCAAAGGAGGCATAAAGATTGACTCAAACAGAGTCAAGTCTATCTAAGATCTTACTTTACCCACAAGTAAGACTGTTGTTCACTCTTTCTTTGGAAAGGTGAATTTTTTATGAAGGTTCATCCCTGAGTTTGCTGAGAAGACTAGACATACTATAAATATGATGAAGGGAAAGGCCACCTTCAGCTGGATTGAAGAAGGCAAGTCAACATTTGAGGATATCAAGACTGTCAGGATCTTGCTCCACCAAAAGAGCACAATATGATTACCAAACCAAGCAACTTAATATGCGGAAATTAACCAGATTCACCAAGTAACTAGAATTCAGAATAACACATAATATGAGAGACAATACACAAATTGTATTAACACTTTATACAGAAAAGAATACAATAAATAAGATGCCACTTCTTCTCCACCACCTCTTTAGAGGCTCGCCACACCTCAAGTGAACAGTAATTCTTCTCCCCAAAGCTCTCCCTCTCAGGTCCCAACACCCAACTCAAATACAGAGTTGGTGTTCACCTCCCATGCTCCACGCACACCACAAGTGCTCCACGCACTCCACAAGTACTCCATGTACTCTATAAGTACTCAAGGTACTTCAAGTAGATCTCCCATGAACCTGCAACAAACTGCAATTCAACAGACCATACTTATGGAAGGAACTCCCTTGCCTTCCTCTTAGCTCTATCCGAGTACACACCTGTACTCCAAGTAGATCCTGCCTGATATTGCTCCCTATTGTGTTGCTGTCTATATGATCCTGCACACCTGCAAATCAACCCGGTTTTGCACACCTGTGAACCTTGACCTTGCACACACATACACCTACAGATCAACGATCTTACTTACCATGTAGATCTCCTATATAGGCCATGCAACTGTGACCAAGATCCTACACACCTGAAGAATCCTGCTGACTCTCCAAAACCAGCACCTACACCTGGTACTGTGGAACTAGGAGGAACACCCTTGCTCACCTCACACATAGAAGGAACAAACTTTGCTCAACTCAAACTAGAACACTTTTCCAATACAACCATGAGTCTATTATATAGATCTCATCCAAACAATGATTAGACATCTAATTACAATAATTAGATCCACAGCTCTCAGTCTAAAAATAGATCTAATCATGTAAACACTTGGTTCGTTAGCTAACTACCCGTAATAAGCTCGCAGTCAAACCACACAGGCGACCGACGTCGGTCCCTGTCTGCCTGGAGGTGACCGACGCCGGCTGACCCATGACCGACGTCGATTGCTTCTCTTCACTGTCCTACCGACGTCGGCTGATTAGACCAACGCCAGTTGCTCTGACGCTCAGCAACCTTCAGCAACCCCTCCAATGGCCTTCTCCGTGTCTGCATCAATGAAGCTTTTAGCCCCACAACCTAACAATCTCCCACTTGGAGATAAACAGATGCACTGTACCTGTACCTATACTCTGTCTAATCTGTTTCCTGGTTTGTATCCCTCTTTAAGATCAATCCTGAAGATAACCCACCACACAACCTGTGATGTACCTCCTGTCATCCGAGTACCCTGCCACATCCGAACCTACAAAAACATGTAGTGAAGTCCTGACCCTGCATGTATACCTGCTACTGGTCCCTCTCAAATACCTGAGAACTCACTTCCCTGAATTGGCTCCTAACTCTCTGACAGCTCCCACTACATGGGAATACTCAGGTCTATACTAGACCTCATGTGATTTCAGACACTGTACCTATCTAGCCTTTAGTGTGCTCCGGCTCTGCATCCTGAACCTCGCCAACACCTGATTCACATCAGCTGCCACTCAAGACAAAATCAACCAGTGATCTCCATGTCTCCCATGTCAAATAATTTCACTGCTCCAAACTCCTCCTAACATGCCACTGAACTAATCTTACCCTTAGCTCAGCAAAACCCTGTATGTACTAACCCTGCTAGCAAATATACCATCCACATACAGCAACAGAATGATGTCGCGACTCATCATCCACCTGGTAAGACAAACCACAGTAGTTACTCTGACATTGACTAAAGCCATGCTTTGTCCTCCACCTATCAAAACCTGTACCACTGTCCTGAAGCTCCTCAAGACCATATACCTGGTCTTCCATCTCACGTATCCGTTCTCTCTATTCTTCAACTAAGGTATCCATTCATCTCTATGCTTTCATACCTGTTGGCAACCCTACCAAAACACACCTGTTTGGTTCTCCTCCAAGGAATCACATCCTCATCCATGCCGAGCTCACACCTGTTTCCTGGATCCTTCCTGCTATACAATCAGCAACAAGTATAAAGAAGAGGAACAAAAAATTTGAGGGCCTACTTACGTCTTCAGTCCTCCATATGGGTGTTTGAGACTCCTTGACAGCTCGCTGTCCACCCAAAATCTGTTACAGTGACCGACCTCGGTCACTCCACAGTCTGCATCTGACCGAAGTCGGTTCCCATGCGTCTGTCCCTGACTACCGACCCTGCCGACATCGGTGTCCCTGCTGCCGACGTCAGTCCTCCTGACCGACATCGGTCTTACCTACTGCCGACGTCGGTCCTCCTGACCGACATCGGTCTTACCCTGCCCGACATCACCGGCTTCGATCTGCACATGACCGACATCGGCACCTGTCTGTTCGATGCTGATTCCTTCTGACCGATGCCGGTATTTGTGTTCGCCTGTGAGTGATGAATTTTTACCCATGAGCTCCTTTGAATCAATACCCATGTCCAAACTGCCCTGCTCAGAAGTATCCAGCACCATCCACTGGTTTTTGTCTGCCATCTCCTCCAAGTACACCAAGGCTTTCCACTTCTTAAGCCTGTCAACTATATCTGTCTTCCGCTTAAGAACATGCATCTCCTTCCTGCTCATGTGACCAAGCCTATGAAGCCACGTCTCTACAACAAAAGAAGAATCAGTAATATAAACAAGTAGATAAAGAGTACCTATTTTCTTACCACCAGCTAATTCAAGTGCATCCGCTGTGAGAGTTCTTGTGCATCTCTCATCACCCAATCTTTCTGAAGAAATTAGCCATATCTCCAAACTTGGGACCTGCATGACCTTCATCAACAACTGTGTGTTGGCCACCTGCAATTTCAGCTTCACTTCTCCTTTGCCAATTCTTTGGCAAGGCTCACCAGCTCCTCTACCTAGGGCTGCATGGAAAGAGGCAACTGAATCTTTTATCCAAGATTCAACTTTATCCAAGAAACCTCCTAGAGCATCCTGTGCAACAACACCTGCTACATCTGCTTCTTCAATTTCTTCATGCTGATCTGCTACCAACCAACAATAATCTTTTACTTGCTCTTTCTTTCCATAGGACCGTGAGTGACCATCTATGCTTTTCAACTCCTCCATTCTTAGCTTACTTTCATCTGCCATTGCTCTACTCCCACTCAATTAGAAACCCCTGAGAGTGACCTGTAATCAAAACACACTACCCAGATCTAAACCAATCTGTTAGTATCCCAACCAAAAGCTCTGATACCACTTGTCAGGATCTTGCTCCACCAAAAGAGCACAATATGATTACCAAACCAAGCAACTTAATATGCAAAAATTAACCAGATTCACCAAGTAACTAGAATTCAGAATAACACATGATATGAGAGACAATACACAAATTGTATTAACACTTTATACAGAAAAGAATACAATAAAGAAGATGCCACTTCTTCTCCACCACCTCTTCAGAGGCTCGCCACACCTCAAGTGAATAGTAATTATTCTCCCCAAAGCTCTCCCTCTCAGGTCCCAACACCCAACTCAAATACAGAGTTGGTGTTCACCTCCCGTGCTCCACGCACACCACAAGTGCTCCACGCACTCCACAAGTACTCCACGTACTCCACAAGTACTCAAGGTACTTCAAGTAGATCTCCCATGAACCTGCAACAACCTGCAATTCAACAAACCATACTTATGGAAGGAACTCCCTTGCCTTCCTCTTAGCTCTATCCAAGTACACACCTATACTCCAAGTAGATCCTGCCTGATACTGCTCCCTGTTGTGTTGCTGTCTATATGATCCTGCACACCTACAAATCAACCCGGTTCTGCACACCTGTGAACCTTGACCTTGCACACACATACACCTGCAGATCAATGATCTTACTTACCATGTAGATCTCCTATATAGGCCATACAACTGTGACCAAGATCCTACACACCTGAAGAATCCTGATGACTCTCCAAAACCAGCACCTACACCTGGTACTGTGGAACTAGGAGGAACACCCTTGCTCACCTCACACATAGAAGGAACAAACTTTGCTCAACTCAAAATAGAACACTTTTCCAATACAACCATGAGTCTATTATATAGATCTCATCTAAACAATGATTAGACATCTAATTACAATAATTAGATCCGCAGCTCTCAGTCTAAAAATAGATCTAATCATGCAAACACTTGGTTCGTTAGCTAACTGCCCATAATAAGCTCGCAGTCGAACCACACAGGCGACCGAGGTTGGTCCCTATCTGCCTGGAGGTGACCGACGCCGGCCGACCCATGACTGACGTCGGTTGCTTCTCTTCACTGTCCTACCGACGTCGACTGATCAGACCGACGCCGGTTGCTCTGACGCTCAGCAACCTTCAGCAACCCCTCCAATGGCCTTCTCCGTGTCTGCATCAGTGAAGATTTTAGCTCCACAACCTAACAAAGACTGCCATTGCCCATGCCCCAATTCTAGTTTGTCCAGACTATAGCAAAGAGTTCACCATATACAATTATGCTTCTAAACACACACTTTCAGCAATTCTGGTTCAACAGAATAAATAAGGTATGGAATCACCCATTTCCTTTATGAGATGTCCTATAAAATCTCATGATCTAAAGTAATCGAATATGGAGAAGCATGCTTATGCAGTGGTGAAGGTAGTAAAGCATTTCTGCTTCTACATCTTGAATTCACACACTACTGCCTTGGTTTCGGACACCACAGTCAAATCCATACTAACTTAGCAAGAGTTTGGGATGAAAAGAGGCAATTGGATTGCAAAAATCTAGGGGTTTAATCTAGCCATCAAGCCAACAAATCTGGTGCGTGGAAAAGGCCTTTGCCAATTAATTGCTGATAACAAGCTAGGAGTAGGGCATGAAGAATCAAAAGAAGAAGCCACACCAATAGTCCTCTTCATCTCCACCACAAATGAGTGGTATTCAGGTATTGCTCATTTCCTTATGGTGAGTGTCCTGCTCATCTATCTTATAAGGAAAGGAGGACTATCAAGTTGAAAGCTGCAAATTTTGTCCTCTAGACAACGATCTGTATAAAAGGAGCCTTGTTGGAGTTTTTCTTTGCTACATGGATAAAGAGCAGTAGAACCAAATTTTGAGGTCCTTCCACAATCTGGCTTGTGGAGGACATTTTTTTGCTCCTGTAATGGCCCACAAGATTCTTAGAGCCAGGTATTACTAGCCTACTTTATTCTAAGATGTGCACAAGTGGGTAAGAAGGTGTGAACTATGCCAACAGTTCATGGGAAGACCCAAGCTAACTGCTCTACCTCTCAAGCCAGTGGTCATAAAAGAGCCATTTCAGTAATGGGGAATCAATTTTATTGGTGTTGTAAACTCATCTTCAAGTGCTGGACATGATTATGTCCTTACAACAATAGACTACTTCACCAAGTGGGTGGAAGCAATTCCAACCAAGCATGCTACTTCAGATGTAGTGTGCAATTTCCTCAAAGAGAACATCATTTCTAGGTTTGGGGTCCCAACCAAGATTGTGATGAATAATGCTGCCTATTTCTATTCTCATGAGATCACTCAGTTTTGTTTTTACTATGGGATTACCCTCTCCCACTCTGATTATTTTCCACAAGGGGATGGACAAGCTGAATCAAGCAATAAGAAAATGGTGATAATCATCAAGAAGTTGGTAGATGACAACCAAAGGACATGGCATAAAGCATTGGTTGATGCTCTATGGGTAGACATAATTACACCAAAAAAGGCAATTGGTATCTCTCCTTTCCAACTTCTTTATGGACTCAATACTGAGATACCAATCACCCTAAAATTGCCAGCATTGGAATTGGCTAAGGCAATTGAAGATCAAACATATGAAAGCTCCATTGATAAGAGGATCATGTGCCTGACTGAGTTAGATGAACGGAGAACCATGTTGGTAGACCGAATTGCTGCCCATCAAAGTCTGGTGAAGAAGCTCTTCAACTAAAAAGCAAAGAACCGTGATTTCCAGATTGGAGATCATGTCCTGATGTGGGACAAAAAGAGAGAACCAAAGGGGATGAATGGAAAGTTTCACTCCCTATGGAGGGGATATTTTACTATTCATTAGCTTAATGGTGAAAATAGTTTCCTGTTGAGGTATCAAGATGGCACACCCTTTTATCTGCCTCATAATGGGCAACATCTGAAGCACTTCAACTCTTGAAGTATCAGATAAGTTCACCTTTACATATGTATATTTGTATAGTCTTTGTTTCTAATTTTTGTAATTCATTTTCATTTTTTGGAGCCTTTTTTCTTGGTAGCATGACTCCATAGCCCAATGGCATACTTCAAAGGCACTGGAGATTCTGGTTTCTACTCCCCTCAGTTGTTTCAAGTTTTCAGCTGAAGGAAGTTCCCCAACTGGAGCCAGCTGTTGTCCCCAAAAAATGTCACTCATTTTTTGGGACAACATATGACTATTTTGGTCCTAAAAAAACCAAAATCCTCTCTTTCCTTTTTGAAAGTTGTTCTCAGCATTCAAGTTCTTCATTTTTCAGAGCTTTTTCAATTTTCTATAGACTCTGTAGACTCAAAACTATGGACTTAGTTTCTACGGACTCTGTAGGTTCATCTCTATAGACTCAATTTATACAGACTTCAAGGCCTCAAAACTATAGACTGTATAGGTAGGAAATCCACAATCTCAAATCTACGAACTCTCCTAAATCTACAAACTAGTTTCTGCGGACTCTGCAGGTTGGTTTCTACAGACTCTATAGGAGAGAAACAGGTTCAACACTTAGCCATTTTTTCTATCAAGAAGTTCAAAAGAAGGTCTTCCAAGAGCCTGAAGGATAAGTGCCCTTGCGGAGGGCACCTAACTGCCCAAAATTGACCCTTGCAACTTTTTTGAAAGGCAACCTTGGAGGTCAGACAACCCTTTCGAAGGGCAAGCGAGGAGCAGATGGACCTTTGCAAAAGTCCAAAGGATAGTTTTGGGCTCGAACCGCCCTTGCGGAGGGTAGAGTGAGATCTCCCTCAGGAAGGAAGCAAATGGGAAAGACACGAAGTTGAAGGAATTAGAGCTCGAAGAAACTGGTAAGATCAAAAGTTGAAGGCATCCCAAGGACCCCAAAGGGTAGATACGCTTGTGGGGGGGGGCCTCTCGCCAAAGAAAATAAACCATCTTTGAAGACCCTGAAGGGAAAGTTCCCTCTAGGAATGATCAAACCTCAAAGAGCAGTGGAAGCTACCACGTGTCCATTATAAAGTCAAGTGAAAGCTGCCAAGTGTCATCTACTGGGACATAGTTTCTAATAAGTTTCAAAGCTTATTTTGATAAGCTTCTCTCAAAGTCCAGTGGAAGATGCCAAGTGTCATCTACCGAGACCCATTAAAATTTGCTTCTAGATAACTTTGCAAAGTGCATCAAGTGTCGGCATCCAAAACTTCTTTCTTTTGTTTCGTAAAGACTATGGTGGGCCCTGGTGAGTGGCTAAACTCAACAGAGTGCGACAAGTGTATGCATCCACATTTTGAGTTTCTTATAAGCATCAAAGCTTCTTTTAATAAGCTTCTCTCAAAGTTCCATAGAAGGTGCCAAATGGAGATGATGAAAGGTTTCAATATGTTTTTCTAAAAAGTAGTGAAAGTCACCACGTGTCCCTTGAAAAGCTCGGTAGAAGCTAACAAGTGTCAACATCCACAGTTTCTTCCTTTTGCTTCTTTGGTTTGTTAAGACTGTGGTGGGCCTCGAGTGAGTTGTTAAACTCAATGGAGCATGCCATGTGTCATCATCTATATGAGTCCAAAAGAGTTCTAATGTTTCTAAAAGCTTAACAGAAGTCACCACGTGTCATCTTCTATGGGACTCTCAAAAGACATCTAAAGCTTCTAAAAGTTAAGTGGATGTTGCCACGTGTCCTCTCCTATTTCATAGTTAGAACACACTATGTGTCACTTGTTAAGATCAGTGGAAAGTGGCCAAAGCAAGCTAGAAAGACATAAAGGAATTACTAAGGAGGATGACAAGTCTGTAGATGTCAAATTTAAGATGACCAACTAGCCATTGGCTTTCAAATGATGATGGACTTAAAGACGTCAAATTTATGGCAATAAAGTGCCTGTTGATCTTTACAAGATTAAACGCAGACCCGAAGGCATTCAAATACCTTTAGGCTGAAAGGAAGAACCACCGAGAGGAGGAACCAAATGAATCAGAAAGGAGAAAAGATAGCCCAAGGGCTCAAATCATAGCAAAAAGAGGGAGAGGCTGAAATATCTACATAGTAGTTATTCTAGTAGGTGGAATAGTCTGTAAAGTAGATATTTTGACTGGCAAACATTGAAGGCACAACTTGTTTATCTCCATTGGAGTAAAGAAAAATAGATAGTTGTAGAGACACCAGCTGATCCAGACCCAAGAGAAGACATTTGAGATGAATCGACATGCCATAGTTAAGACAACTGCCCTATTCCAACATGGCCCCCCTAACAGAACTGAAAATGCATTTAAGGCATTGAATGTACAGTAAGGGTCATTTCATGGAACAAAGTGCCAAGCCTTCTTGGCTCCTATTTATGGCATTCCCTTATGTCATTTTAGAGGATATCTTCCCAATACAGAAGCAAAACTTTGCCCAAATTGAAAGGCAAATACTAAAACTTTGAGCTCATATTGTTGTTCATATCTTTTTATCTGAATGAGAAAGCAAGTTGTTTGTAGACTTTGTGCTGTTATAGCTTGTATCATTTTAGAATATTGTTCTTATGTCTATCTTCTGAATGTGTTTTTGTTTATTTAATTTGGCAAGCAGAACTAGTGAAAGTAATTAAGAAGGTGTCCTGAAGCCAACTGTGGAGAGACTTTGTGCCCCCAAAATTGCCTTTAGTGTGTTTGTCTATTTTTTGTTTCTATGTAAAAGAACTTGGGATGACTTTGTGCCCTCATTTTCCTTCATATCTCACTCTTGGGTAGTCGAGGTGGAGACTTTGTGCTATATCTTAGTCTGCTGGTTACTATGCCCTTGGTTACTAGTTACTTTTACTACCTGAAAGAACTCCTACTGTTTCTTGAAAGAACACTTCTGAAAGAAGAGAAGTGCCTTCAGTGTTTTCACAAGGATTTTCTCCTCTATTTTTTAACATAATCTCTAAAAAAAGAGAGATGGATGGTTTATCCTACCCCTGAGTGTTATTTTCTACTTATATATATAGTATATAATGCCTCATATTTATAGGGAACCTCCCCTTGATGAGAGGAGAGATTTTTCCCCTTTGGATGTGGTAAACCTACAACTTTGGTTGACCTATCTACCTATGTTGCGATTGAAGAGACCTATTTTGCTCACCAATATGCTGGTTGACAAAATATTCACCAACATAACCCATCTATGGAGAGTGGACCTGCTCAAAATAGGTCTAACCTCTATGGTACCTACCAAACCTTTATGTGGGGTACGAAGCTTGAAGTGCACATTACACATTTTCACAACATGTAAAGTGTGTATTAAACTTTGCCTCCTACCAAGCTAATCGAAAACTGTAGAGAGTGGACCTACTCCAAGCAGGTCCAACCTCCATCACCAATCACTATAACTTGCATTAAATGTAAGTTTTCCTATAAAAGCTTAAGTTGATTTACAAAGTTTTTTCTATCAATTATCTTGTTAATTACATGTTTTAATCTCCAGACCTATGCCATGACCTTTTACCATGAAGCCACATCTGCATGCCAGTTATCATGTCACCTACATCATTTTCATGGTACTTCTCTCATTATTTTTCCACCATTTACCTTTCATTTTGAAACTTTTCCAGTCGTCTTCTTTTCTTATAAAGCTTTAGATTGAAAATCATTTAGGGTTTACTATTTAGGGCCTTTCTAGTTTAAGGTTTGCTTATGAATTCATTATTAGGTCTTTTTATGTTAAAGATGTGTACTTGGTATCAATTTAGGTTTTCTAAGTTCTTAGGATTTTTTCTTTGCAATCCTACACATCATCTAAGAAAACCCTCATTTTTTTCTCTCCCAAATTTACCATCAAATTTGGGGGCTTTCTCAAATAAATATTCCCTATCATATTCTTTCATTTTGAATAGAGAATATTCCCTCTAAGATTTCTATCCCAGCATCCTTGCATACACTAGACGTGTTCCAATTTCCTTTGACCTTTGATAATTCCTAGTGCACTATAGAGAGTGGACATGCCTCAAGCACCTCCCACTTTCACCATAAACTTCACATCCTTTAAACACCATGGAGAGTGGACTGGACCCAACCACATCCCACCTATACCATATATTCTAAATCCCACAAGTACCATGAATACTGGACGTGCTCTGAGCACCTCTAAGTTCCACTAGAAGTTACAAGTGCTCCAGGCACCTACAATTCCCACCAAATTTCATAATTGGATTCTTAGAAGATTTTCTAGAATCTCCATTCCTCCCAAAAAGATGAAGTTCAAATCTTAAGGCCCTAAAGTAAATTCTTGTTTGGAATGCAATCTCACAAAGATCAATGATACATACTTAGGTCACATTGACCTAGGAGACTTCTGGGCTATAATAGGGGTAGAATTAAAAAATGACTAGATACAAAGTATTTATGACTCTGGACTTCCACAAGTTGTAGCCTTCCCCCTAACTATTCAAAGTCCTGAGTTGGTCCTGATAATGGCTCAACACTATGATCGTGACAAGAGGCAAGTGTATAACAATAAAGGGGAAAATATTCTAGATCTTAACTCTCACTACATCAACACAATGTTTGCCACTATTGAGTTTGAGAGTTATCTAGATATAACTTCCCAAACATATGTATAGTTTTATGATTAAAAGAGAGATGGATGTCATAAGATTATCAAAAAATAATGTCTCAAGACCCCCAAGCAGTCCTCCACTAGATTTCCCAAGACAATGTATAGATCTAATTTTATAGAGGAGGTGGGAGATGTTATCATACTACTGCATAGAATCATTGGCAATCTTGATGTTGAGTGCTATGAATAATGGATGTACCAGTAGATATAGACCATTTGAGAGAATAAGTAGTATATACATTAGGCATAATTAATCAGTGACTTCTTCCATCAATTTTTTTTTGAGGTTCAAATAACAAATAAATTTTACATGACATCATATGATGTTTATATTTTGGCCAAAGAAAGACTATTCCCAGTCCTCAATACTATTCTTGATGAAATAACAAGAGTATATAACTACTACCCTGACCTCACCCTTTAGGCTAGTAGACAATAATTCAAAAGATTTAATGATACTTTCATCTATAACATCATCATCATGTTCAATCTAGAGCTTAAAAGGGAGACATTCTCAAGGGAAGAAAATGATAAAATCATGAAATGGGGATCATTCTTCATATAATTCCCCATATTCCTACATTAGGGTAGTAGGTTTCAGTGGCTATCTCTACACTCTTACCCGATACATGAGTGATAAATGGGCATTGTTGGATTTGGTGTGGCTACTAATGAAAACACATAAGCTCCTCTCTGATAGATATAAGGCAGGGATACATTTCCCTATTTCTATTGGCTATTATATATGCTAAACTCTTCTGAAGGCCAAAAGTGTAGAGGTAGAGATGAGCTAAATACATTGAAGACTCTAAAATCTAGGCCATATTTTAACCCATAGGGTAAAGTCACTCATGCATTAGATCTAGAAATATATGAACATGTACCATATTATGAGGATTATTGGGAGGATTGTGATGATGAAGAAATGGTAAGAATGAGGAACTACTCAAGAATGTTGGTGCAACAAATAAAGGATGATCATCAAGCACCAGTCCCTGATGACTTGGTAGATGAATATTCTAGAGTGGATCCATTATACCTCACTCGAATCATTATAAAACCCCTACCACCAGTTAGGTGGTTGTTCCTGAATCATTTTCCCTGTTTGATAGGACAACCCCCATCATCAACATAACTATTAATTGGCTAAGGGGTAAAAGAGTGTAGATCACTAGGTAAATCATAGGAGTTAAAATGAAGCTCTTGAAAATAAAAGTAGAGGCTATTACCCCATCGATAGAATGCCCTAGTGAAGCACTATGGAATAATCATGGAAAGAAAATATATTTTGAGAGAACAAATTAACAACTATGAAGGAGAAATTTAGAATTTTAATCTATATCATCCCAAATTGATAGCCATAAAATCAATCGACATAGATACCCTTATTGAAGAAAACATATTGAAGAGTGATGCTCAGCATGATGAACTTCATAGGGCTGCCCAAATGCAGATAAGGGTTCTAACATAAGTTGTTGAACAAATCAAGAAATGTCATGATAAGGCTATTGATGTGCTATAAGAGATTGATGGCATGCTGAATTTATTTTCATGCTAACCAATGGATGATGCCAACAATCTCCTTTAGGTAGAGTAGGTCCAGAATCATTTTAAGGCAACATTCAAGAAGGAATCTACAAAAGACATGGTCTTTTTTTAAATTTAATTCACACATTCATTAGATACAAGAAAGTGATTGACAAGATGAGGACTGAGATGAAGGGCATAAGGACTTTCAAAAGAGAACTATTCAATGTCCAGGTAGATTGTGCAACTTCAAATATATATTCCTATAGGCTAGATGTAGAGTGGATTAAAGAGATATTGAAGGCTTTTGATACATACATGGAGAAGCTGTATGTAGAGAATGATAAAAGGGCTGAATAAGTTTTGAATATTGATTAATTTTACCTCCCTCAAATATTTCAAATCTTAATTTGTATTTTCAATTTACATTATAATTTGTAATTGCAAGGTACAATTGTATATTTTTTATAACTCTTTTTGAGAAGGAGAAAGACATATACTCTACACTTTGTATTTTAAAATATATGAAAGTGAAAAAAGTAGCAAAAGTGTAAAAGGGCACTTTTCATTCTTTAAATATGAATTGTTAAAAAGGGTAGAAAGTACAAATTACATGGTTCCTTTTGATAAAGTGACAAAGACTTGAAAGTTGTAAAACTCTCATTTTATATTTTTCATACCAAGGTTTCTTTTTTACATGAAAAGAAACTTGGTTATTTTTTAAAAGTTATCTTTTACCTTTTGAATAACAAGTACTTTTTTCGGCACCGCTTCTTGCATGAGGATTTATTTTTAGCCAATATCAGATAAGGAGCCTTACATGAAGATTTCTAGTTCCAGATATGCCAAGATCACCTCCAGGATCATGCCCAACACATGCATGTAGTACTAGCACCTCCACGAGTCCAAGATGCTAGAAATAGAGGAACTCACCCCTTTTTTCATGAGGCATTTTATTTTGCATGATTTCCTTCTACTTGGTGTTTATGTTTTGACAACTACATGTCTTCTAAGATCTACTTTGTATAAATATGGGTAGACCCCGTGGTCCAATCTATATTTTTACTATTAGTTGTATTTTCTACATTTTGAATGTATTTACTACAAACTGTAACCTTTGGAGAGAAATAAAGTTGAAGTTTTTGCCTTTCTTGTCTTTGGAAGCTCTGTGTTGTGTAAAGTTATTTGATTCTTTGTGGAAAATTTATCTTTTATTTCAATCTCAATAAAATTCATTTGTGGTATTTTACCCTCTTGATAATGTTGTTCTAAATAAAGATCATTTTCCATTTTCTGAAGAATAGCTAAAATACTACATCTAATTTCCAAGTTTGCATAAGTCTGTGTTTAAAATAAAATCGACCTATTTTCTTCTCTTTTGTGTTATCAAAGCAAACAATAAGACCCATTATAAAGAGTTTGGTGCAATCACCATATTTTTAGTTTTTTTTAAATTTAAATTTTTCAAACCCTTTTCCCATTAGAAGCTTATTTTAGGATTCAAAATCACTAAATAACAAGATTTCCACAAAACTGGTATTCTATGAGTTGCATCAGATTTAGTGAAAAGAAGTTGACCTTGTCCAGAGATTAACCTCCAAATTACCAAGGTGCCATGACTTTAGAGGTTTTTCCATTATTTCATTAGGCACTTGCACAACAAGCTACAAAATCAAGACATGTGCAATCCTATGTGATAGTAATTTTTGGCACACTCGCTAGGACCTAAAAATTACAAAGAGATTGCTGCTATTCTCAGCAAACATTGTACAAATTTTGTGCAAAAAATCAAAGCACTTGGTGACTCCACTGACTTACAAAATCATAATTTCAAGGTGATACATGCCAAGCAAATAAACAAAATCATCTACCACAGGTAAGAGGGTTGATTTTTTAGAATTATAAATTCCATATAAAAAGAGAACAAAAGCAGTCACCCCTCAGCCTAAGGTATATCCTATAGTTTTATTACCATCCCCTTTGGTCACTCCTATCAGTGTTATACCTCTTAAAATGGCTAAAAATCACAATTTCATAGCTTTCAATACAGACAATCCACTCATTTTAGCCCAACATGATGATATACTAGTCTCAACCTTGAATAGCCTACCATATTTTATTGGTGAAACCTATACCATTGCTTTAGAATACATACAAGATATTTCTAACCTCTGTTCAATCCATAATGTGGTCCAATATAATGTTGCAATCAGACTCCTAATTTCCTCTTTCAAGAGAAGCTTTACAATGGTATAAAGACCTTGTTCCTACCTCAATCCAAGTTTGGGATGAGTTAGGCATTATAATGTGCACCCATTTTGAAGACAAGATCGGCCATCTTTTCCTTGTTAAATAGATAACTACTATTCAACGATCTCCTCATAAGTAAATGACTGACTTCAATTACCATTTTTAGAAGACCTATACTAGAATCCTAGTTTTGGTTAAACCCACTACAAATAATGCCTTCTTATATTATCTTAGGGCCCTCAATAGTGATATCACTATAATGATTCAGTCAATGGATGGTACCACACTTCCTGTAGCTTAGGATATTCTAATAAGGGTAGAAAATTATTTGATCCAAGCCAAGAAAATTTCACCAAGGCCGTCAATGCCTCTATTTCTAGAAATATCCCCTATTCCACCACCTACACTTGCTCCAATCCCCACTACAAAAAAGGCACCTACTTTGACTCCCACACCTATGAATGATTTGTATGAGGTTAAATTGTTACTCAAGAGTTTTGAAAATGAATTAGTGGTGATTAAAAGGTAGCAAGCCCAAAACTATAAACCTTTTTAGCCATCTAACCCTACATACCAAGGGAATAAGCAACCATATCAAGGTAACAACCAACAACAAGGATAGAATTCACAACCAAGACTGTTTCAGTTAATTTAACTCATTTCTTAATTTTGAAAGAAAGTAATGAAACTAGTAATAGGGTGTGTAAAAGAATACCTGGTGAAGTGTGCACGTAAATATAGATGATGATGGGAGCTCCTCTTTGGCTAGGAAGGAATAACTTGCAAATAAGATGACACTAGAAAAGGGTGTTGTTAGATGGATTGTTGAGTGGACTACCTAGTGTAATCTAGATCTAAGAAGCATATTGCTTGCTAGGAGGCTATCAATCCACTATTATAACAATTAAGTTTATATAAATGAAGAGAAAAGATATGCACATTCAATAATATGAAAGTAAATGCATGCAAGGAAGAGAAAATAAATGCTTTTGATTAAAAAATAACTAAAATAATAAAATTGGGTCAATACTTATGTTAAAATAGTCAGGGTCTAGTCCAAAAATCAAGGAAGATACTGTAATTAAGCAAAAATAAAGAAAATTGGGTTTAACTGGGGCCAAGGGACTAAAAATAGCTTGTCAAATTTTTATGCCATAGTGACTATCAGTGGTCAGGTGAACCATTGGTGGTTGGGTCTAATCATCATCGGTTAGATAACCATTGACGGTTGGGGTTAAAAATCGATGGTTGCCTGTGTAAATCTAAAAATGATCAGAATAAGAGGTATAAATTGGATATTTGGACAAATAGAGATCTATTATGGGGCTAAGGGATAGAGAATAAGATACTAGGGGGTTTGATAAGGTAGGGAAATTAGAAATGAGATAGATCAACAAAATAAGTAAAAGATAGCTAAAACTTGATGGTAGAATATTGAAGTGATTTGGATAGAGTGAAAGTACTTTGGATTTCCAAAAGTGATTCTGGTAGAGTTTTGGGTCTCTAATGATGTTGCTCACTTGCTAAAAGGATGCTGAATACTTATATATAAGAGATCTTGGATGCAAGATTCTAGATTCTCAATTATAGATTATGTATCTTTTTCACTTCCTTCTCTTCTCCTTTTATAGGATGAAGTTGCTAATTAGGATGGAGGAAGTTACTAATATGATAGGAGATAAATTTGTCAATTCATGATGTTTTGAAGTAATTTTTAAAAGCAAGTTTCCATTTAGGGAGATGCTTTTCTCATATGAATCTATCATTGCTTTAATACTTTAAAATAGGTTTGGGGACCTGACTGTTGATGGTCAGGCTAACTGTAGATGATTAGGCTAACCATTGGCAATCGTGAGGTTAAAATAAAATAGTTTAAAGGAAGTTAAAAAGGGTGAGTTAAATGATTTAACCAAATGTGTTAGGGATTTGATAGGGTCAAGTGAGTCTAATTGACTAGGTGGTCCACTAGATATAATGTTGAATGAGGGTCAAAAGGTAGTTTGACATCAAAAGCTATTATGTGTAGTTTTCGAGTGTCTATATTTTGCCCCTTTTTATTGTGTAGCTTTAATCTAATAAGCTATAGAACAAAAATAAATGATCATTCAAGGTTTGATTGGCTCGAGTATGGGAGGAGGTATTCCCCCTCAAATTAGGAGTTGATGAGGCAAAAGAAAAATCAAGTTGGGGTTTGATAAATGGTAAATTGGTAGTCATGATGTGGGTGACATAAAAAGGTTGGGTATTTGGGATGCAAACATGTGCATAAAATGTGACTAAGGGTGATAGTCAAGATCATGTAAAGATAGAAGTTCCTAATGTTGGTAAAAATAAGGTCAAGTCTAGAGGGACGTGATAGAGGTGATCAATCCATATAATTGGTCATAGATGATCGAGTCAGACCTATCAAGCCACCTAGACATGGTCTATATTGGTCACAAGTATCCAGGGTAGGAAGTGCTTTTACAAAACAACACAATTGGTCAGGTCATGTACGAGGTGGTGTCAAAGTCTAAAATTTTAACATGGCAAGGATTGTCAGTGAAATCAAAGTGACCATGCAGAGTCATCATAAAACATATAAATAGTCTAGGTCAAAAATGACAAATGTTGAGTTGGACGTGGTGTAACAGTCAGTAGGTTAGGTATGGGTTGGTAGGGGATGGCTATGATGATTCCATATACATTAGGAAAGTGGATGCTACCTACATAGTTCCATGGACATGAAATCTAAAAATAAATTTAGGTCAAATGTAATTCTTCTAAAAGGGCAGATTTTAAGCATGATTGCTTATTAAAAAAGTGGGCAAAAGACTAGGGTACCCAACTATTGATGGTTAGGGTTATCCCTGGGATAAACCGTCGATGGTCAACCTGACTATCGATGATCAGGAAAAACCCTAAAAATTTGAGTCATAAAAAGGAAAATGGTAATGCATGGAAGCAAAGTGTTTTATCATTTAGTCATTTAGCAGGGATTTTGCTAAGGTGGAGAATTGTGAGTGGGTGATGTTATAGCATGGAATTTCACCCTTATGGGAGAGTTTTTTAGGCTCTCCCACTTTCATATATAAGCATGGGAACAACCTTAAGATGTGGGTTTCCTATGGTGAGGTTGAGCCTCTAAGATTTTAAAGAGGCTAGTTCCTCTTGGTGGATCACCTAAAACTAATGCTAAAATGAAACTTTATGAGAAAAAGGGTTAGAAAGGGGATAACGGATCCTAAGAAGGCTAACAAGCAATGCATCAAATTAAAATGGGAAACTCCCATGAGTTTAAACCCACACTAATTCTGTAGAGGACAATACTAGCTTGCACAACCTCAAGATCAATTTGATTGCATCAATATTTCATGAAGGAGGTTTAGGGAAGTGATGAATGCAAATGGGAAGGAGTTATAAGACTCACTAAAAGCTGACATTCATGGTAGGAAGAACACTTAACCAGACCTACAAACAATGTCAAAAAATCATTAAACAAAGTTAGAAAAGATGACCATGGGTGAGGAAGACTCTCCTTCACATGATGCCATACTACGTAGCTCGACAAACACAAGTTCAAGGCAAGAGATAGGCAAAGAAAGTACTTTATTGTATAAGAGGTAGTTCTTATAAATTCTTGGTAAGGTTGAGCCTAACCAGCTGAGCATATTTTTCAATATGTCAAAGAGCATCCCATCTATTAGAAAGATAAAAAATGAAATTGAGAGTTGTTATAATGGCAAGTCTCGTGACATATATAGAGAAATGGAAGAGAGAGAGGGAGAGCTGCATAGTAGAAAAGAGAGAGGAAGAAGACATCATGAATTGCTGATGACTGTTGACTAATACCATCCTCCTTATTCATCCATGAGATGTATCACCCATAATCATTGAAAAAATACCTCCTTGAGCCACTCCCATTCATCCAAGTCTCTTTGGGTGGAGTTGAGAAAAGTTACATTGTGGGTAGCTAGACATCTCTTCCTAGCATGACTGCATTTATTTTTCCATTTAAAATAGCATGGTGATATTCCTCTTTACATGTCTTACAGGAGAAAACATGGTCTCCATGTGTTGAAAATCTGGCTGAACCATGTTGTCTTTATGTTTGAAAGGCCATTTGTCAAGAGAGAGAGCCATGTTGTAGATGAAGGCCTTGCATTAAATCCTTAGCTACCAACTTTTGTCAGTCATTTAGACTTCCCTTTTTAATTTATTATCCATTAGATGCTACCTCAAACCCCTAACATGTACCATGGATCTTCCCATAATGGATGCATGTGGATCATCGATCTCTCTACCAGCTAGGTGCCCCTGAGCCACTTGGTAGCCTCTCATTTGTCGTTATTATGACTCTAATACACTGTCAATCCTTAGAATGCACCATTAGACTGAGCCTATTGAGCCATGCAATGTTAGAAACTTGATTTACTCCTTGCTATGTACTTTAGGTTTTCAAAGATACTTGACATAAGAAGCTTTTCAAGCTGAGCCATTGAAGAATCCCAATCTACTCCTTGCTGAGTAATTTGAGCTTTTTGATCTCTCCTAATTTAGACTTTGCTTGCTCCGTTACTTATGAACTTTTCCCAAGTAAGGTACTTGGATAAACCCAATTTACTCTTTGTAAAGTAACTCGGGCTTTCCAAGCTTACTTACTATGGATTTTCCTTCGCTCAAGTCTTCAGACCCCACTTTCCTGAAGTCTTCAAACTTTTCTTTTCCCTGTGGGCTTTTCCTTCTTCGAGAAATTTTTTTGAAGTAATTCCTTCAAAAAATTTGTCTGAAGGAATTCCTTTGAAATTTTTGTCTACATCTTTTTCTTACACCATTTCCCACGAGCAAAAGTCCACGGGAATGCCTTTAACTTTTTCCAAAAGTGCCTTTCAGTAAATTGCTAAGTGGTGCTCTTGAAATAGTCCTCCCACCAAAAAAAGAGTGCCCTTCAAATTTTGATAATGATCCTTAGAGTATTCCTTGGAGAAGACTTGCTCTTTAGAAAACCCAAGAAGCACCTTCAAAGACCAAATCAGGCTTTTGACATCTCCTTACTTCAGATTTTTTACAAATGATTACTTATAAAATGGAGAAGTTGTGCTACCCTAGAAACCCAAAGTTTTCACTTCTAGAAAACTTTAAGAATTCCCAATGAGAAAACTCAAAACCTTCTACTTAAGACTAATTCAGGGTTTTTGGAGCTTGGTACTTACTACTTCATAACTTTAGCATGCTGTAACTTAAGAAAGCACTTAAGTCATGGAATACCAAAAGTCCAAAGTCTCCCAAAGACTTGCCATTATCTACTTGAAAATCCATATTTTCATACTTATACAAAATTTGATATAGGGACTAAGAAATGACCAACATTTTGGCAACTCATAGGGAAGCATGCCTGTTATGCTTGAAGAACCTAGTCATTTTCCTGGCCTAGTCCATTGGGCATGGAGTCACTACTTCCTTTGACAAGGCTAGATAAAATTGGATACAAGTGTGACCCTTGCTATAACTTCCTCTTGAAGTAAAAGGACAACACAAAATAAAACAAAGTGCCTAAGGCACTTTGAGGAAAGGAAAAATAGAAAAAAAAGGAAATGTACACAAGGCACTTTGAGGAAAGAATGAAATCTATCCTAATATGTAAAAGGTTACACTTTACAAGTACTCCCTCTTAGATCAAATGAGAAATTATGAGTATCATCAATTTGCAATAAATTAAGATGAAGATACCTTACTTTGGAGGTACCAAAATTGGTGAACTAGGTAGCTTTATGGTCAATCTTTTTGGTGTGCTCTCTAGTGGATGTTATGGAACAAACATTTCTCCATTGTAGATATACTAGTTCATGTCCTCCCAACTTAGTTCATGTTGGACTTTAGGGGCTCTTAAAAAATCCTCATTTAATGGCTCAAATTTGTGCTCTAAATCAAGCACAACATGTAATGGCTCCTTTGAGTTGGTGCTTGGTTTGCTATCTAGGTCTAAGTAAAATAACTCTAAGTCATCCCAAAAGGCAGCTTCCTCTTGGTCCTCTGAGACAAAGCCAACTCTAACTCCATGTTTGATTTTCTTGCTCTAAAAGGAGTCATATATTAGTTCATCAATCCATCTAAATCCTAACATGTCATTCTTTTCTGGCTCTAAATCTGACCATTCCCCTTCATTCTTGAAGACATTAGTACTGCCTTCAATAGACAACTCATCTTGGGATTGGTCAGCTTCTTCAACCTAATTATCAACTTCAACCTCAGACTCTAGAGGAGGCATAGGCTAGTTTAGAACCTCTACCTAATCCATGAAGTCATGATACAACTACTACCATACTCCATCTTGATTCTCTTTGCTCGCAGCTACATCTTGGATACATTCCTCCTCAAGTATGAAGGCATCAATAATGCCTTCAATATTAATTCATCAATATCAAATCCATGCCATAATTGGTCCAAAATTTATTTCTCTTCCCTTTTTTGAAGTGGATTGCCTATCATGATCTCATCATCATAGGCACTTACGTTATCTCCTTCAGGGTCAAACTTGACTGCAAACTCCTCCTCTATTCTTTGTAAAAGAGGCTCTTGCTCTAAGAGGGAGATGGTGGGAGGGTGAAGAAGTTCACTTTATTTGAAGCTTGAGAGAGTGTCTTTCTATCTGGGTATTTTGAGTGGCTTTTTTGGTGGCTTTTAAGGGAGGAAGAAAGAGTCTTGGAACTCTTGTAGGGCAAGCTCATTGAGCTAAGCTAACTTCTCTTTGTTACTTTCTTCAACCACCAAATCCTCCTTCTCTTGACTTGGCTCTTGGACCATCACAACTGATACCTCTTCCTTCTTCTCTCAGATTAGCTGAACCAGTTTCTAGGATGGAAATATGTATGAAACAACCAAATTTTCCTTCTCTTGAATAGGTCTAGGAGAGGGTGGTTTCACAAGAGAGGGCATGAAATAATCGAGGTCAATGGTGTGGGAGAAGATCTAAGGAGGGATGGTTTCACACTCTTGAGTGGGAATGGGCATAGGAGGTTGATTTAAAACCTTAGGAAGCTATGATTGAGGCTCTTAGAGGGGAGAGGAGACATAGGACTGATCACATTGAGTCTGTTGATCTTCATAAGACATCAACAAACTTTCTAAATTTTAGACTTTGCTCCTCAACCACACCTTGTCCTCCCTTTCACAATCTTCCCATTATTTATCTTCACAAACTACCCACCTATTCTTGACCAACTAAAAAGAGCTCCTTGCCTTTTGTAGAACATGGATAGGGATGAATGGAGAAAGTTCCAGACCCCTACCAATCTCCCTTATCAACTAAAGTCAATCTGATAATGCTTTTTTGAATCTTGAAAAGGATGTAATAGGACACACATAGTCTTGAAAAGGGGAAAAAATGGATGGAGATTGCATAAGAGGCTGATCTTGGCCATACGCAGGGGTGAGAGGACAGTAAAGACTATGACAGGGATGATAGGTCATTTGAGGGCCACTTGGGGGAACACATAAATGTTATTAGCTTGATAAGTGTGATGATAAGGTAGAGAATAAGCATGTTGGTAAAAAAATGGTTGATTATACATATCAAAAATGTTGATAATTAGGCACCTAGATTGCTTAAACTAGCTAATAAATACTTAGATTCATCATTAATGTTTGCAGAATGCCTCCAAAGGCTAATAAGTAGAAGGACAACATCAAAAATCCTTTCACTACTTTGGACCTTAGTCCCACCGGGCGTGCCATAAACTATTATAGCATAGAATTATACCCTTGTGGGAGAGTTTTTCAGGCTCTCCCACTTCCAGATATAAGTGTGGGAACAACCTCAGGATGTGGGTTTCCTATGGTGAGGTTGATCCTCTAGGATTTTTACAGAGACTAGTTCCTCTTGGTAGATCATCTAAAACTAATGTTGAAATGAAACTTTACGTTAAAAAGGGTTAGAAGGGGATAAGGGCTCCTAAGAAGGCTAATAGGTGATACACCAAATTAAAATGGGAAACTCCCATGAGTTTGAACCCACAATAATTTTGTAGAGGACAATACTAGATTACACAACCTCAAGATCAAGCTCGTTGCATCAATATTTCATGGAGGAGGTTCAGGAAAGCGATGAATGAAAACAGGGAGGAGTTATATGACTCACTAAAAGTTGACATTCATGATGGGAAAAACACTCAACCAAACCTACAAATGGCATCAAAAAATCCTTAAACAAAATAAAAAAAGAGGATCATGGGTGAGGAAGACAGTCCTTCACATGATGCCATAGTACATAGCTCGATAGATGCAAGTCCAAATTAAGAGACAAGCAAAGAAAGTCCTTTATTGCATAAGAGGTAGTTCTTACAAATGCTTGTCAAAGTCAAGCATAACAAGCTAAGCATATTTTTTAATATGTCAAAGAGCATCCCAACTCCTAAAAAGATAAAATATGTCTAAAAATTGAGAGCCCTTACAAATGGCAAGTCTCATGACATATATAGAGAAAGGGAAGAGAGAGAGGGAGAGCCACACAATAGAAAAGAGGGAGGAAGAAGACATCATGAGTTGTTAATGGCTGCTGACTACTACTATCATCCTTGCTTAACCATGAGACACCTCACCTAGAATCGTCATAGAAATCCCTCTTCAAGTCACTCCCATGCATCCAAGTCTCTTTGGGTGGAGCTGAGAAAAGTCACATTATGAGTAGTTGGATGTCTCTTCCTACCATGATTGCATTTATTTGTGCATTTATAAAAACATGGTGATCTTGCTCTTTACGTGTCTTGTAAGAGAAAACATGATCTCAATGTGTTGAAGATCTAGCTGAGCCATATTATCTTTATGTTTGAATGGCCATTTGTTGGGAGAGAGAGCCATATTGAAGATGAAGGCCTTGTATTAAATCCTCAGCTACCAACTTCCACCGGTTGTTTAGACTTCCCTTTTTTGTTAATTGGCCATTAGACATTACCTTTGACCCCTGACCTATGTCATGGATCTTCCCATCATGGATACCTATGGACCATTAATCTCTCTGCTAGTTGGGTACCCTTGAGCCACTTGGTAGCCTCTCATTTGTTTTTATCATGCCTCTAATGGACTGTCGATCCTTAGAATTTGCAATTATACTGAGCCTATTGGGCCATGCAACATTGGAAACCTGATTTACTCCTTGATGTGTATTTTGGGTTTTAAAAGCTACTCAAATTAAGAAGATTTTCAAGCTGAGCCATTGAAGAATCTCGATTTACCCCTTGCTAAGTAATTCAGGCTTTTTGATCTCTCATACTTTGGAATTTTCTTGCTCCTTTACTTATGAAAGTTTCCCAAGTAAGGTACTTGGAGAAACCCATTTTACTCTTTGTAGAGTAAGTCGGGTTTTCCAAGCTTATTTACTATGGATTTTCCTTTGCTCAAGTCTTCAGACCCCACTTTCCCAAAGTCTTCAAACTTTTCTTTTCTGCATGGGCTTCTCCTTCTTTGAGTAAAATTTTTGAGGGAATTCGTTCAGACAATTTTTATAAAGGAATTCCTTTAGACTTTTGGTCCACATCTTTTTATTGCACCATTTCCCATAGGCAAAACTCTGTGGGAATGCCTTTAACTTTTTCCAAAAGTGCCTTTTGACAAATTATTAAGTGGTCCTTCTGAAATAGTCCTCCCACCAAAAAAATTGTGCCCTTCAACTTTTGCTAATGATCCTTGAGTATTCTTTGGAGAAGACTTGCTCTTTAGAAAACTTGAGTAGCACCTTCAAGGACCAAATTGAGCTTTTGATGTCTCCTTAACTCAAGTTTTTTACAACTAATTACTTATAAAATAGAGAAGTTGTGCTACCCTGTAAACCCAAAGTTGTCACTAGTAGAAAACCCGAAGATGTCCTAATGAGAAGACCTAAACCATTATGCTTAAGACCAATTCGGGGTTTTTGGAGCTTGCTACTTGCTACTTCAGAACTTTTGCATGTTGCAACTTTAGAAAACACTTAAGTCATGGGATGTCAAAAGTCCAAAGTATCCCAAAGACTTACCATTCTTTGTTTAAAAGTCCATATTTTGATACTTAGGAAAAATTTGATATGGGAGCCAAAAAATGGCCAATAGGTGATCAAGTACTCTATTCATGATTGAGTATGATTCGATGGAGGGTAGACAAGGATGCGATCGAGTGGTAGCATGAGGACTTTGACTGGAATAATGATCATAAAATGAGGTAAGGGTTGTTTTTAAATTGATAGTATATTTAAAATGGTGAGGGAGAGTTGTACTGAGTATGTTGGAGTTAGGGTAGATAAGGTTTGTGAAAATGTCCCTAGGCCCTGATGCCTTAGTTTTGGGTAGGGATAAAATTGGTTAATGGGTTGTATGGAAGTGAAATTAGAAGGGTGTTGTAGGTTGATAATGGTCTATAGGATTGTTTTAGGTTTGTTAATTTGTGTTTTTAGATGAGTTGTGTGGTGTTTAATGGGAAAAAGGTGGTAGGGTTTTGTTGCTAGTGATCACAAATAGTGCCTATTAGTGGTTCAACCCAATCATTGAAAATCAAACACCAAGGCTTGATATATGAGATTATGTATAGGATTTTGATTTTAATACTAGCCTGGGTACTGATGACATGAGATGTATATTATCAAGAGAGACATTTATGATATGTATTTTTTGATTATGATGGATTATATGATTAACATTTGATTATATTGATGATTATGTTGATTGATTGTTGTTGTTAATGTTTTGTTCATGTGATGGATATGGTATATTGTAATGATGAAATGTATATTCATTATGTTGTAATGACGATGATGGCATGAGCATAGTGATGCATGAATTTGGATATGTAAATGATTGATTTATTATGCTATTTATGATTTTGTTCATGGATGTACGTGCTTTGTGAAATTGATAGATAGGATATAAGATGGATATTGAATAGTTTTGTTCATGATGTTATTTATAGATATGAAACATAGGTTTTAAAGTATATCGGAGTAATATTCGTGATAGATTATTTGATGTAGAAGTGTTGATAAAATGATGATAATGTTTATAAATATGACATGGCTATTAGATCATAGTTATGATGTATGTGGTTGTGTTGACCCAATGCGAGTTATGGATAGGATTATGGATATGTGGTTAGCTTATGATTTTTGAGTTTTAAGATTTATGAATGGTAGGATGCCCATGTTTCATTGTTTATGAAATGAGATGAGGATAGATAATATGCATCTAAAGTGTTTCAACAGGATGATTTGTTTTGATAGGTAGAGAATATGGATGATGCAACAAGGAATTAAAATGTGTTTTATTGATAATTTTAGGTAATGTTTTGTGTGTATATGAGGGATGATGTGTTTTTTTATGAAGATAGATAGGATGGTTTTGTTTTTTTATTTGGATGATGAGGTGCATGATGTTTTGGTTCATAGATGGGATATGGCTCATAGGGTTATAAGGATGCTTGTGAATGTTTAGGACATGGATGTAATTAAAGCACATAAATTAGGTGTAGGTAACAAACTAAATGTGAGAAAGATGTAAGAATTATGAGGCACACACCCATATGAACTAATAGAGGGCATAGAGAAGGCATGATGTTTTGGGTTGGAAAGGACCTAACAACAAGAAAACATAGTTGGGTTGACTTAGTGAATAGAAACCCATCACATGCTTTGTAAAAGCACAATTTAATTAAGAAAGAGGGTGTCTTGAATGATTTGTATCAAGTAAGCTCATAGTCCCCTAATTTTAGAGAAGGTGTGGAGGGAAAGTAGGTGATAAGTGGATGGTTGAATGGGAAATGGTTGAAATGGTAACTTGCTATAGGTTTGCTTTCCCCTTATGTAGGTGACCAAAGAACCATAATAGACAAGTCCATGCCTTAACATGATATGTAGACTGATCAATGCAGTAAGCCTACAAATGCCATATATATGGATCGATTATGGCACAATGGGATAATGTATAGACTAATTTATGTAGGAAGTCTGAAAATGGTACTTATAAGAGTTGATTATGACTTACTTTAATTGTGACATAGGGTTGTTTATTGTTTTTGCTATTTTGATAAGTTGGTGAAGTTGAACAATTCAAGAAGACTCAAATGATTATTTCTTATCCATCCTTCAAGGGAATGGGATAGAATTGAATAATTATAGCTATCCTTTAAAGGAACAATCTATTTTCAAGCAACTTTTAATTATTGGGTAGTTATCCTTCACGGGAGCAGTCTGCAATGCTAGAGATATGGGCCCAAGTGATTTTGAATGTGAGATTAGACATGGACAAGTCTATTTAGGCTTAAAGGTTTACCTTTTATGGAGGCAAAACTTTAGCACAAAATGTCAACAATGAATGGGAAAAGTGGTTTTGAGAGACAACTGATCATGGGATTCCATCTGATTAGAGATTAAAAGTATCCATGAGAACCATGCCGTGGGTAGAGCCATGATGCCCATACTTAGGATTAGGCTATAATTATGATGGATAATCACATGGTGTTATGTTATAATCAATTTTTCCCAAGGGGATTAGGGATATGTAAGTGAAATTAAGTGAAAATCTCATAAATCAATGGACAAAATTAAGTTAGATACAAAGGTAAGTTTGATCCTTGTTTCAATAATAGAAAGGACACAAATGTGAATTATTGAGAGGCTCAGGTTCTGGTTTGCCTTCAAGAGAGGATAAATGATAAGCTCTTAATCCATACTTATGGGTTATGATGTAGGGTCCAAGCCAATTGAAAGCAAACTTTCCCTTTTTGCTCTTCTCCATATTAGTTACATTTTGGTTTTCCTTAAGGATGAGGTCTTTGATGTTGAACTCTCACTCTTTTAGGTGTTTGTTGTATGTGTGTTTGATTCATTCTTGATAGACCCGATGATGATTAATGAATGTGGGGTAATGTTCATCAAGAAGTTCAACATGTATGAGGTGTTTTTCATGATAGTCACTCTCAAAAAGGATTTTTTTCAATGAGCTACAAAGAAATAAAATTTGTACTTCGAGAGGCAAAACTACCTCTACTCAAAAGATGAGAGAGAAAGGGGTAGCACCCATAGAGGTTTGAATGCTAGTGTGATAAACCCATAAAGTGAAAGGGATGTGTAAGTGCCAATCTTACCCTAAAAGATTGACTACTTTGGTGAGCATTTTGATGAGAATTTTGTTAGAGGCTTCCACCTGTCCATTGGTTTATGGATGATAAGGTGAGGAAAAACTTAACTTGATTCCAAAAGCATCACAAAGACCTTGGAATCTCTATTTTTTATAAGATTTGCCATTATTGGTAATGATCTTGTGGGGAACACTGAAGCGGTAGATGATATGGTGATTGATGAAGTCGATAATTTTATTAGCTTTGGTAGATATAAGGGGATGGCCTCCACCTAGTTGGTGAAATATTCAATGGTGGTAATGATATATTGATGTCATTGTCAATAATGGAGATTGATTTCCCCAATAAGGTCAAGACCCCATTACAAGAAGGGCCAATAATATTTGGATACTTGAAGGCCATGAGGAGGTACATGGTGTAAGTTAGTGTGTTGTTGACATATGACACACTTATTTACATAGTCACAATAGTCTTGTTTGAGGGTGGGCCAATAGTAGCCAAGGCGAAGGATACACTTAGTAATAACTAGGCCACTAAAATGTCCCCCATAACCTCTCTCATGCATTTATTTGATGGCATGGGAGGATTAATTTTTATGAAATAATGAAGAATAATTCCATCAAAGCCATGTTTGTAAAGGATTCCTCCTAGTATGGTGTAATGAGAGGTACTCTAAACAAAGGCCTTTCAGGTGTTCTTCGAAAGGTGAGGAGGAATAATGCCAAGGTTGAGGTATTCAAAAGTTTGGTCATACCAAATATCGAAAGGAGATGTCTCCACACTAAGAATGGTAGGAAGATCAGAACTAATATATAAGGGTGTTATAAAGTGATGGATGATGATAAATATTTTAGATTTAGTAGGTTGAGATGGGATTTGGGAGGTAAGGGATGCCATTGTGTCTAAAAATTTGTTGGTAGATCAAGGAATTAACTGGATAGTGTAACAATAGAATAATGCTAAGAGTACATCCATGAGTTATTTTTACTTTAAGAGGGCATCATTTTTAAATTTATAAGATCCATTAATCTGATTGATGACTAGTTGGGAGTCACCAAAGATACGAATTTGACTACCAAGGTTAGAGTGGTTTGGAGACTTATGACTAGGGCTTCATGTTTGACCACATTATTAGTGCATTTGAAGTTGAGTTTAAAATAAAGGGGAAGAGGTTCACCATTAAGGGGAATGAGAATAAATCTATCACCCCCACCATTTTGGTATTTAGAGCCATTGAAAAACATAGTCATCTAGTAGGTGGGTTCATCCTGAGAAAGAGTTTTAATAAACTCATCAGGGAAGGCAAGAGGAAGAGGTTGATTATTGGGTAGAGGGGCTTTGGCCAATTGGTCAAAAATGACTTGTCTTTTAATGGACTTTTTTGGAAGGAACTCAAGATCAAACTCAATCGGGAGAATGAGCCACTTAGCCATATGCTAGTTTTGGTATGGATTTTAGTGCATATACTTGAAGGGGTCAGTGTTAGTGATGCCATAGGTTTTATGATTAAGGAGATAGTGATGGAGTTTAGAGGCCATGAAAACTAAGGCAAGGCAGAGTTTTTTGGGATGGGCATATTGAGTTTCATATTTGATAAGCGTACATCTAATGTAGTAGATGGCTTTCTCTTTATTTTTTTCATCATAATGAGTGAGCATTACCCCTAGGGAATGGTCCATGGTGGATATATATAGGTAAAAGGTCTGGTCTTCCCTAGGAGGGATGAGGATAGGTGGAGAAAGAAGATATTACTTGATTGCATTAAAGGCTTGTTGACATTCCTTAGTCCACTTAAAAGATGTATCCTTCTTTAGGATGTTGTGGAAGGGTTGAAATTTATCAAATAACTGAGAGATGAAGCAACAGATGGATTGAAGTTTGCCTTGTAGGCTACAAAGTTACGTAACGTTGGTAGGAGAAGGCATCTCTAAGATTATACTAACTTTAGTGGAGTCTATTTTGATTCCATGGAGAGAGATGATGAAATAAAGAAGCTTACCCAATAAGACTCCAAAATTGTACTTCTTGAGATTGAGATTGACATGATAATGGATTAGTCGATTGAAGATGATGGTGAGAACATCTAGGTGATCTTTATGATGTTTGGATTTCCAAGGGAGATCCTCCACAAAGTCCTCTATGATTTTATGGATGAGATCATGAAAGATATAGGTCATGGCCCACTAATAGGTTGTTCCAGTGTTCTTTATCCCAATGGGCATGACTCTATAATATAAGGTTCCCCATGGTGTAATAAAGGAATTTTTATGTTGATCTTTAAGGGCAATCAAGATCTGATTATATCTTGAAAAACCACCTATGAGAGATAACATTTCCTATCCAATTGTAAGATTAACAAGTTGGTTGATGTTTGGTAGAGGAAAATCATCCTTTGGGCAAGCAAGGTTGAGGTCATGAAAGTTGATGCAGATATAAAGTCCCGCTATGGGCTTGGTGATGGGAACAATGTTAGAAACCCATTATGGATAATCAATGGGTTAGATGAAGTCAACATATAAGAGACGTTGAAACTCTTTTTTGAAAAAGAGGGATATGCAAGGATGTATTCTATGAAACTTTTGCCAAACCAACTTAGCCTCAAGATGAGTAACAATGTTGTGGAGGGAAATAAAAGGGTCAATTTTGGGTATATCCTAATAGGACCAAGAAAATGCTATGATATGGTCTTAAAGGAAAGAAGGGTAGTCTTCTTGCTCCAAAAAATTTAAAGATTGACCAATTTTTATGATATGGGGGTTATCTTGAGTTCCTAAATTGACATCAATAGTGGATTCATTAAGTATAGTTTGGTTCTCAAGAGGGAGAGATTTATGAATTAAAGAATTACCCACACTGAGGTAGGTGAGAATGGAATCATCATCCTAACATTAGATGGTGTTGATGGTATGAGAATCACGTTCAATCATTTCAAGATGAATAAGAGGAAGGGTTTTAGTTTGGATATCCTTTTGATAGGTCAGGGGCCCCAAACTAATGATGTTGATAAAAAAGAAAAGAAAGGAAAAGTTATATAGGATGATGTCAGAGTCCTCAGAGTTAAAGGGAGATGGGGCAGGTGAGGATGGAAGTTCTTTATTAATGGTGGCAATGGGTTTTGGTGAGGTGGGTTCTTTTGTTGGTAAAAACCCAAGGTCAAAGAACTCATGAGGTTTTTGAGTTTTGATTCAGGTAACTTGTGAGGTTCCTATTCATAAAGGCCAAGACCAAACCCCTTCCAAGTGCACCTGTAAAGGTAATATTTGGCAGAAGATGGTTTGTCGAGGTAGGAAAAATTGGTGGTGAATGGTTGGATGAATAAGGTAATGGTGGGAGCAATAAGTGGCTGATCAAGTCCCCCATAGATAAATTTTGTTTAATTATTGGGGAGCCTAAAAGGGATGATGGTTTTGATGTTGGGATCATAGGAAGGATCATATTTAAGGTTCCCATATTCTTGTGGAGTAGGGAAAGACTCTAAGGCTAAAAGGTGATACTCACCAAGAGAGAGTCATTAAAATGTGGATTTCAAGGTGTCCTCAACTAATATTTGTGATGAAGGGATGGTTGAGCTAGTTGATGCTTCATCATTGTTGTGAGTAGAAGTGTTGACAATTTTGGTTGGTGGGGTTGTTTTATTATAAGTTGGTTTCAAGATAGATGAAGGAGGAATAAGAACATCATTAGGATGATATGTCATATTAAAAGAGGTAAAGGGACTAGGATTATCTTTGATGGTGACAACTTGTCCCTCATGCTCAAATTTGACACATTGGTGTAAGGTGGAGGGGATGTAACTCATAACATAGATCTAAGGGCGTCTGAGTAAGACATTGTATTGAAAATAACCCTCTATAATGTAAAGTAGTTCAAGAATGATATGAGGTCCCAAGTGGATATGGAGGATAACAATCCCTAAGATAGTGGCCATGGTATCATTAAAGGAGTGAAGGACCACCGTACTTTCTATCATGATGTTTTTAGGTAGTTAAAGTTGGTCATATGCATGGGAGGAGATAATGTCCATGCTAGCTCCTCCATCAATCATAACCCTCTTGATGCAGGTTTGATTAATGTATACCTTGATGAAAAAGGGAGGATCAAAGTCCTCAAGATTAATGGGAGGTATTTTAGATTCCTAAAAGGTGATGAGGGTAGAAAGTTGGAGGGATCCAACAAAGGGTGTAAGAGATTGAGGATCATAAAGTTGAACCTCCATAGATTGCAAAGCCTTGATCAATGCATAATGATGGTGGGGTGAGGTTTTGACTAGTTAATAAAGGCTCATTTTCACCAGTGTTTGGTAAAGTTATTTCAACACTAACCACTATATAGATGTAAAAGGGATGGAGGGAAAAGCTCCAAAAATGGATACTTTGGGTTTTAGTGGTTGTGAAGGTGAGGGTGGAGATGTTTGGATTTGGTTGGAAGGTTGAGGGGTTGAAGGGTAAGTCCATGGAATGGATGATTTGGATTTTCCCTTGTCCTTTTATTGGGCTTGAGATCAGGTAACCACATGAATAGTGTGGATAAGGGGCTTTATTGGGTTTGATACTTGATTCAATTCCTCCTTCTCATCCTTGGGTAGGAGTGGGAGAGAAGGTAAAGGTTGGGTAGGTTGGGTGGATGGTAAGATTGGTAGTGGGGGTAAGAAAGGTTCATCTAATAAAAAATGCTCCTCATCATATAGGCTATGAATGAGGGCTTGGAGATCTTTATAGTTTTTTGTGTCATGTCCCAGGGTCCTATGGTAAAGGAAAATCAAATTGTCATTGAACCATGATAGTTTAAGACATGAAGGGTCAAATTTTTTGATTGGAGGTAAGCTAATAGAAGAGGTTTGTAATAACCTTTGTAAAATGGTTGAATAGGATTCAAGCAAAGGTGTTATAGGTGATGGATTTTTGTATTTAGGAGTGGGAACCTTCTTGGGCATAGGTTTTATTATGGAAGTTGTGATTGGAGGAATGGTTTTAATTGGTGGTTTTGGATGGATTTGCTTGGTTATGATTGGTAGAGGGGATGGAGATTTGAATATGGAAGACTTGGATGAGGAAGGTTTAGATTTAGGTTGGAAAGTAGATGTAGATAGGTTGGTTAAAAATGTTGGAGAACTAGATGGTTTGATGGGTGTAGGTGGAGAAAAGGGGGATGGTTTTTTATAAGAAGAGTAGATAGTCAGGATGGTAGAAGGATAGGGTCCTAGAATAGAATGTAAGTGGGAAGGAGGTGGTATGGGTCTAGTTTGATGTGGAGGTTTGGGTAACTCTACCTTCTTAGTTAGTTTAGTTAGAGGTTGTGTTCGTGAACTACATGAGGTTAAGTCCAACTTCAAAGAGGGGTGAGTGCAGATAGGTGTTGGAAGGATTCCACAATTATTGATTGGTTTAGTGAGAGAAGCATAAGGTGATTTGAAAAATTTAGGTGGAAGTGGTTGGGATGGTTCACTTATGGTTTTCGAAGAGGCATTTGGTGAAGAGGTAATAATTGATTTAAGGGTGGATTCAAGGGAGGTTGATTCAGATTTGTTTTGGTAAGGGAACTCGAGATGATGACAAAAAGTGGCTCTATCAAAGTTGGGTTAGGAAGTGAACTCTAAACTTTGGCCCAACCTAGGAAAGGTCTTGTAGATGGGCTTAGTTCCTTGGTCATTAGTTTTAAATCTTAAAGCTTTAGGTGGAGAAGAGGGAATGGTTTTATTAATTTTGATGGATGGTTCTAACATTGGTAGTTGGGTAGATGAGGTAATCTCCTCTTGTGAGATGGTTTTTAAAGAAGAAATGGATGGTTCAATGATAGAGAAGGTAGGTATGGTGTCCTCAAGTAAAATAATGGGTAGAGTTGATTTAGTTATTTGGGTATCCAAATAAATGGAGGGCAGTTCTACCACTTGAATGGGTGAAGTGGAAGAAGAAGAAATGGTTATAGTAGAGGTTGTATCCTTTGGTGTTTTCATCAAAAGAGAGGTAGATAAAGCTAAAGTCACATCAAGTGAAGAGAAATGGGTGGTTAATTATTTTATTTGGGTATTTGAAGGAATAGGAGGTGAGTTAAATATTTCCATTTGGATGATTGGGGTAATGGTCTCTTCAATAATGAGCTCGTTATTAATAACATTGATTGTATGTGCCTCATGAGAGTGAGATGACTCAGGTTGGTTATCATGGTGTTAGGTAGATGGAGTGTGATTAGGAAAAGGCTTGCAAAAAATGTTAAGGGATTAATTGGGAGGTGCATTTGGATTATCAAATGTAAGTTCTCCACTATCAATCAAATTTTGGAAAAGACTTTTGAAGGTATTACATATATTAATGTCATGTCATATGACTCGGTGAAAGGCACAATGGTCATTTTCATTGTACCACCGAGGTACAGGGTGAGAATAATCAAATTGTTGTGGTGGTTTAATTGGTGATAGTTGGATGAGGTTATATTTGAGCAATTTAACCAAAACTAATGCATAATATTCTCTAATGGGAGTATATTTTTTTGGAGTAACTCAAATTTGGTTTTGGTTTTGTTAATGAGGGTTTGAAGAATTGGTTTGAGGGGGTTAGTTGATAGTTGGAGGTGGAGTAGTTTTTAGAACAATTGAGTTTGTGGATGCTTTCACTTTCGTATTGGATTGGTTAGTGGTTTTAGTGGAGGAAGGGTCACTAGATTTAAATCTAGAATTCTTATTCTGTAATTTCAATTTCCCTTCATTGATGGCCTGGTTTTCTAGTTTACGTGCCATGGTGAATGCCTCATCAAATGTTCTAAAGGTTTGAACTTGAAGAGTGGGGGAGATATGTTTGGCACAACCTTGAGAGAAGAGTTCAATCAATTTGGGTTGTGGTAAGGAGAAAGAAAGTTGGTTGATGAGGTCTCTCCATCTAGCAACAAAATAAATAATTGACTCATCATCAAATTGGTTAATGGAATAGAGGTCAGTAATAGAAACCTTTTTATATATTTTTTACCGAGAAATGCTCTAAAAATATTTGGGTCAGTCAAGAGAAAGAAAATATGGAATGCATGGGAAGAACACTATACTGATTAAGGGTGGGTCTGAATAAGGACATGGGGAAGGTTAAAAGAAGGAGAGCATCATAATATGCGATTAAATAACAAGAATGATGAAATGATCTCAAATGTTATTGGGGATCCTCCTTACCTTGGAATTTGAAAAACTTTGATAATTACCATTGAGGAGGATATGAATGAATGGGCACAAATGGATGGATGGGTTCATTACAAATTTGATTATAGGATAAAAGGTTATGAGACCCAAAGATGGATGACTCCAAGTTTGTTGTCCATTAACATCTTGATCAAATCTGGTTGGGGTTAGAAAACTACTTAATTAAAGGGTACATCTTGTTGAGGTTGGGTGGTAATTATGTTTGGATGAGTGATAGAAAGTGTTGAAGAAACACATATTGGTAAGCATTCAAAAGAGGTTGAGATGGTGCCACACATAAGGGTTAATCAACACAAATGGTTGAGTAGAAGATGTTATCTACCCTTGTGGGTTAGGGACATATTGATAAGTTGTTATGGGTAATTGTTGAGGGATAGATGTGGGTTGACTTAAAGGTATGTCTGAGGTAGTGGGTTGAGGTTAGGTAGGTTGAGGTTGAGTGGTGACTCTAATGCTAATGGGTGGAAGTGTTTGAGGTATAGAAAGCACCAAGTTTTGAAATGGTGTGGAAGTTGGTGGATTGGTTATGATAAGGGGAAGGGTAGAAATAGGGGTAGAAGATAGCCCCATAGTAGGTGGAGTATAGGTAATTAAAGGTAAAGTTGAACCTATATGTGAAGTGTTGGGTGTGGTAGGAGGCATTTGGTTAGAAGTTGGAATATTGAATTGGGTTTGGGTAGTGGTAGTAGATGGGATGTTAGAGGAAGAAGAGGCTTGGGTCAGCAAGGGGTGGGTTGAGGTGATACCCACCATAATATGGGGAGGCATACCATAAAGAGGGTCCATAAGAGGAACCAAAGTAATAAAGGTATGATTGGGTAGGTTGTTAAGATAATGTTGAAGGGCCACTAGATTGTTATCAAGGAAGGTAATGAATTTTGCATCACCCTCAAAGATAACTAAGGTTTAGGTAGGAGGGCGAGAAAGATGAGGTGAACCCTCATCATTAGAATTGTAATCCATGGAGGAAGAAGAGGAGGGTGGTGGTTGATTGGTTTGGTCTCTTGGATACTATCTAGTAAAGACCATGTGATAAAATAATATGATGAAACTCACACCTCAAATAAAAAGCAATAAAAAGAAAAGAATTCAAGGCAAATAATGCATACATTTAAAGTGTGTTAAAACCTAGGATTCATTTTTACATCACTTTTGGCTTATGCCTTAGAAAGTGTGAAAAGGGAATTTGTCTTGTAGATAAAGTACTAAAGAGGAAATCTATGGTTATTTTTAGATTGTTTAGGGACTCAAGAGAGAAATATATGTTGAAATTTAGTACATGGCTTGGTATTGGGGTCTACCCTCTCACTTCACAGTCTTACAAAGATAAGAGTGTCGAGTGCTTAGCCAAAATATACCAAGTTTAGAGTTTATACTCAACCAAAGAGTTGAGTTGGTTCTCCCTTTAGTGGTGAAATCCAAGTAGAATAGCTGGGAAGGGGTAAGGCTACCACTAGGTGATGAAATCCTAGTTAGGCCTTATTTTAGGTATGTTTTGATGTGTTAATTATTTTATGTTTTGGCTTGGTGTGTGATAACAAGTGAGAAAACTATGATTAATTAATTTTCCTCTTAAATTACTAAATGATCTGAGACAAGCAGGAAATCAATGTATGCAAGAGATTTATATTAAGCCCAAAAAGAAATTTTCAAATTTCATTCAATGATCAAACAATAAGGAAAGGAAAAAGGAATTGGGTCCCACTGGGTGTGCCAAAATATTTTAGTTAATTTCACTCATTTCTTAATTTTGAAATCAAGTAATGAAACTAGCAATATGATATGTAGAAGAATACCTGATGAAGTGCACACATAAATCTAGATGATGATGGGAACTCCTCTTTGGATAGGAAAGAATAACCTGTAGATAAGAAAGACACTAGCAAAGGGGGTTGTAATATGGATGGTTGAGTGGACTGCCTAGTGTGAGCTAGATCTAAGAAGTGTATTACTTGCTAGGAGGCTATCAATCCAATATTATAAAAATTAAGCTGATATAAATGAAGAGAAAGGATAATTTCATTCAATAATATGAAAGTAAATGCATGTAAGGAAGAGAAAATAAATGCTTTTAATTAAATAAAATAAATAAAATAGAAAAAGTGGGTCAATACTTATGCTAAAATAGTTGGGGTCTAGTCCAAAAAATCAAGGAAGATATTGTAATCAAGTAGAAACAAAGAAAATTGGGTTTGATTGGGGCCAAGGGGATAGAAACAACTTGTCAAATTTTTATGCCATAGTTATCGTCAGTGGTTAGGTGAACCATCGACGGTTGGGTCTAGTCATCGATGGTTGGGGTTAATCATCAATAGTTGTGAAACCATTTTTGGTTACCTATGTAAATCTGGAAATGATCAAAATAGGAGGTGTAAACTAGATATTTGGACAAATAAAGGTCTATTACAGGGCTAAAGGATGGAGAATAAGATATCGATGGGTTTGATAAGGCAAGGAGATTAGAAATGAGATAAATCAATAAAACAAGCAAAAGATACCTAAAACTTGATGGTAGAATATTGAAGTGATTTACCCAGAGTGCTAATACTTTGGCTTTGCAAAAGTGATTTTGACAGAGCTTCAGATCTTCGATGATGTTGCTCACTTGCTGAAAGGATGTTGAATACCTGTATGTAAGAGAACTTGGATGCAAGATTCTAGATTATTAATTGTAGATTATGGATTCTTTTCACTTCCTCTTCTTCTTTTGTAGGATAAATTTACTAATTAGGATAGAGGAAGTTAATAATATAATAGGGGGATAAAGTGGCCAATTCATGAAATTTTAAAGCAAGTTTTAAAAACAAGTTGCCATTTTGGGAGATGCTTATATTGCATGAAGCTATCATTGCTTTAATACTTTAAAACAGGTTTGGGGACCTGACCATCGATGGTTGAGCTAACCATTGATGGTCAAGCTAAATGTAAGTGGTCATAGGGTTAAAATAAAAGATTTTAAAGGAAGTTAAAAAGGGTGAGTTAAATGATTTAACCAAATGTGTTAGGGATTTGATAGGGTTAAGTGAGTCTAATTGACTAGGTGGTCCACTAGGCATGAGGTCAGACGAGGGTCAAAAGGTAGTTTGACATCAAAATCTATCATACGTAGTTTTTTAGTGTCTACAAAGACCTATAACACCCATGATTTTCCAGTGCCAGGAGCTTCCAAAGCTATCATACCAATCCAAAATAATTTAACTCAAGAGTATGAGTGGTATTATCCATGCAATCAACCCCATAATCAGATCACCTGCTCCAATGGTGTAATCAGTTAAGCCTTGATGGTGCAAGGCATAACAAATATGTAAGGGAAATGAGGAAAAATCTACTTCCCAACAAATAGACACATAAGGACCTGCTCAAAGTGAAGCAACCCTTCTAAATTGGCAAGAGGATGATTTTGGTGGGATAGGCCAAGATGAAGCATTTTTTAATAGTAGAGGCCCTATATCTACTAATACACATTTAAATAAAATAGTAATATAAGCTTATTATCCCCCCAGGGTAGACCAAGCTTAAACTTCTAAAGTAGAAACAAAACTAGCAAAGAGTAACACAATGCAAAGGTCACCCTTCATACCTACAAATCAATTCAAAGCAAAAGTGCCCACTTTAAATCTTGTAAAAGAGGATGCAACCCATACAAAAGCACCAGTGAAGGTTGGTAATATCCCTTTTAGCATAGTGGATCAAATGAGAAAGACTAATTTGAATTTCAACATGTGGGAAGCATTATCTATTCCAATGCAAAGGGACTTGCTACAGGAGGTTCTGAAGAACTTTTAGATATCAGAAAAGGTTCCAGCCAAGGGGCCTACATATGCAATAATTTTATGCCAACATCAAGCTGATAGTTAAATGGTAAAAAATGGTAAGCCTCCTCCCTTATATATTTTGATTATAAAATGAAAACATCTGGTACATAATTGCATGGTAAATTTGGGGGCTAGTAGTTTAATAATGCCCAAGAAAATAGTTGATGCCTTGGGAATAAAATACAAGCCTATTAAAAAAGGAGTAGTATAACTAAATGGGACTATTGTTCAAATATTAAGAACCATAAAAGGACTAAGCCTCACTATTCATGCTTGTCCAAGCTTGTCAATTACCTAAGATATTTAAGTCATAAATCTTCCCCCTACTTTACCATTTGTCTTTCAAGATATTTCACTACAAATATGGGAGGATATCTAACTGCCGATTGGTCTCACATGCTACTTAGAATGAGATATGGAACTAGAGTAACAATAAAATCTAAGCCAATCATGAAAGATAATATTGAGCCATACAACCCTATTCCTCCTATAAAAATGAATTATACATTGCAAGATCAAGAAGAGGAATAAATGAACTAAGGGGATGTAACGCCCATAGAGGAGATTCTAGACACTCATTTGGATGAATGGGGATCAACCCTTCAATTTGATCCTTATGACCATGTGAAAGAAATGGGGTTATGGACATATTGTATTCATGAGAAAGATGCAATTATTATGAATTTAGTCAAATCAATTAAAGACCTCCAATGGATCTGATAGTTATATTTTGATGGCTCTAGAAGCAAAAATAGTGCACATGTGGGAATCATATTGATCTCCCCATAGAAAGAGAGCTAATTCTACTCATTCAGACTTTAATTTAGCTTTACTAACAATGTAGTAGAGTACAAACCCTGATTCAAGGCCTCCAGCTAGCCAAAGATAGAGGAATCAAACTTTTACAGATATTTGGTGATAGTGAACTCATCGTTCATCAAGTTAGATAAAAAAGTGTAACCAAAAATAATTTACTAAGGTCTTACAAACATCGAGTTTAGGAACTACTAGAAGATTTTAGTGCTTTAAACATTTAAGTGGTACCAAGGGCATAAAATAAATATGTTGATCACATGGTCTTAGTGGGGTCTCAGTTTAACCTAGTAGTTGAAATAAAGAGAAAGAATAGTCATGTGAGGCTAATCGTAAGGCCTTCTATCCTCGATAATGAAATAAATTGGCAAGTATTCGACAGCGATGAGAAAATTATGAATTTTCTTAGAGAAGAGGCTGAGTTTTCAAAGAGGAACTAGCCAAAAATACAAGACCAATATGGTGATTAGATTATTCAGCTAAAAATGAATAAGTTGCCCGTAGATCTCATTACACTAGAATACATCTTAAATTTGGATGACCAATTGAAAGGTGAAAAGAAGAACATTACCATCAATGAAGAAGATTGTGAACTTATCACCATCTTAGAAGGCAAGTCTCTTAAGATAGGCAAGGTATGAAATATTTAAGAGAAACATGATTTTATTCAATTATGTCAAGAGTTTGATGATAACTTTGTTTGGAGTTATTATGATTTAAGATGATTTGATCCAAGTTTAACATTGCACACTATAGATATGGATCCAAATATGAAATTTTATAGGCAAAAACAAAGACCTATCCATCCTAAGATTGAACCGTTATTGAAAAATGAACTATCTAAGTTGTTAGAGGCTAATATAATAATTATGATCAAGCACTCATCTTTGGTAGGAAATTTGATCCCTGTCAGGAAGAAAAATGGAGAAATCCAACTATGCATGGATTTTAGAGATATGATCTAAACATCATTGAAATACTACTATCCTCTTCCCTATATGAAACAAATTCTACATATAGTATCAAGATTTGAATGATTCTCTTCTAGATGGTTATTTAGATTATAACCAAATCTTGGTATAGGAAATAGTTCAATTTAAAACTACCTTCACCACCAAATGGGGCACATACACATACAAGAAGATGTCATTTGGTTTGAAAAATGCAAGCATGGCCTTTTAGAGAGCCATGGATATGGAATTCAAAGTCTTGATAAATGATATAATTTTAGTATATTTAGATGGTATTACTATCTACTCAAAGCATCTGGTGCACATCTAAACCACCTGAGAATTTTTTTGAAAGATGTCAAGAATTTGATGTTTCCCTTAACCCAAAGAAGTGCATGTTGTAGTACATGAGGGTAACCTAATGGGACACATAGTGTCAAAAGAGGGTCTTGTAATAGACTTTGAGTGAGCTAAATCCATATCTGTATTAGCATGATTGAGTCACAAAAAGGGGCTACAAAGGTTCCTTGGGAAGATCAACTTCATGAGAAGGTTTGTAACAAATTTTGCTTCTTTGGAAAAACCCCTAACTGTGATGTTAAAGATGGGAACTATTTTCAATTGGACACAAGAGGGAAAATAAAGTTTTGAAGCTATCAAACAAGCCATCTCCCAAGCCCCCACTCTGATTAACCTAAACTAAGAGAAGGATTTTATCCTCTATGTGTTTGAAGGTGAAGGAAGTTATTATCTTCAAATATTTCACCCTAGATGAAGGTGTTCAATCCTCTCCCATATTTGGGCAACATTGGACTATTTCTAGGTATGTGGGGTACTTATAGTGGAAGTAAACCTTTAGGATTGAAAGGGCTAGCTCCCTAGATATGTCTTGATGTAATTGTCACCTAATATAATACTTGCTTGTGTGAAAATAGATAGGATTTACATGAAAGTAAACTATTCTAAGTGGGGATACACCATGAATATCTCCACAAGATTACCATACAAATACATTAAGAGACAAGACTCACAAAATAAACTTCTACCTTTTAGAGCACTCTAAAATTAGCATTTCAAACATGAAGGTGGAATACATGAAATATTACTCAAGGTAAGTTAACCAAAGATCAATTTTAGACACTAAGGCTACTTTTACACTTAAATAATAGACTCATACACTTAACAACATTTCATATGACTTGTTAGAATGAAACAACCTACATCAGACATGGAGGGATTGAGAGGAATCAAGGATTGATATCAATCACTTGAATTTTCACTATACATCTCTTCACACGCTTAGAAAAGATAGTTTATAGGATAAAAAATATATTTCATATCTTATTTCAAAGGAAAAGTACAATATCAAACCAGCAGGGCTTCACCATACTAGGTGTGGTCACTTATAATGCCAAAAAGTCCAAAATTTATAGCAATTGTGTGTGTGAGAGAGAAGAGGAAGTTCCATAGTCACTTGCACATGTGTCAACTTGAGAAAATTAGTTACAAATGCATGTGAGAGAGAGATGGGGTGAGCCATGTAATGTCAAGAGCTACAAGTGTCATCTCCAATCATCCAAGCCTTACAAAGTGGTCTAAAAACTCCTTTCCTTGCACAAAAAATTGCCCCTCATGATTTGCCTTCCAAAACTACATTATCACTAAAAATGATCAGGTCTGATGATGAGTCTGAGTAGGAAGGGTTACAAACAAACCCTCATAATCTTCTGTTCATGCACAATCATCTATGATAGTCCTAAAATGGCCTCTCTCCAAGCACCACTCACACTTGGTACCTAAAACCTTCGCAAATCTACCATCTGATCCATGAATAAGGGGTAATGACATGTGTCTAAGGTTTCTATCATATCAATTTCAAGAAATAAGCCTTAAAATGCTTCCCAAATAGACCTTCACTCTCTTTCACCTAAGTGTTCACTATCTACCCATTAGACTGGCTAAAATGAAAAAAGGTAGAAAATAGTCTTAGGAGCTAAGATATTTGATTAAATTGACATGAGGAATTATAATAAGTCTTAAAATCTCTCCCAAAAGTGATTTGGTCTCTTGAAAGTTCTCCATGCCTGCAAAACACAAAAAATTGTCAAAATAAGCCTTATTTTTCCATTTTTGTATAGGTGTGGTGTAGCTCAATTGTATGGGAAGGATAAATGGAGAGTCCTATGCATCATAAAATTTATTTCATGGCATTTCCCCTGCATTTGGATGCTTAATTTACCTCCTTTTCCCAATTGGGTCCTTATGGAGGGTTTTCAAGGGTTTTGGAGTGGTCTGGATTCGAAACATTTTTTCATAAATAATAGAAATTAGAATCCTTTAAAAATTACATTAAAGAATTCTTAGGGACTCTCCTTAACTTTTCTAATCACCTTCAGGTCCCATGCAAAGCACCATGAAAGTTTCAAGCACTTTAAATGGATATTCGAGCTCTTTTTTAGCACATTCTGTGAGGGTTTGAGTACACCTTAGGCCAAACATGGGTTCTTGGGAAGTTTAAATATAAAAAAATAATTTATAAACCTCTATTCACATCCCAAGTACATGCCTCCATCATTGGAAAATCTCATCAAGAGCTAGAAACAAGAATGGTCACCCTTTAGAACTAGGCCTAAACCTTGTTCAAAGGGTCTGCTTACAACCTTAGTTTCAAAATACATTTATATGATGAATCCCCTTCATTAAATGTATTATAAATCTATAATATACCTATACATACATGAAAAAAGGCATTGGAGTGCTTTGTAAAGGTTGGAAATTAAAGTGACCTTCTATTTGGAGCTAGACTTGCATGTTGCTTAGCTACCCTACCTACAGGTCCTCTTGTTTAGACCAACCTGATTATATTCCAACCTTATTAATTATTTTAACCTATTGAAATATGTGTTTACCATCTTTAAAAATCATCTTGAATGATCAAATTGACTTTTGGTTGACTATTCCATCACATTTCCTAACACTGGCAACGTTTAGACATGGAGAAAGTATATCACTTATGAGACAAAATAGATGCCTATTGTCCTATTTTACTAGAAAAACCAAGTGTTGGATAGGTTTATATAGGTCACCATGATGATCCATACCAAATTTTAACCTTTGGAGAGGTGATTTTACTCTCTAACTTGCTTCATTTTCAAGACAGACTCTCAACCATGGACTGTGTGCAGGAAAATAAGGATGACTATATTTTGCTCATTTTTAGACTCTATCCTTGCTTTAATTAGGCTTATAGAAGATTATACATATTTTCATCATCATGGATAAGGTTTTTTAGTTCTGATTGAGATCTTTATTGCTCACACACTTCTCAATAACTTGATTTCCTAACCCTGTGCTCCATTAAGATTGTGTTTCCTTGGATTGTCACACCTATAGGTGTCTATGATCTTGATTTGACCTTATAACACAATATAGGGATCATTAATTACCTATATATCATTGAATACATGGTAGAGAGTCATGGGTTCAACTTTAAAGACCACTAGAACTTCACATAGGCCCCTTTTCATCTTACTTTGTGACTGAAGCAGTCATTTACCTCTGCTTGTAGGTGAAGATAGCTCTATATGCACTTGGTCATGATGTTAAAAGTTCCTTGAAACCTCCATTTGGTTAAAAAACATGTGTTGGACTTATCTCATGATTTTAAATTCCATTTAAAATCCCATTAAGACCTCAAAACTCATTTTTCCTACTTGGTTAGATTGAGACATTTTGCTCTTAGTACCCTACTGTAGGTGGGTGTTCTCAATATTTTAGGACCTTGTTTATGATGTTTTATGAACTCTTTGAATAATCTTGTGTTCATATAATTGAATATTTCATTTTCTTTTATATACATATTTCATTAGATCCTAACACAGTCCCTTCCTTTAGACTGAGACACCTCTCTTTGGAAACTTGCATGTAGATGCAACTTAGTAGCCTGTGTACAAACAAAGTAAAGTGCTTGAGGGTCAAAAAAAGGCACACCATCTTTATTTTTTATCCTTATGTTAATGAATGTACATTTGGGTCAATGAGAATAATTCAATCATGAGAAAAATGCATGGGGCTTAGTCAAGGTATGCCAAATTGGTTGAAGAAGATCCATTTTAGGCTAAATCTTGTAGACTTCACTACCTTGTTTCAGTGTGTTTTGGAGTCTTTTCTAAACCCTGAAACTCAGATCACCTTCAATTCTATCTTCTCAAAACTTCTTAGAGTCTTTGATTGAGCTAGAGGCTACACACCCACTAAATTATAGGACTCAAAACCCTTTAAAAGTGTAACTTGGGAGGCCTATCAAAACCTATAAGGCCTTTGTTTTGGTCATTTTGGGACAAAAAGGTCTAAATATAATCTCCTTTGTTTCAACTTATGATTCTATACTCCCATTTCTCAATTAACATTAAAATTGGTTTGTCAACCTTGATTAAGTGTTCCACAAACCTCAAAGGGTGTCAATATCCTTTCAAACTCCTCCTTTAGGCATTCAAACATTCTGCCCAACCCCCTGTAGATGTACATTTGACTATGCATAGGTAGGAAAGATGAAATTAAGCAATAAAGGTTGTAAAAAAACTTCAAAACACCTTCAAATACAATTTTTATCCTTCAAATAGATAATCTCCATCAAGGAAATTTTCAAATTAATCATCAAACACTCTCTTCAACATGGAAATCACCTTCAAGGCACCTGTAGGTGAAAGGAGTATACAATTTTCAAACATAAGTAAGCCTAGAAGAGGCTTGTGAGTTCATGAAATCTCCACAATCAACGAAACCATGGGAAACCTATTGAAGGGATATGAAAAATGCATGAAACCATTAAACTTGTCAAACCAAAACAAATAATTCAAAAACAAGTGCAAATAGTGACCCCTCTTGGATGAGAATGCATAAAAAACTTCTTGCGGTGTTAAAAATGGTTCATAAAGGAGTAACCACCAAAATTAAACTTCTTACTATGGATTAGGATTAGACTTAGATCCCTTTCACCCACTAAGAGCATTCCTCCCAACTCCACATGTATGGCTCACACCAAGTGTTTGAAACTGACCCTCCTTTGCTTGCAAAGGTAAAAAGAAAGAAACAAAAGCCAAAACTGAACTTTTTTACATATCCCTTATAAACCATGCATGGTATGGAGTTTTGGGAGTTGAAGAGACATCTTACCCACATTTTTAGCTGATGGTGAACTCAAGAAGTCCGTATAAGTGCCCAAAAGGGCCTAAAAATAAGGAGAAACTATCCTTCTCTGAACATAATTGATTCTTGGAATATCATCTAACCAATTCTAACATTATCTAACCTTACCCACATTGAAATATATCTTTTTGACAAGTTTTCCTCTTTAAAAGTCTGTACAAGTCATTTAATGGGCTACAAATATGGCCAAATGACCCTTTTTGCATATGAAACTTAGCAAGTGACCAATTTATGACTTGAAGACACCTTGAAACATATAAAATACCATATTAGGACATATATAACATAATTTTGAACTTTGACTAAGTTTGACCAAGGTTAACTAGCTTTGACTTTGGTTGACTTGGCCATTTCAAGAGAGATGAGCTTGGACAAGGACTTAGGGGAGGATAAGAAGGATGTATAGGACAATATGAGACCCCATAAGATATGTATAAACTTATAATTTTTTTATAAATGTATGGGTTCACCTAATTTGTCCAAAGGTCAAATTTGGTCAACACTTTTGGCAATTCCTAGGGGTAACATTCTTGCCTATGTTAAAGACTAGTAGCCTTATCCTATCTATTGGGAAAAGGAGTCAAAATTCACTTAGGAACAATAGGAAAAAACAATTTTTTTACCTCAAAACACACAAAGGAAAGAACAACACACAAAAAGGACAAATAAACACTCAAAATAAAGGCACACACTAAACAAAAGGAAAGAAGCACAAGACAAACTAAAACAAACACACTCTAATATGTAAAAACTAAATATAAAGAAATGATCCTCCTGGATCAAAAGGAAATTTTTTTATACCATTTTATTGAAGTGAACTAGAAGGATGTGCAAGCTAAAACTTAGGACTTTTTCTTGTTTGTTCAACGCCGTATTCACTTCTCATGGTGCTTGCATTGGTTTCAACTGGTTCTATATCTAAGAACATGTGTTCAATGGAAAAATAATCCTCTTGATTGGTTTGAATGGTAACCATAGCCCTTGGTTCAAGTGATTTTTAATTGATTTTGGACTCATTTTGACCCTCACACTCAACCTCAATTTCTATTGCAAGTGGATTTTCATCATCAAGACTATACTCAGTTTGAAAAATAAGGTCTCCATCAAACTTTGGTGGTCTTAGCAGCTGAATGCATGGGAGAGGTTCTTCAAAACTTACTACCTCTCTTGGTACGGTACCTTGTATTCTTCATATATCTTATGCATTTTATTTTCTTGAGATGAACCATGCTTACCTTACTCTTTAGACTCTTCAAACATGTGTAAATAGGTTTACCATATGACCTTGTCTTCTTGTTGAGGTGATTTATGAATTTCAATAGGTTCAACTGAAAAATATTCTTCAAAAATTTTCTCAAGATTTTTATGAAGTGAAGATGCATCATTCAATCTTAGACAAAAATTCTCAAGGTCATCCCAAAATTCCAACTCTTCATGATCAATAGAAAGGACTCGAAGTTTATCAACATTCTTACCGATTTCTTGTGAAACATCATGTTAACTAATGAGTATCTCTTCTTCATCTTGTGTTACAAGTTGATCATCATCATCTTCCATGAAGCATGGTAATTCATCGATCCACTCAAAGTTTACTTCTTCTTGTCTTATAGTTAAAGTGTCTTCTTCTCCCAAAACCTCTATTTACTGCTCCATGTCATCAACTCCTTCCTCAAGCTTAAAAATTGATCTACTAGGGTGAAGAGGGGTGCTAAAGACAATCTCTTCATCATAACTACTTGAGGTATCATCTTCAATATGTTCAAGGAACTCATCTATGGCAGCATCATCCTCTAACTCTTGAAGAGTCTTAGGAATAATCAATTGATTCTCAAGTTGTGAAAGCAATAGAGAAGAAGTACTAGATGACAATACTTCAAGTACCTTGTCAAACTTTGATATGTCTTACAATTTATGAGAAGATCTATCATGAAGGGTAGATGGAGAATTGGAATAACCTGTAAGACCTTTTGAATTTCTCCCAACACAATTCTCCTTCTTCATAACCTACCTAGGCATTGGAACTTCCTTCATCTCAAGGTTAGGCATGACATAGTTTGGGTTCTTCATCCAATATGAACTAAAATATGAATCTATGGCAAGGTCTTGAGTAGGCTTAGTAATCTTGGGAGGAGACTTAGGAGTAGAATAATGAGAATGATCAATGTTTGGTTTTCTTAGAGGGAGGAGCTACAAATGAAACTTATTACATGGATTTGATTCAATTTGGCCTTTCAAACCACGCTTAAACCTGAAGATAAATTGAGACATATCATTATACACTCTTCCCCCAATATTAGCCATGAAGTCATTAGCTAAGAATTGATCAAAGTATAGTTGAACATCTAAAAATATTATATCTTATGGAATTGCAACATGAGGATAAGTAGGAAAATCAAAAGACATAGATATGCTTCTCACAATGCCAATTGTATTTACATCTCTTACTTCTAATTGCAATTCAACTCTAGAATCAAACTCATACTGTAAGTTCAACTCATCATCTATTGCCTTAGGAATAAAAGAATGACTTGTAGTATTACCAAAATCACAATTATGAATGAAGACATTACCAATGATCATTGTTGTAATGAAAGGAGAAGGAATAACCTCCTTGACTTATTGAGGAACATGAGATTGATGTTGCATTACTTTCTACTATTTCAAAATTTCTTTCAACTCCCTCAATTCAATTTTCAAACCCTCCAAATCAAGGTTTAACTTATTCTCATCTTTCTCAAACTAGTCATTATGAATAGTAATTTGGTAATATGAGTGATTTGATGTTGGAGAAGGGTAGAATGGTTGATATAAACCTTCATAAAGTGCAGTCTCTTAAGGGCAACTTGTGGAGAAGCCATGAACACTAAAAGTAGGATCATATTGATAGGGAGGTACATGTTGATTGGAGGATGAAGAATACATACCATAATTGATGTTTTAAATCACTATGGCTACTTACACTAGTTGAAATCATTTAGAGTCACCATTGGTGATTTGATTGCCTTTAGAGGCTAATGAGTTGAAGGATAACACAAAGAATTCCTTCACTTAAATTCAATGATCCCATTGGGCATGCTAGAGCTTTTGTCTCCAAATCTTGCACCCTATAAGAGGGTGTTCAAGCCTCTTCTAGATTTTGGCAACATTGGACTACTTCCAAGTGTGTGGGGCACCTATGGTGGAGCTAGACCTCTAAGATTGAAAGGGCTAGCTCCCTAGATATGTCTTGATATACTTGTCACCTAATCTAATAATTGCTTGTGTCAAAAGAGATGGGTGTTACATGAAAGTAAAATATTCTAGGGGGGAGATACACCATGAATATCTCAACAAGATTATCATACAAATACACTAAGAGAAAATACTCACAAAACTAAATTCTACCTGTTAGAGCACTCTTACATTAACATTTTAAATATGAAGGTGGAATACATGAAATACTACTCATGGTGAGTTAGCCAAAGATCAATTTTAGACACTAAGGCTACTTTTACACTTAAATAATAGACTCATACACTTAAAAACACTTCATGTGAACTGCTATAATGAAACAACTTGCATCAGACATGGAAAGATTGAGAGGAAGCAAGGATTGATATCAATCACTTGAATTTTCACTATACATCTCTTCACATACTTAGAGAAGATATTTTGTATGATCAAAACCATATTACATATCTTATTTCAAATGAAAATACAATATCAAAATATCAAGGCTTTGCCATACTAGGTGTGGTCACTTACAATGATAAAAAGGATAGAATTTATAGCAATTATGTGTGTGTGAGAGAAGAGGAAGTTCAAGAGTCACTTTCACATGTGTTAACTTGATAAAAATATTTAAAAATGTATGTGAGAGAGAGATGGGGTGAGCCATGCAATGTGAGGAGCTACAAGTGTCATCTCCAATCATCTAAGCCTTGTAAAGTGGTCTAGAAACTCCTTTCCTTGCACAAAAAATTACCCCTCATGATTTGCCTTCAAAAACTACCTTATCACTAAAAATTATTAGGTCTGATGATGAGTCTATGTAGGAGGGGTTATAAAAAATCACTCACATGCATTGGGGAGGTCTTAAATCACTCAAGATCTTATGTTCATGCACAATCATCTATGACAGTCCCAAAATGGCCTCTCTTTAAGCACCTCTCACACTTGGCACCAAAAACCTTCCAAAATATACCATTTTATCCATACACAAGAGGTAATGACATGTGTAAAAGGTTTCCATATCATCATTTTCAAGAAACAAGCCTTAAAAGGCTTCCAAAATAGACCTTCACTCTCTTTCACCTGAGTGTTCACTATTTACCCATTAGACTGGATAAAATGAAAGAGGTAGTAGATAGGCTTAAGAGTTGAAATAGTTGATTAAATGGACATGAGGATTTATAAAGAGTCCTAAAATCTCTCCCAAAAGGGATTTGGTCTCTTGAAAGTTCTCCATGCCTGTAAAACATAGAAAATTGTCAAAATAAGCCCTGTTTTGCCATTTTTGTATAGGTGTGGTGTAGCTCAATTGCATGGGGAAGATACTTGGATATTCCTATATATAATATAATTGGTTTAATGTAATTTTACCTACATTTTTATGCTTCATTTGCCTCCTTTTGCCAATCAAGTCTTCATGGAGGGTTTTCAAGGGTTTTGGAGTGGTCTGGACTCTTAACATTTGTTCATAAAGAACATACATTGGAATCCTTTAAAAATTACACTAAGGTATTATTAGGGACCCTTCTTAAATTTTATAATCACCTATAGGTCCCATTAAAATCACCATGAAAATTTCAAGCACTTGAAATGGACATTCAAGCTCCTTTCTAGCACATTCTGTGAGGGTCTGAGCACACCTTAGGCTAAACATGGCTTCTTGGGAAGTTTTATTGTAAACCAATGGTTCATAAACCTATATTCACATCCCAAGTACATTCCTCCATCATTGGAAAATATCACCAAGATCTAGAAACAAGAATGGTCACCCTTTAAAACTAGGCCTAAACCTTGTTCAAAGGGTTTGCATGCAACCTTAGGTTCAAAATACCTTTATCTAATGTATAACCTACATTTAATGGATTGGAAATACAAAATATACCTCTACATACATGAAAAAAATCATTGGAGTTCTTATAAAAGGTTTTAAATTGAAGTGACCTTCCATTTGGAGCTAGACTTACATGTTGCCTAACTACCTTGCCTACAAGTCCTCTTGTTTAGACCAACCTGCTTGTATTCCAACCTTAATAACTATTTTACCTTATTTTAATAGGTGTTTCATATTGTTTCTATCGCTAATTCGCTTTTTAGATTATAAAGGAGAGAAGAAACTAAAGAGATAATGGACAAGGCATGTGAAGTACCTGGATAAAGATCGCACACTGTAATCCAGACATTTGTGGGCACCCCTCTTTGGCTGTGGAGGAATGACACATGCAAAGAAAAGGAACTTGGACAAGAAAATGTTAGATGGATAGGCGGTGGGTTGCCAAGCAAAAGCCTGTTCCCAGAAGTATGAGAACTTCCTTAAGGGAGGTCAACCCACTATTTTGATAAAAGATAAGTGACTGATAAAAGACAGAATGCTAAAATAGACTGAAATGATAGCAAACTGAAAGAGAAAAGGAAGCAAAAGGCTTACCTAGAAGAAGCTATTGGACTGGTTGCAGTCGCCGGCGTCGGTGGTCTCACCGACGTCGGTTGTCGGGTCTGCCGACGTCGGTTAGTCTACCGATGTCGGTGGGGGTAATGACTGGCATCGGTCGGGGCAATGGTCTCTAGACGGGTCTGGTCAGGTTCCTGGTCAGGGCTTGGTCTGTGGATGGTCCGGGGTTGGTCTGCGGTCTGTTTAAGGATGGTCTGTGGACGGCTCTGAGTCTGATTTGAGGCAGTCAGGGGGTCTGTGTAGAGATACAGGGGAGTCAAATGGACAGAAAGGGACAGAGAGATAGAGGAAGCCAATCAGGGAGATAGGAATCCGGGTCTAGGTGACAGTCAGAACTGAGGGAAAGAAGTGCTAAATCTAGTTTAGAAATGACTAGAAAGCATAAAGAAAACAAACAGAGTACTTACCTGTGCCCTGCTGAAGAAAGTGTTGATCTTGTTGCTGGTGATGCCAGATGTGAAACCTGTTGCTGATGAAGAATCCCTATTGTTCACTTGTAGAAGCCTGCTGTGTACCTGAGGGAGAGAGTCAGATTGATTGGCAGAGAGGTCAAGTGAAAAGGACGGATACAAGGGTCTGATACGAAGGTTCAAGAGTCGGGATGCCAGAGAGAGAGTCGCAGGGAGCGAAGAAGAGCCAAGAGAGAGGAGATAACGGTGAAGAAGCCATTATGAAAGGTGTCGATGCTGGAAATATCACCGACGTCGGCCGAAGGCTGACCGACGTCGGTGGCTAAAAGGCTGGAAAAAGGCTAAAAATAGCCTTCTATCCGTTTTCCAGCCGCCAGGTCAAATGAATGCGAGGATGAAACGGTCGACGGAGGTTAAATGGGCGAGTGAAGAGATTGGAATGGGAGTCTAAGGCATTAAATGGCCATGTGGGGAATGAAGGGGATCCAAGGAGGGTATCCTAGGGTGGCGAGGTGGCAAGGAGAGGGAAAAATGGACTTATTAATTAAAAATAGATGATTATTTTCAATTAATAAGACCTAGGTAGGTTAGGGATAGTCGAAGTGGCAAGGGACCAAGGGGAGAGAGGAAGACCAAGGGTTAGACACTTTTTAGGTGTCTACACATATCTATAAAAATCATCTTGAATGATCAACTTGACTTTTGGTTCACTATTCCATCACATTTCCCAACACTGGTAGGGTTTAGACATGGAGAAATTTTATCACTTATGAGACAAAACAAAGGCCTATTTTCCTCTTTTCCTAGAAAAAACAAGTTTTTTATGGGTTTATATAGGTCACTATTATGTTCCATACCAAAATTCAACCTCTGGTGAGGTGATTTGACCCTCTAACTTACTTCATTTTCAAGATAGATGCTCAACCATGGACTATGTGCAGGAAAATAAGGATGACTATATTTTGCTCATTTTTAGACTCTATCCTTGCTTTATTTTGGATTCCAAGAGATTATAAATATTTTAATCATATTGGATGAGGTGTTTTAGTTCTTATTTAGGTCTTTATTCCTCACATACTTCTCAATAACTTGAGTTCCTAACCTTGTGCTCCATTAAGATTGTGTTTCCTTGGATTGTCACACATGTAGGTGTCTGTGATCTTGATTTGACATTAGAACATAATATAGGGATCATTAATGACATATATATCATTGAATACATGGAAAAGAGTCATGGGTTCAACTTTAAAGACCACTAGAACTTCACTTAGGCCCCTTTTCATCTCACATTGTGATTGAAACAGTCATTTACCTCTGCCTGTAGGTGAAGATAGCTCTATATGCACTTGGTCATGATGTCAAAAGTTCCTTGAAACCTCCATTGGTTACAAAACATGTGTTGGAATTATCTCATGCTTTTAAATGACATTCAAAATCCCATTAAGACCTCAAAACTCATTTTTCCTACTTAGCTGGACTGAGACATTTTGCTCTTAGTACCCTGTTGTAGGTGGGTGTTTTCAATCTTTTGGGACCTTGTTTATGATGTTTTATGAAATATTTGAAGCATCTTGAGTTCATATAATTGAATATTTCATTTTCATTCATATACATATTTCATTAGAACCTAACACAGTCCCTTCCTTTAGTCTGAGACACCTCTCTTTGGAAACCTGCATGTAGATGCAACTTAGTAGCCTATATACAGATGGAGTAAAGTGCTTGGGGGTCAAAACAAGGCACACCATATTTATTTTTGATCCTTAGGTTAATGAATGTACATTTGGATCAATGAAAATCATTTAATCATGAGAAAAATGCATGGGGCTTAGTTAAGGTATGCTAAATTGGTTGAAGTAAATCCCTTTTAGGCTAAATCCTGTAAACTTCACTACCTTATTTCAATGTGTTTTGAAGTCTTTTCAAAACCCTCAAACTCAGATAACCTTCCATTATCTCTTCTCCAAACTTGGTAGAGTCTTTGATTGAGTTAGACGCTACATGCCCACCAAAGTTTAGGACTCGAAACCCTTTGGAAGTGTAACTTGGGAGGCCTATCAAAACCTCTAAGGCCTTTGTTTTTGTCATTTTGGGACAAAAAGGTCTGAATACAGTCTCCTTGGTTTCAACTTATGATTCTATACTCCCATTTATTAATTGACATTAAAATTGGTTTGTCAACCTTGATTAAGTGTTCCACAAACCTCAAAGGGTGTCAAGATCATTTCACACTCCTCCTTTAGGCATTCAAACATTTTGCCTAGCCACCTGTAGATGTGCATATGACTATGCATAGGTAAGAAAGATGAAATTTAGCAAGAAAGGCTAGTTATTTTTTTTAAAACACCTTCAAATACAACTATTAGCCTTTAAATAGATAATATCCATCAAGGATCTTTTCAAATCAATTATCAAACACTCTCTTCAACATGGAAATCACCTTCAAAGCACCTGTAGGTGAAAGGAGCATATAATTTGCAAACACAAGGAAGCCTAGAAGAGGCTTGTGAGTTCATGAAATATCAAAAACCAAGGGAACCATGGAAAACCTATTGAAGGGCTCTAAAAAACACATAAAACCATTAAAATTGTCAAACCAAAACAAGCTATTCAAAAATAAGTTCAAACAATGATCCCTCTTGGATGAGAATGCATTAAAAACTATTTGGGGTGTTAACAATGGTTCATAAAGGAGGAGCCATCAAAATGAAAATTATTGTTATGGATTTAGAGTAGACTTATATCCCTTTCACCCACTAAGATAATTCCTCCCAACTCCCCTTGTACGGCTCACACCAAGTGTTTGAAATTGACCCTCCTTGGCTTGTAAAGGCAAAAAGAATGAAACAAAATCCAAAAATAAAATTTTGACATCTCCCTTGAAAACCATGTGTGTTAAGGAGTTTAGGGAGCTGAAGAGACATCTTACCCACGTTTTAGCTGATGGTGAACTCAAGAAGTCTGTACAAGTGCCCAAAAGGGCCTAAAAACAAGGACGAACTGCACTTCTATGAACATAATTTATTCTTGGACTATCAGCTAACCAACCCTAACATTCTATGACCTTCCCCACATTTAAATACAACTTGGTGACAAGTTTACCTCTTTGAAAGTCTGTACAAGTCATTTGATGGGCTAAAAATGTGGCCACATGACCCTTTTTGCATATGGAACTTAGCAAGTGACCAATTTATGACTTGAAGACACCTTGAAACATATCAAAGATTATATTAGGTCAAATTTGTTCAATATAATTATCTCAGAAATTATAATTCAACACAATCAAGAGTATTTAGAGCAACCAATATCTTTCTTCAACCAATCTTTGAAAGGTTATGAAGAGAATTATAGTTTTGTGGAGAAGTAGGTATATGCAATCATTAGAGCACTCAAAAAGTTCAGCCATATTCTCTCCAATAATAAGGTACATCTAATGGTTAGTCATTAAAGCATCAAAGAATTTTTGCTTAGTAGGGAGATAAATGAAAAATGAGCAAGATGGATTACCAAGGTCATGGAGTATGACATAAATATCATAATTAAAAAACTAGTAAGAGGAAAAGGGTTGTGTGAACAACTAGATTCTGACATCAAGACTATTGAACCAATATCTAACATGGTGTATGCTCAAACCACACCTCAGCCAGACAATCCTCCTTTTAATAGATGGATTCAAGACGACCCATTTCCTATAGAATAGCAAATACCCATGACTTCTAGCAGTAAAAAAAAGGTATTTTTGACTCCAATAAATTCCATATCTCCTTATTGATGGAATCTTATTTTAGAATGATTTTGAATGGAGTCTTATTCAGATGTATTGAGTATGAGCAAGCTCCCAAAGTATTTAAACAATTTCATGATGGACCATCAGGAGGACATTTTTTTGTAAGGATTATGGCCATTAAGGTGATGAGAGGGGGCTAATACTGGCCTAAATTATTCAAGGATGCCCATCAGTGGGTGAGAAATTATGAAAAGTGTGATTATTTCACTAGTAAGCAAAGACTAGTTGCACTTCTCTCAGACCAATTCAAGTAGATTAGCCATTTCCCCAATGGGGGTTAGATTTATTAACATGATCAATCCACCATCGAGTGCTAGTCATAAATGGGTTCTCATAGCAATGGATTATTTTACATGATGCACTGGAGTAGTTGCTCTAAGAGATGCCACTGAAACATCCATCCTAAATTTTTTGGATAATATAGTTTCAAGATTTGGTGTTCCTCACACCATCATATCCAATAATTCCAAGGCATTCAGGTCAGTGAATGGGCTATCAAGCATAGTGTGTACTTGAGCACTTACTCAAATTATTACCCCCAGGGTAATGACCTAGTTGAGTCCACCAACAAGAATTTAATTAGAATTATCAAATGAATTGTGGAGGACAACCAGAGAATGTGGCATATGAAACTAAACTTAACACTATGGACTAATAGAATTACACTAAAGAGAGTCATTGGTAACTCCCCTTTTATGTTGGTATATGGAAGAGAAGCTTGAGTACCATTATTAATTGAGCTTCCATCTTTAGATCTCAATCACCAGTTGGACTTGCTTGATAATGATGAAATGACTATGAGACAAGCTGATCTCATGGAGCTTGAATAAATTAGGCATCAATTAATGAAAATGTTGGAAGCAAATTAGGCACAAATCAAGAAGACTTTTGATAAAAATGTAACTACAAATATATTTAATTAAGGAGACTTGGTTCTCAAGTAGGATGTAGATAAAATGAAACTAGGAAGGCACACCAAATTTGATACAATATGGAGTGGCCCATATATCATCACTCAGTGCAAAGGACCCAATGCATTCTATCTCTATAAACTTGATGGATTAAAATTACCAATCCCAATAAATGGGATATACCTCAAAGATTGTTTTTAAGGTAAGGAACTTGTTTCAAAATGATTAAACTTGTAAATAATAGGATTTCTTATGTTTTCAATAAGTGATTGTGCATAGGTCAAACTCATTAGGAGTTGTTTCCTTAGGTTGTGTTGTTTCTTTCCTTATTTTGTTCATAGGCAAATCCCAGCTTATTTTTCCCTAGCTTAGCATTTGTCATAATAAAGCAAAGTTAAATCCATGTCCAATGGCAAGACTACTAGATTCGAAATGATTAGAAAGGAATCATCCTACAGAGGTTGCAAAAAATGTTGAGATTTTTTTCTCAAAAATATCATTACATCTAACACCTTATGGAAGACCCCATTTGTTTTCTTTAAGAAAACCTCATTTCCCTAAAAAACCCATTTTACCTTTTTATGTTTAACAAAATCCAAAACCCTAGATGCAATTTATACTTATGCCAATTGATTCATGGGATTCAGATCCCTTAAAGCACTAAGACCCCAGAACCATGGAATCCAAAACTCACCATGCACTTTACATGTTGTGAAAAATGTGCAAAATGGATGGCAGGCTCTAGATCCTGCCATGTACTTAGTCGATGGAATCCAAAACCTGACATGCATTTTGCATGATTTTACAATGTACAAAGTGCAAAATGGGATCTAAATCCTACCAAGCCTATCACACCCCCCTTCTATGGGATGTATATCTTGAAGTGCACATTGTACATTTTTAGAATGTGCAAAGTGCATATAAAGCTCCACTTTTCACCATGTCATTTAACTCGTATGTGGAGAGTGGATCTACTCAAAATAAGTCTAACCTCTGTGGTACTTACCAAACCTTTTTGTGGGATGCATAGCTTGAAGTGTACATTTTATGTTTTCACAACATGTAAAGTTCATGCCAAACTCTACCTCTCACCAAGCCAATCCCAAACTATAGAGAGTGGACCTGCTCCGAGCAGGTCCAACCTCCACCACCAACCAACATGACTTTCATTAAATACAAGTTTTCCTATAAAAGCTTAAGTTGATTTTCAAAGTTTTTTCTATCAATTATCTTGTTAATTGCATGTTTTGAGATCCAACCCTATACCATGACCTTGTACCATGAAGCCACATCCATGCACCAGTTTTCACATCACCTGCATCATTTTCATGGTACTTCCCTCATTATTTTTCCACCATTTGCCTTTCATTTTGAAGCTTTTTTAGTCATCTTATTTTCTTATAAATATTTAGATTAAAAATCATTTAGGTTTTATTGTTTAAGGTATTTCTAGTTTATGGTTTTCTTGCAAATTTGTTATTAGGTCTTTTCATGTTAAAGACATGTACTTGGTGTTGGTCTAGGTTTTTTGAGTTTTTAAGGTTTTCTATTTGCAAATCCTACACATCATCCAAAAAAACCCTAATTTTATTCTCTCTCAAATTCATGATCAAATTTAGGGGCTTTCTCAAATAAATATTCTCAAGCATATTCTTCCATTTTGAATAGATAATATTCCCTCCCAATATCCCTACAGACATTAGACATGTTCTAAGTACGTTTGACCTCTATTGATTCTCAATGCACTATAGAGAGTGAACATTCCTCAAACACCTCCCAGTTCTACCATAAAATTGACATCCTTCAAACACTATGGAGATTAGACCTACCCCAAGCATGTCCTACATCCATCAGAGATTCCAAAGCCCACAAGCATCATGGATACTAGATGTGCTTTGAGCACCTCCAAGTTTTGCCAGAAGATACAAGTGCTCTAGGCACTTGCAATTGCCACCAAATTTCACAGTTGGCTTCTCAAAAGATTTTCTACAATCTCCATGCCTCCCAAAGAGATGAAGTTCAAATCTAAGGTCCCTAAAGTAACTTCTTGTTTGGAATCCAATCTCACAAAGATTAGTGATACAAATTTAGGTTACACTGACCTAGGAGACTTCTGGGATATAATAGAGGTAAAATTAAAAAATGACTGGATATAGAGTAGTTATGAATATGGACTTCCACAAGATACAACCTTCACCCTGACTATTCAAATTCATGAGTTGGTCCTGACAATTGCTCAACACTATGATCCTAATAGGAGGCAAGTGTATAATGATAAAGGGGAAAAGATTCTAGATCTTGAATCTGACTACATAAACATAGTGTTTTCCATTATTAAGTTCAAGATTTATCTTTATATAAATCCCAAAACATCTACATAGTTATATAACGAAAAGAGGGATGGATGTTAGAAGATTATCAACAAATAATGGCTCAAGATCCCCAAGCATTCCTCTACCAGATTTCCTAAAACTATGTGTATATCTGATTTTATAGAGGAGGTGGGAGATGTTATCACATTGCTGCATAGAGTCACTAGCAATCCTAATTCCTAATGCTATGAACAATGGACGTATCTAGATAATTTGAAAGAATAAATAGTATATACATTAAGCATAATTAATCAGTGACTCTCTCCATCAGTAGTTTTTGGAGGTTCAAATAAAAAATAAATTTTACATGACATCATATGTTGTTTATATTTTGGCCAAAGGAAGACTATTCCTAAACCTCAATGCTATTCTTGATGACATAACAAGAGTATATAACTACTACTTTGACCTCACCCTTCAGGTTAGTAGACAATAATTCAAAAGAGTTAATGATGCTTTCATCTATAACATCATCATCATGTTCAATCTAGAGCTTAACAGGGAGAGGTTATCAAGGGAAGCAAAGGATGAAATCATTAAATGGGGATCATTATTCATACAATTCCCCACAAATTCCTACATCAGGGTAGGAATTTTTAGTGGCTATCCCTAAACTCTTCCTCGATATGTGAGTGACAAATGGGCATTGTTGGAGTTGGTGTGATAACTAGCATAAACACATAAGCTCCTCTCTAATAGACATAAGGTAGGGATACATTTCCTTATTTCTATTGGCCATTATACATGCCAAACTCTTCTGAAGGATAGAAGTGTAGGAGGCAAAGATGAGCCAAATGACATTAAATACTCTAGAGTCTAGGCCATATTTTGACCCATACAATAAAATCACTCATATTAAATTTAGAAACATATGAACATGTGGCATACTATGAGGATTATTGGGAGGATTGTGATGATCAAGAAATGGTAGGAATGAGGGACTACTCAAGAATGCCCCTATAAAAAATAAAGGATTATGATCTAACACCAGTCCCTGATGACTTGGTAGATTAAGATTCTAGAGTGGATCCATTATACCTCACCTAGATCATTATAAAACCCCTACCACTAGTTAGGTGGTAATTTCCTGAATAATTTTACCTATTTAATAGGACAACCCCTATCATCAATAGAACTATTAATTAGATAAGGGGTGAAGGAGTACATATCACTAGGAAAACCATAGGAGTTAAAGAGAAGCTCTTAAAACTAAAAGTAGAGGGTATTACCCCATTGGTAGAGGGGCCTGGTTAATCATTAATGGAACCTGACAAGAAAAAGAAGACAAAGATAAAAGTGAGGAAAGGAGAATCTAGTAGCCATATAGTAGCTAAAAATGAACCTATTGACCTTTCAATAAAAAAGACAGTAGTAACAACATAGGGATCTACAACTTCAAATTATATATCATTAGCTCTCATTTCCAACATTCCCTCTTCTTCTACACATATTGTGTAAGAGGTTTCCACACCTCCATTGACCACATCTCCTCAATCACCTCAAGTTTTTATTACACCATAAGTATTATTATCTCCACCCCTAGTGTCAACCCCTCCATCTATTTCTATTCCACCTATCATCCCACCCACTTTAACAAGTCAAATGCAAGCTGCGTAGATCAGTCAAGTGGACACTTAGGGTTCCCCTCCATAGTGGAAGATCAGGTATTCACTCTACCTTCCCTTCCTCCCACTTCACCTTCTCCATTTGTTCTAGTCCCATTTTCCCTTTCATTTATGATTCATTCCATCACATCTCCTTCAATTCCCAATACTACACAATAGTACATCATCATAGAGTCAGTCATATTGATTATAATTCCATAGGCTATCCTAACCCATAAGATAAGTACTAGTTCCCCTTAACCCACTATCTTCACATCAGTAACCTTGAGTGGTCCCACTCACTTAATTGGCACATTTAATGCCTTGGCTTCCACAAACCCACCTGTCCCCAAGTTTACAACCTTTGTTTTTATTACCTCCACCTCTCCCATTTCAATTGTTTCAACCATTATCATCTGTTGAGGTTGGAAAAACCTAGGTACTTGGTATAGGTACTAATCTTTAAACTACTAATGAAGGAGGATCTTCATAGGCACCTATTGAGTAGTCAATAATATCTTCCCAGGAGGCTCCCTTGGTCATAATATTAGTTAGTATAGCTACATCAGCTACAGATTCTTTAGTGACCATTTCAGATCAACATAAGGCTACCCCTAGTTGGCTAGCTGAATAAGTGGGAAAGAATTAGAAACTGATGATTGATCCTAACATTTTGGACTTCAAAATGTCAAAATTCAAGAAGAAATTTAAGCCTACTCCCAAGACCCTTTCAAGGACATTTAATGATGAAAAGGGAGATAGATATGTAGAGATTGTAATTCCCCCACCAACCAAATCAAAAGAACATCTTGTGGTGGTAGATTACCAAATTTCACAAATACACCTTGGTCGGTAGACCAGAGAAGGTCTCAACATGACATGTAGATTGGAATCAATTCTCTCTTCCAAAGAATTGACCATGACAAAGCCACCAAGGATGAGCTTAAAAGGAAAATTGATTAGTTAATCGAAGCACTCAACTAGTTCATTAAGCCTGGTGAAACATCACAACAACTGTAGGTAGTGCAACCAATCAGTCTAGATCAAGCTACAATTGATTTTGCATGAGATATTGATCACATGGGAAGGGCTATAAAATAATGGTCTAAGGAGTTGGTTATAAAAGGCAACAGAGTACTTGCAGCCATGATGGAACACTATGGAATAATCATGGAAAGAAAACATATTTTCAGAGAACAAATTAATAGCTATGAAGGAAAAATTTAGAATCTTAATCTATATTATCCCAAATTTATAGCCATAAAATTAATTGAGATAGATACCTTCATTGCAGAGAACATATTGAAAAGTGATGCTAAGCATGAGGAACTTCATAGGGCTACCCAATTTTGGATAAGGGTTCTGACACAACCTGTTAAATAAGCCAAGGAGGCTCATGATAAGGCTATTGATGTGCTATATGAGATTGATGACATGATCAATTTAATGTCATGCTAACCAATGGATGATTCCAACAAAATCCTTAAGGTAGAGCAGGTCTAGAATCATTTTAAGTCAAAAATCGAGAAGGAATCTACAAAAGACATGATCTTTATCTTAAGTTTAATTCATAGGTTCATTGGATATGAGAAAGCAATTGACAAGATGAAGATTGAGATGCATGGCATAAGGACTTTTAGAAAAGAACAATTCAATGTCAAGATATATTATGCATCTTCAAATATATATTTCTATGGGCTAGATGCATATCAGATTCAAGAGATCTTTAAGGCTTTTGATACATATACCGAGAAGCTTCAAGTAAAGAATGATAAAAGGGTTGAAGAAGTTTTAAATATTGATTAATTTTCCCTCCTTTGAATATTTCAAATGTTAATTTGTATTTTTATTTTACATTGTAATTTGTAATTTCAAGGTACATCTGTATATTTTTTATAACTCTTTTTGAGAAGGAGAAAGACATATACTCTACACTTTGTATTTTAAAAGATGTGAAAGTGTAAAAAGACACTTTTCAATCTTTAAATATGAATTGTTAAAAGAGGCATAAGGTACAAATTACATGGTTCCTTTTGATAAAGTGACAAAAACTTGAAAGTTGTAAAAGTCTCACTTTCTATTTTTCATGCTAGGGTTTTTTTTTCATTAAAAGAAACTTGGTTATTTTTAAAAATTTATCTTTTACCTTTTGAAAAAGTAATTTTTTGGGCACCACTTATTGCATGAGGAGCTATTTTTAGAAAACATCAGATAAAGAGCCTTGCATGAAAATTTCTAGTTTTAACTATGCCAAGATCACCTCTAGGATCACACCCAAATCATGCATGTAGTACCATCACCTCTATGAGTCCAAGATGCCAGAAATATAAGAACTCACCCCTTTTTACATGAGGTATTTTAGTTTGCATGATTTCCTTCTATTGGGTGTTTAAGTTTTGATAACTACATGTCTTCTAAGATCTATTTTGTATAAATATGGGTAGACCCCATGGCCCAATCTATCTTTTTTTAGTTATATTTTATGTATTTTGAATGTATTTACTACAAGCTATAATCTTTGGAGAGAAATAAAGTTAATGTTTTTGCCTTTATTGTCTTTGGAATCTTTGTGTTGTGTAAAGTTATCTGATTCTGTATGGAAGCTTTGTCTTTTATTTTAATATTAATAAAATTCATCTGTGGTATTTTACCCTCTTGATAATATTGTTTGAAATAAAAATCCTTTTCCCTTTTCTGAAGAATAGCTAAAATACTACCTCTGATTTTCAAGTTTGCATAAGTCTACATTTAGAATAAAATCAGCCTATTTTATGTTATCAAAGCAAGAAATAAGACCCACTATAAAGCATTTGGTGCAATCACCATATTTTTAATTTTTTACAAATTTCAATTCTTCAAACCCTTTTCCCATCAGAAGCTTAATTTAGGATTCAAAAACACTAAAGAGCGAGAATTCCACAAAACTTGTATTCTATTAGTTGCACCAAATTTAGTGAAAGGAAGCTGGCCTTATCCAAATATTAATCTCAAAATTTCCAAGGTCCCACAACTTTAGAGGTTTTTCCATTGCTTCATTAGGCACTTGCACAAAAAGCTACAAAATCAAGACAGGTGCAATCCTATGTGATAACAGTAATAACAACACATATGCATAAGCACTTAGGGAATTGAAAATTAATACAACTACCAACTAAAAACTATACAAGATAACACTTAAGGGAAAGTCAAAACTAAAACTATTATGCACATAGAATAACCTATCTTCAACAACAATGCTAGATAAATCCCATTGAGTAGGATTGAGAGCTCTTTACCATCCATATTGGAAAGTTGGAAGGTATTATGAGGCTTGCAAGTTGAGATCATGTAAGGACCTCTTCAAAGTGAGTCAAATTTTGTGTGTCTTCCCAGTTTGGCTCTATCCTCATCCCATTTGAGAACCAAATCACCTTCCTTGAAGCTCCTTAAAGATGATCTTCTATCAAATTTTTTATTTACTTGTGCTTGATGCATTTCCATAGCTAACATGGACTGATTTTTTATTTATTCTAACTCCATAAGTTTAGTATATCTCACTTCTATAGGCTCACTCTCCAATAATTCTAACTAATGCATTAGTTCCAAAGTAGGGAGCTTAAGTGAGATTGGTAATCTAGATTCTCTCCCATACACTAGATTATAGGGTAAATTAGCAATAGAACTCTTGAAGGTGATTCTATCATCCCATAAAGCTGATTTTAACTTCAAATTACACATCTTTTTATTATCTTCAATGGCTCTCTTAATGATCTTCAACAAATTTTTGTTAGTAGACTCAGCAAGGCCATTGCCTTGTGGATAATAATTGGAAGAAGTGCTGAGATACATACCATTTTAGATAACCCATTGACTGATTTTAACCCCTAAAAATTTTATAGCATTGTCTAAATTATATTGGAAGGAACACCAAACCTTATGAGCAAACCTTCATAAACATTCAAGACATTAGATTCATTTTTTTCCTTCAAAACCAATACTTCTGTCCATCTAGTAAAGTAATTTATGGATATAATAATCCAATTATGACCCAAACTAGAAGGTAGATTTATGACACTAATGAAGTCTTAACCCCATTGGACAAAGGAATAATCTATTGAAATAGGTTGAAGAGGTAAGGAAACAAACTTTTCTTTTCCTAAAAATAATGCACACTATTTGCACTTCCTTACCCAAGCATGAGAATCTCTAAAAATGTTTGGCCAATAATATCTACCCTTCATAATTTTGAGGGATGTTGTCCTTGTTGAAAAGTGGCCTCCATCTTATCCATCATGAAATTATTCAAGTAATTTTTCAACTTGATTTAGCTCTATGCATATCAACAACATCCCATTAACATCTATTTTGAATAACACACCATCAACAAGCATAAAAGGAATAGGTTGCAGCCTAAAGTACCTTATCTTTGAGCCACTTAAATTTGGAGGGTACATATCAATTTTAAGGTAACTTACCATATCTTGAAACTAGCTTGCTGAAGGTATATGATTGGCTACAATATCTTCATCATTTAAGACCAAAATTACCTCTTTACTTTCCTGCAAGTCTTGTACGAATTTCCCACACAACCCTTTTCCTCTAATAAGCTTGGTTACCTTTATTTCCACATCATATTCCATGACCCTTGTTATCCATCATACTCTCTTTTCACTTATGTCTTTGTTCAATAATAACTCTTTAGTGCTAGGAAGGGCAACCATCACATGGATATTGATGTTAGATAGTAGGTGCCTAAAATTTTTAAGACATCTAATTATGGAAAGCACATATTTCTCAACAAATGTGTACCTTGTTTCATACTCTTGCAAGACTTGACTAAAAAATGTTATTGGCTGCTCTAAACCTTATTGATTTTGTTGTGTCAATATTCCTAAAATTATATCAACATTAGTATATGCATACAACACAAAATCCTTGGAAAAATCAGGATTTATAAGAGTGGAAACATTAATAATGGCTTGCTTGATTTCTTCAAAACTTTTCATACCTTCCTGAGTTCAAGTAAAATTCTGATTTTTCTTAAACATAACTATAAGAGGCCTTGACAAACTTGTAAAATCAGATATATACCTTATTATAAAGTTAATATTGCTAAGGAAACTGTGCAATGTTTTCTTATGCTTAGGCAAAGACAATGCAATAACAAAATCTATTTTTTCTAGATCAATACTCAAACCATACTTAGAAATAACATGACCAAGGAGTTTACCTTAATGCATTGAAAACACACACTTATTTGGGTTAAGTGACACCCCATATTTCCTACATCTCTCAAATACCTCTCTAAGATGAAGCATGTGATCACTTGCATTCTTTGAAAAAATTGTAACACCATCCAAATACACAAGAACGAACATATTGATCAAACCTTAAAAAGCCATATCCATGGCTCTTTAGGATGTTGCTGTTGCATTAGACAAACCCAAATGGAATTTTTTAGTATGAAAAGGTGCATGACTTGGTCATTAAGGTTATTTTAAACTAATTATTTTCCTTCAAAAGTATTTGGTTATACCCACTATAACTATCTAGCAATGAAAACCTTTCCAAACTAGCCACTAACTGTAGTATTTGTTTTATTGATGGTAAGGGATAATGGTCCTTGAGTGAGGCCTTGTTCAAGTCACAAAATTCCACACACAATATAATTTATCTATTATTTTTCTTAATGGGAATAAAGTTAGCCACTTAAGTGGACTACTTGATGGAAAAGATGATAACTGATTCAATCAACTTGTGAAGCTCTGTTCTCATCAAAGGTTCCAACTTTGGGTTAATTGGCCTTTATCTTTACCTCACTATTTTGTATCTTCTTATAATTCAATGGTGTTTTGAGCCAATTTAAGATCAAAGCATTTTAAATCACTGTACTCCCATGCAAACACATCAACAAATTCTTTACATAAATCAACAAAATATTCTTTTTGAGCTCAAGAGTATACTTTACCAAGCTTGAGAGCTTTCCCATTAACTATGTCAATACTTGCATAATGTTCTTATTTGGTAAAAAAAGAAGCTTTCTTCCTTATTACCTAATCATACCTACTAAAAATATTTTCAAGGGTGACAAGACCCTTGGTTAACTTATTATAATTGATCTGAACTATTTGATCACTATACTGCTGCAAAAGTTTTGACTGATTTATAGAAGATAATTCAACCTCTTCTTGTAGGAAATGACCAACTTGATCATCATATTCAAAGACTTGCCAATTCACATTATTATTAGGAATAGAGGGTCTTACCACAATATTGATGTATGGCTAAGTTTTATCATTCTTTACATCAGCTAGAATGTTAAACTGGGATCCTATTGCAACCAACCTATCCGCATGCTTATTACTCTCTCTAGGAATTGCTTGTATGTCAAATGCATCAAAATTCTCTATAAGATACCATACCCCATGTTTATATGATTTTAGTAATGTATTTTTACACACTTTCAACCCTCTTATTTAATGTACTACAAGTTCACTATCTCCAAATTCCTCTAAGAGGTTAACTCCCATCTTTCTAGCCCATTGCAAACCATGAACTAAGGTTTCATATTCTACCACATTGTTAGAGTATCCAAACTAAAATTTAACAAAAACATAGTACCTATAATCATACTTCCCATGACCCTACTCCTCCTTATGATTACACATTGACTCAAATGTAGACTACTAACCCTAGTCATCCCATTTTGACACATCCACCACCTATTTGGACATCTCCCACATCATATTCTTACCCTCCATACATCCTTAGTCCATATTGGCTTTTTTGGATGCAAGAAAGGCCTTCTAGAGACCCCATAGGGATTTTTGGGAGCCTGTTGACTAGCCTAGGCCCTTGTTTGACCTAGGACACAACTTTTGTGAAGAAAAACCATGGCCTAGGCCACACTTTTCCTTTACCAAAGTCATGACCTAGGTAGAATGTGCCCAAAAGTCCCAAAAAGAACCCAAATGATAATAAATAACTAGTTTTAGGTCTTTTGGTAGATTAGGGTTGGGATATATGCCTCATTCTCATTGATTTGAGCCTCTTTCTTCTCTCTCCACACTCTCTCTTGATTATTTTTCCCTCTCTTGACTCTCATGCCTTCTTAAATCTCTCTTGATTCATTCTTGGCACTCTTGAGCTTGATTGGTGATAGAGGATCCCATATGCTACTACACATTTGCTTTAAGACTCCATTACTACTCTTAATTTTTCCTACTTCCTTGTGTCTTGCTTATAGCTTCTAAATTTGGCATTATACTTGATTTGTGCTCTTGGTTAGAGCTCTTACACCATTACAAGTTCTCACTTCACCTCTTCCCTTGCTCTTGGATTTTGGTTTGGACTTCATCTTACACATAGCTTGGTCTTCCTCTTACATTATTTCCTAGCTTGCATTCCTGGTTGGTAGAACATATTCACATCTTCTTTGAGATTGATATGAGGGAAATTTTCTATACAAAGTGAAAATCCATTGTTTTGTGTAGTGTATATGCTAGGGTTTGAATTGTTTTAGTAAAATAGTTGTTTTGTGAATTGCTTGGAGTAGTTTCTAAAGTTTCTTACATTTTGTATATGGTTAAAGCGTAATTTCATTGCTTGAAATATTATTTTATTGCATATAATTTCTATCTTTGGAAACATTCCTAATTACATAGTAGAGATATACATGCTCAAGACAAACTAGAAAACTTGCTTAAACATTCTCTCTCTCTTGCTAAACTAGAACATTGCATTGTTAGAAAATACTAGTATTGATTTGGAAAGATAGATCAAATATAGAATAGGCATGCTATTGAACCCTTTATTGAAAATGTCTTTATTACTTAAAATGTCTTTCATTTGGCCTCAAAGTGCCTTAGATTTTAGATTTATTTTTCAGTTCTTATCTCTCTCCATTTGGTATTGTTGTTTTCACTTGGTTTATGCAACCAATAGTCTAATCTTAGTTACTTTATTTAATATGGTTGGATCAAATAGAGTTACTTGCATGATTTTTATGCCTATTTGTGCTAGCCCCAACCTAGTCTACAAGTATATCTATAGCTTGGTGCAAGATAGCAAATCGAATAGCCACTATAGATCTCATGTAGCCCATAGAACCCTTGATCCTTCTGGCCTCTTAGTGGTTTAATTTAGTACCCTGTCAAACATTGGTGGTTCCATTCAGATTCTTAGATCTATATTTTGGCATGTTTGGTGGGACCTCACATATAGTTTCACATTAGTTCTATCTTATTTATAAATATCTTAATCAACTCCCCTCTATTAGCTGTTAGGCTTTGATTTTGGTTATATTTCAACTCTCACCTTGGTTGTTTTCTCTTGATTTGGTTTTGTGTCATTCTCCATATGGTTTCTCCATCAATTTACCTTTTCTATTGTCTTCCATGTTGTTCTTTTTTCATTACATCTAGGGCTAATCTCCCACCCTGAGGATGTTAATCCTGGAAGATTTAGGGTCTCATCCCTGAGCTCACTCATGAAAAAGCCATTCTTGTAATAGAAATCCATAGACAACATAGGACCTAGGAGCTTCCATTGACCCATCATGGTAGTCTAAACCCTCTTGCATTAAAAGGAGAATAAGAATGGTAGGACTATAACCAATGGACTTGGTCTCCTTTTCAGCACCCTGAGCTTTATTTAGTTGAGGATGTTTCATCTCAACTTTATGCCATGTCTTATTCACCCATCCAAGGTGATGAGGATCCCTTTACATGTCTAGGACTTGATGAGATACATGTGATCATTGAGTATTACCATAGACATCTTTAGGTGAATAAAGTGCATCCTTCTCCCTTAGGAATCAATGGCATGCTTCTTCTAGAAATAGAGCTCACACTCACTCAGTTTCAAGTGCCTTGACTAGTTCTCATGCAAGTTCCCCACCTCTTTCCTAGTTGGAGACTCTAGAGTAAGAATATCCTCATATCCATGTTATGGGTCATAGGTATTCCAACTCGATGAGGTATCCCCATCATGGAGAGTCTTCCCATATTCTTAGTCCTTATTTTAGTGTTTTTGATGAGCTTGATAATATGGATCATCATCTACAGATTAGAGATCCATAGGAGGCCTATCCAAAGCATCAATGCTCATTGGTTGATCATCATCTGATGGCACATGATCAACAACATGGAGATTTTGGTCATCATGACTATTTTCATGAGTATGCCACATCTTCCCATCATCTTAGTAGGGATCATCACACTTCCCATACCCATTCTCCACCCTATGGTAGAGATGATTTCCATCATGAGCATCTTCCCTATTAGGAGCCACCCTTACATCATCCTCCCCATGGTCATGGTCATGATGATGCCTATGGAAATATGCAACATCATCACCATCATGAACACCCTCTCAGGGTTTGTCACTAACTTGTTATCAACCATGATTATGAGGATCTCTACTAGATTCCCCTAGCCCTTTGGGTGTGTGTTATTCCCCTTCTTACTCCTATTACAAAACTACCTAAGTTCAATGGGACATGGGAATCCAGTCCCATGGAGTATATTATGACATTAATGATGGTGTGTATAGACTATGAATAGGATGAAGGCATGATGTTGAAGATCTTCACTCATTCTCTATGAGTTAAAGCTTTTATCTAGTTTCAGAATCTACCTCCAGATTCTCTTTCTAGTTTGTAACTCCTTTTGGATGACTTATTTCAATATTTTGATATTTTTAGACCCTTTAACCTTGACATCTAGTCACTCACCTCCATGGAAAAATCAAAGGGTGAGATAAACTTTGATTTTGTGCATAGATGGAGTTCAACTATTTATACGTATAGGAATAGGTTCTTAGATGACCAACTTTATGATATGTTCATGCTAACATTGAGGTAGGAGGTTCACCTTGAATTCTTCAATCATAAACGTACCTCTTATGATGAAATTGTTAATGAGTGTCTGAAGATCAAAGTGTTTGAGGTGAATGCAGGCATGTAATACATCCCTTTTCAAAAGTCATCCTTTTTGCATGATCAAAACCATAATGCGACCAATAATGGTATCACTAATTCTCTTCTTGATAAGAAGGATAAGAAAGGCATCTATGAGGTGAATGATTTAAGCAAGAAGCTAATTGAAAATAAGGATTTTGATTCAAGCATAGAAAAATAATGGATGGTGTTTCTTTATGGCCCCACCAAGTTTTACAACTTCTATCAGATGAGGAGGCACGATGATGCCAATTATGCTACCCAAAAGTCTAGTGTGTAAGCCTCACCTCTATCTCAAATTTCTCTTCTTGCAGAATCCAACCATAAGTCAAATGTGTTCAAAGAGCCTCTACCTAGCCATGATAAGGAGAAGAAGAAAAAGAAGAAGAAATCAAAGGCTAAGGCCCCACGCTCTCCTTCTTGCTCTTTCACCTCATCTATCTCCTTCTCTTAGGCTGACCTAAGAGGGAAAACCAAGCATGAGAGTATAAATATTGTTGCTACTATCGACATAACCTCTACTAGGTATGAGTGCTTTGTCAACACATATTCTATTCAGTCCACTAACCCTATTAGAGAGACTAGTGGTGATAGGCCATTGGTCTAGCCCATGGGGGCAAGGAACCCTAAAGTCAAATTTGATTTTAGGTGTAACATCCCTCCTTAGGCTATATAGTATCTTTACTCCATCATAGAAGAGTTGCAGGGCCTCTCAACTAGGATATCCATTTGGGACCTTCTTCATCTTTGCCCTGAGTAAAGGGGTTTCATCTTTCATGAGCTTGGTCTCTCTCACAAGGGCCTATTGCATGATGCCTTTAAAGTGATTTTAACCTCTAATACACATAAGTACCCTCATCTACCCATGTTATCTTTTGACCTAGCCTTTTTAATAGATGATTTGATGTTGGCAAAGATGGCTTGATTCCCTCTCTATATCAATACTTCTATTGATGATTACCATATTAAGCAGTGCATCATTGATGAAGGAGCCATGTTGAACATCATGCCCCTTAGGTGTTCAATGAGCTCATGATTAGTTGGAATAAGCTCTCTAATTCTTGGCATAATTGTGTTGGTTTCAACAATGACATTGTTATGTTGATGGGGAAAGTGAAGATCTGGGTCAAGTTTGGCCCCAAGATAGTCAGAATCAAGTTTTGTGTGTTAGACCTTGAGCTTTCATACAACACGATTCTTATCCATACTTGGACCACTACCATGCAGGCCATCATGTCAACCATATTTCACATGGTTTAGTTTGTGCATGAAGGTGAGGTTAACACCATAGAGGTTGGCCCAGATCCTTAGGCATTTCTCTATGTAAATACAAAGCCCTCAAGTAAGGCTTTGGCTGTCTCCTCATGGGGGTTTATAAATTCTCATACACCCCCTATTTTTGAGTCTTATTTCTTTAAGGATGAGCAATTTGATACAGCTAAGTATCGATCAATGTTCATTCCCCTAGATTCCAACACAGGTCAGCGAAATCCATCTTCTACTTCATAATGTTAGGCTAGCTCATCTCTTTTCAGAGACCTCTTCAAGGATGTTTCCCTAGATGTTGAAATCCTCCTTACATTATGCTTTTCCCATTAAAGTATAAGCTCTCTCTAAACATCTCCCATTAAGACCACTAGAGTGGCTAAATCCAATCTTGAGTGTTATTTAATTCATGTTATGACACACAACATGTTTAAGGAGAGAAAGGATTACAATAAACTCATGTGAGCTTGTCATAAGTATCATTATCCCCTTAATTATCTTGGTTTAGAGATTTCTCTCATAGATTGACCAACCCCAGGCCTTCCTATGATGAATGTCTTGGTAGTTGAACCCAAAGTGTTAGATGAGTCACTCCCTACCATGCTCGAGTGTTTCAAGGAAGGAAACACTATGGATGTTTAAGGATCCATAGATGTCAACCTTAGCACTTCCATAATGCCTAAGATCATAAAGATCAGTGCTAGCCTTATTCCCAAGGAATGAGATGTTTTGGTTACCTTATGACATGAATTTTTTGATGTATTCACTTGGAAATACACTAATATGAAGGGTATGGATCTAGACATAATTGTCCATAATCTCGTTCTGGATAATGGGATCCAGCCCATTCACCAAAAATAATGACCAATAACTCTTAAAGTCTCCTAGTTGGTCAAAGTATAGATTGAAAAACTCATCTGAGTTAGATTTATCCAAGTTATTGACTACCCTTGATGGATTTACAACATTATTCCCATTCTCAAGAAGAATGGAGTGATTGGAATTTACATCAACTTTTGGGATCTGAATATGGCTTGCCTAAAGTATAACTTTCCTACTCCTTTAATAGGCCAGATTATTGATTCCACTATTGATTTTGAGATCATGTCCCTTTGATAGTTTATATAGGTACAACCAACTATATATTACACCTGAAGACCAACACAAAATGATGTTCACTACTCTATGGGGTACCTTCTACTACACCATGATGCCTTTTGGTCTGAAGAATACTGGGGCCACGTATTAACATGCCACGACCCACATTTTCCATGACCTTATCCTTAAGATTATTGATTGTTATGTTGATGATCTCCTTGACATATATTTCAAGTATGATGAACATGTGTAAGACCTCAATATCATCTTTGAGTGTCTTTGAGAGTATCACATCAGTCTCAACCTTGAGAAGTGCATTTTTGGCATCTCCACTAGAAATCTCCTCAGCTTCCTTATTTTGTAGAGGGGCATTAAAGTGGATCCTAACAAGATCAAGGTGATCCTTAAGATGCCTCCATACATAACTTTGTCTAGTTTCAGTCTTTCCTAGGAAGAATCAACTTTCTTAGATGTTTCCTCGAAGAGTATGCTCAAAAGTCCATACCCCTCACACATCTCTTATACAAGGACACTATTTTTATGGTTTACTAAAGTCCAAGTATCTTTCCAAGAATTAAAGAGTATGCTTCATAGTCCTCCTAGATTTATGGAACCCATTGAGGGGCATGAGTTCATCTTATATACCTCTATCACTAATATTTCTATTAGGGATATGCTATGCTAAAAGGATGACACCGACAAGGAGAGAGTTATTTACTACATCTCTCTCACACTAATTGGCCCTAAACTCAAATATTTTCTTATTGAGCATCAGTACCTCTCCTTCATATTCGCTATGAAGAAGTTATGACATTACATGTTGGGTCAGACTACCAACATGATTGTCTAGTCTGATCCACTTCACTACTTACTCAGTAAGACACATCTTGTTGGTAGGACTATGAGGTGGATCATGCTTCTTCAAGATTTCAACCTCTGCATCATTAAACAAAAGTCCAAAAAGGGCTTAGATATGGTTTTCCAACTTGTTGAGTGCCCACTATCTAACCCTAATACAAAACTAATTGATGATACCTTTTATGATGATATGGTCTACTTGGTTGATCATGTTGAGGTCTCTGAGTGTGACTGGTATCAGGGTATTATCCATTACCTTAAGGACCAATCTTATCCCATTGACACATCTTTATAGGAATGTTATCATATCCATAAGATTGTCATTTTTTATGTCATCATTGGTGGCATCTTGTTTAAGAGGGGTCTCGATGGTGTGTTGATGCAGTGCCTCACCCCCAAGGATATCCCTCTCATACTTGAGGAGACTCATGGGAGCATTTGTGATGAACACTTGAGAGGGCAAGCCATCACTTAGTGTATTATCATAATGGGATACAACTGGCCCACTCTTGTTAAGGATGTGGTCTAGTACACTAAGAAGTGTAAGATGTGTGAAGTCATTGAGGATGCTATCAACACCTTGATTGACCTCTTACAATATATTTATGCCCCTTGGCCTTTCTTGATTTAGGCTCTCAACTTCATCGATGAGTTCAAACCCACCTCTTTTAATGACTTTTGTTGGCACTGACATTGACTATTTTATGATGTGGGTTCAGACCATGCCTCTTAGCGATATATGTGGGAAGACCATTTCCAAGTTTGTCCTCATCTAACTTATTTGTAGGTTTGGGGTTCTCACTATGATTATGGCCAACAATGACCTAGGCTTCCAAAGCCTCAAGATGAGTGAGCTTACTGAACACTTTGGGTTTAAGCTCTATTTCTCCTCTACCCATTACCCCCAGGGAAATGGGCAAGTAGAATATTTAAATAGAAATTTAAAAAAGATGATTCTCTATACCATTTCCCAGTCTAAGAGGGATTGGAATATCATACTCTATCCTACCCTTTAGGCCTATTAGATGATCTTTCAAATGGCCATGGGGGTAACCCCATACTTTCTCATGTATGGGTCTAAGGCTGTTCTTCCCTTAGAGGTCTTAATCCTTTCATTACATGTTAAGATGTTCAATTATATTTTTAGTCAGGAAGAATGTAATACTCACCTCACCAAGCTTGATCAGTTAAATGAGTGATGTTTGGCTACTCTTAAGTATAACCATACTTACCAACATCGTCAATGCCACCAATTTGAGAAGTTGGTACATCCTCATAAATTCAACCTAGGTGATATTATCTTTATTTTTGATAAGGAACACATAAGAAGGGAAAACTCATACACAAGTGGCTTAGCCCTTTTGTTATCACTACCTCTCTAGAAAATGGGGCTTTCCATCTCTTGACCCTTGAAGGTGATCCTCTATGACACCTGATAAATGGGTTCTACCTCAAGACACTTCATGTTTAGGGCCTGTGTGGCCCTCTAAGAAAGTTGCCTATGGTGGTAAGTTGATTATTTCCTCTCTTTTAGCACTACTAACCTCTATGTTGCTGGTATATGTGTGTGCATGTGGGTTCTTTACTAGCAATTCCTATTGTCTAATCACATGTATCTTTTAGTATATATTAGATGAAACATACACATCACACACAAAATCATACACACACATGTGCTAATAATGAGAAAACCACTATATATATATCACAAAAAATACATGTTTTCTCTAGGTACATCACATATCTTGCTATCATTTTGGGCTCGTAGTCCCCAAAAACTTGCACATGCGTGGCTACATATGCATAACTAGTTAGCCTATAACTAGGTGATATCTATGATAGTCATGATCTAGGTGGAGATCTTGAACTTTACCTCTCGACCAGTTGAGATATAAACTCCTCTAGTATAGCCACCTAGTTTACCCTCACTCTAAATGCCTCAGATCCTCTAGTCTACTCTTGGGATAGCTCATCCCATAGTCGATTGATCTCAGCCTCTGCTTTCACTAGTTGTGCCTCAGTCTCCACTACAACTACCCTCTAGTTTACCATAGATGCCTCATACAATGCTAACTCAACCTCTAGATATGTAATCTTGTGTCATACCCTTTTCAAGTTAAGTGAGGCTCATGCACCCACCCATCAGATCTGAGTATATGGCTTTGCCCCCACTGGGAGATATAACACCTACTCCATCAGTGGTGTCACCACCACATTAGGGAATAGCTCCCTTAGTAGTAGGTCTACCTGGGGTCCAGTCTAACTAGGTTAGTCTCCTGCACACACACATAGAGCATATGTGTTAGTCACATATTGACTTTCACTAAGGATGAGTACAAAAATAAAGTGATATCTATAAAATACACTTGTCTTACCTAGCAACAATGATGGCCTCCATGGCCCTCTTGTAGGTCATGCTCCTCCTGGTGGTGGTGGTCCTCACCATGGTGGACTTTCTCCACCACCATCCCCCTCATTCTACCTTGATTGCCTACCAAACTCAACCCCAACTGGTCTAGGATATGTTCATCCCTCTCATCCTACTAAAGCCTATCTCCCTAGAAGAAGGTATGATCCCTATGGACCTCAGAGCTCCTCCCATCCCAAGTAGGGATTTACCCTAGCATCCTCTAGCCATGCTATAGACCTATATGGATCATGAATGTAGCTGCTTCATATGTCTAGATACAAGGTGGTTTGCATAGTCCCCACCCTATCTACCAATCATGCAACCCATACTGTGCCCTCCTCTAGTGTAGGGTATGCCTTGATACCATATAGTGTCCTTGATCATGTTAGTGGGAGCCTCTTGTAAGCCTAGGACATGAGTTAGCTAGGCTATGTCAATCCCCTTGACCCTATGCACTGGATATGATCTAGTTATTGGTATAATCATCCTAGGATATACTGGCCTGAAGAATATCTCTATCCTCCCTTTGTGTGTTAAACAATTCCTATCCATGAGAGTGGTAGTCATCTTGTACTTTAGCCAACATAGAGCCTCTCGACCATAGTCCCTACTATCACTATCCTAAGAGTGGGTACCCCTGAAAAAACTATGTGATCTTCACTACATGTATGTTTTACTATGGGTGAGGTCCCATGAAGCAGAGCTCTTCTGCTACTATATCCTACATTGATGGTAGCTATATCTCTCTGCCCATCAACTTCACCCTATAGAATTGGTAGACATCCTCAATGCTAAAGATAACCTCTAGCTCAGGCCCCAACTAAGACACATACCTCTATGGTACCCATGTATTCACTAATATATTCACCAAGTCCCTGAAGTAATACAATGATGGCACATGTATTAGCCTTCAAAGTCCTATACTCTGTAGGTGATCTTGGTCTACCACAGGTAGAGTGTCTACCTCTTCAACCAACCATGTTGGAATTATCTCTCGGTTGGTCACCTTGCATGACCCATCTTGCTGTGCTAATTGATCTCTCACTTATGAAGGTCTTCCTTCTTCTAGTATGCTAACTCCTTCACGTGTCTGCATAAGCAAGTAAATAGGCAAATAAATTAGCCTATCAATCAAAAAATGAGTAAGAACAAGTAAAAAATAACATTTTTTTATCTACATGGCTTATTTTTCTCTCCCTTCCTATTTTGACCTATTTTGGGACCTCCCAAGCTCCTCTAGGCTCCTCAGGGCTTGTTTGGAGGCTTCCCTGCCCCAGGCTGTGACCTACATTGGGATACCCTAGGGAGCCCTAGGGCTCCTCTTATCTTACTTAATGGGCCATGATTTGAGTCCTTGTTGGTCCAATTATTTTTGACTCACCTAGCCCACCATTTTGAGTCCTTATTTCATCTATTAAATCATTTTTAATGAGTCAAAATGCATCTAGGGCCTTCTAAACCCCAAACAGAATGAATAAATTTGCAAAAAAATGTTCATAGAGCTTACCTAGACCATCCTATATGTCTCTAACATTATCCCATGTCCTTGTTTGCTCTATTTAGGCTTTGGTTACTCATGGGATCTCCTTTGGCTCTCTTAGAGTGAAAATGACATCTTTTCTCTCTTTTCCCTCTTTTTAGCCCCTTTTTCTTGCTTTTTATGGGCCATTTTTGGGTATTTTACCCATTTTTACATTTCAAACCATGAAACCTCTATCTTAGAGGTTTTGACACATTTTAAGTTCATTGGTAGCCTCCATTTTTTAATTTGAGGCTTCATTGGGCTGACTATGGCCCTATTTTGGTTCTTAGGACCCCTTTTAGGTCCTCATTGACCATCTTGAGCTCATGTCCCATCTCATGGACACCTAGGGATAAAAGTTACTTGCTATGCTTATTTTAGTTAGTCATTTCTATAATTTTTTGTAGTTGGTCCATTCTAACTCTCTCTCTCTCTCTCTTTTTCATCATGGTTACACGTAAGGTTGTTAGCAAGTTGCAGTGGTTTGAGACTTGATCTAGTCTTACTACTAGTCTTCATCTTCTCTGGACTTCCCCCTGTTTTACCTTGTTACTTATTGCCATGATCAATGTTGGTCAACCACTATGATTATGGCTTGATGTCATTATTTGTTTATCTCATACAACTCACTTACATTTCTTCACTTTGAGATTGCCTTTCTATGATTATTAGTCTTACATCTTTGACCCTCATCATGGTGCACCTCTCAATGGTGATTCACATAGATGGTGGCTATTAGGGAAACCTAGGACCAATAGCTTCATCTTGGGTTATTGATGAACCATGGGGCCATGATATTATTTCATCTAGTTTCTTCCTTACTAATGAGACAAATAATGTCATTGAGTATCATGTAATGAGTGGTGCCTTAATCGATACCCATGAGTTAGGCACGTGTTATGTGTAGTTATTATTTGACTCACTCTTAGCCACGTCTCAACTCAATGATGTCTAGGTTATCCTTAGCTCTGATTTTCTCCCCCTTTTTGAGGTGACACATGATTTTCTTTCTTTTTTTAAGGATGTCTAGTTCACCCATATCCCTCGTAGGGAGAACACTAGGGATGGCACCCTAGTGAATGTCATTTTGGATAGTATGATTTGATTTGATATCACTTGTGTCCCTTCTTTGTAAGAACTAGAGCCAGAGTTATAGTTGGAGTTGGAGTTGGATTTTAGATTACACAACATTTGTGCTCTCACCCATGGATCACACCATTGACTTTTTCTACTACCACCCTTATCTAGTAAGTGCAGGTAATGTTTCCTTTTATCTTTTTAGTTCTTGCTTTCCTTTGATTTGGTGTGGATTTTAGGTACTACATAACACTCCTTATTAATTTAAACACTAACTTCTTGTACCTTGGGGGCATATGTAATTATACTTCCCATGCCCCTACTCCTTATGATTACACATCATCTCATATGTAGACTAAAAACCTTGGTCATCCCACTTTGAGACATCCACCACTTGCTTAGACCTCTCTTGTATCATATTCTTACCCTCCATACATCCTTAGTCCATATTGGCCCTTTTTCATGCAAGATAAGCCTTCTAGAGACCCCCATAGGGCCTTTCAAGAGACTGTTGACTAGCATAGGCCTTTGTTTGACCTAAGCCATAGCTTATGTGAAGGAAACCCATGTCCTAGGCTACATGTTTCATTCACAAAAGCTATGGCCTAGGCCATAACCTAAGTAGAACGTGCTTAAAAGTGCCAAAATGAACCCAAATGGTAAAAAATGATTAATTTTAGGTCTTTTGGTGGATTGGGGTTGGGATATATGCCTCATTATCATTCATTTGAGCCTCTCTATTCTCTATTATAATATCTTGATTCTTCTTCCCTCTCTTGACTCTCATGCCTTCTTGAATATCTCTTGATTCATTCTTGACACTCTTGAGCTTGATTGGTGATAGAGGATCCCATATGCTACTACACATTTGCTTGAAGACTCCATTGCTGCTCTCAGTTGTTCCTAATTCCTTATGGCTTACTTCTAGCTTTTACATTTGGAATTGCACCTAATTTATTCTCTTGGTTAGAGCTCTTACACCATTATAAATTCTCACTTCACCTCCTCCCTTGCTCTTGGATTTTGGTTTGGACTTCAACTTAGACATAGTTTGGTCTTCCTCCTACATTAATTCCTAGCTTGGATTCTTAGTTGGTAGAACATCTACACATATTATTTAAGCTTGATCTAAGGACACTTTGATATGTAAAGTGAAACTCCATTGTTTTATGTAGTGTATATGTTAGGGTTTGAATTATTTTAGTAAAATAGTTGTTTTGTGCATTGCTTGGAGTAGTTTCTAAAGTTTCTTGCATTTTGTATATGGTTAAAGAGTACTTTTATTGCTTAAAATACTTTTTTATTGCATATAATTTCTCTTTTTATAAATATTCTTCATTACATAGTAGAGATATACATGCTTGAAACAAACTAGAAAACTTGCTTAAGCATTCTCTCTCTCTTGCCAAAATAGAACATTGCATTGTTAGAAAATACTAGCATTGATTTAGAAAGATAGTTCAGATCTAGACTAGGCATGATCTTGAACCCTTTTTTGAAAACATATTTATTGCTTAAAATGTCTTTCATTTGGCCTCAAAGTACCTTAGCTTCTATATTTACTTTTTAGCTATTATCTCTCTCTATTTGGTATTATTGTTTTTGCTTGGTTATGCAATCAATAATCTAGTCTTAGTTTCTTGATTTATTGTGCTTGGACCCACTAGAGTTAATTGTATGATTTTTATGCTTGTTTATGTTATCCCTAACCTAGTTTACAAGTTTGTCTATAGTTTGGTGCAAGATGGCAAACTGGATAGCCACTATAGATCTCCTATAGCCCATAGAACCCCTGAGCCTTCTAGCCTCTTAGTGGTTTGCTTTAACACCCTATCAAACATTGTTGGTTCCATTCAGATTCTTGGAGCCACAATACCTTTGTTTGGAGGGTAAAATGAGTATCATACCAGCCCTTATATCATGTTTATTCTATGAGCCATCTGTTACATCTTGAATTTTTGCTAGGCAAACTTGTTGGATTATCCATGGATATCCAGAGCTGACAAATTTAGATTGTATTTTTTTAACTAAGCTTAGATATATACTATTATGGGGTAGGTGGATATTGTTTAGGTTACATGATCACATTGCTATGAGTTGGTTGTAAGTATATATTTAATTTATGATCATGTTTATTTGTCATTTTAGCTATATTTTTGATAGATATATATATCATGAATATTATGGTCTAACTACTTGTTTTTTTGTGAGCGTGATACAAGATAATCCATCCCACGAAGTGTGATGGAGGGAGATCATCATCAAAGAGGGTGACATAGATCGACATATTGGAGGATGATAGAGGAAAAAATTGGTGCCTTGCACACACTACAATAGTCAACACATGTTAGAATGTGTAATTGAATGGTCAACAAAGTATGTTTAATGTCATTTGCATTAGATATTCACTTTTACTTAGTTTGATAACATAGTTAAATGATCCTAGTGTGTTTTGTGTGTGATTATTAATGTTTTAGAAAATAAATTTCATAAATTTGAGGTTATTAATTAATTGAAATATTATTGAATCCCTCCTGGCATTTGAGATGCTAATTTATTTAATAAAATTATGAAATTTTAATATTAGATGCTAAAATAAATAAATTAGAATTTTCCATGGAAACAATAAAAATAAAAAATTAATAAAAGAAATAAATCATGCTTTATAAAAAAGAACATTAAAATATCTATAAAAAAATAGAAAGGAATAATTCTTAAAAAAAATAAAGGAAAAAGGAGAAAAAAAGATAAAAATCATCTCAAAGTTGGTGATTTGGGAGAAAAAGAGAAGTATGGCGCAGGAATAAAAGGAAGCAGGGAGTAGAGAAGGAAAGGAGAAAAATCTTGGAGGAGAGGACATCCGATTTGCACCATTCCAATTTTGGGTGCTTTCACAAGGTAGGTGGCATCATGAATTTCATTGAGAATATATTTAATCTATACATTAATGTTGTAATCATAACTTAGTTGGAATAGTTGATGATCAAAGATAAATTATAAATAACAAAATTGCATGTGCATATACGGCATGCCTTACTCCAAGAGAAAACAAATTGAATTAGATGAATCAATTTGGGAGTTATGAATATTTTTTATTTAACCATAAAATAACAATTATTTTATTAGTTAGCGAACTGAGAGTAGTGAGGTCACCAGGTTTTTGGTAAGATATATACAACAAACCAGATAAACCAATAATGATCCATGAAAGTGGTATGCAACTTTACAAATATTGCATGATGTATATATAAATGGTCTTATATATATTTATTGATATATGTTAAATATGGATTTCAATAGAGCCCTCATGATGGTATATAACTTGGACTTTTATATCCTTGTTATATATCTGTACTACCTAGAAATACTTTTATTTATCACTTTATTCATGAAATAAATGTTATCGATGTTTTATTATATTTTTATAATAGATCTAAAATATCCATCATGATCAGTTATATTATTATAATAGGTCTATTTCATTTTTCAAATTTTTACTACTCATATAGATTACTGTTATAATTATTTATTGTGTTATAAGATATATATAACTCTGAGTATAGTTATGCTTTTATTTGGAGTTAGGAAAAATTGTTATGTGAATATAGTCGAATTATCTTATTATTAGAGATCCTGTGTATATTATTATATCAATTCATATTACAATGATCATAGTTATTTGATTAATACTTTATGTTTATCAAACATAGACAATAATTGTTAGCTCCATGATTTATGCAAATAAGAGAGAACCAACTTACTACAGAAGTGTAACCATTCATTTATTAAAAAAAGAGCAATAATTTAGATATTTTTATGTAAAAGTCAAATCTAGAATAGAGATAGTCATACAATAATCATTATAACCATTTAGAGTTATTAGTTATATATTGCTTATACTTAAGTTACAAGCATAAATCATTTACCAAGTCAAAATATTTAGATATTGACTGACAGAGATACAAGTTTCTCAATTTCACATAGAGCAAACTTATAGCTGGAGCAATGCCTTATTTTCATTATGCATAAAATGAAACTGAGTGCATGCATCTCATATGCAATACTTTGGGTGACACCAATTTTATTTTAACTTCCTATAAAATAATTTATGAATTGATATTCATATTTTTAAACCCTACCTTATTTCAAATAAAGGGCGTGCTGAGTGACAGTGTTTATATAATATTTATTAGTGTCATTGAATGAACACATCACATAATATTGAGTGTGAGAATGCATTAGTGATTTATTAGTAGGATGCTTTAAATGAGTGTGAGTATGCATTATGAGTTAAATTGGGTTTATTAATATTTTTGATAATATTAAACCAATGAGATTGAAATAAGAATACATACACATTTGGATGTGTAGGAACCTGAAAATGAGTACGTAGTAAAACATGAATGGATTTATGAATAATGGTCAATGGATTTAATGAACTTTGTTTAAAGCCATGAATTTTGGTAGTCAAATTAAAAAGGACCGTAATTATAACTCATTGGAAACCTAAAAAAAAAGTATTCACTAAGGCATGGTGAGTATACAATGTGGTCTTTCATTACTTGGAAATAGCCATGATATGCTTAGAGCCTGGGGTACAAAAATTATTGTACAGATGTAAGCTATTAAAACTCAGTATTGATGTTTACACAAAAAAAATTTAGGTATACTTATGCTTATAATTGAGTAAAAGAGTGTGTTACTTTAACTATAGTTCTACGGGTGAGGTAAACTAGATAACTATACTTCATAGAGACTTATGTTTTATATGCATAATAACACCATTAAAGAGGATCTTAGTCATATGTTTTGACTTGGATAGTTAATAAGATCATATATATTTAATGTGTAACAAAGACTATAAGATAATTGACATTCTCAAGTTGTAATTGTATGCATTATATTTTTAGGCAACATTGCCACCTTAGAACCTTAAATATTGGGAGAATATATAATACAAGAATTGGTCACGGGAACTGAGAATTATGAAACTGTGCCAAATAAGTCTTAGGCTCCTAAATTAAAATTTAATGAAAGATACATATTTATAACTTGGCATGGATCTTTATTAACTAGGAATACATATGTGATTTAAGATCCTCAATTAGAGTTATAAATGCTTTTAGGGAGCTCTTGTTTTAAAGTATAAATAAATAGTGGTTCAATAGCTGCATAACTTTGAAATAACTATTTGTGGTGTGTAATACTCATACATAGGGTTTGTACTTATAAAAAATGGTTTGAGTAAGTATGTAAGTTCTAAAAAACTAGAAACTATAATCTTTTAGAACAATCTTATAAAAAATAGAACGAGATGTATAAATGAATGACATAATGGGTTTATGAGATTTTTATCTCTCTGTAAATGATTAATTGACTGTTATTATATGTGCTCTACATTAAATACTTAAGTACAATTCATGTTACGAGATTGATTATATGTATAAATATTTGGCTATATCTAGTATATAATGGTGCATCATGATAATTGCTTATTGTTATGTTACTTTGAATGCTAGTTTACAGTCTAAACTCTAGGAATGTCTACATGGTATAACCTCGTACTTGCTTATTATTGTTATCTATTTGAATTATTGGATTCTTGAAGTCATATGTTTAGTTATGTGTATTTATTTAGTTAGGAACCTATGATATTATGGGATATCATAGGGTATTATAGTATAAAAATATGTTGTACCTAGATGGTACATACTGTAATTATTTTGCCTAAACTCATAGCTACATTTGATTGGTTTATTATATACATATTGGTTATTACTGTGTAATAATTGGTAAGACTTTGTGTATGCATACATGTAATATTTGAGAGTTTAATGAATATTATGTTTTTATGTTATTGTATTTTGTGGAAATTATGACTTTCTTCGTTATATATGGTTACTGTATAAATGTTTAAGTTTTCATGATTTTAAGACCACTTTATATGACTATTTTGGGAAAAACTAGTAGTTATGTCTTAGAATACTAGACTATGGTAATATGGATTATCATAGGTGTAGTATGTGGTAGTTAAAATCTACAGTTATGTGTATTTTATCCAGGTGGTATACACTGTAGTCATTATTTCTAGTATGGAATAGAAATTAATGTAAGATTTATTCATGCATTTGATGAAATAAATGTATGCTTGGTTATTCCTATTTATAACATATTATATGATGTATTTGCTAAGTAGGATGTAAATTAAAAGAATCTTGTGGTTGAATTATATTTAAACAATCTACATTGCTGATACAGAGTAAGGAGTGAGATGGACTTCATTGGATTACTAGTCTCATAATGATAGATGAAGGCAGTCTGATCAAGTGGTGTGTATGAATTTGGTTGATCTAAATCATTATTATTTATTATTATAAATATTTAGGCCAAAGTATATTTAGTGAGACATTATAATTTCATGAGCGTGATTCATATGTTTGTATGATATCTTGTAATAGAATGAATTTCTATGATACATTGCATGTTTAACTTAGAATCGTATAACACATGGGTACTTACTTGTCTCTTTGGATTCCTGCACCGTCACTATCTACTCATCCATGAAGGGAGGGCCATTTATGATGGGATTAGTGAGACATTATCATTTCATGAGTGTGATTCACATGTTTATGTGATATCTTATAATAGAATGGATTTCTATAATACATTGCATGTTTAGATTAGAATCATACAACACACAGATACTTGTCTCTTTGGATTCCTGCACCGTCACTATCTACTCATCCATGAAGTTAGGGCCATTTCTTGATGGGATTAGTGTGGGGGATTATTGGTCCATGGTTGGTGTGGAAAAGTGCTCAGATGATGTTCTCCCTCCCAATAGTATTATTACCTATCGATATGACACTTGAGATTACCACAGATACTTGAGTTTGGGAACTATGTTACGGGGAAGCCATGTATCTTATATGTACATTGTATTATTTATACATATTATTGAAAATTTTCATGAGGAATTTTAATTATTGGTTATTCCACATTGATAGTGGTGACTATAGATTTGTATCAACTGTGGCTAAGTTGATATGTTTGCTTTCTATGTTTGCATTATGATGTGTACTTTCATGATATTAGAGATCAATATTATGTGATGTGTTATGCTTGTTGTTATTATCACCTTGTGTATTTCTTATGGCCTCTGTATATTCTCATCATGTAATATATATTTTTTATATGTGTTTAATTTTTAAAAAAATCACTTATTTCCATGTCTAACCCAACAGGGTTCTGTGCCTTGAATTCTAGGACCTAATGAGTCTATTAGCATTTTTGTATCTTTCTGTTCACCAGTGTGATCTAGTGACATGAACTAACTGGTATTTATATTTGTGGTGCCTCAGTGTAGAACCATGTTACACCATGATTAGAGTTTATGAAATTCATAAAAGGTGTGTGGAACATTGAGTGTGTATCGTTAAGAGCACTCGTACCTCTTAGAGTTGTTTAAGGGATTGGTTTATTAAGTGTCCCAATGGTGATGGTTGTATACAAGGCTAGGGTATATGAGTATATTTCATAGTTCATGAGTTATTAAAAAAATATTTCTACCATAGTTGGTTACTTAGATCAAATACATTGAGTGTGATTACACCCTTCTCGGTAATCAAGTCACCTTCACCATTTGTGTTTTGTGAGTGTTTTATAAGTACAGGATGCTTCTCACTTATATATTTGTGTTTCAATTTTGTGCCTTATTTTCACTAATCCTAGGAATAGAAAATTTTATAAACCAATTTTAGTTTTGGTACTACTTAGTGCGGTGGAAATTTTTTTGCAGTAGAGTGTTGCTATTTTGGTTGAGAATTCCTATGTGTTAGGAGCTTGTTTATGGTTGGCACCCTTTAAGTTATGTGGATTAGGAAGAAGTTTTATCTCTTTTAGTTAGCTTTGAGGTGAGTTGTTATTATCTCATTTTCCTTTAATATCAATAAACTATCAAGAAGATTCATATTTTCATGATGTTTCGCTGTACCCCCTTAAAGTGTATGGAAGAATGTCTTTTACTTCTTATTGAGAGAGAAGTTGTAGGATTGGATAGATAGATACATCTTTGTGGTTAGTATATTCATTTCTCTAATAATGGAAATATATTGTGATACTATACTTACACATTTGGTAAATAGATAGTATTTTAGCAACATTAAGTTGCAGTGTGGTCATTTTACCTTGTGAGGGTATGTAGGAATTTTGAGATGTTCATTCTCAACTTTTCACTTATGAATCTTTAGGGTTACTATTCTACCTAATTTTATGATTTAGACCATGTGGAGTGGCAAACCTTGAATTACATATTAAATTTTATATTAAGAATTATAATGTTATTATTCACCCTTGATTAAATTGACATTATTCTCTTTTGCATAGAGCATGTTATTTTGAAGAGTTATTTTTATATCTTTCACTGAAAGAAAGTAGGGTATAGGGTGTATAAAACATCTTGTCAATCTAGGGGTTGAGATAAACTTTTAACTTGTTGCATCCTAGCTGAGCAAGTAGGGAGATATTGTTTTAGTTTTTTCCTTATAAGGTTGAAGGGATGTGTAATCCTTTGATTTTATATGTATTGTTAAATTTAACATTAGTTCCTCTTAACCATGAATATATATGACACTATAGGTTAAGCTGTGAATATGATACTAGTTATGTTTGACTTGTGCCAACTTAATACAATTACGAGTTGACTATATGATCTCTCTTGTATGTATGTTGATACATTTAGAAATATTTAGCATATAGTAATGCTTTCTATGATCTATTAATATGGATTGTGGTTCATTGAACCTTGTACACATTGAGGAGAATGTTAGGTCATGGAGACTTGGGGGAAGAGTGGTGAATTAGGAAAGTAAGTTCTAAGCAATAATATGGTATCCTACTTAGAATCACATCAACTTGGTTGTTACTAAGTTTAGATCTGACAAATGAACTTGTTGAATCCAATATTTGATACATGAACTTGTTAAATTTAGTCGTATGGCCATACACATGTATACTATGGATGGATATTCCATGATTTGGTATACATTAAAAATGAATTATTTATAGTTCTTATTCATCATCATACTTGTGAGGGGATTCATGGAATAGTGATAGTATTGACATGCAATACTTATCAGGAGTTACATGGAGTAGTGATGGTATTAACTTATACACATTATTCATGCTGGGTTCCCTAATTGCTTTTATGTAAAATGAGAAAAAACATTCTCTAGGATATAGAGATGTGTTGGGGGATAGAATATTTTATGGAACTCTTCTTGGTCATTTGTTTTGGCTTTTATTATGATCTCATGTGTTTTTAAAAAGTTAGCAAATCTTTCACTGAGGTATGTAGGACCCTTCTAGGTAACAAAAGTGGTCACTCCTATAGTATATAGGCTTGTCTTGATAGTTATGGACTTTAGGGTGGTCATGATAGAATTAATTAGAGTAAGTAATACTCATAAACCATGTTTGCATAGTAGTGAGATGTCATAAAGTAGGGTCTTATGGGACTAATATGTTGAGAATAGTGTAACTTGAAGGAACTATGGTGAGCTCTACAGGTAATTTTTCATTTATTTGCATAAATTGATATTGTATACCATGTTATTGCTTTGATAAATAATGTTTTAATTTATAACTTATGTTTGAATAAGAGTCATCAGGGGTGATGAATAGATTTAGGGGGGAAGGATGTTACATCCTGATTCCTTGCTAGGTAAACTTGATAGATTATCCATGGATATCCATAGCTAAGAAATTTAGATTTGACTATTTTTAACTAAGCTTAGATATATACTATTATGGGGCAGTAGTATATTAATTAGGTTACATGATCACATTGTTATGGGTTGGATATAAATATATATTTACTTTATAATCATGTTGATTTGTTATTTTAACTATATTTATGATAAATATATACCGTGACTGTTATGGTCTAACTACTTGTTTTGTTGTGAGGGTGACACAAGACAATCCATTCATCGAATTGTGATGGAGGGAGAGCATCATAAAAGAGGGTGATGTAGATTGATATATCGAAAGATGATAGAGAAAATGACTGGTACCCTGCACACACCACAATAGTTAGCACATGTTAGAATGCATAATTGAATGGTCAACAAATTGTGTTTAATGTTGTTTGCATTAGATAGTAATTTTTACTTAGTTTACTAGCATAGTTAAATGATTCTAGTGTTTTTTGTGTGTGATTATTAATGCCTTTAAAAAATGAATTTCATAAATGTGAGGTTATTAATTAATTTAAATATTATTTAATCCCCCCTGGCATCTAGGATGCTAATTTATTTAATAAAATTATGAAAATTTAATATTAGATGCTAAAATAAATAAATTAGAATTTGTCATGAAAAAAATAATAATAAAAGAAATAAATCATGAATTAAAAAAAAATAACATTAAAATATCTTTTTAAAAAATAAAGGAATAATTCTTAGAAAAAATAATAAAATAAAGCAAAAAGGAAAAAAAAGATAAAAATCATCCCAAAGTTGGCGATTTGGGGAAAAAAGAGAAGTATGGCTCTGGAATAAAAGGGAGCAGGGAGTAGAGAAGGAAATGAGAAAACTCTTGGAAGAGAGGACTTCTGGTTCATACTATTCCAATTTTGGATGCTTTTACAAGGTAGGTGGCATCATGAATTTAATTGAGAATATATTTAATCTATACATTAATGTTGTAATCATAACTGCATAGGTGGAACAATTGATGATCAATGATAAATTATAAATAATGAACTTGCATGTGCATATATGGTGTGCCTTACTCTAAGAGAGAATGAATTAAATTGGATTAATCAATTTAGGAGTTATGAATATTTTTTGTTTAAACACAATAGAACAATGATTTTATTAATTAGTAAACTGAGAGTAGTGAGGTCACCAGGTTTTTGGTAAGATATATACAACAAACCAAATAAACTGATAGTGATCCATGAAAGTGGTATGTAACTTTATGGATCTTGCATGATGTGTATATAAGTGGTATTATATATATATATATATATATATATATATATATATATATATATATATATATATATATATATATATATATATATATTCATTATTATATGTTAAATATGGATTTCAATAGAGCCCTCATGATGACTTGGACTGTTATATCTCTATTAGATATCCATACTACCTAGAAATACTTTTATTTATCACTTTATTCACACAATAGATGTTATTGATGTTTTATTATATTGTTATAATAGATTCATTTTATTTTTTATCTTCGTACTACTCGTATAAATTAATGCTATAATTGTCTATTGTGTTAGAAGATATATATATATATATATATATATATATATTTGAGTATATTTATGCCATTATTTGGAGTTAGGGCAAATTGTTATGTGAATAGAATTGAATTAATTTATTATTAGAGATCCTATTTGTATATTACTATATAAATTCATATTACAATGATCATAGGTATTCATTTAATACTTTATGTTTATCAAACATCGATAGTAATCATTAGCTCTATGATTTATGCAAAGAAGAGAGCATCAGCTTACTACAGAGGTGTAATGATTCATTTATAAAATAAAAGAGCAATGCTTTAGAATTTTTATGTAAAAATCAAAGCCAAAAAATATATAGTCATATAATAATCATTATATACATTTAGAGTTATTAATTATATATCACTTATACTTAAGTTGTAAGCATAAATCATTTGCTAAGTCAGAATATTTAGATATTGACTGGCAGAGATACAAGGTTCTCAATTTTACATAGAGCAAACTTGTAGCCAGAGCAACGTCTTATCTTCATTATGCATAGAATGAAATTGAGTACATGCATCTCATATGCAATGCTTTGGGCATCACCACTTTTGTTTTGACTTCCTATAAAACAATTTATGAATCTTTATTCATATTTTAAAACCCTGCCTTATTTCAAATAAAGGGTGTGTTGAGTGACAATGTTTATATAATATCTTTTGGTGTCATTAAATGAACACACCACATAATATTTAGTGCGAGAATGCATTAATAATTTATCGGTAAGATGATTTAAATGAGTGTGAGTATGCATTATCATTTAAATTGGGTATATTAATATTTTAGATAATATTAAATTAATGAGATTGAAATAAGAATACATACACATTTGGCTGTTTAGGAACCTGAAAATGAGTATGTATTAAAATATTAACAGAGTTATGAATAATGGTCAACGAATTTAATGACATTTGTATAAATCTATGAATTCTTTTAGTCAAATTAAAAATAAATATAATTATAACTTGTTGGAAACCTTTAAAAAAAAGTATTCACTAAGGCATGGTGAGTATACAATGTGGTCTTTCATTACTTGAATATAACCATGATATGCTTAGATCCTGGGGTACAAAACTTATTTTACAGATGTAAAATATTAAAACTTTGTAGTGATGTTTACACAAAAAGAATATAGGTATACTTTTCTTATACTTGAGTAAAAGGGTGTGCTGCTTTAACTATAGTTCTATGGGTGAGGTAAACTATAGAACTATACTTAATAGAGACTTATGTTTTATGTACATGATAATACCATTAAATAGTATCTTGATCATATGTTTTGACTCAGATGGTTAATATCATATCCATTTAATGTGTAATAAATATTATAATATAATTGACACACTCAAACTATAGTTATATGTACTATACTTTTAGGCAACATTGCCACCTGTGGAACCTTGAATATTGAGAGAATATATAATATAAGAATTGGTCACAGGAATCAAGAATTATAAAACTATACGAAATAAGTCTTAGGATCCTAACTTAACATTTAATGGAAGATACATATTTCTAACTTGACATGGATCTTTACTATCTAGGAATAAGTATGTGATTTAAACTACTCGATTAGAGTTATAATGACTTTAGGGAGATTTTGTTTTAAAGTATAAATGAATAATGGTTCAATATCTGCATAACTTTGGAATAACTAGTTATGGTACGTAATACTCATACATAGGGTTTATACTTATAAAAAATATTTTGAGTAAGTCTTTAAGTTATCAAAAATTAGAAACTATAATCTTTTGGAACAATCTTATAGAAAATAGATTGAGATGTATATAAAAATGACATAACAGGTTTATGTGATTTCTATCTCTTTACAAATGATTAATTGACTCTTATTACATGTGCTCTGCATTGGATAATTGAGTGTTGTTCATGCTATGAGATTGATTATATGTATAAATACTTGGATATATCTAGTATATAATGGTTCATCATGATGCGTGATGACTATTATGTTACATTGAATTCTAGTTTGTAGTCTAAACTCAGGGAATGTCTAGATGGTATAACCTCAAACTTATTTTTTGTTGTTATCTATATGGATTTTTGTATTCTTGAAGTCATATGTTTAGTTATGTATACTTATGTAGTTGCGAACCTATGATATTATGGGATATCATAGGGTATTACAGTATAAAAATATGTTATACCTGGATGGTACATACTATAATTATTTTTCCTAAACTCATATCTACACTTCACTAGTTTACTATATACATGTTGATTGTTGCTATGGATATCATATTTTGTAATAATTAATAAGATTTTGTGTATGCGTGCATGAAATATTTAAGAGTTTAATTAATATTGTGTTGGTATGTTATTGTGTTCCGTGGAAACTATGACTTGTTTTGTTATATATGGTTATTGTATAAATGCTTATGTTTCCATGATTTTAAGACCAATTTATATGACTATTTTGAGGAAAACTAGTAGTTATGTCTTAGAATACTAGATTATGGTAATATAGATTATCATAGGTGTAGTATGTGGTAGTTGAAATCTAAATTTATGTGTATTTTAATTGGGTGGTATAGATTTTAGTCATTATTTCTAGTATGGGATATAAATTAATATAAGATCCATTCATGTGTTTGACAAAATAAATGTATGCTTGGTTACCCTTATGTATAGAATATTATATGATGTATTTGCTAAGTAATATGCAAATTAAATAAATCCTATGGTTGAATTGTATTTGACCAATCTTCATTGATGATACATAGTAAGGAGTGAGATGGATTTCACTGGCTTACTAGTCTCACAATGATATATGAAGGCAGTCTGATCAAGTGGTGTGTATGAATTTGATTGATCTAAATCATTATTATTTATTATTGTAAATCTTTGGACTAAAGTATGTTTAGTGAGACATCATTTCATGAGTTTTATTCACATGTTAGTGTGATATCTTGCAATAGAATGGATTTCTATGATACATTACATGTTTATCTTAGAATCATACAACACATGGGTACTTGTTTGTCTCTCTGAATTCTTGCACCATCACTATCTATTCATCCATGAAGGGAGGGACATTTAATAATGGGATTAATGTAGGGGATCATTGGTATATGGTTGGTGTGGAAATCACTTGGATGATGCTCTTCCTCCCCATAATAGTACTACCTATCAAGACAACACTTGAGATTGCCACAGATACTTGAGTTCAGGAATTATGCTTCAGGGAAGCCATGTATCTTATATATACATTATATTGTTTGTACTTATTATTGAAAATTGTCATGAGGACTTATAATTATTAGTTATTACATGTTGAAAGTGGTGTATATACATTTTTATCATTTGTGTTTGAGTTGATATGTTTACTTTCTATGTTTACATTATGACATGTACTTTCATGATATTAGAGATCAATATTGTGTGATGTGCTATGCTTTTTGTTATTATCACCTTGTGTATTTATTATGGCCTCTGTATATTCTTGTGGTATAATCTATATTTGGTATATCTGTTCAATTAAAAGAAATCATGTATTTCCATGTCTAACTTAATGGGGTTGTTACACCATCAAAATAGAGTTGTCATAAACCATCATTTAGCTCACCTTATTTTTATAGAGATGGATTCTGTCCACCATTATCATTTAAATAATAAAATCCAAGCCATTATTCCTCTATCATATTGTATGGATCATGTTCATGAATATTAGTATCCCATTCATCAAGAAACAAATTAGATATGCCATCAAAATATGAGTTTGTTTCAGCTTCATTAGTTTTCTCTATTTCATCTGAGATGACATAATTATATTAACAATAATAGGCATGTATGGTTCTAGTTGAAAATGAATAATAGGTTTTGAATGAATTTTAATGTATGTCCAATTAGTTAAAATATGCCACCTATCTCTAAGGTGAAGTCACATGATAAACACATAGAAAAGTATGGAGGAAGATCCACCACCATCACATCTTGTTAAATGGTCACATTTGGGATGGTATGGAGTGTTAATTTAAAATTATTGATTATATACACTATCTTGGTTGGAAATACATCACATTTTAATACACCTTTAGTGTTTGTCTCATATACCAAATCCAACTTATCTATAATCTATTCTGGCATCACTATGCTACTTGCTCCATTGTCAACCATACAATTATGAACTAGTGTGTTGTCAAAAATCAAGGAAAGATAGAAAGGAGGTGTATTAATAAAATTTTCATCATATTTTGTGGCCTTTTTCCATTTATATACATGCTCTACTTATTTATTCTCTTACTGATCTAAATTTGCTAGAACCATACTTTCCTTCTCTTCTAGTTTTATAGACAAGCTAAGTCCTAAAATCTTATGGATAAGGGTATCATTTTGTCTAGGGATTTATAATTAATTACACATGGTCATACTGATGTTATATTTCTTCATATGATCTACTATGTTTAAGGAGGAGCCTCCAATAGTTGGTTGCACCTTTGGAATAACAAGACACTCTTGTACCTGAGGCAATTGGTGAACCTTGTTTGCTTTAAAATTTTAATTTTTTTGAGTTAAAGGGGTAGTAATATAATTATTAGTACATTTATAAACCATATTAGGAACATTTTAATCATGAATTACCTTTGGCTCTCATCTATAACCCTTCTCTTGGTTCTAGTGATGACTACAATAAAGTTGTTTGATTTTCTAGGCTCACCAATATAATTTACTACCACATGATCATCAACTTGTAAATTCACCAAGGTTGCATCTAGTTGTACTTGTCTATGATTCACTTTCCCTTATTACATCATAGCTTTATTGTGTTAGCCTCCTTGAATAAAAACTTTCACTTATGTCATTTGAAGTATTACCATATTTTGTGCTACTAGAGCTTGATTTTGCACGTCATTGGTGTTAGAAGGCTTCCAATGTGAATATTGCATCAAATTATTTTATACTGGTATAACGGCCTTAGATGTGAAAGGAGTATTGGGATTAATTACTACATATGGTTTGACTGGTGTAATGACTTTTTAAGCTTGACATGGAGGCCTATTATCTCTAAAAGCTTGGTAGGGAGGTCTTTGATCTCTATATGGCTGATGTTTAGGCTAATTAGGTGTTTGATAGGGCCTATTTACTTGAAATTGTTTCCTCTTCAACTAGACTATCTCATTAGCAAAAGATTGTAATATACCTTTTAGTTCACCAAGCTCACTAGATTGACTATGAGGAGCTTGAAATTGAATTTGAGGGGCTAGAATTAGGGCTATTAATGGAGTTTGAGGATGTGGAATGGGATATGTTTATATAAAAATTGGTATTGGAGGCCTAGGTGCAAGTTTAATAGCTTGAATCAGACTATTTTCAGCTCTAATGGCAATCTCATAGGCATCTAGGAGTGTCCTACCACCCATGGACTGAATCATAACTAAAATATCAAAATTCAAGGCTCTTAAAAAGTATAGGAAAACATATTCAAGAGGTGGAATTATCATGGGAGGTATTATATTCCATGTTGTATAAAATATAAGATTGAAATCAGTCATAAATTCATGTGGTGCTCTTTTGATGGTAGTTAGCTGCTCAACAAGGGATAAATGATCTAATTTATCTTTAAATTATCTATAGAATACTACACCTAAATCATCCCAAGTGGTAGTGGAGTTTAAGGTAAGGTTATTATACCATTACAATGCCTTTCCCTTGAAGGATGCAACAAGTAAATGGATGGCAACATTCTCTTGGATAACATGGTGGAATGAACACAAGCTGGCCACTTATTTGATATGTTTAATGGGTGTAGTTTGGTATTCACCTATGAAATATGGTAGGATTTTGAGGGTTGAGTCTGGGATATCATCAATTTGGTCCAAATTAAGAGGTTTTCTATCATTTAAAGGCATAATACTTGGTTTTTAGGGACAACTGTGTTGATAATGGGATTTAAAATTGAAGGGGTTTACATAATAAGATGATTTGGTGACTGAAATAACCTTATAAGATATGGACTTGTTCTTAAAAATATATTGTAGCCTAAAATTTCACCCTATAGAAGTCACTTAGGCCTTCTCAATTTTAGGATAACATGGAACTATCTCCCTTCATAGACAAGCCACTACAAGAGATAAATCTCTAGGTTTGAAAGGGCTAGCTGCCTTGATTTGTCTTCTAGGATCATACTACACTAGGCTAATCACTATTAGGGGTGAAAAGGGAATAATTAAACACAAATAAAATTAATATAATGAGATGATACACAAATATAACTCCACATAACACACTTGAATATGCACTTAAGAAAGAAGACTACTCAAATTGAATTCAACTCCATGTATTTCTAGCATAAGTATTTATCATAGAGGTAGATTGCTATGCCTATATAGAGGTGGGTGAAAATAAGGTCTGATAAAATAATATGATAGTACCTCTCACACTTTAAGACACACTTAATAAATAATACACTTTATGAAACCTGTTAGAAGAGATGTCACTCACACAAACATACAAGAGTAAAAATGGAAACAAGGAGAGCATGCTCATCACTTGTCAACCACACAAACCACTTGACATACTTAAATAAGAGATTTTAAAGAATGAATCAAATTTATAAATATTTATTAAAATTAAAATGAGGTTTCAAAACCAATAGGGCTTTGCCATACCAATTTTGGATCCATTACAAAGCCAAAAAGGCTTGAATATATACACAAGAGAAGAGAGAGAAGAAGTGAAAATGAAAGGTCACAAGACCAAGTGTCAAAATATAGAAACCAGTTAAAATTGCCATGAAATGAAGTAGAAAAGAAGTTAGGAGGCTATCATGAACATGTGTTAATTTGAAACAGAGCATCTTCCTCAAGTTGGAGTAGAACTCCTCATTGTCTTGCTTGAAACTACCTTCATAATGGTGAGGGGTTCACTTGATTGCCTAAAACTACCATAGGAATATTTGAAACATATGGTATAGAAGAGGTTAGTGTATTTAATTTATTCCTACCTAACTGATGGATTCATCCTGGTCACTTATCATTCATTGCCTGTAATCATTCATCATGAGCCCTCTAGGTCTATCCTTACACTTGTCACCTGAAGTTATTGAAATTGCTCATGGAGATGAATTAAAAAGGATATATGACACTTTTTTACAACCTCCTTGCCTTATAATCCATTAGGTAGACCTCAAAATTTTCTAAGTCATCTTGATCACTATCTCATTTGGCAGTCACTTTTCTATTTCACTGCCTACCTTAGACTACCTGTAATGAAAACTATAGAAAAGAGGTTTTCAAACAAAACCATGGTGAGATTTGATTTTGGGAAGCAAAAAATCCTTGAATACCTCCTTGAATGGTTCTTATGTGTCTATTCTCATCTGTACCTATCAAACATATCAAATCCTACAAAAAACATAGTATTAAACTAGTCTGTATAAATGACAGTATGGCAAAAGTGTATGTCATGGAGTATAGAGAATGATAGATAGGTTCCAATAAATTTTATGGACATTTGACCCCTCTTGGAAGTATTTCCCACCATATCTTTCCCATTAGTTCAAATGAGGGTTTTAGGAGATTTAGACTGTTAAAGATTATTTATAAAATCCTGACATCTAACCTTAAAACCAATTTCACAAATTTAGGGTATAGAACACCCTTAAATTCTCCCCAAGTGATTTAGGTTTCATGCACAAGGTTCATATAGTTGTGAAAAAAAAAACATGGCCTCTTAAGCTCCTAACTACATTTTGGGTAGGTCTGTCAAGGAATTAGGCTAAATTGACCACCTATGTAATGCTCTCTACAAATAAATGGCTCCCACTAGTCCTCAATTTTCTCTTGAAGGTACTCAAAAGGTTTATAAATCTCTCATGGTCATATGTATTAGTATAGGTACCTGTAGGGCTTAAGCCTAGTTTTAGGCCTAATTGTGTCTTCTATGCATATAGCCACCTGTGAGTGCTTCTCATGACTATAAGGGACTTTCAACACTTGTTCGCCTTAGAACCAACTTCACACATCTTTCTTCAATCCATTCCTAGCTCTTCACTTCATCTTTTATATCTCTAATGTGATAGGATTGCAGGTTATGTAGTTTAGGGGGTGCCCTCTATTTGAGACAAAATAAAGGGCATATCCCTTATTCACCTAACAAAAGTAAGGCTATAGAGGGATATATTGAGTCATTGTCATGATCTGTATGAGGTTTGATAACTTGATCATGATTAAAAATCCATCAGACCTTTAAATTTCTTAAAATTGGCTCACTAAGTCTATACACTATGTACTATGTCACCTGTAGTTGGTAACTTGGAAGGATTCAAATGAGTCCTATAGATGTTGATATGTTTGATAGACACATGGAAAGTTTCATCACCCTTATTCAAGTGATTATACATCTCCATTCATTTCATGTGTCTAATATTTAGTCAAGTCTGCCTTCTCTTATGGATTTAGGCCAATCTATGTATGAACCAAATTGTAGGTGTTGTCAAGAGTCCCTGTAGGTGACTATTCAACCCTTAACATTATATTTACATCCTTTTGATCTTTCTTTAGGTGATTGAGACCATATTAAAAATTAAATTTACTTGTCTTTTATTTGATATCATGTTCTCATCCCTTTTACCATCACTATGTTACAGGTCTATAATCAAAATGTAGATGCTACTTGAGATTTGAGACCTTCCTATAGGTGATCATAAGTGATTAAGCAATGTGTTTAACTATTATTAGTTTCTCTAAGGTCAATATTACTATCTCTCACTTGGATGAACTCTTCTCATACCTTAAAAATATATTCCAATCAATGTACTATAGTGCACTAGTTGAATTTCACACTCTAAACTCAAAGCACTATAGTTTTCATTGAATGTTTTCAGTGGAACTTGATGGAATTGGAAACTCCTTTTTAGTGTCTCTTCTTGACCAAATCCACCTCTTATCATATTTACATGTTAATACTATTTCCACGCTATAAGGATATATACACAATACTTACTTAGACCTGATAGATTCTCATCACAAGGTAACACTGTACATGGCAAAATTCATTTTAAGAGATATTAAGGTAACTATTCCCACTAAGCAACTATTCCAACTTTGATTGAATGTAGGATTTTTAATGATTGTAAGGTATAAACTATGATCCATAGATGAATTGAGAACCTCCATTTCATGATAATGTGCAAAACCTATTTATTGAGATTTGAATATCCTTATAGTCCTTTGTACACACCTACAAGTGGTTGTGGGTGACTGCACATATTAGAATTCTGATCAATGCTTACTTAGTGAATTATAAAATCATCTCAATCAACTTATAGGTACTTAAATGAGAAACATATACCATCATGATATTCAAAAAGTGAGAACAACATTTTAACATTGGCTTAGAATCACACACAGGATAACACATCATTGAAATTGACAAAACCCTATCTAGTAGACCATGAGGTGATCACTCCAAACTCAAGGATGACCTTTCTTATATACTTATACTCAAATGTGAAAAATAGGTTAGAAAAAACATGGATAAGAATGAAATAATTTTCAATATCATATATAACACTTGGAAACATCAAACAACTACAAATAGATAAGAACACTAGAGGCCATGGGGATGAGCAGGTAATTTGAAGTCATCAACAATATTAATGATTGTTCATAGAGCATTATACACCAAACATAAAAATATTTCCATGAAAAGGAAGTGAATTAAGGCTACTAAATTCTCCCAAATGCATTGATTCAAATTCCTTCGCTACTATCCACACTGAAAGCAAAACATTTGACCTGTTTGACCTTGTCTAGGAGAGCCATGGAGAAGATGGATCATTTTTTGATAAATTTTAACCTATCATAACTTATTAATAATGGAAATGGAATGTGGGAATTTTAAGGGACAATCCTAAGTAGTCATACATGCCAATTAGACTGTCCTTGTCTATAAAACTACCCTTAACTAGCCTTAACTACTTGAAACTATTGTTATCTTATTGAATCTATGTTGAACCTACATTTATTTAGTTTCAAACTAACTCATAATAATTATATGACATATTATACATTAGAAAACACTTTGACATTTGTCCTTTCATGAAATTCATGTACAAATTCATTAAAAAGTCTAAAAAGGTGACATAGGGGAAAAATAAGACATGACACAAATGACCAAAGTGTAAAACATATCGAGTGACCTCACTAAACATGAATAGATGTATTTATGACCTTTTAAAGACCTTATAATATGTTTGACTATATATGGGGTTGACTTATTTGACCAGAGGGTCAAATTAGTGAACAAAACCTTCTTTTATTTGAGTGCTTAGATAATTCAACAAACTCAATCGGTATACCTATACTTTCAGACCTTGTAGTGATCTTAGGCATGAAATTGGTATTTATATGTTATTGTAAATGTCTTTTTCAGTACTAATTTGTGTTACTAGGTGTGCTAGAAACTACCATCACTCAAAAGTGCACCCTTGTAAGAATGTGTGCTTGTTCTTACTCCTATTGATAAAATGGAAACTCTCCAAGGTGTGGGTGACCTTATATTAGAGATAATATCTAGATGAAGGACTGGTTACCTTGGTTACACTCACCTAATTCTCTCCAAACTCTCTAATTTAGTGATTTCTTAACTAGGAAAAGGGTAAAAGGAGTAATACACAAGCTGAAATTAAACATAAAAACTAAAAATTTGGGGTGATGCACCAATTTTAAGGTCAATTATACTTATACTTGGCATAATTTGGAAGATAAATAACTTTCACACATTCAATTCATCATCATAAATGACTCTTGCATCAATATCTCATATAAAGGTCTTGAGGAACATTCACACTAGCTTGTAAGGAATGAACATTGGTTGAGTTCACTTCTGAATTAGGTAGATATCAGAATTAAATACTTGATATGACATTAAATAGTTCTTATTTTCTATGTAAAGGTGAAAAATTTAGATATAAACATAGGAAAATTAATCATTCACTAAGTTACATTAATGAACATAAGACACACACTTCATCAATAAATTAAAAATAGAGGAAAAATTAGATTCTTATTGCTTCAAAGGTGATGTAGAACAAATTTTGGTATATTTTATGTATAGTCAAAAGTATAATCTAATAATATTATCAAAAAAATAAACATACATATATAAAATGAAGAAAGGAGAGGAGATAAAGCAATCCTAAACTAGGGATGAGTCCCCATTCTAGTCATCCTTCACTCAACCTTTAACTCAACCTTCAACTCAACCCTGACTTCCAAATTGCTATGTAGTAAATTTATAGTTTAAACATTATTTTCTTAGAATATGGCATATGAGAAAGATATCAACATGTTTGAATGTTTTGAAAAAGTCAAAGGTTCTGATGGTCTTCAATATTGAAGAGATCTTGATCATATTCACTTAACTCCTTTTGATCTTAACTTAACTCCTTTTGAATATATTATTAAATATTCTCTAGACTCTTCATCTATCTAGTGAGTGACTTCAATTATCTTCATTACATTTTGGAGTTTGACTTTAGTTATCTTCCTTATATCTTACATGCATGTTTTTCTCTCTCAACCTCTTCAAATTTCTCCAAGGTGGCATAGAGAGAGGTTTGCATGTTTCTTGGTGAAGGAGTCCCCCCCTCGATAATATTCCCTTGAGTTTTAGTAAAGTCTTTGACTATACTTTTTCACTCTTGCATGTTGGTTCTCCACCTTTCTAGGGCTGATTAAAGGCTTCTTAAATCATCTTAAAGTTTGACTTGACTTTTTTTAAAATTAGATCCAAGGTGGTGTATTAAGAGAGAGATTTGAATTTTGATGTTTAAATATTCTTCCAACCTTTACTCCATTTTGGAAACAAACACTTAACCTCTTCTTGATCTCCAAATAGCAAAGAACACGTGTTTGACTTGGAAAGGTTGTTGATTTCAATACATTGATTTAGCCTATGGATTGTCTTATTCCTCCAAGGTGGTATATAAGGAGAGATATTGGATGTTTAATTTATCTTTATATTCATTAAATATCCTTTCTTAAAGTGCATTTGATGATGGAAAATCATAGCTCTCCATATTAGTCCTTAGATATGCTTATCTTCTCCAACTGGTAAGCTTGATGAATGCACCATTAAAACATAGAACTTGATGAATTTTCATTATTTGAATAAATAAGGAGTCTAAATATTATTTTAAAATAATAATCATGGTGGCACATACCTTAAAACAATTTTTTAGCTTCAAAATCCACATACAACTTCAAAAAATGCTCTCTTATGCTTTCTAGGCACTAATAAACACTGATTTGGATTTAGGGGTATAAAATGAGTTATATGCCTCAAAAAACACTCATAATATGAAAATTTGATATTTATATATTGTTAATACCTTTAAAAGTTTTAAAATGTTGAAAAATATTTACCAAACTCTCAAATAAAAATTCATAAAAAAGTGCCTACTTACTACTCGAAGGGTTGTTTGAAGATGTTTTTCAATGAATTGAGCCTATTTTTAATTGGTTTTAACTATATAATCATGTATTAAGACATTTAAATTAATTATAAATTCTATAAAATCCTTTTATTCCCTTGGAAATATCTGAAACACTCATTTTTAACTCTATTTATGAGCAAATTGGTCAAAAACCCTAATTTCCTTCATGGTGTAGACCTATGTTTTGATATTTTATCTCTCCTTATGTAAATTAAAGAAATAAAACCTATTTTAAATATTTAAATACATAAAACTATACCTCCATGTGAAAATTTTAAGAGATTTCATTTAGTAAAACTCAAAATATGCACTTTTTAGTGCTTCCTAGCTTACACAATCTCAATTTTGAATGCCTGCAGGTCTAAGTTTTGGAGTTTTATTGAGCTTTATGAGGCTTAAATACATAATTAATTTTTAAATATGACATATAATATCCATTATAATCATTCCAACCATTATATATCTTCAACCAATCATTTAAACCTCTCAAAAAATATATTTTTTGACTGTCTCTCTTGCATGCTTGAAACCCTACAACATGTACCTTTATCCATTATTTGCATTGAAATTTTGATTGAGTAATGTTTATAAAGGTTTTTTATGCCCCATAATATCTCAAAATACTTTTCATTTTCAACAATAACTCAAAAATGCAATCACATCTCCTAGAACTGAGCTATTGGGGTTTAAGAAGGGTTTTAGAGCACCTTTTTTCTTAACAATTGTTCATAAAGTTAAGACCATATAAATTGAAAAAAATACATATGATATTTATGGAATATGGAACCATATATTCCAATAATATCATTTTAACCAAATATTTTTCTCTTTCATAAACCAAACATCTGAAAATTGCCCTTACTAGTTTGCAACTAGCTTGCTAAAGGAATAGAATAATCTTCTACCAAATTTTAGACCTATGAGAAATTACTAAGCATGGTTTTGGATTTATAAAGGATTTATGATGTTTTTTATATTTAATTGAATCTTCAATCCATGAATTGAGTCTTATTGAAAACCTGCACATAAGCAACCTTGACTAATAGTGGCAAAATTTATCAACACAACCCAAGAGCTATATTTTCCAAGTTACAATCTAGGGCATTATTATACTTAATTTTTCACATATTACATGATTCAAACAAAATACAACATGTATTGGATAAATAAATTAGTATGAGGCTCTCTTTAGAGTATTGGTTATGTAGGCAACACTCATTGACAAAGGGGTCTTTGGGGTTAGCTCGACACCATGTGCCCACTAACCCATTTTTCTCCAAGATCACTATGAAGATGAATAAATAGGGTTTTAAAATTTCATGAGGAGTGATATTCCTTGAACTATATGTAAATGCATTAAAGTTAAGGTGAATATAAATCTAAAAGAATCTAGGTGGTTACATCCTTTTCTAATAGGTATTTCGTACATGACATCTACATCAGGTTTAGAAAATAACATCGAAAAAATTGTCCAAGGATGACACTTATGTTTGTGAATCCAAAAGAACTCAAATAAAAATCTGATGACTATTCCAATTTTTTTTTCCAATATGTTTTCTACCTATTCTATATCCAAAACTTTGTTAGCATCAGAACCAACTAACCACATTACTTATTTGTTATTTACATATATATCGTAGTTGTACTTACTATTTTTAGCCTATCTTAGTTTAATAAGTTCAATATATGTTATATCTGAGTGTAACATCTAATTAACCTACTATAAAGATAGTTTATCACCTTGTAGTTTAGGGTATTTCTATCCCCTTTAACCCTAGATAACCCCAATCTAGATTTTTAGGATTAAACACTCCCCTACCTTATTGCTTATTAGAGTGTGAATGGTTTGTTTTTGGGCTTGCCATTCATGTTATCCAATATTCATAAAATTTTGAAGTTTTGTTACTTGTAATCTAAGCATATTTTTGCCTCTTATAGCCTTTACTTTTCACTTAATGCTCTTAAAAATTAATATCTTTTATTTTCTTCCTGACATCCATACCTTCTATTTTATCTTTCAAACTCATTAGCTCTTGATCACAGAGCTTTGGTGACCAAATGAGTGGAGTCATTGTAGGGTTTCAAGTTTCCTCACCATATTCTTCTTGATGTCTATTGTCCTCAATGTTATGTGTTTCCTTACTTCATATCCTAATTTTTTTTATCATATTTTACTCTTTTCCCTTGGTCCACATGAGCTTTTGGTTGAGATTTTTGTTTAAAAGTATGTAAGGCTAATGGTTGTTCTTTATGATTAACATGTTTTTGCTTATGTGGTTTCACCACCCTTACTTTTATTCTTTCTTTTTATTTATTTATAGCTGATGTCTTTGCTCGAGCTTGTTGATGCCTTAATATCCCCCAATATTAATTTGTATTAAGGTTTATTAGTTATGATATCACTTCTAAGGGTGTTGTAGTAGGTTGTGATGATCATGGGTTTCCATTTTGATGGACCCAAATCTTCATTGGATATACAAATCCCTATGTTTTGTTAGCCCTATATAATCCAACATTCTCTCCATTAACAGGGTTTATTTTTACATACACATGAACCAATTGGTTTTTTGATACACTTATTGGTGTTATAATTATTTCATGTCAGGCCATGTTTCTATAAGTTTGGACATGAGGTTATGTGACCAGCAATTTCATCTTGATGTCCAATTTTGTCATGTTATTATCTAATGGAACATTTTCTTCTACAACCACTTCACTCTATGGCCTATGACTTAGTTTTAATATGTTCAATGTTTTAACCAGAAATGATGTATATTTTTGGTTTCTATTGTATTTATGTTGGAGTTGTGATTCTAATGTTATAGCACATTACAGGGGTCTAGTTCCTACATTCACTATCTCTACCTATATTCACATTCTCGTACCCCTATCTGAATTCACATCCTCTTACTTGTTTGCCTATGTTCACTATCTATATTTGTTACCCCTTGGCATTCACTATGTGTATTTTCTGCTTCTTAGCATTTACTAAATGTGTCTACTTTTTGATTATATTAAATGAGTATATGAGAAGGCCAATGAGAGAATAAATAACTAAGGTGAAAAAAATATGACCCTATTAGGTCTAGATTTTTGACCAACATTATTTATTAGGTCATTTTCATAAACCTTATCAGATATTTTGTGAAGACCATATCCAATCTTTAGTTTCGACCAACACTAAATATCAGATATTGATAATGTTAAAGAGATTGTCAAGAGAAATAAGTTGAACCAATACAAAAAAAAAACATATGGGTAAATCATGAAAAAGGTGTAAAGCATAATTTGTAATATGTATGTTTCTTGCTTTAACTTGGCTCAATAACGTGGCAGGCTTTCCTCTTATTTAGAATTAATATTTTAAGTTTTTTCTCTCTCCATCACATAGATGTAGGGTTAGATTCACCTACTTAAATATTTTTTCTCTTTCCATCACATGTATGTAGAAATAGATGCACATACCTATAAATGATTAGTTAAATCATAATTTCTCTTTCAAATATGAAAAAAAAATATTTGGTGACTATCTAGATTTAGTTTTTCACCATGTAAGGACAAACCAATAGTGATGCCACAAATTGTTTTTATAGTTTGGTAGCTCTTTTTAAGGGCAGAAATTTGATTAATTAATACTCTATTTGTCATGATGAATGACAAAAATTACATAAAAATTAGATCGTATTTCTAGTTCTTTAGGTGTTAGGATTTTTTTAATTTATTTTGTCAAAGATTGATTGTTTCTAAGGTATTTTAGTTTTAATTGGAAATATAAAAGCTAAAGTTTTAATGTATTAATTGAATTTTATCCAATATATAAGATTATAAATGCACCCCCACTTATTCCAAACATTTTATGTGTGTTATCTTTCCTCACTTAGTGTCCGCACATGGATTTTAAAAGTACATGGGATGAGTGCTCTTAAAATGATGTTAAAGGGATTTTTACCCTAGTTTACACACATGAGTGCTTAAAATAAATATAAACTTTGTTGATATGTTCCTAGTTGTCATATTTCTATAGGAAGACTTGATAGACATACCAACTATTTTGTCATAGATTTTGAAAAAGGTGAAGCAATTCAAGTGACCTAGGTTGCAACTGAGCACAAAGGTAAAACCCATACATAGAGGCTAAAGATGGATCCAAGTTTGATAAGAGTGTGGTTTTTACCCATATGTGTGGAGGTACACTAAAAAATAAAACACATAAAACATAATGTCATACTCTACAAATCTTAGTGTTTTATTTTAATTGTTGTTAATCTTGTAATGTTAATTATTGTTAATCACATAACAAGTGTTATGTTTAGCTAGTGTTATAGCTTGTATCCCAACCATTTTGTTAATTTGACACATAAATTTCTTATTTTAATATGGATAAATTTATTACAACTAAATTGTGACACAAATACCTAATTACAAATAATTAATCTAAATAATATGTGTAAAAGAGTAATATAAACATGATTAATCAATTTTAAAATTAGAGAAAGAAATGACATGTAAGGTTTAGAGACATATATTTTTATTGTGATAATTGGTGATAATTATCAGGTCATGATAGTGGAAATACACGTTGAGAAGTGGTATCTACCTAACCCATAATTTTTTTGATAAATAGAGAAGTCTCCTAAGGTTATCGATTCCACTCCAAACTTTGTTCAAAACATTAATGTCACTCCAAACAAATGGAAAACATATCCAAATTATAATGATAATTGTATTCATCTAGTTTTGGTCTATAATAAAATCATTTTTATGCATTACGGTTATGATCACCTACAAAACATATTTCTTCTCTAAGCCCTAATAGGGTAACAATACCTAAAAGCGTAAGGAAAACACATGTTTTGGTTCTTTTAGTTAACCAAAGAATAACAAAAATATTTTGATATTTGTTAGGCCCCTAGATAATAACAATATTGAAAACACCAAACTTCATAATTAGATAAGTTTTAATAACATGTGAACCCTAATGATGTATAATATCTGTCTAACATAAAATTGTGTGCTTCGATAAATGCTCTAATAATTGTTTGATTATTCTAGAATGCTTTTAAGCACTCAAATATTATTGTCAAAAATAAAAGGATGTTTTATGTATCATATCCTCAAATAATTCAACCCATTATTTTTTTTGAATAATCTAGAATATTCAATGTTACTTGAAGAATAACCAACATCGAATCAGTGTATACCTTCATTCAAGCGTGACACTAAAGCACAATCAATTTGATTTAATGTTAATCAAGGTGCAACCTACTATATTACAACATGATTAAGTATACAAAACTAATCTAGGTCTATGACCATTCTTAAATAAGATACATAAGTTTATTAAGGTATTTAGATAAGATAGGGATCAATAAGCAATAATCAAAATAAGGTATACATGTGAAACAAGTTTTTTTTCACATTGATGATATAAGATGATATGTTTTATTCCTTAATATCCTCTAATAAGTTTGTTTCAACATCATAGAGTTATCTATGGTCCAAATAAATGTTGTATACACCTAAATTTGGTCACACATACTTGACAAATTCTAATTTTTGACATATTCCTAGCCACATGACTTGTTCTCAGACACATGACTCTTAAAACCATTTTTATAATTCATTTGTCTATATATGGTCTTGACCCTTTTTTGTTGTTGTCACTACATAGAAATATCAGAGTCAAATATTTAAATTTTTTAAAATCACCATCATATTATCTCCATATAAAAACACAAGTTCCTAACCTTTCTGGATAAATTCATGTAAATTAGACATGGGATCAGTGTGCCACTACCCACTTAGGCTTGTCGCATCCTACACTAAATAACAACTACTTTTCAAATTTGAAAACAAGCTTTTGGATATTCCCACATGTTTCACATAGATGGGTAGAATAAGTTAAAGGTTTTGAATATAAATACATGTTAAGATGCATTAATTTTACCCATTTGTTATTCACTTAGTTCAAACATAATACACTTTTGCACATTGAAAAAATATGCACTATTCTTCCCAAATTCTAGATCATTCACAAAGAGTAGACATAAGCCAAGTTAAAATAAATTCAAAGAAAGTTAAGATCTATTATTGTCAAGTATTAAAGAAATCTTATAACTATATATATATATATATATATATATATATATATATATATATATATATATAAGAGCACTATTGCACATTTGCTCTAAGTGGGAGATCTACATGGGCTTGATTTTCCTCCTTTGAGGATTAGATATGTAGGTAGTGGTCAATCATTAAATGGGTCAATGAGCTTGGCTCAATGCATTACACTCCCCTCTTTCTCTTATAGGTTTTAAAGCTATCAAAGTGGTTTTAAGGACAATGGAAGATAAATAGTGATTTATGCATGGACAAACCCTAGTTACGAGATCTCATATATCTCATCATCCACAAGCATAATAGGAATAACAATATTTTTTTACATACAATCAACTGAGACAAGTATATGGTGAATGCACTTGAGTGCACTGCACCATTGTCCACTTACAACACTCAAGTCGAAAAACATCTTTTACTTTTGCCTCTAATTTGTCATTTCTATATTTTTGCTTTCTTTGTCTTTTCCTGTCAATAGTCTATCACAATCAATTAAGATAAGTCTGTAGTCTATGGATTAGAATGCACTACATCTGTTAGAACATTTAATGTCTAAGTGGTGTAATTATAAAGACCCTTAATATCTTTTAGGTAATTAAATAATAATGATTTATTATTTATTGACATGGGTTAACAGCATCAAGTAAATAAATAATAAAACATAAATTATTTATTACATATTGGTAAAAATAAAATGTTATTATTTGTTTTATTATTAGTGTTTTAAATGTTCTTGAGATGATTGGGCTTGTTTGTTACAACAATCACCTCCCTTCAATTTTTACTATAAAATGGGGGTTACCCTATTATTTAAACATCTTGATGATTTAAAAATATCTTGGGTGAACAAAAGTTTTTGTGAAGGCCATTATGTGAGGAAGTGAGATTGAGAAGATTTTATGTATTGGGGGATGTATTTCAACATTAAATAATCACTATGGATTTTTTACCTCCATTGGAGGTTTTCCCCCTTATTTCTATGTTGTGTATAATTGACATGTATGCATACTTTGTTGATTACTATACATCATAGATGTCATGTGCATTTCATATTAAATTCATGGAATCTTTCATGGTTTCAAAGCTAGTGGGGTGTATGCAATTAAGTAGGGCATACATATTATCAATTGAGATATATATATATATATATATATATATATATATATATATATATATATATATATATAAAATTTTTTTAAAGCATGGTTCAAGTCTCTCTCTCTCTCTCTCTCTCTATATATATATATATATATTCAATTTGTTTTTTTTTAAAGCATGGTTCAAGTCTCTATACGACATAGAGAGGGATATTTTTTTCTGATCTCTAAGGAACCTCTTTTTAGTGTTGGAGCATATAAAACTCAAATTGAACAATTCAAATCATTTAAAAAAAAAATTGTATTCAATTTGTTAATTTTTTTAAATCAGATTGGCACTTGTATGGCCTCCTACCTAAAAAAATCTAAAAAAATAGTTCTAATTTGTTTTCTAGTGTTATTATGTTGTGTAGACTTGTTAACAATCAATTATAAGCCTCTTAGAGATATTAAAAAGCCTCTGAGACATTTATTTAATAATTATATTTTTTTACAATAGTTTGTACAATCATGTATGGCTTAGGAGAGAATAAAATCTAAAAAAAAAATTTAGGCATGTTTTTAAATCTCTTTCTGGTCAAGAAGGGTTAAAATATCAGTTTGAAGCATTTAAGATTAGTTACATAGCTTGAGAAGGACTGATAAAACCATTATGAATTTGTATCTCTCCTCCATGGTGCCACTATATGACCTAGCAAATTATTACAATAAATCTAGAGCCAAAAATGAGATTTTGAGGGTCTGAGTGGCTTTGGCATGCAAAAACAAGAAGGCTTGTAGAGTTTTAAGGCTTCTATTGGTTTTAATCAATGAATCTCATCTCTTCTACTACTCCTTGGGTGCCATTACTCTCTAGGTAGCTTTCTATAGGCAATTCACTTCATATAGTTAAAAAAAAGTATTTAATTTTATTTATTTATTTTTTAATCTCTAAATTCCACTTAGATCTTATGGCCCCCACTCTTCTTTAATGTTTTTTTCTCCAAAATTTAAAAAAAAATTAATTTATATTTCACTGGTTAAAATTATATGCACCGTATAAATATTTATTTATTTAAAAATATAGATAAAAAGGGTTTAAATATTAACTTTTGCATGTAAGCTTTCAACTTGTCTCCTAGAAGAGTTGGAGGTTGTTATTTTGTTAAAATCTTATATTATAATTTAGGAAGTCATGTGTTTAAAACCCCCAAAATAAAATTTTTATTTTTGATATTGGTTAAATTTAAATTAATTTTAAATCTATTTTTTAATTTGTGTGCCAACTTCTCATGCGTTTAAAACCCTAGTTGACCTATCGACCTTGTTTCAACATTCAACCTAGTGAATGTTTTATCAAACATAGTGATGTACCTAATTGATCCCTAAGTTTTAACACCATAAAGACACATTTATATGGTCCATTTTGTGTTTTGAAACCTCTTATTATTATTTTTACAACTTTTTTAATAATAGTGTTTAGGTGGTCGTTCTGAGTATGATTCTTTTGACACCTAATTTAGTACAACTCTATTTCAGATTTTACAATATTTGGCATATAAATTGTGTAATTAAGTATATTTGCATGTGTGATTCACTTTATTTTAGAAACATGTTCAAAAAATCATTAATTTTTTTATAAAATAGTTATGCTTATATTAGTGTATTTTTGCAATACTTACGACCCCTTATTTTGCTGTAATCTTTTGCAATTTTCTTACTTTTTATAGAATTAAATTGAAAAATTATTATGTGTTTATACTTTCAATATATTTTTACTTTTAAATAAATTTAAAATTCATAGTAAAAAGGATTCATGTTAAACATTTGTTTACTACCATTCTTAAAGGGAAGCTATGGCTTCACCTAATTTTATTTTAAATAAATCATAAATGGTTAATAGAAATAACTATAACATATAGAAAATTTAGTTCAAATTAAATTTATGGCTTGAAATTTGTGTAATATTGTTGTTGGGACTAAAAAATCTCCTTTTGGACAATATGTGACCCCTGAGCTTACCAATATGTTTTAACAAAAATTGTAAGAAGCTATGTCCATTATCTTGTGGAGTGTTAAAGATGAATTATTTCTCCACAATGGTAATTGGGATTATCCTAGTTATTCTTATAAACTCCCTGAGTCTATGCACAATGACACTTGTCTCTAAAAAATCATTAAATTAATCCTTGAATTATTGACTACACCTATGAAAGGCGATGAAAAAGTTTTTAATTTTCTTGCTAAAATTAAGAACATTAAAGCTCAATTAGGTGGATGTAATTGTAATTTGATTCAAGATAAATTGATTTATTTTATGATTAATTTAAATATTCATAATTTTTTTATAAATCTCATTTCAATTTTGAATTCTAAGTATTAAACTGAGCAAGATATCCCTGACCTTACCACCTTGTCTACTCTCTTGATTTAAGAAGAACAAGTTATGACCAATTTTAATTTTAAAGAAAATGCCACTTAGGCACTTCTCACCTTAAATAATGTGTCTAATAATAAGAAGAACCAAAAACTTAACCCTAATGTTTTTAAAGGTAAAATTAGAAATAAAAAACTGGTCATAAGAATCATAAACCTAAGTTTAATAGAAATCGTAATCTATGTGGTAAATTTGGTCATAGAAGGGAAACTTGTAAAAATAAGAATAGAGTTAACAGATAATTTTTTAAAAATAACAAAGGAAATAAATCTAATCAAAACAAATAGAATAATCAAAATCCTGATCAGAACAACAATCAAGATCAGAATGTTATTGCTGTATATGCTACTTTGTTTGATTCAAATGAAAATGAGTGGATTTTATATATCAGTACATCTCACCATATGACAAGATTATCTAATATTTTATGTAATTCTAGAGATATATTTGAAAATATTTACTTAGGAGATAATTCTTTCTTAAAAGTAATTAAACAAGGAAAAGCTAAAATTTCAAATGTTGTTATAAATGATATTTTCTATCTACCAAAACTTAAAAAGATCTTGTTATCTTGTTCCCAAATTATCAATGATGATTTAATTGTAACATTTTTAAAAAATATCTGGTCTATTAGAAATCACTCTAGATTTTTTATTGTATAAGGTGTTCAAAAGAATGGTTTATACATTTTATCTCCTACATGTTTTCTTTCATTACATAGTAAGAATGAATCTCAATTATGGAATAAAAGATTAGGACATGCTAATTTTAGAAGTTTACATGATATGTCTACAAATAATATTATTTTTGGACTTCCTTATATCCCCTTTCATCATAAAACTTGTGAGGGTTGCTTATGTGGTAAATAACATACTAACCTCTTTCACAAGAATCATGATGCAAATTCCTCACATTCTTTAGAGTCGATTCATAGTGATGTTATAGGACCTCTTAAAGTTGAATCTCTTAATAGTTATTTGTATGATATTAATTTTATTGATGATTACATTAAAATTATTTGGTCATATTTCATTAAAAATAAACTTGATGTGTTGTCTAAATTCAAAGAATTTAAAATTAGTATTGATAATAGTGATGAATTTGTTAGTAAAGAGTTTGATTCTTTTTTAATTAGTTGGGGTATTCAAATAGAATTAACAACTCCCTATTACCATTAGAAAAATGGTATTACTAAAAGGAAAAATTGTACTATCATAGAAATGACTAGAACAATGTTGCAATCTGTAAATGTTCTTAAGTTCTTATGGGTCAAATCCATGAATAATGTTGTGCATATTCTTAATAGAATCCATGCTTAATCTTTGCAAATTTTTTAAAACAAAATACATGTATGCTCTTGGAATTTAATTTGCTTTGATAAAGTTATTTTTTTGTTATTTTAGAGATACTAACTATATTGATAGTGTCTCATCTACATTGTATTTGTTAGTAAAATGATTTAATTTAATTCTTGAAAAATATTTATTATAATTATATTGTAATAGATAAATTTATTTTTGATGAGAAATCAAATAAAATATATAGATATTATGATTAATTTCAATTCATATGAGTTAGCATTGAAATACATTATATGCATAACATCATGCTTAATTTAAAAAGATGACCATGTTTAGTTATTGCATTTGGTAATAGGATCAGGATCAATAAGTTTGGATATTTTGTGTATCAATTGCTTAGATAATCTCATTTGATTATTTTACCATTTTATTATATATGTTAACATGCTTATATGCTTTATTTGATAATAAGATATGTTATGAAATATAAAGTGTAAATGGAGTTTGTATTATGACCTCTTCATCATTTACTTTATCAAGAATTTTATTCATATATCTCTAAAATTATTTTTTTCAAACTTGTATCTATTTGATTGTATGATTTCATATCATATTAAAATTATCCATATTTGATGTATGAGAGGTTATACCTCAATATTTTGTTAAATCATATTAAACTTGCAAAGTTTTGATAAGAGTCAAATTATAAAACAAGTTATTGTTAATAAGATATCTAATGTTTGGCTTAACTTAGTATTATATTATTAGTAAATTATAGTATGTGCATCACATGACATTTTGGGATGATCATATTTTAAATATTGGAGATATCCAATAATGAATTGCATACAATAATTTATGTTTTTCACTAAACTTTGTAATCAAATTAGTGAACTTGTTTGCCTAAAATATGACTTGATTGTTTTAAATATGTTTTACCATATAAAAACATATGTCATATTTTTATGTATTTGGTTATTATGATGCTAACCATACTATGCTGTCATGAATCTATTTTTGGATGTGTTTAAGTTTTGTGTAGGTGTGCAGCACCAAAAAACTAAACATATTGCAATTCATGTGTATTTTATTTGAGAAAAAGTCCTCAATGGTGATCTAGATTTGTAGTTCTATCTTGATTTACAGTTCTATCTTAAGGATGAAAAATTGGTAGATATCTTTACAAACACTTTATGCTACAAAGTTTTGTCAATCTCATGCAATGTTAGACCTCTCAAAGTTTCCATTGAGGGGGAGTGTGCATGACAATGTCACTTCCTAACGACCATGTGTTTCTTCTCTTTCTCTACACTTCTTCTCATTGTAAACTTCACGTGAAATTTATGTGAATGTAATTTTTTTTTGAATTTTCACTTTTGTACCCCAATACATTTAAAAACATATTTTGTAATAGAGGTCCTTATGTTATAAAAGGTTCCAAATATGTTTATTGATTATTCATGAGGATTTATGAGACTTAGTCTTACAATCATGTTAGTCTAAACTTAATTTTGAGTAGTTTATAGATTATAATTTCCTTTGTTTAAAAAGGTGGTGTTTTTCATGATGAAGGTTTTTAAATCCTTTAATTTTTCACATAGTATAATTATTTTATGGTGACTATGACATTTATCTCCACTTAGCATTAAGGGGGAGTGTTAGAATATTTAATGTCTAAGTGGTGTAATTATAAAGACCCTTAGTATATTTTAGGTAATTAAATAATAATGATTTATTATTTATTAACATGAGTTAACAAACTCAAGTAAATAAATAATAAAATATAAATTATTTATTACTTATAGGTAAAAAAAAAATATTATTATTTATTTTAGTATCGATGTTTTAAATATTTTTGGGATGGTTGGACCCATTGGTTACAAGGATAATATCCCTTTAAGTTTTACTATAAAATAGGGTTTACCCCTATTGTTTGAACATATCAAGTGAACAAATGTTTTTGTGAAGGCTATTCAATGAAAAAGTGAGATTGAGAAGATTTTATGTACTAGAGGAATTGTTTAAACATTGAATAATCACTATGGATTTTTTACCTCCATTGGAGGTTTTCCCACCTAATTTATGTGTTGTGTATAATTGACCTATGTGCATACTTTGATAATTATTTTACATCATATATCTCATGTGAATTTCATATTACATTCATGGAATCTTTCAACATCACCATCCACTTATGGTAGAGCAATCTATATTATATTTTTGATCATATGCTTATTCTTGAATTTGTATAATTACCTTTTATTCCAATTTCCACTTGCAGATAGGTAGAAAAATCAATAGAAATTAATGTGGAAGCTAAGTACATCTCTTTCTATTTTTTTTAAAGATATAAATGATGGGGTACAATCCACTAAGAGGGGGGGGGGTGAATCAGTGATAAACCAATTATTATTTTTCTTCAAAACCTCTTAAGTAGTATAAGCAAACTCAAAACAAGATGTAACAATGAACAATCATAAATGCAATGATTACACCGAAATTATATGGGAAACCCTCAAGGGGAATAAAATCCACCCTAAATAATGAAAATCAATAGACTAATATCCTATAAAGATGGATAAAAAAATAGGCATTTAGTGAGACACCTATCTCACAAGAAACACCTGTTCCTAGATTGGTCAAGTCCTTCTGACCAAGTTAAATGAGCACCCACTCAAGCACTAAAAAAAGAGAACACTTTTTAATACTGATTATCTTCAACCTCTAATGAATATCCGTATAAAAATATGCTTCTTCAATTTTTCAAATTCACACAAGCCACCAACTTCAAGCTATCTCACCAACACAAGTAATAACCCCTTCTCAAGCCTTCGCTCACACTTGAAAATATTCACTCATAAATCTCACAAATATATTCAATAGAATCAAAAAAATATGTTGAGTATAATTAATGCCTTCTCAACTCAAACCCTCAATAACTCTGGTCTCCAAGACCCTCAACAACCTTCACATAAGGTCTTCATAAACACTTACTTGTCTAACTTGATTCCCCCACAAAAGGGCATAAAACATCTTGTATATATACCATTCTCAATTATAATCAGTAATATCACTTTATATAAAAATTTATGAAGAATCACTTATGTCTCCCAAGGTCAGCCATGAACCTCTGTAAAAGCTTTCTTGTCCATACCATGAGCTTATGTCACAAACACCTCACAAACGAAGCATATCTCCACTTGTGTGAACATGTTTGACTAATAAGAGATTAGTAAAACCTTTAAAATATCTATATAATTAATTAAATGATTCCTAAACACTCTCCAATCCTCAATAACACTTGATTTGACCATCTGCTTTGCAAACAAACTCAATCATCCAAACCTGGTTCCTTTTGCTAGCAAAAACATCATGGTCAACTATGAATCAACCATTAACTCATCTCCAAGTGACTAGGAACATAAAAATTACATGGAAAAAGGAAATACATCTCCTAAATCACCTCCAAGAGCTTAGACCCATCTCTACTGACTAATTAGGCCTTCCAATTCCACTTCTCACTCTGCTTAGTTTTTCTCACTCATGGCACCCTTTCCTTCATATCGACTAGGAAAATTTGAGGACTTATATATTTGACATATATAAATGAATATTATTGAAAATTTCCATTAATGTTTGAATCAATTTATAAGCTTCATCACACATCCATTTTTTCCTCTGGTCATTCTTACAAATTTCTCTCAAAATCAAAATCACTATTAAGAAGCACTTTTCTATGGGACCCAAAAATAGTCAAGACTAACCAAGCACATCCTTAGAATCCTAGATAATTCTTATAAAACAAATAAACAACATTATATCCATCCACCACTTTATTAAGCATCAATAAGAAAGATATTTAACATCAGGTCTAAGACTGGGGTTTTTACACATGAAACCCCTGCTTACCTTCTTAGCAAACTTTCATAAATAATAAACACTTAATCCATGAAATAATGATTGTAAAAACTTCTTTAAAAACTTCCCCAACATATCCAAAAGTATTAGATACCCATGAAAATTATACATGAGCTGAAGAACATGATAATTTTCCTCTTGGGCTCAGAATGCACCATTCAAACACTCTCTAAAGCACATGAAGGCATTTATGAATTTATCTCTCATCCTATAACCTATGACTTGTTAAATATAATTGAACACACATTTATGATCATATCTCAAGTAGATATAGGTTTAAACACCTTGAAATCACTCATTGGCCCTTCACAAGGCCTCATAAGCTCATCTAGGCCAACTAGACCAATGGTCAAACTATCTTGTATACCTCTTACCACCTCATGAAAAACATCTATCTAAACTCTCATCATCTTATACATGTCAAAAATTTATATTTCAAGCATACTGAGCTCCTTACCATGGCAAACAAGCCAAATTACTCAAGATCCCTTAGGCAACCATACAAGGTCAAGCCTACAAGGCACAAACTAACCTGTATACATCATGAAGACCATATGAAGTCAACCCTTGAGCATAGAAAACATCAGGAACATGTCACAAAACATCATACCAAGATCCAATCCATCATACATCATTTGCCTAAGACATCTATGCTCACTCATGCAAGCATCACACTGATCTAAGCACTCTAGGCCACCCTGTTCCATCAGTCTAACCTGCAAGACCACTTTATCATTGCTAATGCCTCTTATAAATCAATTAAAACACATACCATAAATATCTCAACAATATCCCCCTTTGTCATTGATGTAAACACACCAAAAACTTCTCCCCCTTTGCTAAAATGATAAAGTGGACACTCTTTAACACTAGGCACCATAGAAATCAAACAAGTGAGCTATAGGAACTCATGAAAAACATGCTTATATATAGTAAATTCTTTGAAAATGAACCATTTAGACCTCAAACAGGCACAACTCCCCCTTGGAAAGTGCATTTACTCAGAAACTACTCTTGAATCATCAAGATCCTTGGACCTATCAGTAAATACAAGGCACCATAGCTCCCCCTAGGACCTTGATCCACATTAAAGACTCCCCCTCATCTACACAAACAATGCACACCTATAGGACCTCTAAGAACAACAACCACCAACTCAAACATCAACATGATCACCTTAGTATCATACAAACTCACTTACCATTACTCTTAAGACACCCTATAGACCACCAAAGACACTACAATCATATCACCACACCTCAAACACATTTATAATAGGCCAACATGCTCATCTGGAACAAAAAATGTCATCCTCCTTTGGAAAATTTCTTCAATAATCTTCATTTTCTTCACTAGGCCTACTTAGACCCCTTGTGGCCCTATCTAGCTACTACAGACCTCATAAATCTCTACCTTGATCACTTCAAGACATGAAAATTCATATTTGAAGACCATGAAAATTCCCCCTAAGACATGCCAAAATTGAGCCTTCGACTCATCCTCCTTAGCATACTTCCTTCCTTAGCCTACTAGTTAATTAAGCCTCCTAGTGAGCTAAAACTTGAATAAAATGAAATATACTCATTTATATACCACTATAAAAGTTTATTCAGCTACCCATTTAGACCATTCAACTTATTTTGAAACTTCTAGCCTTCAAATCCAAGTTTTGACCACTTTTCCAAACATGCCCAAATGACTAGGGCTTCATAGCAAACACTTGGTCAAAAGTCAACCTCTAGTTAAAATTAACACCTGAGCTAGATACCACACCTAGAGACCACCAAAAATCACTTCCATGCCAAATTTCAAGCCTCCACACCTTTGGGAACATTGACTTCATATAAGCCTCCAAACACATGCTCTTGAGAAGAGCCAAACACCACTCAAAATGCTCCACCTAACATAAAATAATTCATCAACCTATGAAAATGCATGGAACATGTATCAATCACATGTATATACCTTCTCAAGCATAAAAAACTTCATGAAACATCTCCAATCTTCAAATGACCTTTGAAACCAAGCATTCTATGCATACAGACTAAAACCTATGGCATGCACCTTGACCAAATGGTCAAAATCACATCTGAGTACCTCATCAAAATCTCCAAGCCATCTTCCCTCCTTTGACATATGAAAAACAACTTAAGTCACCCATTATCAAGTTTCAAATCACTTTAAAACACTATATGACCAACTTTAGTACTTTCTAGGTAGTTAACACTACCAAAAATGGTCAACTCAAACTTTTGACCATAAAACTCACATCTAAGCAAATCAAAGACTCAAACCACCTGGGAATGACTCATGGTAATCTTCCTTAAGTCCTCACATAAACCACTTCTTACTTCTCCTTATCACCACTCAACTAAGGCATCAAAAATTGATCAAAAATGTACTTTAAGACCAAAATACTTGAACATACCTCTTGAACACCATTTTTGCTTCTTCACCTACAAGAGTATCTTATGAAGCATAGAAATAAACCTCTAATCCCTCAAAACTACTATAGAATAGTGTGAAGCCTAGAGTGGTCCACATCTTCTCATATTATTCTTCCTCCTTAGTCAACATAGTCTTATTCTTCTTTTTCTTCTTCTTTGACTTTACTGAGACCACAAATGAGGATGCCACCATGTCTTGATTTACATTATCAATTAATTTGACCTTTTCAAGAATTGACAATGATTGATCTATATAGGAAACATTATCATCTATAACTTTAGAATGATCAACACTCATCTTGAGGTTGTCTTTGTCTCCCTTCTTCAATTTCTCATTATTTTTGATCTCTTCATTGAAAACATGAGTAGATAATGAGAATTCCTCGATGAAAGAAAAAATCTCTACCTTAGAAAACACACTACTCTAATCTATAGACATAACAACTATCACTTTATTTTCTTTATTTGGACTGTATACGACTTTGTTCTTGCTCTCTTGAAAACTTGGAGTCTGATTGGTATTGTCTTGATTAAGAGCCCCCTTTTGCTTACAAAATCTAGCAATATAACCAAATCTTTTGTAATTCAAACATGCAATCCTTATTTGATAGTGACAAAACTTAGCTAAGTGACTAATCTTTTCATAATTAAAGCATGTTGCTTTCTTAGGAGCAAACTCATCTTGATTTATCTTCTTTGGACATTGATTAGCTAAATGTTCTATCTCCAAACACTTGAAGCACTTTATCTCATTAGGATGACTAACTTCCTTGTTCTTAACCTTAATTTTACATTCATTGGCTCTATGACCAAACTCATGATAGACATGAAAGTATCCATTAAATTTTAAATGATTTATGGCATTAGGCTATCTTACCTTGTTGGAGTTAACACCCACAATTTGAGTATTGATCTTTGTAGGGTTGTCCTTATTTTATTCAATGATTTTATCCTTTGCTTGAGATACTACTAATGGCTTCTCAATGAAAACTAGACCTGTTCTATCACTTGAAGACTTTTGACTCATTAATAGACTGTCAAGATCATTTGTACTTTTCTAATACTTGGAAAAATATTTATCTTTACTCAGAGTTTTCTCCAATTCATCTTTCAAAATATTATTTTTTGAAATCAACTTGGAACATTATTCTTCCTTACCTTTTAGGCTTGAAGATATAGACTCAAATTTTTAATTTAAGAACATGGTTGATTCATCATGCTCCCTATTATCTTCAGTTATCTTAGCTTCAAAAATACTAAATTAAACTTTATAGTCTTTCAATTTGGCCTTAAAACATTTACATACCTTTCTTTCAATCTTCAAATCTTCAAGAGTAATTTTTAGTTCACTCTCATAGTCCTGAGTGGCTTTCTCATCTTCTTCATCTAATCCACTCCAGTTTCCTTCAATTTAATATAAGAATTCACTTTCATCATTTGACTTAACTACCACGAAAATAAATTCATCATCCTTGGCTTCACTTTCATCATGATTGACATCAGATTGACTATCATAACTCTCTTCTGAGTCACTATCATCCTTATTTATGTATAGGCTCCTTTTGTCCTTAAGGAACTTCTTTTTGTTATCAAACTTACTGAATGATCTCTTATTTATATCAGACCTAAATCCTCTCTTACCATCTATTTGATCCTCATTCTCATCCTTATTATGCTTATGAGGATATTTTCTTGCAAAATGACCCACTTCACCATAGTTAAAGTATTTAAAAGGAAGCTTACCTCTGTACTTGCTTGATCTAGTCTTCAACTTGCTTTTAAACAAAGTAATTAAATCATCATCATATATATCATATAACATAGGATATTTACCTTGATACCCCTTACTTTGTGTCTTCTTTTCTTTAGGCTTATTCTCTACCTTGAAAACAACATCCTTCTTAGGAGGTTTGTCTTCATTTATCCTCATCTCATAAGCAGTGAGAGATACATAAAGCTCATCCATATTCATCAATGTAAGATCATGAATTCCATTAATTGTAGATACCTTAGAGTCAAACTTATAAGATAGAGATATTAAGACCTTTTGAACAATAACATCCTCTTTGAGATATTCTCTAAGACCCCTGATCATATTGACCATATCATCTACACTATTCAAGAAGGATGTCACAGAATCCTCCTCCTTCATTTTGAGACTCTCAAACTATATTTTGAAAGTTTGAATTTTTCTAGCTTGATTTTTGAGTCACCTTCATAGCTTGTCTTCAAATTAGTCCATATCTCCTTATCTATTTGACAATGAATGGCCTTTGAGAACTTAGTCTCTGATAGACCCCTAGAAATAGCATTCATAACCTTTGAATTGGTTTCAAATAGTTTCTTATCAGCAACACTAGTAGGAAAACTAGTAGGAATAACATATCCATCAACAAAAATCTAAAAAACATCAAATCTTAGATCTATGATAAAATTTTGCATCCTTGAACTTCAAAAGGCATAGTTAGAACCATTAAATAATAGAGCTTGTTTGGAAGAGAAACCACCTTGCATACCTTGACTTTCCATTATACCTTAGAATAACCTTTCAAGCTATTCAGCCTGAAAAAGGACCTACTCTGATACCAATTTATGGGGTATAATCCATTAAGAAGGGGGGTGAATTAGTAATAAACCAATTAATACTTTTATTCAAAACCTCTTAAGTAATATAAGCAAACTTAAAGCAAGATGTAACAATGAACAATCATACATGCAATGATCACACTAGAATTCTATGGGAAACCCTCAAGGGGAATAAAACCCACCCTAAAGCCTAAGAATCAATGGACTACTATCCTATAAAGATTGATAAAATAATAGGCCTTTAGTGAGACACCTATCTCACAAAGAACACCTGCTCCTAGATTGGTCAAGTCCTTATGACCAAGGTGAATGAGCACCCACTCAAGAACCTTAAAAAAGGGAACATTTTTGAATACTGATTATCTTGAATGTTTGATAAATATCCCTTCAAAAACACCCTTCTTCAATTCTACAAATTCACATAAGCCACCAACATCAAGCTATCTCACCAACATAAGCAATAACCCCTTCTCAAGCCCTTCACTCATACTTGAAAATATTCACTCATAAATATCACAAATATGTTTAATAGAATTAAAAAAAATGATAATTATAATGACACCCTTCTCAACTCAAACCCTCAAAAACTTTGGTCTCTAAGACCTTCAATAACCTTCGTATAAGTTCTTCAAAAATATCTTCATAAACACTTGCTTGTCTAGCTTGACTCCCCCATAAAAGGGCATAAAACATATTTTATATATAACATTCTCAATTATGGTCAGCCATCTCACTTTACAAAATTTTATGAATAATCACTTATGTCTCCCAAGGTTGTCCATGAACCTCTGCAAAAGCTTTTTAGTCTATACCATGAGCTCATGTCATAAACACCTCACAAACGAAGCATAAATCCACTTGTGTGACCATGTTTGACTAATAAGAGATTATTAAAAACTTAAAAATATCTAAAAATTTACTTCAAGGAACACTCTCCAATACTTATTAGCACTTGATTTGACCATCTACCCTGCAAACAAATGCAATCATCCAAACTAGGTTCCTTTTGCTAGCAAAACATCATGGTCAACTATGATTCAACCATTCACTCATCTTAAAGTGATTAGGAACAATACCAATTACATGGATAGAGGTAATACATCCCATAAATCACCTCTAAGAGCTCATACCCTTCCTTACTCATTGATTAGGCCTTCCAATTCCACTTCTTCGTCTAACTGGTTTTTCTCACTCATGACACCCTTTCCTTCATATCAACTAGGAAAATTTAAGGACTTAGATACTTGAAACAGAGAAATGAATATTCCTAAAAATTTACATGAATTTTTTAATGAATTTATAATATTCATCACACACACATTTTTTCCCACGGTCATTCTTACAAATTTCTCTCAAAATCAAAATCACTATTAAGAAGCTCTTTTTTGTGGGACCCAAAAATAGTCAAGACTAACCAAGCCCATCCTCAAAAGCCTAGAGGAGTCCTTAAAACTATAAAAAAAATTATATCCATCCATAAAATTATTAAGCATCAACAATAAATATCTTCAACATTAGGTCTAAGACAAGGGTTTTTACACATAAAAGACCTGCTTACCTTCTTAGCAAATGTTCATAAATAATAAGCCCTTAATCCATGAAATAATGCTTATAAAACTCTCTTAAGAACCTTACCCAACATATTAAAAAGGATCAGCTCCCCATGCAAAGTTTACATGAGCTGAAGAATGTGAGAACTTTCCTCTCAGGCTCAAAATGTACCATTTGAGTACCCTCTAAAGCACATGAAGGAATTTCTAACTTTTTCTCTCATATTATGACCTATAACTTAGTTAATATATTTGAAAAAACTTATTTTATCATATCTTATGTATATATAGGGTCAAATACCTTGAAATCACTCATTGACTCTTCACAAGGCCTCATAAGCCCATCTAAGCCAACTAGGCCAATGGCCAAACTATCTTGAAAACCTCTTGCCACCTCATGAAAACCATATATCTAACCTCTCAACATCCTATAAATTCAAAAAATGAATATTATAATCACACTTATCTCCTTACCATGGCATACAATCCAAAGTACTCAATATCCCTTAGGCAACCATACAAGGTCAAGCCTACAAGGCACAAACTGACCTGCATACATCATGAAGACCATATAAAGTCAAATATTGATCATAGAACACATAAGGAACATATCACACAACATAATACCAAGCTCCAATCCATCATACATCATTCACCTAGGATACCCATGCTCACTCATGCAAGCATCACACTACTCTAAGCACACTAGGCCACCATGTTCCATCACTCTGACCTGCTAAACCACTTTGTCATTGATAATGCTTCTTAGACATCAATGACAACACCTACCATCAATATCTCAACAAGAAACTTTCCATATTTAATATCTTGTCAAAATTAGAATTATTGAGTATTGTATATCTTTAACATTATAACATTATCTAATTTTACACCTAAATAGAACACATTATAATATTTATTATTTTATAAAAATAAGGGTAAAAAATATTAGTGAATGTTGTGGCCAACCCGACCCCCTTTTTATAGAAGAAAGGGGAACCCTAAATAAAACTCTTAATTTTTAAGTTTCCTAGAGCTCAAATCTTTTTACAATTGATCCCAAGCTCTATAAAATATTGAAGCCATGTTTTGCCTTAATCAAATGAGTATTCTAAAACATTCATAGTGAGTGAATGGTTGCCATAAGGATCCCTATATCTACTTGTTTCTATAAAAAATTATCCCTTCTATGTTTCACCATGAAGGTTTTCACATGCTTATAATATTTTTTGCTAATTATATTTTTTCATAGAATTAAAATTATGCAAATTTTCTTGATATGACATCACCTCAAAGTCTTGCTTGGAATTTGTGGAGCTTTGATGGTAGATAGGTGAGATTTAATTTGATTGTGTGGCCCTTTTATGACTTAGTCATTTTTTGTAAATCATATAGGATATCCTAATGAGTGAGAGGCTACCACATAGAACTTGTTAAACTTGTTAATCTCTTGGAGCCATCAAAACTACCAAATTCATGGGAGGGCTTGACAAGTGAGAGTCTAACAAGTGGAATCTATCAGACTGGTCAGTCCCCTAGAATCATTAAAACTATTAAAGCCTTGGGAAATATTGATGAGTGAGAGGATTTCACATGGAACATGTTAGACTAGTCAATTTCCTTAAGGCATCAAAGTTGTTAGAGCCCCCAAAGAGCATAATGAGTGAGAGGCTTCCACATGGAATATATTAGACTGATTAGTTCCCTAGAGATGTTAGAGATGTTGAATCCTTGAGAAATCTTGATGAGTGAGATAATACCACATGGAACCTATCATAATAGTTAATCCCCTAGAGGCATCAAAGTTGTCAGAGTCCTAAGAGAGCCCGATGAGTGAGATGGTTTCATGTGGAACATGTCAAATTGGTCAATCCCCTAGAGGTATCAGAGATGTCAGAGCTTTGGGAGAGACTGACAAGTGAGAGGCTACCATGTAGAACTTGTCAAACTGGTGAGCCCCTTAGAGGCATCAAGTTATCAAAGCTTTAAGAGATCTTGATGAGTGAGAGTATACCATGTGGAACCTATCAAACCAGTGATTCCCTTAGAGGTGTGAAAGATGTCAAATCCTTGGGAGAGCTTGATAAGTGAGAAGCTATCGTATCTAACCTATTAGACTAGTTAGTCCTATGGAGATGTTAGAATTGTCAGATCCCTAGGAGAGCCTGGTGAGTGAGAGGCTACTATGTGGAACTTATTAGATTGGATACTCCTTTAGAGGTTTCAAAACTATTAGAACCCTATGAGATCTTGACTAGCCACATGCCACCACATGACACCTCTATACAAAAGATAATAAGGGGATCGAAGCATCCCAATTAATCTAGAATAAAAGTACAACCATAACCCAAGGTCAATTAAAAGTGTCATGTATGACTTCCATGTGCTAAATGTTAAAATGGTTCATAAAAAAATGAATAAATAAAATAAAGGTACAAATTAATACATAATCTAATAATAGAGTGCCAAATATACTTGGTAGGTCCATGTGGCTACTTATAGTATATGAAAAGGTAAAAAATGACACCTAGCTGCCCTAGTCAGCATAGCCTACATAGAAAGTACCTAATTAGTAAAGAAAACATGCCCTAACTAGAGGATAACTAAGGTGTCATAGGGGTTAAAGTAAGCATATACCTACCAATCCCTTGCATTAATCAATTTGGGTAATTTGGCTCTAATTTGACAACTTATAAGCATCCCTTCACCATCACCAAATCTAAATTGGGAGCACTATTAAAAAAATATTTAAGTTAATACTAGATCAAGAAACATTTAAGTGGATTATGCCACTAACTCAAATTTGAATTCATGAAAGGTGAACCTCTAAATGCCATTATTGCAATATTTATAGAGCCCTATAAGTTCTCAAAGCAATTTAATTTACCATTACCATTACCACTCCCAACTCCCAAGAATCCTTCCCTTTAACTATTTATCAAGTTTTTAGTGCTTCCTTTAGGCTCAAAATTTTGTGTTAAGTAGATCCCAGCTCGTATCCATAGTTTCATCATCTTCCACCCCTAGACCTAATATTGAATATAGGTATACCACATTCTCATTACACTTGACCTATTTCAAACATTACAATAGTGTTCAGGGTAATTGAAGATATAGAAAATCCCACCTTGAATGATGAAAAATATGAGATCGAGTTCCTTGATGAGATTATAAAAATAGGTACATCAAGGTTGCATAAATTTGAATCAAAGATAAACCTATTCCCATGTGCTGATATCTTTAGAAACATGTTGTAGAACTTTGTACACATGCATGAAATTACCCAAGATCTGATATATTATGTGGGGTCTTAAAACAAAATTTTAGACACATCTAGAATATATTTTATGTAGTACCAAAACCTCTTAGAGTACACCCTAATTTATGATTAGAATGTAGATGTGTGGATCAATACACATGAAATATATGGGGTTCTCTAAGATTAGGTCATTGATCTAGATTAGTGGAATAAAAAGGAGGACATTAATGCGTACCCCATTCACATCTTTATGGAAGGGGTCTAGATTGGGATGCTCTTATTAAATCTATTATTTAGATCAAAAGATGCCATACATGTGAACATCCTCTGGGTTCCCCTATTGAGCATCATACTCAAAGTAAAGGAATTTTTGGACCTTAGAATCATCATTAATTTCAACCTAGTAAAGGTCATCATTGAGTCTAGAGGAAGTGGAAAATTTTATATGATGAGCTATCTTGTGGATGCAGTCTATGCCACCCTCACATCAAATCCTTCTATGCTTTTATTATGGATCCCTTCCAAATTTATGGTTCATGTGGTCTTCTAAAATTTATGTGAACATCAGTACATGGAACACATATAGGACATCTATGAGTCCTATACCATAATACAAGTAGAGGGCATATGGAAAACCCCTCTCCTTTTACACTATCAATTCTTGGATCACCTGATAGAGAAAAATATTACTTATCAATTGGTTAAAGGTGTCATGGGTTTCTCACTTGATCATAGATAGAATGCATGCCAAAACTTCCCAATATTCATTCACCATTATGATTATAAGAATCTACCTTCATTATGGAAGATGACACATAATAAGAATTCATATGCCTTGGGAAGAGAAGAACATAGAGAATGAGATCCCCATAGAGTTATCAATGCCCATATGGAAAAGTACATGGCTCAACTCAATATCATGTACCACCATGAGCCTCACAAGGATGATGATGTTCATCTCATTTGGCCAATGACACTGAAGTACTAATGCTAGTGGAGGTGATAAATAATAAAGGAAAATAACCCAACCTGGGCCAATCCTTGAAGAAAGGCCGTGCCACCTCCATAGGCTCTTATAATGTAGTCACCTTAATTGTAACTAGCCTTAGGGATCATACCAACTCATTTAAGAGAGGACATTTAGTAAAATTTACCCTATATTTCTAGGAGAATCATACAAGGTATCCCAACACCTTTACCTTCATGAGCTTCACCTCCCCTAGTCTTAGCTCCATCTCCACCACCTCCACTTTCATAGGTCACTTAGTTTTAGGTAGCATAATTACTACATCTTGACATCAACAATATCCCCAAATTGAGCTCAGAGTGGGACCAATAAGAGGTGCCACTAGATATTCCTTCCCCCACTATTGTCATCCCTCAATAACCCATAAGAACCCCCCTATGATTCCCTACTCCTACCAAGCCTATTCTAATAAGGCCTCCTCATGTTCCTATTAATCCTAATCATAAATTCACTCAAGTACCCCTATCTTAGACCATGTTCAACATCCTCATTTCCCAATTCCCTTTCACTCAACCCATTCCACTGATACGAATCCTTGTGGCCCACCTTTGGTCTCTAAGAACCTCAGTTGCATCACCCTCATCCCCCTCAATATTTTGCTTGGTTCAAGCACCTTATAAAACTATATAGAAAGATAAAATATTGGTGTCTCATAGATTCATAGTTCTAACATATACTATGGATTCCACATTAGTATCTCTATTAGCTACTCCTCCAACATGGACACTTCCTAGTTTCCCCACCTCAATCATCCCAATAGACACCTCAGTGACAAGTGCACCTGTATGCATAGTCTAAGTGGATCCCAAATTTTTAACACCCATATTTACTCTTCTAGATCCATAGATGGCTCCTATAATAGTTACCATCATGGCTCCTTTAATGATTACAACATAGCTTGATCTAGGTATGATGCCCAAGAGGAAGAATAAGATGAATTTTATCATGCCCATAGTTCAAGTTCCAATTGACACCACATCTCTTTCAAACACAATCATAGATCTAGATGACCTAGGTAAGAGATCTAAAAAGAGGCAAAAATTAGCTCCCTCTTAGCCTTCTTTTTATCTTGCTCCTCTAATTTCTCCCCAATCCTTTTTTTATATCACCTAAGGCCCCCAAAGATTTGGCTTTAACCAACCAATTTCCTCATTATTTTTTAACACCCCACTCCTACGTGTCATTGATCCATAGGTTAAAATGACCCATAACCAATGGTGTGCCTAATTATTCTTATGGGGATCCACATTCTTATTTCTTCCATTTGATCCTATGCTCCCTCCCACTCCACTCCATTATTCCTTCCTTCTTTTTGCTTCATCCATTCCTCCTCCTCCCATGCCTCTAGCATCTACCTTTGACTTTCCCACCTTACCTTCATCTTAGTCCACTACCTTGGGAGTTATTTTCAGTCCAAACTAGGTTGGGTCTTTAATGCTTGTTGAAACATAAAGACTAAAAATGGTCTATTAGGGTGATCTAGATGTCCAATGGGAGTTTGATAGAGAGGTTGGGAGAATGAAGATATTTCTTATGCAAAGATTCACTTAGGAAGGGGACCTAGTGGTGTAGAATATTGAGTAATATATGTTCTCACTCACTAAAGTGAGGACACCTAGTGGGGAGGATAAAGTGTCTGAAGACCCTATATCAGTGATTTGATCTACCAATGAGCTATTTGAGAAGCTTATGGAAGACGTGAATAAACAATTTAAATCACTTGGATAATGGGTGAGGACCACTTTACCAATTAAGATGAGTGGTTGAGTTATGGAAGCCCTTACACAAATATTTATATCTCTTGAAAAAGGTGACTAGATCCCTATCCACAAGTAAAGAGCACATCTAGTGCACTCAAGCATATTTAAAGAGGGTTACCTGCATTAAAAATAAGTGCAAGAGGCTCACTATGGTGCTTCATAAGGGCATGTTTTTGGAGCTTAAGATCATGCCTCTAGTGGACCTAAGCCTCTACTAGACTTATGTTAGGAGCATGGGGACTTTAATTCAAGAGTGGTTGGATATAATGCAAATAGTGATCCAGCTTTCAAAGAAGAGTAAGAATCAAATGTTAACCTATTTCAAAGAGGTCAACATCACTATTTTATTCCACCCAAATGACACCTTATTAGACAAAGAGGAATTTGAGGTCCACCCATCCCAATTCAACTGGTCATGTGGAAAAAGGTGGTAAAAGATAACAAGGTTGGGACCAAGGAAATTTTAGAGTCGACAACCCAATCAATAATTATAATCAACCAGATACCTAAAGTGAAGATTTCTATGGAGTCCCCACTTCAAGTCCATGAATAGTTATTGGTCTAGGTTGAGGTAATCTCTTGAGATCTGCTTATGAACCTTGACAAGATAGATCAAGAGTTTAACTTAGTGGAAGTCACACTGGAAACCAAAGAATCATGTCCAAAGTAGTTGGGAAGTGGTCCACCTCCAACCTCCTCTTGATCCTCTCTCAGTGGGCCTCAAGAATTATGTTTTAATTGTTTTGGGACTGGGAATATTATGGGTATAATTCTGTTACAACCATTTTAGGTTGTGATGGCTTAGAGTGGAAATAGTGATACTAAGATATAGGTCCCATTTCTCTTCTATATATACTTATATGTAATATTTTGAGAGGATTGACTCTATTGTAAACAAACATTGTCAGATTAATGCAAATTTGGTTTTTTATTTAAATGTGTCTAGTTTTCATGGATGTCTTCTATTTTTTTTATTTAAATGAATTAATATTAATGTTAGAGAAATGTTAGTCCTAATTTTTTATAGGTTTTATGAGTTAATTAGGATGAATTTTAGTTATTTTAGTCAAGCTTTTTGATGTTCTTCACTTTGTTTGAAATCTATTAAAATTTATATGTGATTAACTACATACTTGTTCATAGTTATTCGTAAAAGGAATAATTAAATTAAACATTCACCCTTTCTCCTTAGACTCTTTCATTGTGCGACTAGAAACCTAACCATCATGAAACTTAAAATACATTGGTACAACTGTAATTGAGAACCTACTAGTTCTCAAAGCATTAATGTTGTCATTTGTTTATAGATTTCCCTTTTTTACCTTATCCTCTCTCTCTTTTTCTATGGTTTTTTATTTACTATTAAGTGATCTTTGTCCCCATCGTTAGAAATTATGTATTGAAGTAAAGGAAATCTATTGGGAACCTATTGGCCCATCATTGGTTTTAAACTTGCTACCCATCCTTGGTGTTTTTCCCAACTTATTGCCTTCCCAAAACTCATAAAATAGTTGTTGTTAGAAGAAAAGTGAATCCATAATTTTAATCTCTTGAAATCAATCTATCTATAAGTATAGAATTTTTGTGTGTTAGTGAGAAAACTAGTATCAAGCCTTTGGTGGTAGTGATATGTCTCTTAGATATATATTTTGGTAGGTTATTAAATGCATCCTAATACTTATAACTTGTGCCCTAGATTATCTCAACAATAATCTTAAAATGAGAGGACACAAGTCCCTTATTGTTACCTAAGTCTTTTCTGGGCCCTTAAACTCATAGGCACTTTGTGGGACCATATTTTAGGAGAGATAATAGTGAACTTGAACTATTATATTCAATCCTTGGATTTATGATTTTTTAATTTCAATTTTCTTTCCTTTTTCTTTGTTTTCCTAGATATTGTGTTCTAATAGTTTTAAAACTCATAGAAGTTGTCATTATAGAAAAATTGGTTATCAATTTCCCTTAAGTCATGGTCTAAAGGGTACTTACCTAATACTCAAGCCATTAGATAACACTATACAAAGATTTTAGTTTTCGTGTACCTCATGATATATAGAAAATGCCTAGATTTTATTTTAAACCATAGGAAGCCTTCAACCATTTGTCCTTGTAGTGCATTGGTAAGTGGTTAGCCCTAGGAAGTTACTCTTAATGTACCCCATAATACATGATACTATGGATATGGGAATGGTGGAATCATCTAACCTGCGTTAACTATTTATCATTGGGATCAATATATTTGATAGCCTACAAATCAACCACATGCTTGACTAGTTGTACCCTTTTTTTACCTTTCTCTTTCACACCTTTGCATGCTACTCAATAAAGTTGCATCATGTCTACCTTTAAGGCACAGTGATAGATTAAGTAGAACTCCTATTAAACATATTCAAATTCATTTAATTTCTTTTAAAATGGATGACATAGATATTGATGATCAATATAATGATTCAAATCTCCAAAATTATATGCACATTAAAGATTATGTTAGTGATAAACATGATAATAAAGATTATGACACTATTTATATGTTTAAACCTAAAATGAATTATGTATTATTTTCACTTTATACCACAGTGTTAAGAATATATAAATGAAATGGTACAAGGGTGATAATCATATATATAACAATTTAAATAGTTTTTAAACTTATATATAAGCAGACACCAAATAAATTATGTTGAGATAGTCTAAATCTGGAAAGTACAACTAGGATAAATATAAAATGAAAAAGAAGAGAAGTAACTAGCTTGTTCTGATGTTAATATAGTTTTTTATCTAGAACATGCTGAAAATAGGTGGGAAGATAGTTTTGGAATAGTTATTAGATTCTGGATATGGTGTCTCTAGCTATCATATAGTTATGCCAGCCTTGGAGGATTACACCTATTCTACTATTTGATTATGATGATAGTTTTATGTATGGAATATCTAGTGAAATAAAATGTGGCCACTTGGATTCTTTTGGGTTTGGCTTCGCCTTCACTCTGGTGCATTTAAATATGGGTCATGGACAATCACTCCTTGTGAAATGGTAAAACACTAGTTTTCCATCTTCAATGTGACCTTGGGAAAAAAAGGGTTAGTGGGCACATGGTGTCTAGATAACCCCAATGAACCCATTGTCAAAGGATGTTGCCTACATATTAAATATTTTGAATAGGGCCTCATACTTTATAGTTTTCCTCTACATATTAGCTTGTGTGTAAATCAAGTACAATGGTGACCCAAATTTTAAATTGGAAAATCATACTCTTGGGCTTTTCTTTTAGTACTTAAAACCTATAAATGTGTAGTTTCTATGACTGGTTTGGAAATAGGAATAAATAGGGAAGCTTTTATCAATTGAGTGCCCTTTGGTCTAATTGTTGGGTTTCATAGGTGAGTAATGAATGAGGGTTGATATTATATTTATACCAATCCCTTTGGAGTAATAACTCATATTAAAGTACTTAGACTGACCATTAGAATACGTTTCATTTGCAAATTAGATGACTTTAGGGTACTGGACACTTGCATGGAGGCAATATAATAACATTGGTGTTAATATTTATACCCAACATTAGTGTTTAGGGAGTATAAAAATAGATATAAGCTCAAAACTTGTAAACATGTAAGATAAGTATATTTAAAGCATTTCAAGAAAGATTATATATATATATATATATATATATATATATATATATATATATATATATATATATATATATAAGACTAATCAGACTAAGAGATAGGCCAAGGGGTACAAGATAGAGAAAATGTGAGGATTTTGAAAGCAAATAAAGTGTATAACTAAGAGGAATAGACAAGGTTTGAATTTTTCCAAGGGTACAAGATTGAGGTGATACATAATAAAAAAATATCATCTACACGCCCCCCCAATTTAATCTAGTAATGAAATTTATAGTTTAAAGGAAAGGAATAAGGGCTTGGGTGTGTATGCACACCTTGTATTTTTTTGAGTTGAATTTGAATGCTTTTTTAGTGATTGACCTACAACCAAGAACATATTACAGTGTAAAATCAGTGCATATAATCTGGGTTAAAAGTTCTTGAAATAGATTGAAATGAAAGAACAAGGTTTAGGAGTACACTTTTGTGTTGATGTAACCACCTTGCCCATTGGTAAGTTGTTTTACAAAGGATGTATCATTATAAGGCTCTACAATTGAGATTAGGATAAATATTTAAATTTCATGTATGTGTGTGTGTGTGTGTGTGTGTGTGTGTGTGTGTGTGTGTAGGCTACTCGAGTGATCATCATCATGCATAATGGCTGACAACCATGGAGAGGAGACAAACTAGACAAAATTTTAAAGATACAGGATGCGATCCACCTTCGAGCTCATTCTCCAACATGCAAAGACATTATAATGAAATGGGCTCACCCCTTTTTGGAATACTCTACTTAGATCTATCACTCTTTGGATAATGCAATAAGGAACAAGACAAGTCACATTATAAAGAATAAACAAAAATGTTTTAGGTTTGCTTTGATCCCCATACCATCAATCATCAAACCCATATACTACATGGATAATATCATGAAATACATAGAGCAAACACTTATTGGTTTATTTAACTATAGGATATTCAAGGACATTGACCTATAGAGTTGGGCTCAAAACACTTGGGGAGAATTGTTGGGTTATACTCCCACCTTCCAAAAAGGGGAAAAAGGCTTCATCATTTTTATTTTCAAGTCTTCAAAGGATAGAGAGTGGATTTATTCAGATGGACCTTAATTTTGGGGTAGATTATCACTCACTACTTCTAAGTGGAAAACTAGATTCGATTTGAAAAGTGAATTTATTAAAACCATGTCTATCTGAGTTAAGTTGCTATATGTTCCCTTTGAGATATTGGAGCATAAAATATTCAAAATCATGGGTGATTCCCCTAAAAAGTACATAAAAATGAATCCTTTAACACTCTTAAATTTGAATAATTCTATGGCACTTATCTATGTGGATATGGACATTTCTTGTGGCCTACTTGCCTCTATAGAGCACATTTCTAGGGACATCCACATTCATCAAACTCTTGACTATAAAAATGTGTTTTTTAGATGTACCCTATGCTTCACTTATAGATACCTTTAGTACTTATGTGTTCACACTAATATAAAGGATTCACAGGCTATGGATATACATATGTGGCATAAATAAGGCACTTATGGAATTTCCTCATGCAAGGTATCAGTGTTGGTCCATGAAGATGATGTTACACTCGATCAATCCTAGGATAGTAATAAAAGTGGACAATCATAAATTTTTTTTACTTCTCAATTGATCCCACCCACTCTGGAGCCTTTAAAAAATGAGACCTATAAAAATATTTTTTTGTTTCACACTCTTGCTTTGGCATAACATAAGAACATCTGGGGGGACAATACCAAATATGAGGGCTCAATGTTGGATCCAAATTGAGGCTTATAGGATCTTGAAATAGACACAAAGGATATTACAACAAGCATAAATAATACCCCCAAACTCACTATGGGACATAAGACCAATAAGACCTACAATATCTCTCAACTTCTAGTGAAAGCGAATCCACTCCTTCACTATTTCTATTCTTTATCTCTCCTTACTCTAGGGGAGGCTCCATCATCTACTAATGATCCATTTTTATTCATAGATGGATAAAATGACATCTTAAAAACACATGAGATATTTTAGGACCTATTTGAATTAGGGATAAATTTACATACTTCAATTTGTGTCCTAAAGTATACAATGGAGGAGTTTGTCAAACACCTTCCTTCTACTTCTTCACTCGATACTGAGCACTCCTTAGATATAATATATCAAACTAGATCACATACAAAGTCATTATAAAATAAAAATGAAGGTAGGATGTAGGCAGGGGGTCTAGGCTCAATTAAGGCACCTACTTATTAGAGATGTATAGGAAAGCACTCAAATATGTCCCTTGTAAAAATAGAGTTTGAACTTGATGTTTTTCTTGGAAAAAAACAAACAATTGATAGGGCCCTTAGCAATGCAACCTTCAAAATGGTGTATAAATGATTATTACATCATAAAGTTCTAGAAGAATAGGGACAACCAAAAAATAAATGTCCCTAAATAGATTGGTTCAAAAACACAAGCCATATATACTACTCATATAAGAAATAATGTGCACGAATGTGATAATAATCCAACATCTACAAAAACTTCTTCCTGATTGGTAATTATTATCTATAATTTCATTAGGTAATTTGGATGGACTAGCTATTGGTTGGGACTACACCCTAGACCCTAGATCAGTACAATAGTCTCTAAGCTTTATTTAGGTTACACTTCACTCACATTCTCTCAAGATGGATCTAGATATTCTAAACATGTATGCTCCTTCTCATCACATGAAATATTTATGTGATTCATTAAAATACTCTAGCATCCTCCATATGCCCCACCTTATTATTGAAGGTGATTTAACTTCACTACACACTTTAATGAAGTTTTGGGAGAATCAACTTGATAGGATCTTTTAGTTGACTACTTATTGCACTTCATGGAAACACACAATCTGGTTGATATTGCTCCTCCTAGGATGGAACCCACTTGGTCTAATTGTCACTAAGGATCATTAGGTATCTCTAAAAGATTATAGCGATTCTAGATAAAGTAATATCTCATACTTTGGTTGAAAGCTTTCAAGGCTTGTATTTTAAAACACTATTCCTCAGATCATTGCCCTATCTTGCTAGAATTATTTAACGGTTTAAAGCAACCTCTAGCTCCTTTGAAATTCAATCCACATTGGATAAAATATGAAGATTTTAGGAATCTTATCAAGGACACATGGATCTCTTAATCCCCTACTAATGGAGAACATGCTATGGTCAACTTACAAATAAATCTCATCAAGGTAAAGGAAGTAGCCAAGTCTTAGTCAAAGTCTCTCTTTGTTGACAATGAGAAAAAACTACTATAAGTGGAATAAAATATCAGTATGTGTCTTGAATATTATTAATAGGATGATTCTAAGGAAGAAACACTCAAAGAGATGGATGCATTGAAATAGGAAAAAGTTAAATTTTTGGCATGGTAGGAAGCTAAATGGAGGGTGAAAAGTTGATCGACCTAGCTCAATGAGGGGGATGACAACACAAAAAAATTTCATCACCAAGCTTTGGCATGAAGGGTGAAGAATACTATATGGAGTATAAAGGACAACCATGGTCTTGTTTTCTCTAATTTTTCTTTTATATCTTAGGCTACTATATCACATTATCAAAAAATTTACACTAAAAAGTTGAGGGAAAATATTAGAGATGTTATGGTGGTGGCTTCTTTTTTTATGACTGGATTGAGGAAAAACAAAATCAACATCTCCTCTATCCCATTTTGTTAGTGGATCTACTCAAGACTCTAAAATATTTTCAAGCTAAAAAGGCATCAAGACTAGATGGTTGGATAGTGGAATTCTACCTTGGGATTTTGGATCATATTATTGGTGATTTGCTCTAAGCGATTCATGAATCAAAAGTGACTAGTAGGATACATGCCCCTCTCTCATCTACCTTTATTAAAGACATCCCCAAAAGTGTATATCTATCGAGTTTTGAAATTTTTTTCCCTATATATTTGTGTAACTACATATACAAGATCATTGCTAGAATTATTGTAGCTTACCTCAAGCCCTTTCTGGCTCAACATATTTCCTTGGTGCAATTTGGTTTTCTTGATAATCATCTTATTCATGATGCCATTAGAATGGCTCAAGAGGCTTTACATACTATCGAGATTAAATCTTGGCTAGCCATCCTCCTCAAGATTTATTTATCTAAAGCTTTTGATAGAGTTAATTAGCTCTACCTCAGAATCATTTTTACTCAGGTGGGCCTTGCACTATCCTTCATTAACTAGATTGAGGCTTGTTTTCTATTGACCAATTTTTCTATACTTATTAATGGATATGCTTTATATTTTTTCTCCCCCTCTCTTGTTCCTAATGGTGTCCAAATCTATCAATCAACATATTTCTATGGAGATTAGTAATGGTCACTTGAGAGGCATGAAGATAGCTAGGAACACTCACCTATCTCATATTTTATTTGTTGACAACATTCTCATTTTTGGGAATAGATCCTTAGACGAAGTAAAATGCTTGAATCAGATACTACAACTTTTTTCTTCAGTGACTGGTATGGTTATAAATTTATAGAAGTCTTCTATTTACTTTTTTCACATAGCCCAAGCTACCCGAGAGCACATTCTCAGAGTCCTGCCTTTCAATACCCGTGATTTTGATGATGCCATTAAATATTTGGGGTTTTATTTAAAAACAAATAATTATCAAATCAAAGATTGGTTGTGGCTATTGGATAAGATAAAAATGAGAATTTCACTTTGGTGTAATAGGTGGATATCCAAGGCTGGGAGGTTGGTTCTGATTAAGAGTGTTTTAGATGCCATCCTAGTGTACTAGCTATCTCTCGCTCTCCTTATATGATCATCTATAATATTTTTAGTTTGTTCCTTCAATTCCTATGGAAGGGAAATAAGGTACATAAGAGTATTCTGATTGTCAAATGAAACACTATTGCATAGCCAAAATGTTATGGAATATGGGGCATCAAATATCTGTTAGTCTTTTTTAATGTGCTAGTAGCTAAGGGGGAGTGGAACCTCATTTCAAAAAATAGTCTTTAGTAGTAGCTATTATAATATGAATACATTACCCTCTCTCCATTGAAGAAGGGATTGAAATTTTTCTAAGGAATTTTGATGGAGCTACTATCTTCTGGAAAACCATCATCAAAAGCTTTGATCTCATTTGGCAATCATCTCCTTAGGAGTCAAGGGATGGTACTAAGATACTTCTTGGAAAAGATGCTATTATTGGTATTTCTAGTAATCATGGATTTCATGACTCCCTCTTGACCACTCTTTGTCAAAACTCTTTGAATACCTTGGTGGATGTTAATGATAGGGGTTTAAGAAACATTTGATAGGCTGGTTGGAAATCATTGACTAACATTGGGTTGATCGATGAGGATGCAACCATATGGAATAAATTTAATTTGGACTTAATTTATAGCTCCATATTCTCACTAAGGAGAAAGATTAGTTGTTATGTGCTTTTAACCTAGAGGGAAAATAATATGCAGTTAAACTGAGATATAGGGCATTAAGGCCCCCCAGTTCAAGTAAATTTTTAGTGGTGGTGGTGGAGCTTATGGAGCATTCAGGATCCCCCTAAGACTATCATTCATTTTTTGTTATAACTAATAAATAAGTTACTCGCTTAGAATAATTTAATGAAGAGGGGATGGATAGGTCCTAGCTAGTGTTATCTATGTAATAAGTAGAATGAAAGCATTGATCATCTATTTGTCCATTGCTCATTCATAAAGGAAGTTTGGATTACTTGTTACAAACATTAACACCTCCACCTTTGGGGTGGTGAATCTTTGTTAGATGATTGGTCTAACTGGTATCACGATAGGGGTATCTAAAAGGCTCACAAATGTCTACCACTCTAGTTGTGGTGGAACATTTGGCTTTCCCAAAACGAGGCCATTTTCTTTGGATATATTCCCTCTATGCACATCACCTTATACATAATATTTTATTCTTTCTCCTCAAAAATACCTTCCATTACTAAACCTCGTTGCTGCACTCTTCTCCTTCTATTTGACTACACCCATCCTTTTTGATTTTCTAATGGTATTTCCCATGATAACCCTAGTCTTAGTGATGTTGGGTGAATCATTCATTTTAACTCCACTGCCATTTTATTTTAGCAAGGGATGAGAATAAAAACCAATAATTTTGATGAGCTCCATGCTATTCTAATTGCCTTAAAAATATTTCTATGGAATGGCGCATCCAAACAATCAATTTCTTCTTGGACTCTATGATTGTCAATGAGTAAATGAATGGAACAACTATCTGCATACATACCACTCTATCCCACCTCTACAATAGAGCTATGGAGTATAATTTATAATTTTTAGGAGACCACTTCCTCACATATCTATCATGAACATAACATTGAGGATGATTATCTATCCAAATGAACTTAAGATTTTATGGAGGAGTCAGTTCATATTTAGGTAAGCATTGATAATGGGCCTCTTATTAAGAACATCTACCCTCTCACTTAACCCTTGGCTGGTCTTTTCCCATGCCAACATTGGCTTGTATTCTTTTATATCTAAATATTGGTTGAGGTTCATGCATCCCAAGGAGATATTTCCCTTTAACTTGTTTGATTTATGTCACTTACCTTCAGTAAGCTTTGTTAGTGCCTCGTGCCCTTATTATTTCTGGCATTATGTTATTGGCTTTCTAGATGTATCTTTTCATCTCATATTGATGAAATAAAATATGACAACAATTTTATTTTTAGAGCACACACACACACACATATACATACATACATATACACACACATATACATACCCATAGAGAGAGAGAGAGAGAGAGAGAGAGAGAGAGAGAGAGGTACATGCCCCCAAATTTGAAGTGAGTTTCCACTTGGTAGTTGAGATTATCTCAACCATGAAACCCAATGATACTTATAACCTAGTAAGGCTAGATTATCAACTCCAACCTAAAAACTTGGCAAGATTGAGTGATTTGATCACATCAACCATACCAAAAGGTGAACCAACTACTTCAGTAGATTGGCTCAATTTGGTCCATAAAAATCCATGGGGTATTAGTATATGCAATGGTTTTGAAATCCGAAATTGATTTGGATTTTGTAATATTAGTAACATGTTATATAAAATATGTACCTTAGATATGTCTCATGTTGAAACTATGTATAATAATGGCACCAATACATATAATTATGCCACAACTATGAATTTGAATCATATAATTGTGTGCTTTGGCCAATTTGGATAACTGTGTAAGTGTGGAGAACATGCTTTTAAAGCATGGCCCCACTATATATGTTGAAATTTAAAAAACTAATATAAGTACCAATGTGGAGGACATGTTTCCCAAACATGCCCCCACTATAAATTAGAGATGTTAAATACTAAATAAGTGTGTAGAACATGCTTCCATAACATGCCTCTACTGAATATGTGAATTGATATAGGTACCATCTACTAAATAAATATGGAGAACATGCTTCCCAAGCATGTCCCCATTAAATATAAAAATTATGAATGTGTGAAATTCATGCCCATATGGCATGTCCCTACTAAATCTGCAAAGTGATATAAGTACCAAATATTGAATGAGTATGGATAAGATGATTCCAAAGCATGCCCCCACTAAATTTGAGAACTGTGCTAAGTGTGTATAACATGATTCCAAATTATTACCCCACTAATATGCCCCATTTGAGGTGAGGGAAAGATAGGAACAAGGAGCTACCTCACCTCAAAAGGATTAGAAAACTGTATAATTTTTTAATGTAACCATGTATCATATATAAGGAATATGTCTAGGTAAATGTATCATTAAAGCACATAATACCAATGTGATCAAACATAAGCCTAAGATGCATGATAAAGATCATAGAAATGTCTAGATAGGAAAAATAAAAGATCAACAAGCAAACACACACACACACACACAAGAACACTCAATATCAAGTCAATAAGAAATGGTCCAAAAAGACCACAAACAAGGGGCATGTTTAAATGTTGCATAATAAAAGAGACATGACCTAGTCAAATGTCCATGAAATCAAGAATGACATATTCAAATGTTTTTACCATAAATAATGACATGATGTAACTTTCAAAGAAAGAATAAAAAGGCATAGGGTCTACAAATAAAGGAGCTCATTCAAATGTTTGTACCACAAACAATGACATGATGTAAATGTTAAAGAAAGCATACATAGGCACTATGGTTGCAAACAAAAAATATATTCAAATTATTGAAAAAACAAGACAAAACACTCAATTAAGTACATAAAGTAAAGCATAAATAACTAGTATAAACATGTCATAGTGGCCCATGAATCCAATGTGTTAGAAAAGTATATCAAGTGTATAACATATGAAGTATCCTGTGTAAGATATAATCATGGATAACAGGCATGTGTAAGTACATATGTAAGCTCAAACATGATAGTGTAGAGTGATCATTGAATCATATAACCTATATATCAAGATTGAATAAGTGGATTCCCCTAATGTCCATATGACATGAGTAGAGGGGAAGTCCAACATATGAAATATGAGTGTATCATACATTTGTGTAAACTTGTATCACACCCAATGTAGAAGTGTGACACATATGTGTATTTAGGAGTAACTAAGTATGTGGTCCATTAATATGGAAGTAACATATGGATGTTAGGGATCCAATAGAACATCTTATAATGTTTTTATTTTTTTGAATGTTTTTTATTTTCTTGGTATTTTTGGAAGTTTTTGGAGTAGTTCTAATCAAGTAGGTCCTCATCCTCAAAAGGTAGTCAGTCACCTAAAAAGGATTTTATGCTTTGTTTATATAGATGTAATTCCAATACCTCAATGTTTATGTGTAATGGTTTACCTGCAGCCAATGGTGTAGGAAAATGATCATGTCCATCATGCTAGATGTAAATTGGTGTACCCATATTATTAAAATTTACACACATGTTTATAGGATCTAGTTTAGCATTCAAATTAACTAGCCAATTTTGTCCAAATTTTAGCTTTAAATGTGATTCATGTTCATTTATCCGTACAATTTAAACTTAGACACGTGGTCCACAATAATAGGTAATATAATGTATCCTCATAATTTTAGACATAAAGGAGAGTATGTTACCTCATCGATAACATGTCATAATCAAGTTAGAAAAGTGGTAGCACAAATTGTATCCCACATGTTTAGATCAAATTTGATATTGTGACAATATACCCCATTAATATAAATAATAATAGTTAAAATATGTTTCTCATCTAAAATATAGGAAGGATTTGGCCTTTTGCCTATTATGGATGTAATATATATGTGTCCTTCACTCTTATATTATTGGATAATGTTTTTCAATGATGTACATTGATTGGTAGTATGGTCAATGATTCGATGATAATTACAGTATGGTATTCCTTTTATGGGTATAAGTCTCCTACTAGATCTATATTGAGTAGAAGGTAAATAAATCATATTATGTTCAAGTAAAAAAGATAAGATTGTATCAATAATATCTTGTTGTGTCATGATTTGTAAAGTTAGTTATGAAGGATTTTAAGAAGTATCCATATTGTTTACATGATGTACTTATATTTGGATGTTATAAGGTTGAATCAATGATTTTAACCAAGAGGGATGTATGAAATAATAGGCATTTACATGCTCATCAACTATTTTTGTTTTGCCCTTTTCTACATTCAATGTTATATTTTTTGCAAGTGAGTTTATCCTATATGTGTCAAGACCCGTAGGTTAAAATAAGTTATGCGATAAGTGATTGAGTGGATAAAATTTTAAATTATAAATTTTATCATCTATCATATCATAGGTTGTATCATCATCACTGTCATAATAATTTAAAACATGGCCATCATTTTGCTCAGTATTAACTAGTAAAGGAAGCTCGAATGGTGGTGGTTCTTGTGTGTTGATTGGCTATTTTGGTATTGGGTCCTTATCTTCATGCATATCTATGTGGACCTTAGAACTTAATGCCTTATATGTAGTGAGATATATTTTAATTATCTTAGCTATGTCATATGTATGTATGTGTTCAATAGGGATGGATTGTTTAGTTGATACTAATGTAGGGATGCCTTCAATTTCATAATTTATGATTTTAGAAAATTTAAAAGGCTCGTCATTGATGGGCATGGATAATAAGGTCCCCTCATGTATGAATTTGACACATCAATGAAGTGTATCATGGATAGCTTCCATTAAAGGTATCCCAGGTCTACCAAAAATTAAATTATATTGTAAAGATTGAGATGACATGAAAAGTAGTTGAAATTATTTTTGGTCCTAAGGTCACATCCAATGTAATTTGTCTAATTGGAGGGCTATATGAATTATCAAACCATTTTATATGCATATCAGTGCTTTGGATAAGAGTTGTGTTGATACCCATGGTTTTTAAGAATTGCATACTATAAATGTTTAGGCTTGATCCATTATCAATGCAAATTATTTTGTATTGTTACTTGTATGAACAAAGGAAAATTTTGGTGAACATCTTTGGATGGTAAATATTTTGGCTCAAAGATGATGAGTTTGTAATTATTCTTAAGATCTTGCATAATATCCCAAAAATAAGCAGGCTCAATATTACTTGGGACTTGTGTTTTACTCAATACTTCATATAAGATATCCTTATAAAAATTAGATTACTTTAGAAGCTCGAGGATTGAAATATTAGCATATGTATTATTCAATTGGTCAATAATATCATATCCCTTGGATTTTATTACAAGCCTAAGTTTAGGTGGAAATTTAGTTTATATTAACATGTGGTAGGATGGGTTGTGTTGCCTCACCTCTTCGAGTAGTAACAACATAGACTACAAAATTCAATATAATTTATGGGCAAATAATGGGTGTGGGATAGTAGTTGTCATAGAATAAGATATAGGTAGGACAAAAGGTCAAGAACATGCTTGTTGGTGTCTAGATATTAGGTTTATAACATTATAAAATGAATTTTGAAAAGAGATTAATTTTTGTGTTTGATTTAAAACCTTCTCATTATTGGTATGTGTTTGCTTATAATAGTTGAGAAGGCAAGTAATGTAGTAAACTAGAAAAACAATGACATATTGGAATTCAAAATGGATAATGAATGCATCCATGGTGGACATACTTTATGACAATCATAGGTCAACAAAATAGAAAAATTAGAAAACCCTAAGTGACCTAGGGTTTTATGTTCAAAGATCAAGTTCACTAAATATTTAACCTTAAAATGAAATGTGTTGTTTTCACTTTATACCATGTGGCTAAGAATATATAAATGAAATGGCACAAGGGTGATAATCAGATCTATACTAGGCCAATTAAATACTAAACCTAGATATAAGCATATATTAAATTTATTATGTTGAGATAATATAAATATGTAAAGTAAAACTAGGCTAAATATAGAAGTGATAAATAAGTACTTAGCTTGTTTTGATGCTAATGTAGTTCTAGATCTGGAATAAGTTGAAATCATGCAAGAAGATAGTTCTAGAATAGTTGTTAGATTATGGATATGGTGTCTCTCATTATCTAGAGAGTTTTGTTAGCCCTAAATGATTATGTTGATGTTATTATTTGAGTTCAATGATAATGTCCTATATGGAATAACTAGTGAAATAGGATGTGACCACCTAGATTATTTTGGGTTTGGCTTTGCCTTCACTCTGGTGCATTCATATCTAGGTCATGGATAGTCACTCCTTGTGAAATGGTAAAACCCTAGATTTTCATCTTCAATGTGACCTTTTTAGAAAATGGGTTAGTGGGAACATAGTGTCGAGCTTACTCTAATGACCCCACTATCAAATGACACTGCTGACATAGCTAATACTCTGAAAAGGGTCTTAGACTAATGTAGTTTTTCCCTATGTGTTGGCATAATTGTGTGTGAGTCATGAAATGTGTGTAAATCAAGTACAAAAGTGACCTAGCTTGTAACTTGGAAAATTAGGCTCTTGGGCTGATCCTTTAGTACTTCAAACTTGTAGATATGCAGTCTTTATGACTGGTTTAGAAATACTAATAAATAGTGAAGCTTTGCTCAATTGAATGCTCTTTGGTTTGGTTGCTAGGTTTCATAGGTGAGTAATGAATGAAGGTTGATAGTGTGTGTGTATATATATATATATATATATATATATATATGTATGTATGTATGTATATATGTATGTATGTATGTATGTATGTATATATATATATATATATATATATTATATATACTATCAGTTAATGTGAGTTATTACTCCAAAGGAATTGATATATATATATATATATATATATATATATATATATATATATATATATATATATATATATATATATATCAATTCTTTTGAATTAATAACTCACATTAACTATATATATATATATATATATATATATATATATATCAATTCCTTTGGAGTAATAACTCACTTAGGCTGACCATATTAATTCAAAAGAATTGATATATATATATATATATATATATATCAATTCCTTTGGAGTAATAACTCACTTAGGCTGACCATTGGAATACATTTCATTTTCAAATTGGATGAATTTAGGGTACTAGACACTTATGTCAAGGTAGGATAGTAATGTTGATGCTACTATTTATCCTTGATGTTAGTGTCTAGGGAGTATAAAAATGGGTACATGCTAGGAACTTATAAAGGTGTAAGATAAGTACATTTTAAGAATTTTAGGTAAGATGGAACATCTATCTCATCAATATAAGACTAGTTAGACTAAGAGATAGGCCAAGGGGCACAAGATAGAGCACATACGAGGCTTGCAAAAACAAGGAGAGTGTAGAACTAAGATGAAAAACTAAGGTATGAATTTTACCAAGTGTACAAGACTGAGGTGTTATATAATCACAAAATACCGTCTATAACATGATAATTAAGATAATCATGAAAGCTCTAGTGTAATTGATCTAAATGAACTTAATGGAGTAGATATCGATAAAGTCAAAGAATTTCTCAACCTTCATCAAGGGATTAAATAATGTCCCCAACAAGTGGATAAATTTTTCCACTTACCCCTAACATCTATTACTACATGTTAAACAAATATTACATCATCTTCATTACAATAGCAAGAGGTACATTTCAAAGTTGTTAATCCTATTCCAATTACTACCATTGCATCTATTATGACATCAAACCCTATAATTACCTAAGTGCCAACATCTCTATGTATGGGGGCATCACTTGGTTTAAAATATATTAACATGACTATTTATATAAGGGCATTATATACACCTCCTTTGATTACTACACAAGGTCCTATCCCAACTTTGCCTAATTCATCATCTCTTGAGAAAATGGTTTTAACCTTACATGCTAAAATATTGTAATTAGATCAAGGCATCTCCAAAGCTACTCTCTTAATGTATTATTCTACTTCACTTCATAATACTTTGGCACCCAAAATAACATCTTATCCCTTTGTTGACGCTGGAAAGTGCACCCTGCGACAGGAAAATGGATTCCTGCCCTCTCCCCGCAACATGGAAACCCCTCTCTCACCTGTGGGACGGCGAAGCAGGAGAGGAGAGTCTCTAGGTATGGGCTAGTTCCCTTTGATGTATCTTGTTTGTTTCAGGTAGCGCAAAATATAGGTATATAGGTATACTAGGGGGGAATGAAAAGAGAGAGAGAAAAAGCATGAAAACAAACAACCTACTCTAAAAGAGGTGATACACCAAAAATAGGTTGACCTTCCACATCCACACTCAGGATCAGGGAAAAACATACATACACTCAGATCTGGTAGAAAAGACCAGGTCTTTGGGATGACAGGGAGGTTCTTATGGAAAGCATAAGAAATAGGGACTCACCAAGGTGCTGAGAAATACACATTGTAAGTGACCTCACCTATGTTATACCTCCAAAATAGAACTCTACTCCTGGCAGCAACAGACAGTGGCACTTTGTAGATCGCAAGTTTGCTGGTGTTGAACCTGTGAGAGCATCAAGAGACAATGACTAGACACAGATTAACATTCAATGCATACACAGAAAGATCCATCCAAATAGAGGTAAAACTGTCTTTTATTGATTCAGGTGGAAAATTTGGAGAGCAGTGCTCTTTACAAAAGTGGGGAAGATCCTCTGATAAATGAACAACTCTGCCCATTTATAGAGAAAATCCAAGAGGAGTCTCATTGGAAAGAGTGGAAAAACACTATTGATGATGTCATAAGTCTGCCAAGACCATGCTTGTTGCCTCATTTTGCATGTTGGTCTTCTCCTCCGGTGGCTGGGTAGGTTTTTTCCTGTGTTTTGCAAGTGTTTTTTGCCGCCTCATATTGTGGGCGGCGAATTTGCTGCCCGCTATAGTGGATTGCATGTAGGACTTCTACCGACGTTGGCCGATAAGCTGTCGACCGTGGCAGTTTTACCAATGTCGGCCTATGTAAGCTGCCGATGGTGGCAGTTTTGTCGATGTCAGCCGATGTTAGTGGCCTCTTTTTCTCCGCTGGCATTGTGGGCAGTGATTTTGCCGCCCTCTGCATTGTGTGTAGGGGGTCTCTTTTTACCCGCCCGCATTGTGGGCGGCGATTCTGCCACCCTCTAAATTTTGTCTACCCTTCCTTTTTTGCTAAGTGTTAAATGCCCTGATTTTTTCCCTTCTTCTCTTGTGAACGTTTGAAGACTCTGCCTCTTGCTACTGTGAATGCCAACGAACGAGGCCGATGATCCAATGCTTTGAAATGAAGCTATTGGACCCTGAAGACGGACCTTGCAACCCGAAATGATTGGCCTTTCATAGCAAGTGCAGAAGGTGATCAATATTTTGCCTGAGGGGCAAAATTGGGTCAACAAATTGGTGACTCACAGGGTAAGCATGCCTGCTATGCTTAGAACCCAGTTGCCTTACATATCCATTGGGTGCGGAGTCGGATGGTGACTTTGAAGAGAGTTCACAATAGCTTTGATAATTCTAGGATCAGATACACAGAATTTACCTCCAAATGAAGGAAAATACACAAGGCTAAAAAAACAACTACCTGTGCAACTGCACTTAGGGAAAATAGGGAAAACAACTAAAAGCAAACTATTATATACAGTTAACCAGGAATGATTGCATCCCTCCTGGATCGAAAGGAAATTTTCTTAAGTCCCCTTCCTAGTGAAGAGACTTATCATGACAGGCAAGTAGCTGAAAGAAAATGAGATTTGGTGACTTGCTCCTCCTGCCTGTCACCTGAGTTGGATGGAAACCGAGGGGATCAAAATCAAACATGCCTCCAATATATACGTATTTTGATTGACCCTGGAGGCCTGTTAAATGCTGGTCCCTGAAATTGGTGCCCCTCACCAAGAAATCAATTGTTGTCGATTTATCACCATAAGCCTTCTGATCTGCACAATTCTTTTGCAATGTATCATGGTCTGATTTGTTTCCCTCTACTTCGCTAAAAACTCTGTCAGACTCGTCTTCTGCTTTCTCTTGGCCTTCTTGAAGAAGGGAAAATGTGGCAATGTCTAAAAGGGGCTCACAAAATGATTGCTTGTCCCACAAGACTTCACTTATCTATTTAAAGTTCAATTCTTCAAGGTATTCCTCCAAGGAGACGGACCTCTCCTTTTCCTCTTTGCTGATCAGGTTCTCTAAATTTTCAAAAATATTCTCTTGATCTTCCTCTTTCTCAGGTTCTTCAATGTAGTCATCCTCATCAATACATCAAGGAAGTTCATCGAACAGAGGAGAAGAGAGCTTACCATGCATTTGTTCCTCCTCGAATTGCTGAAACATCTGCATATACGCAAGGCCTGCATCTTCTCCACTACTGATAAGGTCTTCACAAGGAGTATCAATGACGATTTCTTCTTCGTTGTTGCTCATAATAGCCTCCTGAAGACTTGCAGATTGGATCTTTTGTTCCTCTCCTGCCTCTTGCAAAATAGGTTCTTCTTCGAGAAGGGGTGAAGTAGAGAAAGCAGGTGGAAGAGGGAACAGTCCTTGAGCTAGAATCAAACAATTCTCCTCTCTCCACTTAATCAGTACTTCATCTATATCAGGCACGACCTAATAACTCTCTTAGAAATGTGTAGGTGGGGTGTGTTCAAGCATGGAATGTGCTATTTGGTCTGAACCATCCACCACACATTGGTTGAGGAATTTCTTTTTAGAATCCAACTCTGCAATTCTCCTACTCAGATCTTCTTGGAAAAACTTTTCCTGGAGGCTGCCAGCATCACCATAGGTAGGTGCAGCCTCAGCTTCTTCAAGGTTTTGAGAAAAACCTTGCTTTTCTTCTTCCTCTTTGCTGCCCCATGATTCCACTATCTTCCCCCAATTCAGGATTTCTAAATTTGAATTCTGCTCCTGTGAACAGGCAGTAACTTCGTTTTCCACAAGGACCTGAGGCTCTTCTGCAAGGTCTAAAAAATTAACTCCCTTTTAAGGAGTAGCTTCATCCTAGCCTCTAAGTTTTTAATTTGTCTGGCTAGGTTTTCCTAGAAGAGTCTTTCTTGGAGGTGGCTAGCATGATCCTCTTCAAAGCTCTGAATTGGTTCCTGGGATTCCTTCCTCCAATCCAAAATCTGCACACTATGCTGGAGGACTTGGGGAGGTTGGGGAATGTGAGGAAAATGTTGTTGATGCATTGGAGGAGGGACGTGCTGGCTAGTGGTACTTTTCTCAATGGAAGATTCCTGATCTAAGGAGTTGAAAAGATTGATCTCCATGGGAGGTTGCTCTGATGCCATTTGGTGTTGGAAAGCCAGGCGCACAGGATTGGGAGCAGCTGTATTTAATGAGTTGGAGTGAGCAAGTGCAATTTGATAAAATAGATTTGGTGCAAAAGAGGGGGTTTTCTTCAAGGTAGGAGGGGGCACGCAAGGCTGGCTGCCTTGAAAAGATGGATTTCTCCATTTTGGCACCTCTACCTTCATAGATTGTACGGCCTGTGCTTGCCTAAACAAGCACTCCTCTTTATACATCAGATCCTACTGATATTTGTACTGCTCTTCCAGCCTGTCGATTTCCATTGTCTGCTTCTCAAATTCTGACGCCACCTCCCTTATAGTTGCAGGGCAACTAAGAGAGCTACTTGAGGGGATCCTCTGAATATCTGAAGTCTGATTATGTTCATATGAAGGAAAACAAGATCCATGATTTGGTGCAAAAGAATTATACATACAAGAAATGGATGATTTCTGATGGCACCAGGCTGCTTAACCAACAGATTTACTTGGAGTCGCCAGATGCTGAAGGAAAAAATTTGATCTACTTTAACAGGACCAGCATCAATCTTGCAACCTTACTGCATTAAAAAACTAGTCCCATCAGGCGTGCCAAAACTGTTGACGCTGGAAAGTGCACCCTACGGTAGGAAAATAGATTCCTGCCCTCTCCCCGCAACATGAAAACCCCTCTCTCGCCTGTGGGACGGTGAAGTAGGAGAGGAGAGTCTCTAGGTATGGGCTAGTTCCCTCTGATGTATCTTGTTTGTTTCAGGTAGCGCAAAATATAGGTATATAGGTATACTGGGGGGGAATGAAAAGAGAGAGAGAAAAACCATGAAAACAAACAGCCTAATCTAAAAGAGGTGATACACCAAAAATAGGTTGACCTTCCACATCCACACTCAGGATCAGGGAAAAACATACATACACTCAGATCTGGCAGAAAAGACTAGGTCTCTGGGATGACAGGGAGATTTTTATGGAAAGCACAAGAAACAGGGACTCACCAAGGTGCTGAGAAATACACACTGTAAGTGACCTCACCTGTTTTATACCTCCAAAATAGAACTCTACTCCTGGCAGCAACAGACAGTGGCACTTTGTAGATCACAGGTTTGCTGGTGTTGAACCTATGAGAGCATCAAGAGATAATGACTAGACACAGATTAACATTCAATGCATACACAGAAAGATCCATCCAAATAGAGGTAAAACTATCTTTTATTGATTCAGGTGGAAAATTTGGAGAGCAGTGCTCTTTACAAAAGTGGGGAAGATCCTCTGATAAATGAACAACTCTGCCCATTTATAGATAAAAGCCAAGAGGAGTCTCATTGGAAAGAGTGGAAAAACACTATTGATGATGTCATAACTCTGCCAAGACCATGCTTGTTGCCTTGTTTTGCGTGCTGGTCTTCTCCTCCAGCGGCTGGGTGGGTTTTTTCCTATGTTCTGCAAGTGTTTTTTGCCGCCTCATGTTGTGGGCGGTGAATTTGCAACCCGCTGCAGTGGATTGCATGTAGGACTTCTACCGACGTCAGCTAATAAGCTGCCGACCACGGTAGTTTTGTCGACGTCAGCCTATGTAAGCTACCGACGACGGCAGTTTTGCCGACATCGGCCGATGTTAGTGGCCTCTTTTTCTCCGCCGGCATTGTGGGCAGTGATTTTGCCGCCCTCTGCATTGCATGTAGGGGGTCTCTTTTTACCCACCCACATTTTGGGTGGCGATTTTGCCACCCTCTGCATTTTGTCTGCCCTTCCTTTTTTGCTAAGTGTTAAATGCCCTGATTTTTTCCCTTCTTCTCTTGTGAACGTTTGAAGACTCTGCCTCTTGCTACCGTGAATGCCAACGAATGAGGCCGATGAGCCAATGCTTTGAAACGAAGCTGTTGGACCCTGAAGACGAACCTTGCAACCCAAAATGACTGGCCTTTCATAGCAAGTGCAGAAGGTGACTGATATTTTGCCTGAGGGGCAAAATTGGGTCAACAAATTGGTGACTCACAGGGTAAGCGTGCGTGCTATGCTTAGAACCCAGTTGCCTTACATATCCATTGGGTGCGGAGTCGGATGGTGAATTTGAAGAGAGTTCACAATAGCTTTGATAATTCCAAGATCAGATACACATAATTTACCTCCAAATGAAGGAAAATACACAAGGCTAAAAAAAACAACTACCTGTGCAACTGCACTTAGGGAAAACAGGGAAAACAACTGAAAGAAAACTATTATATACAGTTAACCAGGAATGATTACATCCCTCCTGGATTGAAAGGAAAATTTCTTAAGTCCCCTTCCTGGCAAAGAGACTTATCGTGACAGGCAAGTAGCTAAAAGAAAATGAGATTTGGTGACTTGCTCCTCCTGCCTGTCACCTGAGTTGGATGGAAACCGAGGGGATCAAAATCGAACATGCCTCCAATATATACGTATTCTGATTGACCCTGGAGGCCTGTTAAATGCTGGTCCCTGAAATTGGTGCCCCTCACGAAGAAATCAATTGCTACCGGTTTATCACCATAAGCCTTCTGATCTGCACAATTCTTCTGCAATGTATCATGGTCTGATTTGTTTCCATCTGCTTCACTGAAAACTCTGTCAGACTCATCCTCTGCTTCCTCTTGGCCTTCTTGAAGAAGGGCAAATGTGGCAATGTCTAAAAGGGGCTCACAAAATGATTGCTCATCCCACAAGACTTCACTTATCTTTTTAAAGTTTAGTTCTTCAAGGTATTCCTCCAAGGAGACGGACCTCTCCTTTTCCTCTTTGCTGATCAGGTTCTCTAAATTTTCAAAAATATTCTCTTGATCTTCCTCTTTCTCAGGTTCTTCAATGTAGTCATCCTCATCAATACATCAAGGAAGTTCATTGAACAGAGGAGAAGAGAGCTTACCATGCATTTGTTCCTCCTCAAATTGCTGAAACATCCGCATATACGCAAGGCCTGCATCTTCTCCACTACTGATAAGGTCTTCACAAGGAGTATCAATGACGATTTCTTCTTCGTTGTTGCTCATAATAGCCTCCTGAAGACTTGCAGATTGGATCTTTTGTTCCTCTCCTGCCTCTTGAAAAATAGGTTCTTCTTCGAGAAGGGGTGAAGTAGAGAAAGCAGGTGGAAGAGGGAACAGTCCTTGAGCTAGAATCAAACAATTCTCCTCTCTCCACTTAATCAGTACTTCATCTATATCAGGCACGGCCTGATAAATCTCTTGGAAATGTGTAGGTGGGGTGTGTTCAGGCATGGAATGTGCTATTTGGTCTGAACCGTCCACCACACATTGGTTGAGGAATTTCCTTTTAGACTCTAACTCTGTAATTCTCCTACTCAGATCTTCTTGGAAAAACTTTTCTTGGAGGATGCCAGCATCACCATAGGTAGGCGCAGCCTCAGCTTCTTCAAGGTTTTGAGAAAAACCTTGCTTTTCTTCTTCCTCTTTGCTGCCCCATGATTCCACTATCTTCCCCCAATTCAGGATTTCTGAATTTGAATTATGCTCCTGTGAACAGGCAGTAACTTCATTTTCCACAAGGACCTGAGGCTCTTTCGCAAGGTCTAAAAAAATTAACTCCCTTTCAAGGAGTAGCTTCATCCTAGCCTCTAAGTTTTTAATTTGTCTGGCTAGGTTTTCCTAGAAGAGTCTTTCTTAGAGGTGGCTAGCATGATCCTCTTTAAAGCTCTGAACTAGTTCCTGGGATTCCTTCCTCCAATCCAGAATCTGCACACTATGCTGGAGGACTTGGGGAGGTTGGGGAATGTGAGGAAAACGTTGTTGATGTGTTGGAGGAGGGACGTGCTGGCTAGTGGTACTTTTCTCAATAGAAGATTCCTGATCTAAGGAGTTGAAAAGATTGATCTCCATGGGAGGTTGCTCTGATGCCATTTGGTGTTGGAATGCCAGGCGCACGGGATTGGGAGCAGCTATATTTGATGAGTTGGAGTGAGCAAGTGTAATTTGATAAAATGGATTTGGTGCAAAAGAGGGGGTTTTCTTTAGGGTAGGAGGGGGCATGCAAGGCTGGCTACCTTGAAAAGATGGATTTCTCCATTTTGGTGCCTCTTCCTTCATGGATTATATGGCCTGTGCTTGCCTAAACAAGCACTCCTCTTTATACATCAGCTCCTGCTGATATTTGTACTGCTCTTCCAGCCTATCGATTTCCATTGTCTACTTCTCAAATTCTGATGCCACCTCCCTTATAGTTACAAGGCAACTAAGAGAGTTACTTGAGGGGATCCTCTGAATATCTGAAGTCTGATTATGTTCATATGAAGGAAAACAAGATCCATGATTTGGTGCAAAAGAATTATACATACAAGAAATGGATGATTTCTGATGGCACCAGGCTGCTTAACTAGCAGATTTACTCAGAGTCACCAGATGCTGAAGGAAAAAATTTGATCTACTTTAACAGGACCAGCATCAATCCTGCAACCTTACTGCGTTAAAAAACTAGTCCCACCGGGTGTGCCAAAACTGTTGACACTGGAAAGTGCACCCTGCGGCAAGAAAATGGATTCCTGCCCTCTCCCCGCAACATGGAATCCCCTCTCTCACCTGTGGGATGGCAAAGCAGGAGAGGAGAGTCTCTAGGTATGGGCTAGTTCCCTTTGATGTATCTTGTTTGTTTCAGGTAGCACAAAATATAGGTATATAGGTATACTGGGGGGAATGAAAAGAGAGAGAGAAAAAGCATGAAAACAAACAGCCTACTCTAAAAGAGGTGATACACCAAAAATAGGTTGACCTTCCACATCCACACTCAAGATCAGGGAAAAACATACATACACTCAGATCTGGCAGAAAAGACCAGGTCTCTGGGATGACAGGGAGGTTCTTATGGAAAGCACAAGAAATAGGGACTCACCAAGGTGCTGATAAATACACACTGTAAGTGACCTCACCTATTTTATACCTCTAAAATAGAACTCTACTCCTGGCAACAATAGACAGTGGCACTTTGTAGATCGTAAGTTTGCTGGTGTTGAACCTGTGAGAGCATCAAGAGACAATGACTAGACACAGATTAACATTCAATGCATACACAGAAAGATCCATCCAAATAGAGGTAAAACTATCTTTTATTGATTCAGGTGGAAAATTTGGAGAGCAGTGCTCTTTACAAAAGTGGGGAAGATCCTCTGATAAATGAACAAGTCTGCCCATTTATAGAAAAAAGCCAAGAGGAGTCTCATTGGAAAGAGTGGAAAAACACTATTGATGATGTCATAAGTCTGCCAAGACCATGCTTGTTGCCTCGTTTTGCATGCTGGTCTTCTCCTCCGATGGCTGGGCAGGTTTTTGCCTGTGTTCTGCAAGTGTTTTTTGCTGCCTCATATTGTGGGCGGTGAATTTTCCGCCCATTGTAGTGGATTGCATGTAGGACTTCTATCGATGTCGGCTGATAAGCTATCGACTGCGGTAGTTTTGCTGATGTCGGCCTATGTAAGCTGCCGACATCGGCAGTTTTGTCGATGTCAACCGATGTTAGTGGCCTCTTTTTCTCCGCCGATGTTGTGGGCGGTGATTTTTCCGCCCTCTACATTGCGTGTAGGGGGTCTCTTTTTACTCACCTGCGTTGTGGGTGGTGATTCTGCCGCCCTCTGCATTTTGTCTACCCTTCCTTTTTTGCTAAGTGTTAAACGCCCTAATTTTTTCCCTTCTTCTCTTGTGAACATTTGAAGACTCTACCTCTTGCTACCGTGAATGCCAACGAATGAGGCCGATGAGCCAATGCTTTGAAATGAAGCTGTTGGACCCTGAAGACAGACCTTGCAACCTGAAATGACTGGCCTTTCATAGCAAGTGCAGAAGGTGACCGATATTTTGCCTGAGGGGCAAAATTGGGTCAACACCCTTACCAGTAGGTTTGGAATATGCTTACGATGAAAAATTACTCACCAAAAGATTATGATCTTCCTCTTCAATTAGTTAGAGCACTCAACCTAATAGTAGATCAATTCCTAGCACATTTATTAGTCAACATTGGTGAAGAGTTATTATTGACTACTTTCTACCCTTAGGCCTAGAAAGGAGTCAACAAATGCATGAGAACCCAAAATCACCTTGTGGTCACCCTTCTTATACCTATTGAAGTGTTAGAATAATCCAAAAGGAGATCACTAATTATCTTGTCTACATAATAGTTTCAAATTGTTTTATCATGTTAAGGAACACCATGGTAGTCATCTAATCACCTTGTTGAGCTTGTGTCAAATGCTCTTCATATGATTAATCATGTGTAGAGATCCCTAATAGGGCTTAGGGTGGTATTGATGGTTCAAATTTGTTCAAAATGAAGATGACCCACTGTTATAGTGTATAACTCATCATGAATCCATCCATTATGTTGAAGATCTATAAAGTATAGCTTGATTATAAATATTAAGGATGATACAAAAAGTATATGGTAACCTAATTTAGGTCTTTAACATATTATAAGGTCTTTGAATAAGTATTGAAGTAACCTTCATTTGAGCCTTCACTTGAAATCATATCTATATTATCTTAAGGGGGTTGTTTTACCATAAGGTGATACTAGTTTAATTTCAAAATGCCACTAAAACCATCAACAACACCTTCAAGGGTCCCCATGATCAGACAATTTTATATGTAAAAAGTGTATTCTCAAAATTCAAAATTCTTTATTTGCCACTAAAGGGGCCCACACATGGGAAGCAATGACTCTTCATCTTCCCCATCCATACTTCATGGTTTGAAATGTATTTTTACCCCTATTTTCCCTCCTCCTACCTACTAATGATGATTCATGGCCTAAACATATGAGAAATTAAAAGAATCAAGTGTTTTACAGGAGTTTTCAAGTAAGTACAGATCTATATAGTATGGACATGGTTAGGAAGAGTTATGGATATACATGAGGAGTTGAAAATAGGAATTAGGTAAGAAAATATATGTGTTTTAGTCCATAAAGAGCCAAAAACTAATCCACTTCTTCCATCAAGCTCTTTGTTAGCCTTGGATAACCAGTCAGGTTCTTGCTCAGTATAGATAGGAGAGAGAAGATGGTGATTTCAAATACTTGCCAAAGTAAGGAGGTTTAAGGGCCTTCCAATCCTAATCATTGGTTTAAATATTTGTCCTTTATGCTTTATGAACAAACATTAAGAAGTTAAGCAGTTTGTGTTACCTTCCTCGTCTATATAGGGTCAAAAATGAAATGGTTTTAGTGTATTATTAGCTTGATTGATGAAACTAATGGTTATACATGTCTTATAAAAACACTAAAGACTCTTTCATTTCATTCTTCACCCTTGGTTCACATATGTGAACCTATGGGATCAAGAAACACCCAACATCCACTAGTTGTAGACTATAGGCAAAGTTTCATTAATGAAAAAGGATATTTAATGCACATATTTGATAATGACTAGTGGTTTGAGGTTTAATGATGGATCCTTGAATTTTTTCATGTCTTCTTTCATCTTTATTACAAGTGGAGTGGTCAGGTGGACTTTCAACCATCATAATATCTCACCTCCAAATGAGACTACATGCATATTGAGCTTCATTACAAGTGAGAATAGAGTATTCCATGAGGGTGGCTATTGGAGGTCATCAAGACACTACAAAGGAAAAATAGGTACTATACATATGTGGAATAATCCCTTCTCACAAGAACCAAACTCCATTATGGCTATTATAGTCAAGAAACCACCAACTAGCTTCCCATCATAGTCACATACCTATTTAGCAGAAGTTAAGGTTTATTAGAAAAAGTTGAGGTTTTCATAGAATCTTAAGTTTCCATTTCTCACTCCATATGTATGATTGATGGACTCAAAATATTCTTCCCTATTGAGTACATAAGTAGGGATGTTTAGTGTCTTCATAGGTCATCTTGAGTATGGGTCAACAGTCCTTTTGACATATCTCAAAGAACCTTTGTTATCTAATGGCTTCATCAAGCACATTCACATCATAATGATCTCTGAGTCCCAAGTTAAAACTCCATCAGGCCTTTGGACTACCACTTACATGTTTGAACCCTTATACCTATGCTTAAGGGTTGAGAGCAAGGCCAAATCTTGTATAAAATCATGAAAATCCATTAAGACTATGAAAAGGGGATATCCAGGTGTAATTACTATTAGAAAGCATGATGGCCACCTAAGTAACATAGCTCAAAACTATCCCTCAAGGTTTTTTAAGACCATCATATGCAACTGAGTCTCAAGATGCAAAAAGGGGGTCATAGGTTGTAGAGATAGTTATATTAAATGGATGGATTTGGACACAAGGAAGGCCATTGGGGTCTCAAGCATAACAATGGAATCACTCTTCTAACTCAAGAGCCTACTCAATAGACCTCTTGACAGTCAACATGCATAAATTACTACCTATAGGACTATTGACAATCTATATCCAACCTTGAATATGAGACCTAGTATTTCATGGAGGAGAGAACTCAGATTAAGATGGTGATCATAGCATGGATATCATGTTACCATGGATAAAGAGTTTGAATATATGACTAAGAAAAATGGTTCAAGCATGTACAATGAGCAAGATTTGCTTAGTCAGTTTAGAGTGAATGATTGGAGTGAATGGCAATGTCAAGAAGCATCTGAAAAGGAATCTTGGGGTGATGATGATACATGTATCCCTCAATATCTCATATGATGTGATACCAAGTTAAGGTGATTATCTAGTCTAAATTAGACATCTAGTACACATAAATATATCCTAACTATGTAAGTAATCCCTAATAATAGAGTTAGGGTGGACAAGCCTCAAAGGCTAACCCTTGGAAATGTATTACCTGAGCCCTAATCCATCACCATAAAGAGATAAAATATGCTACTTTGATCCTCATACCAAATATTTCAAACACCTACATTGGATAATGATGGTTGAGATAGACCTAAGAGAGAGAAAGAGAGAGAGGTTGGAATGGTGGTTTAGACAGGTAAGGGCATATGCAAAAGGTAGACCTAAGAGGGGAAAATATGCTATTATGGCCTTAAAACTATTAATGAATACCTACATGTGGTTTAAGGTTCTAAAACCTAGTCTAAGTTTATGAGGCCTAAATTCTCCCTGAGGTCTCAAGACCCCACCTACACCTCATTAGTAGATCGAAAACTACAAAGTACACTCAAGGCAATGAGAAGGTATACTATGAAGATATTTCAGACCCTAAAGAAGTGTTTGAATTAGGGGAGTGTAAGTAAATAGTCAATTTTGGTCTTAACACCCTCTCGATCTCCACTATCCTAAACAACCATGTTGAGCTTCCAACTCAATCACTCATTTATTTCATGACAGAAGGACTCAAACCCAATGCTCTTAGGGGGAGTTGGGTACCCCTATGCACTCAATATCCATGAAGAAAAGAGTGGGATTTAGTGGACCAAATATATGAACAAGCCTTAACATTGTAACCTACACAAATTTGTTGGTAAAGACCTCAAGGGTCACCAAATTCCACTCATATCTCACCATACATTTTGTATGGGACCAAGAGATATTCAGGAGATTTGAAGGGGTCTTTGGGATAGATATTCATGGAAAAAGGTTTTGGTTTAGAGATTTTTACTCTATAAACCATCATTAAGATAATGGAACTCTAAAACCCTCTCTAAACCTTGATCATGACATGATAAGTGAGTTACACCCTCAAACACCTCTAGATGAAGAAGTTGGGCTATGAAACAACCTTAGTGGTCTCCCCAAGGCACCTAATCACCTAAATGGTCTGCTAGTTGGCATGTACAGGGTATGTGTTGTATGTATTAGGCCTAAAAGAACTTATCTAAGCATATATGAAAGAAGTTAAAAATGATTTGAACATCCCATATATTTTTAAGGAGGGAGAGGGAACCAAAGGTCTTAAACAATTGCATAGTGACCACCTATAGGGACCTCTATGTCTAATAGTTACCTACAAACATGTCTAATTGCCTAATTAAAAGACTATTCTCACATAAAAAAGAAGTAAATGGATCACCCAAGCCATCATAGATGATCTAAGGGCCCTAAGAGGTGGATTTAACATCAGCAAGGGTGATCAAGTACCTCAGAACTCTAGTTTGGGGTCAAAACTCAGGAACACTACCTTTAGGCCTATTGGTCTAACACTTATCTCAAAGTAGTGCTACTTGAAGTCTAAAATAGAGGAAAAAATAAAGTTTAATAACACCTCAGACCACCATAGAGATGTTTATCAAGGATTTTTAAGAGTATGAGTAAATTTGGTTTGCAAAGGAGAGGTCATAGTTGGTCATTTTGGCCTGAGAGTGCCTTGAAAGTGCTCAAAATGTATATTTATCACCTAAATATCAACTTTATGAGCTCATAAATATATCAAATAGTTTCATTGGGATCTGATCACTTTGGGAGAGTTGAGGTGTCTTGTCTAGAAGAGATTAGTGACATTGGTTTCGAGGTTAAGGTCCTAACCTTTATGAAACATTGCTAAGAACCCAAACCCCCTTAAAACTCTTAAAAACCCTAATAATGACCCAATTGAGAAGACCCTAGATAAAATGCATCCAAATTCATTGGGATGGCCTGGTAAACATTTGGATCTCATATTACACTATCAGGGGTTTTCATCTAAGGTCCTAGTTTGTATGAAATGTTGTACAGACCCATATGAAACACTCATTTTGCATGATTTAATGATATTTACAAGGTTTAGTACTTGGCCAAGGTTTGTAAATCATTGGATAAGGTACTATGATACATATTTCACATTTTAAAATCATGAAACACTTATAAGTCTACATGAAAATACTCATATAGGTCTATGTCAAATAAGCATTCTAAATGTTCTAAAGGGAGGTGACCTAGTCATCTAAGTAAGGTAGGATTGTAGGTGTGAGTTTCTTGGGGAACTTAATTATGGTATATAATGTTATTTCAAGATTGAATAAGTCTTACTCAATCATTTTGAAGGTTTCATTTAGACCTCATAGCCATCCAAATAGTGAACAAGTCAAGAGACTAGACTACTTGTCCATAAGCCTACTTAATCAATAAAAATGGGATGTTCATGGGTGTATAAGTCTAGTATGGATTAAAATCATGGTCATTAAAATTATGTAACTACTTAATGAGGTGAGAAAATCCATTTCCCATCCACCATGAAGGTTGTGATAATTTTCCAAGTCATGTTGGCATGCAAGGAGGATGTGGCTACTAAATGCTTCATGAAAGAGGCCTAATTGAACCACTTCAATGATTTATAATTTTTATAAGGAAATGGAATTAAATAGGAGTGGAATTAATATGATATTCATGTGTCAACCTTGGCTAAAAATAGACTTTAATGCCATAAATATGCTCATTGAAGACACCAAATAGCCTAGGCAATATATTATGGAGTATGGAGGTTGTTTGCAACTACCAATTGAAGGGCTTGTGGTCATTCATGACCTCTTCATGTTATTTACACACCACATTATATATGATTATTATTCACTCTTATATAGATATATTCATGATCTTAGGCCATTGTACACATCCCTCAGTTGGGTGTAATGAAACTCTACTAAATTATATCTTGAGAACCTCTTTGAATCAATAAAGAATGAATATTTTCATGTCTCTTTGCTAGCTTAATGTGTTTTGATTTGTTGATTTTCATAAAGTGTGAATTTAATTCTCCTTTTTGGGTCCTCTCCTTAACCTAGTTGCAATAATTCCATCCTATGTAGGTCATGTGATGTGTTAAAGTGTTGGAAGCTATGTTAAAGAGTAAGCTGGTAGATAGTGCCTCAATTAGACCTATCATCTATTACGTTCAAGTTATATGCATCCATCATAGCCTTTACATGAAATAATCATTCTTAGGAGTTCATTAGGAAACTTGTTTTATTCATAAATCTTTACTTAATTCATAAAGTGTTGATTGAAGATCAATTAGATTGGATAGATCAATATTGGTGCATGACCTCATTAAGTTAGGTTTATTTCATTAATTTATCTATCCATTTTAAACCCAATAATCATTAGGTCTTAGGAATTTATCTCAATTTGATGTACTAGGGGAACTATCCCCATAAACTAGAGGTTTGGTTCTCTTATAGGTCACCCACAGCCTTTGGACCAATCCCATGTTACCCCAAACTTAGAGAGAATTGAACTATCTTCTCCTAAGGGTGTAGTTTGAAGTGTTAATAGTTTTGGCATGCCTAGTGGGACCAATGTTCAAGTGATTTGGATCATGTAATTATAGACTTGGATGACATCAAAGAGCTTTAGGTACTTTATTGGTAGATCGACATTCAAGTTTCATGCTAAAAGTGGTCACAAGGTCTTCATCAAAATATAAGGAAGCTAAGTTTATTGAGTTATATTTAGGCTTTTCTAGGAGAAAGAGATACCCTAGGTCTAATACTAATCATATACCCTCTAATTCTCCTATTTTTACTAAATAAAATGTTGCTGCAAACCCTACACCTCTAATGTTAGGCCTAGATATCAAACCTTTGTACCCTTTAATGGTGGCAACCCCTTAAATATGAATCAATTTGATGACATACCTATAGCTACCCTCAAAATCCTTTCCTATTTCATAGGATAAAAATCAACCACCCCTATGGAACATATTGCACACATAGCCAATTTATGATCAGTTCACATTGTGACCCAAGTAAATGTGGCAATGAGATTATTAGCCACTTCCTTGAAGGGTAAGGCACTCTAATGGTATACAGGATTAACACCTAATTCTATCAATACCTAAGATGAATTTGGGTAACACATTTTCAAACACTTTGAGGATAGGAGTGACCATCTATTTTTAGTAGAGAAACTCACTACAAGTAAAAGGGCTCCCCAAAATTTTATGGTAGATTTAAATTATAGGTTTCAAAAAACTTGGGATAAGAAATCCATAGTGTTCAATCCCACTCCCAATTATGCCTTCTTATACTACTTAAGAGCCCTCAATTCTAATGTGGCATTCATGATACAATCCATGGGGGGGAACACTCTACCAGATGCTTATGAGGTGGTTATAAGGGTAGAAAAATGTTTAATCCAAGAAGGCAAGCTCACCCTAAGACACCTCATGCCTTTGTTCCTAGAGATTCAACCACATATGCCTACCATTGCTCCCTTAAAAATGCCAACCAATCATGATTAGGTAGATGTCAATCAAGCAAATAGATTGGGTAAGATTGAAGGCCTACTCAAGGCCCAAAATAACAAGATAGTGGCCTTGGAAAGGCAATAAATTCCACCCCATATACCTTATCAAACACCCTATCAAGCCCCTTATTAACCCTATTAGTATAATATATCTCCACATCAACCTAATCAATAAGGTCAAGGGAAGATCACTTAGGTAAGGCCCTATAATATCTATAACCCCAATTTTGTTAAAACTTCTAGAGCACTACTTCTAACTCAAAAAAACTATGCTCAAGAAGGTCAATGGCCTACATAATGGGAGAAGCCTCACGAGATGTCAATAGCTCCAAGTGGTGATGTTTTCCAAGCTTATTTCATGTAGCATAATCAAACTCCTCCAACACATGATAGTTAGCCTCCAACACAACATAAAGAAGGTTTTCCTATGTAACATGGAGACAGTCCCTTCATGACTCAAGCTAAGATGCCAAATCAATAAAGGACAAGTGGAAGTAAGGTACCATATGAGACTACTTTTGTTAACTTCTAATAAGAAGAGCATTCCTTTGAGAAAGTTGCAACTAATCAGATTAGAGTAGCAACTAAGGCAGGTAGTCTAGTTGCATCCCATATAAGGGCTAAAAGAAGGGCAATTAGTGATGATATAGAACTTAGAAAAGCAACCCTTCCACCATATCAACCACCTCAAGAGGCTCCTAGTCAAGGTGCATCTCCTAAGACACCACCAACTCAATAAGTTCAATTTGGGAGAGGGTAGAATCATAGAGGTCCATTCATACCTCAATTCACACAAACTCTAAGTGGTCTTACTACTCCTAAGTTACAGTCTAAGGCTACCACCTCTCACATTAACATTGTGGATCAGATGAAGAAGGCCCATGTCACTATCCCTATGTGAGACACTTTACTCATTATAGGGCAAAAATATATCCTTCAAGAAGAGCTTTCCAAACTCTATGTCTTGGATAACTAGGCATAAAAGGTGGGTGTAGTCTTAGCTAATTCCAATCAACCTCATGAGTCTCAAGCACCCAAGGTAATCAACACCCCTCCCTTCTATCTCTCTATCATTATAGGTGATTCCCTAGTGCATAATTGTATGATCGATAGTGGGGCTATCACTTTTGTCTAAGTTTATATTAGATAAATTGGGGCTAAAGTATGAACTTAATGCTAAAGGGGTTTTACAATTAGATGGGTTTCCTACTAATACCTTTGGTGTCCTTAAGGATTCTAAAATCATATTGGTTGATTGTCCTAATTGTAGTATATCTTAAGATGGGGTAGTAGTTGACCTCCCTCCCTACTTTACTATTAGGAATATAGAATAGAGAGAAATATTAATGAAATAAAGATAGAAATAAAATGCAAAAAACATAACACAAAAGAAACATAGATTTAATGTGGTTCACCCAAAATGGGCTATGTGCACACATAAACAACTAGTTCTTCTCTTATTCAATACAACAAATGAAGGGATGAAAACCTACAATACATCCACTACAATCTCCTCTTCACTCACACTCAGTGTGTCATCATGATTCAAATGCCCTTATCAAAGGAGGGGTTACATATTAGGGAAAAAATACACCAACATAATTTCTATTATTATATCTATTACTTAATAGTGAATGGTCTAGATTTACTACAAAATTACAATATTATACAATGCATATTTCATAAAATTTTACTTTAGCAACATTGCCCCCTAACCCCCACCAAGGGAGGCTCTAAGTATGGTTGTTTCCCCCTCTAGATCCCCATGGTGACTTTATTTGGGAGGGGCATTACCCCCTACACCCTCCACGTGCCCCTTGTCATGAACTAGCCATTATAATAAGATCAATTTCCACCATCCAACAATCTCCCACTTGGAGACTAATTGTTGTAACTCCACTGCTACAACTCTTCCTAGGATTTTTCTTTGAACTTTGACCCTAACATGTTTCTCATCTTCCTTATTATCCTTGAAGACCTATTGAATCTGAACAAATCTCTAGCTTCTCTTTTATGAATACCTTTGTTAGCATATTTGTAAGATTCTAACTCATATGGATCTTTTCTAACTTCAGTTGACCATCCTCCAAAACTTAATGAATGAAGTGATACCTGATTTGTATATGTTTGGTTCTTGAGTGGAATGTTGAGTTCCTTGTTAAATGAATCACACTCTAGCTATCACTATATAACCTATAATCTTCTTGATTCTACCTTAACTCTTCCATGAACCATTACATCCATATTATCTCCTTGCTTGCTTCTATAGCTGCAACATATTCTACCTCTATAGTTGACAAAGCAACTATCTTCTATAATTTTAAAATCCAACTAATTGATGTGTCACCAACAATGAATAAATAATATGTGGTGCTCCTCCTTCTATCTAGCTCTCCAGCCATGTCTGCATCAATATATGCTTGTAAGGTAACATTTGACCCTTCATAGCACAATTATCTATCGATGGTCTATCTCAAGTACCTAAGAATCCACCTGAATGCATCCCAGTGTTCTTTTTCTAGATTATTCTTAAACCTGCTAACAAATCTCACTACATGCGTAATGTCTATTCTCATGAACACCATATCATACATTAAAATTCCAACTATTGAAGCATAGATCACTTTGGACATGTAATTTATTTATTCTTGCATTTTAGGACACTATTCCTTGCTTAATTTGAAGTGCCCTCCCAAAGGTGTACTCACTAGTTTTTCATCTTGCATATTAAACATGACTAACACATTTTTGATGTATTTTTCTTCAAACAATGTCAATTTTATATTTTTCCTATCTCATGTTATTATCATACCAAGGATTTTATTTTCATCACCCAAATCCTTCATTGCAAATGAATTTGATAGTTTTATTTTGAGTTCACTTATATCATGCATGTTAGACCCTACAACAAACATGTCATCTACATACAATAATAAGATAATATATCTACCATTATCTAATCTCTTAAAATAAACATAGTGGTCAAAATGACATCTAATATAACCTTGTTTTGTCATAAACATGTCAATTTTCAAATACCACTGCTTGGATCTTGCTTTAGGCCATACAAACTCTTCTTCAACCTCCACACCATTTTATCCTTACCATTGAATTCATATCCTTGTGGTTTCTCCATATATAATTCCTCCTCCAAATCACCATGAAGGAAATCCATCTTCGCATCTAACTGTTCAAGGTACAAATCTTCTACTGCTACCAAACTTAAAACAGTTCTTATAGAAGTCATTTTAACTACTGGAGAAAATATTTCATCAAAATATATACCTTTATTTTTTTCAAAACCCTTTACAACAAGTTTGGCCTTGTACCTCTTTTTGCCTCCATCTTCTTTCTTTAACCTATAAACCCATTTATTCTGCAATGCTCTTTTACCTACAGGCAACTGAACCAAATCACAAGTTTTGTTATGTACCAAGGATTCCATCACCTCTTTCATGCCTTGCTCCCACTTCTTTTTATTTTCTACCTACATTTCTTCTTCATATCTTTGTGGCTCACCACCATAAATCAATAATAAATAATAAAGTGACGAAGAGTATCATTCAAGGAGTCTACTTTGGTAGATCTTATAACTACACTTTCAAGAGTTTGAGGTACTTCTTCTTGTTGTTATTTTTTTGCATTATAATTTTCTAGCACTTTTAGAATTTTGTTTCCAATGATTTCATCAAGTATTGTATATTATGTATTTGGCTTTTCTTGTTTATTTCCCTAAAATTGATCTTTGTACATGACCTTCTCATTAAATATCACATCTCTACTCCTAATGATTTTGCTATTTTCAAAATCCCATAAATGGCAACCAAAATCATTAACTCCATATCCAATAAAAGTATATAGTTTGGATTTTACTTCAAGCTTGGTTTTATTTTCTTTATCAATATGGACAAATGATTCACAACTAAAAGTATTTAAAAATAAGCAGTCTACCTTTTTACCTATCCCTAATTCCTCTGGAATGCCACCATCCAAAGGACTTGAAGGGCATCTATTTATTAAGTAAACAAAATTATCCACAACATCTACCCAAAACTATAAGGGCAACCTTGCATGCAATCTCATGCTCCTTGCACACTCCATGATTGTTATGTTCATCCTTTCTAACACACCATTTTGTTGTGGTGTTTTTGGAATCATCTTCTCTCTAAAAATTCCATAGGATGAATAATAATTATCAAACTCCTTACTGTAGTATTCACCTCCATTATCTGATCTAACACACTTCAAATTATTCCCTATTTCATTCTAAACCAAAGCTTTCCACTTCTTAAAAATATCAAAAATATCAAAAAAAATTGTATATAATAAACCCAAGTTTTTCTAGTTGCATCATCAATAAAAGTAACATAATAAGAAGAGCCACCAAGGGATGATACATGAGCTAGTCCCCATACATATACATGCACAAGCTATAAATTTTCATCCTTCTTTATTTTCCTAACTCTAATAAATTTGACTCTCTTCTATTTTCCATACACATAGTGCTCACAGAAATCCCAATCAACCTTCTTCAAATCTGGCAACAAATTCTTTGAGTGGAGAACTTGCATCCCCTTCTCACTCAAGTGCCCAAGTCTTTGGTGCCATAATTTTGTATCTACTTTTGTATAATCTAAAGAAATAGAGGAGTCAATATTACCATTAGATAAATATATTGTACATACCTTCTCTCCTTTTGTTATTACCAGTGATCTTTTAGTGACCTTCCATAAATTTCTACAAATGTAATTGTGCAACCCTCACTTCCAAATTGCCTTGCTAAAATTAGATTTATTCTAAACTCGGGAGCATGCCTCACCTCTTTCAACAACCATTTGTTTCTATTCTATAATTTTATTTGTATCTTACCCTTTCTAAAAAATTTACAAGTTTCACCATCACCCAAATAAACCTATCCAAAATCACCTTAAACATAGTCTTGAAAATATTTCCTGTGGGGTGTCACATGAAATGAAGCCCCTAAATCTAATAGCCAAGAATCATTAATATTATATAATGAAATGATTAAATCATCTTGTAACACATCACTTACTACATTTTCTTCCTAATTTTTATCTTGTTGTCCATCTCCTTTTTTCCCTTTTTGAAACCAAAAAATCTTTCTTTAGGTGTCCTTTCTTCTCACAAATCTAGCACACCAATGTTCCTCTGGATTTGGATCTACCATTCTTATACTTCTCATAATTCTATAGGCCCTTTCCTTTGTACTTTTGTCTTCCCTTTTTCTCCATAATCAAAGAATTACCTGATGTCTCACCTGAGTTTTTCTATCACATTTCCTCACTAAGAATAACACAATAACATCATCAAACTTCAAAGTGTTTGAACTAGAGGAAAAATTACTCACATCCATGACCAAGCCATTCCATATTTTTGGTAATGAGAATAGAATAAAAATATTCATAAAATCATCATCAAAATCTACTCCTATAGATCTTAACTGATTTTTGATAATGTTAAATTTATTTAAATGATCAACAATAGACCCACCTTATGAAATTTCTAGATTAAATAAATGCTTCATAAGAAATACCTTGTTGGAGGCTGAGGGTTTTTCATACACTCTATCCAATGCCTTTATCACATCTATTATTGATTTTTATTTTGAAATATTGAAGGCCACTGATGTTACCAAGTATAATCATATTGTTTTTAGTGCCTTTCTATCAAGAACCTCCCAGTCTTCATCCTTCATAGTCATCAACTTCTTTGATATTCCACCCAATGGTAGGAAAATATCCTTTTGATATAGATAGTCCTCTATTTTCATCTTCCATAGATGGTAATTTTGGCCATTGAACGTATCGACCTTAAAATTGCCTTTTTTTGCCATTGCTCCCACTCAAACTAGGAACCCTCTTTTCCTATGAGTTTATCTACTAAATAAACCTTTCAACTCTAATACCAATTGTTAGGAATATAGATTTTAGAACAATGAAATAAGGACATAAATAAAATGTAGAAAACACAATACAAGAGAGACACAAATTTAATGTGGTTCACCCAAAATGGGCTACATCCACATAGAAACAACTAGTTATTCTCTTATTCAATCTAACAAATGAAGGGATAAAAACCTATAATACATCCATTACAATATCTTCTTCACTCACACTCAGTGTGCCATCATGATTCCAATGCCATCATATCAAATGAGGGGTTACATATTATGTAAAAAATGCACCAAAATAATTTTTACCATTATATATATGACCTAATAGTGAATGGTTGATATTTACTATGAAATTACAATATTTACAATGCATATTTCACAAAAAAATTATTTGGGGATGCTTCCCCTAAACCCATGCCAAAGGGGGATCCAAGCATGGTCACCACCCCCATGGACCCCCATGGAGACCTTAGTGGGGGGGAATTTCCCCCCCATACCCCCCACACCCCCTATTGGGAACTAGGCATTATAATGAGATCATGCTCCACCATCCAACATTTGCCTTATGCTTATCTGTGGATTTCACTACCAAGATAGGGGGATACCTCTCTTTTGACTGGTCTTATATGGTCTTTAGGACTAGGTATGGAACAAAAGTAACCATAAGGTCTAAGCCCATATCTAAGTTTCACTTAGAGCCCTACATTCCTAACTTGTCTAATGCCAATTTTACTATCATAGATGAGGATGAACACCCCAATAACAAGGATATCATTGAGCCACTTGAAGGTATATTAGATTTGTTCCTTGATGAATGGGAAAAACACAACTATATCTATGATCCATAAAAAAACATTGAAGAAGTAGGTTTGGGTGTGTATTGTATGCATGAAGAAGGGGTTGTCATACCAGCTCTCACTAGCCTAAGACAATATCATGAAGGAGTATGGAATTTGTTTTTTGATGGGTCTAGATACAATAATAGAAGTGGGGAAGGTGTCATACTTTTATACCCTTCCAATAAAAGGTAATTTTCTACCTTGAGGTTTTAATTTAGTTTCACTTCCAACATAATAGAGTATGAAGCCCTCATCCATGGGTTGTAATGGGCAAGAAAGAGAGGCATCAAATTCCTGCAAGTCATAGGAGATAGTGATTTGATAGTGCATCAGGTGAGAGGGAAGAGTGTAAGAAAGAACCCACTCTTAAAGGCATACACACATAGGGTTTGAGACCTCTTGAATTACTTTGAGGCCTTTGACATTTGCTCTATTTCTAGAAAGGCCATCAATATGCAAACTAATTAACAAGCATAAGAGCATAATATGACATATCAAGTGGGGTCAAATATATCAAAGAAAAGTCTTAAATCAAGGTGGTATGTAGACATTCAATCCCTAAAAATTAGGTGACATGGTAGGTGTTTGAAAATGATAATCAAATTGCATGTTTCTTACAGTAGAAAGTAGAATTCTACTCAAGGAACCAAGGTAGATTACAACAACAATATGGGGACTAGATTATCTAATTTAGGAAAAACAAGTTACCTAAAGGTTTGTGACATTATAAAACATATTAAATTAATATTATCAACTAAGGAAAGATAAGGTGAGCATATCCACAAAAGAAGAGTACTATGAGAAAGTCATCATCTTCAAAGATAGGCTACTCAAACTAGGATAAGTGAACACCAAAGAGGAGAAGGCAACCTTCATAGAACTATGTCAAGATTTTGTAGACATAATTACTTGGTAATATAATAATTTGAATGGGTTTGACACTATTTTGGATCAACATTCCATATATTTGAAGGCAAGTGGTAAGCCTATGAGATAAAAACAAAAACCGATCAACCCTAAGATTGAGATCCCCATGAAGAAAGAGTTGACCAAGATCATTAAATCAAAAATCATCTTCCCCATAAATTTTTTTTCATGGGTGGAAAATATTGTGCCTATGAGGAAGAATAATGGGGAGATAAGTTATGTGTAAACTTCAGAGATCTCAACAAGGTGTCACTAAGATGTCACTACCCCCTACCATTTATGGATCAAATTCTTCAAAAGGTTATAGGCTCATAAAGTTTCTCCTTTATTGATAGATACTCAGGGTAAATTAGGTGTTAGTGAAGGAGGAGGATTAACACAAGACTACCTTCACAACCAAGTGGGGTACTTATGCTTACAAGAAGATGCCCTTTGGACTATCCAATGCAGGAGCTACCTCTCAAAGGGTAATAGATGTAGATTTATAAGGGATCATAAATGAGATGGTGTTCATATACCTTGATGAAATCATAATATTCTCCAAGGACCCAAAATATCATTTAACACAATTAAACCTAGTGTTTGAGAGGTGCAGGCAGTTTGGGGTCTCTTTTAACCCCCAAAAATGTATCTTTGCACTCCATGAGGGCAGAGTTATAGGATGGTGTTAAAATAAGGCCTCTATATTGACCCTAACAAGATATATGAAATCCTTGCCTTATCATTTCCAAAACATAAAAATGTATTTCAAAGTTTCTTTGGCAAAATAAACTTTTTTAGAAGGTTCATACCCAGATTTGTAGAATTGGTAATGCCTCTAACTCACATGCTCAAGAAACATAAAGAGTTTTCAAGGACTAAGGAAGGTAAAATAATATTTGAATCTATAAATTAGGCCATTACCAAAGCTCCCACCCTCCTCAACCCTAATTTCTCAAGGGAATCTTCATATGTGCATTCTCTACCAGTGACACTATTTCTGCCATGCTTATGCAGTAAAATAATGAGGGCCTTGAGTAACCCATAGCCTTATTTAGCCAAGTGTTATAAGGGGTATGAAAAGAGGTCCAATTTTATTTAAAAACACATAATTTTAGTCATGATAGGCCTCAATAAGTTCAACCACATGGTCTCTAACAATAAAATCTTTATCATGGTGATCCACCCTAGCATTAAGGATTTCATCCTTAATAGAGACTTGAGTGAAAAGAGAGTTGGTTGGGTGACCAAATACAAGGAGTATGACATAAAGGTGAAGGTTAAAAAGTTTTTTATGGGTATGGGATTTTGTGAACACCTTGTAATAGGTGTGAAATAGGATAAGGAAATGGTACTGATAGCCCAAGATGATCAACAAGTAGTTGCACCTACATATCCTTTAGTTAGACTTAAGACATGATGAAATTCCTCCAAATAAGAGAAATTCATGTAGGATTAAATAGGAAAAGAAGGAATTAATTCAGACTAAAATAAATTCTTTATATCTTGATTTATGGGGTACTCTTTAATAATGACCTTGATGGCATGCTTTTGAGGTGTGTAGAAACTAGTCAAACTGACAAGCTCCTATGATAGTTTCATGATGGGCTTGTAGGAGGGAAATTTGTATCCAATACCATGGTAACAAGGATCATAAGAGTAGGTTATTTTTGGTCAAGTTTATTTAGGGACTCTCATGCTTGGGTTAGGAGGTGACTAAAATGTGTTATGTTCATAGGCAAGCAAAGACTAGCTACCTTGCCTCTCAAATGTATTCAAGTGGAGTAACCCTTCATGAAGTGGGGATTAAACTTTTTAGGTATGATTAATACCCAATATAGTGTAGGAAATAAGTGGGTTCTAACTAATAATTATTAATTTACTAGATGGGTGGAGATAGTTACACTCAATGAGGTGAATGAGAACTCAGTCTTGGAGTTTTATGACAGTCTAGTGACCAGATTTGGGGTTCCCTTCACCATCATATTAGACAATGAATTATAATTAAGTAGTGAAAAGGTGAGTGTGTGGGATTTTAACCATGGTATCTAATTCAATATATTGGCAGAGTCCACTAACAAGAATTTTACTAGGATCATAAGAAGAACAATAGAAGATAACCAAAAGGAGTGGCATACCAAGCTAAGGACTAACTTATAGGTAGATAGGGTTACTCCCAAGAGGTCTACTAGCCACTTACCATATATTATTATCTATGAAAAATAAATAAGGGTGCCTATATCACTTGAGTTTCTAGCCTTAGAACTTACACACCAACTTGAACTCATGGAGAGTGATGAAATGGAGGTGAGGATGAATGAATTGAGGGAGTTGGAAGAGACAAGGGATGATGTTATGCATGAATTATGGTGTAATAAAGATAAAGTAAAGAGATCATTTGATAAGAGAGCCTCTTCAAATGCCTTCTAACAAGGTGACATTGTACTTAAGTGGGATAAAAATTGTGCCAAGCCAAGTAAGCATTCAAAGTTTGATAGTCTTTAGAGTGGACCATATGTCATTATTAGATATAAAGAAAGCATTGCCTTCCAATTGTCTAAACTAAGTGGTGAGAAATCCCTATCCCTATTAATAGGGTATTCCTCAATTATTATTACTAGAATCAAAACCATGTTGTACATAGTAGTCAGAGCACATGTTTTACTAATTATTTATTCTTGTTGCTTTCTGTTATGTGTCTTTATTGTTTCCTTATGCCTTGGTGTGTGTCTTATAGAGTTTGTTTTAATCTTAGAGGTATACAAGATATTAGTAACGAGGCGAAAATTTAGTCAAAAATTCTTTCATCTAGAGCATGAGTGATATGTAAGAGATCCTGGGTCCTCTTGACCAGTAGGTAGGTCAAGCCTTTAGAGTCACCAATAATGTTGACTACTTTTTTCCCTTAGGCCTAGAAAGGAGTCAACCCATGCATGAGAACCCAAACTCACCTTACGGTCACCCTTATTATACCTCTTGAAGTTTTAGGACAATCCAAAAGGAGATAAATGGTTATCTTGTCTAGGCAATAATTTTAAAGTGTTTTATCATGTCAAGGAACACCATGGTAGTCATCTACTCACCCAGTTGAGATTGTGTCAAATGCCCTCATTGTGGTCTGAATGGTCCAAATTTGTTCAAAATGAAGATGACCCACTGTTATAATTTATAGCTCATCATGAATCCATCTAATATGTTGAATATCTACATAGTATGGCTTAATCAAAAATATTAAAGATGTTGCAAGAAGTATATAGTAACCTAATTTAGTTCATTAACATGTTATAAGGTCTTTGAATAAGTATTGAATGAACCTCCTATTAGCTAAAATTGGACTAGATACAAAAATTTTGCCTAGATGGATCAGGCCACTCTCCTAGACCATTCAGTGACCTTTTGCCTTCATTCTCTAAGAGCTCTAAAGAATCTCCAAATATGTTTTGAAGATGTTCTACGAAGCTCTAAAAATGCTTAGTCGAGTTCCAAAGATGCTCTGAAGATGTTATATTGAGCCTTGAAGATGCTCTAAAGATGTTCTAAGAAGTTATGAAGATGTCCCAAGAAGCTTCAAAGATGCTCTAAAGATGCTAGAAGTAGCTCTGAAGATGTTCTATTGAGCTTCGAAGATGCTTAGTTGAGCTCTATAGTGAGCTCTAAAGATGAGTCAATCCTAGTATAGTGGATGATATAATGGTGGAAAGATAATACCAGATTTATGACCCTAATCAATGTTCTCAGCCTTCTTAAGAGCCTTCCCTATCCTCTTTTAGGCTTTTACAATTAGGTTTAGTGTGCTCTCACAAGCATCATATAGAGATCTCCTTATGAAGGTTGTAGGGTTATATAACTAGATGAATATATTGAAGAAACTCTTAAGAGTGATCTCATAATAATCCACACAACAATAAGATGGAAACAAGTCATGGCCAAATTTGAAAAAATGGTTTTAGATCGTACACACAATTGTAAGCTTGAGGACTAATTCAAAGAAGATTTGAAGAGTTGAAGATGATAGATAAGTGATCCAACCTCAAATTTTGGTATAAAGGTTCATTATGACCTAGGTTAGGTTATCATGGAATATATTTTTCTAATATAAAAATGGAATAATCCACTATTTTTTTATAGACCTGAGTTAATCTCCAAGTCATTTCACACAGGTAACCCATTGTTAATTTTGAGAAATTTATGATTTTGGAGCATCTACAAGAGGAGTTAGGTTCTAATTTTTGGTATGTATGATCATGGTGAGTAATAAATATTTTTATTCCATATTTAATGCCTCATAAATATTTTTAATAATCTATTATTTTGTTACATACCTCATGCAATCATAAGTAGTGTCATTCCCTCAGGCATCCAGTAGCTAGTTTTAATAAAAATGAGATTTAAGGCCTATAGAGGCATAATATAGTTATAAAAATTGGTATATGTGGTGATAATGAGTGTTTATAATTTTAAATAATATTTTTTATGTCACAATAATACTATAAGTATCGGATGTTTTGTCATAGTCCTATGCTTGTCTGTTGACAGTCACCATTGGAGCTCAAAAGGTTTCTTGAAGAGTTAAGGTATGATAAATGGTTAAAAACTTATGTGAGGGTTTTAGGTATTAAATATGGTTATTTTAAGTATTTAAATACCTTTTTAGATTTATTACATTCATATTTTCAATTCAAAATGAAGAGAAGTGCAAAATTGTAAAATTTAGGATTTTTGCATGTAAATGGAGACAGTCAAAAAAAGTGTTTTTAAAAAGTTTAAAAGGTTTGATGATGAAATATAATGATTTTATAAGTTTTTTTTAACTCATATAGGTTAAAAATAAAAAAATAATGAGGTCTTAAGACCTTATAAATCTCAATATATGCATTTTTCTCTCTTCCTAGGTTTCTTGGTTCTCATTTTTTTAGTGTGTAGTGGGCATAAATTGGTGATTACGGTTGGTTTTAATGGTTAATAATGGAAATAAATATTTTAATATTTTTTTTGGTCCATCTCGGTCCTAATTAAAAAATAATTAAGTCTCTAGACCTCAAAAAACTTGATAAAATGGTAAAATTCAGAGCTATACACGTTCAAAAATTTGTCAAGGCACATTGAAACAACCCCAAAAGATGTAATTTTTGAGTTATAATAAATTAAATGACTTAAAATTTGAAATTTAAGTATATTTTTTTAATTTTAAGTGTTATAAGTGGTCTCATTCTCATACTATACTTCAAAATAAGAAACCAAGTTTTCATATCTCCATTAATGGAGTTTGTGCTCAAAACTAGGTCTAAAGAAGCCTTTAGTAGAGGTAAAAATGAGGATTTATGTATGTAAAAGTTATAATTACTTTTTATAATATCCAAAAACAGGTTTTTAGTGATTTTTAAAAGTCAATAAAGACTCTAAGTGGCTCAAATTAGGAAAAATACCCCCTAAATGTACCTAAGCCTAAAAGGTTGTAGACCTTCCCAAGCTAATTTAAAGAGTTTCCAAGTGAATCACAAGATTATAATGATTTAAAAAGAAGGGTATTCCCAACCCAAAGTGTATTTAGTATAAAATAATCTCAATCAAGCTCCCCTGCACCATGGAAAGACCTAAAACCACTATGAAAGAGCTTGTTTTGACTAGTTTTGAATTTTTGTGCTCATAAACCCATGAAATGAAAAGGAATCACTTAAAAACCACATGGATCATATGGGGTAATCTATAAATATATTTTTTTACATATTTTTAATAATAAATTGGCACGTGTGGTTGATTAGGAGGCCCAAAATGGCCTAAAAATGCCCATTTTTATAGGTTTTCAAAGGATGAAAATGTATAAATACATGGAGGAAGCCTAATGGGACCTAAATAATAATTATATGGAATTAGGATCCATTAATAAGGGTTTATAAGGTGATTTTTTGATCTAAAATTCCAAAAACCCAAGTTTTCTAATGATTTATGAATGGTTGCAAGTTTAATGGAGATTTCCACCATTGTTGAAGGTTTCGAAGGTGGCCTAAAACTTCATTTTTATTCTTCATAGGAATGATATGGATGCTTGAAAGCCTTATACAGGTCCAAAAGTGGCTATTATGATGAAAATTGGCCTTGAAAGCAAGCTTTAGGACAACTAGTTGAAGATAACATGAGCTTGAAGATTTTCTTAAATGGAGTCCAAAGGATTTATAGGTTCCATGGCATCTCTCACAAATTGAAGGAATAAATATGGGTGGGAACAAAGAATAAATCACAAAAAGTTAGCCCAACAAAATCCAAGTGGAGATGGGGAATTGAGTAGAAATTAATGGAGTATTTAAGGAGGCTTCTAGATATTTGGGGAGTTGAGGAGCATTAATGGAGCATTTAAGGAGGCTTATAGATATTTGGGGAGTTGAGGAGCATTAATGGAGAATTTAAGGATTGAATTTGGAGGATTAATTTATTTTGTCCTTTAGTGCCTAAATGATTTAATTTTTTTTGAGAATTATCTACCTCTTCCTTTTCTTTGATGGAGTTCCAAGGAAGGTGGTTGAGTGACATTTATTAAATTCTGAGAGCTTCTTGTTCCTCTCTTCTCCTCTTTATTCTAATTAAGAGACTTAGTCTCTTCATTTTAAATATGCTCCTCATTTTGGTATGGTGTAGCCCTGCCCATTTTTATAAGAAAATTCTCTTGAATCAATAAAATAACTTATTTTGTCTATCTATTTACTTACAACTAGTGCTATGGTTAGTATATGTATTACTGCTTTGTGGGGAGGTGTTATTCCTTGGTGATTGTCCTTCTTTCTTGCCTCTTTATAGGTATTCCACCATTATTACAAGTCTGAACTTGTGCTTCTTTGATCACTGATGATGGTATACTGTGAGTTTTATACTCCTCCATAATTAATCTCTTGTTTAGTGGGCCTAGCTTTGGAAATATTGATGCAAAATGATCAGGTTGAAAAATTATGTGAGTGAGGGTTGTCTTTAAGCTTCCTTAATGTCAGTTTCAAGTAATTTAGAGTGTCGTTCGATTTTTTATATCATCCTTTTTTTTGTTTTCAGTCATCCCTTTCTCCTCTTTCTAACCCTTTTTTTTGGCAATTAGTAGTTTAAAGTAGTTTGCTAAGAGCCTAATTGATACACCTAGGGAGCTAGCCCATAACATAAAGGTTCACCTCCATCATAAGATACCCATAGCCTGGAGGTGTTCCCATTTTGTATCTAGGAGTGAGAGAGCCTGAACAACCCTCTAACAAGGGTGAAATTATATGTTATAATAGTTTCTAGTATGCCTGATGGGACTACTACATTCTTCACTTCACTAAAGAGGTATTAGTGTTTCTCTTTAGTGAAATCAGAATTTGGAGCCATGTTATCAAAAATAAATGGAAATTCCATTATAAACATTAGTTGGTCAAGTAGCTTGAGTACCCAAAATTAGGAACCTTGATATGTATACTCAAACCTCTTTTAATCAACATGCTCATTCTCTACCTCAACATCACTCATATCAGGTTAATAATATTTATATTTTTCCCCCAATTGGTCCTCAATAAACCTATCAACCCTATAATTGCCTTTGACCCCATTCCACCCCTACTTATGACCAAGATCAGCATCCTTTACATTCAAATCAGTCCTCTAAGTCCCCTTATCAATACTATGTTTATCCTATTACATCCTTGTTAGGATTCAAACAAGCATTATTAGATTATATTGAGTTGATAAGGGAGATTGTTATGGGTTTAGATATATTTTTAGTCATACTTTTACATGTTATACAAGAGTCAATGATTTATATTCATTTGGTCAAGAACATGTGGTCAGTTTATGAGGATGAACAATGGATAGTTTGTGAGAGAGAGAGAACAAAGTGTATTTGAGAAGCATGGTCCAAAGCTTGGAGAGTGTGTGATATCTTATGAAGATCAAAAAGTTTAGTGCAATAAATCTTATGTGTCCTCTCCCCTCCAAGATCCTCAAGCTCAAACTATAATAACTTCAAATTAGTCCCTAACCAACCTTGTCAAGGCCCATCCTTGTCAAGAATCAGAGAAGCAATACTAGACCAAGGGAGAGCAATCATGAAAATTAGTAAGGATGTTAGACTTAGACAAGAATTCCACATTCATGCCATGGAGGGGATAAGGATATTCTTACATGAGTTTTGGAGAGTGTGGACATCCATTAAATAAGATGATTATGCACATGTTGAGAATCTAGAGATGAAGGAGTGGGTACCATCCATTGAAGAGGTGTTAGAGCAGTGGGAGAAAGAACATATCAAACCAAAAAAAAATTGGTTTACCCTCTTCTACCCCTACACACACTCTCCCTCATAAGCATATTCATGCCACTCTTCCCCAATAGCATCTTGTAACTCCTTATATTCCTACTCCACCAAGTGGACCTTCTTTCCCTCCCACCATCTCCCTTTGCAAATGAAGACTTGTTATATGGAAATAAAATGAAGACCATTCAGCTGAAGAGCATGAAGTTATTCCACCATGGATCTCTCCCTATGTCAATGATCCTAGTTATATCATGCCCTCACTAGTGAAACCACTCTCTCCTAGGCATATTCAAGAACAAGAAGATAACAAGGTGGTTGTACCCTATACATTTCCCTCATGGAAATCAGTTAAGGCATAGAGATGAAGGAGGAAGTGCCTTTAGATATGGTCCAATAATCTATCCAAAAGGATGGAGGGGTTGGCTTATTTCAAGAAATTATAATCAATTATTTTGAGCATGAAAATGAATAAGATGAAACCTTTAAAATTGTTTTAGAAGTTAGTCAGTTAGCCAACCATAGCAAGGAGGCCTTTGAGGAGATCATGGAGCAGTTTTTAGAGTCTCTTAACAAGATTGAGGAGCTTGTTGTAGTGGAATTTAAAATGGATACTATGAATAAAGTAGCAGATCACTCCATTTGGAATGGGTTTGAAATTATTGAATTGGTATTTGAAGAAGACATATTTTAACTCTCTCAAGATCAACATGAACTAGACTTTAAATGGACTAATGAATGCCCATTATGTAGTGATGAGAAAAAAGACAAATCATATTGTTATACATTAAAGCATGAAGAGTGAGTTGTTAGTGGTTATAGGTAAAAAAATAAAGAAGATCAAAATGAGGTTGTAGTAGTTGATCAATCTCAAAATGAGGTGTCACTTGGAGGGAGTATTGATGTCTTCAAGTTTGAATAAGATTGGCCAAATCAAGAGTCTCAAAATCATGATGAGTTAGACCTTGCTTGTAATGTTGAGCCTCCATTTTATATAGATGAAGAAGACAAATATAGATCCTATATATTGAGTCTTAGTGAAGTACTATCTCTCTTACAAGTGACCAAGAAGAAGTTTATTTTTGGGATGAACTGGAGCTCTTTTGCCTAAGCCTAGACAATCCACCTTCACATACAAAAGAGTCATCAAGTGAAAAGTTTGCAAGTGATCCTATAATCCATCATGAAGTGAGATTAGAGATCTTTCTTAAGTATAAAGACAAACATAAATAAATTATTTAACCAATGAGGCATTTTATCTACATTGGAGACATGTTTGTCCCATTTCATTTATTAGAGAGCATGCTGAAAAGATTGGTAATCAAATAACCTAGTTCACCAGGTTTGGTGCCTCACAAGCAAGGTGTTTTTTATCCTTGTCTATTACAAATGAATGATGTTAAAATATTCCCATTTAATCTAAGAGGAAGGTAATTTTAAGTTTCAACTATACACATTGTTTGGTTTTTTTTTGCCTCTAAGTGCCTTGTGTACATCCTTTCTATTTTGTTGTGTGTTTCCCTTCCCTAAGTGCTTTGAACACATTGTTGTTTTGTTTTGGGTTGTCCTTGATATTTTGAGAGTTCCAATCATAATATTTTCAGCCTTGTGCTCAGTTGAAAGTTAGTTGAAAAATACTTGTGTTACTCTATAATCATAATGGATAGACTAAGACAACTATTCTTTTGCATAGACAAACATGCAATCCTAGGAGGTCACCAAAAATATTAGCCAAAATTGGTCCACATATGAAAATTTCACCTAGATGGATTAGGCCACTCTCCTAGAACATTCAGTGACCTTTTGCCTTCATGCTCTAGGAGCTCTGAAGAATCTCTAAATATGCTCTGAAGATGTTCCAAGAATCTCTGAAGATGCTTAGTAGAGCTCTAAAGATGTTTTTTAGAAGCTTCGAAGATGCTCTGAAGATGTTCTAAGAAGCTCCAAAGATGCTCCAAAGATGTGCTAGGAAGATCCAAAGATGCTTTTAAGATGTTATATTGAGATTTGAAGATGATCTGAAGGTGTTCTAAGAATCTCCAAAGATGCTCTGAAGATGTCCTAAGAAACTTTGAAGATTCTCCAAAGATGCTATAGGCAGCTTAGAAGATGTTCTATTGATCTTTAAAGATGCTTAATCGAGCTCCATAGTGAACTCTAAAGATGAGGTAGTTATAGTGTAGTGGATGATCCAATGGTGGAAAGAGAAGGCCATATTCATGACCCTAATTAGTGTTCTTAGCCTTTTTGAGTGCCTTCCCCATCCTCTTTTAGGCCTCTACAATTAGTTTAGTGTGTTCTCACAATCATCATATGGAGATCTCCTTATGAAGGTTATAGGGTTGTATAACTAGATAACTATGTTAAAGCCAATATCAAGAGTGATCTCATCATAATACACACAATAATAAGAAGTAAATCAATCATGTCCAAAGTTTAAAAAATGGTTTCAGACCATACACACAGTCATAAGCTTGAAGGCTAATTTAGAGAATATTTAAAGAGTTAAAAATGCTAGAGAGGTGACCTAATCTCTAAATTTGTTAAAAAGGATAATTATGACCTAGGTTAGGTTATCATGATATATTTTGCCTATCTAAAAATGAAATAATCCATTGTTTTGTTACAGACCTAAGGCACTCTCTAAGTCATTCCACACAGGCAACCCATTGCTAATTTTGAGAAATTTATGATTTTGGAGCATCTAAAGGAGGAGTTAGGTTCTAATTTTAGGTATGTATGATCATGGTGAGTAGATAAAGTTTTATATTTCATAATTAATGCCTCATAAATAGTGAAATCATATTTTATTTTATTACAGACTTCGTATAGTCATTCCCTCAGGCATCCACTAGCTAATATGAAGAAAAATGAGTTTTAAGGCCTCTAGAAGCATAATAAATCTATAAAACTTGGTATAGGTGGTGATAATGAGTGGTTATAAGTGTATAAACTCTTTTTTATGTCACAATAATAGTGAAATTATCCATTTTTTTGTCACATTCGTATGTTTGTTTGTTGACAATCATCATTTGAGCTCAAAAAGTTTCTTGAAGAGTTAAAGTATGATAGATGGTTTGAACCTCATGTGAGGGTTTGTGGTGTTAAATAGGGTTATTTTATTTCTTCCCACACCTGGTGAGAGTGATTAAATTCATATTTTCAAGTCAAAATGAAGATAAGTGCTAAATTATAAAATTTAGGATTTTTGCATGCAAGTAGAGATAGTTTGAAAAAGTGTTTTTAAGAGGTTTAAAGGGTTGGATGATGTAATATAATTATTTTATAGGTTTTTTGAGATCATAAAAGTTCTAATAAAAAAATAATGAGGTCTTAAGACCTTATAAATCTTAATATATGCCTTTTTCTCTCTTCTTAGGTTTCTTGGTTCTCATTTTTTGAGTATGCAATAGGCCTAAATTGGTGATTCCAATTGATTTTCATGGTTAAGGATGGGGTAAAATTGATTTTAATATTTTTTTGGGTACCTATGTATACTAATTCAAAAATAATTAAGTCTTTGAACCTCATACAACTTGATAAAATGGTAAAACTCAGAGCTACACACGTTCAAAAATTTGTCAAGGCAAGTTGAGGCAACCCTAAAAGATGCATTTTTTGAGTTATAATTAATGAAATTACTTGAAATTAGACATGGAGATTTTTTTTTGTTTCATTTAAGTTTTAAAATTAGTCTCATTACCCTACTATACTTCAAGATAAAAAACCAAGTTTTCATATCTCCATTAATGGAGTCCATGCTCAAAACCAAATCTAAAGGAGCCTTTAGTAGAGGTGAAAATGAGGGTTTATGTATATAAAAGTGATAAAGAGTTTGTATAAGATCCACCTAAATTTTTTTAGTGAGTTGAAAAGGCAATAAATACTCCAAGTGGCTCAAATTAGCAAATAGCCCTAGACCTACCTAAGCCTAGAAGGTTACAGACCTTCCCAAGCTAATTTAAAGAGTTTCCAAGTGAATCATCGGTTGATATTGGTATAAAAGGAAGGGTATAACCCAACCAAATAATCATGATAATAAAATAATATCATTAAATCTCCCAAGCACCATGGAAATACCTAAACTATTGCAAGCTACCAAAGAGCCTGTTTTGACTAGTTTTGAGTTTTTGAGCTCATAAGCCCATGAAATGTCATGAAATAACATAGAAACCACATGGAGAATATATGTGACTCTCTAAAAATAATTAAGAGGCCAAAAATGGCCTTAAAATTCCCATTTTTTTAGGTCTTTAAAGGATGAAAATGTATAAATGCGTGGAGAAAGCCTAATGGGGCATGAATCATCATTTTATGGAACTAGTATCCCTTAATATGGGTTTATATGGTGATTTTTTGAGCTAAAAGGCCAAAAAACTAAGTTTATAATGATTTGTGAATGGTTTTAGGTTTAATGGAGATTTCCACCATTGTTTTAGTTTTTGAAAGTGGCCTAAAACTTCATTTTTATTCCTCATAGGAATGATATGGATTCTTGAAAGCCTTATATAGGTCCAAAAGTAGCTCTCATGGTGAAAAACAACCTTGAAAGTAAGTTATAGGATAACTAGTTGAAGATGGCTTGAGCTTGAAGATTTCCATTAATGGAGTTCAAAGTATTTGTAGGTTCCTCCATTTTTAAGATTGGAGGAGAAAATATGGGTGGGAACAAAGAAGAAATAACAAAAATTTATCCCAAACAAGCCAAGTGGAGATGGGGAGTTGAGTAGAAATTAATGGAGCATTTAAGGGGGCTTCTAGATATTTGGGGAGTTGAGGAGCATTAATAAAGAATTTAAGGTTTGAATTTGTAGGATTAATTTATTTTATCCTCTAAAGCCTAAATGATTTAATTTTTTTTTTTGACTTATCTACTTATTCCTTTTCTTTTATGGAGTTCCATGGAAGGTGGTTGAGTGACATTTATTGAATTATGAGAGTTTCTTGCTCCTCTTTTCTCCTCTTTATTCTATTTAAGAGACTTATTATCTTCATTGTAAATATGATCCTCATTTTGGTATAATGTATCCCTACCCATTTTTGTAATAATATCCTCTTAAATAAATAAAATAACTTATTTTTCCTATCTCTTTGCTTGCAACTAGTGTTATGGTCAGTTTGTGTATGATTGCTTTGTGGGGAGGTGTTCTTCCTTGGTGATTGTCTTTATTTCTTGCATCTTTATATGTATTACACCATTGTTATATATCTAAAATTGTGCTTATTTTATCACTAATGATGGTATAGTGTGATTTTTATACTCCTCCATACTTCATCTCTTGTCAAGTGGGCCTAGTTTTGGAAATATTAATGCAAAATGATCAGGTTGAGAGATTGTGTGAGTGAGGATTGTCTTTGAGATTCCTTAGTGTCAATTTCAAAAAAAATGGAGTGTTATTAAGTTTGATATATCACCATTTTTTTGTTTTTAGTATCCCTTTCTCTTCTTTCTAACCCTTTTATTTGGCAATCAGTAGTTTAGAGTAGTTTGCTAAGAGCCTAATTGATACACCTAGGGAGTTGGCACATAACCCTGAATTTCATCTCCATCACATGATACCCACATCTTGGAGGTGTTTCAATTTTGTATCTAGGAGTGAGAGAGCTTGAAAAACTCTCCCATAAGGGTGAAATTATGTGCTACAACACCTCTATTTGAGCTTTCACTTGAAATCATATATAGAGAGAGAGGGATAAAGAGAAAGAGAGAGTCTTAAGGGGGTGTTTGAACATAAGGTGATATTAATTTGACTTAAAAATGCCACTAAAACCATTAAAAATGCCTTCAAGGGTCCCCATGATCACCATATTACCATGATCAAATGGTTTTATCTGTAAAAAGTGTCTTCTCAAAAGTCAAAATGCTTTATTTGCCACTAAATGGGCCCACATGTGGGAAGCAAAGAATATTCATCTTACCCATCTATAATAAATGGTTTTAAATGTATTTTCACCCCTATTTTCCCTCCTCCTACCTACCAATGATGAATCATGGTTTGAAAACATGAGAAAATGCAAAAATCTAGTGTTTTATAAGACTTTTTAAGTAAGTACGGACCCATACAGTATGAAAATGGTTAGGAAGAGTTAGGGATCTTCATGAGGAGTTTAAAATAGGAATCAGGTGAGAGAAAATAGGTGTTTCAAGCCAAAAAGTTTTAAAAACTTATCCACTTCTTCCATCAAGCTCTTTGCTAGCCTTTGATAACCAATCAAGTTCTTGCTCAGTATGGACATGAGAGAGAAGATGGTGATTTTAGTTCTTGTCCAAAGGAAGGGGGCGTAATGTCCTTCCAATATTTAGAATTGGTTTCAATATTTTTCTTATATTATTTATGAACAAACATTTATAATTTAAGTAGTCTAGGCTACCTTCCTCATCTTTACAAGGTCAAAAAATGAAATAATTTTAGTGCATTGTTAGCTTGCTTGATGAAATTAATGGTTATACATGTCTTCTACAGACACTCATGACTCTTCCATTTCATTATCCACACCTATTTCAAACATAATATCCTATGGGATCAAAAAACACCCAAGCTACCACTATCTAAAAACTACAAGCAAGGTTTCATTGATGAAAAAGGATATTCGGTGCACATATTTGATAATGAATAGTGGTTTGAGGTTTGATGATGGCTCCCTAAAGTTTTTCATGTCTTATTTCATATTTATTACAAGTGGAGTGTCCAAGTGGAATTTCAACCATGAAAATATCTCACCTCCACATGACACTACCTGTATATTGAGCTTCATTGCAAGTGAGAATAGATTAGTCAATGAAGGTGGCCATTGGAGGTCATCATGACACCATAGAGGCAACATAGGTACTATACATATGTGTAAGACCCCCTTCTCACAAGAACCAAACTCCATTATGGCTCTCATATTCAAAAAATGACCAACTAACTTCCCAACACATTCATAGAACTATTTAGCAAAAGTCAAGGTTTATTAGCAGAAGTTGAGGTTTTCATAGAATCCCAGGGTTCCATTTCTCACTCCATATGTCTAATTTATGGAATCCAAATGTTTTACCCTCTTTATTATGTGATTAGGTATGTATAGGGTCTTCATAGGTCATTTTTAGTATCGGTCAATAGTTTTTTGGACATATTTTAAAGAACCTTTGCTATTTAATGGCTTCATCAAGCACATTCACCTCATAATGATCTCTAAGTCCCAAGTTAAAACTCTATAAGGTCTTCTGATTGCTACTTATAGGTTTGAAACCTTATACCCATGATTAAGGGTTTAGTTCAAGGCCAAATATTATATAAAAACATGAAAAACCTTCAAGAGTATATGAAAATGGGATATCTAGGTGTAAGTACCATTGACAAGAATGATGGCCACCCATAATAACACAACTCAAAACTAGCCCTCAAGGGTTTTCAAGACCATCATATGTAGCTAAGTCTCGAGATGAAAAAAAGGGGTCATATATTATAGAGATAGTTATCTCAAAGGTATGTATTTAGACATAAGGAAGGCCATTATGATCTCAATCATAACAATGGAAACACTTTTCTAACTTGGGAGCCTACTCAATAGACCTCTTGATGGTCAACATGCATAAATCACTACCTACAAGATTGTTGGCATTATATCTCCAACATTAAACATGAGACTTAGTATGACATGGAAGAGAGAACTCAGAATAAGATGGTGATCAAAGCATGGAGATCATGTTTCCAAAGATAAAGAATTTGAAGAGATGACCAAGTAAAATGGTTCAAGTGTGTACAGTGAACTACCCTTGCTTAGTTAGTCTAGAGTGCATGAATTGAGTGAATGGTAATGTAAAGAAGCATATGGAAAGCAATCATAATTTGATGATGATACATGTATCCCTCAAGATCTCATATAATGGTGATACTAGGTTGAGGTGATTGTCTGGTCTGATTTGGACATCTAATACACACTTGTCTATCTTGAATGTGTAAATAAGCCCTGATAACATAAATAAGAAGGATAAGCCTCAAAGGCTAACCCAAAATATTATAAATGTGTTATCTTAGCCCTGAATACATCACTATAAAGATCTAAAAGAGACTACTCTTATCATCATACCAAATATTCTAACCACCTACACTATATAGTGATGGTTGAGATAGACCTTAGATAGAGAGAGAGGCTGAGATGGTGGTCTAGGTAGGTAAGTGCATAAGTAGAAGATAGACCTAAGAGGGTAAAATATTCTATTATGGCCTTGAAACCATAAATGACCACTTATAGGTGGTTTAAGGTTCTAAAACCTAGTTGAGTCTTTGAGGCCTAAAGCCTCTCTTAGGTCTCAAGACCCCACCTAAACCTCAGTAGCAAATCCAAAAACCCAAATCAATCTCAAGGTAATGAGAAGGTTTATAATTATATTTTAGACCCTAAAGGAGGTGTTTAAAGTATGGGAGTGAAAGGAAATAATAAATTTTGGTCTTAACACCCTCTCGAGTTTCATTATCCTAAGCAGCCATGTCGAGTTACCAACTCATGCACTCATATATTTCATGACAAAAGAACTCAAACCCAATGATCTTAGGGGAATTAGGAACCACTATGAACTCAAGATCCATGAAGGAAAGAGTGGGATTTAGGGGCCCAAATCTATGACCAAACCTTGACACTTTAACTTGCACAAATTACCTAGCAAAGAGTTTGAGGGTCACCAACTTCCACTCATATCTCACCATACAGTCTACATGGGACCAAGAGATATTCAAGACATTTGAAGGGGTCTATGGGCTAGATGTTCATGGAAAATTTTTTTATTTTAGAGGTTCATAATATACAAACCATTATTAAGATGGTGGACCTCAAAATTCCTCTCCAAACCTTGATCATGACCTGATCAGTGAATTACACTATAAAACACCTCTATATAAATTTAGGCTATGAAACAGTCTTAGTGGTCTCCCCAAGTCACCTAAGAACCCAAATGGTTTATTAGTTTACATGTGCAAGGTATGTGTTGTACTAATCATACCTAAAATAATTACGTTAATCATATATGCAATAAGTTGAAAAGGATCTTCACATCCCATACATTTTTGAGGAGGGAGAAAGAATTAGAGGTCTTAAACAATTACTTAGTAATCACCTATAGTGACCTCTATGTCCATAGTTACCTACAAACATGTCCAAGTGCCTAATTAGAAGACTATGTGCACACAAATATGAAGTAAATGGCTCACCTAAGCCATCATAGATGATCTAAGGGCCCTAAGAGATGGATTTCATATTAGCAAGGGTGATCAAGTACCTCATAGCTTTAGTTTAGGGTTAAAACTCAGGAACCATGCCTTTAGGCCTATTGGTCTAACACTTCTCTCAAAGTAAAACTACTTGAAGTCTATAAAAAAGGACAAAATGAAGTTGAATAACAACTCAAACCACCATAGAGATTTTTATTAGGGAGTTTCAGGTGTATGAGCAACTCTAGTTGGTCATTTTGGCCTAAGAGTGCCTTAAAATTATTCATCATGCACATTTCTCACTTGAGGAACAAATTGATGAGCTCATAAATATATAGAACAATTACATGGGGAGATGATCACTTTTTTAGAGTTGAGGGGCCTTGTCTATAGGAGATAAGTGGCATTGGTTTATAGGTTAAGGTATTAACCTTTATGAACCATTGATAAGAACCCAAACCCCCTTAAACCTCCCTAAAACCTTAATAATGACCCAATCAACAAGATATTGAATAAAATGCATCCAAACGCATTGGGAAGGCCTAGTAAACACTTGGATCTCATGGTACACTCTCAGGGGTTTCCATTCATGGTATTGGTCTGTGTAGACTATTTTATGGACCCCATCCAAAACACTCATTTTGCATGATTTAATGATATTTCTAAGGTTTATAACTTGGTCAAGGGTTGAAAATCATTGGAGAAGTACTATGAGACATATTTATCCTTCTCAAATCATTAAACACTTACAAGTCTATCTGAAAATGCTAATATAGGTTTGTGCCAAATAGGTAGTCTAAATGTGTTAAAAGGAGGTGACCTAGTCATCTAAGTAAGGTAGGATTTCAGGTGTGAGCTACTTGGGTAAATTAAGACTTCATATATAATGTTTTTTTAGGCTTTAATAAGGCTTACTTAGCCATTTCTAATATTTCATTCAGACTTCATAGTAATCCAAATAATGAACAAGTTAAGAGACTAAGCTACTTGTTTATAGGCCTACTTATTCAATAAAAAGGGGATGTTCATAAGTTTATAAGGCTAGTATGGAGTAAAATCATGGTCATTAAAACTATATAACTACCTCATGAGGTGATAATAATCATTTCCCATCCACCATGAAGGTTTCGCTAGTTTTCCAAGTCATGTTGGCATGTAAGGAGGAGGTGGCTACTAAATGCTTCATATAAGAGGCCTATTTAAACCACTTAAATGCTTTGTAACTATTATAAGGCTATGGAATTGACCAATATTGGTGTGAATATTCTCTTCATGGGTCAACTTTAGTTAAAAATTAACTTCAACACCCCAAAGATGCTCATTAAAGATACCAATCAGCCTAGGCAATGCATGGAGGAGTATGGAGGATACTTGTAACTAAAAATTGAAGGGATTGTGGTCATTCATGACCTCTTCATGTTATTTACACACCAAATTATCTTTTATTCTTATTTAATCTTATATATATTCAAGTTCTTAGTCTATTGTACACATCCTTCAGCTGGGTGTAATGAAACTCTACCAAATTATATCTTGAGAATCTCTTTGAATCAATAAAGAAGGATTATTTTCATGTCTCTTTGCTAAATTAGTGTGTTATGGTTTGTTTATTTATATAAAGTGTCAATTTTATTCTCCTTTACAATTCCTCTCCTTCACCTAGTTGTTATAATTCCATCTTATAAAGGTCATGTGATGTGTTAAAGTGTTGGTATCTATGTTAAAGAGTAAGTTGGTACACAGTACCTCAAGCAGACATCTTGTCCATTACCTTCAAGTTACATGCATCCATCATAACCTTCACATGAAATAATCATGCTTAATATTTCATTAAGAATCTTATTTCAGTCATAAATATTTACTTGATTCATAAAGTGTTGATTGAAGATTACTTAGAGTGGATACATCCATATTGGTGCATCACCTCATTAGGTTAGGTTTCTTTCATGGATTTCTCTATCTCTTTTCACCCCAATAATTAGTATTTCTTAGGAAGTGAGATCAATTTTATGTACTAGGGGAGCTATCCCCATAAACTAGAGGTTTGGTCCTCCTATAGGTCACCCATAGCCTTTGGACCAATCCCATGTTACCCCAAACTTGGAGAGAAATGAACCATCTTCTCTTAAGGGTATAGTTTAGAGTGTTAATAATTATATTATTCACAAATAATTAAGATCAATCAAGGGTCAAATTAATTGATCAATGAATATGTTAATTAGTACAATACTATGTTTGTAAAGATGAAAAAATCTATTATAGATAATGAATTACAAGATATTTTTATGCAAAGCTTGTTAGCTACACTTCATGAATTTATAATGTTTGATAAATTAAAATATTTTGATGAGCTATGCCACATATTTAAAAAAAGATAATTCAAGCTCATAACATTGAACAAGCTAAAATATGCACCAATGGCTACATCTACTTCCAATATCAAATTTAAAAACAATCCAAATTACAAAGTTAAATCTAACAAAAGCAAAGATGTTATGCCCTTAACCTATAGTGTGTCTAGGGATATGTGTGGCTGACTTGTGGCTTACCTTTCATAGTATCTTACTACATTTCTCTATGTTCGTAGTATGGTTGGCTTATGGAATAACCATGGCTAAGTATAGTATATATAAGTGGTAGTGGTTAGTATTTTATCATCATATTGAGAATTATTATCTTATTGCATTGTTGTGGAGGGTGTCCCCTCAAAGTGACTCAATCATAGTTATCAAGTATTCTTCTCTTTATCAATTATTGTTGTGGATCTAATTATTTTGCTCTTAATTTTGTAATATATTATTCCATTATTGTGAAACATATAAGTAATTTCATCATAAAAGATGACAATTAATGCAATAACACAACCAACATATAAGCTTTAATTGGTAGCTCCACCTAGAAATAAATTTACAAGGTTAGCACAACCTCCTCATATCTTGTTACAAAAGCTTATTGATTACAATCTCATATCTCTACCTCCACCATTTGAGATTGATTTGATCAAGCCTCAACATAAGGGCTTTGATAACAATGAATATATTTACTACCATAGATGTATTGGTAATTTCATATACAAGTGTTATGGGTTGAGGCACCAGAGACTAGATTTCATCAATGATAATACTATTGAGGTTGGTACACACACACATGAAGTTAGACCACAAAAAAATGATAATATAAACCTAAATTTTGTTAGTAATCCTTTTTCCAAATCATGGTATATTAGAAACAACAAATAATCATAAGTACATCATGCACATCCTCCTCCTTAGTCATATGGGTATCTAATAGATGAAATCATTGATATAGGTACATTAGTAAAACATCTAATAATCACATTCAATGATAGTGAAATCGATAATGATTATTCAAATATGCATGCTCATTTTATTCACTCTTACATAAATAAGCAACCTATCCATGGTGTCATTATTGATAATGGATCAAGTAAAAATGCATATTGATAATGAATCAAGTGAAAATGAATTCATGATGACACTCATTCACAGTTTGGGATACACAACAAAAATTACAAGCTACATCACTAATAGTCAATGCATTTGATGGTCATGCACATGGCACTTTGGGACATATAGTGCTACCTCTCCAAGTTGGTTTAGAAATAATGGCTACTCCATTTCTAGTCTTACCAAGCACATGGGTCATCAATATGTTATTAGAATGACATTAGATATAAAATATTCATGTAGAACCATATATAATGCATAAATTACATACATTGTAATCAAGTGATCAAAGTTAAAGGCATTCCATATGAGTGCCCTCTATAGTAAGTGGAAAATTCTCCTCCTCCCCCACCACCACCATAGTTAGTTGTGGCACCTAATCAATATCACCATAAAAATAAAATTATGGCACCTACTCCAAAATACAATCCAAATATAATCAATTCACTCATTCAAGATCATAATTAAGAATAAATTGTGGCACCTATAAGAAATATTTATATATAGTTAATTTAAGGGGAAAATGTATACTTTCCTAAGCAACAAGCATCATATCAAAAATTTACTCAAGGTTCAAAGAAATCTAAATCTTATACAATGTGTCTCAAGGAAAATCCTTGAATAACTCAACATGTTCCAAAAATAACACAAGTAATTATAATTTCTCTTATTATACAATAGATCTTACCTACTCCTGCACCTTCTCAAACATCACAAGATTCCATGAACAATTAGCATGATAGTTATGATATGACATTTGATGTTTTTTATAATCTAGATACATCCACATGTAGCACTTTTCATTCTTTGAAAGTTTATATTAAACTCTTAGATCCAAGCACACACTATTGATGGTATCATAGGCTAGTTTTCAAGGGCCTAAGCATGACATAAGATGCTAGTTTTTTTTCCCATATGCTATTTATATTATATGTGGTAAATAATATATTATTTTTTAAATACACATGCATTTCATGATGTATATGAGTGTGATGTAAGACACACATTATATATGAATTCTTAAATATTGGACTTTCTTCTATACATTAGCCATGCCTATGTTGGGGGCATCTAAATTCTATAGGCTACACTATCACAAGTTATATCTTTATATGACATCAAATACAATACCGATTTATATATCTTATAAGTGTTTTGGTAACCACTCATATTCTACATTTTATTATCTAAATATGTTGCTTTGTTATATTTTGATATTAATACATGTGGATTGAATAAACTTGTCTTCACTTATTTTATACTCTTTCAATGTTCTATAGTTTCTCACATAAGTTATATATTGTTTGATTATTGTGTATGGCCCTTGGCCCTTGTGTGAAAATTTATTGAACATCTACATGAGATAATTGCTTGGAATGTATGATATTTGAACATGTCCATTATTTGTGTCCCCTTTGGCCCTATGTGTGAAGACTCTTTGATTACGTGACATTTGAACATGTCCCACTTATGTGACCCTTGGCCTTATTATATGACATTTCATGTTGTGTTTGTGTGTTTTTTAGGTTGATTAGTGGTGCCATTATTCATATCATGCACTTTTATATATGGTTATTGTTGACCATTTTGACCACAAGTCAAAATGGTTCAACCCCCTAAATTCAAGACTTGATATAGGTGTAGAACATAGTGTCATAGGGTGTGTTTTATTTCATTTGATGTCATTTCATATGCCATTATAACTTTGGTTATAGTTTATTTTAGTCCTTGTGTCATTTTGAGTCATCTAGCAGGTCAGACCATTATGGCATGTCACATATAAATGAATAAATCATTTTACTTATGCATTATATAAATGTGCTTATAAAATATTTTAGGCCAAAAATATTACATAGACATGATGATTTTGGTGCAAGGATCATCCCATACAAATGTGGTGTCTTGAAGAGGCATCTATCTCAAGATACAAACATTTAAAGATCAACTAATAGAGATAGATGTGCATGGGAACGTCAAATTCAAGATTTATAAAACAACCATTTGGATTCGAATGTTCTTAAGGTTTAACGCAAGGTTGACAAGTGGTAAGATCTTGGGTATTCAAATCAGATATAATAATGTGTGGGCAAAAGTGATGTTAGTGAGTCTAACGGATCTAATAGTGTATATTTGATCATGAAAAAGTAGATTAATGACATGAGTGAGAGTTAAAGAGTCAAAATATCTTGATCAAAAGCTATCAAGTGGAAAAATGATGTTCAATCAAGCTAAGATCAATGACATGCATTTGATCATAGGTACTAAGATCTAATGGTGCACATTGAGTCAAATAGTCAAGGATCTTGAGATCAAATAAAAAGCTACCAAATATCATAATCTTAGATTCTTGGGTCATAGATCAACTTTTGACATCAAAATTTGAATCAAAGAGACTCTAGAGGAGATCGATAGAGCAATTTTGATTATATTCTAGATGGACAAGATGAGGCTACATGTACAAATGATGATAAGCATATTTGAAAATGGAATGAGCGACATGGAAAAGGAATGCCATATAGGTAGCCATGAAGGATAAAAGGATTATGTCACAGAACAAATACTTCAGACTCATACACCACCATGAAATCTCAATCAAGATCTGAAATGAACAATGACTACCAAATGTGAAGAAGAAGTTTAGGAGACAAATAGATGATTGTAGATGGTAAATACAAGTGTCTAGAGGATAGATAATAATTAAGAGAATGTATTATGACTATCATAGCATATTTCAACCTCCCTTGAATAGTACATATGTGTCAACTCTCTCTAACTCAATTTAAAATGCTCGAGAGATGATTCATGATGAAAGGCAGTTTCTTGTGCATAGCAAAAGGAGTTCTATGTAATATTTTAGGAGTTTTGTGTTTTGAGAGCCATTTATCCCAATAGACCTTGCATGTTCTATTTATGAATACATCATCCTAAATGTGTAACTCCTTTTATCAATTGGACATGTGTTATAGTGACCTTTGAACTTCATTCTTTTCTCCTCTCTCTGAAATTCTATAAGTAGCTACCATTTTGGCCTTTATAATCTAATAACACACCATGTATGGTGAAGCCCTATTAGTTTTGACATTTAACTTTACCTTAGAAAAATAAATGCAATATTTTTTGAGTTCATATCTCATCCTATAAAAGCATGTGAAGATATGTATAGTGAATAACTAAGTGATATCAATCTATCCTTACTTTCTCTCAGTCCTTCCATGTTTGATGCAAGTGATTTCAGCCTAGTAGGTCATATGAAGTGTATTCAAGTGTATGAATTCATCTTAAGTGTATAATTATCCATATTATTTGTAACTAATCTATGGTCTTACTTACCTTGGATAGTCTTCATGCATCTCACCTTCATATTGAAACACTAATGCTAGTTCATTCTAGGACTCTTAAGCTAGTGTTGTAGGCATTTTTTCTTTGTGAAATAAGTCCAATGGTCATGTGTAAGGCATCTTGGTGCATTACACTTTTATAATAGGTTTATTTCATTTAAATTGTATCCCTTTCCACCCATAAAAAATAAGTTAGCATAGGTGAAAGTACTTCAAAATATATTTTGGGAGCTAGCCCTTAAATTTGGAGGCTCACTTCCACTATAGGTACACCCACATACCAAGAAGTGTTCACCAATTTCCAAAATATGGAAGAGGCTTGAACACCTTCTTCTAGGGTTGAATATTTGGTGACAATATTTACTTTACTAATTTTTTAAATTCTATATCTATCTAAACATGACACTTGTATCCCTCACATTCAATATGTTGCATATATTCTTCAATAAAAAATTTTAATTCTGTGATGACATAATATCCAACATAATGACATGATACTATATGATCACATATTTATCAGATGATAAGATTAACTCTTCTTTTGAGATAAGTGACATGTAGGATACATCCTCATCTCAAAATGGGGGCATCACATTGCACTTTATAAGAGATCCAAACATCCATGAACAAATTTGGGGTCAAAATATATGTTTTAAAGATACAAAATACTAGTTTAAAATATACAAAACACAAGATTTTCAAAGATTAAATAATGAAAAATAAAATTCTATAATAGGTACAAGTTTTCAAAGACTCAAAAGGATTAAAAAATCAGACATATAATAGATGTTGGCACATTGATACAAATTTTGGGGATATATGACATGCACATGCATTTGATTTTAAAATATTCAAAGCATAAAATCATACACACTCAAATGCACATACATGGGCATATGAAAAATATTTAAAAAATCAAAGTTATAGGTTGAAAATATAATTATAATTGAACATATTGATGCATACCATTAATTATTTGTCACATAGTCAAAGGGGGAATGATACTCATTCATGATCAAGCTTTCTCAAAGATAAAAACTATAAAATTTAGAGTTTGAAAGAGAAAAATATTTTAATTTAAAGGAAAAATATTATATTTCAATTCAAATTTATGATAAATGTAGTCATAATGGTATGAATACTCTTTATTTTCTTTCAATCATGCAAAATGTAGAATCTAGATATGTATGTAGTGATGTGATGAAATATGGGTAAGTGATGTACATTTGAACCTAGTGACACTCATCGACCTTGGCATTGCTTCTAGAGAATGCATTATGTGGTTCTATCTTCTATGCAAGTGATGTACATTCTAGTCTAATTACACTCAATGACCTTGGTATCACTTATGGCAAGCCTACCATGGTTCCACCTTTTTGGATTAGGATATTGGGTATTATTCCATTTTCATGAGGGCTGAAATAATGCATCATTCTAATTCAAGAGCTTGATTTATTATTCAAAATTGGGACTTGATCACTTGTAATCCTCCATGGTTTAAATTATATAAGTACTTTAATAAGGGGGCAAGTTCTATATCTTCAGTTATAGGTTATAAGTAAATTTAGTTTCACCTACATATAGGTTTACTCTTTCCTTGTTCTCTTTTCAAATTTTACAAATTAAAAATTTCAAGCCCTTTTCAAAATTAAAAAATGACTTCACAAGCTATTATACGGTTTGATAAAATTAGTGCCCTGCATAATTAAAGTAATTACTCAAATACAAAGTGTGTTGTACACACTCAAGCTCAATGCTTTCTCCTTTACTCTAGTAATTTCATTATAAGAATAAAATGAGGGAAAATGTAGAAAATAAATTTGGCCACATGTACTTAATAAATGTTAATTCTTGACATATTCCTAATCACATGACTTACACCCAATTACATGACTCTTATTCACTATTTGTCTAAGCCATTTGTATATATTCAAGCTTGACATTTTATTTCTTGTGATCACTACACAAAAATATCAATGTAAAATGCTCAAGTTTCTTAAAATCACCATCATACTGTCAGAGTGGGCCACAATCAAGAATTGGTCTAGATAGGATTAAATGCATGAATAATACCCTATATGAAGTAGTGAAATTATAAAAATAACTCAAATGGAAGAAGTTTGTCTTCATAACCAAAAGTTGTATTAACATTATTAGCATTAGTACTATCCAAAAAGTACACTATATAGTGAGGAATTAGGTCACACAAAGAGGTAATTAACTCAACTCAATTAAAAAATGATTTAAAGTACATTTCCCTTAATGACTTATTATTAACCTAAGTAAGCTAATTAGACCACGTAGGTAAAACCACATAATGGGAAAAATCCTACACTATCACCCCCATTATGTGTAGATTAGGTGGTTAGTAAAATTGGGTCCTGGCACAAAGGCCTGATGAGGACTTGAGAACATAAAAAATCCCCCTAGAGGAGGATATCAAATCTACCTAAATCTCAAGAAGAGCCTACAAATGAAGATACTTACTCCTAGTGAAGGGTTTGGTAATATATCAACAATTTACTTTGTTGTCTAGATATGGCAAAGATTAATAACTTGTTAATGGAAAGCTCCTAAATGAAATACATGTGAATCCTGATATGCTTTGTTCATTGATGGAGGAACAAAATTTTGAAGATATGGATTGTGATCTGGTTATTGAGAAGATGATTATTGGTCATTAAAAATGGATGCCAAACTCAGTGAGAATCCCCTAGAGTCAAATAACCTCAGTAGTAGCATTAAGAACTCCTATATATTATACCTTTATAGAAGATAAAGTAATGGTATGTTGCTTCTTGATTGACTAACTAATCAAACTTGAACTAAAAAAAATTATAGCTTGAGGAGACTTAAAATTTTGAATATTGTTAGCCCAATCTAAATCTATATAACCAATCAATTCAACATCAATGCTTTCTCTATAGTGAATCCTAAAACATGAGTACCCTAAATGTAGTGAAGAATTAACTTAACTAATTTTAAGTGTAAATCATGTGGTTCCTACCTAAATATAGATACATTTCCCATTCCAAATGAAATATCAGGTCTAGTGTGTATAAGGTAGATGAGACTACCATCAGGTTATTAGTATGAGGTAGCATCAACCAAAGGAGATGAAAAATTAGACTCAAGCTTCAAACCATATAGAAAGTGAGTTGGATTTGGATTAAAATCAACCATTTTACAATGTGCAAGTAAATAAATAGCATACTTGGATTGTATAATAGTGATCCTAAAGTCAGACTAAGAAATTTCAATCCCAAGGAAGTAATACAATAAGCCCAAGTCATTCATTGAGAACATATAAAAAAAAAGTTAGTTTTCACTACTATAATGGTGGATGAAGAACACCTTATTATGAATAGGTCATCCACATAAAAAACTTGAATCAATAGTGAGTCATCCTACTGTAAGATGTAGACATTTAGATTGGAATAACATTTGGTGAGCCCAACCAAAATAAGAAAGGAGTCTATATTGGCATATCAAGCTTGAAGAGCTTGTTTGAGTCCATAGATAATTTTTTGAAGTTTTAAAACTAAGGAGGAATATTCCATAAATCTTTATGGTTGTTCCACCTATATTTCTTCTTTGAGGTCACCCTGAAGAAAGACACTCTTCACATCCATCTAATGAACATCCCAGTGATGTAGTGTGGTAATACCAAGAGTGAGTTAGATTGAGTTTATTTTTAAAACTGGGTCAAATGTCTTGATATATTAAATTATAGGTACTTGAGAAAAACCCTTTGTTACCAAACATGATTTGAACTTGTCTATAGACCCATTTGCTATAAATTTTGTTTGGTAGGTCCACAAAAAAAATTCTTCCCTTAGGAAGAGGGACTAAATCCCAATTGTTTTTCCTTGACAAGAAACCATACTCCTCTTCCATATAAGTATCTTATTTAAGAGATCTTGATTCCTCTTGAAGTGATTATCGATCAAAATTAGATGCACTAAAATCATGTGGGGCATTATAAAATTGTGAATGGGTTTACCTATTGTCTAATAGATCTCCAACCCAATGGCCAACATTTTGGAGTGTTTTTCTAGCCCAAAGAGGAAAAGATGTTAGAGAGTTAGGAGGAGATTACTCATCCTCTAAACACATTCTAAGAGAAGGAGGATGTGATTCCCCATCATTACTCTCATCATCATAACTAGAAGAAGAATCTAGATTATTAGGAAGTTATTCAGGTGGATATGAATCATCAAAATTATCATCAAATCCTATTGCATCTAAGGAAGAGGGAGGAGTGTTAAGTTTGAAGTTTTAAATACCATCTCAAAAATTAACACTTATCTTAACTAACAACTCATGAGTGCTATAAAGGAGAATCATCTATCCGTTAACACCCTCAAGATATCAAACAAAGATGTAAGGTTAACTCTAAGGATCCAATGCCTTACATTTATTCTTTGGAATAAAAGCAATATCAAGATAAATAAACACTCATAAGTGATTCACTTTGGGTTTTTGACCATTCCAAGCTTTATAAGGAGTGACTCCCTTCAATGCTTTATGAGGAACTCTGTTCTAGATATAACACATAGTTGATGGCCTCAACCCAATACTGAGGTGCAAAAGACTTGGAGTGTAGCATATAGTTGGCCATTTCCTTCAAGGACATATTTTTGTGCTCTATAACACCATAATACTAAATAATATATGTAACTATAAGTTGTAGTTCAATCCCTTATAAAGTTTAAAATTATTCAAAATGGTTATTGACATACTCCCCACCATTGTTGGTGCATAAAATCTTGATGGTTTTACTTGACTATTTTTTTACAAGTGCCTTGTTATCTTGAAAATGATCAAAGACCTCAGATTTATGCTTACAAAAGTACATCCAAGTATACTAAAAAAATTCATCGATGAAACTGAAGATGTATTTAGTCATATTGAATTAAAGAGCTAGAAAGGGATTAGAAATGTCACTATGAACTAGCTCCAATATTTTTGTAGCTCTCCATGATTTGCCTTTGTCATACTTCTCTTTAATATGCTTACTAAGTATGCAACCTTTGAAAATGTCATCAAAAAAATAAACACATGACAACCCTAAAACCATGCGATGATGACTGAGTTTCTCTAGGTAGTGATAATTGAGATGGTTGAATCACTTATACCTTAATTTACTCACCTCATCTAAATGAGTGAGCATAGAAGTATAGGGTTGATTAGGAGAAAAATGTGAGAAAGTATACAATCATGATTGGTGATCTAACTTCCTAGATATAATAATGGAATCACTATTTGTTTCCCTAATAACCACTAAATTATGTGTGAACTCAATTTTCTAGCTTGAACTGATGTGAGTGATATAATAAATAGATAGGAAATTTGTGGATAATGAGAAAACACATAAAACATCCTAAAATTTCCCATCATTCAATTTAAAAAATAATTTTCCACTAACTTCTATGGAATTATCATCACCCAACAAGATGGAAGGCATAGAACAAGGCTGAAAGGACAAGAAAAAGGTCCTAATATGAATCCATGTGGTACAAGACACTTGAATGAATTACCCATGTAGAAGGCTAGGATGCAACTGCAATAAGTGATTTACCCTTATCTTTTCAATTTATACTATCTTTGGCTTTAGAATTCTCTTATGTTGATGAACTTTGATTGGTTGAATCAATGACACTGATATTATACTTCTTGAGCATATTTTTCAGTTGGTCAATCTACTTTTTCATACATTTGGTTTCATCAAGCCCAGATTTCTTATAGTAGTAACATGTGAGTAAGTCTTTTTAGGTTTCGTATCTAAAGAGGACCCTTTTGATGCTTTGGACTTAGCACTAGATTTTTAACCCTTTCTTTGCTCTAGGTCTTTCTTGTGTTTTTTATTCTCCTTGATACTAGAATCCTTCTTTTTATCATGACTCATAATTAAGGCATGAATTTAGATGACTTTAGTGTACCCATTTGAATAAGCTTGTCTTGCTCTTGAGTCAAGTCAATGACAAAGTCATCTAGGGATGGCATGGTCCATGTAGCTTCAAGGGCACATTTGGTGGTGTGGAAGGTAGAAATTAAGACATAATAGTTAGATCCCAATTTTTCAAGGATAGAAAGAATCAATTGATCATCCTTTTCATCAACGTCACACAATTTCAACTACAACCTGAGTGATTTAAACTTTGTGAATAAGTCTTGTATAGTATCAAAATTACCAAGGCTCAAATTGATGAGCTCATTTTCTAATTCATGACCCCTCATTATGTCATCCTCCCAAAGATTTTTTCCAATGTGGTCCAAACTTCATTAGGAGTAGTTGTAGATTCAGTATGAAAGAGTAGTTTGGGATACATAGACAAACATATTAAACCATAAGTTTCATCACTTATATGAAACCACTTTATCTTCTCTGCATCAAGTGTCAATTATTTTTTTGGTACTCATCATGATTTAGTGTAAACTCTTACTCCTTAAGAGGATTTGAACATTGGTTTTCCACTTGTAATAGTTGAATGATATAAGAAGTAAAACTTGACTTTGATCTTATAGATAAGATATGGCCGATAGCTCTAGATAGTATTTTTTATGCTCAATAGTCTATCATATTTGCTATGCTCAAGATAAGATAAGATAGGATGAGATAAGATAAGATAAGATAATATAATATTCGTTATGCTCAAGATAAGTCAGATAGAACCTATATAGAGAGGGGGGCTATATTCAAGATAAGATATATATAGGGAGGCCAAAATAAATATATATATTTGGGGCCTTCCCTTAAATGTATAGGGAATATCCCCCCCATTCTAATCTAAATCCCCATTAAACTAAACTCTATATGGCCCCAACTCCATATATTTATATATGGTGGTGGGTGGGGGTGAGCATAATGAATACCCCTTTATATCAATATAAATTGTGCCCTTTATCTCTATCTATCATAGTGAATCTATCTAGAGATAATTAAACTATATGGCGTCCTCTCCCTCTCCCAAATATCTAAAGACTATGTATTCTATGTTCATACCCATATATATATATATATATATATATATATATATATATATATATATATACACACACACACACACATATATATATATATATATATATATATATATATATGTGTGTGTGTGTGTATATATATATATATATATATATATATATATATATACACACATATATATATATATATATATATATATATATATCATATAGCCTATATATCTATCTGGGCCACCCTTTCAATACAAAATACTATGAGGATTAGATCTATCTATAGGGAAACTAATTGTCCACCATATCTCTTTTATTTATAAGGCAACCAACTATTCTCCATATACCATATCCACAAATAGATATATAATCCCATATCCCATATAGTTTAGTTTAGTTTAGTTTAGTTTTATAGAGGGAAAAAATTTATATATTGGGGGGACGGCCCTTCCCCCATCTATATTAACTCTATCTAACTCCACATATAGAGAGAGAGGGGGGAGGGCCAAAAAAACATGATAGATATATGGGTTTGGTCCACCATATAAATTTAATGGGCTAGTCAGGCACCTCTAATAGTGAGTATCACATCCATGTAGAGATTGGGTAGAAACACCTGATCATGGCCCAATTAGTTCAAATTCCCTTGGAAGTGGATGTATTGGAGTATCCCATAATCAATGTAGCCACTGCTATGGATCCTATTCCTATATAATTTTTGGCCCCATGTCCTGGGTGTGCCATGGGAGAATATTCTTTTGATAATGGAATGTATGCATTAATCATCTATGATGATCCAAGTAAATAAGGGGTGGCATATTGACAAATGTCATTATCATCTTGTTTCCCACCAGACCATGAGGATTTCCTAGGGTATGTTTCCCATTCACACTCCCATCTATCAAAAAGAGATATAAAATGATTAGACCATATAGGTTTGGGTAGATTGACTGCATTACCCATCATTAAAACCCAAGCTGGAGACGTATTGGCCTATATCCCTACAATGTGATCCCCATTATAGATGGGTAGATTCATCTAAAAATATAGCTCTTCTATCATATAATTAGACTCGATATTAACATTGGCTTACCTATCAGTCACATTAGATCTACCACTTAGTTGAAAGCTATGAAACAAGTTCATAATAGTTCAAAACTTAAATCAGTGTAATATAGTAAAGTGGCCACCTCTACTCAATCTGGGTTAGACCCTGATGTTGTAACTCAAGCACTATCTAATAAAGGTACTAGGCTCATATAAGGTCTAAAATAACCATAATATCCACCACTTCCTATTGAAAAACAAATCTTAGTTCCTCGTCATGATGGTATAACCATTAACTATGGGGGGGGACAATATAACCATCAACTAATGAGACTTGAATTCTACCCTATTGACATCAAACCTACCCTGATTGTATGCACTCTCATGGTTAAATGGCTCTAAGAGGTCCTCCCCCTTTCCCTCCTTCATCAAGAGACCCTCATACTATCATACATGCCTCAGAATGGTGAAGAAAGGAATTATGTGATAAAGTGTGTGTACTTAAAAGAATAGGAATGTGAAACCCATTGAATCTACAAAGGTTCAATTTTATAAGGTATGAGAATATCACCAATGTATAGAGCCTAAAAAACTTGCACTTTAAAAAAATGTGCCTAAAAGGGATCTATAAGCTGAAAGTTATGTGAGATTTAATATTTCTTGTTTGAAAAATAAATTATCCACTTTGCATAAATTTTTGGTTATAAAAAAATTGGCTCAACCTTTTGAGGAAAAGTTAAGCCCTCTTCGATTAATTGTGACCAAGGGTATAACTCCCATGTGACTAGAGGCTAAGTGCTAGGATGAGTGCTTGTCCTTAACATTATGATGTGACTAGGCCCATAAATTACCTCCAATTAACTAATAAATAGTGTTTCAAGTCACTAGATTGAATTTGACATCCTCATGGCCATTGTAGGAATAAAAAGAGGATAGTTGACATAATCCGTAAAGATAAGGTTGGTAAAATATGTAACGTGCTTCTATAGTGGGCACAACCCACCTAGGTTGCTTGTAGGGGTAGTAAAATATACTATGCATGCATGTAGGGTCGTTAGGTTCCATTATGCATGCATACAATGGTGTTGGGTTTCACTATTCATGTATGTAGGGGTGTTGAGTTTTACTATGCATGCAAGCAGGGGTGTCAGGTTCCATTATAGGTGCATGAAAGGGTGTCAAGTTATGATATACATACATGAAGGAGGATCAAATCATGTTGTAAGTGCATGCAAGGGTTGAGACATCTGGTGGTATTGCAAATAGGGATTGCAACTTTTAACAACTATAGAAGCAAGGGTTATAGAGTTTGATGATTATGCAAAAAAGGGTCATGGAGTCTAGTAGGTGCACAAGTATGGGTAAATGTCTATTGAACCCAAAATGTATATCAAGGGTCCAAAATAAATTAAAGTCTATCAAAGGTGTTTTTTAAGTGTGCAAATGTTTGTCGAGGGGTAGAAACCCACCAAAGTTCTTGTAGGGGGTAGAAATTCTATTGAACCTAAAAAAACCCTTAGAATTACTAATTTGGTATAGATTCCACAAAAATAACAAGGACCCACTTGGTTTTTTGACAAACCCAAAAAAATATAGAAATGGTTTTTCCTCAAAGTCATTAGATATAAAGATTATATAGAATTTAAAAAATGGCTTTTAAACCCTCCAAAAAGGTCAAAAAAATGACTGTCACAAAACTAGGTCATATTTATAATCGTTCCTAGGGTTTTGACACCTAAATTTAGTGGCACTAACCATTTTTCATTTGAAGACTCTAGAGGTATAGATTTGCACATATTTTTTAAAAACCCCACCAAACTCTTGAAAATTAAAATCAATGAAAAAATTCTAAATAAGTTAGAATGCTAGATCTCACAATAGAGGCTATGGTATTTGGCTACTAGAAAAGATTTGGTACCATGTTGGAGTGGGCCACAATCGAGGATTGGTCTAGATATGATTGAATACACAAAGAATACACTGATGGATTAGTGGAATTAGAAAAACAACTCAAATGTAAGAAGCTTGTCTTCATAACCAAAATATGTATTAAAATCATTAGCATTAGCATTAGCCAAAAATAACATAGGAAGGTACATTATATAATGAGGAATTAGGTCACCCAAAGAGGTAATTAACTTAACTCACAATTAAAAAATGACTTAAAGTACATTTTTCTTAATGACCATGTACGTAAAACTACATAGTAGGGAAAATCCTACACTAACACATACCATCTCTAGCTAAGAACATAGGTCCCTAACCTTTCTATACAAGTCTCGGCTAAGTAGATAGGGGTGTAATGTGTCACTATCCACTCAAATTGGTCATCTTCACACCAAATAATGATTGGTTTCCAAATTCAAAATCAATATTTTGGGTCTTCTTGCATGTGTCACATGGTTGACTAAAATAAGTTGTCAAGATATTTGATTATAAATACATGTCAAGACTCATTCACTTACCCCACTTGTTATTCACTTGGTTAACACATATACACTTATGCACATTGAGTAAATCTCCCCTATTATGCCTAAATTTTGAATCACTCATAAATAATAACAATAAAGTAAGTCAAGAGCTATATTTATCAAGTATTAAATATATATTCTATCTATATACATCTAATTAAAGGAGCACAATCACACATTTACTCTAGGTGGGAGAACTACGTGGGCTTAATTTCCCTCCTTAGAGTATCAAATACATATGCAAAAATCAATCATCAAAGGGTGATTTAGGTTAGCTCAACCCATTACACTCCCCTCTTTTTCTTACTAGTTTTCATGTTATCAAAGTTTTGTAAGGGTTTCAAAGATAAGATAGGGAAAACAAAAAAAAATTGTGACCAAACCCTAGTTGTAGTATCTTAGATTTATCATCATGCATAGGCACAACAATAAGTTTTTATGCACAATCAACTAAGACAGGTTCATGTTCAATGGACTTGGGCATACTACATTGTTGTCCACTTACATTTATCTTATCTAAAAACATATTCTACTTGTGCCTTTGATCTATCATTTCAATATTTCTACTTTCTTTGTCTTTTCATGTCAACAACCTATCATAGTAAACATATTATGCCACTGTCTTCTTACAAAAAATATGTCTAAATTTTTATTTATGATATTGTGAATGTTCCTAAACCTACAAAATTACTATTTCTTCTAATTTCCACTTTTATACATTTAGATCACTTGATAAAAAGTAATGTGCAAGTTACATATATATCCTCCTAGTATTTTCCAAAAAAAGTAACTTTACATATTTAGCATATTCTCAAAATAAGAATTTTTGAATATTGTATATCTTTAGCATTATGATATTATATATTTTTACACTTATTATAACACATTTAAATCTTTATTATTTTATCAAAAATAAGGTAAAATAAAGGTAAAAATAACTCATAATGCATGAGGTACTCGGTTCCTTATGTTGTTATAGTTATCCCTCCATCTAGGTCTAATTCATGGTATGAAACCAAGAGTATTCACATAAATTGAGATTACTTCAAATATAAAAATTAACTAAATAGGTATTTTAGACACCTAAATTTCACCACTTTAGTGTCGTCATTGATTGTCTATAGTCATCATTCATCATCTATCACTTATCCTAGTTAATCTGCTCATCATCATAAATCTAGATTTATATCACCATAATTATGAAATGACCACCATGATAATCCAATAATTACATATAGTCACGCAAAAATTACACTTATATTAATTAAATAATTAATCAATGTTAGTTAATTAATCCATGCACATAAAATTTTAAATAAATAAAAATAATAAATAATAAAATTAGATAACCACCTCATTTAATCCATTTAACCTCCTCATTAATCATTAAAAAATTTATTCAAACCTATTTAATACATTCAACTCCCTAACAAAATCATTTAAGACATTCAACTCTCTAACAAACACTTTGAAGACATTCAACAACCAATCATTTAACCACTTCCCTCAACTAATTCATTCAATTCCTAGCAAATTTATTGAATACATTTGACCATGCCATTCATTTATATCAATGAATAAATATATATATATATATCCTCTATTGTATCCTTCATTTGGGATGATTATGTATCATATTGGAGTGTGAAATTTTGGAGAATTCTATTAACCATCATCCTATCAAATTAATCAATCAATCAAGCATCATGCTATCAAAATAATGCTAGATTTTTTGTATAAAATCCATTTACCAACCACATATTAAACAAGAGAGGCCTATATTCAGCAAGTGAATGTATGTCTTGTTTTCTCTTTCAATCTGAATCAGAGGGTATGTTAGACTAGAGTAGGAATTCTAGATTGTTTCTAAAGTTTTTATTTTTTGGCTCTAATCTTTTCATATTTCAAGTAAAATTAAAATATATTCATGTAATACTTTATTATCATAGTTTATTTATCATTTTACTACTAGTTACACACCCATTAATTTAAAATAACCCAAGCAATAGACTCAAAAACACGTCATTTCTAAAAAAATAAGTTCAATTATAAGACTTCAATTATAGTCTATTGACTTAGCATTCCACCCATTCCATAATCACAAAATTAAGCATTTAATTTAAATTTATTACTATGTCATTTTTGAAAATAAAACAAGAATTTGTTCAGTATGATCAAATCAATGGGGCATATACTACCCTTGTTTTTCCCTAGAGTAGTATTAGATCAAGCGTCAACACACTTTATCACTTAAACCTTATGTTAGACCTATTAGGGTTTTTAATTTTAGAATAACATATTTTTACAAACATATACATAAGCAACATGGTAATGTATCATCTCTTACTTTTGGGAGTAATCAACTACCTAAGCTTTCCTATTAAGTTATTACTTGAAGCACAACCAACTTATGACACTCATTGCTCTATAATAAGTTGATAAAGATAATCATAGAGACCATAACTAATTAACAGAGAGTTATTGTCAGAACTTTGATATATACTTCAATAAATAAAAATCCATTAACTACAATCACACCTTCATGAATTACCAATCTATATAATTTCATTGAATCCTTTGTATACTTAAAACATGTAGTTTAAAATAAATACTTTGCAAGGTTATCCAACACAGACATTGCATAAAATATCATTACACATAATAAATACATGCCCCATCCTCATCAACCAATTCTCATTATGTGTTAGAGTTTGCTTAGTTAGGCTAAGGGATTGAATCTTAAAATAAGGATTTGGCATAGTTCCTAATATCTCATATTTAAATAACAGCATCAAAATAATTTTACACCAAACATCTAAAGTAGCAATCAAAGACCATACACATAATTTTATCTTATTAAATGTTATTTGTTATGCTTAAAAATTGTATGGACTTAGAGTATGGAAATAATTTGAAAAACTAAAGTACTTAGTACAAGAAGCAATATCAAATCTAACTTCATGCAAAAAATATTTCTAGTTTCTCAATGCCAAAAATTTATTTCTAGTAGGGAATTTCATGCTAACCCTAAGGTTGAAAACTTCATTATGATTTAAAAGCATAAAAAATAATATTACATAATGAAGCATCTATTTTTTTTCAAAACATAGTTCAGGCTTCTATTGTAGTTAAATAATATATTCATAAGAATGATTATATTCATAACAAATTTTTAACACAACATAGTAGAGCAATGATGTAATTCCATATTACTAATGTTTTAGGTATGCTCATGAATCATATAAACAATTTTATTCATATTCAAGCATCTAATTTCTTATGAGTAACAATTTTGATCATAACAATAGTACCCTTCAACTTACACCCTTCATCTTGGTTACAAATTCATAAATATATACATCTGATTGAGTGTCCTCAATTCTCACTAGGGATAGTACAATATAATCACAAAATAAAATCATTAATAAGGATACATTCCATAAGATAACTAAGCTTGCCCAGGGCCTTAACCATGAATAAGATCAAAGCATATCATAGACAAACCTTCAATGCACAAAATTTCCCTATAGGTTTCAGAGTCACAACTAAGGAGGTTGTTTAACCAACTAGTAAAAATTGAAAAAAATCTTATGCCAACTGATACATTTAAATGTAATAGATTCAAATGAAATTTTACATCACTACATTTACCTTTCATTGTGAATATAAATCTTAAGTTCCACCATTACTCATTAAATACTTAGAAGCAAGAAGGGAACATACATTTATTGTATATCACTAATAGATGCAATACCTCACCAATAATTATATCTAATATGTGTATTTCAATTAATTATCATGTATCCAATATTAACCATTTAAATATTTATCATAGGTAGTAGAGTATCATACACAAGTATACAATACCATGTGTGCATATTAAGGTATTCCACATAACTAGCCACAAACATTCAAATATAATAATAGTTACCTAGAATTGATGGTCTTTTACTGTACAATAGTCATTATGCTTTTAATTGATATTAATTATGTGAGGAAACTAATAACTATCAAATGAATG